>JAOEGL010000001.1:266806972-268165901 GCA_034509955.1 Urosaurus nigricauda
ACCACCCAAAAACAATATAAAATTACAAACATTAAAACTACAATAAAACCACAATACCCACCCCATATAACAAACACCCCATATAAAAGCCATCCCATGATTACACGTTAAAAGCTTGCCTGAATAAAACCATTTTTTGTTTGCCAAAGAAAGGCAAGCTGGGGGGCCAGCCTTGCTTCACATGGAAGAGCATTCCAGAGGACAGGAGCAGCCACAGAGAAGGTTCTCTCTCGTGTCCTCACCAGGCAAGAATGTGATAGTGGCAGGACTGCGAGAAAGCCTTCTCCAGAGGATCTTAGGGCTCTAGCAGGGGAGAAATAATCTGGACCTAAGCTGTGTAGGGATTTATAGGTCATTACCAGCACATTGAATTGTGCCTGGAAATGAACCAGTAGCCAGTTAAGCTGTTTCAGCAATGGAGTTATATATGCATCTAGAATCATTAACTTACAGTGACCCCGTGATTTTCATAGGGTTTTCTTAGGCAAGGAATACTCAGAAATGTCTTGGCCAGTTCTTTGTTCTGAAATATAGTTCACAACATGTGGTACTGGTTGGTGGTTTCTCATCCAAGTACTAACCCAGGCTGACACTGCTTAGTTTCAAGATCAGTCAGGATCTGGTGCCTTTAGGGTATTTAGGCCTAAACTCATCTAGGAATACCTTGTGTGTTTGTGTCCCAAACAGATTGTCCAAGAGGTCCTCAATCACACTATTATCACAGAAACTGACCTCCTATTAGATAAATATTTTTGTAAATTGATGCAACTGCTGATAGAAATATTAGTCAATGCCAAACTGCCACATTGCCCACAACTGATCATGATATACAGAATCAAAAGCTGACAATAAGTCAACAAGAGCTATGCTTAAAAGCTTTGTAGAGCCAGAGGCATATTTAGGATCAAATGATCAAGGACAAGGCAATGATCAATAGTTCCTTTTCTCCCTCCTTATGTCCAATCTTGTTTGAAAATTGTATCATTGTAGAAAACACACAGAGAGAGATGGAGAGAGAGAAATGTCAATGTAAAACTGTTAGCATTGGTGGGGAAACCCTTTTTGGTTACAATCCCAGATGTGACTGTTTATGGTCCCTTTAGTTCTTATTCAAGATGTCTGCACAGCATTATCCATTCATTATTTTCTATTCCTCTCCATTCATTCTACAATATTAAATTGAAACATTAATATATTATATAATAGCTACTAATAATATAAAAAAGAATCTGATTTTGAAAATCTTTCTGCCCATCTAGATTTCAAGAGAAGTTATTGTTTTCCTAATTTATTTCTGTTGTTTAGCCTAAAAGTTGAATAAAGTCCTCATTTGATGTGCCAGCAATTATATAAATGGCAACAGATCAAGGCTGCTTCTCTAACTTAGAATTTTTTTCTGCAGCAGGATAAAGAAACTATGGGCTGAAACAGACTTGAAGGCACAGCTTCAAGCCACTCCAGGGAAAGCTAGATCAGGGCTGTGGCAACCACACACTGTGGCCCCGATCTGGCTTTTTGCCAGCCCAAAAAGAGGCAGCACAATGACACTCCTTTTTGTGCTGGCGAAAAGCCAGCTTTTCCGCTGCCACCATAGATTGAAGCATATAAACACTGCATTGCTGGAGTGCCACAAAGCTGTCCACTGTGTGGCTGGGTGGGTGGCATGACACCAGCTTGGGAACAGCATTGGAGCATGCAGCATCTAAACACTCTGATGCTGCCCCCAAGCCAGTGCAAAGGGGCAGTCTGTTTCGCCCATATGATGTTGGTTTATGACAAAATATTCAACCCTTGAAATTGTTTGATTATTGAATTCTGCTTGTTATTAAGCAAACTAACCAACTAAGAGTTGGTATTGGTTTGATCTCTATATTGTCCATACAATCAGGGTGCCAATATTTTGAGAAGCCACAAGTGTGTTCAAATATTTATTTATTTTTTTACTTAGATGCAAGTGTTGAATTTGGATCTGGTGATTAGTGAATAGAATTCTCTCTGTAGTTCTGAAAATGCCCTGGAAAACTGGAGAACCTTCCAGAACAGCATAGGTGGCCACATCAAATTTGAACAAGGAGGAATATTCTCCATTTATCTTCTGCTGAGCAAGATCCCTCTTCTGTTGTACTAGATCACAACATTTTTCACACATAGAAGAAGTAAAGGACTAGTTCGTAGACATCTACCTAACAATATATATATAAAATTTACTTTATACAGGTTCTGCATAATGTCTTCCCCTTTGGGGGAAAGAACATTTTCTAGCGCAACATGTGTTTTGTAGCACAACATGTAAATAATTTTAGGAGAGGTTAATGGGAAAAATCTAAGAAAAGGAAACAAAGAATAATACACAGAATAGCATAAAACACTGAAATCTTCAAGTAAAAAGGAAAAAAAAAAGAAATCTAGAAGAAACCTATTCAAGTAAACCTTTGCAAAAGCAATCCAAATTCATTACATATTTTAAAGTGTAGTCAAATGACAAATTAAAAGTAATTTCCAGAAGAAGAAAGAAGCTTAATGCTAAAAATCTTAAATACCCTCCTTCCCAAATAAAAGACTGATAATTCACTCCTTAATTTCTTTTAGAGGGATTCACAATATTGTATTGGTGGTTTTTTAAAAATACAACCAAAGATAATGTCCCTGTAAGCAATGGGAATTAATTGTCTGTTTTTATCCGCCTTTTCCCTCTGCAGAACATAATCACTGTCTGTCACACTTTGATGTCATAATCATCCAGTGAAACACTCCAGTTAAGGAGTAAATCTGCTTAACTCTCACCAAAAAAGGAAGAAAAAGAAGAAAAGTGTGTGTGTGTGCGTGTGCATACACGTGTGTTGGAACTGAAAACTGAAGCTGCTATATTTCTACAGAGCAGGAGCCAAATATGTGAGTTGTAGCCATGCTGCGGTGGGCCATATTCTGTCCTTGTCAGTGGTAGTGGCATCTTATCAGCCTAAAATATTTATATTACTCCTCTCAGGTCATTTTAATCAACTGCAGGAGTGACAGAATAAGTCCAATAGTAAAATACATTGTTTGCCTTTCAGTAAAACTAAAAAGATCCACTCCTTCTTTATGAACGGTGCATGAACCTGAAGCTAAGCAGAACTTTTTTACTATCAGCCTAAGATGGTTCAAAAGGTGTTTTCATTTGTTGCTTTCTTATCAACATTTGTTCAAGTTTAAAAATCCACTTTGAAATGAGACAAAATCAGAATAGTGTGCCTTCTGTTGAAGTAAATATCTACTTTATTTCCACAAAGCATCATTATCATCAACTGTGAGAATCATCTCTGTCACTTTAGCTGTACTGCCAAGGCAAATAACCTCTTTGTGTTTACTATTGCCTTTAATTTTATTGCTTGGAAGGCTATGTTCAAAGAATTTTAAATAACTGTTACTCATAGTTTGTCTAACCTTTTCAGATACTGAAATCAAATATGGCACCATGCATACTCCTTTCACTCACATTGTATAATAAACTCAATCGACAAATGGAAGGTCTTTACAACAGGGCTGGATTGCAAAAGCTTCAGGGCCAGGATACTCCATGTTGCCCTACACCAATACAGATAGGACCCTGATGGAAAGAAAGCTTTTGAAATTATGTGCAACATATAGAAGGTTTACTTCATTCATGATTATCTCTGCACATTAACTTCTTACTACTAACTTTACTATCTCTGGTTGTGCAACTAAAGGTACCATTCCATGGTTATAAAGACATTCTATCAATTTGGCCATATGGTTGGTTAAGGTGGCAGAATGCAATTCATCCTTCCAGACTGTAATATAGAATTGCTACCGTGGAACTATAATTACATTCTCAATAGAAGGAAATGCCCCTTTCTCATTTCTACTATATTGTAATATTCCTTTGGGCAAGTGCAATACAAATGCTGATATTGCAGGCTCTGAGAGAGTAATTAATTCAAAGTTGGATCCAAGAGAGAAAGAGCCCAGTTTAATTGTTTTTCCTCATGAGCCACAGTGGTGTAGTGGTTTGAATGCTGGACTATGACTCTAGAGATCAGGGTCCTAATCCCTACTTGGCCAAGGAAACCCACTAGGTAGCCCTGAACAAGTCAGACTTATAGTATAGGGAAACAGGAACACAAATGGCATGGGACGAAAGGGGATATGATGAGAACAGAACAGGGAAAGGATTATTTTACCGCATGCCAGAATGCCTCTGACATCACTGGAAGTCTCCATCCCGTTCCAAATCTGTGCCGTAGAGGCTGATTTTCAGGAACTGTTCAGAACAGTTCCTGAAAATCGGCCTCTGGGGGATGCATTTGGAACAGAATGGGGAACTTTTGGTGGTGTTCTGGCATGCCTTAAAATGTGTCTTTTCCCTGTTCCTTTCTCATCATGTCCCCTTTCATCCCGTGCCATTTGTGTTCCTGTTGTCCCATGCAATAAGCTCCTCTCTCAGCCTCAGAGGAAGGCAAAGACAAACCTCCCTCTGAACAAAGCTTGCCAAGAAAACCCCATGATAGAGGTGCCATAGAATCAGAAACAACTTGAAAGCACACAACAACAACAAAAACAACAAAAATACAAAAACAACAAGAAAAGGCATTTATCTATACCATGAGGAAGTAGGAAAAAATGCCTGCAGAAAGATGGGAATGGGGAACAATGGGAGGAAGGAAAGATCTTGATGATGGCTTCTCATTTTCCTTTCCTTGCCTGTTGAGTATTACCTCCTCTTCAACTTGTCACTCACAATTGAGTGTCACTCACAACTTGTCACTCATCTCTTTTCTCTCCCAAGCATTATGCAAGCTGACTTGCTTTTTACTATCATATATTCTTAATTCCTTTTCCTCCTTACTGCCACTCACCATCAAACCTCCATGTTCTTCCCTCTCACTAACCTTACCCTCCTTCCACTTCATCTGGGTATCAGAGTCATGGATTTGCAACTGGTTTCTAGCAAATCCTCTAGCTTATCAAGATGGTAGCCAGGGGTGTCCATCTCCAAACATTAGTGTGGTCCTTTAAATCAGAAATGAAAGAATTGGGTCCTCTGCAAGGGTGTAGCTATGGGAAGACAGTGGGAAGGGGAGAGTACTGTCTCCTCAAATAAGAATTATTCCCCCTCCCCATGAAATTTTCCTTCAGTACCCAAATTTCTAATATTTCTGAAATTGAGACATTGAAAAGGATTGACACTTAAAGTCTTATACTATATTTGCTGTGTTAGCATTTTCTTGGTAACTTTACTTGCTCCTTTTCATGATGCTTAAAACTGTATTTCTAAGTGCTCATTTGAAGTTTAAGGGCACTACCATGAAAGAAATTCAGGGAATGGAGGAAAAGTACCTTTATTTTTATTTGAGGAACAAAGTTGTCATTTGCTAACTATACCACTGTGTAATTTTTCCTTGGGCTCTGAACTGGACAGAAACAAGCTCTGAGATCATTTGATTTCCATTACCCTCACTGCTAGCCTTGAGCAAGCACAGGGTTTGCACCTGCACATGTTTTCCTAATGCCAATGTTTGCTGGCAACATGTGGATAGGGTCATGAACAACCCTCAGTTTCCACGCATAGTTATCTGGAGAGCTGCACAGCTGGCTTTCTGCATCCTGTTTCTTGTACATATATATTGAAGTATGTGTATACATGTGTGCAGGTACAGAACATAAAGGCATTGTGGAGGAGTATGAGTCACCATCCAAATGGCTGCCAGCTGCTTTCACCAAGCACATTTCCTAGCTGACTACTAAAAAAAAAAGGCTCTTGAAATGATGGTAATAAACATTTTCAAACATTATTCTAAGGCAACACTTTCAGAAATCACCTAATACTTGTATTGATGGAAACTGCCGCTGCTAGATATCCAAGGAAAGTACCTCTCTGGTTCATAGCCTACTCAATGTTCTTTTTATTATGCTAAGAAGCCAATGGCTTCCGCTTAATTATCTTTCTGTAAGGTATAGTGCAATAGTTATAGTGTAAACGGCTTTCCCTATTAAGTTCCTCAGGTGTGTTTTCCTGGCTATTGGGTTTCTAAATGACATTCCTTTGTACAGTATGTACAAAGAAATTATGGCTGTAAATGCCTTTACATTCAGCTCAGCTGGTGGATATAAAATCAACCGGTTTAGTCGACAGGAGCAAAATGGAAGAGACGGTTGTATTTCATTACCGTTATTATGTACCAATTTTGGCCTAGTTTGGACTTTAAGTGCTTCTATAACAGCAGCAATAGTTGAAAAGAGAAAGAAGCTCATTTAAACATAGGCCTACATTTGATCAGTTGCTCTTTGCCTTATGTCTCTTCTATTGCAGCTGTCTCTTCATTGTAGAGATGGTAGACAGATGCTGATATTCATTTTAGGCTCTCAGAAAAATGCTCATTTACACTTCCCACTCTATAGAAGCAGAATTCTGGGATAGAAACAAATTTTGTAAAGTTCTCATTTCTGTATGATATGCCCTGTTTTGCATCTTACATTGTAAAACTGTACATTCTTGAGGCATGTGATGTATTTTGAGAAATAAAAAAATATGCAACTGCAACAATAAGGATTATTTGTAAGCTGTCTTGAGTCCCAGGTCAAAAGAAAAGCAGGAAATAAATTAATTTAGTAAATAATGTTAGCATACATTTTAATAATGTGCACAGCTACAATGGTGTGTGCTTGAAAAATCTGTACATAGGCATAAATTGGCATTGTATATCATAAATCTTTGCATGCTGTGCTTACCCTACACTGAATGTGTTACACAGACCTTGTTTTCAATGACAATATTGTCCAGCTGAGCACACATAGAAAATGCAACACAATACACAATCAAATGCACACACACACTCACACACTTATTTATATACATTCATAAGATATTTAAATCCACAGTGAGACTGCATATACAAACTGTGGTCACAGCCTTGAACTGTATGTGGATTTTTATTTTATTTTATTTTATTTTATTTTATTTTATTTTTTGCATCAGATGGAACTGTCATTCTGTTTCTGTAAGGGAAACATACTCACATGTAAGACACCAGTTTGAAAAGATTTTTAAAAATAACATTTAGTAACAAAATACACATAAAAATATGCATGGATTTCCTGGTAGAATGGGGGGAAAGTCATTCAGTCCAACACAGAATTAGAACAAGATGAGAAATGCAATGAAAACAAGTCTGGAAGTCCACACCTACGCAAAATTGCATAACTTTAACGGATCTCTTTAACTGCAAGGATATGCCACTTTAACTGCAAGGCTCATACATAACTTTCAGATAGAGAACAGAATTAATTTATCTCAGTATGCAAAGATTTTATTGTTGTGGTGGTTGTTGTGTGCCTTCAAGTTGTTTCTGACTTATGTTAACCCTAAGGTGAATTTATCATGGGGTTTCTTGGCAAGATTTTTTCAAAGGTTTGCCGTTGTCTTCCTCTGAGCCTAAGAAAGAGTCTGAATTGCCCAAGGTCACCCAGTAGGTTTTCAGGGCCAAATGGGAATTCAAACCCTGGTCTCCAGGGCTGTAATCCAATGCTCAAACAACATCACATTACATTATAAAAATATGTAGGCCAGAATCTGTTGGAATGTACGGCTGAAGTGGCTGAGATTGTTAAGTCACAGAACTTGAAGTGGTGCAAAGGCTTACAATAGGAACTGTGTTATGTTAAGTAGCACTAGGTGACAGCCCTTAGTTAATATGTTTTATATAACTGCACTAAGACCTATTGCATGTGTGGAGTGGAGTGGTTGGTTGGAGGGTATTGGTGGTTTGTTTGAATACAGCAGAAGTAAGTTGATGAGAGTCAAAAGGAATGTTTGTAAATATCTTGTATATATTGTAACTAGTAAAGAGTCTCCTAGGACTTGGAAGAAATCAACTGTTCCTATGAGTTATTCAAGTGTAGTCAGTGCATTGCCAAATACTGAAAACTGAGCTGGTGCTTCTGCACTCTGCTACTGCTAGCTACTGTTGATGATAATTGTCTCAGACAGTGCTGAAAGCTGGCATCTCGGCTGGGCCTAGAGTTTAATTTTTGTTACTGCATCTCAAGCGGGATAGAAGAGAGCCAACAAGATCCTGTTTGGCAATTATGAATGTGCAACCTGTAGTTATGCATTCATGACTGTTACATCACAAACAGATTGAGGAACTTTCATGTTACCCAGGAAAGTCCCCCAGTCTCCACTTAACAGGAAGCAGTCACTGCGATCATTGGAGATCTGTTACCTTCTTGCTCAGAAAGCAAGGGAGAATTGTGACAGGGATACTGTTTATTATGACATCAATGGAGATTGCTCACTGGAGGGGATGGGAAGGGCAGCTACCTCCTTCCCAAGCATCAGGGGACCAGACCTTTTCAATCACATTGACTGTTTCCTGATAAGTGGAGATGGTGGAGTTTGAGCTGGAAATCAGTGTGTGCATATAGTGCTTATGCATATGTAAAGGCCATAGAAGATTCTGGCTATTGCTATTTTATATCACAGTATATTTTAGTTACTAGATAGTATGGTGTGTTTCAGGGAAATGTCCTACTCAGTTTAAACTCACTTCTATCACACTAGCACTGGTTTCCAGACTCCCACTTTGTTGAGCATTGATTTAGCTTTTTGACTCATGTAAGATTACCATGTAAAACCGTGGAAATCAAAGGTATCCTGAAGAGTCAAAAGACAAAATGGTTTGCAGCATATTCAACCATCTCCCTACTGCATGGGCACCAGATGATTTCTTCTCCGTGTTTTTTTTTTTTTTTAAAGTAGTTTTAACTGATTTGTTACATTTTATTTCAATGGGAAGCCAAGCATCATTACCTTTCTTTGGACAGATGCAAAATTTGGCAAGCTTTTCAGCAGACAGTGAATGTGCTACATTTTTTTTTGGGGGGGGGGGGACAACATCTCTTAAAGTCCTTAAGCTAGCATGGCTATGTGGAGATTGGCTATAGGATTCTGGGAGTAATAGCCATAAAAGTGGATTTTCCAAGCTCTTCTCTTGATGGATGGCAATAAAAATGAATTGTGAAGCCATATGTTTATAGTTGCCTTCATAAACTTTTTTTTGCATAATTTCAAATCTATCACTGTATTCCCAATAAGACTTGACCAGAATGAAGCTTATAAAGAAAACAATGGCTGTAAAATACTACTTTGAACACTGTCATCATTCTCTTGCTTCCATTTCTAGCCTTGGATAACTGATGGATTTGTCAAACTCAGTTACTTTGTAGAAAAGGTATGGAATCACATATCAAAGCACCCATTCAGGCTCTTTAAGTTTATAATTGAGTGGCATCTGCTTGTTGTTTTTCTCAGCTTTCCTGTAAACATCACTATATAGCCAAATGTTCCAGGAACATACATTTAGTCAGGCCCCTAAAGCTCTGCAGTTTAAAAGACATCAGTTTTCATATCCACATACTGGAAAAGTACTGCAAATATGAACAATAATAGTCTGAGAATTACAATAGCTGTTCATTGAATTATTCATTTTAATTCCATTAAATACTATGTCTGAAGCTTGGTGGTGTAAGATTAGAAAACTCTTTTTTTTTTTAATTTGGATTAGTTATTGGAGAAAGCCAGCATGGTTTGATTGTTGGACTATGACTCTGGATACCAGGGTTCAATTCCCAGCTCAGCCATGAAACGTACTGGGTGACTTTGGGCAATTCACAAGCTCTTAGCCTCAGGAGAAGGCAATGGCAAACCTCTGAACAAACTTTTCAATAATTCCCCATGATAGGTTCACCTTACAATTTGAAGACACACAACAACAAACTAGTTGTTTCAGAGAGCCAGCATGGTGTAATGGTTTGAGTGTTGGGCTATGACTCTGGAAACCAGTTTGAATCTCCACTCAGCCATAGGTGACCTTTGGCAAATCAAATTTTCTCAGCCTCAAAAGAAAGCAAAGGCAAATCATCTCTGAACAAATCTTGCCAAAAAAAAAAAAACCCCATAGGGTGGTGCCATAAGAGGCAATATAAGTTGGAAAGGCATTGAGGGCACACCACAAATTGTTGGAAATAAATATATGGGACAGTAGTTGGTGGGGGTTGGCCTGTGGTGTGAAATGTCAGGGTGAGAACCTTGTGCTCTTGAACAAAAGTATGTCAGTGATTGCTAGGAGCAGGACTAGGCTACAACAACTCTAGCGATCATATTTCTGGTTCCCTTTGTTTGGAGCAGATAGACGGATAATGCACACATGAGAACCTGGCACATCCATTAATTGGTTTCCTATGAAAATGACGCAAGTGCATCCTCAATCGGTTTGCATCAAGTCATATGTAAGGCATGAGCCAGTCAATTGCTCAAGATGAGTTGAAGATCTTGCTGCATCTCCTCAAACAATTGTTGCTCATATGGTTGAAAAGGGCAAATGAACAAACAGTGAGAACAATTACAGTGGAGTGGGGAAAAATAAGTCCTTCAAGATGTTGTTGAACTGGAGCTCCCACCTGCCCTAGCCATGATACCAGTGATGAGGGAGTTTCAGTTCAACAATGCCACACATTGTGTGTATGTACCTTCTAGTGTTCTGTTGAGTTATGGCAGTCTTCATGAAGCTCATAGCATTCTCTAAAGCAAGTGATATTCAGAAGTGATTTTGCCAGCTGCTTCCTCTGAAATATAACCTACAGGACCTGGAATGTGTTTGTGGTTTCCCATGCAAGTACTAACCAGCACTGACCCTGCTTAGCATCTGGTATCTGATTCCTTTAGGGTATTTAGGCTGGCTTCATCATACCAGAATAAGGGAATGACATCTTTTTTTTCCTGCCCAGTATGAGGAGCAAGTCAAATTATCTTGTACTTTCACCTGGAGATGGATGTTATGCTTTATCTAAGGCCTTACTCCCTTCCCAACATATTCACCATTGGACCTACAGGCAGGAAGGTAGGTTTCCTGGTCAATGAATGGTGAGAATTTTATTTAGTTTGTTTTTAGTGCAATCTTGCCAAAATGTGTACATTTCTTCATTAATGAGGTAGAAAAAATTTGAGTGAAATACAGAAGAAAGTGTAATTGAATGGTTTGTCCATCCATGGAGAGGGCTTCAAGTGCTTAGCTTTTAAAACTTTGGTTTGGAATCCCTGTGTTTGAATCCCTAAGACCCTGTCTGCAGAGGCTAATAAAATGTCCTTCCCCTATCCTTTCAGTGGAGAGTCTGGATGATACAGGCCCCAATCCCTGGTTCTGGTCTAAATCATCCAGACGATGTCCAGCCAGTCCAGCACAGGGTTATAACATCATTTGAAAACTCATTATTTGCTCCAGATATTCCTGAGAGATGCAGAGCCCTCCATTGCAATGCTGAGTTCACCATGTTTCCTGCTATGCCAACTGGCACAGCTACCACCATGATGAATCACTCACTCTGAGGTCAGAATGATATGCCCAGCCATGTAATCGATGCTGGGCACCTCATTCTAACCTCAAAATGGACAGCTCATGATGGCAGTGGCTGTGCTGGGTGGCATAGCAAGATTCATATAAGAATAACTGTCCAGCATCACAACAGAGTGCCCCAGGTAATGGAGGGAGGTCAGAATAGCCCTGAGTCCAGAATACTCCAGGCTGCTCTCTCACTCTTCATCATTAACCGTCATACTCTTCAGCATTAACCATCATAAATCAAATAGGTAAACACCTATTGAATTTGGCAAGTGCAACTTGCAGACTGTACAGACCAGTGTTATATGCTGGCCTCAGGGCATAGTGGGGTGTGTGGCATCTGCACGCTGGCTGCCCTGCCTCCACCCCCACACCACCTGCCTGACCAGATCGTGAGTGGCATCACACTGCATCTTCGGAGCAGCACTTACATGTGCTGTGTGAAAGAAACTGTGAAAATCAGCCGCAGCCACAGCTAGGGCACCTTCTCCACGGTGCAAAAAGGAGCCATTTTTTTGTGGCTTCTTTGTGTGCCATGGAAAGGCCAGGTCGGGGCTGCAGCATGTAGTTGCCACTGTCCAGATCCAGTGAGGAAAGGGGGGGACAGAGCCACCCTTTAGGGGCTATCTTTTAAGTCCCTTAACGAAAATTCATTTTTGTTTGTTTTTTTAAAATATGATCTTTCAAAAAAATCTGCAAATTTCTTAACCAGAAATTGATAAAGAACTTGGCATTTCAAAATCTGAATGGGGGAGTAGGGAAAATTCTATGTTTTAAAATAAAATATATGTAATAATTATCTGAAGTTTAAAAAGTGGCTTAAATATACATTGTAGTTTATATATAATATAAGTGATGTGTAAAAGTGGAAACATTTGTGCAAATTGTCTCTACCAGTTGTAAATCAATGTAGCATGGGCCAGCCAGCATGGTCAATAGTTAAGTATGGTAGGAGTTGTGAATTAACAATATCTGGAGGATGACAAACATGCCTTTCTGCATTGGAAAGTGGTCTCTGAATTCACAGAAGTAAAAGAGCACATTCTTTTGCTTTTACATTTCTGCTTGGGTGAATTAACTAACAAATGAGCACTCATGTCTTTGAAATATATATAATTTGAGAAGCAGCCAAAATATTTGCAGTTAAATATGAGAAAGAACTGATGGATATTTCAGACACATTTGGAAACGTTATGGTCATTGTACTTGACAATGAAAAGTTCTTAATTTCCTCAAAGTAGAGTAAAGGAGGTGCAATCAATACACAAAAATTATTTGGAAGTGGTATCATAGTGCCAAATGTGTTGAGATTTAGGCCTCCTGTGCCAAATGTGTTGTGATTTAGGCCTCCTGCGAAGAAGGACTTCATTATTAGGAAGGTATTGTGGGATAAGCTCATGGATCTGACAGGATTCAGTCAGCTGATCAAGGCATATGACATGATCCTTTTGTTTCCCCAGAATACTTCTAGCAATTTGTCAGGAAACATTTCCTTAGCTGAAGTTTAGCTGCTAAGTTCGTTTTACATTTAAAAACTTACAGTTCAACCTGCCACAGCATTAACTAGGATTGTATACTCTGGCTATTGCTGGAGATCACTTTGATTAGTGGGAAAGATGGCCTTGCTACCTGAATCATCAACATTTCCTACAGCCACATAGCAGGAAAAAAAATATATTCATGTGTCCTTTTGGTGGGGAGATGTAGCACCATGTGAAAGTTCTTTCTTTAGTAGAATAAAAAAGGAATATGCAGTGGGAGGAGAGTCCTCTCACCTAGCAACTGTGGGAGTGATATGTGGTATGGAATGAAACAGTTCAAGACATGAAGGGGAAGAGTTGTACATTATCCAACCTTAATCACTATGTTTCTAATTTTTTTAAAAAAAAATCTATTTTAACTCAGTGCTTGGTTTTAGTATGATACCTTATTTAATGTTTCCATAGCTCTTTAGTTTTATAAAGTAATGAATTTGCTGTGCTAGTCAAATGCCTTGACAGGTCAGTGTGATTGGCTTTGCCTATATTTTGTTTTAATATTGGGTGTGAGCCATGTTTGGAACTTTTACTAGAGAAAAGTGGGTTATAAAAATAATATTCAAGAGGATCCAAATTAAAAATAAGGTTAAAATGATGTTCTTTCAGGTCTTCATAACTGTCAGCACAGCTTGTTCTGTATTTCATGTATTTGTGAACCAGCACTTTCAATGCCACTGAAGGTTGGAAACAAGACAGCAGGAGATGGAAACTGTTAAAAATGTAGGCATATCTGAGAAATGTTTTGATCCTTGTTTGGATATGAATGTAACCACTTTGCATGCACACACAGACACACAGACACACACACACCAATGTAAAATAAATTCAAACTCAGTTTGCTGTCTGGAATCCATACATGAGCTTGCGATTTGATTCTCTCATACCATTTGACAGATGTGTAAATACAAAATGCATGTGAACTTGTAAAATGTGCACAGTGAATGAGAGAAAGTATATAAAATGTGTACAATTTGAAAAGTGTATAAAAATGTATACAGGTACAAATTTGGAAGAATTTGGAAGATATGCAAGAAAAAAACCCCTTGCAATTCAATATGAAGCTGTAAAAAATCAGTTGGCCATTGATATGGAATTTGGTGAGCTGTAATGAGCTCAGATTTAATGAATTCACAAATCCCTAAATAAATAAATAAATAAATAAATCTTCGAGTTCAGATGATACTAATGGAAAAATGAGGGAAAATAAATGCACAGATATTGGCTAGGGATATATGTCTCAGCAGTACTACATGGGAAAAGTACCCTGGGATTATTGTTGATCATATGTTGAACATGAGCCAGCGCTATGAAGGTAAATGTTATCTTAGGTTGCATTAATAGAAGCATAGTTTCTACACTGAGGGAAGTAATAATCCCTTATATTCTGTAGTAGTCAGGCCTCATCTGAAGTTCTGCAATCAGTTCTGGGTGCTTCATTTTAAGAAGGATATAGACAAGTTGGAACAAACGCAAAAAAGGGCAAAGAGGATGATAAGAAGTATGGAGAACAAAATATATGAAGGGAGGATGAAAGAGCTGAGCACGTTCATGTTGGAGAAGAGAGGACTGAGGGGTGACATTACACTCTTAAATGCCTGAAGGGCTGCTATAAAGAGATGGGTGCAGTTTTGTTCTCTGCTGCCTCAGAGGGTAGTGCCAGTTCTAATGGTTTTAAGCTACAGCTTAGAGAGGTGGTGAGGTCTCTTTCTTTGGATGCCTTTTTAAAAAATGCTGGACAGCTACCTGCTGGTGACACTCTAGCTTAGTGGTGTCACTAGGGTTGGCATCACCCAGTGCAATAATTCATGATAACATCCCACCCCACCCCCCATTGATCTCCTCCCATACCACACTATGCAGACCCTTTAGAAATGTTTTTTGTACTAATGTCAGTCACAAATCATAACTTCTGTCTATCACTGAATATAATGGTGATAGTTGTGACATAAACAACTGGCAAACATAAAATTATACTTTCAAATCCCATTGTTATGTTATGCACAGCCTAAATGTATTCACATGTATTTTTCTGGTGGTTAAAGAAAAAAAAAAGTAAGATGTGGTGTTTTTAAAGAAAATTCAAAATGAATAAAAATAGATTTTAAATTTAAATTTTTAATATTTCTTTTGAAAATAAAATTTAAAATTTATTTAAAAAACATGTAGGGGCTCTCCCTTCTTCTTCCTTCTGAGTCTCATTGCACTCATGCCATCACTTCAGCATTTCAAAGGGATGCGGTTGAAAGCCACAGCCCATTTTTGCCAAATGGCAGATGTTTGGGGAGCAATGGTGACACCACACCTTAGGGTGTCACCTACTGCAGCCCACACCCCTAATGACACCCCTGCCCTAGATGGAGATCTTGCATTGAGCCAGGGTTTGTATTTGATGGCCCAAGAAGTTCTTTCTGACTCAATGTTTCTATGACTCACTGTTTTGTAAAGAAGATTCTTTCTCTGCTAAACTCACTCTGAGGGTGTGGGATTGGTTGTTGTTCAGTTTAATTAATTACTTTTAAGGATAAATTTGAGCTAGGGCAGTGAAAGCGGTCTCAAACTGGATTATTTCTGCAATGTGTTCCGGACCTAAGACATGAAAGGGAATATCTGACAAGCAGTGGGACAAAGGCATTCAGGAGAAAATAATAGAATAGAAAAGGTGTAAGAAGCAGAAAGAGGAACAATCACTCCCGACCACATTAAGATGTTATCTAAGCCCTTGCTTGATGGCACCACTCCAAACTATTATGAATGAGATGAGATGATTAGCATGTATGTATAAAAGGTGCTCTCCAGCAAGTAAAACATTTGTTTGTCATAGCATGCAATTGTTTCCAACTCTGCATCTTTCATTTAATCTGGTTTAAAAGTGGTCATTAGAAGGAAAGTAGGACTTAAATCTGCAAGTCTGTTTGGTGAAACATGCATCATACTATTGCATGGGAAAATATTTTTAATTACAGGGAATATATAGCCCCCACCCCCGGACATGGTCTACTTTGGTTCCTCTTCCAAATATACATGTAGCTATGTGAGAAAAGCAGATGATATCTTCATCTGTTCTGGTTTGGAAGGCCAGCCTAATAATGATGTGTGGGTAGGTCTATGTGGGCCATTGTGTGATGATTCAGGCCATAGGTGTTATCTAAAGAATTCAATTCTCCTTAGCTGTTTTGTGTCATGCTCTTTCCAAATAATTCAAAATAGAGCACAATTTTATAGATCCATCACACTTTTCTAGTGACATCAGAAAGCATCTGCTTTAGAATATTGTGTCCTCCTACCATTCATGACACCTACAAATATAAAAGTACACATATAGAGGAGAAATGCCACACTGTAGGTGTTCCTGCTGGCTATCTTGATATATGTACTGCCCACTTCAAGCACCTGCTGTGAATTTGAACACTATATACTGTGAATTTTAACTACGTTTGGAAAGTGTAGGATAGCATTTTGAGAAAAACTATCCAAAATGATTGCTTACTTGGTTCAAAAGGTTTGGGTGCTGCCATTAGAACTTGCAGCAGACCTCTCATTTTCTCAGCTATTATACTTCTTTTACTTGTGGAAGCAAAACTTTTCTTTTTTATTTGTTTGCTTATTTATTTAATTTACATCCTGCCTTTCTCCTGGTGCAGAAGATGTCTTAAACAATACAAAAATTAAAGTTGTTTGTCTCATCCTAGCACACATTTTTTCCACATGTGCTATGAGAAGGCTATGATTTCATGGCACTCCCAGAAGGAATAATTGCACTGATGAAAACAAATTGCCCAAAGCTAGATTGTATCTTATTCATTAGTATTCATTGCTAAGAATTACAAGATTTGGGTAATAATAATAATAATAATAATAATAATAAATAATATAGTGCCATCATCATACATTTCACTTTACATGAGTAGTTTATTATTGTTAGTTTGACAATTCCCAACCCTCAGGTTAATAGTCCAAAAAGATGTGATGTACAAGGAAAAAGGGGATGGCAGTAGAGGGTGGAATTAAGTCTAGCAGATTCTGGTGCATTTGTCTATCTGAACAATCAGCCAATCATTCTGTGCTTGGTTGCTTGTTTTGCTTTCATTCTGAAAAGTAAGAACACAATTAAGAAGAGTTTTTTTGCCCCCACATTGCAAAAAACCCAGATAAAAAAAAGAAATTTTCCTTGTCTTACTCATCCTCTGAAGGCATGAAATCTTGTGGGACATGAAAAGTCCTTTCTGAGATACCTTATTGTGTTGGGGCCACCTGAATTAATTAAAAGTAAGTGATCGTGTCTTCTTTGCAGCCTTACATTTATGAGATGTTGTGCAGTGATGAGAGGTGCTTTTAAAGATGTATGCCAGAGAATGAGACCCTTTTTTGCCAGTTCAGTGCATTATTAGACGGGTGATTTTTTACTATGGCCTCAAGCAGATGGGTGGCTTGGAGCAGCCTCTGACCACTCAAGCTGTCAGCATATCCTGGGCAGTGCAGGACTGCAGTGACCAGCCCCCACGATTCCAAGGCCAGCCCCCACAGTGGTCTGCAATGGCGCGCCAGCAAGGAGCACTTTTTTGCACTCCTTTAGTGGCCACATTTGGGCCAATCTTGGGGTGTGTATCATCTGAACACCATGCCCCCAGATTGGCCCGAAGGTGGCACTTTTAATCCATCTGTTTTGGGCCAGAGTTTCCTCTCAAAAGAAGCAGTAAGTAATTTGAGTAATTCTCAGCAAATTTCAGAAAATTTCTTTCCACTGAGATCTCTTAAAACCACACCATTTTTGAAAGCTATTTGCAATTCAGAACTTATTATGCACAAAATTTTCAGACAGTTATTTTGCACAAAACCCAGCATCCTGTGAATCAAAAATAGTAGTTCAATGCATGTATTTTATTTCATGTGCAGAAAATGCTGTTTTCTTTACAAATTAACCATGTTTGAATTTTATTTTCTTTATTTATTATTAATTTTTAAGTATTTCTACATCACTTCCCAGTCTACAAGGGCTCCTGAGGTGATGTTAAAAACTTTCTTTAAAACACATTAAAACACTTTTTAAAAGCAGTCTGAAAACAATGCTAGAACCCAGATGATCTTAAACTTTTGGCGGGCTCATATCAGAGGACACAGTCTTTCAGATATCTTTGTCCCAAGTTGTTTAGGTCAATGTCAACTCAGAACTGATCTCAGAAACAAACAGAAGCCAGTGTAGTTCTTGCAAGCTTGGTGTTATATGGTCTTTAAAATGCATATCTGACACCAGTCTGGCTGCTGCATTTTGCACTAGTTGCAGCTTCCAGCTCCAGTACTACACAGATGGACTCAGCGGCTAGTTTGGAGGGTATTGAAACTTGATCTCAGATGGGTTTTGATATTAGATCTTTGCAATTCACCTTTAAAATGTTTGCTAGCAAACTGAAATCTTTCCTACTGTTTTCAAATGCTATTTGTATTTGTTATAGATGACTGTTAGATATTAGTACCGCATCAGATATGGAAGGACTATTAGAAATTATTACAGAAAAGCAAATAACATTTTTAACTGCACTCAGTTACTTCAGAGTCCCAAGATAAACAGTGTTTTTTAAAAAATAGAAAAGAGTTTCTGGTAGTACTTGAGCATCTATACCATTGTGGTTGATATATTAGCAAATATCCTGGACTTGAAAACAACTAGCAAGAACTGGACATATTAAAAGTATAAAAGTGAGCCAAATCCACCATGAAGTAAATAGGAGAATCTGAATACTCCACTGCACAATGTTAGTTCTGGATTGAGGGTGGAATCCACAAGCTGATGAGAGTTGTTTCCCAGAGGGAATGAGCTATTATAAGGATCTGTCTTTGGCTATTCTTGTTTTCAGAACTGTGACAATTGGGTGAAAATAATCTTGTAGGCATCAGAACTCACTAGACCTGAGCAGGTTTGGGCCTTGTTAATAATTAGATGGGAACACCCAAGAAATACTAAGGACTTTGAATGTTTCATCCTCCCCTATTAGACACTCTGTGCAGGAGGTCTGTAGGCCAAAACAATAGAAGTCCGTCACAGAGTGTCTAGTTCTGGGACTTCCGGTTAAGCTGGGATCTTTGCCCTCACTTCTGCCAGCAGAGCAGGGAGTAGCGGAATGCAGCATGGCCAAGTGCAGTAGCTGAGGATGAAACATTTGTGACTAGAATCTTATTCATCCTCAGCTACTGCACTTGGCCGTGCAAGAGCCAAGGATGAAACATCCTTCTCGGGATGCGGCCGCCTCAGCGGCCATGTGTCAACAGAAACAGCTACAAGTGTCAGTGCAGATACGCATGTCATAGGTTCGATCTAAGATATATTGCATCCTGGAAAACAAAGTATCTTTGAAGGGAAACTTTTACCCCCAACACATTCCTCCCCCTCCTTCTCTTTCGATTGCTCCCTCTGCTTTTGTGTCCTACAACAAAATATGCACTTTTTTCAATATAGCATATAAAATAAGGTTGCAAATTGCAAACACTTACCATGAGGAAGAGCTTGATATTCAGAAGCAGGAAGAGTCAGTTCTCTGTTGTCATAACTGTGGAAAGAATAGAAATGAAGGTTTTTGTAGCTTTGTCCTTCTTCATCACACTCCAAAATAACTGCATTTTGGGACCAGACAAACAGATCTTCTGCTTTTTCATAGACCTCCTCTGAAGAGTTTGGTTTCTGCATCCAGTGAATCAAAGTTAATTGCAGACTACAGACAATTTTAAATTAATTAGAATTATGCAGTCACTTTTAAAAACAAACTCCACAATGCAAACCCTTGGGGGTCCCCATAGAATAAGCGCCGCCCGACTTACCGGGCCGGCGCAGTTGCCGCGCGCGGGAAGCGCCATCTTGGCTTCCCGCCGCGGTCTCCGTCCCGGCAGCCTTTGCGGGGGCGGGCTCCCTCCTGATTGGCTGCCAGGAGGGAGAGCGCGGGAAGCCTGCCCGCCTTTTTCTGGGACGTACTACACGTCCCAGAATGCTTCGCGCTGAGGCGGGCGGCCTGATTGGCCCTTGGTCGGCCCGCCTCTCGCTGTGTTTGGTCCGGGCTGCCCAGTGGGCGGGGCCATGCCCCGTGGCTGGCCCTGATTGGCCCATGGGGCTATAAATGCAGGAGGCGCGCTCGGTGAGGCGCCATTGCGATTTTCGGCTCTGGAGGGTGCAGAGCCGAGCCTTGTTGCTCCGGGTAAGTTGGCCCGGGAATTTTGAGGCCATTTTCTCCCTGCACTGGCAAGCAGCCAGGGTCAGGGTGGCCTTTAAGGGAGTGTTAGGGTGGCCATTCGGGGGCATTTCACAAGGCTGTGGGCGCTCTGAGTGGTCCCACCCCCTCCCTCCTCCGCGGTGTCTATAAACCGCGGTTGCGCCGCACGTGGTTGTGGGCGCTTTGGCTGGCACCCGACCCCCCCCCCCCGCGGTTACTTGTCAAACCGCGGTTCTCTGGGGTGTGCGGGGGTGTTTTTCCTTTTTAACCCCGCAGTTTTTTCCTTTCGAGGTTCTTCTTCAGGGGTTTGCTTGCTTGCGAACTGTGGCGGGCATAAGCCACAGTTTGTTGGGAGGTCAGTCACTACTCCTTCTTGGTTTTTATTTAGGGCGGTGATCGCGGCTGTCGCCCTGCTGAGCCCGCCCTCCTTTTGCCCTCCTTTTCTGAGTGCAATTTTGTGGGTTGAAGATCCTTCTTGGTTTTTATTTAGGGCGGTGATCGCGGCTGTCGCCCTGCTGAGCCCGCCCTCCTTTTGCCCTCCTTTTCTGAGTGCAATTTTGTGGGTTGAAGATTCCTTTTTCTCGGCTTCCTGGTTTGGACTGCATTGTTTTTGACATTTTCGAGGGCAGTGATCGCGGCTACGGCCCTGCTGAGCCTGCCCTCTTGACTTTCGTTTGCCTTGTGGGGGCGGTGATCGCGGATTCTTCCCTGCTGAGCCCGCCCCTCCCTCTTTGATTTTGGCTGGAATTCCAGTTTATCCTGCAGGTTGCCCTGTAGATTTTGGGCCACGATGCCTTCGAAGTCGAAAGGTGCTAACAAGCGGCAGACGGCCTCATCGGCGCGCACAGGGCGCACTTCATCTTCTCGTGGTCATAATGCTTCAGGTACAGTGGCCCGGCCGGTCGAGGAACCTCGAGGTATCGTGCCGACAGGCGGTCCGGCTGGTGTGGCCTCTTCGTCGGGCGACGGGCCTTCTTTGCAAGCGTCGTCGGTTATCTCCCAGAAGATGGTGGCGGAGCTGGCGCGGTCTTTTTCCGATATCATCTCCAAGGCACTAGCAGCTAGTGGTTCGCCATCTGTGGCTGGCGTGGCACCAACGGTGACTGAAGGGAATAATCAAGCTTCGGTCGGGGCGACAGGTGCGGTTCAGGCGTCCGGCTCTACAACAGGGACCCAGGCTTGCGAGGTTGCTGGGCAGTTGGCGGATTCGAGTTCCAGCTCGTCTTCCAGCTCCAGCTCTTCGTCGGATTCGTCCAGCTCCAACGACGAAGTTTTGGCATCGGCGTCAGCAGCTGATTTGTCCAGGAAGCGAAAACACAAGAAGAAGTCGAAGAAGAAGAAGAAGAAGTCGAGGCGTCCCGCCTCGCGTACACCTGGGACTGTGGTGGGGCAGGAGGGTACGTCCTCGGGCGCCCCTGATGGTTGGGATGGTTACTGGGTTGAGCACGCCTGGGCTCCCGGTTTACCTTTGTGGGCCATCAGGAGGAGGGCTTGGAGACCTGGTCTGCAGGGGGTTTGGGTCGACGCTCAGGCCTCCTCCATCCCTGTTTCTGCTCCTGGAGACCGCCCTCCGGGCTCACACCTGTCCAAGAAAGTACGGAAGCTCATTCTGCGGGGGTGTTATGTGGATGTCTTCACGCTACTCCAGCCGAAGGGTCAGGAGGCTTGGGCCGTCACTTCTCCAAAACGTGCCAAGAGGCACCCTAAAGTTCCACCTGCTGAGCCAACCTTTTCTAACTGGCTGGAGGGCTATACTGTGTTTAAGGTGGTGGTGTCCATGGCTTTCCCCGAGAGGGCCTGGCACCTCGACTGCCATTTGTTGCATGTCCTTCGGGCTAGGTCTGTAGCAGGGGAAGCAGCAACCATTGCGTATGACGCAGCTTTTAGGCAGCAGGCGTCTCTTAGCTCTCGTGAGCGGTGGGATCAGCTCCACAGCGAGATTTGGCTTTTAGAAGTAGGCCCACTAGCGAAGTCCAAGGGTGCCTTCAAGGCATCTGGTAAGTGGGATCGCAGGCTCGCTTGCTGGGATTTCAATGCGGGCCGCTGCACGCGGGCACATTGTAGATACGAACATTGCTGTGAACTTTGCAGAGGTTCTCACCCCAAGATCTCCTGCTCTCGAAATAGTTCTCAGCCCTTTCGACAGGGGCGCCCTGCCCACTCGGCAGCCGGCAAACGTGATGGGGCCCCTGCCTCTGATGCCGGCGGGTCAGGGAGCCAGAAATGAGGTGCCTTCACTTCCTTTGCAGGGGTTCTCGATGGCACGTTCGCCCGTTAAGGTGGGAGCCCTTTTACCTCTTTTGGAGGCTTATCCTCATAGAGAAGCAGCTCGAATGCTGGCTGATGGGTTCTCATCCGGTTTTCGTATTCCAGTCGTGACCCCTCCTCCTCCTTCGGTGGCAAGAAATTTAAAATCGGCCCGAGATATGCCTGACGTCCTCCTTAGCAAGATTAAAAAAGAAATTGAGGCGGGACGGATTGAAGGGCCTTTCAGTTCTCCCCCCTTTGTTGATCTGCATGTTTCCCCGTTGGGGGTTGTTCCCAAGAAAGCACCTGGGGAGTTCAGGCTCATTCACCACCTATCTCACCCTCCTGGGGCCTCGGTGAATGATGCCATTCCCGATGAGCTGTGTTCGGTGAAGTATGCCTCTTTTGATCATGCGGTCCGTTTGGTTCGCTCTTGCGGAAAAGGGGCGTTGATGGCCAAATGTGATATTCAATCGGCCTTTCGATTGTTACCGGTTCACCCTAACGATTTTCGTTTGCTAGGTTTCAAGGTGGGAGAAGGGTGGTATTTTGATAAGGCCATGCCAATGGGGTGCTCCTTTAGTTGTGCAGCGTTTGAGGCCTTTAGCACTTTTCTTGAATGGGAGCTCAAACGGAGGGCTTGTTCCCCTTTGGTGACCGATTATCTGGATGATTTTTTGTTTGTAGGTAGGGCAGGCACTGATGAGTGTAAGAAGCTCTTAGACACCTTCTCTGCCCTGGCCCTTGAGATTGGGGTCCCATTAGCGAAGGAAAAAACTGAGGGTCCTGCGTCATCTCTCACTTTCCTGGGCATTCAATTGGACTCTGTCCGTGGCACCTCATCTTTGCCCCAGGCTAAACTGTTAGCGTTAAGGGCCCTGTTAGCGGATTTTCTGGTTGCCAAAAAAGCCACGTTAAAGCAAGTCCAATCTTTATTGGGGCACCTTAACTTCGCATGCCGCGTAGTGGCGCCGGGTCGGGCATTTTGCTTCAGGCTGGCCAAGGCCACAGTCGGCGCTCGCCTCCCTCATCATTGGATTAGGATCTCAAAGGGTGTGAAAGACGATCTCAGAGTTTGGGAATCTTTTCTCTCTAATTTTAACGGCGTGGCCATTTGGCAAAAGTCCTGGCAGTTAGGTGACCGCTTACAAGTGCATTCCGATGCAGCCGGGAGTATAGGTTTTGGGATTTATTTTCAAGGCCATTGGTGCGCACAAAGGTGGCCGCAGGATTGGGCTCAGGGCAATGTGTTGAAGGACCTGACCTTTCTGGAATTGTTTCCGATTGTGGTTGCTATTCGCATTTGGTGCAAAGATTTTGCCAACAAGAAGATCACGTTTTGGTGTGATAACCAGGCGGTTGTCAACGTGGTCAACAGCATGTCTTCTTCTTCTGAGAGAGTCATGTTATTGGTCAGGAGACTGGTCCTTGATTGCTTAGTTTATAATATTTCCTTTTCTGCACGGTTTGTGCCTGGGCTTGAGAATAACATCGCTGATGCTCTCTCTCGCTTCCAGGAGGAACGATTCCGGCGTTTGGCTCCGGAGGCGGATCCCTCCCCTGTTCCGTTTCCTCAGGATTTGTGGGACCTTGGACCTCTATCATTATGAATGGGATTATGTCGTCTATTGCTCCTTCTACTCAGAGGGCTTATTCCAGGGTTTTTCCCAAGCTCTCCGCATATTTTAGAGTTCGTAATATCCCGGCTCACTGGCCCATTCAGTCCCCTATTGTCCTTGGCTTCATGGCCTGGCTTTTTTCTAATGGGTCCTCCCCCCGGGCCATTTCTGTTTTGCTGGCGGGCATTTCCTTCTTTTCAAAAGCCTCCGGCCTAGGTGATCCCTGTGCCTCCTTCCAAGTCAGGCGGACCCTGGAAGGTTGGAGGCGATCCCAGGGTCCTTCCTTGGATGCCAGACGTCCCATCACGCTGTCGCTGCTCGAGCAGCTGGTGGCTGCTTTACCTGTTATTTGCTCTTCCCAATACGAGGCCGGCCTTTTTCGGGCTGTTTTCGTTACTGCCTTTTTCGGGGCCATGAGGTTGGGGGAGCTTGTACCTAATTCCGCCAAGGACACCTCAGAGTGTTCTCTCCAGGTTGGGGATGTTTGTTTCACTTCGAGTTCTGTTTCCTTGTTGGTCTGGAGGTCCAAATGCGACCAATTGGGGAAAGGGTCTACTATTACTTTGAACCGCTTTAGGGGATCGCTGGTGTGCCCTGTTCGTACCTTGCACGCCTTCCTGGATGCACGCCCGGCCGGTACAGGTACTTTATTCTGCCACTCTAACGGAGCCCCTGTGACGCGTTACCAGCTGGTGGCAGTGCTGCGTTTGGCCCTTAGTCATTTGGGTCTGCCAGCGAAAGAATTTGGGGGACATTCTTTCCGGATCGGGGCAGCTACTTCGGCCGCGCAAATTGGACTGTCAGCGGACTCTATCAAGCAATTGGGACGCTGGAAATCCAGGGCTTATCTGGGTTATATCCGAACGGACCGGGACATTGCTGGGGGTCAATGATTGTTTTGCTGTTCTAATGGTTTTGTGTGGAGCCCGATTGCGTTGTTGATAGGGTTGGCGGCAGGCGGTTCGTTCCTCACCGTCTGTTTGGCGGCAGCATAGGCCTGGATCTGGGGGTGAGGGGTTTCCAGTGCTCGATGGCTCTGGATCGGGAGTCCTAGCGACCCGGGTGTATGGAGCGTGCTGATGTGGCCAGTGCGGGGGCCACAGTCAATTGACACCCGGTGACTAGAGTGCCTTGCAAATCGAGTGGGAGGAGCACTGTTGCCCGACGGTGCTTTGGGGAGGGGCTTGGCACCTACGTCATCCCGATGCTTGGCTACAAGCAACCATTCATTAGCCAACGGGGGCTTGGCTGATGCCCAGATCCAGACCTTATGCTTTGGGCCAACCCTATTGTTTGTTTGGCTTTAAATAAAGTTGTGGCCATGTTCACTCCAGACTGGTGTACTGGTGCTTCTTTGTGGCGACTGACCTGCGAGGCAATGTCAATTTTCCATGGTCAGGACTTCATAGTTCCAGAGATATAATGGCGACAGACAGACAGATACTTTATTGTAATTATAGCAAGATAAAATGTTACCCTGTTTCACTGGCACCTGGCTAAGGTAAACAAGAACACATTTCATTATCTGTACAGATGAAGATGATTTTTAAGCACAGCTATTTTAGTGTCCAGATGGTCTTGCAAGCAACTGCACTAATGGACTTGTTTGAAGCAATTAGCTGTTTTTCACCAAAAATGTTAAGAGATTATTTTCCATGGAAAGAAGGGAATAACCTTTGAAATTCTAAGCTGTACCCACTCCCCAGTACTCATATGTGAGCTTCCAATCAACTGACCGTAAAATATATACCTCCAAACCCACAGTCCATCTTCATGACAGCTGTTCAAACAATAGAGAAGAGGTGATGGAGAGGGAAAAGGAGAAATACCCTTCCGCATTATCACCCACACAGCAATTTTGAAAGCTTGATAAGTTACTCATACGGTGTGGAAGCAAATGCCTGTCAGAGCGGGAGGAGGCAGAGGACAGGGGAAGAATAGTTCTTAAAAGTGCAACATTTGCAACACATGCCTACAAACTAAAGGGCCAATTAGTATAATAGGTTTGAAATTGTTTCAGCACAGTCCTAAAGACAAAAGAAAAATTGTCCTTCAGAAATGGGGTTGTATTGTTAGGAAGAGCTTGGATTAGGAACAATGCAGTCTATCAGTTTCAGAGACAACATCCCTTCTCCTTGCTATTGGACCATACATTATTAATGAGCACCATTTTCCAGTATGAAAGACCTGTCTGAAAAGCATTAACATAGTCTATTGGATGTGATTGACACTGTCATCCCTTTCATTTTTTGCTATTGGCAAGAAGCATCCCTGTAGATTTATGTGCATCTGGACATTGCTAATATTCTCCTTGTTATACTCTCCGGGCAGCTGTGATATAGAAATATTTGGCAGATTGTAAGTTTTTTAAACTTGTCATTCACAAAAAAGGGTTGTTTTTTTTTAAAATGAGTATCATATTTAGTACTAACTAATCAACAGTGTCTTTAATGAACACACAGTCATCATTATGGGATGTTCTATTGGTATCTTTTCTCTTCTAGTATATTTCCAATGGCTCTTTCCATTCAGATACAGCTTCCAGACAGAGCTTGTGGCATATACTTCAGTTGCAGAGGGAATATGAGTTCCTCTCAGCTTTGTAAATGATAGATCTGTGCAATAGTGAATTGAACACTAGCTGTTTGCCAGTCTTCTCCATCCCACAGGCTTCAGGTTGGAGTCCCACCTTAATAACAATGCAAAAACTTTTAAAGGAGGCTTTAAAACACCTCCAGGAACTTGAGAAAAGTTTATTTAGCTGTACTACAAGCATCAGATAATCAGACATGTGCAATTAACCTTTGATTCAAAGTTGCCATGGGGAAATTTGAACTCAGATAGGAAAAAAGGGCAATATGTGATGATCCATGCCCTTCTTCCAGTGCAGAGATACCAGTCTTTTCTGACTCTGACAGATGTATGGAGCCTGTATGCAACCCAGGGTTATCCCACAACTTTTTAAGATCGGGAAAATCTCATTCTTGAAAAGCTACGTGATAAGTCTGGGTTGCATACAGGCTGTGTATGGGCTGTCTATGGAGAATGCAGTAAGATCTGTCATTAATGGGTTAAACAGATTCTATGATTCTACGTGACTATTCCACCAAGGATAGTAACATATGATAATCTCCTTAGTTAAGTATATATTTGCAAGTAAGTAGGTATTGTGCTATATGGCCAGCATGGCTACCCATGTACAGTATATGTTTTCAGAAATTTGGGATACTGCATTTTAGCTGTAACAAGTGAATCCTAAAGAAGAGGGAACCAAGGAAGAAGAAGAAAGCAAAGCCTAACCCCCTCTGAACAGATCTTGCCAGGAAAACTCCATGAAAAGTTAACCTCAAGGTCATCATAAATCATGAATATGTCGGGGTTATATGACTCTTTATCTCCCAGAACCCACGTGGGCAAAGAGAGGAGTGATCTCTGCCTACATGGATATCCCTCCAGACCATCTTAACTGACAATAACAAAAACAACATCTTGACAAAATGTAGGCATGTGACTCTAACATCTTCATTTGTTTCCTTCTCCTGTATGATTTTTAATATCTTTCCTTGGTGAAGAAGCCAGTAGAGTTTCAAAAGCTTGCATGCAATATTTTTGGTTGTCCCAATAAAGTTATTGCTGTTTTGCAGGTTTTGGATGTTACTGTATTTAGTTAAGTATACTTAACTAAGTAGCATACCCTGCCCTGATCCCTGCCCATTCCAATCCTGACCTTCTGGGCATCAGCCACTGCCAGTGATGGCATCTGTCCTTCTGTCTATTAGAACATATTGAAATGATGTTTCCATCCACCTCCAATGAGAGATCTCCACCCTGAGGAGGAATTGTGACTGAGATTCTGCTTCTGATTGTTGCACAAGAAATCTTTTGAGGGAGGGTAGAGTAAACATCAGTTCACAGTACCTCAACTGACTGGAGAACAGATCCTTGTTGCTTGCAGCAGCTGCTGCTCAGTACATCAGTCCTGGGAGACTTTTGTAATCTCTATGTATTCCCTATACTATTGAATGCATAGGGATTGTGATTATGAATCATTTATGAATGTGTAATACCAAATGATGCATTCATAACTGTGATCATGAGTTCCAATCATCTCTTCCACTGTTGTACAAAAGGAACTGCTGACCAAAGGAATTTCGCTTCTCTTTTATGCCTTTTAAGGACATATATCATCTGCTTCTTTTCAGAAAACAAAATTTAATTTCAGACCACAAGGCTTTGTGAAAGGTAAAGCAAAAAGGGAAGAAATAGAGAAAGAAAACACTCACTGTCATTCTGCTTCTTTAGGAGTTCCCTCATGGCCTACTGCCTGAGTGATATGCAGTGGTGACTGAACAACAGGAATTCAACTGAGAGAGCATTTCTGGCTCTCTGTGTTTCACCTGAATAGTTCTTGAGTAGCCTCACACAGAAAGAGAGATATAGGCACAAAGTACACAGGGGAGCTGAATGGAGCCAGGGTGCTCTGTAAACTCTGTTGCATTGAATTATAAAAGCTGCTTGAAAGAGACAGCAGTGTGTCCACAATAAAATAGAGCATAAGCAGAATAGGAAGGAGGTATTCATCAAAAAGAAGAGTAAACAACAAGGGTTTTTCCACTCTCTTTCCAAAAGAAAACCAACAGTGCAAACCAGTTAAAAGGATTGTGTTATAAATGGCCATCCTTGGGAGTGAGGAATCTAAAATAAGAAATCACCAGAATGGTTGACTTTAGACAAACATTGGTATCTTTCACTTGGTTTTGAGACAAAAGAAGATTCCATCTTGCTTGATTTACAATCAGTAGAAACCACTGGTTTTCATTCAAATGCAATCCCTTCTTTCAAAATATGATTACCCTCTAAAACATTTGTCTAATATACCCAGTATTCTCCCTTATGTATCAATTATAATTGCTTATATTGTAACTCATTTAAAGAAATTGTGCTGTTACAAACATAGCCCTATAGAATCCTTTATTTCTTTGGAAGTTAAGTCCCAGAACATTCAATGGGATATGTTCCTTAGTGAATATGCTTACATTTGCTGCTGAAATTCTGGTATAATATAGTTCAACATCCATTTTTAACAGGAATTAACACATTTAATTTTTTTTTTTTTTTAAAAAAAAATCTTGTTCAGTGACATATTTGGAACAAAATAGGCTCACAAAATAAACAAGTATGCCCTTAACTGGCAATTCCAGTGATTAGCATTGGCTAATTGTAGCTTTAGTTCACACACCTACTAATTAAAGTTGGCTGTTAAGCTCTAAATAACAATTGCTTTTAAGTAAATGTGTTCACAGGCCTGAGGGCCAACTGAGTTATGATCTGTCTACTATTCACAAGTGAATATATAAAATTCACTGTGTGTGTGTGTATCTGAGTTCTCTTCTCATACCAGTTAAAGTAGCATGCATGAGATGGTTCTGCAACCTTCTTCATACCTTTTGTTGGCTTCTTTTTTTTCTGAATATTATTTACAAAACATGTTATTCAATTACAAAAAGTCAAAATAAAACCAAGAAGAGACACAATGTTCATCTAATCAACATACCAAGAAACACACCCACACACACCATACTCTGAGGTCATTCAGATGAATGAACTGTATGTAACTGTTAGTAACTACATCTTTCATAGGTTACTAGGTGAAATTAATGAATAATGCTAATTATTGATATAGTTAGAATTAATAAATTGGGCCATTATTGTATAGAATGAGTTAAGAAGAAGGCCCTTATTTATTTCTATTTAATTTGTTGTATGTATACATGGTTAGCTTTTTCATAACGGCCAATGAGAGGTCTGTTATTCCAACTGCACATTCATTGCATTTGCCCAGTGCATTTTCCCATTTTCTTTCTAATCTTGCTGCTTTCCTTGGTGTCTGTAGCCATTTTTGTTGTTACTGTCTTTTGCCAGTAACAGAAAACTGTGGCTTACCAGAGTCTCTAGGGAGATCAAGTATAGCAGTGTGAGGATTTAGCCCTCATTCTCATTCATTCATTCATTCATTCTTCTCATTTTCTCTCTCTCTTTTTTCCTCTTCTCGCATTCCCTGTTCTTCAGTTTCTCTCTCTCTCTCACACACACACTTATACTTTATATGCGAATAGGATAGTTGTGTGGGGGGGAAAATCTACTTGCTGCTGTCACCTCTATTCAGATACCGGAGGATTCACAACAACACAGAAGTTTCTGTTTAGATTCAAGAGAACATGAGGTAGCAGGCTCCTTCAGCTGCCTCTGCAACAGTAAAACATTGAGGATTTTACTAATGAAAACAAAGGGTGCAGCTACACTGTAGAACTAATGTAGTTTGACACCACTCTAAATGCAGTAGTTCTAGGCTATGGAATCCTATGATTTGCAGTTTTACAGTATGTTTAGCCCCCCCTGTCAAAGAGTACTGGATCGAGCCATAGCAATTAAAATGGTGTCAAATTGCATTATTTGTACAGTTTAAATGCACAGAGACACTGAGAATAGAACTTGTATGTGTGACTATGTCCCTGTACAGACAGGCAGGGAGGGGAGGTGACATGCCCCCCTTTCTGCTCCAGATTGTTGCCACAGCAACCACACTGGTGCAGCAATGGTCTGCTCCAAAAAGAAAGTGCAAAACATGGCTCCTTTGTGTGCCACTGCCAAGTCGCCATTAGTGCTCTGGAGCAGCGCTGTGCCAGCCCTCATGTGCCTCACTGTTTGGACGTGACACGCAAAGCACATCATCACTGCGTGCGCCAGGTGGACATGTATGTGTCAAAATGGCGCTTGGACAGTGCCGAAGGGCTTGGAAGCATGCGGATGCTCTGGTCTCCTAAGACCTAAAATCGGCCCCAGAATGGTGCTTTTTGCCCATCTGTATCAGGCCTATATTTGTGCCCCACCTTTAGCCCTCCTAAGGTCAGACTAAACATCTTCAACATTTTATTTGGTTACATTGTTGAGCTATATTCATGAAACTTCCCTTTCTTAACAAAAGATTGATGAAGGCCAACAATTTAAAGAACCACCACTCTGCTGACAGTATTCTAGAAATTATTTAGCGGCGGGAGAATAAAAATAGATTATAAGAGAAACTGGAGGCTACCTCTCTTACCAAAATATACTGTGTCATACAATCTATGATACCTTCTGCTCCCAACAGCTATAATCTTTTAGATGTATGTGAGAAAATTGTCCAGTCATCCACTTCCCCTTTTGGTGTGAACTTATCAAATTAAAACTTCCAAAATGTTTAGTACACCAACATGATGGAGTTAAAAATCCATACATTTCTGAGCTTCATTATGCAGCTTGCAAAAACAGTATACAAAAATATATGCTTTTCAAAAAAAAAGTGTGCATAAAATGCGTACATTTGAAACAATGCTTAAAAATGTGTGTGTGTGAGTGCACGCACATGCTCTTTATCCAAAGCAAGTATCACTTCCAAAATGCTGTACATTCGAAAAGTACATACAAAATGTGTCCATCTGGAAAATGCATAGAAAAATATTAGAAATTGAATAAGAATATAAAGGTTTATTTATGTTGACTAGAAGTTCATAATTTAACACAGAATGAGGTTGAAGCAACACAGCAGTATAAAAATCAGAATCTGAGCATCACTGAGGTTCACTTATATCAGCCATAGAACAGAAAAGTGGTGCAAGATACTCCTTATCTACAAATACAGAAGGGTGTAATCTTTGAATAAACTGTATTTTGACATGACACAAGCACTGACATTATGTTTTTACATTGTGTAAAATTATCAGTCCTGCTGTTCATGTAACAAAATGTAAGTTTGAAAAGCAACAACAAACAAGTTGCACATGTACAATGAAATGGTTCTATCCCCCCCCCCCCAAGCCTGCTGAGTAGAAAATGTGTAAGTATCTTGAGCCAGATATGAATGTTTCACTGTGAGGTTTTAGTTCACTTCTCCTGATGACTCGGCTATGAAGCAGTAAATACAGCATGCCAGAAAGGTATTCCTATGGCACTTACCTTATTTCACTGCATGGTTAGTCTTTGTGATGTCTGTAATCGATATGGCACTGCTGACAATTTGGACTGAAGTGGAATAAGAAAAAGAATATTTCCCTCAAGACCTTGCAGAAAAAGTAATGTTTGAGGGTATATAAGGTGTACCGAATGATTGCAGTCATATGCCTGAGGAGATCTAGGAGTGGCAAAGATTGGGAACAGAAGTATTCCAATTGCTAGGGGGGGGGGGGGATTGAAGTGAAAAAGTGTCATTACAATAAAAAAAATACAGCAAGGTGCCTGATGTCTCTCTCCCCCTCTCTCTCAACTGTGCAGTTTCTTTTCCCTTTAGCATTAAAAAAAGATTGAGAGAGCAATGAGGAAGAGGAGAAAAAGATGTTGCTAAAACCACAAAAGGCTGCTTTTTCTGATATATTCTGAATAGTCATGTGCAGGTCATGTAAGTGAAATAGGACATACTGCTAAACAAATTTGTGCCTGCTTCTCTCTTGCCACTGCCATACATCCTAGTGATAGTTCTAATTAAAGTAAACCCATTGAATTGATGGAGCTTACTTATCTAACTGTGCAACCAGTGGTCCAATAGGTCTACTCTAGTAGGTGCCATTATAATAAAAAGTGCCATTATACACTTTTTAAAAAAGAATTGAGAACAGAGTGCGTGTAGTTTTTTCAAAACCCTTCGTAGTATGCAATCAAAGCTCCTCCTTTAGTGCCATAAATGAAGAAGTCAGATTGATTCTATATACTCAATCTAGATCAGTATGAAAAAGTCCAGCTATAACCTGAAAACTGATGTGAGGACCTGACCTCAATTTTAATGTTACATTTGGGGTTTTTCATACTAATTTATGTATTTTTCTTTTTCTTTTACTCCTCATCAACAGTTTATTTACATAGATGTATTATGTTGTTTTATATACATTGTCTCTCTAGTATGGACTCTGCAATGGGGTGAGGGGTGGGCTCAACACCCCCTGGATTAGGCTCCAGGGATGAGATTCCCTGTAATGATCAAGCAAAATGAGCCACCAAGATTCCCATGTGACTAAGCTTCCTCAGGAGCTATCAATCAACTACTTATATGTTCCTGGGAGGCCTCATCTTTATAGACATCTACGGTATAGTAGTTGAGCCTACCCCAAAATGCAGATATAGCTGTGGATATCAACATAGATGCAATATTGTAGTGGTTGTTTTCAAACTTCTGATTTGCATATGTACTCATATTGTGTGTCCATGCTTCTATACGCATGCACATAGGCACAAAAACAGTTTTCTGCAGCTTTCCAAATGATCAGTACTATGGGGACAGGACTATGAGTCTAGTACATTGTCATATTTAGCAAACTGTTGTAATTTTTTGGCCACATTATGAAAAGGGAATGTAGAAGGCACTAGAAAGTGAGGAAGAGTGCATGATATACATGCTAGACTCAGTCAGGGAGGCCACAGTTCTGAATTTGTAGGACCTATGAAGAACAGTGGAGGAGGAACTTTGGAAGTGTCTCATCCATGTGGTTGCCATGAGTTGGGGCCAACTCGAGGGCAATTAACAACAAACATCAATTCCTAATTTTATAAGAACTATCCAAGGTGCTGAATGTCATTCCCAAAAGAAGCTCAGAACCTTGGATTGCTCCTGAGAAAAAACAAAAATCATATTTTAGTCTTCTAATTTTTTGAAGGTTGCAACCTTGTGCATGGGGAAATATATATCATTTACCTCAATTACATGGCACCTCTAGAATTATGCATGCAACATAATTTTCCCATCTTTTTTTTTTTAAAAAAGTTTCTTCAAAAATAGAAAAGGTTATTCATTCTTCATTCATTCTCTGAAGATGCCAACCACATCAAAAGGCGAAACGTCAAAAAGGAACTCTTCTAGAACATGGCCACATAGCCCAAAAGCTCCACAAAAAACTATAGAAAAGGTTATCTTTGTTGGAGTGATACCACTTTCTCTGCAGCATTATCACTGTGCTGGTGAGGAAAGAACTGATTATTAACACTTTTGTGCCTTCCTCATATTTAGTCAGAATTCTTGAATTTCTGTTTCCATTACCCTGCAGCGAAAATTCTCAGGACAGTCCTTGAAGCAAACTAATGTGGCTTGGGTAAGAAGAATGCTTAACCTGTTCCATAACAGGAGCATGCTACTTAAAGATAAGGAAGCATGTGCATTACAAATTACTTCCAGCAGCTCCGAAGGCACTTGAGAACTCCTGCTCATTCTCTCTTACAAAAATCAAAACGAAACCTCTTTTAACAATTAAATAAAAAAATACTTTGTTTCATTTGTTTAAATCACCTTCAGTGGAACATAAATTTGGGTTCAGACCTGTGGCCAGCTCTCTGAAGATAATTTTCTAGATTATGATAATTGTAGGGATTATTTAGTATAGGTAGGTGTAAGTGGCATCTCATTAATGTTGTCTTCATGGTTGCAAGCATGCTTTTAATTGTACTGTTTGTTTGTTTGTTTTTTAGTATTATGATTCGCCATGAGTCCCAGTTTTGGAAAAAATGTGGGATATAAATATAACTATAATAGTATATGGAAGAAAATATTTAAGATGAGGTCTGGTAGGAATGAGGTGCAGCTGTCATAAGAATATCTGAGTGCTTGGTTACAGAGAATTTGTTTTGCTAATCGGCTGGGGCAGCACAAAACCTCTACTGATTGATGTATAGTAAACATCACTGGGAGAACTAATATCTGCCCTGGATGTGGCCCAGATTCTCCCATTCCTTTTGACCAGAAAAGAAAAAAGAGAGAATTCACCACCACCACCACTACCACAAGAGTCTGCCTGCAGTCTAGCTGTGTCTACCAATATCTTCTCCTTGAAAAGGTCTAGCTGTAATATCCATGGAGTATTAGTGAGTGGTGATGAAACGATTATGATATGTAATGATACGTCATGTTCTTATAATGTCACACTCCGACATGGAATATGCATGATTGAATTTTAAATGGTTAATATTTTATGCTTTGGGGAAAAGCAGGTTCAGTTTATTCAACCATATTTGTTTCTCCTCTATTATCTTCCCTTCATTGGCTCCCTTTCCCCTTCCGCATCCAGTATAAGCTTTTGTTGCTGACTTTCAAAGCCCTCCATGGAATGGCCCCTCCTTATTTATCTAAACTTCTTTCTCCTTACATTTCTTCTCGTTCCCTCCACTCAAGGTCTCCTGTTCCAGCCTAAGATTTCCACTGCTCTGTCCCTGATTTGTCCCTTCTCACCCTCACTCCAGGAACCTCCTTCCCCCACAAGCATCGCTCATTACTTCCCTAGCCAGTTTTAAAACCGAGTTAAAGACTACTTTGTTCAGGGAAGCATTCCCAGAACTGGGACTCAGAGCTCCTTCACAACATTAAATGACCTATCCTAAAAAACAAGGCCCTCCCTCCTTGCCTTTTACCATTGACCAGCCTCAGAGGAGTGTAACGGCAGGCCTAATGCCATCAGCCTAGCCAGAGTAAGAAGCAGGGCCCTCCCTCCAGTTCAATTGCCATGGTCCTGGCCTCCGAGGGAGAGAAGATCCACTGGACTTGAGCCCTTTCCCCACCACCTTTCCCTTCTCCTTCTGTCTCATGTCTTTTTAGATTGTAAGCCTGAGGGCAGGGAACAGTCTATTTCAATTGACTGTATGTACAGTGCTGTGTAGGTTTAGAGCTCTATATAAATAAAGCTTAATAATAATAATAATAATAATAATAATAACCATATGAGGACAGTAGTAGTTCTCAGACCTTCTACATGTAGAAGATGTAGGAGATGTATAAAATTATAGTTTATCAACACAGTAACTCTTCTCCTTTTCCCATTCCAGAATATGAATCAGTGGTGTCTGGAGTGTGTCAGGGTGTCTCACTTCATGAAACAGAAAACTGAATACTAGCTACAAGTATCTTAATATGGTACTAAAAATGTACTGTTCTCATACAGAATCTCAGATTAAAATACACTAGGCATCTAGGGTTTTAACTAGGAAAAGACAGTTTATACATATATGTTTGCACTCTGCACAGCTGATTCAGGCATTATTTACAAATGAGAAACAACATAAGTGGGTCTGGAGACTTCATATCCAAAATCATGTGCTTTTCTTGGCCAAAAATTTAACTTCTAACAATGGGATTGTATTGTATCTATGCATTTTCCTTGAGTCATTTAGAACCCCAGAAAATCAGTTTCAGAAAAGTCATTCTGCTCAAACTCAGAAACAAACTGAAGTATCAACAATGGAAGAATGGATTGTGAAGGTTGCGGAGTTTAGCCCAAGTTGGCAAACTGATATAAATTTTAAAGGACAAACCAACTGAAGATTTTTCAAAAGTCTGGAAACCATTTATGAACACTAAGAAATCTTATTTTTCAGCACTAAGAAAACTAATGATGCAGTAATTTGTGGCTATGGCTACTAGTAATTTCATTAGTAAGACTATCTAGTTGGAACGGTAATGGCAGAAAAATATGTGTTGGCTTTTGAGGATCAAAGTACTTTTGTGCCCTAAATTAGTTAGTTAGGGATGGTACAGATGGGCGCTTTGTGCCTGCCTGGCCCCGAACTTAGGGTGTGTGGGGCTGAGCGTTTATATGCTCAGCAACCCTACTTCACACCCTGGCCATGATGATGTCCACACGGAACAGCAGCCAAACAGTGCAGATGGTGTGCAGATATGCCAATAGTGCCCTACATGTGGCCTAAAAAGAACCCACCAGGGAGTGGGTTCTTTTTAGGACTCCTGGAGGTCACAGCATTTGGTTGCTGCAGTCTTCATCCAGGGCAAAATCTGTACAGCTGCCCATCTATACAGCCCCTGTGTTATTATTACTGTACTATTTTATTCATTTATATCCTGCTTTTCTCCTGATATAAGGACTCAAGGTGGCTAAGTGTAAAGTATTTTAGTGTTTTAAATATTATGTAATAGTTTTAGTTTGGTTTTAATTATATATGTATATGTATTTTTTTTTTCCATTTGTCTCTTTTCGTCTTGTCTTTTACCTTTATATTTTTTTCTTGTTGTTTTTAGTTGTGAATTAGATTGTTTGTGTTAAAATCAATAAATACATAATTCAAAAGGAAAAAGGTCATTCTGAAAATCACACTAGATGTGGCACAAAGGGCTATAATGTATGTTTATGTTGATGTTCCTCTCAGGATTCAGTCAGTAAAAAAACAAGATCTACAATTAGAGGGTCATTTTCAGGTGAATGATTTTTCCTCATTAATTTATTTTGTGATGTTCAATCAAAATACCATGTTGAATTTTATTGTGATCAGTAAACAAACATATTTTCCCCAAGGAGAGAATACTATGAATTTATAAAAGTAGATTAGCACACTAAATTAAAACAGAAGAGTTCAAATTTGTATGAATATAGAATTCTAATGTTCCATTTCCCATCACTTCTCTGAAATAAATGTTTGTTGAAAGTGTGGAGTACCTAAACCTAAATCCTTACTGAATTAAAACTTTTTCTGAAATAGTTCACCGAACAATATGAAACTACCTCAGCTTAAGTCTGGACTCAAGAACGTGTATCACTTGTAGGAAAGTTGCCATTCATAGCTGGAATTCCACATGGGCTACTTAGTTACATTTGAATAACTGAGAAATGTCTCCTGGCCTGACCCCCCTCCCCCTTAATTTACTGGGCATCAACCATGCCAAGAGAAGGAGGTCTATTCTGCTGATGATTGGAGTGTGCGCAGATGGTATATCCACCCTCTTCTACCAGATGGCAAAGCTGTGATGGTCAGAAGCAGGAAGCTTGCTACACTTCATTTGTTATAGCCATGCTTCCTGGAGAAATGGGTGGAAATATCATCTACTCATGCCTCAGTTGCTGGCAGAATGGATCTCCTTCTCTCAGTGTGGCTTATGTGTGGAAAATTGGTTGGGACATGCAGTTGATCCATGAATATAAATCAGTCACAGATGCATAACTGCAGGTTGTGCATTCATAAGTTTAATGCTGAACTCCATCCAATAACAATAAAAATACCCATTCACCAATACCACCACTATTACCATTATCAAAAGGCAGGCTCATTCATTTCATTATCTGTTCCTGCTTTGACTAAGATCAAAGAGATAAACAAACCAACAAATAGTCAACAGTTGACTCCCACAGCTGCAGCATAAAAACAGCTGTGACAGGTAAGAAAATGGAATCATATTTGTAGGGTTTTTTTTTAAAAAAAATTGCCTTCTCAACAGCCTTCCATCTGTTTTCCATGATAGAAGTCTAGTCCCTCAGCTGTATAGTAAACATAAGCTCAATAAAAATCAGTTGTTTTCTGGCATCTCTGTAGTTTTGCACCAAACAAAAGAGCTGCATGATGTTAATGGTGGTGTTATTTAGTCAGATGTCCAGAAACAGCTGCAACATTAGTGAAGTTCAAGCATCTCAGTATTGATTTCATAGCACTTCCCTGAATCTTAACCCCCACTTTTTCTCATTTTATTTCAGATTGTGACAATTCTGCCTAGAGCTCTGTGCACATTTTTTTCATATTTCTTTCCTAATATGTGTGTTAATTTGCAGGTTTTACCTAAAATATGCAATCCTCTCATTGATAAAAGTGTATCTATGCCTATTTTCCTGCTGTGTTTCTTTTTGCCTTTCACATTTTAAAAATCAAAATTATTTTTGATACCTAACCTATGCAGATTTACTACAACCCAGGGAACTTACAAGATATGTGACAGTCTCTCCTCTAAGGTTCATTCTCACATTCTTCAATCAAAATTCTTGTTTTATCTTGCTGTTTTTAATTTTTTTTTCTTTTGAGGAAAAAGAAACTTTAGCATGGCTGTGGGCACTACAGGTTGAGTCTCCCTTATCCAGAATTCTGGAATCTAAAATACTCCAAAAACAACAACAACAACAACAACAACAACAACAAATCATGGGTAACAGATAGTGATACCTTTGCTTTCTGATAGTTCAGTTCACACAATCTTTGTTTCATGCATAATGTTATAAAAATGTATAAAATTACCTTCAAGCCATGTGTGCAAGATGTACATTAAGCATAAATGAATTTTGTTTAGACGTGAGTCCCATCTCCAAGATATTTCATTTTGTACACATATACAAACACATGTACAGTGGGCCCTTGGCATCCATGAAACCTGATTCTTGTAGGATAAGTGAGAAAATGAAAAATGAAATAATAATAATAATAATAATAATAATAATAATAATGTGTCTTTTCCTGAAGGAATCAAGGCAGATTACAACAGAGATATAGCAAAAAAAAAAAAAAATTATAAGAATTAAAATTCGCACTTATAAACAGTCCCATATCCCAACAACCAAAAAACAATAAAATAGAGATGAATAATAATAAAATTTATTTAAATAAAAGGAACTAAAGGAAAAAAGAAAAATTCCTTTCCATGAGATAGTGTAGTAGCATTGGATTAATTCTTCTTTGCCTCCTTTTGGTCTATCAGACAATTCTTGTGTGCTTCCTGTGTAAGCACAAAATGGAAAAAGATGCTAGTTCTGTCCAGTGCTACTTCACACAAATTGAAGAAAACATCACTTAAAAAACAGTCAGTTTGTTACTACATGCTTTTTTAATGTTTCAAGATGGTATGTCTTAACCAAAAGTTCACCAAATGCAAGATTCCCCCCCCCCCCCCATCTCTACTTTTGGGTGTAGAATAAACTCACAAATTGATGGCAAAGAGTAAAAATAGAAGAGAAAGTGCTATGAGAGCATATGACAAGGTAGAAAGAGGAAGGAAAAAGAAAAAAGAAGAAAAGGAAGAAAAATGCACTGCACTCATTATAGCATGCCAGAAGTGTCTTGTTGGATTAACCAATGCATGTGTGACAGATATCAATATAACAATCATAAATCCTAGCAAATGTTACAGCTACCATATTTGCATAAGCATGTTGAAAGTGCCTCTTCAAAATTTGTTGAGATGATGACTTCTTGAAACATTTTGCTTTTAATTTACAATTTATATTTATTAGTAGCATGCTTTTATGCACTTATTTAATGTGCAACTGTGTATATTTATATGATTAACATCTATATTAAAATTAATACTACTAATGTTGAGTAGTTTAATTTCAGACCTAGACATGTTAATTTGATATTATATGTGGGAAACTGAGGAGGATATTATCAAGAGGCCATGTTTTCCTGCAAAGATTTAGTGTACATTCATATCCACCTATTAATCCTTATACTCCACCTCCACCCCCTGTGTCTGGCAAACTATTGGCTCTAAAGCTATAAATGTGGAGTCTTCTTCTTTGAAAGTTTTAAGTAGAGGACAGATGGCCATCTGTTGGGAGTGCTTTGATTTTGTCTTTCTACACAGCTGGAGGTTGGACTGGATGGCTATTGTAGCCTCTTCCAACACTATGGCCCATTTTAGATTGGCAAAAAGAGGTGTGTTGATGGCTGCATGAAAGCCCAGCCTTTAGATGAGAAAAAGGGAAGGTGTGCCATGAAAACACTATTTTGGAGTTTTAAGGGAGAAGAAGCGCCTTTAAAAAAGAGCTTGATTTCCCCACTACTTTTTTAAAAAGGGCGCAACATTGCTGGGGCTTTTTAGATTGGCAGGAAAGTGTGACATGAAGTTGCCTTTTCCTTAATGCTCAGCAGCTAGACTGCAAGCCCCAGGTGTGCATTGAAAAGGTACAAGGCTGCTAGACTGAGGGATTTGGGAACGACTTATCTGAGGTCTTTTCTGTGGCTCAGCAGCTACATGGGAAGCTGTCAGAACGCTACAAACACAGGCGGAGCAGCTACATGGGCAGCAATGAACACGGCTTTTAGCCGCGCTGTAAAAAAAAAATTTCTTGCCGGTTGCGAACTGCGCAGGTACGCCATACAGTGACATTATCATTGCCTGCTGGGAACTGCACAATTGCGCAATTGCACAATTCGCAGCCGGCAAGGAAAAAAAATTTAAAGGTTCAGCGGTTTATCACTGCGGTTCCTCTGCCTTTTTAAACTGTGCCATTGCACTGGTGCATCATGAATGAACCCCCTTATTTTGTGAAGGAATTGACATGTTACCCACAGTAGAATAACAGTAACGGCATCCCAGAGTCCCTACTGCGCATGTCTAGGGTTTGGATTAGGGGTGGAGCTAGGGTTTGGGAGCTTTAAAAAACTTCACGGTTAAACCCCAGCTTTTACACCTGTAGGGCATTGAGGAATTGCGCAGTTCGCAGCCGGCAAGGAAAAAAAATTTAAGGGTTCATCGCGGCTAAAAGCCGCGTTCATTGCCGCCCATGTAGCTGCTCCGCCTGTGTTTGTAGCGTTCTGACCGCTTCCCATGTAGCTGTTGAGCCACAGAAAAGACTTCAGATAAGTCGTTCCCACACCCCTCAGTCTAGCTGCCCTGTACCTTTTAAGTGCACACCTGGGGCTTGCAGTCTAGCTGCTGAGCATTAAGGTAAAGGCAACTTCATGTCACACTTTCCTGCCAATCTAAAAAGCCCCTACGATTCTATGACTCCACAATGCTAGATACTCGTCCAGGGCCTACTGATCTGATCTGTTTCACCATCCCTTATTCTTGTCTTGAGATCCTTCCTGGTGATTGTTACCCATCCCTGCCTTGATTTGTTCTTGTGGGTTCAATGAGAGAAAGCAGTAGCATCACTGTTTGTGAAGTCACAGGCTGCAGGGGTTAGGCTTCTGGTGGCAGGGCCAAAAGGGCACAATTTCTCCTCACTGCCATGTGTCACTCTACTTGTGAGTAGAAAAGCACACAGCAGGGAGGGGTGTGTGTGCATATTTCCTTGCTGCTGTGTGCCAGTCTACTCGTGACTAGAATGGTGTGTGGCAGGGTGTGGGCATGCTCCCTCATACCATTCACTGGGAGTGGGGTGCCCTCAGCTGGGTGTCACCTCTCTTATGGGTGTGTGTGTGAGACCTGGTGCACGCCCCACACCCCCTAGTGACACCACTGAGAGTGAGACACAATTTTTGCATCAGTGTGTGAATGTATTAACTACTTTGGGCGTCTTCATTTGGAAGAGGAAACTAAAATGTACATTTCATAACAAATATCAATAAATAAAATTTCTGTTGATCAGTGCATCAGTATAGACTATATTATGACATTTGGGGTATGAGTCTGTTCTATACAAATGGTTTTCTCTAAATGTCAAAAAATCCCATCCCTGTAGTTAATGCAATTCTACAGTGTAATTAATTCTCTAAGTGCCCACTCAACTGCTCTCCTCATGTTTATTAAACTAGAAACAAGTGTATCAGTTTTATTGTGACTGGATTCAGGTTTAAATTTGTCTTCACTGTTTTCTGTGTTTTGTTCTCTAATATCCAATGGCATACCTCTGAAAAATTAAAGTATTCAAAAATGTGCCTAATTATATTGTTTGTGAAGCACCATAAAACTATTTTACAGTGTATTGGTAATTTGTATTTTTAACTAAATTTCCACAGTAATTGAATTCTGATGCCATTTTCTTTCTCCCCTTTTCCTTCATTGTGTTTGCTTATTTTTGTCCTCATTTCTGTTGCCCTATACAGTTTTAATATGACAAGAAAAACACTGGTTAATACCATCCATCAAGCAGCATGTTAAAAAGCACCTCATAGTTTTCATTTTATTTTTTTTTAATGTACATTGAAGAATAAAATGTAAAAGTCACAGCAATCTGTTTTTAATTCTGTTTGTAAAATCTTCTGTATCTGTAAAACTGAATTATTTTTGAAATGATAGCAAATTGTTTAATGATTAGTGTTAGCTGTGCTTGATGAATAAATTATTTATAGCATTTTCCATGAATGAGCATGAGAATGAGGAGGAAAGACGACCCCCTCAAATACATATAGTATATGTGTAAAGATTTTCATTCCCTGATGCTATGTAATCACTCAAAAGTGTAGAAATCAATCCTAAAATAGTCAGCTTTTATTAAAAATACAAATATTAATTAAAACAATTTTGAGAAAGTATCAACTGATTTTGATATAATTCTCTTATTTAAGAAAGAAACAAACAAACCCAGAATTATTTCTGCTGAACAGCTAGGATAAGGATCATTTGCAAGGAGCTTGCAAAGTTTAGTGCTTCTTTTCCCCCTTCTTCATCTTTTTCTCTTATTGAAGTGTGTGTGTGTGTGTGTTATATAATATAAATTAATAAATAAAAGTAAAATATAAAAAACATAATACAAATATATCCTTTCTTTTATCACTTGATTTTGGTGTTTAGTGTTTAGTTATGGGACATAGTTCCTTCCTTTCTTTGAGGTGTTTGTTGTGTTTGTCTCCTAGATAGTCATCACCCTTTCATTTAATCCAGAAAAATGATTAATTTTGAACCTTTTTATGTTGCTCTGCAGATGGCATTTTTAAAGTATATGTGCAGTGGAAAGCAACAACAGTCTTCTTTCATCAGAAATGTTGCGATTTGTCCCTTACCAGCCTACGATGATCCTGAGCAATTTAATCTAAATAGACTTTACTACTTTCACACATGAATGGGCAACAATTGCCTTGGAGGTGCAAATGTGATGAACCGTTGACCATGTCAGTCAAAGGCAGAGGGTGTTCACAAAAGCCATAACATATGCAGGGAACATAGAGCTAAAGAGCTACTCGGCAGTTATAAAGGTATGGGTCATTCATACACACACACACACATATACACAGAGTAATGTACTATGATCTTTTCTGTAAACTAGATAGTGAAAATAGACATAAAGGTAATTATTGAAAACCAATTGCACAGAACTGCAGAACAAAAGCCATTTCCTTTTATGATGATAATTGAACAGGCTGCCTCGGCTTAGGAGGATAAAATGATTTCAAGCCTCTTTACATTGCCTTGATTAGGAGTTCCAAGATGTGATGTCTTAATAAAAAGAAATGTCCAGAACTAAACAAGGGCAGCTCCTGCTTCTCCTTCTCTGCAATCATTTTCTTCCCATCGCAAATTTTAAGTTTTTTTGTTATTCCACAACAGCATGTCTTTATCAAGCTTAAAGCTGAACTATTCCAGATGGGCTTGTGATAATTTGTTTTATGTCTTTATTATATTTGTGTACCACTTGGTTTTCCTATGGTCATTTCACAATAAGTTAAAGAATCAACTTTTTTTGTTGCAAAGGCAACAGTAAATATTAATTTGCAAAGGCAGGAGAGCACCAGAGAAATACGCATGAGTGTTTGGCAAAGTTAGGTAGGCAAAGGCAAAGTATTCTTTTCCAGAAATGTTTCACTTCTTGACTGAGGTACTAAGAATAGAGTGTCAGTTAGCTAATAGGATTAGCTAATGTTCAGATATGACATTGATAAACTGGTGGATAAGCTATCACATTTTATCTAAGAGTGTGCTTTTATTTTATGCTATCAGCAGTCCAACCAGTAAGATCCCTGTAATTAATTGACAGATCTCCCCTTAAAATATTTGATGACCATCTAGGCTGGTACTGGATGTTTTTGTTCCAAAGCCCTCAGCCTCCCTCTGTCCATAGTTTTAATCCTGCATATCCTTAGTGCACTGTGTTTCACATATAAACCTATGTTATGCTGAGCCACTTGTTCTTCTCCCCAGTTATAAGCCTTCCCATGCTTTGGAGGAACATCTGGCTATGCCCCCCGCCCAGCCCAATGCAAAATGATTTCAAGTAGTGCTGAGCCCCCTGGAGGATACTGGTGAATTTCAGCACTGATGTTTTTATTTCCCATCCAGCTATAGGGCAGCCATAGTGAACCCACGGCACATATGCCAGAGCCAGCACACAGAATCCTCTCTGTGGGCATCCAAGTCTTTCACTACTGGTGAGAGGAGGGAGGGAGGGAGGGGAGGAGGTGAAGGAAGCTGAGGCAGCAGCAGTGGCCTCATGCCACCCATCACCCACCTGCTGGTGAAAGCTGGGAGGAAGGGAGGAAGAGGAGGAGGAGGAAGAGGAAGCAGCAGCAGCCCCATGCCTCCAGCCACTGAGAGCCAGGAGGGAGGAAGAGGAGGAGGAAGAGAAAGTGAGGTGGATAGAGTCTTAGTCTCTGATGCCCTCCGAGATCTGCTACAAAGGAAGAGGAGAAGGAAAAGGAAGCACTTGCAGTGGCAGGAGTAAAAAACAAACAAAAAACAAACAGCTGCATGTATATACCGCTTCATAGCACCTAAGCAGTTTCTAAGCGGTTTACAGCTGTAAGCTACCCATGCCAGCAGCCTCTGCTTGCCACCAGAGAGAGCCAGGAGGGTGGAAGAGGAGGTGGGAGGAAGAGGAGGAGGAAAAGGAAGTGTCAACTACAGCTCTGTGCCTCCAGCGACCTGCCTGCTGTCAGTGGGAGGAAGGAGGGAAAAGAGGAGGAGGAGGAAAAGGAGGAAGATGTGGTGGCAGCTTGGCATTTTGTCAGGGGGTTTGCTATTGCTAGCCTGAGATTGAAAGATTGTGCCATGTGTGTGTGTGTGTGTTTCTACCTTCAAGTTGTTCCTGGTGACCCTAAGGTGAAGCTATCATAGAGTTTTCTTGGCACGTTTTGTCAGAAGGGGATTTGCTATTGCTAAACTGAGGCTGAGAGAGTGTGCCTTGGATTCTGCTCCCCCTGGAAGTCCTGCTCCCTGGAAGTCCCCCCCCCCCATCAGAAGTCCCACCGGCACCCAGTGTACCTGGTGCAGGAACGCCACTGAATTGAGGCACTCAGTCTCTAAAAGGTTTGCCATCACTGCTATAGGGGATGTGGCCAAAGCTTCCCTAAGCTGGCCTGATTGCTGTGACAAGTACAATGGCCATGTAGGGCAGCTTCAGAGCATGATCTGTGAGTCAAGGTGGATTTTGAGAGCTGAGCAGGGAGGAAGGGAATACCAATCCAAAGAAAAGGATTAGTGGTCTTAGTGGTCTCCTATTTTTTGTTCTACTGACCAAAGCAACTATGAAAAACTGCCAAATTCAGCAAGCATTATTTACTGCCTGAAATATTGTAAACTTTTGGCTACTATTGTACTTTAGTGTTTACTATGGGTTTGCACATAACCATAATTTGACAGGAAAACAGCCCAATAAGGTTCAGTTCAAATTAAAAACTTCATAACCCGTATAGTTCAAAGAAAATGAGTGATGTTGTTTTTCAAAAGCAATTCATTTGTGAAGGTACATTAAGTTATGCTGACATTAGCAATTGGTTCTAGGATCTGCTCATGAAACAATTCTTCTTCTACACATTAGGGCTAGACAGATTCACCATTAAAGATGATTAAAGGTCTAGAACTCTAGATTAGAACCATTATTATTGTAGAGGTATTGGCAAGGAGAACTAACTTTAATAGAATTATTCTGGGATGCTTCCATACTAAATAAACATTCCACTTTCACTGCCATGGTTGCATCTTATGAAATTCTGGTGTTTGTAGTTTGATCTGAGGCACAAGAGCTCTCTGGCTAAGAAATATAAGCATCCTTTCCTAAATTGGAAGCTCTAGGATTCTATAGGAAGAATGTTATGACAATGAAAGACAAATCATAGTACTATGATTGTGATTGTGTGTAGAGGAACCCTAGAATCAAATTTTAATGTTTGGTATTACACAGTAATTTAAGCTGGACTTACAATATCCTACCTTCTGTGGTAGAGGATCCCTAGAATCAAATTATAATGGTTGGCATTACACAGTAGTTTAACCTGGACTTACAATATCCTACCTTCTGTGGTTTCATGTTTGCAGTCATGAACAATCAAAAGTGACTGTAAAAATCTACCTTTGCAGTCTGGTGATATCCTGACCAAAACGTTTCTGAAACACAGGAGACTGTAGTGCTGGGAAATGAGCTCTACAGTACACTCCCAGTCATAGGGTGCCTTGAAACAAGCAGTTGTGGCAGGACTCCAAGGGATCTCTCTAATTCCCTGTTCTAAAGAAACATGGCAACCAGGAGGATAATTTGATATCATTTCCCTGCAATCTTATCTCCAGCACCTCAGAAATGCTTTGATCAGGACACCACCAAGCTGTGAAGGTGGGCTGGGTTTTAAAAGTCTTGGCTGTTACAACTATGGCCACAGAGCTATGTTAAAATGTCAGTGCAGAATTTCATTCAGTCCAGCATTTCTGGCAATGTTCATCTAGACACCCACCACCACCACCACCAATTTTTCCACTTTGGATATTAACACTGAACATATAGCAACACACTATTATTGTTTCACCATTTTTCTTTTCCAAATGTTACATACATTTATGACTAGGAAGAAAAAAGAGCCAGCATGGTGTAATGGTTTGAGTGTTTGACTAAGACTCTGGAGACTAGGGTTCGAATCCTAGTTCAACCATGGAAACTCACAGAAGTGAACTTGGTCAAGTCACATTGTCTCTGAGCCTCAGGGAAGGCAGTGGCAAATCTTCTCTGAACAAATCTTGCCAATAAAATCCCATATTAAGATCACCTTAGGTTCTCCATAAATCAGAAATGACTTGAAGGCACACAGCAACAAAAACAATAACAGGAAGAAAAACACACACACTAGATCAGAGATGGACCATACTTGTCTCTTGGGCTGCAAATGGCATGCATGGTTATATTTGCATGCCCCCCCCCTCCCAAGAATCTCTACCTCTACTCAAAATTTGTTGAGGCATTTCTTGTTCAAGAATGCTAAATAGTGACCTCTAATACCTTTTGGGAATACTCTGAGCCATTTTGCCACAATCTCGGGCATTTTCATTCCTGCTCAACATAGAGGCAAATACATTTCTGAATATTATTTTGATTACTAGTTGGAGGAGGGAGGTCCAGTTCCCCTACACCAGGTAGTTGCCTGTGACTGGACTAGATAGTATGTTCTTCATCTGTCATTTAAAAATTTAGTTAAAGTATATAAAGTTGTAGCAGTGTATGTATATACACACACACACACACACACACACACATACACATGCATATACACACATGAATACATGTATGTTTCTCTCTGTGAGTGTATGTGTATGCATACACACACAGAAACGTATATGTATTCATGTTTGTATATACATGAGCACACACATTATTAGAGGTAAGTCTCACTGAACTCAGTGGGGTTTACATCTGAATGTACAACTTTACAGTGTAAAACCAAAAGCTACAATTTAATTACATGTATTCCAAAGTGCTTCACATTACAATAATTATCAATATGCAGCCTATAAAATCCGTGAGGCTGTGAGATTTGTAGCTTACCTTTCCTTTTTAAAGATATGTCATTTAGAATAAACTTTCCATCTAAAGTTTCAGAAACAAGGATTTAAAAACAAGCTGAAGATACACCAGTTTGCAAAGCCTGATAGCTTGGGAGCTTATCTCTGCCTTACCAATTCTTTATAACCTCTCTTATCAGAATCTCTGGTATTCTTTTTCAACATTATATATTCAGCTTTCAATAATACACACCCCCAGGATAAATATGTAATCTAAAGCAGAAAAGAAAAAGCAAGGAGGGATCTAGATAATATTACAAATATGTTGAGTTATAAGGAGTGATTGTATTTTGTACTTAAGCATCATATGATGTTCTGTCATTCACAGAAAACAATGAACAGAACAGCAACTGTCTGCCATGCACAGTATTATCTCCATTTCTGCCACTTGCCATCTTTTTATTTGTATACCCAACCATATTCATATTTCATTCATTTGTATATCTAGCCATATTTCTACTGTTCAATTCATTCTTTACAAAGGTTTGAGGACTTCAATGAGTGGAAAACAACCTTAAGTCCAATTGTCTATCATATTCCTGTTGTTAAGAATCTCAAGTTATTTTAGGCAGCCTTCTTTAACATGGTTCTCTCTATCTACAGATGTGAACAACTCTCAATTTGAATTATATTGCAAATCCTACCTTCATAGCTGAGCATCCTTAATTCATACCTGTTTGCATTCATCTTTTTTTCGCTCATCCTTTCATGGAAATTAATATGCATTTTTGGTTTCCTATAATTTCCACATTTATTTATGTGCTTGTACACCTCATGTGTGTGTGCGTGCACACAAGCACGTATTTGTGTATATCTTCAGTTGAATAAATGTGTTTGTTAATATTTCTGAAAGTAGCCATTTTAAGTCATTCACATTTTTAATGTGTACATGTGTTTGTATGCATGTGTGCACATGTACATCCATTGTGATACTTTTGCACACCCACACATACCACAAGCCTTGCCAATGTGCAAATTTCTGATGCAAGGTCTAATAATAATAATAAAACTTTTATTTCTATCCTGCTTTTTGTAGAGACAATCAAAGCAGCGTACGAAGATTAAAATACCCCAATATATACATAGTATACCCCCTTTAAATAGAATTAAACAGTATAAGGGTAAAAATTCAACAATTAAAACCAAAAGGTGTGTTCTTTCTCCCAATAAGTTTGAGCAGGTGCAACATTTGTGAATTCAGTAAGAATGCCAAAAGCACTGAAATTATTTATAATCTGTATCTCCAGTTGTATTGCACAAATGCCCAGATCCAATAGGACCACTGGTAGAGCATAAGGCTCTCCAAATATGCCAGTTTTCGGAGGACCGTGGCTACTTCTCTGCCCACCCAGTTTGGAAAGGTAACCATAGAAACCTGGGCATTGCTCTGCACTCCCACTCACTGATTGGCATTGGCCACATATCCAGGAATATATTGCTGCCCTAATTCACCAAAAGGCAAAGGCATTGCCAAAAGAGATACAAAATGTCTTCCAAAATGTTTTTAGTAGTTTATTCTCTGACAGGACTTCTGTCAGCATATGCGATTGACAGAATTCTGCCTAAAATTCCAGCCATCTCTAGCTATCATGGCCAGTAGTTTGCAATCATGAGAGGTAAATTCCAATGCATTTGGGGGCCATGAAGATGGGGAAAGCTGGTTTAGGACACCTCTACCAAATACAGGTTGTTTTACTTTAACAAGCCTATTCTAATATTTAATCATCCGGATGCAATCCAAGAATCAGATGACTTTCCTGGTCTTAGCTGCCATATGTATAAGTATATGCATTTCAAACAGCAATTATTTTGCTGAATAAGATTGCTGCCTGCTGCATTATTGAGCAGGATGGCAGTATACAAAGAGATCCTGTATTCCCTTTGAGGTTAATTCAGTGAAAAATGTTGCAGCATAAGCTTTTGCAGACTTGGGGCTTGTCTACATGGATAATTTACCCCAAGTTCTAGCTCTCCCAGGTTCACTGCATCCTGTTTACTTGACACAGGGCCAAAACTCTGAATCAAGTCTAGACTGTCTTCATGACACTCAAACAGAATTTGAGGTTTCTTCTCCCTAACCTGCATTTAAATAACTTAGCTTTGCTGTCGGTTTTTGCTGTCTTCACAACCACAGCAGCTACTGTCTTCACTTGTGGTCCCTGTGAGCTGGCCGGCACCACCATAGTAGGTGTGAGTCATGCTGAGGTCAGAATAAAGAGGCCAGTGTTGATAACATGGCTAGGTGCTTTGTTCTGACCTCAGCAGTGGTGCTGGGCAACACACTGGGACCATGTATATTTCTTCATGTCACCAGCAACGACGACAGATGGTATTTCTCCCCTCAATCGGTGTCTTGTGACAGTAATGGATTGGATGAGGGAAAACAAGCTCAAGTTGAATCCAGACAAAATGGAGGGACTTACAGTAGGGGCCCCTAAACCAGGTGTTGGGCTGCAACCTCCAGTCCTAGAGGGTTCACACTCTCCTCAAAGGACTATGTTCTCAGTCTGGGGGGTGCTTCTTGACGCGTCGCTTCACATGAGAGATCAAGTGAACACGATGGTCAAGAGCGCCTGTTATCAGCTTCGGCTGATATGCCAGCTGCGCCTTTTCCAGGAACCAGGGGACCTCGAAACTGTAGTACATGCACTCAAGACTCGATTTTTGCAATGCACTCTACATGGGGCTACCCTTGTGCTTAGTTTGGAAATTTCAGTTGGTACAGAAAATGGCAGCCAGGCTAATTACAGGAACAGCAAGGAGTGACCATATTACACCAATATTGAAGTCACTCCACCGGCTGCCTATTAGTTTCCGGGCATAGTACAAGGTGTTGGTTATCACTTTTAAAGCCCTACATGGCTTGGGCCCAATTTATCTAAGTGATCACCTGCTTCCATATAATCCGCCCTGTGCACTCATATCCTCTGGGAGGAACCTATTGCAACCAGTGAAGACCAGATTGGTTGCAACCTCCCAGAGGACTTTTTTGCAGTCGCTCCCATTTTATGAAATGGCCTGCCAGACGAGATCCAGTCTCGGTGGCTTTAAAAAAGCCATCAAGATGGATCTCTTTCGGCAGGCCTTCCCAGAATAAATCACTCGGCCAAAAATATCCCCCCACACAGGCACATACGACAACAACTCTGCCACTGTTATTGTTGGGAACTGTTGTATTTTTATTTTTTTAAATTGTTTTATGTAAATTTTAATCATAATTTGTTTAATTCATTTTTAAGGGGAGTATTATATATATATATATATATATATATATATATATATATAGTTGTATGGTTTTAAATACTGTAAGCCACTTTGATTGCTCTGGCAAAAAGTGGGGTAAAAATAAAAGTTTTATATTATTATTATTATTATTATTATTATTATTTGGGAAGGCAGCTGGTCATCATTTGCTGTAAGAGCCAAAAACCCATTGCAAAAGAGAACAGGTAAGAGGCAAATTTGGAGCAAATTTGGGACAAGAAAATTCCACACACATATACCCACCCCCTGAGTATTCTGTCAAGTTAGACAGGGTTTTGGATTATTATAATCCAATTAGAGACCACTTTAACTGCCACGGTTCAGTGTTAGGGAATTCTGAGAACTATAGTTTTGTTAGTCTTTTGCCTTCTCTTGCCTTCCAGTTCCCAGGATACCCTAGGACTGAGCCAGGGCAGTTAAAATGGTATCAAACTATATTATTTCTGCATTATATTTTGGACCTATGTCCTCAGAGGCTTATCCTACAATATCTTTTGCTAAATGAGGCCCTGTGCAGACCAGCCTTAAAGGCTGGCTTGGGGGCAGAGTCGGTGCATAGCGTCCATATGATGCACACCCCAGCTCAGCCACCAGGGTGGTGTGATGCTGCGCACTGCACCACATGCCACACAATGCCTTGGAACTCCTCTGGTGCTGCATCTGCACAACACTGTGCCATAGGAACACCATAAAGCCATGTTACCATCGCTATCATGCCCTTTCCAGGGCACAAAAAGGAGCTGATTTTTGCATCTCCTTTTCACACCCTGGAAAGGCTATATTGGGGATATGGTGTGTGGTTGCCACAGCTCTAATCTGGCTGTAAAAGGGGTGGCTTTTCATTGTAAAACACATTCAAAATTGGTTCATTGTGCCTTCCTCTGTGCATTACTAACAAGTATTAGTTATGATGCCACTGCTGTTGTGTCTGAGAGATCCTTTGCCAGTGGCACCCCACACACACACACACACACACACACACACACTGCTGTTGCTATCCAGTAGCTGTCTGATATGTTGAGTCTGGTTCCTCAGGAAAAAGTTGACATGGGAGACCATACCAACAGCACTGCTGCTATCAGCAAAGCCTCTTGCCTCACAGGAGCATGCAATCCCACCACCATGGAAAAGTGATGGCATAATTAGTTTTCATTACAAATTCACCAAAGCATATTTTTAATTTCAGCATTAACTGTGCAAACTAGTTAGTTAGGGGAAATAACCAGAAGAATTGACTTAAAAGATTCTTTAATTTGTAAAGTAAGCTATCATTCAGGCTTCCTCTGTCCCTGAATTCTTCCTCAGGACTCTTCCTCTTCTCTTTCATAGGTTTTAGAGATATTCATATGGCTTCTCTGTACAACAAAGTTCACCAGGCTAATAATCATGTAGTTTACCCATACACTGGAATGATAGTTTGGCACAACCTGGCAAAACCTGACAATCCCTCCCCCTGAAGTGTTTCTAATGCATGAGGGCAATGGTGGCTGGTGACTTCCATGTCAATCTGTTCCATCATCATCATCATCATCATCATCATCATCATCATCCTTTATTTATATAGCGCTGTAAATTTACACAGTGCTTTTCATCTGAATTTTAATAGTGCTGTCTTTCATGTGGAATCCTATTCCCCAAATAGATTCAGCACCTTGGATAGCTTCTTTCACAGCAGTCCCATAAACATGGAAGCCAACAACCACTTCTACGTGAGCATGTCTACATGTATGGTAAGGAGTCATTGGAGATTATCACATGGAGAAAAAGGATGGGAGAGAAGCAGGATGCTCCTATCTTTATTGTGTGATTGTGTGAAGATTATCATACAACACCCCACAATGTTATGCTCATCCTGTCCTTCTCCCCATCAATGAAGTGGAATGGTCCTGCCATTTTTTAATTAATTACATAATGAAAAATGACAGGACCATTCCTCTTCATTGATGGGAGAAAAAAGGGATGAGTGCAACGTTGTGGGAAGGTATGTGATTATCTTCACACATTCGTGCAATAAGGATGGGAACATCCCACTTCCCTCCCATCTTTTTTATCCATGTGATAATCTCCATATAGATATGCCTTTCACGTTTGAGGTGGTAATAGATGTTAAAATCTACTAATAAAAACATATTTCAGTGTTGGCATTGTGTAAAGCAAGAGCATACAAAGAATTTACCACAAAGCCAAAAATAATTCCTTGTAGGGTTATTTTAACCAAAGAAGGTTAAAATATGATAGGAGCAACTTGAAGACATCTAAACATCTTGGAAAAGCTGATGTATTCTCAAAAAAATGCAAGGACAATATTCAGAAAGTATTTTTTGGCAAAGCCAAAGGTTTTATACAGAGGTTTAAATGCTCTGATTTACAACAGCATGCAACATTTTTAATTTGAACCATTAATTTCTATCATTTTGTTCCATATTTGGTCTGTTCTATTTTCCAAAAGAATAGTGCAGTCTCATTGCTTAGATGTCCAATTAAAATGAGTTAATGCGATTATTTACAATTGCCTATACTCTTAATGACAGAAAATGACAGATTTATATTTTAAAACATTTCTACGTGTGTAATTCTGGTACTTTTTCTCAATAAATATACTGCCCATATTTACTTGTTTACAATCTAGGAAATGTATCAGTTTACAAAACACTTTAGATTTATTGACAAATTTATTTTGCATGTAAATTGTCGTTTAATTTAAAAATTTGAAATCAGCATTTATATTTGCAATCCCATACACATTTACCTAAGTGTACATTTTAATGTTCTAAATTGGACTGAAATCTGTATAGAATCATGTATAGGATTATGTGATTAAAGATTTATATTGAAGCTGCCCACACAATCCCATGTTTGTCTACTATTGATGGAAAGAATATTCTAAAATATTTTTTAAATGTGTGAAAAACATTTTTCAGTACTGGGAAATGTTGATGAAGAAAGTTCTGAACTGAGAATAATCACACTTTGGATTTATTATGTAGAAATATCACAGGTGGCTTTTTTTCTGCCAAGAAAGGCATTTTCTGCATAGGTAACATTATCTTCTATGCAAATTTTTCTTCTTCATCATCTTCTTTCTATCCTGTCTTTTTTCCTGGTTTGGGACTTAAAACAGCTTATAACAATTTTTTAAATTAAAATTTACAAGATATCAAAGTTAAAATGATATTAAACAATTAAAAAATAAATGATATTAAACAATTAAAATGATGTTAAAATGATATTAAACATTAAAAAAATCAGATTAAAACATACATCATTAAACCCACATGCACACAAAACCCAGAACAACATGCACCCCCCCACACACACACTTGTGCACCACTTAGCAAGGTATTTATGCACATAAAATGTTGTTTCCTGCACAGAAAAAAAAGTAAGTAAGTCCAAAACCGTGAGTAGTCTTTGAAAAATGCAGTTTTTGAAAACTTTTAAAAAGTGGGAAGAAAACTGCTAAAAATATTCATTGTTTCTTTTTATTTAAATCACCAAACTCACAGAATAGACTGTGACAGGTAATATACTCTTAAGTTCTAAAATTTCATTAACTCAACAACTGGGAACATTTAGGGCCCCTGGAAGTAGAATTAGGTTTAAAAACAACCTATAATCCCTCTTCAATGTTTAAAAGTAAATTGCCAAGGAAATAGTGTGTGTTCTCCACACCTGGACATTGCCCATATGGAGATTTCATCTTGTAACCCACCAATGCCACCAACTGTGAGGATTCCTCTCAGGCAATCCCACCATTGTGGTCAAATGTCAGGTTTCTATCCTTGAACCACCAAATGTGAAGATTTCCGTGGTTCTCATTGCACTCAACAAGTGTGAGGACTTTCTTTGATCTCCACTTCTGTAACCAGTGCAAAGAATTCCTCCTGCTCCTCTTATATTACGCTAACTGCAGGAACCATCTAAATGCCCTCAAGGTTCCTATGAGGATTTATCCTCAATGAATAATTGCCAGCATAGAATTAAATCTGTCAGATAGATAGCATTTCCTGAGCCCAAAAGTGTATAAAAACAAAACAAAAAAAATCTTTATTTACAAAAGTTAAATATATCAAAGTAGAATAAATATTTAATATATTTACAACATTGCAGTCTCTATCTTATTTTCCTCTTAAGATGATTTAGATCCTTACCAATCACACAATTAAAACTCCCCCCTATTTTTTATTATTTAATTTTTTTTATTTGCATTAAAATCAAATATACACATTCTTTTAGTAACAGATACCAACAGTAGCATTGACATAACAAAAAAAAAAAAATAAACAAAAAAGCAACTTGAATATCTAGAGTAATTCCACCTCGATCCGCAGGAGAGGCAGGAAATATAAATATAAAAAGTGGGAAGAAAACTGCTAAAAATATTCATTGTTTCTTTTTATTTAAATCACCAAACTCACAGAATAGACTGTGACAGGTAATATACTCTTAAGTTCTAAAATTTCATTAACTCAACAACTGGGAACATTTAGGGCCCCTGGAAGTAGAATTAGGTTTAAAAACAACCTATAATCCCTCTTCAATGTTTAAAAGTAAATTGCCAAGGAAATAGTGTGTGTTCTCCACACCTGGACATTGCCCATATGGAGATTTCATCTTGTAACCCACCAATGCCACCAACTGTGAGGATTCCTCTCAGGCAATCCCACCATTGTGGTCAAATGTCAGGTTTCTATCCTTGAACCACCAAATGTGAAGATTTCCGTGGTTCTCATTGCACTCAACAAGTGTGAGGACTTTCTTTGATCTCCACTTCTGTAACCAGTGCAAAGAATTCCTCCTGCTCCTCTTATATTACACTAACTGCAGGAACCATCTAAATGCCCTCAAGGTTCCTATGAGGATTTATCCTCAATGAATAATTGCCAGCATAGAATTAAATCTGTCAGATAGATAGCATTTCCTGAGCCCAAAAGTGTATAAAAACAAAACAAAAAAAATCTTTATTTACAAAAGTTAAATATATCAAAGTAGAATAAATATTTAATATATTTACAACATTGCAGTCTCTATCTTATTTTCCTCTTAAGATGATTTAGATCCTTACCAATCACACAATTAAAACTCCCCCCTATTTTTTATTATTTAATTTTTTTTATTTGCATTAAAATCAAATATACACATTCTTTTAGTAACAGATACCAACAGTAGCATTGACATAACAAAAAAAAAAAAAATAAACAAAAAAGCAACTTGAATATCTAGAGTAAGAAAAAAGAAAAGAAAGAGATAGAAAAAAAAAATAAACAGAAAAAAAAACACAAATTGTCTATCTAAAAAGTGTATTAATAAATTACATATATCCTCTAAGTCTTCGAACCAAGTGAAAAAATCGTCAATATAAGATAAAAAACTTCCTGTTATAACCAATCTATGTTTTTGTAACTTCTGAATTATTATGTTGTTCAGATTATATTTTCATATCAATCATATCAATCATCTTATTGTGAAAATTCTAACTGTACCACCTCCTGTCATGAAATTAGATGTTGCAGTTATCAAGTGTATCTAATAACATTTTCTATTCTAATTACCAAACTACCCCCCCCAAAAAAAAACCCACCTCACTGAGCTCCACATTCAAATTGGACTCACAATTCGCATACTCTCATTCACCAGCCTGAGGTGAACCTTCTTATACATACTACCACCAACATCCACTTTAACACTTTAACAGTTTTCTCCACTGTTCCAACATCTGCTTCCTCATTCTCTTAATATCAACACAATAAATCACAAAACATTTTCAAATCCAAACCCATGACAGCACAGCTCACCTTTCTGAATCATATTAGCATGAAAATTAGTCTCATGGAACTCAGTAGGGCTTTTCCTTCATGGGCATGTTTAGGATTGTACAGCTCCTCTGGATTTACAGGGCTTTGCTACAGCAAAAACATGGCAAACATTGTAGATGATTTTATAGGAATGCATCATAATGTTAAAAAGAAATCCCTCCCATCATTTTAAACATAAAATTGTGCAACCTAATTCTATCCAACCTAGTCTTTTGTCTAAGCCTGTCTATCTAAAAGCTATCTTTTTATTTTATTTTTTGTGCATCATGAAACTTCACTTTCTGGCATTCAAAATCTTGGATTGACTAGGCTATCTTCTCTGTCTGCCTTCTTGGATTAAGACCACTCAGATGCCAAAGAAGACTCCCATGCTATTGAATGCTTTTAATTTTTTATGTAGTCATCCTTTCTGCACAGATTACTCTTTTCATTGCAGCAAAGGTTTTGCCTGCCATTTTGGAAAGCCACAGAGAAACACCGCCACCCACTGCCCCATTTTGTGCAGGTTAAATGATTATATCACAGCTCCAAAGTAATCAGCCCATCCCAGATATAGCTGTGACATCTTTATTAAGCCCCCTCGCCCCCAAGATCTCTTCAGTGATGGTAAGGCCCAGCTTCAATTTGAGCGAGATGGAGTATGATGTTTGCTTTCTGGAGTAAATTGGCTCCTACTCTCCAGTACCTTCACATGTCAGATTTTGCCTTTCTGCTTCCAGGCATTCGATTTGAGTAGCGCCGTGTTAGTAGTTAACTGCTGAACAACCCATTGCCTGAGCTATATGTGGAAAGCCAGCAGCTAACTGCAAACCGCCATCCTCCACAGCATTAGTAAGACAAGGAGAGTGATATCAGCAGCTTATAAATTCCACTACACAATATGAACAACACTGAAGAAATCAGACCATTAGGCAGAGTGCTTCAGACATTTCATTCTCTCTCTTCCCGCTCAACACCACCCCTTTGTCACAGCATTAATGTATTTTAAATTTGTTTGATGGAAAACCTTTGCATTTCTCTTACCACAAGGACATTGCTTTCATTTTGCTGACACAGGAGTCATTAAAATTCCACTCATAACTTCAGCTAGATGCAGATCATTTTATGTAATTTCTTTCTAAGAACAGTATGGTTCTCAAACCCTAGCATTAAGTATTTGGGTTTTTAATTGCAATCTTCTGTTAAATTTTTAATGCCTGTGTGCGCAAGTATGTGTGAGTGTGTGTGTATAAAATGTATTGTTTAGAATTGCAGAGTTTGAAAAGAATTGTGGGCTACTTTCTTGTGCATTGCCAATTTTCCTTCCAGTCATTGGCATTCAAACTACATGAGGAATAAGACATGAGGTGCTGAAGTGTCATGCTATTAGAAATTACTGCAAGGCCCTCTCATTTAAACCCACACCAGCCTGACCAATTCTGGACCTCTTGATATTTATAAATAATAAAGGGGAAAATTACTAGCTTTGCTCCGAAATACTCAGCAAATTACTAAGCACTGCTCTCACTCATGTAAAATTAATTCACAAGTCTGGCACTGGGCATTGCTTCCCTATAAGAAATTGCATTGTATCTCACATGCATTGAATATAGGGCTTAAGGAAAAAAAATCAATAAAAGAAATTAAATATAGCTAGCCTCCCTCCGACAATAAAAAATCAATGCTATTTTTAGAAGGTACCCATAGAAGCAGGTTTATTTTCAACATTAATCTGGATGCTAGTTTCATAGTAATTGATTTTTTTAATACTTAAGCTGTCAAAAAAGTATAACAAGCAATGATTACTTGTTATTTTCCAGATTCATAAAACAGACTTATTCTAAAGGGATTGTTCATTTGTTCTCCCTTTCTTTCTCCACTCCTGAGTTACATTTGTCACTGAAACAATTGCAAATTGTTCATGTAATAATAGCGGTATTAGAAACAGCATCCCAAACAATCCTTCCAAGTAAAGTGATCTAAATAATTGTGCATTGCATGTTTATGGCTAAAAACAACAAATATTGCTAAACTATCTCCACTGGCTAAATATGAAATATGGTTCACTGGGCCAAAGGAGACTTATTATACAGAGCATGCATTTCATACGGAATTCTTTTTGGAAGCATGCTTTAGGTAAAATGCCAATCAGAGAACCAATAGCTCATGCTTCGTGGCATCATTTGTATTATCCATCTGAGAATAGAAGAAGCAAAGAACTAAGCGGCTATACAGACCGCCCCTTCAGAGGTGCCCTGCACCCACACCTTTTCACAAAGGATCGGGGCCAGGGCAACTGCAGCAGTAGCCTAGGGGCCTGGAAAGGAGTGTCCTTGGGACTTCATGCCTCCGGACACCCCACCATCCGCAGCCATGGGAGAAAGGTACTGTTTGGTTGCTGCAGAAACAAAGCTTGTGGTGCTGTGGAACAAAAAGGAGCTGGTTAAAGCAGCTCCTTTCCTGCGGCACTGCAACCAGGAAGTGGTGCCATTATGATGTCATTTCCTGTACACCACATTTGGGCACTCAGCGGTGGCACTGGCATCATGGTGGCCCCCGTGTGGATGGGAAGCTGCCATGACACTGGCGCCATGCCGTACTAGGGTTAGAGACCATGCAGTTGGTGCTCGGTCCCTAACCCTAGTATTGCCACCACTACACCAGAAAGTGTCCATCTGTATCGGGCCAAAGATTCCTATTCCTGGAGCATGCTACAGACTGGATAACACCAGTCATTTTAATTGATAATTGTAATGTATATTGATATTTTATGACTTTATTGTAATTGTAGTGTATGTGTTATGCTGTAATTCCACCTCGATCCGCAGGAGAGGCAGGAAATATAAATAAAGATATTATTATTATTATTATTATTATTATTATACTAATGTAGAAGATTGCAGCCCTCAACCCATGTGTCACCACTACCACCACCCCAGGTTTATTCTGGGATGAACATTGTCCCTCCCACCTAGTGGGATGGTTCTAAAAATATTGGCAAAAATTATGTACTAATTATGCACATTGAACATATCTGAAAGCATGACAAATCATGATAAAAATGATTCTTGCCAGTGCTGAATAGTGAAAAATTCATATTGATAAAAACAATAGTGATATCACCAGTGAAAGAAAAATATAGGTCAGAGAAGATTAAATGGCCATTGCTTCTCCAGTAGAGCCATCCTGCTCAACTATTCTGTTGACTAAGAGGGGAACCCATCATCATCATCATCATCATCATCATCATCATCTTCTTCTTCTTCTTCTTATTATTATTATTATTATTATTATTTTGAGGAGAGAGCTTAGTAATACAAATTATAAACTACAAATAACAAGTAACATAATGAGCTTGTACCACAAGCCAGTGGTTTTTAGGATTCAGATTGTTTTTCTTCACATTGTGGAATAATAAAAGTCCCCATCTTGCCTGTTCTCAGCTCCTTGACCTCAGGAGAGAAGGTAAATCCGCTCTCATTTAAAGCCTCTGCAGTGGGATGGGGACAAGGATGCCAATAAAAGACCACTTCATTACTCTGAGAGGAAAGAGCTGGAATGCAAAAGCCACAAGACAGCAGAAGGGCTGCAGCTGTTTCCTTGAGACATGACTTGCAGGGGAATGAAGAGTGGTGAAAAAGGATTTGGGCAACAGATGGACAGAGGGTTTTCTTGACTGCTTGAGTTAGGATGACACCCGCGAGAGTGGTAAGGTGAGGTGGGACTAAGCAGAAGCTGGGAGATTAGCCCTTCTACAAATGGGAAAGCCTTGGAGTGGCTGACGTGAAGCACCCTTTTGTGTCTTGGCAGATACCTTCGCGTTATTAGTTTGCATCAATGTAAAGCCAGTTTCCTACATACTAGTACCAATACCAGCCTTTATAATTTAGAAATAACCTAGTGCATGTACACATTTATGCCCTTAGGTTCATTTTGAGACACTGATCATGCAATGTTACCCCATCCACCTTTGCTGTTAATTCTGTACACTTATCCAGGGTGCTGTAATACCTAGATACCTGGAATGAAGCCTCTTTGAAATCAATAGTCCAAAACACATGGCAGAAATAATGCAGTTCGAGACTACTTTAACTGCCCTTACTCAGTGCTAGGGAATCCTGGGAATTGTATTTTATTGTGGCACCAGAACTCTCTGACAGAGAAGGCAAAATGTCTCTCAAAAGTGCAGTTCCCAGAATTGCCTAATGTTGAGCCAGAGCAGTTAAAACGATCTCCAACTGGATTATTCTTACAGTGTGTTTTGGACCAATGAGAATGATGTCTGATTTACTTTTGTTATGTCTAGGATTGCACCACTACCGTTATGTCTGGGATTATTTTAATTATCTAGATGATATTTTATTAATGTTTATATAAATTATAATGTTATTTTGGAGGGAGGGATAATGGGCTATTTGGGGTTGTTGTATTTTACTATATTGTAAGCCACCTCGATCCTGTCGGAGAGGAAAAATAAAAATAAAATTTCTAGTCTAGTCTAGTCTACTATTAAATCTCAATACTTGCACAAAATCTGATTGAACCCAAAGAGACACATCAAAAATTAACATGTCCAGATTGGAGCTTGTAAGAGCATTGTCAAAAGGCAAAAGAAAGCTTAATTAGTTGATTTTGCTAACTTCCCAGTTCCTGGCTCTGGTCACATTTTAAATTTCTTGTCTAATTGTATCTTTGTATGGACTGAATTCCAATGTTTCAACCCCTTCAGATGAATTGGCAATCAATATGTTGGTTCTTGATTTAACCACATGCTACAGACTGTGACATATGCAGTCTGCCCTTTCCAGTATATATTGTTGCTGCCAACCATGCAGTAACAGTATATACCATAGTTCCAGAGAATTTTGGAGTTTCAGCAATACTCAGAAACATAGAGTCTACATAACTGCATTGCACCATAACTCTTAATACTGAAAAACTGCATTGCAAATGCTTACTGGTTCTCCAAGACCACCATATAAATACTAGTCCATTTGTAAGCATCTGGTGGTTCCATTATCATAAACTTCCTGCCATAAATAATTGTGGCAGCCAGAGCTGGAGCCAAATTAATATATTACCATATGAAAAAGAGGCACACAGTTCTCTTTTCAGTAGCATCAGCTCATGCAAAGCTCTAAACAGCATCTAAATGCACAAATCTTATAACTGTTGTGCTGGTAACAAGCTTAGGGTAAGATGTTAACTGGGAAAATACCAAAGGTCAAAATGGATGCAGTCAACACTTAATAGGCCCACAGGTGTGTTAAAATGTGCACTGGAAGAAAGACAGTTTAGCTATTTGAGTTGGACATAAATCATTTTTGTAAGCACATGTTATATACCACCACCTTTCTCTCCCATTTTTGTCTCTTCTCCTTCCCTGATCTCTCTTTCTCATATAGACAACTGGATAATTTGCCCATCTTTCTCAGAACATTTTCCAGGCATCGGTCCTGACAATTTAAAACCAGATTTTACAGCCCTTCACCATTGATACACTGGCTACTAACTAGCCTTTTCAATTTACAAAAAAGTCCAGTGTGCTATCACATCCATGTCAGGACCACATAGGCATTATTGTGGCAGAGTGCAGGCCCAACTGTTTCCATTAGGGAAAAGAGAAATAATACTCTCTCCTCAAACATGTGTGGAAGACACAGCCAATTCATTGTGTCTGAGAAGCAGATAGATAATTTCAAAACCTATCTTGGCTTAAATGCATTGTAGATGCATTGTAGATTAGATACAATGGCCCAATACAGAAAGCCCCAAAGGGCCGTCACTGGGACATGAGTAGGGCTAGAGAGGGCACAGCTTTGCACCCTCCCCAGCCCTACCATGAATAGATGGCACCATCTTTTTTGTGCGTTGTCCATACGTGTGTGCCATGATGATGTCATGGTGCGCACCGCATTTAGACAATGTCATGGTGCTGCTGGAGGTGCCTGATGTCATGGTGCCTTTCAGTGGCGCCAAAAGGCCTCCGCCAAAAGGCCTTGTCAGGCCTCTGTGATGCCAGGAGGCCCCTTTCTCCCTGTCCTCTGCCAGTTGGGCTGTCCTTGGGGCATGAAGCCCCAAGGACAACCCTTTCCAGGCTGCAGGGAAGGGGCATTTTGCCCCTTTTCTGCGGCCTGGACAAGCATCGGAATGGGGCCTCTGGGCCCCATTCCGGCGCTTCTCTGGGTGCCTATAGACCAAAAGGGATCTTTTGGGTGGTCTATACAGCCCCAATGTGATTCAAAAAGAATGTTGTGAAACCGAATAAGAACAGCTTTATTTTTGTACCATTCTTTTTAAATCATTCAGTATCTTTTTAATGCTTACATGGACATAAACTTCACTTACTTTCTTCTTCCTCCTTGTAAAGTCTGTCTTCTCTAGAAATTTTCCAAGAGACAGTATTTTTTGTTTCAGTAAAAAGGATAGGTGGAAATTAGTCTTGTGACTTTTTAAAGTCTCATGGCATTTTAAAGACTAGTTTAGTTAACCTTATGTTTTCATGGATTACAGACAATGACAAGAAAGGGGCTGTAGTCTGTGAAAGTTGGTACCATAATTAATGGGTTCATCTTAAATATACCACAGACTCCCTTTTCCTCTCTGTCACTTTAGTAGCAATGAATCTCTCAAACTCTTTATCTCAGTTAGTCCCCTTGTTTTTATCTATGTGCCACATTCCAAAATAGACATTTGCTTTTTCCAATCATATCTTTAGATTATAGCTTTTCTCCTCTTTATGCTATTGTTGCACTGGTAGTGTAAATAATGTTAAATATTTTGTTACATGAATAATATGTCAATGTTTTATTAATTCATATGGGATTGATGTATATTTCCAACATGTTTGCCTCTATTTTTATGTGTGGAACACAGTGGTAGTTGAACTTGTTTTCTCTCTCTGAAAACATTTCCTTTTTAAGACAAATGACACCTTTGAAAATAGTGTTCCTACAACAATGAATAAATCTGAAAACAAGATTACAACCAATATAGTATGTAGACCTACATAAAAACACAAATAAAAAAGGTTGTGTGTCTTTTTTAAGAATCAAAGATAGGCTGCATCTACACTGCAGAATTAATGTAATTTGACACTGCCTTAATAACCATGGCTCCATGTTAGGGAATTTTGAGGTCTGTAGTTTTATGAGATATTTAGCATTCTGTGTCACAGAGCTCTGATGCCACAACAAACTACAAATCCCAGAATTCCTTAGGATGGAGCCATGACAGTTAAAGCCATGTCAAAGTGCATTAGTTCTGCAGTGTGGCCGCAGCTAAAAAGAAACCTGAGAAGACTCTCTAATGGATTGTTAAAATGCAGGTTTTGGACAGTATCCTAAACTTCAAAAACAGATCAGAAATCCTCCTTCAATACAGCAGACAGAATGGTGACCTTAGAGGTATATGTGTTTTGTTCTTCCACACCTCACCTTTTAGAAAGGTCAACAGCCCTCATTTCCTGATATTGGAACTGAGATAGTAGGAGCTGAAGAAGAAGAATCAGGGACATACCATGGAAAAAGAAAAGGAGGCTCTAGTTCAGAGGATCTAAAGCCCTCCTTGCATTTGAACATGTCCTCAATGTAAGGGAACATTTAGGTTTATCACCAGTTTAAATTAGTTCTCTCCCACTGTGAACACTGATAATGCTTAAAAAGATTTAAAGAAAAACATGGAGGGAAGAGTAAAAACTGCCAGTCCCCTTCTTCACTACTGGTAAGACCCTAACTGAACATTGGGAATACTGGTATGTTTTCACTGTTCTGCACTTTGATTTAATTCTAGGATTACTCTGCAAATCTAGTGCCCTCTCAGAAATATATACTACCAACATTTATGTATGTCTAAAGAATAGGTGCCCCTAACTCAGTTTCATGGGACTCACTTGTATCTCCTGAACTATGAGATGTTATAACTGTTAACCATAAATCAAGAGCTTGTGTAGTTATTTGCGAAAAGTGACACATGATATTACTCTATTTTGACCCATGCTAAGGAAATTAGGTCAAAAGGACCCCGAGCCGGGAAATGGTACACAGAACATACATCTGTATAGTACACTCTGTGATTAACATGGAAATCTTGACTTCAGATTTCCCGCCACAGAAGAAATGCTATTATAACCACTCAAAAAGTAAAACATAGGCATGTGCAATGGGAAACATGCAAAGTTTTGTTTTTCTCTAGCAGGATTGGGTGGTTGCATGGGTGTCAGTGAGCTGTGGTCCCTTTGGGCCCCATATATTGAAATAAAACTTTTCTTCAGATTTTAGGGAACATACTTTTTCAGACTACAACTTTCAGAATCCTCGACCTCGAGTGACCATAATGGATGTGGGATTCTCGAACTTGTGAATCTTAGGAGCTGTACAGATAGCCCATTTGAGCCCACTTGAAACTGGCTTGGGGGCATGACATTTAGATGTGTCATGCTCCCAAGTGGGATTGAAGACAGACTGGCATTTAAATGCCAGTCCTGCTTCTGTCCTGCTTGGGGGCATGGTATACAGATGTCATTTCCCCCAGAACTGACTTTTCAAAGGGAAAAGTTGGCTCTAAGAGGGAAGGGATGGCTTTTTTTCAGCCCCCAAAAGGAGCGGATCTTATCCACTTCTTTTTGGGGCAGATTCTGGCTGGATTGGGGCCAGGCATCTGCCCTGGCCCCAATCCATCTTAAAATGGGCAGCTCTAAACTGCCCCCTTTGGGCTATCTGTATCCCCTCTTAATTGTCCACAACCTAGACAGAAGCATTTAACTGTTCCCCTTTGTTTCACTTCTGTTCTTTCTTATGTCTGTTTCATTCTATTTCCTCAACAATGTATGAATATGTTTTTTTTACCAAAAAAAAAAAAATCCCTACACAGGTTTTTGCATTATATTTCAATGTATTTTTGACAGACTACACTTTGTTGTGTACATTTCCCCCTAAAATACATTTTACACATTTCATCTTGAAAACTTGTTGTTGGCAATGATTTCAACCTAAATATAGAATTTTGTACATATTTGAAAGTAAAGTACACATTGTCCTATGCATTTTGGTACATTTTGAGCCTGGAATTATATCACAATATTTGGAGAAACGTGAATAAAATGAAGAATAACTAATTTGTATTGTTCTGATCTGCATATTAGTCCAGGAAATGCAAATCAGATCAATTCACTTTGAAATGCAGATAGAACAAAACCCTCAAGCATTTCCAGTTGTTGTTGAAAACAGGATTCTGGACTTGATGGACCTTTTATTTGCTCTAGCAGGGGTTTTATATTCCTGAAATAAATGGGACATACTTACAAATAAAACTTCATAGAATTCAAGTTTCAGTAAAGCATTGAGTTCACACACACACACACACACACACACACACACTTCTTCTTGCAGTCTCTTTGCAGGGACCCAAATCTAACACATTCTGAATTAATTCTATAGAACAATTGTTTTTTTGTGGGTTTTTTTTTTTGTGTTTTTTGAGTTTCTTTTCATGCCATTAGTGTGCATGCAACCAAGTGCATAGTTTTGGACACTGTAATATATGTGTTTCTATTTATTATGATTTTTAAAAATATGCTGTTCCTATCACAAAAGAATGCCATTACAATCCAAGAAGTTTGGAAGGAAAATATATTATTGCATCTGTTGGAGCAGACATGTGAACTACCTGCTGAAGTGACAAGCTAAATGCTTCTATTCAGCCAGCAATGGCAGCATCTTCATGTTTCTACTGTTTGACACAATGATGGATTATTTATTTACTGAACAGCATTGGTGGCCAGAAAATCTGATTTTCATGCCTGCAAATCCATGAAACCTCAGCCACTGAACAGCTTCTTTTACATGTGGCAAAGGTCACCTATCAAGGGATTTTCTCACGTTTTGTGTGATTGGTCATGGCTCATTTCCTGCAAGAAAATATGATTTCCCCAAAGTGGGTGAGTTTGAAGAGACTCACAAAGACCTAGAAAGTTATTTCCTCTCTGTTTGTGCGATAAGCGTAAAGTATAGAGACAAACCTATAGGGAAACGCAAGTAACTGTTTGTAGCTAGAAACCATATTTAATCCCATCATTAAGGAATGCCAAAGAGTTCCCTAGATGTAAAAGCAATGTAGAAATTAGGCTCTTAACCTTGTCACTTAACCTTGCAGATTTGAAAGTGTTTTAATAACTTGTGCTCTATATCTTTTCTAAGTCCTTTCTTTAGCAGTTAGTCTTGGTCATAACATGTATCCAGTTTTGTTAGGAAGTAGAAAATCCAAATTAGGCAAATATATTATGGCAGCCAGATAATTTATAGTAGGTATTCAATTTTTCATTGTAGTTTACTCCTTTGACTAGAACCCCAATGGCTACTACCCCACACCATTAAACTAATTTCCCATGTGCTAACCTTTGGAACTTCTATTTTTGCATGGTTACTTTTACCATGGTGCAACTGAAAAGTGTCCTAATATAGATTTGCATATTACAATCTGCCCTCTGTATCTGCAGACTTGCCATCCGTAGACTCCAGCATCCTCCAGAGGCAGAAGAGGAAGAGGATCAAGGAGAAAGAAAGAATAGGAAGATGAACACAGCTGCTTGGTGGCCATGCTGTGGGAAGAGGAGGAAGAGTCAGGGGAGGAGGAGGAGGAGGCAGCCCCCTGCTATGTTAAGAATAGAAAGGCAGGCTTTGGGGAAGTGGAGGGGACAGAGAAATCTCATTGTCTCCAATGGTGGCATGGCCATGTTTCCATGCCACCATTGAGGACAGCGGGACTTGAGCATCTGCGAATTTTGGTATCCACAGGGGGATCCGGAATGGATCCCTTACAGATACCGATGGCCCACTATATTTTGTGTAAGTAGAGGACTGGGCAAACCAACTTCTTTGTTGATTTCAGTGAGGAATACTGTTTTAGCATGAATTTTTCAAATCACTGAAATGAAGTCCAGACAAAGGAAGATGGTCCATAATCACACCAGCGCCTCTGCAGTTACAAACTTAGGAGTTGGTGCTTCTGTATTGGTGCAGGGAATCTCTGGGACTTAGTCCAAGATTAAAAGAAATTACTCATGTCCTACCTGGAGGATGCTTCTTCGGGCAAAGAAGGGGAAAAGGAGAGCCAAGAAAGCAGACCGCTTTCAAAGTCAGAGAAAGCTGGAAGTCCTGTCACAATACTGATAGAAGGCAAGCCCAGTGCACCCCAAGTACCTGCTTTTCAGGAGAAGGATAGAGAGGCACTTCACTCCATAGAATATCATGAATTAAAATGCTGTGAACAATGGGTCAAAAAATACCCTACTCCGCTTAAAAGGCAGATGATTAGCTAATGAAGTTAGCTTGTTTGATTTATTGCTGAACACATCATATGTAAAGCAGGATTAAGCTTGGAGGAAAGGGGCATGAAATCTGAAGAAAGAAGCATCAATAATGTAAGATATGTTAGATGACACCATAATACTATAAGAAAATAGCAAAGATGTGGAACATGTACTGAAGAAAGTCAAGGAAGAAAGTGCAAAGGCAGGTTTACAGTTGGACCACAGATAACCACAGATAATTTATATAATTTTAAAAGAGATGATGAAGATATAGAAATAATTCAAACTTTTCCATACCTTGGCTCAATCATTAATCAGAATGGAGACTGCAAGAAGAAGATTCAAAAGGTCAGCTATGAAGGAACACGACACCGAAAGTGTAAAGATAAATAATTGTATACTAAAGTTAGTCTGGTGCATTCCATCATATTTCCCATTTCTATGTATGGTTGTGGAAGCTGGTAGGATAAAAATCAACCCATTTTCGATGTGGTGCTGGAGAAGATACTGTGGACTACTAGTAAAAGACAAATAAATGGGTCTTAGAACAAATCAAACCTGAACTCTCCCTAAAAACCAAGATTACTAAACTGAGATTGTTTTAATTTGAATATATCATGAGAAGACATGACTCACTACAAAAGGCAATAATAGTTGGCAAAGTAAAGGGCAGTCGTAAAAGAAGAAGCCCACATTCTAGATGGATAGACTCAATTAAGGAAGCCATGGGCCCTGAATCTGCAAGATCTGAGCAGGATGGGTGATGATAAGGTGACTTGAAGGCCTCTCATTCATAGGGTCAGCATAAGTCCAAATCAATTTGACAGCAGTTAACAACAAATAAATTAGCTTAGCAAAGGCCATTCTGTTATTGCAGATGAACAGCTCCAACACCTCCTGACAACCTTGTCTGATATGTCTGTCTTTGTGGATCTTTGGCCTTCAGCATGTAATTCAGACTAATCTGTCTGAAAATTTCCTTCTTGGCTTTGGGCTGAGCTCAGGACTTTTTTCCAAATGGACATTGGACTGACTGGCCCATATTTCTGCTTCCAACTGAAACCCTATGTAAACCGTGAGACTTGTCTGATTTCCCTTCTGTTCTTGCAAACTGTAGGTGCACTTCCCTTAGTAATTTCTAGCCTTAAATTATATATCCTCAGTTCAAACTTCAAAAAAATTATAAAAACTCAACCTTGCCCTGGCTAAGTTCACTCTATGGAATGAAAAACAACAGACTGGCATCCTTTTGGGAATGTATGTCATTATAAACTGACATATGATAACATAAAATTGAATTGTGCCATTGTGCAACATTTTCATTCTCAGGATGGAAGCAGCAATGTAGTTACTGGTACTGGTGAAAAGTGAATCCCCATGGGAGTCCCCACTGCTCAAAGAGGCATCTAGCATGATGCCCTGTTGTGTATCACCATGATTCACTATTATGATTGTATATCATGTCAGCAATGTAGCTCAAACATCATAGAGTTAAACTTCATAGCCTCTGGTACAGGAACTTGGCTGTAGATTATACCTGAGTGGCTTTTAGTATTATGAGAGAAATTGTGTAAACATCTAAAGTGCATGGAGAGTTGTCCATTCACAGATATGCTCCACGTATTTTCTCAGTGGTCTTAAAGCTGATGTAAATTTTATTGCACAGTCTTTTTCATCCCCCCCCCCATGAACAATGAAGCTCATTATTGTTATGGACATTTAATGATTGTTGTTGTTGTTGTTTACTCACTTGTCCTTTCACTGTTATTTAAAACACTTCTCTGCCGTGATTGCTAGTAGCTCCCACCCCAGGGTGTTGGTCAATCTGTTCGAGATTTTAGTTGGAACATTAAAGAAGCTGCACAAGGTGCTGAGCCTGTCTTGTTCAGACTAAAATGCTGAAAAGAACATTGCTTGTATCTGAGGCTGTCTCCACACAGGACAAATAATCCAGTTTGACAACACTTTAACTGCTTCAGTGCTATGGAATTCTGGGAATCTGTTTTTTTGTTGTGATACTAGATCACCCATCCACCAGTGTGTGGATGCAGCTTGAATAATTGTCAATCAACCTGCTTTAGCTCATGTGAGACTGATTCCCATGAGACTGATTCCCGTGAACTCATACTGATCTGAAGTTATAAAATCTTTGCTGTGATCAATAAAGAGGTTTTTCTTGTGAATGGTAAGCATCCAATGTGTCTGTACTTCTCTTGGATGGCTTCTCTTCTTTTGAACTGTTGTATTATTTGGTTGTGAATAAGTTCCCTCCTTGGCTGATTCAGGGTCTGCCTGCATTACCACATTGTTAAGGGAATCCAGGTGGGGTTTTGGTTGTTCCAGAACTGGTTCAGCAGCATTTCTGGTGGATTGGTTTGTGCCAGCAAGCTCTATCTTCCCAGTGCATTTGCTAGAAACATAATTGGCACAGGATTTTGCTTTGGATAGAGAAGCCCAATGCACATATATCAGATCTGTGGAAGAGAGGAGGAAAAGTAAACTTTAAGGAGCTGTGCAGGGGTTGAGCCTGTTTTTGGAATTGTGGCTTTCATGTCAGTAAGGTGGTGTAGTCCCTAAATTCCTTTAAACTGTATGCTGAAAATAGATTCACCACCCCATTGAGATGTAAGCCATATCATCCCTTTTAACCAGAACAAATAGCTCCCTTGCCTCACCACAGTATAATATACCTTGTTCGTGCAATGTCATTAAATCAATCCTCCTTTATATAGTGCTTCTCAGACCATCAGATATGGGGTGCCTGGCACTTCCCTCCCTAATCACCAGGAATCAGTACCATATGTGTGTTCATTGGCTACAGTTGTTTCTTTCTTTCCTGGAAACTCACCCAGGCTGACAGCTGCTGGCTTGTGAGTCAGTACCACCCCATGGCCACTACCCTATGAGTAGCACTACCTTCTATCACTTTCCCCACTCGTAGAATATTCTCAAGGATATTCTTACTTGCACGCATTCTTTTGCATTTGCTGTTATTGCCTGTGTATAGTGTGTTCTGTGTGTGAACATGCATAGTGTTTTATCAACAATACAAAGCAAACCTTTCATTCCAGCAGAGAACTCTAATTTGAAAACAAAACAAAAACATCCATAGATTGAATGCAAAGTAAGATGAATAAACTCTCTTAGTGCCAGACTCATAGATCATGTAAGCTGTTCTTTTCTTTCGGTTAGCTCAAAGTGACATTTCCATATAAGTATTGTATTTGTATAAAAACAGTGTAGAGAACACCAAAAGTCCTTATTTACATCTGTGGTATTCTCTAAGGTTTTGCCCATGATTGGAACATTCCCGAGGAATGGTTTGTTTGTTTTTACTATAAAATATGCAAATGGATAGGCCATGATTTCATCTGAAGTTCTGAAAAATAAACATAATTTCAGAGGTAAAGATGGGAGTTCATTGTAGTGGGACTGCTTTGGATCCACATTCTTTAGTCTTTCCTGGTTCTCACAATCCTGAATGACAAATACTTATTTCTTTTTAGGAATTTGCTGATTATGGCAGACTACACATTAACTGCTAGTGAGCACTGCTGAGGCATTGTCTAACATAGAGGAGACCACTGCAATGTACTGTCCATAATGCTGATGCTGAAGACAAGTAGGAAAGTTCAGTTGCTCCAAAACCACTTTGGAGTCTATCACACGAGGGAATTTGGGGGTATACTCCAAAGGCAATCTGAACACAATCATGGGGTTTCACATTACGAATTAGTGTATCTCACACAATTTTGGGCAATGAGAAGTCATTCCGAACGCAATAATGGGGTTTCACGTAATTGCGTATTAACTTATCTCACACAATTTCAGGCAATGGGGGGGGGGTCATTTTTGGGTAATGGGAAGTCACCCTGAACACATTCCGAACACAACTAGAACTCAAGTAAATTCACTAAACTAGGCTCCATTCGAAATGGGGAGAAATTCCTCCCATGTGATAAACTCCTTTGTCTTTTGTTCCAGCAGATCCTGTTTGATTATAACAGGTCAACCTTTAAACCAGACAATGTGTCATTCTTATCTTTTTCTGTCTCTTTGTTGTTGTTGTATGTGTTTCACTTAAAGGTGAGTCCTATTGACCCTAAGTGGTGCACCTACACTACACAAGTATAGCAATTTGATCTCATTTTAACTGCCATGGTTTCATCCTATGGAATCTTGGGGATTGTAGTTTGGTGTGGTTCTTGAGCTCTCTGACTGCAAATTCTGAATCCCTAAGCTGGAAATTCCAGGATTTCATAGGGTGATGCCATGGCAGTTGAAGTAGAATTATAGTGCTATAATTATATAGTGTGAATGGGCCTCAGAGCCTCCTTCCAGAGGAGTGTGTAGATGGCTGTGGATTTTGGGATGCAATGGATTCTACAGTATTGTAGAAAGTACACAGAAGTCTGAAAGCTTAAGTCTTTTATTGTGCATAGACCCCCTCCCAGCCAGCCTTTCAGGGCCAAAAGCAACTTATGCTACCAATGACTAAGAAGCAGCACCCTCCCTCCGGTCATCCAGTCTTTAAGGGAGAGATGCAGGCCCAGTTCTACCAAGTCTGGCCTGGATTAAGAAGCAGAGCCTTCCATCCAGTCCATTTGCCATGGTCAAGGCCTCAGAGGGAGAAAAGAATTGTTGGACCTGATCCTCTTCCCCACTGCTATTCCCTTTTGTGTCATGACTTTTTAGATTGTAAGCCTGAGGGCAGGGAACTGTCTAATTAACCATTTGTAAGCTGCTCTGAGAACCTTTGTGGTTGAATAGTGGGGTATAAATACTCTAAATAAATAAATAACAATAAGTCTTCCCAATTCATTTATTCATTTAAATTTATTTAAATTTATTTAAATTCCACCTTTCTCCCAATATGGCATCCGGTGCAACTTACAAAAAAGAGTAAAACAAAATCCAGTTAAAACAATGGATAATAAAAAAGTTTAAATTTTTTTAAAAAAACTAATTTTAATCAGTCTAAAAGGCCATTAAAATGATAAAAATGCAACACCCCATTTCAAAGACCTTGGGCATCAGACAGATAACATTCAAAGACTTGAGTAAACAGAAAGGCCTTTTGCTTGCTGTCAGAAAGAGAGTAGAGAAGGGACCAAACTTGCTTCCCATAGTCTGGGAACAGCCACCAAAAAGCTCTTGCATGTGTTCCCCATGATGGTGGTGGGATTGAGAGAAACCTTTCCTCTGATAATCTTAAAACTCAAGCAGGCTCCCATTGTGAAGTGTGGTCTTTAAGATAATCTGGCCCAAAGCCATATAAGGTTTTAGGTTGTAACGAGCACTTTGAATCTGTACAAAAATGAGCCAGTAAAGCTGTTCCAACAGGGGAGTGGTATGTCCCCTGTAACTAGTTCCAGTCAACACTCTGGCCACACCATTTTGGATCTGCTGCAGTTTCCAGAAAGTTGCCAACAGCAGCTCCGCATGTAGTGTATTAACAGTAATCCAAATAGGATGTAACCAAAGTATGTGTTGCCCAGGACAGATCTGACATCTTGACTGAAGCTTACTTAACAGAACTAACAGTATAATCCTCTATATGCTGAACGAGAACTATGGTTATGATGTGAAAACAAAATAGCTGGTGAGATTTTGGTTAAGACAGGCAATCTAAACATGGTAAGGCCAGCTCTTGGGGATTTTCAAGGTTTAGGAGATTTTTTGCCTCCAATATGTGGGCAAGGCAGAAAATGATTTCTTTATCTGCTCTATTTTCCACAATTTCTTAATACAATTTGCATTTTTGCCTTTGCAAAAGCTTGGAAAGGGCCCCACCAAACTTAACAAAAAGACAGGCAGATTGATCCAAAATATGCAGAACACATGTCCAACACTTCTACCATTTAATAGTCCATGCATAACAGAAACATATGGCAGTTTTCAATTTTGTGTATGTAGAGAAATGCATTTAAAAATCAGTCTTGAAAACATGCAAAATCACTCTGGATCAACCAAAATAAAAATTAAAAAAAACTCTATAGCCATGCCACATTGGGCTGAGGAAAAAAAATATTTTTTTCTCATTTATGTGTGAAGACTTAGGAATGTTGGCTGGAATTTACACACTCTCCTCGAAGGACTCTGTTCGCAGTCTGGGGGTGATTCTTGACTTGTCACTTCACATGACTAGTCAGGTGAATGTGACGGTCAAGAGTGCCTGTTATCAGCTTTGACTGATACGCCAGCTGCGCCCTTTCCTGGATATGAGGGATCTGGAAACTGTGGTACACGCACTGGTAACCTCACATCTGGACTATTGTAATGCGCTCTACATGGGGCTACCCTTGTGCCTAACCCAGAAACTACAACTGGTTCAGAAGATGGCAGCCAGACTTGTTACAGGAACATCAAGGAGAGAGCACATAACACCCGTGCTCAGGTCTCTCCACTGGCTGCCGATCAGTTTCCGGGCGCAGTACAAGGTGTTGGTTTTAACCTTTAAAGCCCTACATGGCTCGGGTCCACCCTATATTAGGGACCACCTCTTCCCGTATGAATCCCCCTCGCAGCACACTTTGGTCCTCTGGGAGGAACCTGCTACAGCCTATGAAGACCAGGCTGTCACAGACCTCTCAGATGGCCTTCTCAACTATCGCCCCCAGGCTGTGGAACAACCTGCCGGATGAGATGCATCTCTTTTCATCCATCGATGGCTTCAAAAAACCTTAAAGACGCATCTCTTCCGGCAGGCCTTCCCAGATAATGTTTATTCATCTTCAGCTCCAAGTCCAAGCCTTAAAGTTTTTCCAGTTTTTCTCCTCTGTGTCCTTTGCCTGTCCCACACAGCTGAAGAATTCTTAGGCCTGTTGCTGATATACGATATTGTTTGTATTTTACTATGTTTTAACTACAGTTGATTTAATCCTTTTTTAGGGGTGGGAGGTGGGGATGGGATTGGTTTATTTTAACTGTTGTGTTTTAACCTCTTGTTGTAACCTGCCCTGATTGCTTGCTCAGAGGGGCGAGCTAGAAATAAAAATTATTATTATTATTATTATTAGTGACATAGCATAGTGTCTCCTGCACCTACCCAATTCACTTATTAGGCATCAGCCACTGTCAGCAACAAGGGTGTGTTCCCCTGTCAATCAAGAAGCACCTGATTGTTGTTCCCACTTTTTCCCATGAGCGATCTCCAGTGGAATGGCCAGAAGCTGGTGCAATTCCCATTCACAGTGCAGATCTCTTGGGAAGGGTGTGTGAAACACCAAACAGCTGCTCCGTGGTTGACAGAAAACAGTACTAACAGAGAATCATCTACTTTCCTACCCAGATCTTTGAGATCAGTGGGGCTTCCTTCCAGGTAAGTAGGCATACGATTGCACATCCTAAATTTTATTTCTCCTTTGATGGTTCAAATACACTTTACTTGAAAAAAAGGGGGGGAACCACTTTTTTCCCTCTCCTATTACTAAAGCAGCTTTGGAAAGAATGATTTAAAATGGGCAATCAGAAGGTGACATTGTATGTCTGTTTCCCAGTGCAAACCCTATATGCATAATTCAAAAATAATTTGCAAAATATGCACTTCAGATGGCCTGGGTTTGGAGAACTGTAATAATAATAACTGTAATAACTGTAATAGTTCAGTCCCACCTTAAGGTTCCTATATGACATGGGAACTGGTTGCCTAAAGGACCAACAGCTCTGAAATTCCTCCGGATTATACTAATTTTCTTAATCCTTTTACTACATGGTTTTAGAAAAAGATTTCTTGGAAAATAACCTTCAGTGTGCTCAATAATTCACTTTAGGTGATATTTGAAGATGTTGTTCAGTCTGTTAATTCAGAAATACCTGTCATGGTTCACTAAAATGCATATACTTCTTTTGTTTTATCACTGTTTTATCACTGTTTGAAACCACAATTCTTAATAACATTATAAACCAGAAGCTCAAAAGAAGTGAAAAATGGGATAGACCTTTTCAGATAAATTATTCCTGGATCCACTGAGAGGAAAATGCCCACACTGCTGACTTTTTAGGCTTCAGGTGTGAATAGAAGGTAGTTAACCAGAGTTAACAACTACTCTGGACAGAAAGAAAACAGTGGCCAAATCATTCCCATCATAATTATCTTACAGCATTTTCAAAAGACATTCTTTTTAGTTATATTTTTCTGGTATCCTGCTACACCCTATTCAATTTTAATTTTTGTTATTAACATTCTTAAAATTGTTATTTATAACGAACCAGACTGCCAGAAGCCCACATCCTTCAATGTATTCTGGCCTGACTCTCACTTGAATAATACTACCTTACCCCTGTTTCTTCCCTGCCAGTCATGGAACTACTCCAATAGGCCCTCTGTTTTTCCTGACATGAAAGTTAACTAATGCATCACATTATTAGAATATCAACATTTTTTCAGAATTGCATCTGGAATCCCTTCCTGTGAAGGCCCCTTTCTCTGTGGTGATTTTAGGGCACAACTTGTTCTACACAATATTCTTTGCTTCATTTCTCTTGCTTGTTACCCAAAGCTGTATCTTTTCAAATTGTTTTATCATTATTGTAAATGAAACAGCAGTATGGTCTGATTCATTGACTCTGCAATAAATGTATTCTGTAATGGAATATAAGAGCACTGAATGCACTATGAGCAGTGTAAGATATTAATTTTTTTTAAAAAAAACTTGTGAATAAGTCACATAAGACACCATTTTGCCTGGATCTTAAAGGAAAGGAATAATGCAATTGGATTGTCTACATTTTCAAATTCTATTTTATCCACTCACAAACACCTAGAAATATCCAGGGGTTAAACTAGTTTTTATCCAAATGCATTATTTATCTGAATTGTTGATAATACTTCTAAGTAGTTACAAAAGTATAGTGATGCTCATGTCACTGTATGGCTTGAAGTTGAAAGATGCCAGCTGTCATGCAATTAGAATTGCCACATAAAGTTAGTTTGTTTTTGTTTGTTTCATTTCTTGTTCATATTTCACTATCTTATTGGTGACATGGCCAGTTCAAATTATTGCCCACATAGGTCATACAGATTCCATATATTGCATGTGTAAGATATAACACTTTTAAGTGCACCAGCAGTTCAAACATACTATAAGCCCACATAGAAGGTGTAGGGTATACAATCAGAGACATTGTTCCCATTCACTAGGTCCACATATTTATTTTACGATTAGAAAATAGCACACAACTTCTCTCTATGTTCACTTTCCTAACTCCAAAAACAGCTTTCCTGACTGTATTGGGAAACCCTTAAATACTGTATTGTACTGCATTTTTGTGGACATCTAGAACATTGACATCAGAGATGTCACTACTTACATAGTGGAATGGCAACAGGAAAAATAGTCACTCTTTATTAAGGGCCATTTACTAGTTTCAAATTCCTACTAAAAGGTGAAAGATAACTTCAAAATTTAAACCACTAGTGCAAAATCATTCTCTCTCATTCTCTCTCTCTCTGATCTACAATGAACTCTTCAGAAAATCAAGGTTTTGCTGAGCCCTTCATTGGGATATATCTCCAGCATGTAGCTATGATAGTCTCCTAGTCAGTGTGGCAGTTCTCCTAAGTCAATCATTTCCATGTTGGCAAAGAGTGGCACAGCAGAAATGAGTCAATTTTCCTTTAGCTGGACACCCTGCAAGGGACGTTCTTCAGGAACTCCTAGAATAGGACCTTTCTAAAGGATTTCCTAACTATAGAGAAATTGATGGTTGCTTCTCTGATGCTCCTTCTTCTTTCCACCTGTCTTGGGGAGGAGTTGTCACAAAGCAGAGATAACTTTCAGGGGAAATGTTGATTGTTGTATGATAGTAATGAAATCCTGACATTTACAATAGTCAAAAAAGTTAGACATGTCTTTATAAGTTGTGAACAAGATGCCCACTTAGAGGGACATTTTAATTTTATTTGAAAGGATGTGTGTGCTGATGTGTTTTCCTTGTGGTTTTTTCTCCCCCCCCCCTTTCTCCTGAAATGGTGAATGGGAATTATAAAGCTCTCCAGATATGGCTGGACTGCAGTGTTGATGGGCCCTAGCCACCATAGCCAATGGAAAGGAATGCTGGCAGGTACAGTCTTATGACATCTGGAAGGCTGCATGATCCCCACAACTGCTTGAAATAGCTAATTTAGCTATAAGAAGATCAAACTGACCAGTGTTATTTTATTCTGTTCATTCTATTTTGATTCTTACGAAAAGGGTCTTTCTACAAAAGTGAGCCTGCCCCATTTTTTTGTGGCTGGTAGGCTCCCCACTTTCATAATTTCCAAAACAATTTTTTTCACTGGTGCAACAATGAATTGATATTTTACTGGGTTTTTCCTCTTGACCCTAAGAACTCTTTGCTAGTAAATCATAGCCTATTGAAGCCAACAAGCCTCTACAGAAGTGTGTGTAATGCAAATGCAGAAACATCCAAATATTGAAACTCATTTGTTATGCTGTTGTCCATTCAAACAGTTTTGAGACATTGTTCTGGAATTCCTACAGTCTGCTTTGTACTTACAAAGCTGCCATGGCATTCTTCTGTGTTATGTTTTACAGGAAATGCAAAACATTTGAATAAGCCCCAATAACAGAAAACACTCCAATACCCTTGAAGAGGAAGGAACCTAGTTTGATATACAAAGAGAAACTACTTTGAAATGAATCCAATGTCATGTTGTTGAAAAACTTTAATGGGAAAGATTAACTTTTGAAAGTCTGCAGTGGTTTACAAAGCTTCAAATGCCCACAAATCTACTAAGCCAGCCCATTTAAAGAATCTAAATACGCTTGCACATTTTTAAGCTTCTCAACTTCGAATATAAGCTTTGAAGTTGTGCCAGAACTAGAGCTGCCTTGAAAATGAATTCATGACATTGGAATTAGTGTTGGGTGTGTGGCATGCCTAATGATAATCTTGACCATGCTTGCCATTGACAGCCAGCACATATGGTGCTTCTGAGTCAATAATTCTTCTAAGATAAGATATGGAACATCTTGGCTCTTTTCATCTTTGTACACTGATGGTTTGGACATTCTGCACTGTCCAAAGACAGTCTGTTTAATGACAGGTGGCATTTTTCCACAGCATAGAAAGATTGCCTGCAGATTTCCTTAGTCACACTGTCCATCCAGGAAATGTACAGCAGGAGCCTAAGTGAAACATGGTAATTGAAAGAGTCTTTTGCAGAGATGCCAAGGGATTTCACATGATTTTGAGCACCAAAGAAAAGCCTTTGGTGTTTTGTGGCAAGCCAGGGTAGACCAGAACATGAGTAAACCAACAAAATGGTGCATTTAATGTTATCTATTTTCACTAAGGATAACATTAAGTTGTCCATCTTTTTGTCTGGATAACCAAGAACCAAGAACAAGAGGCAATTCCACTTCAAGTGGAGAATCTATATAGCTTGTGGAGCTCACTTTAAGGGAATTCTCTTCCTTCACTTCCAGACGTACACAAAGTCTAATCTGAACATCCGATGGTGAATTTTTAGAAAGGTTTCTTCTTTCTGAATGGTTGATTTCATATTATCTCATTGCACTGACTTAATATTGTGTAATTAAGAACATTGAAAAAAATGTTTTGCAGCTTCCAAGTTGTGCATATGCTCCACACTGGACACTAAAACAAAATAATTCAAGAATCTGTCTGAACTGTGCCTTATGTCCTGCCTTAGGTTTTGCTCTACATTTTGCACTGTACTTCATTTGAGAAATACAAGTCCTGCTGTCTTTTTCTTTGTCTCTGTGGTATCCTATTTTCTTGCTTTAACATAAAATGGATTGACTCTGTAGAAATAAGGATATTTGACTCCACTTAACTACATGGCTCCATCTTACAGAATCCTTGGATTTGTAGTTTTGTGCAGTACCAACACTCTTGAGCAGAGAAGGCTAAAGATCATGTAAAAGTACAAATCCTAGGATTTCATACGATGGAACTACAGCACTTAAACTGGTGTCAAGCTGTATTATTTCTACAGTGTAGATGCACTCAGAATTCCATCACTCCTTTCCTTCTCTTCCTCTCTCACATCCATCTTTCTTCCCTTTCTGTATACATCCAGTGTGATATGTTTCCTACCACTATTTGTTACCACCAAAATAGTCTATGACATGCCTGTATGAACATACGTACATTACAAATCTAGTCAAATGACACATACTTCCCAATGTATGGCTGCAGTTAATGTGTGCCACTCTAGAAGTGAGGATGTCCTAATCTTTCCTATTTTAAGATAAACCCATGAGCCTCCCTAGCTCTAACGTACTTTATAAGAGTCATAATAGCATTCATCACTAGGGAAATAAAAAATACTCAGAGATAATTGCTTGCCCTTGATCAGGCCAATACTTTGAGGTAGGATACATTGACAGAGTGTTTTCTTGATACACTGGGAGTCCTTGATGAGAAAATTGTCAATTGTTGCAAGATTTTCCCCATTTTGAGACTTTTTTTCAAAAAAGTTTGCTAAAAGATTTTACTGTAATTTGAAAAAAATAATGTGTGTTTTTTGTGCAGTCTGTCTTCTTTTTCTAAGAAAGGTGTTATGCTTGCAGCCATAAATGATTTTATTCCCCAAATTCTCAAAATATGAAAAAAATAAAATAAAAAAATAACCACCAACATTTTAAAAACCTCTTCTTTTTGCATGCATAAGTGAAAATGTATAGCCCTTCCCTCACTTATACAAGCCCAAGAACATGTTATTAACGTCATTCACTTTATTTTGACATATTGGGAAGAAAATCCTAAAAGGACTTTTGCTCACTCCTGTGAAAATTATCATGAAAATAGAATAATAATGAATCATAATTTAGTGCTCTTTCATGACACCGAAAAGCGTTCTGAAGCAATTGCCTCACTCTATAGCTGGCCTTAATCTCATATGCAACCAAAGATCTGAAAAAGAGTCATGACTCTGAGTCAGCCAAGGTGTTCCAGGAATGAACTTTGTTGTTGTTGTTTTAAAAAAAACATGGTTTAGGCAGATATCCACTGTATTCTGTAATGGGTCTACTAGGAAGTAAGCTCCACTGACTTAATATTTGCACAGACATGCCTAGGGATGCACAGGTCATGTTTCATAAATACATGCATAAAAAACTTTTGCTTATGGGGGAAAATATCTTCATGCCACTCCTCGGATGAGGTTGGCTGACTACTTGGGAAGCTTTGCACTGGGATACATGGCGTGCATGCCCTAAATACTGAAGGATAGTCCTGTATGAAAAAGAACTACAATCATTTGTTTTCCTTTCATGAAAAATAACATTTTGCTAGGCAAGGTACAAGTTTTTCAACTTTTCCCTCCTAGGTACATAACTAAATCTCATTGGCAATTTCTTTTAACAGCCTTTGAAATAACCTAAGTAAATCAGACATCAGACACTTATCTTTACCTTCCCAGAGATACACATGCATAAAAAATTATTCTTCTAGACACTGAATGTCACTTGTTCCAAAGAAGAAGAAGAAGAAGCAAAAAAAGGTCTCCCAATGCTATTTCTTAAACATCTCTTGTCCCAGTGCTATTCATTAAAGCCATCATGGTGTGGACAGACAAATGATTTGTATCAAAGCCAACAAAAAAAAGTAGTTTATCAGCTTTCATGTTTTGGAATCACTTCCCTCGAGATGCAGTGCCCTCCTTCCCCACCCCTTTTCCAGAAAGTATGTTTAAAACCTATATATCACAGTCTGCAAAGACTGACACACTTAAATTTCTTTTAATGTGTTTGTTTAATTGATTTCTTTTGAGGCAAGTGGAAATTTGTCACTTGACAACAGCTGCTGCAGTTTTGTTCTGGAGTCTGCTAAGCATCAGTTTTCCAAATGAGCCTGTGTCTCAAGAGGAAGAGAAACCAAACCAGAAAGTGCATTCACAATTCTATTACCAACACCCCCCCTCCCCCAGTAATGTATGCCTGTCTCTGAAGGCAGCACCTCCCTCCACATCTCTACCCCTCATCCTTGTTCAGAATGAGAATACACTCTTCGCCAGCTCGGTTTCATTAAAATTATGCTGCTCAGCTGTGAAAACAGACTTATAATGGGTTGAATGAGCTGCCTCTGTTCACCAGCTGCTGAGAAGGTGGGCTTTTTTTGAAATGTCATGGAATAAATAAGTCAAAAAGCAACATTTTGCTGAAGGATTTTTTAAAAAGAAAAATCGACTGACTTGGTTGCATTTCTCTCCCTAAGCCCTATTTTAAAATAATGGCCTACACTTGCAGTTTCGTAAACAAATCTGGAAAAGAAAGCCCTTGAACCTTCATGAATTTGTTATCTTGTTTTGTTTTGTTTTTTTAAAATTAAGATTATCCTTCATCATACCAAGGTAGTGTCCACATATCCCTTGATAAGTGTAACTTCAAGTCGTTTAAAACTCATGGCGACCTTATCATGGGTTTTTCTTGACAAGATTTCTTCAGAGGGGGTTTGCCATTGTCATCTTCCCTTGCTAATGCCTTTCCAATATTGTATTAGTTGTGTTGTATCTTGTGCAGTCATCCTTTCCATGGATGGCATCATTGATCATTAATTACCTCTTCCCCAGGAGTAATTTCCAACTCTCCAAGCAGATTTAGAGGAACCCCACTTATAGACCTTCCACCAGTTCAAAGAAGCTTTCTCCAAACAGGACCACGGGGTATTTTTTATCATTTTGGTGTAGCATTAATGCATTTTCAGATATTTGCTTGTATTTCATTGCATCTTTCTTTCTTTCTTTCTTTCTTTCTTTCTTTCTTTATGATAATAGAATGATGCCGAGAGAACCAGTTTTATAGGTGTCTTATAAACACTGTCAGAGATCTAGCATCATCAGACATAACTACAATGACAGAATTACTTTGTAGTAGTTACAGCTGATGATGTAACAGTGCTACTCTATTCTGCTATGGTCAGACTTCACCTGGAATACTGTGTCCAGTTCTGGGCACCACAGCTTAAGAGTGATATTGACAAGCTGGAACATGTCCAGGGAAGGGTGACCAAAATGGGGAAAGATTGGAAAACCATGCCATATGAGGAGCAGCTTAAGGAGCTGGGTATATTTGGTATGAGAAAGAGAAGGTTAAGAGGTGACATGATAGCCATGTTGAAATATTTGAAAGGAGGTCCTATTGAGGGTGGGGCAAGCTGTTTTTTTCCTGCTCCAGAGTCTAGGAAAACAAGCAACAAATTTAGACTACAGGGGGGGAAATGCTACATAAGCATTAGGAAGAACTTCATGATGGTAAGAGCTGTTCACCAGTGGAATATGCTGCCTTGGAGTATGGTGGAGTCTCCAACTTTGGAAGTTTTTAAACAGGCTGGATGACTGTCTGTCAGGAGTGCTATGGTTATATATTCCTGCATGTCAGGGGGTCAGACTGGATGGCCCATGTTGTCTCTTGCAACTCCATGATTCAATGTCAAACACCTCAAATCTACCGTTCCAGTCTGGCAGCATCTCAACTGTGATTCCTCAGATCAGGGGTCTGGGAAATGATGTCCACAGCAATCTTCTGGACATGGTGTGTGTCATGAACAGGCAGCTGAAGAAACCTCTTGGGGTCCTGCCACAACTGCTTCTGAATGGGACAGTAGAACAGACATTATTTCTTAGCAGGCTGATCTTCAGCACCTCAGAAACTGTTTTGAGTAAAGTGTTGCTAGTCTGAATCTGTAGATTAGGGGGGGGGGGGTGTCACATCCAGTCATTAATGACCATACATGTGACTTTCCAGCATTTACGAGACTGAAAATCCAGTTTACAATCTTATAACTACTGGACAGAATGGCAGCCATTAACAATAAATAAATGATGTAGGAAAACACAAAACTCACTCCTTTTAATCCTGAGTGAGGCACATGCTGTTTTTCTACTCCATCACCATTAGTAAACAAAGACCAAGTAAAGAGAAACCAATTGAAGCAGAGTCTAGTTCTTCCCATTTGAACTCATGTCTGAGTAGGAGTGGGTTATTATGGCATAATTTCACAGCTTGAGTGTCTGTATTGGCAAGAAAGGATGACTGTTAGTATTTTGAGTTTGTCCAAATTATTTGTATATCTAGAATTACCTAGATATACTAAGATGAATCCGGCCATAGCTGTATTTAAAATAGACCTATTGAGATAATAGGGTTAAAGTAAATTGTGCATCCCTTAAGCAACATTGATTTCAGTATGAGAACTTTAAACAGGGCTAGAGCTGGATTTGACCTAATGCAATGTATTTTGCATTTTACATTAATGTACTTTATAGCCCAGACTCCAAATTTCAACCTTAGTTATCTAAAGTTCATTTAGAATTATGCTTTCTAGTAATAAATTAGGGCAGGATTTTGGAGGCTGCAGATACTTCTTACTGTGACCTTTCCAAACTGAACATGTTGTAAACTGAAGGACATCCTTACTTTTCTAAAAAAAGGTTAAGTTGAAATGAGCTGGGATTTACTTTACACTGTAAAAGAAGTAACACTCATTCATAGTCACCCTGATGCCTTTGGGGAGTCAGATCTGGACTTACATGCCAGCCTCTGTCTGCTGGAAATACAAGACTGACTCCTGTGGCTGACATTTCCATTAGTGCAGTGGCATAGAGCTGTTCCAAAGAGTCAGCTTCACATTGAGAGAGACAAATCCTTGAAAACCTCTGGCCAGCCCTAGGGAACATATCTAAAGATAAGGACTGGACCCTTGAATTTGGCCTGCAAGTGAATGGTCAGTCAGTCAAAACTGAAAAGATCTGCAGTGCTGTGACTGTCCTGCAGTAAAAAGTACTATCATCTCTGAGGCAGACAAGCAGGTGAATTTTAATGCTCCTTGATCATTTGCTTTTATAAAGCAAACTGTCTAGCAATAGTAACAGAAAAGAACATGATTTGCTTTTGGCTAGTGCAAAGAGCACGCTAATTACAGTGGTATTTTATGCAAAGTAGACATAAGATCACTTTATGATCTTTGTGTAGACATCAGATCACTCAAATACTGGGAGTTAGACATTTGTGGGACTTTATTTGATGCACTGCCCTCGACCAGGTGCACCATAGCTTCAGCACTAGTGACCATTGGTTCTCTCTCCATGAGAATCATCTCTAGTTTTATTTTATTTTTAAAAAGCTATCCAAGATTGTGAATTCGATTTTTGAAATATGTTCAGCACCTTGTATAGCCCTTTCAACACTGAGAATAAAATTCATGGCGGGTTCACTGAAGCCAAAGCCATAGGTAGATAAAGGGCATGAATCCTTGTCTTCTGCAACATTCCCGGACTGTACACTCCTGCTACAAAGATGAGAATTTTGGTCATCTGTTTAAGCCTGTTCAGCTTGACAAATCCTTCTGTTCACTGAATTTCAGGTTCCCAGCTCTGTTCACTGCTTGTAAGGGTCTTGAACTTCAGAACATACAATTAAGACTGATTAAAATCAAGATGCATTAAATATCCACGTAAAGGAGTTTAGCAAATTCTACAATTTTTTTTCATATTTGGAATGGAAAGAACCTGAGATGCAAAGAACTTCCAATAACTGAGTGTTGAATGAATCCTGAAATTCAGGGATTCATTCATCCACTTTAAGCCCTTAAAAGTCTGTGTTTGAATCCCTGTATATTCAGTCTGTCATCTCCTGTTAGGGATAGAATAACTGTAGAATCATAGTATCATAGAGTTGGAAGAGACCACAAGGGCCATCCAGTCCAACCCCCTGCCATGCAGGAACTCCCAGTCAAAGCATCCCCGACAGATGGCCATCCAGCCTCTGCTTAAAGACCTCCAAGGACGGAGACTCCACTACACTCCGAGGCAGTGTGTTCCACTGTCGAACAGCCCTTACTGTCAGGAAGTTCCTCCTAATGTTGAGGTGGAATATCTTTTCCTGCAGCTTGCATCCATTGTTCCACGTTCTAGTCTCTGCAGCAGCAGCAAACAAGCTTGCTCCCTCCTCAATATGACATCCCTTCAAATATTTGAACAGGGCTATCATATCACCTCTTAACCTTCTCTTCTCCAGGCTAAACATCCCCATCTCTCTAAGTCGTTCCTCATAGGGCATGGTTTCCAGACCCTATGAGTGGTGGTATCTTCTCCCTCCTTAGATGTTCCTCATCTCTAATACTTATGAGGGGGTATCATAAAGTTTTAATGACCACCTTTTAAAAAAATTGACAGAAAGTTTGTTTTGATTTGTAGTTGTTAACTGATCTCTGTGTAGTCACTATGTAGATTTATACATTTTATACATTTTTCCCAGTGTATCTTGATCCTCCAAATACCTGATATTGTAACAGTCTGCAGATTGTGCCTTATGAGGGAGTATCATAAAGTAATAATTATCACCTGGAAGTTTTTATGGTATATTGATGAAATTTTGTCAGTGTCATCATTGGTCCCTAAGTGCACATTGCTGAGAAAATCAACTCATTGTGTCCTTTATTTTTTTGACTGGCTGTGCCAGAAGTGACTAAAGTGTAAAATCCTTGTCAGGCACAATCTGCAGACTTCTACAATTATGGTATTTGTAGGGTCAAGAAACGCTGGGGAAAACTTGTAAATCTGGATGGTGACTACATAGAGATAAGTTAACAACTACAAATCAAAACAAACTTTCTGTCAATTTTTTTAAAGGTGATAATTAAAACTTTATGATACCCCCTTGTATATAGGCACAACATGGACCTCCAAACGCTGGTAATAGCTGTACTTTTGGTTAAGAACCTGGGGTTTTAATATGGGAGAGAAGCTAACTTTTCCAATATACATTAAATATACATTTATACTTTTGAGAGAGTACACTTTTGGCAAAAGAAATTATTTTATTGGAACTTGATATCTGAATATGGTGTTCCTCATTCTTTTTTCAAACTTTTCTTTGTATTCATTATATCCTCTCTGAGCTGTCCCATTTTCTTATCTTGTTTTTGAGAGGTGCTACATTATACCATATCAAACTTCCAGGTGCCTCTGGGGCTGGAGCCATAGTCCTTTTCTTTCCCACATGGAGAAGGCAGTATTTTTGTTTTATTGTAACTATATTGTAATATTTATAATTTTATTGTTTTATTATTTGTAATTTTTTGAAATGGTCAGTAGACTAATTCAGTAAATAAAGTGGAAATTGATTTAGTGCTGATATTAATCACAGCTTAAAATGTTACCCACAAAGACTGATTAAATAGTATCATTTAATTATGTTTCCCATTTTTATTTTTCTGCATTTTCTTTACAAGTATGCATACTAATTGGCTGCTATAACAGTTAAAATATATTGGTTTCTATTTTTTTTAAAAAAAACAAACAAAAAACAAACAGCTTTTATACAGCCATGGAACATATTTTAAAGCTTTTATTCATACAGCCAGCATGTCTTTTGAACTGCATATTACTTCTTGTCTGTGCAAACAAGAGAACAGTTGTGAAACTAATTAATATATCTGTACTAAAAGCCAGCATGGTATAGCAGTTTGAATATTGGACTAGGTCTTTAGAAGTCATGGAAACTCACTTGGGCAAACCACATTCTCTCAGCTTTAAAGGCAAAAATAACCCTCTTCTGAATAAATCTGGTCAGGAAAACTCTATGATATGATTGGCATAGGTTGGAGTTGAAATGATAGGTACACAACAGCAAACATGTACACTAAGCAAGTCATTTGAAGGAAATGTACCTAGAGAATTCCAGTGGAAAAGACTCGACAGTGTTAGAGCTAATGGTCATGCTGGCTGTGGTAGATAGAAACTGTGATCCAACATAGCTGATGGGTTACAAGTTATGTAAGGCTTGTCATCGCTAATTTATGTAGCAATGATTTTACTAAGTCTGTGCTAAGTAGGACAATGTATGGATACAACACATTGACTAGCTGGAATGATTAAACATTTCATTTTATTTCAGTTTTGTTTTGTTTTGTTTTTAAAAAAAATAAGAATTATCCAAATTTCAAAGATTTCTCCATATTTGAAATACAGTTGGTCCTCAGTTTTGGCTAGCTATCCACAGATGGGAGCATCTGCAGATGATCCCACACCATTATCGTCAATGGCAGTAAATACACACAGCCATGCCAACATGGCCACATGCACATCTGCCTCTAATGATGCTAAGGGGATTTAGGTCGCACTTTTTTTTGGTATCCATGGGGGGTTCAGAACCAAACCCTTGCTGATACAGTGGGGCAACTGTATATATCCATATATATTGTATATGAGAGAAACCAACATCCACAGATCTGTTCATTTAGGTCCAGGGAAAAAGTATCTGTATCTTCCACCATGGCATTGTCTGCACTGGGAAACAAAGTAACTTCAAACTGACTGCCTATCTTTTCAGGCAATGTACTATGCCAAACTGGGTGGAAAGTTACACAAAGCCACACTCTGAGGCTAAAAACCAGAGCAAAAAAATAAACTTTGATATGCAGAAAATGTATTTCATGGCATTGGCATATAAATAGCATGGCATGAATGCAGGAAAGCCCAGGCAGTGTATGGACATTGTCTGGAGAATGTACCCCAGGATTAGTGAAACACAATCATCAGTGGCATTGCTCACCATACGGTGTTTTGTTTGAGCATACAGGTACATGAGTGGCGAGCTGTACCATGGACCTGTTGCACCATTGAGCTGTCATACACCCCATGATGAGAAAGTTCAAAAAGCATGGCAGGTTGCCAATAATGCAATGGGTATAATTAAAACATGCACAATCCAGACAGTTCAACAGGGTGACATGGAAGACTGGGGGAAGTGGGCATATATGGAGGATGTGATGAATCACTAGGTCCACTAGGTGGACTTGATTTCCCAACAGCTAATCTGGTTAAGGCTGGCTGTATGGGTTTGGCTACTGTGGAAAGAGTGGGTACAGGTGAGAAGTCAGGGAGTCAGTGAGAAGCTAGTTGAGGGAAGTGACAGTTTGTGTCAGGGAGAGAGTGAGATGAAGACGTATGATGTGTAGCTGAGGTATCAGTGCAGAGTTCTGTGACAGAATTCAGAGTTCCATTAAAGGAGTAAAGAGTTAATAAGTAGAATACATGAGGTTAGAAGAAGAAGGGAACAGTTTAAGATCAGAGAGTTAAGAGTAAAAAGCAACTGAATAGAGAAGAACTTGTAACTGATGATTTATTGCCATTATGGTAACATACTATCTATTATACTATATGGAATAAACAATATTCTTACTTGTTGGCTGCACTCGAGTGAACCTCAACTCATGGTGACCCTGCAGATGAGAGTTTTTCAAGAATCTCTGTCTTTCACTTCCTTGCCCAGGTCCTGTGAGCCTTTGCCCATACCCCCCTCCCCCCGATTGAGCCTATCCATCTGGTCTGTGGTTTTCCTCTCTTTTTTCTACACTCTACCTTTCCAGCATTCTTGTTTTTTCTAGTGATCCAGGTGTTCTCATTATGTGGCCAAAGTACAATAGTCTCAACTTGATCATCTTTGCTTCCAAGGAGAGTCTCAACTTGATCATCTTTGCTTCCAAGGAGAGCTCTGGTCTGATCTGCTCAAGGACCCATCTATTTGTCTTGTTGGATGTCCATGGTATTCTAAGTATTCTTCTCCAGAACCACATTTTGAATGAGTTGATTTTCTTTCTGTCTGCTTCCTTCACTGTCCAGCTCTCACATCCATATATGTTAACTGGGAATACAATGGCCTGAATGATTCTGACTCTATTGCTCAATTATATGTCTTTGCTCTTCAGTATCTTTTCCAGTTTTTTCATAACTGCCCTTCCCATTCCTAGTCTTCTTCTTATTTCTTGACTGCAGTCTCTATTATGGTGAATGTATGAACCTAGATACAGTGGTCCCCCCGGTTACGAATCCCCCGGGGTACGAAAGAGCCGGGGCTGCAAAAACGGCCCCGGTTTGCAAATAAAACCCCGGGTTCCGAAAAAAAAATGCATGGCCCCTTTAAATTTGCCGCACGGTCCGGCAAAAAAAGCGGTCCCCCGGGTTACGAAGATTTCCGGGTTACGAAAGGTAATCCAGAACGGATTACTTTCGTAACCCGGGGGACCACTGTATGGGAATTCTTTAACTAATTCATTTTCCTCATAGTCTAGATTGCATTTGTGTATTTCTTCTGTGGTCATTATTTTAGTTTTCTTTACGATCAGCATCACAGACCTGCCTTTGCACTTTCACGTTACTTATTAACTGTTCAAACTCTTTAATGTCTTCTGCTAATATTATGGTATCACCCACATGTTTTAGGTTGTTAATGTTCTTTCCTGCTATCTTGAATTAAGTTTATGCTACCATCCTGCCCCCACCCCCTAGAGTTGCATGCCATTTTTAACTTCAGGTAGTGTCATGGACTGCCCTGGGCCTGACTTAGACACACAGTCAGAAGACTCAGACCTGAAGACATGGAGGAGGCTGAGACAGGGGTAGATTTGGCTTTGCCTGGATCAGCAGTCTCAGAGGAGGCTCAGGAAGCTGCAGAGGGAGAAACAGACTCTATGGACTCTAGGCTGCAGATGCTAGGACCTGTGGAGCGAAGACTGGTCAAAGAGTCTTTGAGACATTCTTCCAGGTTAGAAGCCAAAAAGAGAGCTAATAGGTTTCATCTGAGAGAAGCAGAGGCCTTTTAAACAACCTGCAGCTGCAGAGATTCTTTGCAGCCAACAACCAGTCTTGCAGCCTTGTTGTTCCTTGTTCTTTGATTCATGACTCTGGTTATCTGACCTCTGGACTCGTCTTGTGACCTTGCTCTTGCCACTGCCCTTTTCTGTGACTGACTGATTGGTATTGTGTGCCCTTTGGATTGGACTCTGGACTATTCCTTTGTGTACTCTTCTGTTGTGCTGTCCTCAGTAGTGGTAAGCAGGACAGGTAGGTACAATATGGTCCTCTATATTCTGGGAACAGTTACACCTATTGAAGTTGACTGGTGTATATAGGTTAAAAAAGTCAGTTAATCTAAAATTTGCCAAAATTTGCAAACCATTATTTTGAAGGGAAAGAACTTAAAGTTTGAAAAGTCCAACAGTAAGAGGGGAAGGGAGGGAGAGAACCAGATGTGACAGTTTATTCTCACTGCTAGATAATAGCCACTTAGTAGAAAAATATTTTCATACAGGTAAAAGCCTACATTGTTTGAGTGGTGAACTTATAGATATCCAGGATCGATTGTCTCAATAAGACAATGTATTGTTCTGGATCCTAGTTTCTGAGATATTTTGATATGAGTTTGCTGTTTTGGTTTGAAGGCTCACTATAGTTTGCTAATTTGGAAATCACAGGAAATCATAGTTTGTATTGATTAGGAAATTCACAATCAGTCAACCCATGTGAGAAGACCAGTGAAGAAATAAAAGAAATCTTTCTCTGAAGATGCCAGCCACAGATGCTAGCAAAACGGCAGGAAGAAATTCTTCTAGGACGTGGCCACACAGCCCGAAAAACCCACAAAAAACTATGGATGCTGGCCATGAAAGCCTTTGACTTCGCATAAGAGAAAAATTAATTACTTTTTCCTCTTGTTCTATGCCATTGTAACTGAAGTTCAGAAAAAGTATTGGAATGGCACTAATGACTTTGACAGTGTGCTAGAAATTTAGTTTTAAGATGTCAAAAGTGTATAATTTAAGTTATTTGATAATATTAAAACTATATATCAGTTAGAAAACAATACTTTAGAATGCTGTTAGAAAAATTACTGATCAAAATAAATTAGATTTAATTGTTAAAAGTCTACTTAAATCTGGATTTGAATGATAAAATCCATTATTAAAAATTTGCCACCAGTGTTTCTAGCCTGTTCCCAACAGTTCTTCAGCACAAATTGTCCCCAAATGACTATAAATTACAGTGCACCTCAGCATAATGGCCGTATCCTCTTTGAAAAATCTGTTGCCATCTTTTGTACCATAGGTAGATAAATGCAATTAACTTTGTGTACTGTTTTACAATGGTATTCTACAGAAGGAGAGAAAGGGAGAGTAGAGAAAAAGAGAGCTCAGAAGCCAGAAAGGGCAGTTTTAGCAGTGACCTTTATGATACAAGATCATATTTTAAGATGAATCTGTTTGCCTAAAGTATGTTTTGAAGGGAAATCTTTCATAGTGATTTCATTGCCTACTTTTAATCTGTTTCCAAGCACCCTATGGGGCTATAAGCATTGACCTTTGCACTGTACTTTAAATAGGAATGCTAGCTGAGCTTAAAAGGAAAAAAAAGTCTTTATTTCACATTTAAACTGCTAAGTTAATACTCATACTACAGGATATGATCTAGCCAGAGTTCAGTGCTTTTTGCTCCTAGTGGTATCAGAGGGAGCATTATAATCATCCTGAAGATTCTGTGGCATGAGTATTCTGCCAAGTTATACACACAGAACATCCAAAGTCAATCACTTGCTGATTTCAATGGGAGGGATTCAAGAATATTCTTAATTGATCCATTGGAATCAATAGGACTTTAGTGTGATTGATTTTGGCTGGATCATTCATGCCAATGTGGTCTGATGCTGGGTTGCAATCTCTTTGAAGGATATTTTATTATCTTTCTTCCTTGCCATTTTGCTTGAGGTTAATTTCTGTGCACATATAGCTGCAGCAACACCAGCTGAGATCTTGAATCAGGAAAAAAATATAGTAAAGTTCTGCCAAGTGTAACTACTCCCCCTCCCTCTCCATCATATATTTGCTTTGCTCCCCTAACACATCCAATTCCTGTCTGATGGTGAATGGACAGGGTGGCAGAGAAAGCATACAGCTATGTTCCCACAGCTAGATGGACAAGATCAATTTGATAATGATCTGGTACTGTTTTCACAGGATGCTATGTCTGTAGAGATATGTGGTATCTCTATTAAGCAGTGTGCAGCAGGGTTAGTGCAATATATGCTTGTGGTAAAAACAGAAGTAATTATTTTGGATGCTCTTGCAAGGTAGAAAAGTTACTTTTGTTGTCTCAATAAATCCATTTTAGGACAGGAAAGGTGCCATATTGGGCTAAGGGAACTATTAGAATAAGGAAAACACCACCTCTTAATTGGAGGAGGGTATTTTATGCTGCATATTTTGCTTTTATTTCATTGTTAATTTGCCTATCTGGTTTGCTGCTTATTTATTGTTCTCTTCCTAATTTGGGATACTGTCCTTGTCCTTTTAGTCACTGAGTTATTATATCTGTTGGAATTTGACTAATTATTGTTGTTTAATCAAGATGAGGTGGCACACTGAAGACAAAGATCAGTATTTGGATGTCCTAGTAAAGACCTTTGAGGCATCATGCAATGAAGAATTTGCCCACATGAGGATATCCTTACAACCATCTGGTCAGAGGGATTATGTTGGGCCACATGTCATCAAAGGACTATCTGGTGGACCATATAAAGGGCTAGATAACTCTGGGATGAAACAGATGGGCAAAATAAAATGGCATCCACCCACTTTGAAGCCTGGGCATTTAGATGATGCATGCCTCTACAGTGGGAGGAGAATGGATTGAAGCTGCACTCTGGGGCTAAAAACCAAAGCAAAAAGAAGCCAGGGTAGTTTGGCTTTGCACAGAAGATGCACATTTTTCACCGTCCATGTATTTTGGGAAGTACAGTACTATCATTTTTACTGCCACAATCCTACCCAAAGGTGATAAATTTGTTTAGTTCCATCTTGTCAAATAATAATAATAATAATAATAATAATAAAATTCTTATCCTAGAGTTACACATTTGTGACTGATTCATATTCACGATTCTTAAGTAAATACTTAAGAATTTAGTTTAGGGTGATTGGGGGAAAAAAAAACCCCAAACCCAGTTCTGTGTTTGCCTTGCTGGTTACTTTCTTAGTAACCATTTAACCTGGCAACTCAGGAAGGATAGATGAAATAGCCCAGCCCACTTCATTGGCTCAGGTGGGATTATCTATAATTGGTTCTCTTCTGGAATGGTCCCCCATAACCATCTTTCCATCTGATCATAGTACTTTTGTGTTATTTGATGAGCTAATGCTCATTTTGTTAGTTTTCCTGATTTTTCCCATTCTCTTTTCCTTTTGTTTTTGACTATTAAATTGCAAGCCTTGTGAGTAGGGAATGTGGTATTGTTCTTCATCCAGAACAATGAAAAAACTTTCAGAATTACAACAACAACAACATCGAGAGATGGAGAAGGAGATGATGACCCTGGTGGAGATGATGATGATGATGATGATGATGATGATGATGATGATGATCAGTTCTGGCACACACAAAAAGTTTTCCAGGAAAGCCTGTCTGTCATTGCTGAATTTCTCACTGACAAACTTCTGATAAGCCCCCCCCTCCAATAAAAAACCCCTCCACTGCTTCCCATAATACATTTTGACAACCATTACTCTACTGAAATGAGTATCTATATCAGGACCCTTTCACAGAGTTGTTACCTAGGTGAAAGCAATCTAAAAATTTGCTGCAGGAGCGCCAATACAGAAACTTTCTTGAAAACAGTGCATAGCCTGGAGAACTGTTTTCACATCAAACTGCTAAACTCATTGGGCAGAACTACTCTGGAAGATTTGAAGGGCAGCTGGAGAAGAATTAGGGGATACTCTAGGCAAGAAAAGACTGGTATTAACATTTATTTATGTTTTATGTATTTTCATATTTTGTATTGTCCATTTTAAGATAAAAGGGAGTGGTTTATTCAAGCTATGATAAATATGTTTTTAAAAATCCAAATTGCAATATAGAATTTAAACACAGAGAGACACCAGCTAAGAGGATAAAGGAATCACATCAGCTATAAAAACAAAAGTCAAGCAATGCATCAAATAAAGAGAAAAGAAGATTATGAGGTGATATGATACCCTGTTTAAATATTTGAAAGGATATCATACTGAAGATGGAGCAAATGTGTTTCTCCAACTCCAGAGAATAGGATGCAGAACAATGGACTTAAACTACAGGAAAAGAGATTCCACCTCAACATTAGGAAGAATGTCCTGATAGGAAGAGCTGTTGTGGAGTCTCTTTCTTTGGAGATTTTTAAACAGAGGCTGGATGTCCATGGGAGTGCTTTTGTTATATATTCCTGCATGGTAGGGGGTTGGACCGGATGGCCCTTGTGGCCTTTTCCAACTCTATGATTCTATGATTCTAACAGTTCACACCAACTTTAAAATATGCTATAAAAATGCCTAGTCCAAAAATGATACAAGAGCCCTGGCCAGAATATTCCTTGGGCAGCCTAGGAGTTACCCCGACCTCCCCCGTTACCTGTCTTTCCATTTCTGCACAGGGGCAGCTGTCTGCGTGAATGTGTCACCAAGCCATCCAGCATGTCTGTAACTGCTGTGGGTCTTTTCTTTCTTTCTTTCTTTCTTTCTTTCTTTCTTTGATGTCAGAACAAGTAACCCTGTGATGATCATGTATGGGTGCTTCAATCTGTCTTCAGAACAAGAGACTAGTGATAGCAGATGAACTGAGTGGCTCATCTGGAAGCTTGTGGAGAAAGTCACTCTGGCATGGAAACGGAGGGCTCCAGATCTTCCCAAAAGATCCAAAGTAAGAAGTAAGTCCTTTTAATGCATGTCAACAGTGTTATCCCCAATTCTGGTGCTGAACATAGTAGACATTGTCCTAACTGTCCACATCAATACTTAAGTTTGGGTAATGAGTAATCCAAACAAGACAATGCCAAAACAGAATGGACCCTTTGGCCATGCAGACAAAGTCAGTGTCAATATGGATCATGTCTCTATGGGAGATTGCTTCACTGTTGGGATGCCACATTAAAGAATATTGTTTTCCTTAAGGTGTGGTGTATCAACAGTCCTTGAAGGAGAAACTGCTCTGAAAGCAACGATAGCACAACTGAGACTGAGACTTCATAAGGAAAACAGCTACATTTGACCATCACAGACAGCTAAGAATTATAATAGGCTACTCTTTGATAGGAACATTCCCAAATTTTCAAATTTCTTTATAAATTGAGTGGAAAGAAATAGAGATTTCTTTTAAAAAATATGAATGTGAAAGAAAGTATACTGAGGTGCCAAATTCTGGATAGATTGCACAAATGACCTTTATTTTATAAGTCATTAAAAGAGTCAAGATAATAGGCTTTTTTTTTTTTTACCTTATCAGGGCATTCTATAGCAATATCAGGCTCTAGGTGAGATATGGGAGCCATGGCCAGCTTTCTAAAGAAATTTGTATGACCAGAAGCATTAGGCAGGTTTGTATTTTAGCACCAACACTATTTAACCTTTTCATAAACACCAATGGGCACCTTCCTAGACTTGGTTTAAGAAATGTTCCTTTACTCTTATATGCAAATGATGTTGTTAGCCAAAGGCATAAAAAACACCAAAGATAATGAGGCAAGCAGGAGATCCACTCAAAAATCTAAAACCTATCCAGAGCAGCCCAACACATATAATAGGAACATGGAATGTGAGAATCATGAACCAAGGAAATCTGGACATAGTAAAAATGGAAATGAAACACATTAACATAGCAGTATGGGAGTAAGGGAGCTAAAATGGACTGGAATGGGCCACTTCGACTTAGAGTACTACACCGTGTTCTACTCAGGGAATGAGAATATCCGAAGGAATGGGATGGCACTAATACTAAGGAGAGATGTGGCAAAAGCAGTAAAGAGATATAAATCCAAATCAGACCTAATCATCTCAATAAGGATCCATGGAAAACCTATTAATATTACAATAATTCAAGTATATGCACCAACCACAGATACAAAAAAGGAAGAAATAGTGAGATTTTATGAAGAAGTCCAGGAAGAAATTGACAACACACCAATACAGGACATTAAGCTAATCATAGGTGATTGGAATGCCAAAGTTGGAAGGAAAGAGGAGTCAAAAACAGTAGGCAGATTCAGATTAGGCAGAAGAAATGAAGCAGATGAGCATCTGATAGATTTCTGTGAGGCCAACAATCTATTAATTGCAAACACCTTTTTTCATACAGCCAATGTGAAGGCTATTCACATGGACATCACCAAATGGACCACACAAAAACCAAATAGATGATATAATTGGAAGCAAAAGATGGAGAAGCACTGACAGTGGCACAGACCACAAATTACTTATTTCAAAAATAAGAGTAAAACTTAAGAAAAGAAGAATATACCAGTCATCATACCAACATTTGATCTAAACAATATTTCAACAGAATTTATTGTCAATAAAAGGAACAGATTTGAACTACTAAGTACAAATAGACTGGAAACCAGGAGAACTATGGTCAGAACCCAGGGACATAATAAAAGAAGAATTCAGACAGACACTTACAGTAGTCAAACAGAAAGGGAAGAAACCATGGATGTCAGATAAAACACTACAAGCAGTAAAAGAAAGAAGAGACACAAAACAAAAGAGACAGTAACAAACTCAGAACCATGCATGCTATAGTTCAATGACTGGTGCAAATAGATAAAGACAAATACTACAGTGATCAATGCAGAGAGAGACACACACAACAGCGAAAAGAGAATAACAAGAGACCTATTTCAAAAGATCCAGGAAATCAAAGGAAAATTCAAATCAAGGACAGGGACACTCTATGACAATAAAAACAGCTTAATTCAAGATCAGGAAGGAATAAAAAGATGCTGGATGCAGTACACAGAAGAGCTATATAAAAGAGATTACATAATGAAGGACATATGGATTGAAGAGTCATATGAAGATGAACCCCAAATTCTAAAAACAGAGATGGAAGCTGCAATTCAAGAAATGACAAAAAATTAATTACCAGGAACAGATTATGATTAGAAGTGCTTCAACCCACACTAACAGAATCAACACTAGTGTTAACCAACATATGTCAACAGCTATGGAAAACAAAACGATGGCCAACAGATGGGAAACTATCTATCTACATCCCCATCCAGAAAAAAGGAGATACAAAAACCTGCAGGAACTATAGAACCATAGCTCTAATGCAAGCAAAATCATGCTCAAAATTCTGCAACATAGACTCCAACTATATATGAAGAGAGAACTCCCAGAGGTGCAAGCAGGATTCAGGAAAGGAATAGGCACTAGGGACCATGTTGCAAACATACAGTGGCTAATGGAGTGCACCAAGGAATTCCAAAAGAAAATCAGCATGTTCTTTATAAACTATAGCAAGGCCTTTGACTGCATAGATAACGAAAGTCTATGGAATGCCCTTAAAGACAATGGCAACATATCTGATAGTCTTAATGATGAATCTTTAAAAGGACAGGAAGCCACTGTCAGGACAGAATATGGAGAAACAAAATGGTTCCCAGTCGGCAAAGGGATCAGGCAAGGCTGCATCCTCTCACCCTATTTGTTCAACATGTACATAGAACAGATTATACAAAAAGCAGGATTGGGCACAGAAGAAGGAGTTGTGCAAACAAAAGAAAGGAATATCAACAATCTAAGATATGCAGACAACATCAAATTACTAGTTGAAAACAGACTTGGAACAACTACTAAGGAAGATCAAGGAGGAAGGCCAGATTTCTCTCTGAGGCAGCTACGATTAGAACCCACTATGTACAAAGGGACAGTTAGAGTTGAGGAAATTCTGTGATTCTTGAACTAGTGTGGGGAATTTTATTTGGGGAATTTGATTACATGTATATTTTGATCGAATGCTGGGTGTATGGGCCGTAATAAGTTTAAAGAAAGTCAACATAAATGGAAAATCTTGTTGTGTGCCTTCAAGTTCTTTTTGATTTTTGACCATAAGATGACCTATCATGTGCTTTTCTTGGTGTGATTTGTTCGGGGGGGGGGGGGTTGCCTTCATTTGAGGCTGAGAGTGAGACTTGCCCAAGATCGTCCAGTGGGCTTCCCACTGCTGAGCATGGATTTGAGCCCTGGTCTCCAGAGTTATAGTCTAATGCTCAAACCACTAGACAACACTGACTCTCATGAAGAATTTTGCATGTATGTAATCATGTGTGGAATGTGCCTTCAAGTTTTCCTCTGGTTTATCATGTGATCACACTGGGTAAGCCCCACTTCAACTTGTTTAGGGTTTGAGAGATAAGGAATGTGTAAGAGAAGAATGCAAAGATATACCTGTGTTAGTCTGTGGAATAGCTACAAGATCTGTCTCTGTGTATAAGACTACTATTTACTTGTAGATGTGAATGTCTTTCCCTTGTAGATACTCATGCTTGATGTGTGGATGTCAGGAGTTGACAGCATGATATGGCCTCAGGGGTTGGCTTAGAGGCATAACCATACTGTCCTTGTGTGCCTTACTAGAATATCTCCCTTTTACATAATGCATGTCTGGAGGAGACTTTCTCCAAGTACTTTGGAGATTATCAGATGGGGGGAAATTGGGGAAGAAAAAGGAACACTCCTAGCAAAGTTGCACAATTGAACTGAAGATTTTCAGGAATGCTCCAGCAACAAACCATTCCCAGGATTTCTTTGTGAATGATTTATTGCTGGATCATTTCTGAATCTTCATGGCTTAAGTTCTGGATAAGAGCGATGTGTCTGAAAATCTTTAGCATGATCATGTAACTTTGCTAGAAATATGTTTTTTACTCCCAGCTCCCCCTTCCCCGCCCCCAGTCTGATAGTATCCTTTAACAGAAAGCATTCTCCTGTTCCAGCTTTGAAACGTTCCATCTAAAAGCTGCCACATTTCAGAATTAAAGCAATTTGACACTTCTTTAATGCCATGGCTCCATCCTAGGTTTGGGAGTCTGTTGTAGCACCAGAGTTCTGTGACAGAGAAGGCAAATATTTCACAAAACTACAAATCCCAAGATTCCATAGCATTGAGCTATTGCATTAAAATGGTGTCAAAATGCATTATTTCTTCAGTGCAAATTAGACCTGTTTCATGCATTCCAGTTCTCACACTCATTGAAGAAAATCTGATCTGTTTCAAGTACTTTACAGAAATAATAATTCTGTAGTCCTGCCATCTCTGTAGTATGCAAAATGCATTAGTTTCCGTGCTTTTGTTTTGATTCGCTGGAGAGCCTTACTAAGGGCTGTGAACATTGGCAGGTCATTATATTTGGAAGAGCAATGTTTTTGACAAATGTTTGGTTCTCCCAGAAATGTCGCCAGCTGCTGAGGTTGGTAAACTTCTCATGTTCCATGCCTGCAATTCAGAAATAATTTGTGGATGCTAATAATCTACTCTGTGACAGTTCGTCGACAAATATGTCACTGTCTGTTTACCTTGTTGTGCATCAAGTGGATTAGTGGCACACACATACACCTACTTCCCTAGTTATTCAAGGAAAGGGCCTGACTGAATCTAACTTTATGGAGTCCCTGTTGTCCTGCCAAGCTTTGCCTCTGGCTAGAAAAATGGTAGTGAGTGAAAAGCCACTTAGCATGGAATAATATGGATTTAGTTAGACTATACTTGCAGCTACCAAGCTGAAAAGCCAGACTTCTGGGTGATTGTTCTCAGCTGGTTGCTCAGAGTTAAGGGGAGTGTCTGTGGGTCTCTCTGTGTGTGTCTATCTGGGTGTGTAGCCAACTATTTAAGACTATGTGGAATTTTAATAGACCATCAGTTACAATAAATCTTTAGGGCTGAATAAAATTTGGGTGATTTAAATCCCCTCTCCTTCCCAACAGACGCACAACTTCCTTCTTTGCAAAGAGCTGATGCTCACATAAAACTTGGATCAAACAGAAAGCTTATTCAGCAACACAGAGATACCCAGGAGCAACCAAAAAAGGTATCAGAATCTTAGCTCTCTTTGCTTTCTTTGTACAGTATATGTCAGTTTCTATTATCACATACAATGCATCATCCCTAGTAAGGTACTTAATATGATAATGAGGAAGAACTGTTAAATGTGAAGGGAGTGGGTGACTCTTTCATATGGAAATAAGAACTATTTGCATGGAACCACACCTCAGTTCTGAACTCTTGAACTCGACTGGCATAAAATAAGCTGCTTAGAGAGTGCTTGGATTATTTGGATCCTAACATTCTAAAGCATTCATAGGGGATGTCTGTTTTCCTAGGAGGGAGGGGAGAGGAGGAAAAATTCAAAATTCTAATTCTTCTCACAATTCTAATGTGTTATAACCCATAATACTAATTTAATGACAACGGAATCACTAATTGTTAGTATGCCTCCTCTTGAATAGGCTCTCATTTTATTACATAAACAACAGGAAAATATATTCTTTAATTTGAAAAAAGATAAATCTTGCTATGAGAAAAAAGCATTACTTTTCCAAAGCTGTGACAGCTTTGATTCATTAATGCAGAAAGATACAACTTGCATTTCCAGATTTTTTTTCCCCATTGAAACTTGCATCAGACCTTTTCCTGAAATCCATATTTATTTAATAATAGGAATGGATGAAACGGACAAGGCAAGCAGATCATGTATAATACTGATTACCTCTGAGACCCAATCCTGTTTCTTTTCAAGCAAATGGAAAAACTGCTATGGGCTTAATGAGATTAGAACCTGTCTCTACGTCATCCCTTTGTCAAGAAAAATAAATAACTATATCACATTGTAGGTAAAAAGAACTAGCGGGCCAGAGTTGGCACAGAAGAAAAAATACAAAATGTCTGTGATCTCTATTCATAGATCACATTCACACTGATGCAGATCTCTGTGATTTCAAAGAAACTAGTGTCCAAGTAAAGGTGGATCATCTTGCTTAACCACCAGTTCAAAATCTTATGAAAATATATACCTTATTACGAAGGGGCACAGGCAGGAACACCAACTCAGTTATCTAAATAATGTGCCCATTTACACATGAAAACATCCTCCCTCACTTGAGCTGAGAGATGAGGGAAGGTAGGAGTACATTTGCCAGGATGAATGCACTGAAAGACTTACAGTTCTTTTAAAATGGAAGTCCAGAAAAGATGTGTGTCCTTCAGGAGCCAATGTCTTGGCAAGACAGCTGGTAGCAGTTGAGAAATGGACACTAAAAACAATGGAATGTGTTAAACTTCAGAATGGTATTGCTTTAGTGACAGCGAGCATCATAAAGATTTGTGCTCTCTACATGCATCAGGCGGGGGGGGGGGATTAAGATGCTCGCTGTCTCGTATGTTGCTACTCTCATTCCTCTTCATGAATAGAGTGTGATGGTCTGTGGAGGTGTCCCTCTGTATTCACAAAGTTTATCTCTTCACACAGAGATGGGGCAGTACACAGAACTTCTATATCTTCCAGGCTTTGTCCATACTGTAATAAAAGCTAAAGAGAGCTACATTCACACTGCCCGCTGACAGACACTTTTGCGGACTATAGCTCACAGATATCTGCAAGCAGAGTGGTATAACAGGGGTCTCTGGGATTTCCCCAAGATCTCTCTCAGACAATGTCTATACAAAATACAGTGGGTCCTTAGTATCTTATGGGGTTTGCTTCCAGATGCCAAAATTCATGGATGTTCATGTCCCATTAAATACAATGCATACTAAAATGGTGTCTTTTATATAAAATGGGGAAAAAAATCAAGCTTTGTTCTTTGGAACTCTTATATATATATATATATATATATATTAATATTTTCAAATCATGGATGATTGAATCCATAATTAAAGAATCCGTGGATATGAAGGGTCACCTGTAACATCTGAAGTCTTCTGGAAATGCATCAATTAAAAGTTTTAGTTAAATTTTATTTTATTTTTCAATATTATTTAAACCAATAATCATGGACACACCCTAAAGCATCACATCCTGTGAGGACAGGAGGCAATAGAGTAGTGAGGGAGGAGAGAGCTATGTATACCATATGCCCACTTTCCATTCTTGCTTTGATAGAGGTGAATGACCCATCCACTGCAGAGAAAAATAAGCACAACTTTCAAGTCCATTTGCTTCTACATATGAAATGAGGAAGGTGCCATCTTGTTTTTTGTGGAGCTTTCGGGCTATGTGGCCATGTTTGGGAAGAGTTCTTTTCTGATGTTTCGCCAGCATATGTGGCTGGCATCTTCAGAGAATTATAGCCTGGAAAAGGATGGAGATATATATCCTGTGTGTCCCTGGGAAGGAAGGAGTAATTTGCAAATGTTCTGTTGCAAATGGCAGTCCTCAGGGTGGGAGGATATGCAAACAAGGATTAATGTCTGCTAACTGGTGCTGGTTGTCTGCTGGGAATCCCCTGGCCTTAGGCTGTTTCTCATTTGCATAGGTTGAGTCCTTCAAGACTGGGAGCCAAGCCTTGGTTACTCTCAGGGTTTCCTCTTTCCTGTTGAAATTGTCCAGGTTTTTATGGATTTCAATGGCCTCCCTGTGCATTCTGACATGGTAGTTGTTGGCATGGTCCAGAATGTCAGTGCTTTCAAACAGATTTTATGCCCAGGATGGTTTATAGCATGTTTTGCTACTGCTGATTTTTCCAGTTGACCCACTGTATTTTGTGTCTGAGAGAGGAAACCCTGAGAAACAGCCTAAGGCCAGGGGATTCCCAGCAGACAATGAGCACCAGTTAGCAGACATTAATCCTTGTTTGCATATCCTCCATTAGCAACAGAATAATACATTTGCCAATTACTCCTTCCTTCCCAGGGTCACACAGGATATATATCTCCATCCTTTTCCAGGCTATCATTCTCTGAAGATGCCAGCCACAGATGCTGGTGAAAGGAACTCTTCCAGAACATGGCCACATAGCCCAAAAGCTCCACAAAAAACTATGGATGCTGGCCATGAAAACCTTCGACTCCACAGTGCCATCTTGTCTTCATCCCAGGCACTAAAAGGAATTGAAAGCCAGCCCTGTCTATGGGAATCTGCCATAATTGTCTGCAAAAGTTTCATTCAAAAACATTTTCTGCTTTGGTGTTCTTTTTTAAATTTTCTTGAACTATTCTTCTACACATGGAAAGCTTGATAGGACTGCCAGATCTCCAAAAGTCTTTCTACTTCTATTGTGTTAAAACAGAATGGCTGGAATTCACTTGGGAACTAAAATTTTATGTCTGCAGGAAACAGAACTAAACAGTTTTCCAACATCTCTATTCAATGAGATGCGATTATTATATTACTAGATAGCAGAGCCAGCAAAGTAACTATCATGCATTGCAACTGATGCACAATGGGGCCAATGCACAAAAGGATACTCTTGTCAGTGTCCTGTTATGCATCTTCACAACTCACTAACAGAGTTTCTTAGAACCTTTGCTACATAGCTTTACATGTGTAAAGTTATACAACTAAACTAGGAGGAGTAGCTAATACCCCGGAGGACAGGATCAAAATTCAAAATGACCTGAATAGACTAGAAAGCTGGGCCAAAGCTAACAAAATGAAATTCAACACAAAGAAATGTAAGGTTCTGCACTTAGAGAGGAAAAATGAAATGCACAGATACAGGATGGGGGATACCTGGCTGAATGAGACCACATGTGAAAAGGATCTGGGAGTCCAAGTGGACCTCAAGTTGAACATGAGTCAACAGTGCGATGCAGCAGCTAAAAAGGCCAATGCAATTTTAGACTGCATCAATAGAAGTATAGTGTCTCGATCAAGGGAAGTAATAGTGCCACTCTATTCTGCTTTGGTCAGGCCCCACTTGGAATACTGTGTCCAGTTCTGGGCACCACAATTCAAAAAGGATGTGGAGAAACTGGAGCAGGTCCAAAGGAGGGCGACTAAAATGGTGAAGGGTCTGGAAACCATGCCCTATGAGGAACGACTTAGGGAGCTGGGAATGTTTAGCCTGGAGAAGAGAAGATTAAAAGATGATATGATGGCCCTGTTTAAATACTTGAAGGGATGTCACATTGAGAAGGGAGCAAGCTTGTTTTTTGCTGTCACATTGAGAAGGGAGCAAGCTTGTTTTTTGCTGCTTCAGAGAACAGGACCTGGAACAATGGATGCAAGCTCCAGGAAAAGAGATTCCACCTCAGCATTAGGAGGAACTTCCTGACAGTAAGGGCTGTTCGACAGTGGAACAAACTCCCTCGGAGGGTGGTGGAGTCTCCTTCCTTAGAGGTCTTTAAGCAGAGGCTGGATGGCCATCTGTCAGGGATGCTTTGATGGAGAGTTCCTGCATGGCAGGGGGTTGGACTGGATGGCCCTTGTGGTCTCTTCCAACTCTGTGATTCTATGATTCTAACATAAACACAATGTAACATAGACCATGATGGAAAATTATGGCTATTTATTTTGTGTGATTAGGTAAACGTTTAAGTAGCTAGGTAACTGTTTCCTAAATTTCAGTTTGGCCTGCCTTTAGATTAATGTCTCAAAGCAGATGTTTTCTTTCACCTCTTCCTGAAAAGTTTTACGCTCACCTTTAATGTCTATGTCTGCAATGTTAAATGGTCCTGGTGCTTCATTGCTTCTCTGACTGTCTTTATGGCATGTACATTTACAAGAAAACACAGCTTACTTATGAGAAAGCAATAGATAGAATCAGGGCTGGATTAAGACCTTTAGAGGCCCTAAGCATTTAAAGATTTTAAGTGCCCCCATATATATCTAATTAAAAATATAAACAATGATAAATAATAAAATATGAAAGCCTCAATAGATCATGTGGCAATTTACCAGTTACCAGATTCTAATTTTGTTGTATTCCCAAGATTAATGTATATCATTAACCTCAGTTATTACATTGTGCCCTTGTCTTATGTGGGGGATCCTTTCCAGACCCCCTAAGGCAAATGCTGCAAATGATTACGCCCCGTTCATTTGAATGGGGTGCACTGCTGCGGCATGCTGTGCACCATGGGCATGAGCCCCATTCACTATATTAGTGCTCGCCATCCACGTGACCTCAAGTCCATGTATGTCGAGCCCACATATAGCGCAGGTGTGCTGTACTAATTTTTTTTTTTACTGTATATGTGCGTGTGTGATTTTTTTCATTTATCGTGGGAGCCTTGTTTTGTGGAATCTGGTTCAGCTGCACTATTTGCAGTTTTACACAATATTGTTCATGTTAAATCCAGTAATGAAAAATTTCCTAGGTGTCCTCCTTCCCTTGTAGCTCTAAGCAATTTCTTATTTTGCTAAATGGTTAACTCATACCTGGGTAGAATGGCGACCCTCCAGTTTGGATTATGCTCCTCCAGTTCTGCATCAGACATCTGATTTGAGGTGTTAGGCATAGGCAGCAGGAGAGTATTACATCAAGTTAGATTGTTTATATTTATTGCCACAATGGGGAGAGCCTCAAGTACCACAATTACTTGATTAGCATATGTATTTGACACCTTTACTTGGGCAGAGGACAGCAACTGTGGAGGCTTCCCAGACCAATTTTTTTGGTCGGGGGCAATATCTGCTGCTCCACCTCAGGCAGTGTAATGTTTTGGGATGGCCCTGGATAAAGTGAACGAATGGGTCAAGACCTCAGAATTAGCAATAACATGAGAGAAGATAGAGAGCAGAGGAAAAAATTCACAGTGAAGCAGAGAGTTGTGGGAAAACTCAGTCAAGAGAGGGGAAAGAGTCTCAGAAAGCAAAGGAGGGTGTGCTCTGCTCATCTTCTGCTTCCTATTGGTTTGGAAGAGGATTTCAAATTTGCATTTAAATGAAAATGAGGGAAGTGTGATAAAAACTTCAATTAAAATGTCTCCTCCTTTTTTTGTTAATTTATTTTTAATATGTACAGTAAATATTTTCAGTTGATACAGGCTTTAAAAAAATAATAAAAATCAACACACTCCTCTCTATCTGCTGTGTGTCAGAAACCCACATTAGAGCAGCCTCTTGTTTTCAGTGACTTACAGAACGTTTGCTATTTTTCTGGCAGTGTATGTCACAAGCAAAAGGAAAACAAAATCAACCACACATTTACTTGAAAAGTGTTGAGGAATCATACTGGATTGCAAATAAAATGAATCATATGCCATGGTGAGCTTAAGAAATGCAGTCACATGTAAAAACAACTATATTTAGAGCCTTATCACATTAGAAAACAAAGTGGAAATGAAGCCAGAGAGTAGTGGTTTACTCTATGTTTTACTGCATGAAGTTATGTTCTCTTCCTGCCGGAACAGTTGTAAAAGTCCATATATATTTTTTCTACCTGGAAAAATCAATTCATCAAATGACACATTTGTAAAACTGTCTCCCACAGGAAGAGAAGTGAAGCACTACGACATCATGTAGTAAAGCATGAAATAAAACCTGCTACTCTCCAACTCTGTTTTCACTTGTTTTCTCATTCGATAAGGCCCTTAGGCCTGATCTAGACAGGCCTGAAGAGGCGCCATCGCAGCGCCATTAGGGTTCAGGAGCTCGCATTGTATACATGCTCCCAAACCCTAGTACGTAATGGCGCCGGCGCCATTACGTAATGCCATTTAGATTGTGTATGTAATGGCAGCGCTGCAACTGTGCAGCCTTCACACAAAGCTGTGCAGTTGCGGTGGCACAAAGGCACCAAATGGCACCTTTTTTGAAATTGCATCGCAACTGCGCACCTAAAAAGGAGCATGGTTTCCCTGCTCCTTTTTAGGTGTGCAACTGCTCCGCAGCATCTAGCTGCAGTGGAGCAGTTACAACTTTAAAAGAGGTGGCGCCAGACCTGCATTATTTCTACAGTGTAGGTGCTCCTTCAGTTTGGAAGAGGAAAATAGAGGAGATCTCAACTGGATTTTGGGGCTCTGAACTTCTGTAGATAATTCAGGAAGAAGTGTTAACTATGAAATTGAGGTGGTACAGTGTGCTGTGTGTGGAGCTAGCAGATCTTTAGATGATTATTTCATCTTTACTATTTTTATTTTCTAATCTGTGTCTGGATGTTATACTTTAATCATTAAAAAAGAAAACTGCACCTGCACCTCCCCAGTTCTATTAAGGCAGTTTCCAAATAGTGGAGTGTATTGGCACACCTAAGGAGGAGGGAGGGAAGGATGGACATGGCAGTAGTTTTTCAGCTGGAGAAGATAGCTGATGTTGCCATTTTGGATTTCTAGCAAGATTTCTTACCCTCCTGATAGTAAAAGGCTGTGGCAATGTGTTCCAGTGCTTGGAATCTGCCATGGGCATGGGTGGACATTATGCAAACAATAATTGCATACCTTCTTCACAACACCCCCCCCCCATGACATATGTTCATGCAACCCCAAATTATACACATGTAAGTCAGCAAAAGAATACTAGTTTATGTGTTTTAAGTGTCTTCTCTTTCTCCAAGATATGTTTTTATCAACAGTTTTGTGAATGGTCAGTGTTATTAATGTGATTAATGTTACCATTTATTGCTAAATCCAAATTCATTCTGACATCGTCAACATTCCACACTGAACAACCATGCACATTATTTCCCCCTCATTACCAACCAGATATGCATCTGAGAAGGTGGAGTCCTTCATGAAGGGCCATGCCATATTGTGTGTGAGGTTTTTTAAAAGTCTTAGGTCCCAAACACACTGCAGAAATAATCCAGTTTGAGACCTCTTTTCCTGGGAATTGTAGTTTATTGTGACATCAGAGCTTCCTCTGACAGAGAAGGCTAAATGTCTCACAAAACTACAGTTCCCAGGGTCCCCTAGCACTGAACCAGGGCAGTTAAAGAGGTTTCAAACTGGATTGTTTCTGCAGTGTGTTTGGGACCTATGTCTACTCTTTGAGCTGTCACACGACTCTATTATTTCTTGCTATGACCAGGTTTACATTCTTCAGTAAAAGTGTTCAGTGTTTTATGCAGATTCTGCATCACTCATTAGCCGCAGCATTCTCTGGTGAATGGATTTTTACTTAATCGTCTGAAAACACCAGCTATGAACATTTGCCTCCTTCTAACTGTGAAATGTATGAGATATGAGAGAAAATGGTACTAATCAGCATAAGATTTATAATACTCCCTTAACATTTGAACAGGGTCTGTTGAACATTTTGCACAAAATGTCTGCTGCTTAATTTTGTTTCATAGAGTCACCACTTTAGACTCCATTTAATTTCTATTAGTAATATCATTTGGGTTTCCATCCGCCTTAAAGCCTCTAAAATAATTTGTCGCAGTAATTAGGCCTCTGTTTCTGATTTACTTTAGCAGGGGGGTTTAATTTGTTAACAACACTTCTGCTTAGAACTGTTGCCTTAAAAAGAAGGAAAAGAAAGAAAGAAAGCAAAGTGGTTGCTTAAAAAAAAAAAAGAAGTGCACATGCAATTTGCTGTGGATATTCTTCTCATCAGGGAGGTAGTGTAAGCATTTAAACAAGAGCCCAAGCATTTAATTAGTATGTACTTGCTTCCCTGCTAGCAGGGCACCAGTTAGTGAGTAAATGGATTAAGTTGCTTGTATTACCAGATAGGAGTCATCTTGATGGTTGTCTTTTTTATTCTCAGGTGTCTAGTTAAGAGAAACACAGGGGTCCAATTCAATCTTAAAACTTTATCTTTGGCTTTGGAACACAATGTGATTTTCAACAGTGAACCTAGCAAAGGATTGTGTAGGGGCTTTTGATTTTTTAAAAAAAGAAAATTCTAGGCCTAATGATGTAAAAAAAAAAAAAAAGAATAAGCACAACATATAAATGGAAGCTGTCTGTGCATTAGTTGATTTGCTTTCCACTAGATGCAACATAAAACTCACAAATGTTAATCAAACATGATAAATAGATTAGTGCCATCTATTTGAAAAGAAACTGATTGATAAGAGTATCATGAATGTGATTCTTGGGTGGGTAAGGAAATATTTTAAAAGATGCCAGTTTGTTAACTTATTTGCTCAAGACTGAGTTTTAATTAACTATTTGATCTTGTTTCCTAATCTGATAATGTTTAGAAAATAAAGAAGTGTTTGCATTTGCGGCAGATAAGCCAAGGTTTGTACCAAAGGCTGAAAACATTTGGTGACAAGTTAATCTGTCTCAGTGGCATAATAAAGAAAGAAACAGATGGTGATATCTCCCCCTAGGGTTTCATGGTAGGGGAGAACAAATACCTCTTCAACTTTGTGAGACTGTTATTAGTGCTGGCAAGTTTGTCTTTATCTGTTTCCCAAAAGGTGGATTCGGATGAACATGTTCCTCACTAAAAAGCCTGAATTCCTGCAGTCAATTCTCAGTAGAAATCTATAAATATTTGGATGCATTACCAACAACATGGGACACTGCCTACATCAGTAGTGCTGTGCTGAGTTCTCCTCCTGTGTAATGTAAAATAGTGCTTGCCCCATGCAATGTTGTCAAGAAATACACTGGCGAATCTTGTTCCACAACAGTGCCTTTTGCTAGCACTGTGTCTTATGCCATAATGACACTGAGATGCTGGTTTTGATGATAATCATTTGTGTTTGTTCATAATGCATACGTCCATGGTATTTCAGTTCACACATCAGTTATCAAAATGGCTAATCATGTGAACAAAGAAGAACAAAACTGCAGGGCTGGCCAAATCCACCAAATATACTGTGCTTATCCCTGCCTCCACTTCCATGGCATCTAATAAATGTGTGGAAGTGGATTCTTTTCAACGATATAGGGTCCTCCATGACTCAGGTTTCTGATTCCACAGAAGAGCTGATACAAGAAGAGTTGGCTGTTCAGACCTTCATTAAAAACTGCCAACACAGAATGGGAAGGATGTAGATAGATAGTTAGTAAGTTAATTTTTGTATGCTTCTACCAAAACCACTTAAATCAAGATGAAAAAAATCCCAGATACAGGAATTATCTGTATCTAATTATATTAGAATATTGAAACAAAAGTAAATAAATTATAATAATGAAATAAATGTTAATTAAAAAGTTTCTGTGCATTCATTTAAACAATTCACAATTTAAAAAAAGATGAGAATTGTTTAATAAAAATTTAATTGTTTAATATTGTCATAGTGAATTGTTTAATATTGTCACAGTGGTTTTATTGATTGATTGTATTGTTTTATTGTATTTGTATTGTTATTTTTATTGCTGTAATCCCATGTCAAACCATAGGGAGAGGCGGGAAATATGAATAAAACTACTTCTTCTTCTTCTTATTATTATTATTATTATTATTATTATTATATTTTCCAAGAAAACTGAGACAAATATATTTACACATCTTGAATCAATGCTGAATCCCACATTTGTTTCTGAGGGGGGTTTTTTTGGTCTGTACATGGCTTTTACTGGATACATAAGAAAGTAAGAATAAGCACAAGATGCTAAAACTAGTTATCCCAGTGGTGATAAACTTGTACTTCTTTAACAGTTGATTGAAAAATAATCTTGATAAATGCTTTGAAAGGAGAAAACAAGGAAGTTTTCACTGTTTCAATCAGCCTCATTAACACATTTGTGCAGAGATGGATCTTTGTGCTAGTCATGAAAACTATGCATTAACTCTATTATGAAGCAGAATGGCACAAGTTTATATATATATATGGTATAATGGAGATGAGTTCTGCATCTCCCAATTATTGCCACAGGACATAATCAACTAGATATGGCATACACAGAGAAGGGATATGTCCTGACCATAATAGTCACTTAGGATCCTAATTACGTGCTACAGAAATCAGATTGCTTTTACTGAAACCAGTTGGGAACCAATCCACTTTGACTAGGATCTAAAAGTTCATGTGATTATGTCATCAGACAATGTAGTAATGAGGAATTAGGTCCATGATTAACCCTTCCATGGAAAACATGGGAATTAGAAAGACTATAGTTTTGTCAAATGATGTTCATTACTACTTATTTTGAAAGTGTAAGACTTTGGTAGTATCCGATATAATAATAATAATAATAATAATAATAATAATAATATTTATTTCTTACCCGCCCCTCTGTAAAACAATCGAAGCGGGGTACAACAAAGTTAAAAAACAGATTACAGATTAAAATAATTCAAGAATTCCATCCCAACCTCCCCCCTTAAAATAGGATTAAATTAGTTAAGTTTAAAATTAAATTACTAACAATAAAAATACAATACAACATAATATACAAAAACCGCAATGCTGGCCACAGCATGGGTAGCAACAAAATACAGAGGGGGCAAGGGAATTGGCTGAAAGATTTTAGGAGCCAGGTAGATTATACAGTTTCAGGGAAGGCCTGCCGGAAGAGATGCGTCTTTAAGGCTGTTTTAAAACAGTCTAGTGATGTAATGAGATGCATCTCGTCCAGCAGGCCATTCCATAGCCTGGGAGCAGAAGCAGAAAAGGCCCTCTGGGAGGTCTGCGCTAACCTAGCTAACCATTATGCATGTGTACTTTATAGTTCACCATGCTATGTTTTTCATCTGATATACCTCTATGTTACAGTTCCAAACAGTTTTCTCAGTAATTCATTCTTCTTCTGATTTTGAGAGGAAAGGGTAAGAATCCCCAAGGGATAATTTTCAACTTCTTACTGAAACATGGTTCCCATAGGGATATTTGGGGGAAACCATGCAACTTAAATAGTGGATGATAAGAGACAAAAAAGAAAAAGCCACTGCCGTTTACACAATTTGTACAGGAGATGTGTCCTTTGACTTCCCTCAAGTCAATGAATATATATATCTATATCTATCTATCTATCTATCTATCTATAGAGAGAGAGAGAGAAAGTTTTGATAATATAATAGCAATAAAAAGTCATTTTTGCTTTTTCATTTAATCCTTACAGTCCCACAGAAACTCCAGAAAGCAGAAAAAGAAAAGGGTCAAACAAATGATTACTGATATTAGAAAATTAGAAACAGCTCAGAGACACCCCTGAAGGCTTGAATTCCATATAATTGAATTTTTCTATGAAGCGACTTCTACCTCATCCCAAGGGAGAAGAATCTTTTTGCAAAATGTAGACCCATTTCTCACCGACTGCTTACAGCTTAGTTTTAAAAAGAACTGGATTGTTTTCTTCATAAATTTGCCAACTTAACTCCCTCTTTAAGATAATGGTGTTATTCTTATGAGTTGGAAGAAATACTTAGACATCTAGACTATATTTTTCCATCCTTAGTGTCAGAATATAAACTCTATTCTACAGTTGTCTGTAGAAAAAACATGGAAACCCTTTTGTATCTCACTGTGCTTCATACATTAAAGATGTATACCTGCAAAATATATTCCTGAATTAGTCTATTGCATGTTTTTTTCTTCTTCTTTATATACACTTGATCCCACCGCTATTATCCACATCAAAATGAGAAGCTTTCAAACTTACAGAATGACTACTTTGCTTCCATATCATACATACAGATTCCCATCCTTTTTCCTGAGAATCAGAAGATGCATACACATACATATGGGCTCAGACAATAAGAAGCCCGACAACTAAAACTCCTCAAACTCTATATAAAGAACATCATATATCAGTATAACCAGGTTCACTGGTTTTATATTAGAGGATGACATACAAAGAAAAGAGCATTGTAGGAACTATTTATCAACAGTGTTCATATCAGGACCAAAGGTTCACGCTTGACAGGTTTTACCAATCCTGAAGGGCTTAAAACAAAGCACTACACAGGTTGAAGCAACCTTACCTTCATTTTATTTTTCCTTTTTTCCCCCTTTTTTTTAGCTGACAAAAATAGTGCTTTTCATAGCTAGGCGATGAAATAATAATTCACTGTTTCCTTGCTCCTTTTTAGTTCAACCTTGTGTTTTTCATTTGACACATGACAAGGTAAGAAGAGTTTTTCAGACCCTTGTGTTCTCATGATGAATCCAACTTAAGTATACTGAGCTGTTCTCAAATTCTTGCCCTGCAGGCTCATCAGATTCACCAGCAGACAAGAATGAAGACCTTATTGTGCAGGGAAAATAGTGTTTTTCAAACTTATAACCATGGAAGGTACTCTTGGAAAAGGAACTGTGATCCCTCTCCATGATGCAATATTTATGTTTAGTCTTCTCAATTTTAAACAGAAAGAATCTGCAACTAGTTATTAATTCAAAAATGTATGAAATACAGTACAACCACCTTAACATATCCCATGAATTATCACTAATGCCTAGGAGTGTCTCAAGCATTCAAATCACATGTTGATTTAGGCTGCATTTCAGGACTATGGATAGCTCTAAGCTCACAACTATGGATAGCTCTAAGGACATAACAAGCTCTAGCAAAATATAAGTAGGGTTCAACTAGAGCTAGAAAACTTGTTTGTAATGAAAGGAGATGTGTAATTCTTTGCAGTAGCTTGGCACTCTATTACCACTCATTAAACTTCTATCTACACTGGTGAGCAAGTATTAAGCCATATGGTGAGACGGGATGGAATGACTACAATTGTACATGGAATTGTTTGTGGAATGTATAATTTATATTATTGCATTTGTTATTTATAACTTTTATATGCTTAGCATAATATAAAGTTCTCTCAGTGGGCCCTTGTTATCCATTGGGGTTTGGATACAGGACCCTCCGTAGATAACAAAATCCGTGGATGCTCAAGTCCCGTTAAATATAATTGCACAACAAAATGGTGTCCCATATACAAAATGGAAAATCAGGGTTTGCTATTTGGAATTTATATTATTGGGAATATTTTCAAGCCATGTATGCTCAAATCCGTGGATTAAAAAAAAATCCATGTATAAGAAAGGCCAACTGTAATGAATAAATATTAATAAACAACAATTTAGATTAAAAGACTAAACATAAAACCAGCTTTCCCTGCCCCCATTTGGAGGATGGGCACATATGCCCTCATTGAGTCTGCTGGAACCTCTCCTGTTCTCAAGGAATTTTCAAAGACTACTGCTGTGGTTCTGAGAATCTTTCTGTCAGTTCTCTTAAAACCCTTGGATGAGGTTAATCTGGCCCCATTTAAAGTAGAGAAGGACTCAGATCAACAGCAAGCAGGCACTTATTTTACACCATAAGAGGGATATACCATGAGTTTTGCACTGAATGGTCTGGGTGTTCTTTCATGCCAGATTTGAAAATTGGCCCTGCATCACCCAGACTCCCTACCAAGGAATGAGGGGAGGCCATTTTATTTGGCCTATGCAGACAGGGCCTTGCTCTTTGTTTCTGATCTTTATTCTTATCTATGGGGCTTTCTAGATTGGCAGGAAAGTGTGGCCTGAAGTTGCCTTTTCCTTAATGCTTAGCAGCTGCATCACAGCCTTTAGATGGAGCTGCGCTGTTCCGCAGTTTTTAAAAAAGAAGCTGGGAAAACCAGCACCTTTTTAAAGGCGCTTCTTCTCCCCCAAAATGCAAAAAAAGCATTTTCATGGCACACTTTCCCTTTTTCTCATCTAAAGGCTAGACTTTCATGCAGCCATGAACACACTTCTTTTTGCCAATCTAGATCAGGCCATTATAATTTTCTTATAACATTTTTTTCAAATGATATCCTTTTATTATATATTGCTTTCACCATTCCAGATAAAATAATGAATATAATTTCAATTCATATCTGCATCTTTGCCCAACAGGCACAGTGGCAAAGTGATGAGTCCTTTGCCATACTGAATATGACAGTCCTAATCCAAGTAGTCAATATATCCTTTTATTAACATTTTGCTTCACCCTTTCTTAGCATCAACTTGTAGTTTAATACAGCTAATACAATTGTATGGACAAAATGTAAATTTTAAAAATTTAATTTTCCTTATGAGTAAAAATAAAATAAATCGAAAAATCGAAAAGTGTAGATCTTGCATAAGGGATCATTCTGTTGAGTTTTAATTAAGATTAAACAGTCAGAGGTATTTTCCCCCTTTCTGGTTAACTTAAATCACAATATAAATGGATTATAGGATTAACTTTTAGTTTCAGAATTTGAAGGGGAAGAAAATGTATTGACAGTAGCTGACATTAAAAATACATTATAGAAATCTCTGTAATAAGATTCCTAACCACATATCTTTTTTGAGAAAGGTATTGCCCCCTCCTTTCCTTGATCAATTACATTTTCCAAAATCTCTCCCCCCCCCCCCCATCATCATAAATTTAAGTTGGGAAACATTTCTGTTATTACATTTCATGATCTTGGTTTATTTACAACATCAATATCAAACACCAATTAGAAAAAAAATGCATCCTTGCATTTTGGAAGAAGCCCTCAAATCATTTGAAGAAGGCTTACTTCTGGCAAAACAATGTATTGAAGGCTTACTTGACCTAGCTGTTTCATTTCACACTTGCATATTGTTAGTTTTTGTGGTGTTTCCTTTTTTTCTTTTTTCTTTTTTTGGTGATTCAGGAACTTATTCCTATCCTTTTCCTATTATTTATGCCTCTAACATCCAATTTTCTGTTAAAGACATAATGTCAAGAAACACATCTACTTTGTTAACTGAAATATGTGTGTTGGCCTTATGACCCAAGAACCAAGCTGGATTGAAAACACGTATCACATGTATACATGCATATTGTCAAAAATATAGTGTTAGCCCATATGAAAGTGTATATCTATTTCTGTCTGCTTTTGTGCACAATAATACCATTAGGCAGTGTGTAGCAATAGCAATAGCAAGTACATTTCTATACTTCTTACCAATGTACTAAGCAGTTTACAAAGTGTAAACTAATTGTCCCCAACAAGTGGGATACTCATTTTAGCAACCTATGGAGGGATGCCAGGCTGAGTTGACCCAGAGCCCCTAACTGATATTGAACTGACAACTTTGTGGTTTGTGAGTGAGTGGCTGCAGTACAGGCATTTAGCCACTGTGCCACCAGGGTTGCATAGAAGTCTAGTGCAAACAGCAAAAGAACAGAAAGGTATTAATTGCCGAATCCATTATTTATTATTACCACTGTGGGAAAGGAAAGCATTCAAATCTTCTGTAATAATTAAAAAAACATTTTGAACTCTTTTTGTGTGTAGTTCTAGTAGGAAACATGCTGTAACACAGGGGTGGGCAGAATGTAGCATGGCAGACTCTCTTTTCTCCAGCCTGTTTGTGTGGCCTTCACCTTCTCCAGATACCTTGGACTATCCTTTTTGATGGGCAAAAAAGAGGACAAATTGCTTCTCCTGTAAGCCACAAGGGCAGACAAGTCATCCTTTTTTGGTTTCAAGTACCCCCTTCCCATGCACATACACAGTTACACTTTTTAAAGGACCAGTTTTTGAAAGCCATGGGCCCTTTAATACTACCCAATTATAGCACCATGATTCCATTTTAACAATCATGGTTCCATCCTATGAAACACCAGGATTTGCAATGTAGGGTTGGGCAGTTAGAATTCTCAGGCTGAGGGCTCCAGTGCCTTACCAAACTACAAAACCCAGGATTTCAAAGTCTTATAATTGAATAGTGGGGAGGGCCACAGAAATGGACTTCTGACCACTTCTGGATTTATTTTATTTGGGGCATTTTGGCAATTCACAAGACTCACAGAGTTTCCCAAGGACTAAAAATAATCCTTATGCCCACCAGAGATGGCCACCCCTTCCATTCAAAAGGAGTCCTGATCCAATCCTATGGAACACTTATTCATATGTCAATCCCAGTAGGTGTGTCATAACTACTACTCAGTTAGCCATGCATAGAGGATTGCAGTCTTGAGAGCAAGTATTATTAATAGGTAACAGAAACACTTTACACACTGCCCCATACTCCCAATTGTTGCTGTTGTTGTTTGCCTTCAAGTGGTTTCTGACTTATCGTGACCTGAAGGTGACCCTAACATGAATCTACCATAATGTTTACTTGACGAGATTTGTTAAGAGGGAGTTTGCCTTTGCTTTCATCTGAAGTTGAGAGAATGTGACTTGCCCAAGGTTACTCAGTGGGTTTCCATAGCTGTCCCCTGCTCCCCCTGATATAAAAGAAAAATATATATGGGAAGAACTGAAGTGTAGGCACTCAGTAAATTATTGTGAATAATATTTCTTTAAAATGCAGAAGAGATGAAATTGTTGTGCATGTGTGGGAGTGTGCGAACAAGCTGCCTGTGTGTGTTGTTTTCATCCCTGATATTCTATGCAAATGTATTTATTTATTAGACTGTTATCCAACATAGCCTTTTAAAAAGGGTTCAGAGGCACTTACAACAACAACAACAAAGCCTTCAAACAACAAACAAACCAATAACTTTCAAACACTTTTTTTTAATGATTTACCAAAAATAACACTGAGTGGGAGGAGAAAAATAACAGGTTGCTAGGTAACGGGACTCGTAATGCAACTTGAGTCACCTTGTAGTTTTGCATCTGCAAATGGCCCCAATTTCAATAACTGGAGTCTCCAGTTGGGATGGAAATATTGTGGAATTCTGGAGATCTTGTACCAAGCAGTATTGATAGTATTACAATGGATGAACAAATAGTATGACATGGGCTGCATCTGCATTGTGTAAATAACCAACTTTTGACACCACTTTAATTATCATGGCTGAATGCTATCAAATTCTAGGAACTGTAGTTTTGTTGTGGCACCAGAGCATGCTGACAGAGAAGGCTAAATGTCTTGCAAAACTACAGTTCCTAGAATTCATTAGCAGGCCAGTTGAGTCAGGGCAGCTAAAGTACTCTCAAACTGGATTATTTCTGCAGCATGTTTTGAACCTTGGCCTACTTCCCTTTGAGGTCACAGTCATCACTGCTACTTCCCTTTGAGGTCACACTGATCACTGCTGCGAGCCTGGTTTTCAATCTCAGAGGGAGTGATGCATGACAGAAAAAGTGGTACTGGCTGGCATGCCCGGACATGTATGTAGATAGCCATCCGGCATTGCTGTGAAATACACAGGTAATGAGGAAATTCAGGGCAGCCTGAGGTTCAAATATTCTGGAAGCAGCCCAGAGTATTCTGGCTAGTGTACATCCACCCATAGTGATCTCCCATTTTCCTTTACCTCAGGGTAAGAATTGTGTGGCCCTCCAAATGTTGTTGTACTACATTTCCCCAGCTTTCTCCATCATTGGTTATGCTATCTAGGGCTGCTGGAAGTTTTAGGAGAACATCTGACGATTGCATAATTTACATGTCTCTGTTAAAGTGAGAACCAGGCAGATTACTATTCCAATGCAAATAGGTTTTGTGTTGCCCCAGGTTTAGTGGTGGGGCTTCAGCTAACCTAAATTTACCCAGAAAACTGGAGGCAGATACTACCTACTGATTTAAATTGCATGATTGTTAAATAGAAGAAGAGAACTGACTTGCTAGCAAGTTACTATTCTACCAGTTCCGAATCTCTGTTTGCTAAAGTACTTAATAATGTTAACTAGTTTAGCAACTTTACTGACAAGCTCAGGGTAACACTGCATGTTAAGTTACATTGGTTCTCAGTCTACCTAGCTATGAACACAACAAAGGCTCACTAACAATAGAACTCAGTGGAAGTTGCGGAAATACTGCTTCTCCTTGCTAGGGTTGGAACACACTGGAACACAGTGTTGCAAGTTGGCCATCCCTGTACATTATCATTGGGCTAACTATTGGCCTTCATAGTAATCAAATCTTTTGTCACTGGTGTTCCATCTTCTAGTTTTTCCTCTTCCAGTTATTGATTTTGCCATCTGTACAGCCAGTCAAGCTCATCTTGTTTTATATCTTGTGGTTTTCATTTATTATGTTCATTTTGTTCTTATTAAAAATAAATTTGTTAGATCATGCTCCCATCATTATTCATGTTGACTTTTCTAATTTCATTTATACCGAATGCATTTGTTCCTCCCCTACTCCCACCCCAACCATCATATTCGGGAATTTAATATTCAGCCAATATATTAGTGTACTTCATGTGCAAAATGTTAAAAGCAAACTCCAAATCAAATGAAACTTGGCTGATAGCAATTTCATTACAAATTCAGTTCTTAACTTAGATTCCCCAAGGTTCACTTATCTTTCAAATTAATCCAGCCCTAATTTCAGGTGACTCATCTTGAGGAAAACCTGGACTCATCTGTCATAGAGGAACACTGAAGTTATTTTGTATGAAAGGTTCTTTGTACAGCTGTGCTATTATGATGCTCAGTCTTTACCTTATTTCTCTCTGTTCCCAGAATTTAGGTTTGAATGCTTATGCTTATGTAGTTAAGACATTTTAGTGGTCAAATCGTAATGAAACAGTCAGCCCCAATTCATTACCACACACCTAGCTGAAACTGCATATAAACTTGCATACCTATCAGATCAAATCACATGAAAATCTAAGGATAATCATTTTTTTGATGTGAGAATTGCTTACCAATCGCTTTAAGGAATCTGGCACAATGGGGCTTTCTAGATTGGCAAAAAGGTTAACAAATTGCAGTTCTGGGATCCTTTGGAAGACACCCCAGCCATAGATTTTTCAGACATTCCTCTACTGGGGTTGGAAAGAAAGGTCTGTCCTTGGATGTTCACATTCTGGCTTTGCAAAAACTTCCACAGGACTTACCTCTCTACCACTGGAGATTTAACATCAGTAGAGGCAGTGGAGACCTAAAGAGGTCTTTAAACAAAGGCTGGATGGTGATCTGTCAGGGTTGCTTTGGTTGGGAGTTCCTGCATGGCAGGGGGTTTGACTGGATGGCCCTTGTGGTCTCTTTCAACTCTATGATTCTATGATTCTATAAAAAGGAGGGCCTGTGTGATGTTGTGGTTAGAGCACTGGCCTCTGACTCTGGAGGCCAGGGTTCAAATCCCTGTTCAGCTATGGAACTCCACTGGGTGATACTGGTCAAATTGCACTCTTTCAGCCTTAGAGGATAGCAGTGGCAACCCCCTTCTGAAGAAACATGCAAAAACAAAAAACAAAAAAACCAACCCTGTGCTAGGTTCATTTTAGGGTTGCCAGAAACACAACAGGCACAGCAACAATAACAGCAAGAGGCAAAAAGAGGGACAGGTGTGTGTGTGTGTTGTATTCTGTGGGTATGGTAAGTGAACCTGAGGTCCCCATCATTGTAGCTGCTGTTGCATCTTGTCTTACTTACTGTTTCCTGACTTGAGAGAATAGGATAGACACTTACAGAAACCCATTGTAATGAATAGTCAAAAAACAATTTAAGAAAGGCAAATAAATACAATTAGTACAGGGCAGGAATTAACATGACCACTCAAAAAACCTGCTCCTATTTCTTTTCCAGTCTGGGGGTGTAATTCCAGTAGGACTTTGGGTTCTCTAGCGGTTCTGATGTCATAGCTCTTTTGACGGGGCTGTCTAGATTGGCAGGAAAGTGTGACATGAAGTTGACTTTTCCTTAATGCTTAGCAGCTGCACCACAGCCTTTAGATGGAGCTGCGCTGTTCCGCAGTTTTTAAAAAAGAAGCTGAGAAAACCAGCACCTTTTTAAAGGCACTTCTTCTCCCCTAAAACGCCAAAAAAAAAAAAAAAAAAAAGCCTTTTCATGGCACACTTTCCCTTTTTCTCATCTAAAGGCTAGAGTTTCATGCAGCCATGAACACACTTCTTTTTGCCAATCTAGAAAGCCCCATAGTTTGGTGTGGGTGATAACTGGTGATTCTCTTGGGAATGGGACAATGAATGTGTTCTGGGTCTTCAGCTGAATTTTAGTAAGGTACTGAACCTATTTTAGGAACAGGGTTTGGCACCATGAATTTGTTTGTGGTTTCCAATTTAAGGCGACTCTCAGGTGACCCTATAATGGGTTTTAATGCATGATGGAGTGAGTTCCTGTGACTACTCCCAGTTCTGGCCACCTAGCAGTTTGAAAGCATGCAAATGCATTTAGATAGATAGGTACCACTTCTCAATGGGAACATTAATGCATTCTGTGAAGTCATGCTGTCCACATGACCACCAGAGCAGTCCTTGGACAATGCTGGTTCTTCAGCTTAGAAATGAAGATGAGCACCAACCCCTACAGTTGGTTACGACTAGACATTCATGTCAAAGGACTATCTTTACCTTTACCTAAGAATGTGTGACTTACCCAAGGTCACCCAGTGCTTTTCCATGGCTAAGTAGGAATTAAAACCTGATTTCCAGAGTCATAGTCCAGCACTCAAAGCTTTATAACACACTGGCTCTCTTTGGTAGCTTCTTCAACTGAAGACAAGAACAGATTTATTTCCTCATTGACATTGGACACATCAGCTTTCATTACCTAAGCAAGATTTATGTTATTGTTTGGAAGGATCCACAGCAAAGTTTCACAATTCAGCATCTCTGTGTTTTTTCCTATTACTCGTACAGTATAGTCCAGTTCTACAAAATCAGATTACAAAAAGCTGGACAATGACCTAACTAGTGAGCTCATGGCTTGGCATTTTAAATCAGCTCCAGCCTTCTGAGCTGCAGCAGGGATTATCACACACTAACTCACCATCAAATCAGCCACCATCAGCCTGGGTCCAAGCTACGCTCTACCAGCACTTTTTAGAAGTTGAAAAGCTTTCTCACTTCTAAAAAGTGCTGGCAGAGCACACTTGGACTCAAGGTTGATGGCAGCTGGCAATGTGGCAGCAATTTAGTGTGTAATAAGCTCCACCTCCATCCTGCATCCTGGCTGCAGCCTGAGAAGCTTGAGCTGATTTAAAATGCCAAGCAATAAGCTCCTACAATAAAAGCCACATAGGAAAAGTATAACATAAGCAAAGTTAACTGATTAATAGGTAAAACACTCTGCTATTCCAGACAGTAGTAATCTCTATTATTATTATTATTATTATTATTATTATTATTGTTATTATGTTGGATGCAGACAAAGTAAATGGATGAAATGTCTGTGGCAACCCAATTCCCCAACCCCTGAACACACAATGCTTGCAACAACAAAAAGAGAAGTGAAGTGAAGACAAGGCATCAGGGCTCCAGCTGTCTTTTCCTGCAGAGCCCAGTAATTAGTAAATACAATTAATTAGATTTTTTTCTCCCCCTGCCAATTATTCAGTTCATCACCCATCTCATTAGGAAGAAATGCCATTATATGTAACTTTGAGATTCTTAAGTCTCTTCTTCACCCATTCATCCACTGTAGTATTTTTCCTCCTAATAAGGACTGTCTGAATGAATCATAGTTATCATTTTCACACCACTAAGTTATACAAGTCTTTACTCATATTATAGTCACACAGTTTAGTTGATTGTTCTGGACTCCATGCACTGAGCTGGAACTAGTCTTAATCATTCTTAGGACCACTGCATAATTATATCATTATTATTCCACTTTCATGGCAATTCAGTCATATGGAATCTCAATTTTTCTAGTTTGGTGAGGCCCCAAATCTCTCTGACTGAGAATTCTAGATAGCCCTCTCTCAAAGTTCACATCACAAGATTTCATAGGATAGACCAATGACATCTAAAGTGAATTCAGAGTGCTATAACTGTGTGGTGTGAAAGGGCCTTTAGAGTAGACTCGCTAGTAGGTATCGAGGACAATAAGTTAGTCATGTCTAATATAAGTCTCCTTCATTCCAATGTGTCTGGTCTAAACTTATGGATAGTGAATAAGTGACTAAGCCCAGATTCAGCCTAGTGGCAAGACTTTGTATCTACTGGGAAAATAAACTTTGAATAACTTATAGGTGTTATTTCCTTATGTTTGGATAAATCCTAATTTTCATTTTCTACATTCAGTCATTGTGGGGGAAGTGGTTTAGAAATGGATTAAATTATATTATATTAACTATTAACTTATATGATATTGTGAAAAATGTGTGACAATTTTAGAATATCACTAAGCAGATCCGCAAAATGTTTTTTTTAAATTTATTTTTAAATCCAATTTCTTGAAATCCTGTTTAGTTGTTTGTATATGATATCTCCCCCAAGTTCAGATACTTTCAGAAGGAAAAACTTTTTTTCTTTTTTTTAAAGCTAAAAATATCTTTCACGTAAAGCATTTAACAATATTTTGGAAGAAATATGTCTGCAACGTCTGACAAGATGTACACAAACCATATTTCAGTTCCCCAGTACACCCTGGAATGAAAACACAAAACACTAAGTTAGAGTCAAACTGTCCACATTTTTACTGAAACCAATCCAATCTATAGTGAGCAAAATTTAATACGATAACTAGAGACAGTGGATTTCCAAAACCTGAACCTGTTAATAATATGGTCTTGTGAAGGATCCTGATTCATAGGGTCACCATAAGTCAAAAATGACTTTGAAATCACATGACAACATCATAACAATTGGAAATGCATTTCTCTGACTCAAAGTCCTTCCCAGAATAACTTCTGGAGCACATTTTCACAGCTACTTGCAAATTCAGACAGAGTTGGGTCTTATTCAGCTTTCTCCCATGTCTAATGGGCAGCATTTGGCTTGCTGCCATGCCCTGCCATTTAAGGTGGTTGGAGGGTCTGTGTCTAAAGTGTCAAACTCTAAAGTGGGTTTCAAAATGCCTTCTCAGTTCATGCCTCCTCCATAGATCCACCTGTAATAGTTTTTGAGAGATTGGTTTTTCAAGAATTAAAAAGACAAAATACACAGGCCCATGTCCCTGGCATAACATGAATCACAGGGAATGACAAGCTCTTCAAGAATTATATCTTGAGTCCTCTACTGTCATCAAAGAGGCAGATAAGGGAAGTGCTATTGTGATTCAGCAATGTGTTGATCAGAAAAAAATGAGATCCTTCATCAGTGCTTCGACAGACCAGTGCATGATTTATGTAAAGACAATTCTGCATTCGGTATTACTAAAAATATCAAAATCCCCTGGATGAGGATATGTGTTTGAGCTATATATCAGAAAATGAATACAAATTCAATCACAGAATATTTTTACATCTTACGAAAATCCATTAAGAGTTAACACCCCTTCCCAGCCACCCCATAGTGTTGGGCTGCAGTTCGTCTTAGAACTACTTTCTCAATGTATGAATAACTTTTTTTAAAAAGTAATATTTTGAACCAGGCTTTGATTTCCACTTGGCCATTAAACCCACTGGCTGACCTTGGGCACATGCTTTCAGTCTCAGGGGAAAGCAATGGCAAACCTCCTCTGAACAAATCTTGCCAAGACAACCCCATGATAGGTTTGCCTTAGGGTCGCCGTAAGATGGAAATGGCTTGAAGGCATACAACACACACAGTATTTGGGGTGAGCTTGCTACTGTTGGCTTTATGGACTAGAGATGTGAAAGTGTAGGGCTTATGCAATGCAGATATATAACAGTTTTCAAATTAGGATAGAATCTAGTTAAAACTACAACAAGGAACAGTATGACTACATGTTTATATCACAGAATCATAGAATCACAGAGTTGGAAGAGACCACAAGGGCCATCCAGTCCAACCCCCTGCTATGCAGGAACTCTCCATCAAAGCATCCCCGACAGATGTCCATCCAGCCTCTGCTTAAAGACCTCTAAGGAAGGAGACTCCACCACACTCCAAGGGAGTGTGTTCCACTGTCAAGCAAGACACATTAGGTTGGAAGTCAAGGTTCTGAGACAGAGAACTGCAAATGTAATACAAATGTAAGTGATTGAAATTGGCACCTGCATTGTTTTATGTGTTTGGAGATTAATTAATTAATTTAAAATGAATAACTTTTTAAAATGTTTCATGCCCTTAATTCCATTTTATATACAGCATTTATCAGATGTCATTAATGAAATAATATTTTGCAAGGTAGAGATGTTATAATCACCATGGCTATGAAATCCCTTTCCATTAGAATATCCCATCAAAGGGACTATCTTTCTGTGGTGGTGGGATTGCATTCTCCTGGGAGGCAAGAAGCTATGTTGATGACAGCAGTGCTACTGGTAGGGTCTCTCATGTCGCACAGGCTTTTGTTCAGACTAAATGTATCCAACAGCTACTGGGCAGCAGCAGAAATGGGGCATGACACTGGCAGATAATCTCTCAGAGAAAATGGTAGTGGAACTTTAGCTCATTCTTGTTAGTACTGTACCAAAGGAGCCACTAGAACACCACTTCTAAATGCTGTTTGTGGATTTCACTGGTTTCCCTGTGCATTCTGACTTGATAGTTTTTGGCATGGTCCAGAATTTCAGTGTTTTCAAACAGCATTTTATGCTCACAATGGTTTATAATGTGTTCTGCTACTGCAGTCTGCAGTGTTTCTCCTGTTCCTTGATTCATGTTTGAACACTACATTTGGTGGTCCCTATGTGGACTTCTCTGCAGCTGCATGGTATGTGGTAAACTCCTGCAGCTGTGAGAGGATCTCTCTTGTCCTTTGCTGAGTGCAGCATTTCCTGGATTTTCTTGGTCAGTTTGTAAACCATTTGGAGGTTGTGCTTCCTCATGAGTTCCCTATTCTGTCTATGACTCCTTTGGTGTATGGTAAAAATGCTTTCCCTTTGAGTGGCTGCTTGTCTGAAAGTACATTTGGCATAGGAATGAGAAACAATAAAAAGGAGACTTACTGAATGTTCTGAGGCCAGCAGTTTGTTCATTGCAAACATTTTCTTCAGTGGCAACCCAAAACACATGGGCATCACCATATGGCCAATGCGGAAATCGAATAGACTACATAATTAGAAGCAGACAGGGAAGGAGTTAGGAAATAGCAGAAGGAGACTGTGGTATAGACCTTGAACTGCTAATATCAAATATTAAAGATTATGAAGTACACTAAACCAGTCATCATGCCACAATACAATCTGTAGAATATAAAGACCATGTAAAGAATCTATTTGCATTTTTAAGCCTAAAAGACCAGGAACCAGAAAAACCCTGGACTGAAACCAGGGACATGCCAGAAATCCTGACTGGGTTCAAAAAGGGATAAGACACTAGTGATCATATTGCAAATATATGTTGGATAACAGAACAGAAGAAAGAATTTATGAAGAAAGCTAGCCTGTGTTTTGCAAACTATAGCAAAGCCTTTGTTTGTGTAAGTCATGAAAAACTATCAATTGCTTGAAAAGAAATAGGTATGCCACAACATTTGATTACCCTGATTTATAATCTATATTCAAGAAGAAGAAAAAAGCTATTGACAGGACAGAAACTGAGAAACAGAATGGCTTTGAATTGACAAGGGGGTCAAACAAACCTGCACTTTATCATTCTATCTTTTTAATTTATATACAGAATATTTCATACATAATGCTGGATTAGACTCAGAGGAAGAAGATATGAAAACTGAAGGAAGGAACATTAATTTAAGATAGGCAGATGGCACCATACTACTAGCAGAAGATAGCAGTGACTTAGGACAACTATTAAAGAAAGCCAAATATGAAAGTGCAAAAGCAGAGTTATAGCTGAACTATAAGAAAACAAAAATAATGGCCACAAATGATTTACATGACTTTAAAGTGGACAATGAAGACACTAAAATCAACAAAGACTTTCAGTACTTTGGCTTAGTCATTAATCAAAATGAAGACTCCAGTCAAGAAATCCAGAAAAAGACTAGGGACTCTTTCATACAAGGCTAAATTGGAAGTATAATTTAAGGTCAATTCGAATGCAATCATGGGTTTTATGTTATTGCAAATTAACTCTTCGCATGCAAATTCGGGCAAGAGGGAAGCCAATTTGATTGCAATCATGGGTTTTACTTTATTGCGAATTAAAGCTTTGCATGCAAATTCGGGCAGGAGGGGGTTATTTTCGGGTAATGGGAAGTAATTCCGAACGGAGCAGGGGTTCATGTAAATTCGCTAAACAAGCGAATTTACATGAATCCGCATTGGCTCCATTCGGAGTTGGGAGAAATTCCTCCCCGTTTGAAAGAGTCCTAGGACATAGAAGGGCAGCTATGAAGGAACTAGGTAAGATCCTCAAGTGTAAAGATATAGCACTGAATATTGATGTCAGAATTGTCCAAGCTATCATATTTCTGATTTCCATGTATGGATGTGAAATCATAAAATAAATAAAGCTGTCAGGAAGAGAACTAGATCTTTTGAAATATGGTGTTGGAGGAAAGTTCTAGAGATACAATGGGCTGTAAAAATGACCAGTAAATGTGTCCCAGAGCAAATTATGTCAGAACTATCCCTAGATGCAAAAATGGGCTAATAGAGAATATCATACTTTGGCCATATCATGATATGTCATCACTCATCAGAAAATATGCTAATGCTACATAAAGTCAGAAGCAGCATGAAAAGTGGAAGTTCACAGGTGGATAGATTCAATCACAGAAACTACACTTCTGAGTTTGCAAGACCTGATGACAGAGTGTCTTGGAGGTCTCTTATTCATGGGGATACTTGACAGAAACTAACAGCAAACCTCAAGAAGATGCCTCAATTCTTATACATCATAGTTTGAATAGGAGAGAAGTGCAATATCTTTTGTCTTGCTCTCTTACTTCACTAGATGAAATAGATCTAACAAAGAACTATTTAAAGTTTTACAACAGTTTTTACTGGTAAACAAAAGCAGTTAAAAATAACAACACAAACCAAACCAAGACAGACCACAATTTAGCCATCTCCACTATAACCTCAATTTAAAGCACAATACAGTATTTTATAGGGATTTATAAAGAAATATTGGCATAGAATCCAACAAGTACCAGACTGTCAAGATAGACCCCAGACTTCATTTAAAAGAGCTAACAATATTACAGTCATTTTGGAGAGGAGCACATTCAAGGAGTACAAGCAAACATAATACAGTATAATACTGTATGGTGATGGATATGACCATACCCACAAGACCTCATTTCAGTGCCCACTGTGTCTATTTCCATAAATCAGAAAAGATGCACTTTGTACTATTTTACCACCTGCAATAGCAGTTTTGTTATTTATGTTGTCCAGTGTAAAAGCCCAGAAGGTTTATATGGGGAAAACAACCAATCTACATACAAAATATATGGGGGGAAATTTCTACAATATAAGAAACAACAAAACAAATGCTTCCTTGGTGAACCGCTGTGGCTAAATACCATCCTTCAAATGGACATTAGAATTTTAACAATAGAGAAGGTGAGTTCTACTGATAAGAGGGTTCTGTTAAACATAGAGATAAAATGAATCCCAGAATTAAAAATATTTGGCATATTCACATATTGTCATTTACTGATATATAGTTGTGGAGTTCCTGGCTTAGAAATTTGTGCAGCTCTGAACTGGAGTTGGTATATACTTGTGTAAGTCTGCAAGACCAGAGTGAGGATGTTGATGATGGGATGATTTGGAGGTCTCCCACTCATGGGGTTACCATAAATTGAAGTCACCTCAATGGTAGTCAACAGCAAAAAGAAGAAGCTGGAGCGATTAACTAGAATAGAAATTACTCAGGCACTCAAGGGAAGGTGGAGAGATAAGAACACTATTCATGTCAATCAGGAGAAACTAGTAGAGACAGCAGTGCCAAGGAAGAAAGCAAGCAAACAAGCAACTCATCTGCTTGTAATTTCCACATCTGGGGAAAAGTGTGGTTGTAGCAGGTTACCTTGGAAAAGCTAACCAGCAGGGTGAGTTACCAGGGAGGGAGAAACAAGAAAAAGGGAGGAAAAGGGACCAGTATGGCTTTGCAAATGAACTGACAAGGCTGGGAGAACTCGGGATCAGTAACTCTTCTTGAGACCGGGGGGGGCTGGAGACTCCTGAAGGCTGTTTGACCAGAAAACAGAGAAGGTCTACGAGTAAACACTGTATCTGGTGAATTTAGGGGAGCTATATGTAAGAGACCTTTCTGTATCCTTCACTGTTTACAATGTTTTAAAACTCACAATTTAATTTTGAAATAGATTTTCACCCAGATCAAAAAAGTGCATTATTTAGAAAACATGTTGTGTAGATGTGTGTGTGCACGTGCATGCACAAAAGTGTGTGCACACATACTTACATTCAGCAAAATATTTTCTTAAGTTTTGTTCTTTTTAATTTGGTTCATTGCTTTCTTCTGGGTAAAATTAATTAAAATATGTTCGTTAAGTCATGCAGCAAAGTTGGTGCTATGCAAATAATAAAGATTAATGATTGAAAGTCCTAAAATACTTGCTCTACCAGAGAAGAAAGCAGAAATCATTGAAATAAAGAAATTGCACAGTGGAATGCAAATATAATTCACCTTCAAAAAGTTTTGCATAGAATGAAACCTCAACTAAGATAAAAGAGAACTAGTAGAAAAACATGGATGTAAATGTTTCCTTTTTTGAATGTGTGTGCATGTCATGTGCATTGTGTGGGTAACTGTTACAATTAAATTTATAAAATCAAATTGAGTCTTCTCAGTATGTCCACTAGTGCTGCTCTACATGCTCTGCATGCTTTTATAGTGTACAGTGGAAAGAACAGGGGGAAATATGATCAGAAGATTCTATTGTGTTTGTGTGAGTAAAGAATGTTCAGCTGATCTTGAATGTATTTTCTTTTCATGGAGTCCATTCACCTGCAGTACTTAGGTGTTTTGTTTTTAACCCCTCCCTGTGAAAGTTTATTTCAGTCAAAGGGTTGTACATTCTCTGTTATATCACACAGCTTATATTTTAGGCAGTTCTCACTAGATCCTAAGTTGTTCCCATGAACAGTCTCTAATTATTTACTAGAAATATTTCTGTACCAGTCCAAACACCTCATGGCTAGGAGAAAGCCAAATACTAAAGTATACTTGGAGGAAATATTGAGGGACCCAATGTTTATGGTTTGGGTTTTTTATTTTGATGCCGTAATGACACCTCTTTTTTTCATTTTTATGATTCTTCTGAGTACTGTATTAGTGAAATATAATCCTCTCATTAATGGGGAGTCGAATGTAAAGGTAATGGTCATACATGATTTCCCAGCATTACACCTACTCTAAAACTGGTACATGAAAAGCAATATAATAATTTAGTGAAAAATACAGAAACAGGGTTCAGTGGGCAGGATGGGTGTGTATATGCATGCACACAAACAACACACACACACACACCTTAGGTCAATGTTGACACTGCTTTAAAAACATTTTCTGGCTTTAATTCTGGAGTAAGCACAATAGACAATCTGCAGAATTTTGTTTGGCAATACAACAGTGGAGAATGTCTTCATCCTTCATATTAGCCTATACTATCATTATCATCATCATCATCATCATCATCATCATCATGTTTATTTATATCCTGCCTTTCTCCCAGTACTGGGATTCAAGGTGGCTTACAAATCTAATACAGTTCAAGTTAAAACACTATAAAATTTGCAAAATACAAGTTTAAAAAAACAATTAAACCATTCCAACAATTAAAAACATTATATTATTAAAAGTTAAAGTTTAAAACTCTTTAAAAACAAAAACAAAACAGCATCCCCGTCATGCAAAAGCCTGGCAGCATAGAAACGTTTTTACCTGCTGCTGGATGGAGGCTTTACCTGCAGCCTAGGGAAGGGGTTCCAGAGTTTGGGAGCAGCTACTGAAAAGGTCCTTTCTCATGTTCCCACCAAATTCACCTGAGAGGGTAGTGGGACAGAGAGAAGGGCCTCTCTTGATGACCTCAATATTTTCGGGGACTCGTACAGGGTGGTATGGTCCTTCTAACAACCTGGACCTACCTGTATACTACTGTTCTGAGCACCTGTAGCTGCACTGCAGGGGAAGGTATGCATTTCATAGCCCCCAGGGAAAGAGACCAGAGGTGGTTGTGTATGGTGCTTCATGCCAGGATGCCACGCATAATGGGGGAGATCCAGATGCTATTTAATGCCAGGCAACACCTTCACATGCTTTCTTTGGATTTTTGCTTCATGAACTCACCCTCCTATCTCCCGTGCAGTATGAGCTTTGCTGCTCACTTTGGGTTAGGATATGAATTTTCTCCCCTTTACCTGAGGATTTTTGCCCACCAGATAATGTATTTAGGAGACTGGGACAATTAGTTAAGGCTGGTGTCTCATAATAGGCTGTCAGTGCCATGTTGTGATAAATGGGAATCCCTCTATTTATCAGGGCCGTTTTCCCTGTGGGAGGGGTTACTGTAAGACATGAGGAGTACATCACTGGTAGTGTGAGGGCAACCAGCCAATCAGATTGGAGTGAGAAAATAAGCTTCTTGGTGGTTGCTGGAGAGAGACTTCATTCCTTTGAATGGCCTTAGCATGGCTATTGTCTGTTCTGATTGTAGATTGCCAGTAGAAGGCCCCAGAAATGTCCCAATGCATTGATAGGGGGGTGACAAGTTAAATCATTGGGTAAACACTCAGCGAATGTGTTTTTTTTAAAAAAAATCAACTTGCTCTCAAGGAGTCCCAGCTCAGGGGAGTGCAAGGGGACCATAGAGAACCTTCCAATAATAGCATTGGGTTCCTCTGCTTTTGTCTTATTCCCAGGGAGGAAATTTAAGACCAAGTAGGAAGCAGAGAAAACCTTCTCACAAGTAGCAGGGGGAGAATATATGAGTTTGGTGTACATCTTGGGACCCTTTAAATGAAGGGTAGGGCTCTGGAACAGCCTCTACAGATCCTGAGACGGAGGGCCGGAACAGACTGGCATGTTAAGCCATCTTTTGGGCAGCTTAGGAGCATGGAGTTTATAAACCGCATGCTCCCAAGAAACCTGGAAGCCACCCAAAAGCCACCCAACCAATCACATGTAGATGGCTTCAGGACAAGGGCATGACATTTACACGCTATATGCTACTGGAGCACCCAGAAACCACCCTGGGGTTGTAGCCGGGCTGATTCAAACTGCTTTTTACTGGCCCAAATAGGAGTGGATCTTTTCTGCTCCTATTTGGGCCAACTCCAGGGAAGATTGGGCCACAGCGTGTGGTTGCCATTATTTCAGAGTGACTGGCTTCGGTGCAGCCCCAATCCACCCTTTTTGTGCAGTCTGGTTTATCCCTGAGTGATGGTGAAAGAGTCTACCCTTGATGGTGACTGAGGGTTTGCTTTCATCTACACATGGCTTGGGTCCAGCATACTTGAGAGAACACCTCATCCCATACAATCCTTTCCGCACACTCAGGTCCTTTGGGAGGAACCTACTGCAGCCAAAGAAAACCAGGCTGGTGGCAACCTCCCAGAGGACCTTTTCAGCTGCTGCTCAAAAAATATGGAATGACCTGCCAGAGGAGATCTGCCATCTAACATCGTTGGAGGCCTTCAAGAAGGCAATAAAGATGGGTCTCTTCCGGCAGGCCTTCCCTAACTGACCTCCACAGACTTTTTAACAGTCCATCTGTCTCACTGCCCCCATTGGATGTTTTCTGATTTTATTATGATTTCTAATTTTTTTTTAAAAAAAATATTGTTTTAGATTATTATGTTTTTAATGCTATAGCACATTGTTGTTTTGTTTTGTTTTGTTTTTTGTAAACCATTGTCCACTTGCTGTTACCCGCCCCGATCCACCACAGAAAGACGTGGGATACAAATAAATAAATGTATTATTATTATTGTTGTTGTTGTTGTCCTGCAATTGGGGGGAGGGATGCCCTAGATTTACCCTCCAATAAACTGAACAACCGAATTGCTGGATTTCCTTTGAGGCTTAGATGTTTCACCCAGGTGAAGTTTGAGGAGATTGTCATTGGCTGACACCTAGGTTTCCACTGGACCTGCTTCAGATTGCTCACCCCTCTTGCTACATCCAGCTACAACATAAATTAAGTAGGTTATAGGTCAAATATAGTGACTGTATTTAACCCAAATTTCTGTGTCTGGTCTCATTACACCATGGTTGGTCATCAAACAGGTATATATATGCTTAGGGTTTTCTTTCCTTTTTTAAACAAGGTACTACCAGTCACACACCTACTGCATTTTTTCTTTCCATCCCCCTTTTCACAACTTTTAGAAATGAACTAGAACATAATTTATACATACATAATTTATTAGCTTATGTGGAAATCTCTGAGAGCAGTTCAAAGAATTAGTCCATTTGAAATAAACCTGAGATATATTCCAGTAAAAGTAGGGGAGAAGAGAAGAAGGAAGAAGAAGAAATCAAAAGAAGAGTGAAACTTGCATTATTTGATGGCCTCCAATTGGCTTTCAAACTCAATAGTGTTCCTGCCTGGTTCTGTCTGGATAGCCTTTTCCCGATAATGTGCATTAAGATTGTTGTATAAAAGTAAATTGCATTATGCTGTATTGCAATGTTTTCAGATTTGACATTACATGAGCCTAACAGTATAATTTTCTCCAGTACTCTAATGACATTCTACTACACTTTTCTCTGTGGCTATTTTCTTCTTTCTATTGCTGCTGCTGCTGCTCTGGCATTCTTGTTGTGTTCCTGGAAGAAATGCACAACATTTCCCGGCACACATAAATAAGATCTGGCTTGTTCTTCACGATGGACACAGAGTCTAGGTTTTGTTTCAGCTGACTAAATCTAATAAAAATCTATTGCGATAGCAACCTTGAAAGTTTAATTTCAGTATTAAAAATGGCAGCGGTGCACTTAGCAGAAAGAAGGGCAGCGGCATGAAGAAAAACCGATACGACTGCAGTCTTCCAGTGGGACATCCCCCAATTAAACATGCAGAGGATTATGGCTTCAGTCAACAGCAGTGTTTAGCTTACTTGGAAGCTGGGATCTTATCAGCAATTTGAGCTCAAATAAGACATACTCTCCTCTGAAGTCTGTAATTTTTTCTTCCAGGACCTTTAACGCATCTCTTTTTACATACATTTGGACTATATGGTTCTCCATCCTTCCATGAATCTTATTCATAAAATGATTGAACTTCACATGTCATTTATAGAATCTAATTTAACTTCCAGGACAGTCTAATTCCTACCCTAAGGCACTGGTTACAATACTCACTTAAACTAACCTTCTACATTCCTTTCTAAAGCAAGACTATTGTTTATGGTCATGATAAAACACATTCAGTAGGTATATAATGGTATAACTTTGAAGCCATGGTTTATGAAGAAATGATGCAAGTGTTATTCTCTGGCTTAACACTGTCAGTTTAACAAATAAATAAACAGCTTCATTTATATACCACTTTATACCGCCTAAGCAGTGTCTAAGCAGTTTACAACTGTAAGCTACTTGCCCCCAACAATCTGGGTACTCATTTTAGCGACCTTGGAAGGATGCAAGTCTGAGTCGAGCTTGAGCCCTTTTGCTGGTCTTGAACTCGCCAACTTATGGTCTTGAGTGAGTGGCTGCAGTACAGGCATTCAACCACTGTGCCACCAGGGCATGTAAAATGTCAAATAAAGCAGTACATTAGATAACTATTGTATACATTTTGAGATTCTTGGAGGGACAATAAGAGCTGCTGTGAATTTTTATAACGCATCTGTTTTCTGTGGACAGGTTAGAGAATATGAGTACCAAAAACCAAAACAAAACAAGTTAAACACTCCCAGACCTGTATTACTTTTTAAAAAGAAAGTACTGAAGATTATATTGAATACCCCATGCATATCAGAGTTCCACCAAATATGTCCAATATGCTGGCAGACACACGCTGCTTCATTTCAAAGGACTTTCTTGGCTGTTCTCAGGCTTTCGAAGGATGGTTAAGCTGGTTGTCTCCCTATTGTCCTTCCACAATCATGAAAAGACCTTTTATTCTGGTGGTCCTTTTATTAAGGTGTTTGAAATTAATCTTTAATCCTATAGTTTTTTAATGGTTAACTGTGGTTTTTTAAAATGTGATAGCTTGTTTAACTGTGTATATTTTAAAAAATGTATAATGCTTATTCCATTTTCCACATAAACAAATTTGTAATAATCATATTCCATCTTTACACCTTCTTTAAACTTGATTTCTGTGTCCAGTTATGGATTTCTCTTAGCCTTGGTCCTTTCTTCCTAAAGAGTATTTTATCAAAGAAAATTACAACCTGTCAATTAATAGATACAAATTTCCCATTCATCTTAAAGACCCAAGTTATGGAAGTGTTTTATAACTATTATATATAATTGTTCTATCTTGAAACTTACTCTTTACTTCTAATGTAATAATAATAATAATAATAATAATTTATTTATATACCGCTTTTCCAAAAACATCAAAGCGGTTTACAAAAGGTGTCTTCCATGAACCAACACTGGGAAGCAAAAGGGGCTGTTCCCTAAGCTGAATGTGGGAGAAAGATGTTGAGTCACATTCAAACGTCTCAGATGTATTACAAAAAGCCTTCTTGTTCTTCACTCTTCAGGCCCTGTAACATGAAACTCAAAATAGGTTTTTGATGTGACTGACTATACATCTACAAATGCCATGATTCTTATTAGATAGTGGCATGGCAAGGTACAGCCAGCCAAGATTCCCTGGGAGGCTAATATGGCCCCTTAGACTCTAGCAGTTGCCCACCTGTTCTAGTCTTCCAACCAGGCCACTTTTTGATTCCATAGTCATATAAATGCATTGGCCAATTACTATTATTATTCTATATTATTCTATATCATGTTTATCTATTTTCCTCTTCTTCATCCATTATTTCAACAACAACAAAATGAGCTGTGTGTTTTGTCTGGTTGTATCTGTACCTGTTTTTATCTTGTATACATTTTTAATCTTCTTGAGGACTGCTTGGAGTACCAGTTCTGGAAGGAAAACATAAGTCACTAAATAAATAAAGTTATAAGAAACTATTTCCCTTTTTGAAGCAGCTCTACTGGCTATCTGTTTGTTTCCAGGCTCAATTCAACATGCAGGTCATGATCTATAAAACTCTACAGACCAGACAAGACATCCCCCAAAAGCCCACTTCCGGGTGTTATTGGCACATGACGTTTAGATGCCACATGTTCTGGTGATTCTAGAAAGCTGGCTTGAAGCTCAGATGTGGGTAGTTTCATGACATTCCAGTGGTGCAGGTATTTACATACTTTGTTTTCTTTTGCAATAAGGCTCTGTTACAGCCAATTTTTGTTTAAAGTTAAATCTAAGCAAGTTTTGGGTTCAGGGTTGTTCCTAAGAGAATGAACATCTCTGAGTGATGTTTGAAAGAAATTAGAAGACTTGAGATCTCCACCTAAGCCCTCTAATTTCTCTCAAAAATCTACAAATAGAAATCTTATTCCATCCTATGTGAGAAGTTGCTATCCTCAGGATTATTAGGAGTGCATTTCCACACATCTCTACTCAGAAGTAAATTTCATTCAGTTCATTGAAGTTTACTCTCCCAGACAAATGGATGCAGAATTCTAAGTGAAAGAAGATTCATAGCCATAGTACGCAGGAAAATAGATATTCAGATACTAATACTTTAATCCTGCATTTGGCCATGCACGTTCTGTGTCATGTCCTATGGTTGCCCAATTAAGACATCTCTTACTGTGAATTTGTATTGTGATTAAAATGGGACATCATTACAGCTTTTAATTCATGTGCTTTAGATTTATTCTTATCTCCATAAAGTTTATCCACCTGCTTTTCCCCCCTGACTTCACAGCTTTTGCTTGTGATTGCTGAATTCTGTCTGGATTAAAGATGGGCAAGCTCGCCCAGGTTCTTCAAATGAAACCACACATTTCCCTCTTTCCAAATGTTTGCTGTTAATAGAATGCTGGGCAACTATGATAATTCTTGAGAAAGGGTTTTATTTTATACTCCATTGCATGAGGAATGAGAACTAATATAGCTACATCCCTTACTCTCAAAACACTTGAATTTAGGGGCTCAGTTTTTAGTCTATTGCTTAATAGCATCAATGGCTTCTTGAAATCAAGCACTTTCCAAACCTTCTAAACCTTTATTTCTGTACTATTAATATTTAGTTTTCTCCATATTAAAATTTAAGTTTGACCATTTCCACATCTTGTAAGTTCATATTTTATATTTTCAGGTATTCTAGCAAAGTCTGTGGCAAAGCAGCTAAATCTTTAAGAGTTCACTTACTGGAATGATTTAGTGTTAATTTTTAATAGGATTGTGCAAATTGGCCGTCTTAAATAAAACTTCTGGTAAGCACTACATCATCTGACATAATTACAGACATCAGCAATGCATTGATTACTCTGGGGAAAAGATATACACACACAATATCCTAAAATGGTTGTAAATTAATAGAAGACTTGGGATGATGAAGAAATATTACACTAGCTGTGGTCATAGCTGCAGCAGTCCTCTTCCGCTATGATTACTGTTAATGATGCTGCTTAATAGTAATGTTATCACCCTCTCTTTAACCATCCATTTTAAAATCCCATTGTTGACAACTGCAGAACTGACAAACTACATGAGCTTCACGATTATGATGTTGCACAGAGTTTTTGGGCTTGCATCCACCACTCAGGCTCTTAATGTGAGAGCCTCATGGAAAAAGAGCACATGTGCAGTATATTATTATTATTATTATTAACCTTTATATAGTGCTGTAAATTTACACAGTGCTGTACATACAATCTTATAATTAGATGGTTCCCTGCCCTCAGGCTTACAATCTAAAAGAGACAACACAAAAGGAGAAGGGAAAGGTGGTGGGAAAGGGGATGAGGTCCAGTGGTTCTTCTCTCCCTCTGAGGCCTGGACCAAGGCAGATGGACTGGAGGGATGGCTTGGCTTCTTAATACATAGTTATAATGAGGCATCCTGGGGCAGATGGTACAATCCTGGGAACTCTTCCCTAAACAATATAGTCTTTAAATAAATTTTGATATATGAAAAATAGCACAGCAGTCTGATCCTAATATCTGATATGTTTATTTTTAATTGGAAAAGAATTATTTATTTTGAATATGGATGGATATTCAGAGATTCCATTTCTTTTAAAAGGTTTCATAATGACTCCCAAGCATTGATAAAGGCTGGTCTGCACTTTAGAAATAATACAGCTTGACACCATGGTAAGTGACATGGCTCAGTGCTATGGAATTCTGGGATTTGTAGTTTGTTGTGGTACTAGAGGTCTTTGGCAGAGAAGGCTGCCAAAACTACAATTCTCAAAATTCCATAGCACTGAGCCTTGGCACTTAAAGCAGTGTCAAATTGCATTATTCTTGCAGTGCAAATGCAACCTAAATCCATATCTATGTAACTTCTACAATGGTAGCAAGTTGCATTGGATGGTCCTTGTGGTCCCTTCCAGCTCTGTGATTCTTTGCTGCAATCCTGGGGGCTCTTAGAAGTGCAGTTCACCTCAATAGACTTTCTAGTACACACACACACACCTGAAATATTCTGTTGTTTAATATTCAAGATTATGCCACTGATGGCTCTATCCATCATGTTTTAAAATATTTAATTTTTAATTAAGTACCATTGGTACTTACCAGTGATATATTCTTTATCTTCCAGTGATATATTTGCCAATATTTATAACAGTAAAGAATAGTTAAAAAATAAAGTACCTGTTTCAATAGAAATTCACATGTGATAATCGACCCATCTGGTCCCAGGCCCACTGGCCTGATCTAGTAGTCTGTGTGCATTCCAATGAATGCAAAGACATTCCCCCTTAGAATCTTTCCAGTTTACTTCCACTGATGGGTTTACAGTCTCCATTTTCTCAGGGGATCATTGGATCAGACTGATTGTTTTGGAAATAAGTACTATTAATTTATTTTCCACAGAATTTGCATTCACCTAAGCAGCTTAGGACAGTGTTCACAATCTATTAATCTGTGTGTGAGAGAGGTGAGATAAATTGTTTTTACAAAAGCAATTGCTACAGTACAAGCTTACTTAGAAGCAAGTCACACGGAGATAAGGGATTTACTCTCTAGTAAGTCTGCTTAGAATTACAACCTTGGTTCTGTTAAAACCTTCTGGGAACTGTCTTTACTGAGCTGCATCACATTTTGGGCCACTTAGAAGCATCTGCTCTCCCTCCCTGTATCCCTCGCTAAAATGCTACTTCCAATATTATGCAGTTTCACATTGAAGCATTATGCTAAATCTATCAAGAACCCTAAGGGCACAGCTATTTGTGTTACAGCATTCCTTGTTCAGAGTTCATTTGTGACAGCACAACTGCCCTAAACTTGGTTTTGGCAGAATACCAGCCCTAAAGCACAGGAAGACAGCATGAAGAGTTTGACCTACTGTCTTTGAAAAGCTGAGTGTACAATTTGTCCTTGACAGTCTCAGCTTCTTTCCTGGGGCCAAACTACATGTTTCATGCAATCATGTGTATATTTTTTCTTAATCTTTTGTAGAACAGTTTGTGGATTATACTTCCTGTGGAGGAGCCAGCATGGTTTAGTGTATTGAGCACAGAGTGGTGATTTGGGAAGCCAGGGTGCAAAACCCTGTATAGCCAAGGAAATCCATTGGGTGACATTGGGCAAGTCACATGTCTCAGCCTTAGAGGAAGGCAAAAGTAACCCCCTGCCAAATCTTGGCAGGAAAACCCAGTGATAGGCCTTAGGGTCCTCAAAAGTCAGAAACAAAAAATTGAAGCCATGCAGTGTGCCCTTCTCTTACGCAGGGGATTCATTCCCCCAGTGTAGTGAAAATAGTGGGTATGATGGAGCCCTATTGAAAACAATGGGGCTTATGCCTACGGCACAGTGTGTGTGCCATGGTTGCACATGCCATTACCTCTTCCAGCACGCGGATTTCAGCATATGCTGAAAGTCGCGTATGGCACGCCCATGTATGATGCAGGTGCCATGTGCAAGGACAACAGGAGGAAGAAATGTAGGGAACAAGTGAAAAAAAGAAGAAATATTTTTTTTTAAATTCACTTCCTCTCTCCTTCTCCCATAACTTTATTGTTGTTAATTACCTTTGAATCAACCTCAACTCATGGCAATTCTTGAATGAGACATTTCCAAGACCTGCTATTTTGTACCACTCTACTCAGGTCCTGCAGGTTCAAGTCAGTGATCTCCCTGATTCACTCTAGACAACTGGCACACAGCCTTCCTCTCAATCTAAACTGCCATCTACTTTTCCTACCCTCATTGTCTTTTCTATTGAGTCATGCCTTATGATATGATCAAAGTACAACAAACCCACTTTCATCATCTTGGCTTCTAGGGATAGTTCAGGCTTGATCTGTTCTAGAGAGTTTATCAGACTCATTTGTTTGTATATTCTTTAACTTTCTTTGACTTCTTCTTTAACTTTCCTTAGTAATTGTTCCAAGTCTGTGTTAATTTCCACTTGTAGTGTAAAGCTATCTGCATATCTTAGATTATCAATGTTCCTTCCTTCTTCAATCTTCCTTTTTCTGAGCCTAAACCTGCTCTTTTCGTGATATTTTCTGAATACATGTTGAACAGATAGCATGATCGAATGAAGCCTTGCCTGACCCCTTTGCCAATTGGGAGCCATCCTGTTTCTCTATATTCTCTCATAATTGCTTGTCACTTAATAGGGAACAAAATGTGGTTATCCAGGTTTTTTTCTAGTAAGTTAAAACAGTCAAGAAATAATTGGAAGTTTTCCAGACACATAGCTTCCAGAGGTTGTAAAATACATTATGCCACTGCTGATTGCTTCTGGTTATAAAAAAAAATCACCTCTGAATTTAGTTGATACATTTTAATCATAAACGCATGCATGCACATAGTCATACATATATACATAAATGCATAGCTAAATAAATGTTCGTCTTCCTATTGGCCACACTTAAACATGGTCAAATCATTTTCAGATACTGGAGAGGAAACACCTCAAAAGTTCCCATCAAAGTAGAATTCTGGAAACCAGAATATGCTACTTTTCACTTTTTGGGGCCCAGCATGTCCCATAGTATGTCACCCAACCTTTTCACACTAGGGCTTACTGTCTCTCAGTCGTTCCTGGATCATTGAGGAAGCATGTGTTTATGAAAGGCTGGCGCATGTCCTCAGCATCATGGAATCGTCGGCTCCCTCTAGGGTTACTGAATCATTCAGAGAGAGTGAATTTCCTCTTAACACAAAGTTTCTCTTCAGAGGAAATTCACTCTCCCTGAGCTATTCAGTAATGCTAGAAGGAGCTGATGATTCTATGATGCTGAGGAAGCATGCCAGGTGTTCACTCGTACACATGTGTTTCCTCAATGATCCAGGGATGGTTGAGAGACAGTAATCCCTAGTGTGATTATCTTCACCGTTTTGGAAAATTCTCCTTCAAAACCTCTGAATTAGTCCATGCCAACTTTATAGCTTGGACGTCCTTCCAGAAACTGACTTGCCAACAAACTCATAATTCTTTTCACTCTCACTTTCCTCTTCTTCTTTTAATTCCTTTTTCAAAACAAACAACTCATCTTGTTTATAAAGTTGCATTTATTTATTTAATTTGTATGCCACCATTCTACCTGAGTGGCACCCAAGTAAACTTAGAGAAACAGTATTTTCTTTTTTAAAAATACAATATTTAAAAAACCACACAATTAAAATCACCTCATAAAACACATTAAAATCATTTTAAAGGTTTAAAACATTCTCAGTATTTGACAAAGAGAGGAGCCACATAGACTAGTATAGAATCATCTATCTATCTATCTATCTATCTATCTAAAAAACTGTAAAGGCCATTCCCCAATATACCATCACAGCCTCACAGTCAAGTAAAGATATATTTGTGGAGAGAGAAGTGGTGTTGATTCTTGGTGGGTCACCATGGCAAGACAGTGGTTAGTGACTATTATAGCAATAGCAAGTACACTTCTATATCACTTATCAGTGAATTACCACTCCAATAAGCCAATTGCCCCCAACAAGCTGGGTAAACATTTTACTGACCTATGAAAAGATGGAAGACCTTGGAGCCCTCCTCTAGGATCAAATTTACAATATTGTGTCTGCAGTGCTAGCATTTAACCACAGCACCACCGGAGCTCCTTTATGGATGACATATTGAGTTTCTGGTGTGGCTATAGTCATCCAACAAGGGCAGCTGAATTTTCTGGACCCTTATTATGTATAATTCTTTCTGATTTAAGTGAATAAACAATGGGGCTTTCTATATTGGCAGGAAAGTGTGACATGAAGTTGTCTTTTCCTTAATGCTTAGCAACTGCACCACAGCCTTTAGATGGAGCTGCGCTGTTCTACAGTTTTTAAAAAAGAAGCTGGGAAAACCAGCACCTTTTTAAAGGCACTTCTCCTCCCCTAAAACGCAAAAAAAGCGTTTTCATGGCACACTTTCCCTTTTTCTCATCTAAAGGCTAGAGTTTCATGCAGCCATGAACACACTTCTTTTTGCCAGTCTAGATCAGGGCAGCGTTGCTTGTGCACATTACTTGGGGGGGAGCTGTGGATAAATTTTGCAGGGACTCATTTTCAGAGTCCCATTACAGTCCCAGCCTCATTGAATCAATGGGATAATCTGAGATATTGATATCCCTAAGCATCACCTGAAACATTTCCACATACGGAGTGTAAAGTCCCTAGCTTTAGAATTCTCTCATCTATGAAATCTTAAGAGGAAAGTTATTTTGTCTCTTATCAATTCAGTCATGAACCTTTGCCCCACTCCAGTATAAGATACAGCAACACCTTCACCTAAGAGCTGTAGCTGAGAAGTATTTCAACCCTATTGTTAATTTAAGCACAGTGAAAAGACCTTTCTGGACTAATTCTCTGCAGGGTTATACAGAAAGATTGTTAGTTTCAGTATTGCTGCTTAGAAGCTTTTGTGCAGGAGCTAGATAATGGACAATTGGTAATGAAATTTGCAGGACTGGCAGTTGGGAGGCACTAGTTCTTGGGTGAGTTATCAAAAAAAGAAAGGAGAAACAGTTGGTGCAAGACAATCTATGCAGGCACAGAATGTACGGGTAACCCTGTGGATATAAGACAATCTGCAGATCTGGTGGCATGAGGTGGAACACTGGAAACCTCCCTTGCCTTAAAAGGATTCTGCATATGTCTAGTGTTTTTCCAGTGAGACATCCTTTCATGAGATTATCACACAAGGGTCAATTCCAGAACCATCTCACAATCATCCCATTACTATCCCACAATTATCCAATTGCCAATAATGGGATATTCATTGCCAATAATGGGATGATTGTGGGATGGTTCTCCTGTGTATGGCTCACTTTCAGTTCTATGAAAAAAGTTGTGCTACACTGAGGAATATTGTTGCAGTTGCCATCCATTGCTACAAGATGACTGGACCTTTACTTACAAGGGGAATGTAATGTGCAGCTCTACTGTATCCTTTTGCAAAAGTAAGACCTTTGTACACACTCACACCCACCCACACACACCCCTCTACTTCACAATCGCAGCCATTTTTCTACTAATGATAATCCAACATGACACATCTATAACTAGTTTCAGTTATTGCTGCACTCCCTGTTCAGTTTCTTGTCTTTTAATTTTCAGGGTCATACATAATGTCTTAAATGTATTCTGCATCAGAGATTTTTTAAATAAGCTTTGGCTTTCCTTTACAATTAAATTGTCTGCTTTTGAAGAAGTGGCTATTTATTTTCCTACTTTTTAATACACTCCAATGTTTTGCATTTGATCTAATACATGTGTACAGAATAATATTTGTATATTCATATGTTTACAGTGGTCCAGTGTTATTTCACATCGTATATAATACATAGTAGGTTATGACCGTCAAACTATCATGAATATTGACATTCACAGTTGAGGACTGACAATCTCTCATGAATATTGCAAATGTCAACATTCAGTAGTCTATGGCCCATTTTGTTGAGCATAAACTAGTGATTACTAACAATCTGATTTATGTCACAGTTACTATTCAGTAATGTATCTTTGACATTTATGAGATAGTAAAAACAGTTAATCTGGACTTCATGCATTCACTAGATTTGAACATTGGGTTGTATCCAACTGGTGCCCTTTACTTGTAGAGGGACTTATTTCATCCAAAACAGGTGGCCAGGAATGAAAAGGAAAGGGACACATTTTAGGTCATTTGCTTCTGTCCTGTAATTCCACATCACAAACTTTCATGATGTTCAAATGACTCCACACCTCTGCAAAACAAATTGTGGGAGGGGTGTATGTGGATTGTTAAATGTGGACCTCTGCAGTTATCTTGAGGGTCTGATCCATTCAGGTCCTGCTTCAATTACTTTAAGGGGTATGCTAAAGCATCATCATCATCATCATCATCATCATCATCATCATCATCATTGGTACAATTTATGGAGCTATTCATTACAAATAAATGGGAAAGGATGCAGTAATGGAAACAGAAGCAAGGAAATTTCAATTAGTTCTAAATGATCTTTCAGGTTCAATGTGCTCATGCAACATTGTTTATTCAGTTGAGTTAAATCAGACAAAATTATAAGCTGATTTGATGGCACATAACAATTTTTTTTTTTTTACTTTGCAGTATACATCACTTTGGGCCACTGTAAGGAATATACAGAGTTCAGGTAGAGTGCAATAGGCCTGTGCTACTTTTATATTGCTCTTGTTCCATGCCTTCAAGTTGTTTCTGATGTTATATCTGGATCTTAAAGCAAGCTGATACTGAGAAGTGTGACTGTACAATGTAAAAAAATAGTATATGATAGAGGAGGAGCCCAGTAACAAACTTTTCATCAGTCTTCTGCAAATACAACTGACTATATAGTCCATATCTATTCCTGACGGATGCTTTTCTGGATCTTTCCATTAGCAGAAGAATAGCAACGAGGAGCCACCTATTCTGTGTAAATATATCAAATGTCTACATCAATATGCCATAGAAATGAAGCCTCTCCTGAAAGTGTAACCTCTTCTGAATATTTGTATGTGTGTCTACCCATGTATATTTGTGAATACTGAGAAACAATTCAGAAAACAGAGACCTAGGGCCTTTTATTTCTTAAATTATGTAGCAATATGCATATTCTAGCTATAAAACAGAAAATACATTTGATTTGTTCTGCCATTTTTGTCAATTTTACAGCATTTCATTGATAGCAAAGTCACACACCTTTAAGTTAATAAATAAAAATGAAAGGAAGAAATATGTTGTTGTTTCTGAGCTCAGTAATATGCAGGCACACTGCGTATGTAAGGTACATTAGGCACTGTCACTGATTTTATTATTCCCTCTATTCCACTGACAGCAAGGTTGCAAGAGAAAATTAATGGGATAATTTTACTTCTAAAAGTCTTCTGACATTTATTGTTCTGTAGTCTATGGCAAGATATTTGTGAAGTTTGGAAAACTGTAAAGCAGCAGGCACAGGGGCTGCCATTTTCAAACCAATTGCTTCAGAATAGTCTTACTCAAGTCAATAGTCTACTTCAGAACTACTGATTTAATAACAAGTGTATGGATTTGCTACATGATTAACATTGAAATGCTATACCTATTTAAGTCCCACTAAGCTGACTTATAAGTAAGTCCCTTTGAATAGGGTTTACTCCCAGGCACAGGGTTGTAGCTGGGAACATTAATTTCAATAGAAATCCTTCAGTGGGATTTACTTTCAGGCAAGCCTAATGTAGATACGGTGTTAGACAAACTGTTTTCATACTGTAATATCTTACTTAAAGGTAAGAAAGAAACAACCGATCCAACAGAAGTTGAATATTTAGTGTGTCCTCTCAGGTGAAATGTGATATTTAGCCTACTGTCCAAATTAGACTGTGACCTAATGGATTCAGATGACTTTTGATTGACTAAATTAATTGTGTATGAAAAACATATGTCTGGAATAGAGATTACTTCAATACATTAATTACTTTTAAAATCTATTCTTAAGGTCTCTTTATATTATTTTCTTTAGAAAGAGTACATATATGTCATACAGCAACATCATTAGAGAACCAAAGTATGCTGTGGCCATCATTCCACAATAAAATAAAAATTGTACATAGAGAAGATCTGTCTTGCTAAAAGATCTAGGGTAGAGAGTCTCAGAGGGACTCTAATGTGAGGCCCTAAAATGAGTCTGAGTCTCAGCTCAATAGGACAACAGTCTGGCTCTAGGTCATTTCAATTATATTGATTTTTCAGATTAACTTTTCTATATTGTTCTGCTGTCTCCTTGTTCCATTGTCATTTTATATATGGTACATATGTTATATATTCTATTGTATATAGTATATGTTTTTACTATTTTCTTATCCATCACCCTGACAGTTTTACTGATCAATGTTACTTTCAAAATGTTAAAGAAAGAAAGAAAGAAAGAAAGAATTGATCTGCAATCTCAGTTTCACTCAGTTTTTATTGAAAGCAATAGGACAAATTATGTCATGACTAGTGATGCACAGACTTTAGTGGGCCAAAATTATACTACTTAGTGGGTGATGATAACTTTGTGTCTATCTCAGTAATGTAGAATTGTATCCTGAATCCTGAACTAATCACATTTACACTATATCCACAGAAACGTCATATTTCGGTGATTTGGAATATTGAGATTTCACATTAAATGATTACATGTTAATCAAGTCAAATCATCTTTTAAAAATAAATTCAATAAACAACTTTGGGGAGGGGAGGGGAGGGACACAAAAATGAAAAAAAAAAGTGTTATCAGAGATGTCATCTAGGGAAAAGACAGCCCAGACTTATCCTTGTCATTTTAAAGGTGTTCCATCTTTCTCGTCAATGGTCTGTCAAACTCCATCTGCTGCCCACACCTTCACAACTTCATGCTCAACTTCTAGCTCATTCAGACAGCATTCGTAGGAGATTGGGGGGAGGGGGTACTATAAATTCCTATAACAAAGGTACCAAGGGTCTAAGAAATATCTAAATTAGGAGAAACTACACATAATAATAGAATTTTTTTGTGAAAACACTTAGCTCTTTCACACTACAAATTATAGCACTAGCATTCCATTTTAAATGTCATGGCAACTTCCAATGGATTTGCAGTTTGGAAAGGGTGGCATTTAGAATTTAATACGGAATGCTCAAGGGCCTCACTAAACTAAAAACTAAAAAGTAGAATAATAGTGTTATAATTGTGTGGTTTGAAAGAGGTCTTCTTGTTGTTGATTTTTTATTTACAAATTTTCAAAATTTATGTGAATGTAGCCCACAATAAAAATGCAATTGGAAACATGAAACATTCAATAAAACTGAAATTCTTTGGTTCACTCATCCCTTATCTGTAAATCTTAAACTTTGTTTAGATTTTTAAGTGTCTAGTGGTTTGTTTGTGTACAGAGCATAGAGACAACTAGTGATCTTTACGTAAGCTTTGGCCTGATTCTGTGTATAGTTCAAATCGACAAATTGATTTTAAATCATATTGTGGTTCCCACTACAAATTTACACCGGAGGACGGGGAAGGCAGGTTGGGGTGGAAGAGAGGCAGGCTGGGACAGAGAGACAGGCCAGGGCAGAAGGAGGCAGGCAGGGATGGAGGAGAGGCAGGCTGGGGAGGAAAGAAGGAAGCAGGCCAGGAGGATGGAAGTCTGGGGACAGAGAGGCAAGGAGGCCAGGGGTGGAGAAGGCTGGGGGCGGATTCGAATCCACCTTGTTCCCACTTGGGTTGAATAATTGATTCAGCCCAAAAGACCCAGGAAAAAAATAGTCTTTTTGACACAGGTTAAATGGGTCAAAAGCATGTCCCCCTTCCCAAATTGCTTCAGCAATTCAGATTAAGTGGGAACCATGCTAGTTTAAACTGGATTGAACTGAATCATGATCCGTTTCAACTGTAGTGGGAATGAGGCCATGGTGTTTGCTGGCAAAGTTAGAAAAGTCAAGGAATCACCATGTCTTACAAATGCCCCATTAACTAAGATCATATGTGCTTGTCAAAAGCATGAATGTCAAGAAGGCTCACAATGCTATGGAACTTGGTAGACTTCTCTGAGTTCTGAAATTCCCAGCAAACAGTCCTGGTTAACTATTATCTTCTGTGTCTTTCACAATGGTTGATTAAGTGCAAGGCATCATGATTATTCATACATTTTGCAATCTCCAGGCTTCACTATCCTTTATTCATTTCTAGGCTGGGAGAGGGAGGAAGTGAGAAAGAAGAGTTTTCTTAGAGGTGACCTGCAAAGGGGAAAAATAATAAGCTTTCATTATGTCTCAGGGGTGTCCTAGTTTCCAGGAATCATCTATTTTGTCAGATCTCTCCAAGGTCAATGCCTAACTCACTATTTAAAATCTGTATGTTGCCTCTGGGATCTAAGCAGGATTTATAGAGACTTCTATACTGACAAAATTCAGTAACTGGTAAAAGAACTAGTCTTCTGCTTTTTACCTCCCTACATTGACATGCCAACATAAAGATTATGACAAAATTTCCAAACACTGCATGTAAATGGTACACATGTATTACTTTGTATTGCTTCTCAAAAACAAGGATTTATATCAGAGCAATCTAAAAATATTATATAATATTTATATAATAGAGAAAAGTGGGACCTGGAAAACATTTGGCAATATTCTTATACAAGATCATATAATAGATTTGTTATTCATATTTTTTGAATGCTACATTTTTGTATTACTTAAGACCAATGTGGAATGAAGATATCTACACATATTAGCATGAAATATCCAGTACATGGAAATTGGCATGAAATATCCAGTAAGTGGACCATTCAACCTGTCCTTATCTTCAAGCAGAGTCTGATTGGGTATATGGTAAAATTTTGATCAGTTAGCATTTTGACATGAAATTTGCACATATCAAATAAATATGCAAACCAGAAAGCAATAATCTCTTGGTATTGCCACTTTTCAGAATATTACAATGCATTTCTTCAAACAAAATAGGTAAGTAAAAATATGTATGTTATGGGAAAGTGCATAGAAGAACATTTGTGTAAAAACATTACAATAGCATTGTATTAATGAAGATGGCTTGCAAAAGAGATATATCTAGACAAAAAGTGTTCAAAAACATATTAGGATACATGCTCATGAATCAGGCCTCTTTTTAAAATATTGAAAACTGATGAGGAAATGGGACAAACTAAACATAGACATGGGAAACAATAGAATCTGAGAGAAACTGAAATGGACAATTCTCTCTATATCTAGGCCTGATATCTATGATATCTATTACTTGCAGGATTTTTTTTTCTGAAGGAAATTCTTGATGCATTTCTGTCAAATCGATTCAGGGACTGTAACAACTCCAAGGCAGACACTTTTGGCTCAGTATCATTATCTAAAGAATCATCATCAGAACAATTTGAGGAATGGTGAGAACAAACAGCATGATGTTCCCTGAAATGTGTCTCCATAGGCAAGGCTGAACACAGCCAATCTCAGATGGGAAAAAGTGAACATATGATGTGTTGATATTGCACAAAGCACTGTGGTGCCATCAGCAGGTCCTAGAAAAATGCAACTGCTAATATGATACAATTCCATAGTATAGTACCAAGTCATGTGATTTACAATATATACAAATGTATCTAGTTACAGGAAATCCAAATCACTATTCAACTGGTATCACTAATATTTGATCATGAGACAAAAATCTTCAAGAACCATTTACAACCTGTGGCACTTGAGCTGAAAGCAGAAGGTGGAAATTTTTGGCCAAGGGATTCACACTGTTGGTTCCCTAAGGAACATATTTTGCTTCTACCATTCTGCTATTTCTTTGGTCAGTTGTTTTGGGTTTTTTTTTTTTCTTTTTCTTATTTTAAATGGAAACATCTTCAAAAGTCTTTATAGAAAGCAATAAACAAGTAGATATACACATGCACACATGTAAGATTCAGAGCTCTAATTCAGAACTCAACAAGATAACAAATGGAAATAGAAGCATTAGTACAGTTGATCTTCACCTGGTAGATCATGCCATTTAAGAATGTAATATATAACTCACAAATTTTCTTGTTCTTGATGAAAAAAAGTGTCTTAACACAGTGAAAAAAAATGATCAACCACAATAAGAGTTTTCTTGTACAAATGTGGGGAATACACACACACACACACACACACTAAGCAGTCCACAATGCTTATGCAGAAGGTATTTGTTTCTGTGCAACATGTTGCATCTTGTGCAACAAATGTATTTATTTGCACTTTTTTTTTCACATACAAGTCCTGAAAGGTGAAAAAAAATATTTGGAAAATGTGCAAAATTTATTACAGCTTTACCCAGTGAGGAGCTTCCTTGTGAAGTGATCTGATGCAAGAACAAAATAAACCAAAATGTATATCCCTCATGATAGTCAACTGCAAGAGGGGAATAATTCAGATCTGAGTCACATTGACAGTATTTTTGGACATTATCATTTGGAAAAGGTGGAAAGAGTGGGAGGGGCAAAACACAGGGAAGAGGAAACCTGGTAAAGACAGCTGAGAAAAGAGAGCAAGACTTTGGAAAGTCACTGGCTATTTCTTCCTATATTTCCTGACTTTCTCCCAGCACGAGATCTAAGGTGGCTTGCACAACACTAAATGGATGGGGGCCCCTCCTCCATAAAGCACACTTGTTATTCACTTATTTGTATTTATATCTCATATTTTGTCCAGTAACCTCATGGTTGGCTCCCCTCTTCATGTACATCAGATGAGTATGACTGGCCCCAGATAACCAAGTTTCATGGTTCAGAGGGGAAATGAACCTGGATCTCCCTAAGCCTTATTTGGCTCTCTTTTCCAGTGTACAGCCTGATAAACTCAGTGCAAAGTCAACAGCTATTCATATAATTATGAAATATTTTCTCTAGTGTAGCTATTCTTTCCTTGAACACTTGGCTAGAACCTAAATGCACCTTATATTGCTATTTTGCATCGTTTAGTGCATCTTAAATAAATTACAGTCCCTTTTTATTTCTTTGTCTGTTAATACATCACCCTTTCTGCCTGTTTTAGCAATAAAAAGACAAATCACACAAAGAAAGTACCATTTTGTACCTCTTAAGTATTGTTTGCATATGACTAGTTTAATCATGCACAACATTTAGCCTTCATTATAGTGAACATTGTTAGTAGTTGATGCCTTGGAGCACAATAATACATAATTTTACGTTAATCATTCTTTGCTCAGTTCTCTTTTATAGTGTTTCTAACATATGCTACAAATTAGCACTTATTTTTAAACTTCAATGACTGTACAAATTACACTTGCATTATATCAAGGTTTTGCTGAACTGTTCAAATCTAAGTGCAAAAATCTTTTCCTGTGATGAGGGAAGAGAAACAGATTTTTATGGCCCAAAATAGCATGAAACAGAGTGAACAAAAAAAAATCTCTGAGAGGTGTAGGGATTGTTCCTTCATCCTGAGACTCGGGTGCATATTTTTTTCTGATTGGTTTGTACACTTATTCTCACTGCAGAATGATTTTTTGGGTTTTTTGACTAATATCAAAGATCTGAGATAATAAATCAATGACTATATGCAGACACCAATTTGCCTGGAAGATTTCTAGTTAATTTCCAGCTCTATAGGGGTAAAATCCTAATGCATCTTACTAACATCTCTAATTTATTTTCCAATTTGCTCCAATTTACTAACTAACTAACTAACATCTCCAGGCATCTTACTAACATCTAATTTTTTTTCTCCTATTTGGTTTATGACATCTTGCTTGACAAAAAAGCCAGTCGAGCTTCGAAAGCTTGCAACAAATATATTGTGCATTTTGGTTGGCCAATAAAGGTATCACTGGGGCTCAATAGACTGCCCCAAAAGGGTGGGCTAAAGGCACCCGCTTTTGCTCTCAAGGGAGCCTGCAGCAGCCAAACCACACAGGCTCCCTCCACACCAAAAAGAACCCCCTAAAAGGAGGTTCTTTTTGGTGCACAACATGGCCAGAAGGAGCAGGAACCAATGTGCACTAACATCTCCATTTTTTCCCTCCTGTTTGGTTTGTAACATTTTGCCTGATGAAGAAGCCAGTTGCTCTTGAAAAGCTTGCAACAAGTATATTGTGCATTTCAGTTGGCCAATAAATGTATCACTGTTTGGGGGGGGGGGGTTGGACATCTTGAAAGTGTTTAGCATGAAAGTAAGAGCTTTGGCAAGAGAAGGGAGACATCCAAAATCTGAAAAGGATGAACAGTATCAATGCCATGCCCAGCCGAGGAAAAGGAACATGCAAAGCACAATATCATGTCCACTACACAATAGTGCCAGCTGCCAAACATATAGTTTGTAAGATTAAGACACCATTTGCCAAGATATTTAATGATGGCTTGTCCAAACTGATTTCAGGTGCTACAGAAATGACCCTGGTATGAAAAAAAAAATCTTAAAATCATAGAGTTCAAGATATTTTCATGTAAGATGTTTCCTTTAAGGAATTATAAATACTTAAGGCTGAAAACATATGGACATTTATCTGAGAACCCTGCTTGTAAATAGCATATTAAGAAAAACATATCATGTTAATTTGTTGGAGTTTCTTTGCTGAATAACAAGGGAGAAATGATACTTTTTTGATGTTAAGGAGTTTTCTCTACCTCCTTTTTCTCCCTGTAATAACTATTAGTAAGTTTGAACTTATTATTTAATTATTATTCTGCTCTTATCAGTGATCAGTGATCAGAAGTAAGAAGCTTGGGAAAGTTTTGCAATGAAATGGATTCTGGATTGAAGTAGTGGAATGTTTTTCAGAATCTCAGGGCTGACTTTGGGCTGAAACAGACAGCTGTATAGGGGTGGCTTGATGCCAACTCTTTCATCTCTGGATCAGGACCACAGACCTGATCTGCCTTTTTTTTTTCTGGCACCAAAAAAAAAAAAAAAAAAAAAAAGCAGCAAAATGCCACTCCTTTTTGAGCCAGAAAAAGGGTGGCTTCTATGATAGAGCAACACCTTTTCTGCGCTTCTGCAATGTGTGATGTATGAATGGCACACCACTGGAGTGCCGCAATGATACCCAGCATGTGTTTGGATGGGCATTGTGAAACCAGCTTGGGAGGAGCATTAGGGCATGTGTCATCTAACGCCACACCCCAATGCTGTCCGCAGGCTGACATATTGTGCTGGTCTGTTTTGCCCCATGGTGTTGCATGAAACAGAAGCTTTGGTTTGCAGTCCACCAATAGTTTCTTTAAAAATTAGCAATTAATGTAATGACCAACCAAATATTTTTATTATTGACTTTTATATGGTCTTCACTATTTGCTATGCTAGTTAAGATTGCTGAGATGGGAATTTCAGCAATATCTACAGTACCACATCATTCCCACGCTTATAATAAAGCTATTGACCGTATATTGTTTTATTGTTGTTGTTTGTTGTTGTTGTCATGTTCCTTCAAGTTGTTCCTTATGTATAGTGACTCTAAGGTGATCCTATCATGAGATTTTATTGTCAATAGTTGCCAATTAGTGCCACTTTGGATGTCACGATTTGAGTGTCACTTGACATGCCCAAAGTCACCCAGTAGGTTTCCCTGCATGTGCAAAGAGTCAAAACCTGGCCTCTAGAGTCATAGTCCACTGCTCAAGCCAAGACATCACGCTGGCTCCCAGTATATTGTTTCTACTGTTCATTATATATTGTATATATTAAAAGAAACCTGTTTCAGAGTTGTGAGTCATGGGCCCAGATTTCTATTTGTATAAAATAGTGCATCTGTGAATTGCAAATATTTGGGGCTTCTACAATCAGGATTTAGGATTAGCAAACTTGATTCGTCTACTTCTATAAACACCTCTCTTTTTACCACCTCTTGCATTGTATGGAGCAATGCATGTTAAAAATGTAAAAGTGTACATTACATTTTCTTCCTCTCCTATGGGGTATGGGGGCAGGGAGAAATTCAGAGAAATAATATAGGCAGGCACCCTAATGTCAGCTGTTAAGGGAGTTATATTTGTGGAGAAAGGAAACACACAATCCCTACCTCATTAAGGAAAGGATTCAGTGGCATGATAATGCATGCACTGGGACATGGCATGATTATCACTGACTTGCTGCGTTATTAAAAGCATTCTGCAGTAGTGTGCTAGAAACATTAGACACTGACTGGAAGAAACTGTTATTTGTACTTTTGAACCTTTCTCTGTGATTCCATATCAAGAAATAAGTTAGTTTCAATATCACACCCAGGTAAATGCAAATTAGACACAAGCAGAGGTGTTCAAGGTACAGCCCTCCAAACATTGTTGGACTGCATCTCTCATCATCCATTACAGTTCATTGTATTGGCTATGGCTTATGGGTGATTTTGATTTTTGAGACGTAAAAGTTATTGGAGAGGCTGTATGGTATAGTGGTTTGAGTATTGGACTAGGACTCTGGAGATCAAGGTTGGAATCTCTGCTCAGTAGTAGAAACCTTGGGGAAGTCACACTCTCTAGTCTCAGAGGAAGGCAATGTCAAACCTCTTCTGAGGAATTTTTTCCCCAAGTAAATGCCATGATGGTCTTGAAATGACTTGAAGGCACACAACAAGGAGAGTTATTGAGTCCATAGACCATACGGTGCTCACAGAAAAAGGCCACCCTAAAGAAGATGGCACTATATATAGTCATGAAAATGATAGTTTTAACTGCAGCAAGTAGAGCCATCTGAATTACTGGGCTGGCTGATTTGCCAGGGGGTAAGGAGGCAGTCAGGGCCATGGAAAACCCGCCGGCATGATGCCAGGCTTACTGGCCTCCAATTGGCCGGCAGAGACTCAAGGGGATGGCACTTCTTCTGTGGGCCGGAACTACATCTCCCAGAGGGCACCAGAGGATGGAAGTGCCGCTGATTGGTTGCTGGCACAGGCTGAAGCAGCCAGGATTGGTGGAAGCCAGGACCTTTGCCCAATCCTGGCTCCTGATTGATTGGTGGGCTTATGTAGGCCCTGAGCGTCACATGGCTATTACCATTCTAACTGGGCTCTTCCTACCCTCCCTCCCTGTATGAAAGATGGTGCTATGTGTCACAACCTGCCAAGGGGCAGTAGCATAGATCTTGGATCTGGTGGGCATGGTTTCCAGGGCTGGGTAGCATTGGATCAGGAGTCTGATGGGGACCTGGGGGTGCTGAGTAGCTTCCGGTGTCACCATTGTGGAGGTTGAATTGAATCAGCATCCCACGGTGACAAGGGGTAGAAAAGCCGATAAGCGAACAACCAGTTACCAGGAGTGAAGGGGTGATTAACTGGGCACAGCCCTGATTGTCATCCCGAAGCCTGGCTGTGACCAGGCAAATGGGTTCATCAACCAATAGCAAATTGGTGGATGAAAGATTCAGACCCCATGCTTTGCAGGCAAACCCTATGTTTATGTTAATGTTTATGTGGCTCAATAAAATTGTAGCCTCTCTCCTTCCAGTCAAGACTCGTTGTGATCCTTGTTATGGCATCTCCCCTCCATGGCAAAGATTACTTGTATGTGAGGGGGTATCCAAAAGTTTTAATGATCACCTTTTAAAAATTTGACAGAAAGTTTGTTTCGATTTGTAGTTGTTAACTTATCTCTGTGTAGTCACTATCTAGATTTATACATTTTCCCCAGCGTATCTTGACCCTCCAAATACCTGATATTGTAGAAGTCTGCAGATTGCACCTGACAAGGATTTTACACTTTAGTCACTTCTGGCAGAGCCAGTCACAAAAATAAAGGACGCAATGAGTTAGGGACCAATGATGACTCTGACAAAATTTCATCAATATGCCGTAATAACCTCTGGGTGATAATTATTACTTTAAAATACCCTCCCCCCCCCGGTAAGGCGCAATCTGTGGACTTCAACAATATCAGGTATTTGGAGGGTCAAGATACACTGGGAAAATTGTATAAGTCTAGATAGTGACTACACAGAGATAAGTTAACAACTACAAATCGAAACAAACTTTCTGTCAATTTTTTAAGGGTGATCATTAAAACTTTTGGATATCCCCTAGTACATTTGATGGAAGGTCAACAATGGTGAGCCACAATTGGTCCACTTTGGCTTCAAAAGTTTTTCTTGAGGGCAGTTAGGTATTTCAACACATATGAAAGCAAGAGTTTTGTTTCTGATCTGTTGTTTTATCGACTATATCTTATTATGGCCTTCTCCACTTTCATTTATTTTTCTGATGTTTTTTTTAAAGACTGCCCTTTTTATTGGCAAAAGTAAAACATTGCATTGGATGCAGATTTAGTAGAAGGGACCTTAGATTAGACCTTAGAAGGGATAAAAGGGACCTTAGATTACTAAACTTGCATCTAATTCAACGAAATTTTCTCCCCATACAACATAATCATCATCATCATCATCATCATCATCTCCTAAATTTCCAAATAGGAACTGGTCATTTAAAAAAAGAAAAAGAAATCAGCTGTACTATATGGAACAACAGTTTTCCCTCCTGAGGAAAAGGGTATTGTTTGAGTCCAAAGAAGGTGTCTATTACTTTAGAGTTTAAGAACCCACACATTGCTTCTAGGAGAGAGAAGCAATTACTTTTTACTGCTGTGCTCAGCATGGAAACATCTGAGGAGGAAAAAACTCTGTTTCTTTTAATCATGTTTTGATACCTATAGTTAAAAATAGCCACTAGTAACAAATAAAAAAAATAGAAATAAAATCTGTATGAAGATTGAGAAGCTGTAATAGTATAAATAAGCATTTAGAGACTGGTGTGTATTAACTAAGGAATTAGTAACATGGCACATATTTATGTTGTAAAGATGCTATTTTATTTATATGATACAAACTGGGGGATATACATTTTCCCAATGACCAAATGGTATCTTTTAAAAATAATTGTTATAGAATAGGATTTTAAGATTTTATTGGTGCAACAATACTGTAGAAATAATGCATTTTGATATCATTTTAACTACTATAGCTCCATCCTACAGAATCCTGAGGTTGGTAATTTTGTGAGGCACCAACACTATTTAACAGTGAAGGCTAAAGGCCTTGGAAAACTACAAATCCCAGGATTCCATAGGATGGAGCTACAACACTTATAGTGTCAAAATAGGAAACAGCACACTCATATCTTAGTGTTGGAGTGGGCAGTAGCAGAGAGTGCAAGCACAATTTTTATATCCCCCCCCCCACCTTCCTGGCGCACTATACAAAAACAATATATATGATTGGAACTGATTTCATATTACTTCTAGTAATCTTTTTTCAACATTTGAAAATGTTGCTTACCACCACTATTTTGGGGCATAGGAGGCATTGAGGAAGGTGTGGGGGTAAAGCCACTGTATTTTGCAGCAGTTTTGAACTACATTCAGCAAAACATCTCAATTTGTGTGTTTTTTGTTTTTGTTGTTGTTGTTGTCATTGGGGATTTTATATGCTATAGTTTGGGGTGCAAGGGAAGTCCATGGGCAGTGGTGGGTCAAAAGGGTCATGGAGTGTGTTCTTCATGCTGGGTGCAAAACATAAAAGTGTGCATTGGTGGCTGCTCCTTCCTCCACCTGCAAAGAGGCACTGGAAAAGATAAGAAGGACTTGGTTGCAAGGAAAGCAAATTGAGCAGCAGACACTCGCAACCTGCCTTAAGACAAGTTGATCTCATTTCCTCACTTTTCCTTTTCCTTGGAATTTACTTGAGTGAGGACTGTTGATTATTGGGTGACTTGGGGTTTAATAGGATTGCCATAAATCAAAGTGGACTTGAGGGAAGTTAACAACAACAAAAACAACAAAGGAGGAAAAGAAAGGAGATGTCCCAGACACAGTCTATGTCCCAGACACAGTCTATGTAACCAGTCTTATGTGCCATCGTAGTGGCTTGCATGGAGAATGGTGACAATGGCAATGGGTGAATCAGCGATTGTGGTGGCTCCATAGCACACTAGGCTGTGGGTGTCTGAACACCCACCCATCACTGTGCCAGACCAGGTAAGTGCTGACCATCCTGTCCATATGTTTAGCCCCTACATTCTGTCCATGCGTTTAGCCCCTAAATCAATCATGATGCCAAAATTCAACCTGAAGAGCATCCATGTTGAATTGAAAGATAACGAAAAAAACAAAACAAAAACAAAGCATAATTGACTGGGAGCCAGGATTGCTCTGGAATGAAGTCAGGGACATTTTGAAGGAAGAATGCAAAATGATACTATCTGCAGCCAAAAAGAAAGAAAGGCCTAATTGGATGACAAATGAAAACCTTCAAACAGTTAGGGTATACCAAAATCAAATGTAAAAGCTGGCAGATATAGAATCAGAATCCTGAATGGAGCTGTTCAGCAATTCGTGGATGGAGACAAAGACAATTAATGCAAAGAAATGGATTCAAGATTCATGAATGGAAACATTTGTGAGTGGGATGCCTTTCAAAATTGGTAGTATATTTGCCTAATTTTGGAGAATAAGCTTCTCCTTGTTTTTATTTACTACTTATTTTACTTTAGTCAACAAGTTGGGGTGGAGAGGGGTTACCATGTAGGGGGCTGAAGAGGAAGGCCAATCTCTTTCTTTGATCCCAGTTGTGCTGAATCTTGGTCCAACCTAGTTTATTTCAAGCATGACCTTTGACAATTTACATTCAAGACCTAGTGGTCAGTCACATGACTTTTTCACATTGGCCTAGCCTCTGCTACAGTTCCTGGATATACAGTGAACCATTCACTCAAATGGCATAGAGGTACTGTAAGGTTTTTCTATAGATCAAAAGTGAAGACTCACGTTTAACCTTTGTCTTCTAAGACCTCTACATCTTTTTCACCTGTAGCATTGTCAAACCAGGTGTTACTCATTACTGTATGCCTGTTGAAATTCTTAGTTTTTTCCCCCTTTTGGCCCAGTCTGTTAAGGCCATTTTTAAAGCTGTTTCTGTTCTTTGACATCTGACAATTTGCTATCATATGCAAGATTTATTAAGCACCCCTGTATTCCATCATTTAAGGCATTTTTATAGACATTGAACAGACAGATCCTGAGAGAAACCCCAGTAGTTACTTCTCTCCAGGATTAAAATGAATAATTGGCAATGGCCATCCTCCACCCCCTCCACGACGGACGAGTTAGAGTGGGGATTGGCTGTTTTCTGCCCTCCCATTGGTTGAGACCATGGCAGTTTAAACCATGCCATGGCAGTGTTGCCATGGCATGAGACTTTTGTGGGCATAATTGGAGTCAAGGGTTGCCAGTTGCTCTCATTAGTCTCATTGTGAGATATATTTTGAGGGTGGACACTTCTCTATTTTTGGCTAAGTTTCTTGGGCTCCCTGTCCTTAGTGGTTGGGAGGTTTTTAGGAATTTACTTTTTGGCTTTGTGGTCCTCTCAGGGAGTGGGGGGCTTTGCTTGGGTTTGGGTATCTTAGGCTACAGTGATTAAGGTGTGCATTAGCTGACAGGCCCCAATTGGGTTTAGCAGGGTTGCATAGTGGGCTCTCCAGGCTCATGTTTCCCTCCACAGGTTTTTACTGTTGGGTGGGCTTTGCTGATGGCCATTTTGTTTTCTTGCCAGCCGCCATTTTAGGTTACACTCTCTCAGCCTCTCTGTCTTCTTGCCGGCAGCCATTTTAGGTGCAGTTTTAGGTTACATGCTCTCAGCCTCTCTGAAAGTTTGGTTAATACTGTTTATGGATATTTAGACCTGGTTAATGTTTATGCATACACACACACACACACAACCCTCTGGCTTCCCAGTTGCAATAGGGGGTTTGTTTCAGGTTACACTCTCTCAATCTCAGGGGATACCTCTTTGGATTATATTTATTTTCAATTGGTGTGTGTTTGTGTACATAGCATTTGATTATATATAGGCATAAATATTAGGTTATTTCTTGTGCTGTTTGATACAGTGGGTTTGTTATCCAGTTTGCATTGTTTCATCATGGCTCCAAAAAAAGGCTGGGATCCCAAAGGAAAAGGGGCTGCAAAACCTGTTAAATGCCCTGTGGTGCAGTTTACTTCCTCTAGAGACGAGTCTGATGACTTTCCTTTGGAGGATATGTTAACTCAGCTTAAGGCCCTTGAAGAAGCCTGTGGTTCTACATCATCTTCCATGGCCCAGTCTTCTCATATTAAAAAGTCATCAAAGCAGGCGAGGCAGGCTATGCTGTATGGTAACATTAATTCATGTATTCTTGCCTTGGAAAAGGAACAGGTGGGTCCGGAACGTGCATCATCTCAAGTATCCCAATTGGTGGCCGGCTAAGAATCGGTGACACTGGCTGAGCCTGAAGAAGTGGTGCAACCAGCCGAGATTCCTGCAGTATTGGGTGAGTCACAAGGGCAGTTTAGCAACCCTCCTAATAGTTATTCTTGTGAACCCTCAAGCATTCCCCCCCCCAAAAAATGTTAGTATCAAGGCAGGTGACAAGGGTGATTCTCATACCACCCAGGCAGGGCAATATAATTGGCCTACACACCAGCCCATTCGGTGTCAGTTGGCCTGACCCATAATCCTGGTGGCCCCATCTTTTTGGCCACCTTTTGATCTGTATTTGGTTGGACCTCCTTATCAGTTAGGTTTTGCTGGTGTTTCCCCTGCTGCCATCCCTTTTGGAGAGATAGCTTTGCCTCTTGGTGATCATTTGTCTCAATCTACTGTTGATAAGATATTAAAAAGGGAATAGATTGATATTTTTGCGCTACTTTGCCATGAATTAGAGAAGGAGAGGGAGGAGCTGGATGATAAGGAGAAAGAGAAATTGTGCTGAAGGAAAGTTGAACACAATTTCTCCAGTTGGCTGAATGGTTTCTTTATCTATGCAGGGGCAATAGTGAAAAAGTGCTCAGTGTGTAAAGGCCCCCATTCCTTTTGGAACTGTATCAAGGGTAGGTTTCAATCCGGATCCAGCAAAGATAGATAAAGTAATAGGAGATCAGGTGGAGCTCCCTAGACTGCTAAAGGGCCCCAGCCAAATCAGGCTTGAGGTGCTGCCATGCCTGCTAGCTTCTTATCCTAATTTGCAAGCAGCTCAATATTTGACTGAAGGTTTCCAAGATGGCTTCCGTATTCCTTTTCAGGGCATTAGCCACCCATTTTTGGCCAAAAATTTGAAGTCTGTTAAAGGGTTAGAACACATTGTTAGACAGAAGATTGCTAAGGAAGTTGCTGAGGGTCATGTTCTAGCACCTTTTCATGAACCACCGACTCCCAATTTGAGAGTGTCTCCATTGGATTTGGTTCCTATGAAAGATGACAATGAGTTTTGTATTATTTACCCTTTATCTTACCCTCATGGACAGTCTATTAATGATGCCATTTCCTGTGTATTGTGCACAGTTCATTATACTTCTTTTGATGCTTCTGTTACACAAGGTAGGAATTCTGGCATTAGGGCTCAATTGGCTAAGTACGACATTAAGTAGACATTTCGTTTGTTGCCAGTTCACTGTTTAAATTTTGAATTGTTAGGTTTCAAGTTTGATGGACATTTTTGCATGGATTGGGCTCTTCCAGTGGGGTGTTCAGTCTGCTGTGTAGCCTTTGATGCATTTAGCACCTTTTTAGAATGGGCTCTTCGGGATAAGACTGGTCTTAAAGGGATTGTCCACTACTTGGATGATTTCTTGTTTTTAGAGTCATCTGGTTCTGGGGTTTGCTCATTCTTACTCAAGGAGTTTCAAGCTCTAGCTCATGAGTTAGGTGTTCCATTAGCTCCTGAAAAAACTGAGGGACCTACCACTAGATTGGAGTTTTTGAGGATATCCATCAACACTGTCAATCACTTGTCTAAACTCCCTCCTGATAAGGCAGTCAGGTTACAAGAAAAGGTACAGGAATTCCTTTGTCAGCATAAGGCTACGCTCCATGGATTTCAGGAGCTTATTGGCCATTTGAACTTTGCATGTAGGGTGGTTACCCCTGAGTGAGCATTTCTGAGGCACTTTTGTGATGCCATATGTGGTGTCGTTAAGCCTCACCATGGGATCCATCTTATGGTGTATACTTCAATGACTGTTGGTGTGCCCAGTCTTGGCCACAATAATGGGTTCAGGCAGGAATAACTTCTGACCTGTCTTTTCTGAAGTTTTTTTCCCATTTTGGTGGCAGTTACCGTTTGGGACAGAGAGTGTGCAGATTCTTCAGTACCCTTCTGGTATGAAAAAATGTCAGTGGTCCATGTCATTAACTCATTGACATCCAAATCATTGAGAGTCGTGTACTTGGTCTGAACATATATGTTACAATGTTTACACTTTAAATTTTTTTACAGCTTTGCATGTTGCAGGTGTTGATAATTCCAATCCAGATGCTGTTTCTCATAAACAGATGATATCTGATCAGTTGCTTGTAATCTATCTATCTATCTATCTATCTATCTATCTATCTCATAAACAGATGGCGGGCTTCTGGAATTTGGCCCCCACGGCAGCTCTGCTGGTGGAACCGATGCCCGAACATATGTGAAACCTTGGCAGTGGGAGTTGACAAGGGCCCTTGGTCTTTCAGTAGCTGCCAATACAAGGATGAGTTATCTTAGAGTGTTTCGAGAGTTCATAAGGTTCCAAAAGGTGCTTCAGATGGTGGGAGAAGTCTTGACTATTCCAGTTCTGCATCTTCGGCAATTCTGTGTTTTCCTTCATAACAATGTTTTGGTGCCTCAATCTATTTGTGGCTACTTGCCTGCTATTGCTTTTTAGTTAAATGTACATTGGGTTCACAATACCACTGGTGATTTCCAAATTAAAGAGGTTTTAGAGGGATGGTCTAGAGAGACGGGCCAGGTTAAGGATGCCTTTGTCACCAGACATTCTTAATGGTTTAAGACCTGTATGATGGTATTTACATATCAGCATACAAAGCTCTTTTGTTCCATTTATTGGTATTAACTGCATTTTTGGTGCACTGCTTATTAGTGAACTTGTGTTGTCATCCAAGCATGATAAGTCAGGTAAGGCTTTACTATACTGTGATGTTAGTTTTCTTGGACAGTTTGTTACACTCTTTATCAGATCTTCCAAGACTGACCAGCATGGCAAAGATTCAAAGATTTCTTTCCATCCTTGTTCAGATTCAGCCATTTGTCCAATTCAGGCTCTCAGTCAATATATTCAGGTTAGGGGCACCAGTTCTGGGCCTTTCTTTGTTCATCAGAATTTTTCACTCTTGACCAAGCATCAGTTCTGGGTGGTTACATCTAAGCCTTTGTCTACTTTGGACCTAACCAATGTCTGCTTTGTGACTCATTTATTTCAGATTGGGGCTGCCTCAACGACTGCTGCCATGGGCTTTCAACATGATGCCATAAAACAGATTGGTCGCTTGAGATCATCTGCATACCACGGATACATTAGGAGGCTGCGTTGCTAATTGTTGTTTCTTTGTTTCTCAGATCCCCACCATGGTCCATCAAAAGTTTGAGTACTAATCCGTAGCCACAGTATGATCTACTGGGCTGCCTGGCAAGCAAGATCAAACCACTTTGATATTCACTTGGGCCTTGCTGATATTGCCTGTTTGCATTGGTTGGGCAAGTGGGGTCTTTGTTAGCACAACCTGTTGGTTATGGAGCACCATGGGCCTCCTCCCCCCCCCGTATTGGTGGTTTACCTGGGTGGCAATGATTTAGTTCTGTTAAAAGGTAAGGTGCTTATTCTGCAGGTCCTGCTTGATTTTCGCCTTATCAAACAGTTATGGCTAAGGGTACATATTGTTTGGTCTGCCATGCTTCCTCAGAGTGAGTGGAAATGTGGTGGTGACCCTATTGCTATTGACACAGCTAGATGGTGGGCTAATAGGGAAATCTGAAAAGCCCTTGAGGCTGGGCTAGGCCACTATCTGTCTCACCCCCAGATCATATTCCAGAGATTGGAGCGCTACAGGGCAGACAGCATTCACCTTTCTGAAGCAGGTAATATAATAGTCTTAATGGACCTGCAGCAAGGTATTAAAAAGGTGCTCAGTGCCAAGGTGGGAGATAGGGGCTAAGCGGACGCTTGCCCATATTTTTGGCATAAATATTTGGATTATAATTCGGCAAGCACTTTGGACACATTTTTGGAAACACCCTTTAGGCCTTGCGACCTGGGAGGTTTCAGAAAGAAATTGCACTTAGGTCTGGTTTGAAAGATAAATCCCATATTTAATCTTCACGGATTGAGAAGAGGGCTTTCTGGTTAGACATCCTGATGTGTGCTGGTCAGCAAATAACCCAGCTTTTGAGTTGTCATTGGGAGCTCAGGTGTTATTGTCCAGATAAGCTGCAGAGGTGGTCTGGGGAAAGACATCTGATGCAGCTTCTCCCACACTTGGCTGTTGTTAGAAATTAGTTGCAGTTCCATTAAGAATTTAATAAATAGGTCAATAAATGGTCCTGTTTTATCCCATTTCAGTGTCTGGTCTCATTATTCTGGGGCTGGGTAGCAAGCACTCTTTGGGTTCAGTCTGTCACCAGTTAAAAATCCACCCAACTATAGCATTGTCTATCCCATTTTTATGTGCTTGTCTGCATGAATATCAGGAACCTTGATAGGATGGAATACAATAGGCCTATGTCAACATAAGTAGACATAGCCAAACCTATTGACTTGAAAACTTAATTCATTTTTTTAAAATAATAGTTTTACTTAATTGTGATGGCACAAGATAACAGCATTTAATGAGATACAGATGAAACAAGATCTCATCAGACTGTACAACACAAGCTATAGTTCCATTTCCCTTTGATTATGATTATGCTTTTTCCTCCTGACTTTCTGGCATCTACTTTGTGGATATTATTCATATAATGTGCTGCTTCCATATTTCAGGAATATTCACATGCAGCCATATGGATTGGGGCTTTGAGTCCCCATTGTGTAACTTGCTGCTTTGCGTCTGCATTTCAGTCTAGCTCTGATGCTTTTGAGGCCATATGGTGTGATGGGCTGTTGTAAATTGCTTCTGAATCTCATGCATAGGGTCATTTTTAGAATTAATGCTTCCCAAATTCCAAATTTTATCATTTATCTTGGAAAAGGAGAAAATTGCACTGGTTAGTGTTGGTTTTCATTTATTAAACTTAACCCTCCTCTATTATTGCCTCCTTATTTTATTACTCTTAAACTTTGGCTTCCTCTGTTACTGCTTCCCTTATTTAATGGCTTGCTATGAATACCACGCTGATTATTACGATGCTGATTGTCAAGACCAATATTTCTGAAGTTGTATGCCTATACTATAGGCCCTACATAAAATTTAGGAACTACAGGGCAACAACAAAAAATCTTCTTGTTTGTAATGAAGTTGAGTGTCTCTGTAATGTTTTCCATCATCATGAGAGATAGTTGGTCAGAATCCTTTTGGTAACATACATATGTTTTATGAATGTGTGTCTTCTTTTATGACCATTCATTAAGCAAGCATTTTTTGCCCAGTGTTTCTCCTCAACTGACCTGTAAGGCTGCTGTAAAAGGCAGGAAGAGTCTCTTCCAGCCATTTAGTTACCAGGGCGTATATAAAGCACCAGGGAACAACCATCTGGGGGACGGTTTAGTTTTTCTATATTCTATATTTTTTTCTATTTTTTTTAGTTTTTCTATATTTTTCTGATTTCCTGATTATTACTAATTCCTGATTTAAAATATAAATAGCTTTATGATTTGCTTATATTTAATCAATTTGTCAGATCAAGACAATACAAGCAAATGCTGTTAAGCATTTCTAAGGCACTATCCACCACATAATCTTTTAAAAATAGACTACATTTTCTCTTTCAAGATCATTAATACATATGTCATTGTCTTATATTCTGACAAAGCTGCTATCTGATGCTCATCAAATATTTGTTAAGGATGAGTGGACAGTACATGCTGTGTCAGAAATTTTTATGCCTACAGGGTAAATAATATTGCTGATAAATACTACAAATAAAACAGGGATTTTCAGATCTTTAGAAGAAATATTTAGAAATATTTGATGAGCATCAGATAGCAGCTTTGTTTCCCAAAAAGAATCATTCTAATTTCCAAAATTCTAGTACAGTAATAGGCGTACTTTAAAGAGCAAACTCCATGACTGAGCAACTCCATGATGGAAAAGACTTACTTATTTATTTCTATTCCACTTATTTATTTCCATTCTATAGCGCATGTATTAAGATGTCATCTAATAGCAGAAGGACCAAAATTGAATGTTAGCCACCATAGAGTAAATAATGAAATGTTAATTCATATTTTATTAAAGGGATGAGAAAATCAATCTTCCACAGCTGCACACCACATCACATTTCGATGAAAATGTACAACAACATGCAGTGCCACGCATGTTTCTGATTACAAAATAAAACTTACCCCTCCTTCTTATTCACCCGCATGTGTACAACAAGCCATAACCAGACTTGCAGGTGGTTGTAAGGAAGAGGAAAAATAAATTTGGCCTCCACTGTCCATCCACTTGTACACAAGCATTGTTGGATTTTGTCCATAGCCTTCCCTGAACTATGTGCTTCCTGTGAGTTGTTGGGTGGTGGGAAGTGGTGGACTTGCATAATGCTCAGTAGAGATCCATGTGGTCCTTGTCTGTAAATATTAGAAGAATATAACAAGATGTAATGAATAATCTTCTTAAATTTAGGATATGAATAAATATATTGAAGAACTCCATTACTGGTATGCTGAAAGATACCAGTTAAATCTTTCTTCCATTAAACTAGCATTTTCCAGAATATCACCTTGTTTGCCTGCCTGTTCACATTTTGGTACCTCAATCTGTCATATTGTTTTCCTCTCTCACCCAATTTTTTTGACAAGTTTCATTTTGGGTTTTGTCCAGTACAGACCGCCTCTTTGAGGCAGCCTAGGGCTGAAATTAGGGTGGAGGAATGTGGAGCATCTGCATGCTCCACGGTCTCCCAGTGTCATTTTGGGCACACACACATTTAGATTGCACATGCGCCAATGGCGTGCCCCGTGCACTGCCTCTAAACGGCGCAGTGCATGGGCAATGGCACAGCACTGCTCCAGGGTGCTAATGGTGCCTCGACAATGGTGCACAAAGGAGCTGCATTTTGCGGCTCCTTTTTGGAGTGCATCATTGCTGGCACTGTGCGGTCGCTGTGGCAATGATGCAGGGCAGAAAGGGGCGACGAGACCTGCCCATCTGTACAGGGCCTCCAAGATTTTATTGCATTCACATCTAATTTATTAGAATCACATAGACCATGTCATTGATGCCTCTTGCTGATTCCAAAGTGCTCAAGTAATACCAGACTGTTTTGTACTATACACAACTTTTTTTTGTTATGTTCTAATTGCATTTCTTTTCTTTTCTTTTTTTAAAGGTTTTATTAGCTTTTTATATTTATTTATTTTTGTTAATGAGTAAAAGTTGCTTCAGCATTTCTTGAAACATCATTAATTTAGCTCTCCCTCCTTTCTTGGATGCTCTTAAGCCATCCAACGGCTAGGCTAGCATAATTTTGTTTCACACCTGGCAACATAATGGTTCTTGTTGACAAATGCTAATTATTTGTGGGGTGAGTTTCATTCGGTTTTTATCTGTTTCCTGACATGTTTGGCTCTGAACTTACAATCAAAGGAAAAGAGGGAGGCAGTGCCCCTCCTGCTTCCCAACACTAAAACAGCTTCATTTGTGAATGTCATGGGAACCTAACCAGGAAAGAAAAAAAACGAAAGCAAGTCAAGTCAATGCATTAGCCTCAGGGAAAGGATTTCTAAGGATGTGCATTTACATCCAGCTGAGACTGGTCTCTTCTTTATCTGGAGAGATTTAAGGAAAAGCCCCAGAAAGGTACAAACAATGGGATTTTAGCATGGGCTGGCAATAGGCTCATTGACAATTGGAACACAGCCGTATACCCAACTATCTAATCAAGTGAAATTCAATGTAAAATAGCTGCAGTTATGCCTTAGGTGCAGAGTGTGGATAAGGAGATTAGCTATGGCAAGATAATCACTTCAGAAGGAGAACTTCTAATTACTTCTTAATTACACATTTCAATGCTTCCAGTAACATGGGTGCTAAAACCAGACCTGGCAACAACCATGAACAGCACTGTTTGGTGGGAAGGCATAACTGGTCATACATAAGTACAGCATGAGATTCATTCTTCTTAGCAATCTTCTTAACATTTTCCCTTATTTTTCTGCAATGCTCTGCAAAGGCAGAAAAGGAAGCACAAGTCTCAAAAGGCTTCCCCCTCCCCCATTAATGGCTGTCATTTTGATTTTTCTTTTTTTAAAAAAAATCAAAATGACTGCATCTCAATGGATAAATGCAAATGACCTGAATGCTGCAGTTTTACACTTCAAAGCAGACTAACATGTTTTGAAGTTTATTTTACAGATGAATTTGCAGTCAATGATAAGCAAAAGGAATAACAACAACCAAAATGTTTTGAAAGCATTCTGTATCAAATATAATACCATACTTGTGACCAGGTAAAATAGAAACGATGATATGTGTGTGTGTGTGTGTGTGTGTGTGTGCCACCTAAAGATGGAGGAAAGACCAAAGCATTAGTGACTTAGTAGCTTTTGGTCCACTCAGAACTATTTCCTTTTTCCAAGTGTTTCTTATACTCCTAAATAGAAAAAAAAGTTTCAGATTCAGTAACAGTCTAGTTTCTTCATGCAGTACTGTCTTTACAGTAAATAATAATAGTTTGCATGGGAAACCTATTTTCATCTGGCAGCTTTTCCTCCAATAGCCAGGGGTAGTGCAGAGTGGTGATTCAGAGGAGATCATTTAAATGATAATTGAACCATTGTAACGTGTCATTGCACAGAAAGCCTTTGAGGAGTATGCCACAAGTGCTAAGATAAAGATGCAAGCCAAAATTACCTCTTCTCATGCTATTTTCTTAGCTGAAATCATCTTTCATGGCTTATCCAATTGCTTCTCAAACTCAGCTCTCTTGATTCTGATTTCAATAAAAAAAGAATCTACACATTGCAACAGTAAGAGCAGAAGGATGCATTGCCTGTTCCCCAACCTGTTCTGAATTTGTCAGACATGTTGAGCACTGAAGTAACCAAGCTGGAAGCAATCAGCTTAGAATTGACTGGATATATATCTGCTTTAAAACTCTGGGAGGCCATTCAGTTGAACTGACATGTGTCTGCCTGTATGGAAGCTACAGTGATACATATCTTCAGGTCAATTAAGAATGATGAGTGATAGGAAAAGTAGCATGGAAAACTACCTGAGTGATTGATCATTCAGTGTCTAAAGAATGGCAGGCATCTGAGATACATCTAATGGAAATCTTTGGGTCTTTTTGTTCCTTGATTTCATGGCAGTGAACATACAGGGTGGCATTTTCCTCTATTTTGAGCCTCACTCTTCACAACATTTATGGGTTTATAATAGTATGTCTAGACCATATTTCTGGAAATTGGTAAATTTCTACAGAAATGGCTGCAGTCCAACAGAAGTGTACCAGTTGCAAGAGATGTGTACCAATTGCAAGACTTAGTTCAATCTCCATTTTGGAGCTTTGGAAAAAGCAACTTAGTAGGCCATGTTGGATATATGAGCTATTCCCCTTCCTGACCGAGATCAAATGGCATTGATGGTAAAATGGATTGTAGTTGGCATATCAATTAAGGATGAACAAATCAGTCTATATCCAATTCATACCAATTTTTCATGTTTTCAGCAATAGGCTAATTCTGAGATATAACCATGTTAGTCTGTAGAATCAGTATGCAGAAAGATCTTGTCACTCCTTTGAGACTAACTGAAGTAAAGACATTGGCAGTATGAGCTTTTGCAGATTTGAGTCTGCCTGTATATATGGCAATGACACATATATGTCATTTATGTCTGTCCCTGGTTTCCACTCCACTATGTGCATCTGAGGAAGCAGACTGAAGTCTACAAAAGCTCATGCTGCTAACTTCTTTATTTCAGTTAGTATCAAAGGTGCTACAAGAGCTTTCTCCACATAGGTTAATTCTGTGTAAACTGCATTAAAATTTGTGGTAAACACTCAATATTTGTACCCTCATATACACTTTTCACACTATTTCTCTGATTTATAAACAAAAGTCTCCTACTTTACATATTTTTGCAAATTCACACACACACACACACACACACACACACTGTGCATCATTTCCAATGTATGCATTTATGTACACAGTTTTTTCAGTTGATACCTGCTGGTCCACCAAAACCACAGAAGCATATAACTAAAAGATTGTCTTCAAAGAATGCAAGTTAATCCAAAGTGTGTAAAAAAACTATGAAGGAAACAAAATTCTTCCTCATCCCTAACATAAAATGCATTGTAGGTCAAGCTCTTGTTTTATATGAAAAAGAAATCAAATTAATTTCAATATGGATTTATACCTGTATTAATTTTTTTAAATCATTTCACACTCCCCACTTGGCAGAATCCTGTAATATTTCCAGCTTCTCAGACTGATGCCTGATATCTGATCAAAACTGCAGAAGACCATATTTGCCAGTATTTTGCTTGTCAGAGGTCATTCAGATCCTTTGCTTTGTTTGGCTCTGCCTTTTAACGTCAGACATATACAACAAGACACAGCTCATTATGTGTTTTCTTCAGAGAGAGCCCCATGCTGTCAACATGACACAATCAAGTACAGGAAAGCCAAGACACTGTAAAAATCATTTACCCTCTGCTTGATATAAAGATAGCGCAAAGCCAAGGATATACACTTTGACAAGGCATTTAAAGGGCTGAACCTGACTGCTTTCAAGAACAAGTAAGTGATAAATTCATCTTTGATCTACCCAAGTAGCAGAATTGAAATGCTTATGACCCTTTCATGGTGCCTCAGTGGATTCCTTGTCCCAATAGACAATGTTTCTAGGGTATTAATGACCTTTAAGGGTAGAGTGAATACTGTGATAAAATAAGAATCTGTTGTCAAAAGGATCCTATTATCCTATGTTGTTCTGCTAATTGTTTGTAGAACTAAAAATGACTTAGGACCTTATCAGATGTTGGAAATTGGAAGTATAATCTAATCTAATCTGAATGCAATCATGGGGTTTCACGTTATTGCAAATTAAAGTATCTCATGCAATTTCGGGCAAAAGGGAAGTCATTCCGAACACAATCATGGGTTTTACGTTATTGCAAATTAAAGCATCTCACACAATTTTGGGAAAGGGGGGGGGGTCATTTTTAGGTAATGGGAAGTCATTCTGAATGCATTCTGAACACAATTGGAATTCACATAGATTAGAATTCACGTGGATTAGAATTGGCTCCAATTGGCTCCATTCACAATAAAGAGAAATTGCTCCCATCTGATAAGGTCCTTACTCTGACCATCCTTAATCTTAGCATTATGCCACACTCATACCACATTAATTTGCCACACGTGCAGTATAAATGGGTGGGTCCTTGAACAGACCAAGTCTGCATGCTCTCTGAAAGTCAAGTTGATTAAATTGAGGCTGTCACACTTTGGCCACATCATGAGAAGGAACAATTCATTAGAAAAGACAACAATACTAAGGAAAGTGGAGGGAAGTAGAAAGAGAGGATGACCACACACCAATGGACAGACTCAAAAAAGAATGCACATGGGCATTAACTTGCATGAATCTCAGCAGGGCAGTGGAGGGTAGGGGGTATTGGAAATGTTTCATCCACAGGGTCAACATGAATTGAGGTCAGCTCAAGAACAGTGATGTTCATTTTCAAAATTCTTCACACTCAGGACTGAAAACTCTTGAAATCTGACAGTATCCAACATGAAATAAATTTAATCTGAGAGATAAATTTTCTTTCTAGAATCCTTATAAGCTTAAAAGTCTAATGTTACAATATGGGAGGTATAATTTTAGGGATTTAATTCTTATTTGTTTCAGGAAAGAGTGAATTGTCTAATATTGTTTTCTCTTGTCTGTGAAAAAGTGTGTAAAATATGACATTTTCAAACACAATTCACAGTTCAGAATTTATTCTGCTTAAAGCAATCCCACAATTTTTTTGCACAAAAAATAACTTTCCTGTACAGGAATATAATTTTTTTCTGTGCCAAAAAATCTTTCCTGTGCACTAAATTTGTTTCATGTCAAATTTTAAAAAATGATGTTTTCTTGTGCCTCAAAATTATGTAGATTTCATCATGCAGAACAAGTGCCCAGCTGTGAATATCCTCATTGCTTCTCTTTGTTTTCTAGCACTTGGGATAACCTTTTAAAAAATAAAATAAAAAATCTGTTGTTCAAATATTTGCAGATATTCTTTTCATTCATAGTTAACAGATGCAAGCCAAGTACATTGTATTTTTTTTAAATGGCTTGATTGTGTTTTGATGTTTTGATATGCAGCAAGATGTAAAGCGGGGGGGGGGGGGCTGTTGCAATGTTTATAAGTCTTTCTTTTTATCCCCTTTCCCAAAGAGTTTTCTTAATTTATTTTGATTTATCTCTTCATCATGTGTATTAATATTCCTGAAAATGTATTTCTGAAGGAAATCTGAAACTGCTAAATAACAGAAGAAGCTATTATTTTGTAATTTCATTTCAGCTCTTGTGATCCATGTTGTTGACTGGTTGTTGTGACTACCAAAACTGTACTGATACTTCATACCCTGCCTGGAAGTACAGCTGCAAACAATGCCAGATTCGCTCCCTTTGACTTCAGACTAGTTATTTGCTAGGAAGGGAAAATGATACACAGAAAGCGTGACTTGATAAAAGCCAGAAAGGTGTGTGTGTGTGACAATGCTATTTATATTTATGATACCTCGGCATCATTTGTTTGTGAAGGCTGATGAACCTGTGCCATCATTTAGGAGGATGCAGAGTGCTTCTTCTAGACAGAAGCGGTGGTAATTACATACTGCCTGACATACAATTTTCCTTCAGTGTCAGAATACCCATCCATTTCCTTTCTTATCTCCAGCATTTTTAATGCATTCTTATGGAGCTCAAAAAGAAAGGAGTTGATGTGTTTCTCTTTGCTGATGGGGAGGGGGCGAGCACTTAAAGACAAAAGTGGCTGCCAACCCAAATTCTTTTGTCATTTGATTCTTAGCTATTTCTACTGTTTGTGTCATGTCAGCATTTACCCACAGGTCACTTTGCTCCCAGCAACTAGCTCTGCCTATCTCTGCAGGAATCAGTTGCAGTTAAATGCATTTCTTAGCCTGGCACAGAGATCTCAAAGTGATCTGTCCAAACTATACATTTTGCTTTTGACATATTTGCTCCCATGAGGCCTAGAAATAAAAACTCAGACCCAATCATTGCTGGTGGCCAAATAGACATGAAGGCTGTTGCATCTGCTTCTGAACATTTCCGAGACAGGGGATCGATGGCAGAAATGCATTCCAGCTCAGCCGTCTTTTGAAGAAAGGCTCTCTGCAGCAGAATATTTCAAAGTCATTTGGTTTGGTCTTCACAGGCACCCAGGTATCATTGCTATCATTGTTGCTGCCCCATTGATCTAGCACTTTTTCATTTCTTATATAACTACGTTCATTATAGTAAAAACTGAGATGGTAGATGACAACGTCAATATCAGTGCAGGAGTTTAGAGCGGTGATCTCCTACTCACACATCCTATGGAAGCATTTTTCACCAGTTGAAAAAAAAAATGGTCCAAAGCCTTGACATCTTTCTTTTTGCTAGCCATTGGAACATCAGGCCAATGCTGTCTCTTTGGCAGTTTACTTTTGCCATGCAGTAAAAGAAATCCAGTCATCTGCTTCCTGAGTGTCAGGGGAACAAAACCCCATTGATTAAAATGGCTGCTGCCCAGTAAGTAGAAATTGGGGATTCACTGTGTAGCACCATAACTGTGCTGCTTATGCATACATAAATCCCATGTAGGATTCTAGCCACGGATTTTATTTTCCATATATTGAGCATCACATTGAGCATAAAAGAAAATGAGGGTAATCCTATAAATGAATGGAGGAATAAATGTAAGCAACAAATGTGTTCTTTAAAAGAGTAAAATAAATAGGCAGAGTAACTTTATCCACATGTGAGGTAATATATGCACTTGTTCTACCCCATCTCTTAAGCCCTTCCAGCCAGGGGAGATGGAGAGATATTTTTATCCCCCATCATCTTTAGTAAATAGGCACTTATGAAATGTTTTCTTAAAATTAAGGACATCTTTCTTAAAATATTAACAAAAGAAAATCAAAATCTATCAAGCTCATGTCCATTGCATATCTCAGACTGGCACAACTTTTCCATCCCATCCCAACTCTATGTTAGTGTTCAAGAACTATCTCCCTTGCTATGAGTAATGAAAACAACAAGATTGTGAATGCCTTGGCTCAGTCATTCATCAAAATGGATAGTATTAATTTAAAAAAATCAGAAGAAAACAAGCACTTGAAAGAGCAGCTGTGAAGTTACTAGATAAGATTCTCAGGTATAAAGATAAACCATTGAATACCAAAGTCAGAATCATCCATGGCACTGTATTTCTTATTTCTGTATGGTTCTGAAAGCTGAACAGTGAAGAAAGCTGACAGAAGCTACTATGGGTACCATGGACATCCAAAAAAACAAATACTGTAATAAAGCAAGAGCAAATCAAGCTTGAACTCCCAGCAGAAACCAAAACAGGTAAATTGAGGTTGTTGAACGTTGAAAACACAAGAGAACATGATTCATGGGAAAAGAGGATAATGTTTGGTTAGGTGTAAGGAGTAGGAAGAGAGGAAAAATACATTACAGGTGGATTGGCTTAATAAATGAAGCCAGTGATCTGAGTTTGCAGGGCCTGACCAGGGCTGCTGATGACAGGGACTCTTGAAAATTTCTCATTCCAAAGGTTGCCATAAATCCAAGCCTGCTTGATGGCATACATCAATTAGTGGGTTATTCCCCCCCCCCATGTATACATTCCCTATGTATTTCTGATTTTTAAAAAACACTATAATAAATTTTTGAAATATCTATACATTTAATCATTTCTATTATTCAAGTGTATGAAAAAAAAATTTTGTGTAAAGCTCTCCTTGTCAAAATGCATTGCAAGCTTGGATACATATGAATTTCCAATACAAGAGTGTTTCATTCCATAGCAAGTTTTAGGACTCATGAAATGTATATTTTTTTCATTGGGAAATGTGAGTCTAACCGACTTCTTTTCCATCTTTACTTAGAATTCACGCATAAAGTTTGCTGAAGTACTTTTTGCCAGATCTAGTTCCAGATGTAAAGGAGAAATGGCTTGATTATAGCTAGATTCAATTAAAACAGAATTAAACTATATACAATAGAAATTAACTGTAGGTGCCAAAACTGTTATACAGTATTTAATTAATTTAAAAGTTCATCATATGTTAGAAGGAGTTCAACCACTCCTGAGTTTATTAAATGGCTTAGAACCTTGAACTGATATTTTATAATAATATTCAATTTTTGCATTAGATAGATAAGAATTCATAATATATTTTAGTTGTTATTCCTTTCTTTTAATGCTTTGGTAAAGGATAAGAGCCAAATGCAGTTACTTCAGCTCATGGATATAAACATTCACTCTGTGAATCAGAAATTCAAATATCTATCTGTTTCAGCTTCAATAATTTTTAAAAATTGTTCCAACCACAGGCTCACTCTAACCCATTTCCATGCCAATATACAAAATATTATAACAGCCCTAATTTATAGATTTTGTGGAGCAACATTCATATGATATATATATATATATATATATATATTGCTATTTTAAACAAATCTATATATATTTGCTTATACATTTCCTCACTGTGTGTATTTTGAAACATCTTTTGATCAGAAAACTGCATGGTAAATTTTGGGAATAACAAAAACCTCATGCTAATTTACTTTGAAGTTTTTGTATTAGTTTGGGTAATATAAGTGATATTAGTTCACATTGCAATGCAATTCAAATGATTTGCACTCCATCCCTATTCTGAAACTGTTCCTTACAATGTTGGTACATGAATTTCACTGCAAACAATATATGTAACTGAATTTTGAAGGTTTCTGTTTAGAAAAAAAACAGGAGTGTTCCTTTCCATATCCTACTATCCCACATCTTTCAGCATTCCTCACCATTGGCTATGCTGACCAGGCAAGATGAGAATTGTAGCCCAACATCTGGAGAGGCACTTATTTTCCATCCTCAATATAGAGCTGTGATTCCAAACTCTGGTTCTCTAGATGTTTTGGACTTCAGCTCCCAGAATCCTAGGTCTCATTCACAATCATGTTTTTGCATTGAGGAGATCTGGGTCTCCTCAGGGATGCCACACTGAATCAATCAAGGTCATAGTTCCCACTATGTTTACCCTGATCGATTTGCTCCTTGCAATTCACACTGCAAAGGGACTTGGCAGAGGTGGAAGTGAGGGGAGGGGAGGAAAATGAAGAAGAGGTGGGAAATGGCAGTGGTGGCAGTGCAGGGTCAAGGAAGAGGAGGAAGATGAAGGAAGAGGCAGGAAATGGCAGCAGCGGCGGTGGCAGTAGTGCAGGGGCTGAAGAAAAGGAGAAAGAAGAGGAGGAAGAGGTGGGAAATGGTAGTAGTGGTAGTGTGGGGGTCAAGGAAGAGGATGAAGATTGAGGATAAGGAGGAGGGAGGACAGTGGAGGAAACGGCACAGGGAGAGAAAGAAGTCGGGGAGGAAGAGGGAGGAGGATGCTGCGGCATGAATCCGAATTGGTAGTTCCCACTACCTAAAATCTGGATCCTTGCAGACTGCAAAAATAAATAAATAAATAAATAAATAAATAAATAATATACCAGGTTAAATGGTTCCCCCCCACCCCGGAAACTGCACCGAGTGCAGTTGGGGAGAATGTGAACGCCTATGTAATAACCCAGGTTCCACACCGGGTTATTCCATAGTGTGAATGGGGTCCTAGACTATTGGATAAGAAATCTGTGGCTCCTAGGAGCTGATGTTCAAAAAACTTGGAGGACCAAAGTTTGAGAATTGCTGATATAGAGGGAAGGAAGCAGAATATGGAGGAAAGGAAACATATTTCACAATTTATTATATATATATATATATATATATATATATTGCCATTCTGAGTTCTCTGAAGCTCTTTCCCTTAACTGACAAGTTTCAAAACTGTTTTACTTAATGAAAATTCTGTTTCAATGTACTTTTTGCAGTCATTGTTTAATGTACAGTAATATATATGCTAGTGTTTTTCTATATCCTTTATGATGACCAATACTTAAATGCTGTAAAACAACAGCTTCCTGTTCTGAAACAAACTCAGCTAAGTTTTCTCTTTGTTCTTTGGTTCTTCAAGGTGACTTTGAAGGGTAGAAAATAAATCTATGTTTTCAACAAGACCCCTGTTTATCCACTGAGCCAAGTAGGGTGTGGAAATATTTAGGAACTGTTATTGATTTTTAAGCATCATTTTGGCCAAAGAACAGTCTGCAACTGACCTTCCACTGTGATAACAGTTTCTGCAATCCAGCAGAATGTTTGTGCATGAAGAAAGAGGATTCTTTTATACAAAAGATATAGTCCCAGAGAGAGATGAAAAGTATATATAAAAACCAATGTTTAAATTTAAAAACAGTTGTTTACAATATAAAAGGCAGCATAGCAATAAAGTGTTTGTATAGCTAAATGTTGGATAATTTCCATGAACTGTTCTCTCCCCCCCCCCATGGTCTTATTTTATAATCATTAACACTCATTGGCATCCCATTGCTTTATAAGCTTTGAATTCACACAGCAGTTAGAACTAACTGTAGGGTTAGCTACTGATATGGTCTGTTAGAAATTTTCCTTTTTTGTGTGTGTCAATGTATTTCCATGAATCTTGATATTTAAAAAAAAAATAAAGTAGGAAAACAACAGTGAGGCTTATCACAACTGTTATCATTTGCAGAAAAGAAACCTATTTAGGTTGAAAGACAAACATCACAAGACTCAAAGTCATTAAGAACATTTAAAATGAAAACCACACTGCTGTTTTTTCCATTTTCAGCCATGGACTTTATCACACCAGGCTGCTAAGACAGCACCATCACTTTAGTGTAGGAAATTCAAACATACTGGTTTGAGGATAGTCATGTTTGCACAGCTCTTCAAAAGTGCCATTCTGCTGCTATGGTCCCAGGCATTGTCCTTTGCATAAGAACTTTCATAAGCTTACCTTTTTGCCATATCACCTTCCCAACATGCCTTTCAATCCATTTGAAAATTATTTTCAACTGTGCCATCACAGTAATTAAGTTAAAGAAAAGAAATTGTAAAAAAAAAAAAGAAGAAGAAAAGAAAAACAGCCTGCTGTGGAATAGCAATGGAGAAGAGGGACAGGAGAGGAGCATAGTCACACTCAGTCGCACTTGCCTGTATAACAGAACTGCAGGAGAAGGAACTTATCACAGGTTAATCAATAGCAGAAAAGCTGTTTAACTAGGAGGAATTGACTGGTTTTGCTGGTCAGGTAAAAGAAGCACTTCAGGAATAGATGGAAGACAAAACAGCTACAGAACCAACATGGATTATGTGATAAAGTACAGCCACAAACACTATCCTGATTTAATTCCACTTTAGTATCCCCGTGTGATGAAGTCCTAGGTTTAGACATGTAATAAAGGTATTTTGGAGCAGAATTAACCTCAGCTGAAAGCCATTTAAAGCTGCCCATTAGGAGTAAGAACTCTGCAAGACCTCTGCAGAGAAGGCAAAAACTTACTGGCACATGCCAATCCGGGCATGTTCAAACTTCACCCATAAGGTCTGGCCAGCCATAGTTTCCCCAAATCCAGGCAGTCAGTGGTAGATTGGTGCTGTTTGCAATCATGTTCCAATGATCATGGGGGCAAGATGGTGAGAAGAACTTGCTTCTTCTTTCCTTCATTTCTAATGGCTGAACTCTTATGAGGTCCCTTTTGATTGAGAGAGATGGAGTCTTTTCAATTCTGGCAACCTGTTTATGGAATTCCTTCCTTCTAATATGTGCTTCCAATAATAATAATTATTATTATTATTATTATTATTATTATTATTATTTCTTACCTGCCACTCTGAGTGAGCAACCGGGGTGGGGTACAACATATTAAAAACATATAGAGTTAAAATCCTCCAAACATACCCACCTCCCTCCCCTTAAAACAATATTAAACTAATCAGTATTAAACTAATCATAATTAGTTACTATCCGGGAAGGCCTGCCGGAAGAGATGTGTCTTGGTAGCTTTTTTAAAGCTTTCCAAGGTTGTAATAAGACACATCTCATCCGGCAGGTCATTTCACAGCCTGGGAGCAATAGCAGAAAAGGCCCTCTGGGACATCTGGGACAACTTAGTTTTTATAGGCTGAAGTATACGCGAGGGCTCATATGGGAGGAGGCAATCTCTAAGATAAGTTGGACCCAAGCCATGTAGGGCTTTAAAAGTCAAAGTCAGCACCTTGTACTGTGCCCGGAAACTGATCGGTGTTCCAGTGACTAGCCTGGCTGCCATGTTTTGAACCAGTTGAAGTTTCTGGGTTAGGCACAAAGGTTGCCCCGCGTAGAGTGTGTTACAGTAATCCAGACGTGAGGTGACCAGCGCATGTACCACAGCCTCCAGGTCCTTCATCTTCAGGAAAGGGCGAAGGTGGTGGATCAGCCGAAGAAGATAGCAGGCACTTCTGACCACCGCATTCACCTGACACGTCATGTGAAGCGATGAATCTAGAAGTACCCCCAGACTGCGAACAGAGTCCTGTGAGGAGAGTGTGACTCCATCCAGGACTTGAAGATGTATTCCCAGACCTGGTTTCAGGCCGGTGACTGTCAGTACCTGCATTTTGTCAAGATTTAGCCTCAGTCTATTTTCCCTCATCCAATCCATTACCACTGCAAGACAGTCATTGAGAGGAGAGACTCCATCTGAGGTCTGAGCAGATGATCTGGTCATGGAGAAGTATATCTGAGTGTCATCAGCGTACTGATGACACTGAGCTCCATGCCTCCGTATGATCTCACCCAGCGGCTTCATATAAATATTAAATAGCATCGGGGACAGGATGGCACCTTGAGGGACGCCACAATTTAGCTCAATTTTAGAGGAGCAGCTGTCCCCAAGCCTCACCCTTTGGGACCTGTCAGAGAGGAAGGAATGGAACCACCGCAAAGCAGTGCCTCCTATACCCATCCTCCCCAACCGGTCGAAAAGGATGGCATGATCTATAGTATCAAAAGCCACTGAGAGATCCAAGAGCACCAACAGGGTCACACTACCCCTGTCGATACTCAAGCGGAGGTCATCTGTCAGAGCAACCATGGCAGTCTCAACTCCATATCCTGCTCGGAAGCCAGTTTGAAATGGATCAAGAAAGTCAGGTTCATCCAAGACAGCTTGCAGTTGTGAGGTGACTGTTCTCGATCACCTTGCTTAGAAACAGCAGCAAGGAAACTGGTCTGTAGTTGTTTCTGTCCAGGGGATCAAGGGAAGGTTTCTTCAGGAGAGGCTTTACAGCTGCCTCCTTTAGACAAGATGGAATGGTGCCTTGCCTGAGGGACACATTGACTACATTCCAAAGGAATGTCTTCAATGTATCCCCTCCATGGGCGACCAGCCATGATGGACATGGATTGAGAGAGCAGGTCGTCTTCCTCACACTTCCAAGGATCTTGTCCACGTCATTAGTACTTATAGATTGAAACTCATCCAACAAAATGACAGTGGCGGAGTTGCTGGTTACCTCATTTGTGGACACTGAAGAAATATTGGCATCCAAGTCGGCCCTTATCAGAGAGATTTTGTCGGCAAAGTGGTTGTTAAATGCGTCACAGCAGGCCGTTGTCGGGTCAAGGAGGGGGTTAAACGAAGGGGAACCTGCGTTAACTCCCCAACTACCTTAAACAGCTCTGCTGAACGAGACTCTGCAGATGCAATGCATGCAGTATAGAAAGATTGTAGTCTATATTGTAGTCTTTTCAGTGTATAGTGAAAAAATTTTTTAAAAAATTCCTCCAGGCATTTTAATAATCAAATAATTCTCCCCACATCTTTGTATTCTCATCTTGTTGTTGGAATGATGTTGCTTTTTTATTACTTCATTGTTTATTCCCAGTTGCTGGTTTTATCTTGGTTTTATATTCCACTGTCTTCAGTCATTGCTTAATTGTCCTACTATTTTATTTTATATTTTAGCAGAATGTACACCTTCTAGAGAACTTTGTTTAATAGGTGGTTTAAAAGTGTGATTTTAAAAAATGAAATAAAAGCCTACCTTAGACCCAGCCTGTCTTGGCCTAATCTAAGGGCATCTGTGAACCAAAGCAATGACTATCCACTTTTCCCCAGAAGTCTTCCCATCCCAGCAGATTGTATCACAAGGGTAGGAATAGTTATTCAGAAACAGACTTGACGTTCAGACTCAGCCCCAGCATGTGACCCTACATTATGATGTCTCAAAGCAGAGCACTATTATCTTACCTGAAACAGAATAGGGATGAGGCTTTTTCGATTCACTTTACACGTTACAGTAAAGCAATATCACATGTCCTTGAATCAATAACTCTTTTAGTTTCATTCTTCTTAAAATTGTGTAATCATTTTCTTTGATCAAAAAAGGTACAAAAATACATATTTCAGGGAAATGGCATGCAAAAATACATATCTTTGGGAAAACTGCACTTCACATGGATGTTTTAAGTTAAATTACTTTTAGAAGTGTGTAGTTCATTGTTTCTTACTTTAGCATCTTTGTTTGAGTGTCTCTTAACTTATACAGTGAGCCCTTGGTATCCACGGGACATCCATTCAGGATCCCCCTGCAGATGCCAAAATCTGCGGATGCTCAAGTCCCATTGACATCAATGGTGGTGCAGTCATGCAGCACTTTGGAGGAGCTGCCTCCTCTGTTTCCTCCCCTTGCAGCTTCTTCCTCCTGACTTCTCCTCCTCCTGTTCCTGCCGCCAACTCCACCTCCAACTCTTCCTCCACCTCTTCTTTTCTTCTTCTCCTCCTCTTCCCTGATGTTGCCTCTGCCTATTCCTCCTTCCTGTTCTTCTTCTCCTTCTTGTTTATTTGTACTAATATATATATATATATATATACACACACACACACACACACACCCATGCATACATACTACAAAGTAAAAAATAATCTTGGAGAAAATTGCATACAATATTTCAAATATTGAATAATGCCACATTTGTGTATATATACACAATAAAAGCATGCTTCTATTTCATCTTTTTAAAAAATAAACAGTCTTCAAAAACTGATGCAGAAAAGAGATGAAACAAACTTATTACCAAAACATATGAAACAGATATGGACCGAAAAGAATGAAACAAAAATGGATTCATCCAATACCAATGTTGAGTGAAATCTTCAGATATCACAGTCTTGAAAGCAGAGAAAGCAAAGAAAGGTTTCACTTTCAGACTACAGATATCTTCCCTTTTCTTCCCTTTCCCTATCCCTATCATTTCTTCTGCTTTAATTTTGGTATCTCTTCTCCAAATATTTAAATAGCTCAGTCAATTTTTTTTTTAAAAAAATGTGGCATTATTCAATAAGGACTTATAATTAAGTTTTCATTTTCAAAGTGTATTTCCTAAAATAACCCTAGGGTCTTTGCATTTTTTTTCTTGTTCAGAAGCATTAATAATAACGAGATGTGTTATTTCCATTAAAAAAAAAAAAACACTACCTTATGCTAAAGGCCATTTTTCCTTATTTCCCCTGGAATGTAGGGCAATGTCCTGAGTATTGTTGCTAAGCAATTTAGCCATAGCAACCATCACACACACACAACACACACACAGAGCTGCAGTGGTGTTATTTCTATTTTTCCCTTCCAGACAGGTTTTCATGGTGAAAAAGACATGTTGGAGATAATGCTGTCAAAACAGGATTTCTTGCATGTGAGAGAGAGATGTCAAATATCTCAGTTTTCAAAGATTATGCTGTGCAAAAAATGCTAAGCGTGGAGGTAGAGAGGTTGTGTCTGAGCTATACATGGCTTGATCTCCCTTTCTCCCTTCTGATGCACAGGTAGGAAGGAGACTTTCACCTTGTGCAAAGGAAATGGTCTAGTCTTTGAGGTGTATCTTTATTACGCAGAGAGAGAGAGAGAGCATCAGCACAGTTACTTGGACCATTTGAGGACACTGATTCATCGTAGCAGGACAAGTAAGGTGTTAGCTAAACAAGATGCTCTTGTTGCAGCTCCATTTCTGAATACATAAAATAGTGCTTTGTAAATAATACCTGACCAGCCATATCCCTTTTTGTACCTTTGCAAAAAAATAAAAATAAAATGAAAAAGTATATCAGCTTTAAAAACCCAAAAGAAATTGACTGGCAAATAAAGAAACATGACAAAGTTACTTTTGATGGCATCTGTGCAAAAACTGGTGACTAGCTAGTCAGCTGAAAGCCAATTTCAACAGTATGAAGCCCAGGGGTTAACTAAGATCTGGAAGAAGCTGAGCCACTACCTGATTTGGGGGAGGATATAGAACTATGTTAGTATGTATAAATGGAAGCTGTTAAGCTGACCAAGGGTGAGAGAGGATCCCATTGCAAGACTTTTCAAACTGGTAATGATTTTTACTGAGTCAGGAAGTAAGTAATTTCTCCCTTTCCATACAAATTAGATTTCTGCTGTTCCAGGGAGAAGTAAATACAAAGTAATATTAATACTTATGAGAACACATACTTTTGGGTACACCAAATTCAGCAGCTGGCCATGAGGACAGCAGTGCCAAGACCGCATATCTGAATGCAGTAAACCCCAAACACCTTTTCCCTCCCATCTCCTTGATCTGTTTCTGCCTGAAAACAGGTTAGGATGTTTCCTCTCAGGATCTCCTAAAATTGAACAGAATACAGTAGACCCTCAGTATCTGCAGAACTGCCATCCATGGATCCCAACATCTGTAGATGGCAAGTCGACTGGGGAGGGGGAGTGGTGGAGGAGGAAGAGGCAGTGGTGCAGAGGAGGAATTAGGAGGAAGAGACAGTGGATGTGGAAGTGGTGGGAAGAGGAAGAGGATGGAGGTGGAAGGAGGCAGCAGTGATGGTGGGAGGAAGAGGAGAAGGAAGAGATGGCAGTGGGATGAGGAGGAAGGAGGAGGAAGGAGAGGAGGAAAGAGAAGGAAGTGGGGGTGGCTGTGGCAGGAAGAGGAAGGAGGAGGAGGAGGTGGCGGCAGTAGGGGGAAGAGGTGGGAGGAGGAAGAGGGAGGAGAAAGAGGAAGAGGCAACAGAGGGAAAAGCAGCGAGAGGAGGAGGAGGAGGAGGAGGAGGAGGAGGAGGAGGAGGAGGAGACAGCCCTGTCCACTTGCCACAGTGAGAGCAGCGAGGTGGGCTTTAGAGGGCCGGGCAGCCAAGTCCAATTTTCCCCAATGGTGGCACAGCCACATGGCCATGCCATCATTGAGGACAATGGGACTTGAGCATCCATGGATTTTGCAGATACCAAGGGCAAACTGTACCCCCTCCTTGGTCAAGCACAACTTTGACAAGGAGGATCTTGTGTATGGTTATGCTATTAACAGTTGTTTCATGTTTTGACTTTTACATTCTGGCAAGGTTTGGTAAGATGAATAATTCCTGTGTCAGCTGAGACTTAAAATCCAACATTGTGTTAGTGCCCACTTGCTATCATGACTTGTTGTTCTCCTTCAAGCAGCCTTCTACAATGCTTGAAAACCTATTTTGGTGGATGTCCTAGCTCTCTGGAGTAGATTTGAGGGTACATGGGAGGGGCACAATAAAATAAAGCATCCTAACTCCACTGATGGAAGCAGGTCTCTCTGCTCTGAAACAGATAGGCCAAATAGAGAGGCTTCCAGCCACTTCAGGACAATGCATGACCCCAAAGCAGTTGGAGGCCACTCTGAGGCTGAATAAGGCAGCCTGAAGCTGCCAGCTGAAGCAGCAGCAAAAAAATCACTCCTTGCCGGGAGCTCGTTTGGGAAGTGGGCCACTGTGATCCTAGACCAATTGATGCTGATCGTGGCTGGAGTGGCCAGAGGCTGTTCCAAGCTGCCCATCTGTTTCATGCATCAATGAAACAACTCCATTGGATCCTGGTTATCATCCATTTAGAGTCACTTGACTTCACAAAAGGGGGTATCATAAAGTTTTAATGATCACTTTTTTAAAAAAATTGACAGAAAGTTTGTTTTGATTTGTAGTTGTTAACTTATTTCTATGTAGCCACTATCTAGATGTATACATTTTCCCAGAGTATCTTGACCCTCCAAATACCTGATATTGTAGAAGTCTGCAGATTGTGTCTTACGAGGGGTATTGTAAAGTAATAATTATCACCCGGATGTTCTTAGGGCATATTGATGAAATTTTGTGTCAGTGGACTCTTTCAGACGTGGGAAATTGGAAGTATAATCCAAGGGCAATCCAAACGCAATCATGGGTTTCACATTATTGTGAATTAAAGCTTCGTGCACAATTTCGGGCAATGGGGGGGGGGCTCATTTTCAGGTAATGGAACGTTACTCCGAATGCACTCCGAATGCAATGGGAATTCCCATGAATTCGCTAAACTAGTGAATTCACCTGAATTCACATTGGCTCCATTCGAAGTTGGGAGAAATTCCTTCCATGTGAAAGAGTCCAGTGTCACCATTGATCCCTAAGTGCAAATTGCTGAGAAAATCAACTCATTGTGTCCTTTATTTTTGTGACTAGCTGTGCCAGAAGTGACTAAAGTGTAAAATCCTTGTCAGGGGCAATTTGCAGACTTCTACAATAATGGTATTTGGAGGGTCAAGAAACGCTGGGGGAAATGTGTAAATCTGGATGGTGACTACATAGAGGTAAGTTATCAACTACAAATCAAAACAAATTTCTGTCAATTTTTTTAAAGGTAATATTTAAAACTTTATGATACCCCCTCATACATCTGTGGTGCAAAAGGAAATCTGCTGAGTGAGGTGATTCACCACTATTTATTTTCCTTCAATTAATGGACACCTTCCTACATAGACTAACAATTGTTCTGTAGTATTACGATCTCAATTTACCTTATACCTTTGCATTGCTTTGCATGATGTTTGTCCCTGTCTCAGTTTTACAAGCAGGATTTCTGAAGGGAGGAGCTTGCAGATATGCAACTTCATATGCACACGAGCTTTCTGCTCAGAGCTCCAGATGAACACATGGATATCAGAAGATCAAATCTGGTGTACATGTTGACACTGAGGCTGGTGGAGATCAGAGTGATTCTCTTCCCACTTCATGCATTGAGAAGTGGTTCTTTGATATAGTACAGTAGTGTAGAATAGTTTCTAAAATCCTGATGACCTTTTTAGCTGTATTGTAAGTATCTAGTTAGGGATCAGCCAAGGTCTCACTTATGGTGAAGGTAGGATATTGCCAAGGATTTTCAAGAGTGAGACACAATACTTGTTTGTGTGCGCTTTTTACCATTTGTGCAAAAATGTGTATAGTAGATATTTCTATTCATGAAGGTGTGTGTGTGAGAGAGGGAAAGATAGTAAACAAACAAAAAAAGGCATAAGGAACTAATTATTCTGTGTTTTAATAGTCTATGGAACAAGGCATGAATAATTTTGAAAAGATGCGAAAATCACTCATCCTGGAACATACTTGAAACAATATCTTAACTTTCCACAAAACTGAAGGCAAATGTATAATTAGAATACCATTTACTCTTTGGAATGTATGATACCAATATATCCAAATGATAAGGAAACACTTTTTTTCTTTGATGCAGGCAAAATTAAATTCTCAAGTATGATTAAGGATTCTCTCTCTCATATCCTGCCATATTTATTTCAGCTAAAGAGAGAAGCACTATAAATATTTGATGTTTTGTTTACATGATCCCCTCCCCTAAGTGTATCATTGAAAAATTACATTTGTGTAAAACAAAAATGTGGACAAAATGAATATGATGTCAAAAGAATATTCACTATCATAAAATGTGGACAAAATGAATATGATGAAGAAAGAATACTCATTATCATGACCTGGCGTCATTAAAACATTCATTTATATATTAATCTGTACATTAACTAAGTGGTCTGTAATAGATACAATTTGATAAAGTCCTTTTCATATTTATGGATATTTTGTACCTTTTTATTTACATTTAAAAGAAGTGCAGAATCACATGAAGATGAACATGTGGGCTAAAAAGAAATACAACAAGGTAGAGAGGATAGGTTTGAAAATATAGCCTTAAGTTGCAATCAAATGCAGCAAAGACCTCATACACTGCTGTTCAGCTTCCTGAATAAAATATGAGGACATGTAGGTCCATACCTACCTATCTCTCCATAAGTCAAAAATCTGGGAGGTGCGAGTGGAATAAAATCTGCAGAAAATTCCTAAATAGGCTATACAGTATCTGCTGTGAAGACATAAACAAAATAGCCAGCAGTGACAGTGTTTGCTTTTCATGTAGCTGAACCATGTACAAATACAAGGCAAAGCAAATGTCAGCTCTTCATTTGCAAATTAAGATGTAAAGGCAATGCCTGTGACAGTACATGCAACAGTTCATATTTGACGTTTGGCACTGCAAACTGACAGCCACAGAGGAACTGCAGTAGCCTAATCCTTTCTTCTTTGCCTTCCAGCAACTGGGCTAGGGGGTGGAATTTAATAAATATGTGGATGAAGGAAAGGCTGCAAAAGCCGGGCGTATGGTGCATGGCTGCAAGAACTCATCTTTGGAGAAAATTAACTAGGTGATGATATACAATGTGTGCCATTAACAAGAGCATTCAAATCATTCCTAGTCTTAAGTACAGTTTTAAGCTGCTTATCAGATTTTCATTTCTGAATCTATTCAGTTGTCAGGCTTACATCCTGGCCCTTTATAGAAGCTCACTCGGGAATTCAAACCTTCTAATTTTCTATACAGATTCATTTCAGAATCAATTAGAGCTGGTGGCAGCCCTGTCCCTGTGTGCTAAAGGGATTAGCTGGCCACTCGCTTAGTTGAAGTTACCTTTGAGTTGTACATTCAACCTTCCATCACAAGTGAGATTGCTTCCCCCACTCCCACCCCCGCTTTTCCCTGCAGAGGCCTCCGAGGCAACTCAACCACTGAAACCAACAGATGGCCCATAATCGCTGGAACAGTCTACAGTTTTTTCAAGAAGGTGAAAGTGATATTTCTCTTTCTCCCAGACTTATCGGATTTGGTTGCTGCCTGTCTGGACCTCATAAGCAAATAGGGAAATCAACCCACAGAAGCCTTTCCCAGTCCATTGGGAATGAATGTTCTCTTACAGTCAAGCCAACACCAGAGCTTCAAAGGTTTTCTCTTCTGTATTCTCAGTCTGCACTAACACTTTAAAAAAAATAAATCAAAAGGCTGCTTCTGACTTTCAAAAATCCTTTCTAACAATGGCTTATCCCATGATGTGTTAATTGTCACAGACAGTTTGCTCTGACGTCAACAAATACTTTTGTTTTCCAAAAAGGCCTCCAAGCATGAAGCCATTTTGAACAGTTGCCCAAAGAAGCTTAAAGATATCTGACGTTTCGTAACAGATTGCTGAAAAATAATAGTGAAATGTTGTGCCTGACATTTTGGAAGTAAATACTAGGATCTGGTATGTTACAATGTGTGAAATTAAAGGAATCCCCCCATAAGAATTCTTTAAATCAGATCTACACAATTGGTGGCCCACAATCAAATACAGTCAAAGAAACGAGCCATGGATTTTGACTCGTCAGCTGCTTGATAGCTCTTATGTTTTTCACCATTCCAGGCAGATTGCAAAAACAGATCTATTAAGCTCTTGGCACTCATCATACTTAGCTGGTGGGATGCATTTAATCCATTGTTTGAACCACAAATTATGCAGGCTTTTCTTAAACAGTCAAAATCTGTAGCTGTGTGAACACCACACCTTTACCACATTTCAGTTTATGAGATAAATCTTTCTCCTTTTTCTTGTGCTGCATTTTACCTCTGAATAATTTTATTATTTCCTTGCAGAGTCTGCTACCTACTGGAAACATTGTGTTGAACTGTTAACATTTTCTGGTTTCACCAAATCACTTTTTTAATGGCATAAGCAATTTAGTACTTAGAAATTTACAGACTTCCCTTCCTATGTAATGGGGAGCATATGAACTCTGTTAGATTAGCATAATGGCCCACTGTGTTAACAGTTACCTTTTCTCCTTGTTCATGGAAGACATAATCAGTGGCAGCAGTAAGGATGGAATGAGTAAAAGGTTGGCAGCCCTGAGCCATTATCTCTCCAATGCATGACTTGAGGAGGAGAGGCTATGATAAGACTCACAGTTCTCCAGATCCCCACTTCCCAAAAAAGCTTGCCTCCAAAGAATATCTGCCACCCATTCTAGAAACTGTGACTGGGATTATAGATACCTCAGAACCAACAGCCTTTTACTCCTATCCCCACTGCTATTGCCAGCACTGCTATTCTCTCCTTTCCTCACTACAGCTTTGGCTTTAGCCTCTTCTGGCCAGCTGCAGATACCTTCTTCTCTGTTGTTGTACTTATACTATCATAGGAACCAATAGGATCTCTGCCTATGTACAGTATGCATACACTTGCTGTTAAGTCAACTTCAACTAATGGTAACCCTATGAATGAAAAACCTCCAAGAGCCCTGGTCATCTGCGGCTTTCCTTAAGTCTCAAGGCCATGGCTTGCTGATATAAACATATTTAAACTTGGTATCTACACTTGGTCTGCAGCTGGTTTGGCCATATTCCAAACAAAATTGGGTTCATTCAAACTTATTGGACTGTGTCCATATTAGATTGGATTATTTTTCTCTTTGATTCCAGAGTAGTTGTGGTCTGAAGTGATGTGGATGGATCTGAAGACTAGAGAGGTAAGTCCTAGACTATATACTTCTTGCATGTGAGGATAAATAATTCAAGTAGTTTTTCTTCTCACCGCAGGAGAAAACAAATATTCATCAGCAATATTCTCCCCATATTCAAACAACAAAGTGTTACAGAGGAATTATTCTGCAGAGGAGAACATCTGCCTTCTTGTAGGAAACTCGGAGGAAAACTGTTTTTCCTCCACAGAATAATTCTTTCTCAACATTTCAGGACACTAAGCATCACGAGAAAATTGCTCCAAGTTCTTCCCAATATGGGTTTTTACTATCAAGAAACCTATTTTTCAAGGTGGGAATGAATAACTGTCAATATTCTTTCCATCCTGACTAAAGAGTTGAACATTTAAAAATAGCCATGAAAATAATAGACTTTGTGTCTTTACTTGACCAAATAAGGGAAATGCCAGAATGTGATACGAAGTGGGGAAACAAGATAATTGACAGCTCTGATATGCAACCTAGGTTAAGAGTCTCACCAGCACTCTCCTCTCACTCTTGCTTATGGAAAAGGATTTGCTGAACTCGTTGAAGTGGGCTAGTCAAGCATCTTCTGCAGCTCTTTATGCATTTGCTATATTTAGCTGTTAGTAGACAATCATAACATGAAACAGCAGCTTTTGGCAGCTTTTAATTGTCATTTAAGGTGGGTTTCTAAATCTTTGTCTTTTGTTTCCCAACTATTTCTCCTCTTAAAATAAGATGCCTAACCTAATCCTCTGTTTGCATTTCTTGCTAATTTGCAAATAGCAATCTGTCTGTAGTATATGAGTCTGACTGCATTTTAGATGGCAAAATTTAATCTTTTCCCACCTCTGCCTCCATTAGCCCTATGTGCCAATTGACATACAGTATGTGCCTAAAGCTTTCCCAGAACCATACTTATACTCATATGCCAATGAACAAATTCATGCCAGTGCATTTGCTGGTATTACATGTTTAATTTTATTGTGAAGCATGGCAAAAGCCATTACTTTATTATCTATTTCATTCATGTTCACTGAGACCACTAAATTTAACACCCAGTATATCTGTTGATCAGTAGACTTCCACATCAATTGTGGTTCTTGTTGCTGTGGCTACTGCTGTTGTACCTATTTTTACACCTGATAAATAACTTATCAGTTTTGAGGAACCTCCACAGCAATTATACTGGAAAAGGGACAGAAAGAGGTGGGCCAGGTTTACTTCACCTTCAGTAGGACTTGCAAGGGGCAATGATTTTGGTGCTACTGGGAGTAAGTTTGGTGCTCCTGGTAAGAGTTCCAAATGGTGTTGGTGGTGGTGAGACAAAGCCTGCTTTTGCTGTTAAGAAGCCACTATCTGAGCCTGAAAATCAGAGACACTGAGATGCCTTTGAGATGCCTAGGAAGTCTGAGTTACTACAGATAGCCTGAGTTACTAAAGAAGAAGCAGAGCATTATCTGGAACCGCACTGAGGTGGGATAGACACCCAGGATTGCTATAAACAGGGATAAATTACCCAAGAATTATGGCACCACCAGCATACTTTAGCACCATAAAATGCAGCACTAAGTCTTTATGAGACTAAATTGTCCCTTACTATGAATGTCAGTGCAACAATTTGATTTTGACCCTTGTGGCAGGATGACATTTCCAATCCTAGGGATTGCCTGGATAGCGTGTCTTTGCCTATTTGCTTACTGCTCAGCCTCTCTGTTTTTCTGCCTAGCTGCCTCACTGTACTACTTCAGTTGTGTTCATTTTACTGGATGGTCTTAACTGTGTTCTCCAGAAATGGCTCTTCAACTCTCAACCTTTGAGATAATTTTAGAGAATGTAGTGTGGTGTCTCCAAAATTAGGGTGACTCTGCCTAGCTAGAAAGGGTGCTTGGTTAGACTTACCTAGCTGCCTCAGTCTCTGATCCACCTCTTAAGATGTCTAGCTCTGCCAACTTCTCTTGCCTGGTCAGTGCCCATCTAGTAACCACCAAGCTGTCTTTCAGTGAAATATTCCAGCTCTGACCATTATATTTGGTCTTTGCTGGTCAAAATGTCAACCGAAGGTTTCTTTGGGGTGGGGACACCATACAAATCCATTTTTCACAGAAAGGTCTTGAATTACTACAAGAAGCTTTCTCATAGAGGTTGGACATTTTCTTGATGAGGTGTTTTAGTGTGTCAAGACAGCCTTTCTGGATTAGGACAAGAACATTTTGGAGTATTTTTTAAATAAATGTAACTTGTGTAAAAAAAAAAAAAGGTGTTTTGGTGCACCTCTCATGCTAAACACCCAGCTCCTAGTATGGGGAAGTCTTTCAGCAGAGGTTGGATGGTCATCTCTTGAGAGTACTAGTTGTGTATCCCTTCATAACAAGCAATTTGACTAGATGGTTTTTACAGCTGCTTCCAAACTGTGATTCTATGAATTCTAGGCATACAAAGAACAGAGGTAGATCAAAAAAGGAGAAGAGACAACTTAAAATGTTAATTTCAGAAAACAACACTTCTAGAAAGGATCAGGAGGAAACAACTATGAATTAAGAGAACAAGGTAAAGAGCTGATCAGGATGGGTCCCACATCCCAAATATTGTTGTATCCCCATCATTGAGGAGAAAGGGTAATTTGTCACATTGAGACATTAGTTGAAAAAGATTGCTAAACATCACTAAATAATTCAGCAGGAGCAAAAGGACCAGCATTTTTGCTTTCCCATTCCTAATTTTTGGTGGTTTCATGAATAGTGTAAACTTTTTTTTTGTCTCAAACTCTGTATTTCCTGACAAATGAAATTTTTACAAAAAAGTTGGCAATCTCTTTTGTGAAAAGGTGTGAAGCTGTTGTTTTGTTTTCATGTGCAAAAATAAACTACGCTAAAACATGTATTCCTAGTGCAAGAAGCATTATAAGCATCAGGGTTAAAGTGTAAAGGGGCAATGATTGGGTGGGCTCAGGACATGATAGAACAAAGGGAATAATGTCTTGACTCTGGGAACTGTGTTCTTTATAGACCTGGCTAGTTGATGGAATTAAAGTTAGCAGACTAAGTCTTTAAAAAGCCATACCTTCTAGAGATAATTAGGAGATAGGCAATCCTTATGAATAAGTTACACCTTTAACTGAACTATAGGGAGGAAGTGCACCATACTAAAAATATAAATGCATGAAATAAATAATGCTACTTTCAAGACTCTAACTAACGTGTATCTTCCATAGAGATCCTTGCCCATGTAGCTTTTTCCAGAACAAAACAACATAGACAAATTGAGGCCAGCAAAAATAAAAAATAAAAATCTGCACATGTACAAAAAGAGAAAAATCATGGCAAGGTTTTAGCTACAGACTGCACCCTCAGTATTCTATTCCAAGGCATGTAATAAAACAACTGTCATGGTCTATAAAGAAGTAATGCCCAGATGAATTTAACAGTAGACCATTACAACCATAACTTGCATGATTCATCACAACATTGTGGTTATGGAAATTTAGTTTCCATACATGAAACAAGCAACATGATATCCCAGTTCATTGCCCCAGCTATTCCTGACTTACCTAATGCTAAGTTTTCTCTTAATGCTCTTTATAATAGCATGGGCAAAAATCCAAATACAGATACTGAAAAATGCCAAAGCTCTTCCATGCACTATCCAGATAGATATTTTAATGGAAAAATCATGGACAGGCCTAGTTACATTCAATTTCTCCTCAGATTTTAAGGTGCTTTTTGCCTTACTGGTGCTTTCTCTGCTAGGAATTCATATAAAGGAGGTGAGCAGTGAATTTTTGATGCATGCTGAGGCATTTATGGTAGCTGCCTAATACACTTTGTGTAGTAGACTTCACTGTACTGGGAATAAATCTACATTTATTCCACATTTCTGGCTACCTAGGGAAAGGGAGAAATTGGGTCAAAAGTGGGACTTGTCACACTTTCCTTTTTTAGATCATTCTGTATATTTCCTCACCTGTTCTGATTACTTGACACAGCCTATTTTTAATATACACACACTTTTAATGACTAGTAGAAAACTCTGTACTTGTGATCATAAATAAAATGATTTTATGAACCCAAAATATGAGATACTCTTCTTATTCAATCTGTAGACTTAAGGATAACTGCTGTGAAAAATCAGCTTATGGTTCTGCTGCTTTGTTGCAGCCTCTGTATTTTAGGAAAATAATATCCAAGAGGGAATTATATTTTAGCATGGCTTGCACTTAGTCCTTCCTTTTAATTCCCAGCTGGAATCCAGAAGGGCTCCTATTGCTAAGATGATAATACCTTGCTTGCAAACATTAAAAATGTGTGACTGCATCTATAAATGAGTTAAGAAATTCATCTTAAAGGGATTAGACACAAATTGGTTCATTTGTATATATGTCCCAAATATAAAACCATAGAACTTTTTTCAACACAATCAAGAGGCTTCTTGAGCATCCCAGCATGCATGAAAAGATTCTTTGTGAATGAAGTCGCACCAAGAATGAGAAGCCATTACTCTTGTGGGATTGCCAAGTTTTCAGTGGGCTTCCATGTTTCATAGAAAATATCAAACAGGATGTTTCTTCACATTTTTTTCCATTTGAAGTTTAAATTTCTTTTGTTAGGTTAGTTTCTAACATTTTCTGCTGTAATAGTAGAAAATGAATGCTGCTATCACCAATGTCCAAATAGCCTCTAGTTGCTGCTCTTAGATGTAGAATCTTGCAAGATAACATCCAAGGAGTCAAATGTCCTGACATTTATTTATGCCACAAGCAATAAATAACAACCAAACTTAACAGGCTCCTAAAATATCAGTTAGGACTGGATGAATCTGTCAGGTTTGCTTTCTCTCAAATCTCAAGTTATTGCCACTGAATTTATTTTAAAAAATTGCCAGTTTGTTACATTTTAACCAGAAATAAAACAGAATGAATAGTTTATACTGGGAAATTGTACAGTAACAACTCTGTACAGTAACAACTCTTCAAGGCATAGATAAGATCATGTTGTACATGTCTGCCACATAGCTGAAGAGCCTGTCAGAGAAAAGAGGTGGCAATCCTAATTTAGTCCCATAAACGTAATGGATTCAGAGCAAGATCTTTAAGACCTGGGTACTCAAAGCTCTCTTCCAGGTTGAACAAATACAACACTTATGCTTTTATTACATTTTTCTTTAAATCACAAGTTCTTTTTGTTGAATTTAGGTGGGGGGATACAAGGATAGACAATTCTAACTACACAAATAAAGCAATTTCCCACACAATCCAAATACCAGTTATAATACAATCAGAGTTAGGCTAATATAATGGCTGAGAATCTGAGCAGTATCCAGGAGTATAAGAATTACTGAGATAATCCATATTAAGTGATAATGATGTTGACATTTTTAGTTACCTGGCTCAGAAAATGGACCCCAATAACTGTTAACAGTCACTTCAGTATGAGATGAACATTATGGTTGCTCACTTCTCCTACTTCTGCTTGCCATAATTGTGGAGATAAATCACATTATGGTAGCAACATTAAAGCAGAATTATAGGAAACTTGGAAAACAACATTTTCCGAGCAAGTCTCATGCTAGTGTGGGTATTTTATTAAAGGATCTCTCCTCCCCCGAAGTTGTAGCACTTCAAAACATTGAAGAATTTCAGAGAGAGGAGAGAGAGAGAGGTAACCAAAGAAGAAGAAGATGAAGATGAAGATGATGAAGAAGAAGAGACAGAGAAAAGATGGGGGTGGATGTGGCAAGTGTAGCTGTCATAACTGCAACACTTACCAAAGATGAACAGAGGGTGGAAGTGGAAAAACATAAAATACACAGAAAAAATGAAATACATATAGGATAGGTGACACCTGGCTTGACAACAAGGGATCTAGGAGTCTTGGACTACAACCTGAACCTGAAACGGCAATGTGATGTGGCAGCTTAAAAAGTCAACATGATTCTAGGCTGTATCAATAGGAGTTAGTATCTAGATTGAGAGAAGTAATCATACTGCTCTTTTCTGCGTTTGTCACCTGGAATACTGTGTCCAGGTCATCACTACTCAAAAAGGATGTTGACGTGCTGGAGTGTGTCCAGAGGAAGGCTACAAAAATTGTGAAAAGTCTGGAAACCATGCCTTATGACAAGAGATTTAGGGAGCTGGGGGTGTTTAGCCTGGAGAAGAGACAGTTAAGAGATGATATGATAGCCCTGTTTAAAGATTTGAAGGGTTGTCATGTTGAGGATGGAGCAAGCTTGTTTTCTGCTGCTCCACAGACTAGGACACTGAGCAATGGATGCAAGCTATAGGAAAAGAGATTCCACCTAAACATTAGGAAGATGTGGTGGTCCATAGAAGTCTATCCACAGAGTTCTGTCCACCTCTGTCCATGGAGGTCCTGCTTGTACAGAAGCAATGACACCAGCTCTGGGGACTATGCACTGCTCAGCATAGGGAAAATGGATGGCATGGTATCCGATCAATTCAGTCAACAAAACCCCATGATAACCCCAAGGTTTCAGGGCAACACTGAAATTTCCTGTGACTTTGCCAACTCCAGGGCAAGATCCGGCTAAAGGGCAAGACCTGAAGTATTCCACTAAAAGTTGCCACACATCGTGCAAACAGGTAGCACGGGCCTCAGAATGAGGTCAAAGTTTTCCCACTATGCAGACAAGGCCCTAGATTCAGACTTCACCCAAAGGAAAACACTGTTAGTTGCTTTTTCACCTAAAACATACACACACACACCATCACACCATTCTTAACAAAATATTTCCCTTGATTTAACAATTTTTGATAGCTGTGATTTTCCTATATTTTTGGAAAATTAGTCATTTAAGCCTGTCTTTTATGTCTGTCTCATAGAAGAAACAATTTTCAAAAAAATGTGTCAATGAACATTAAATGGAACTTTCCCACTCTTTACTGTATATATGTTCTGTACTTTTTGCCAGATTACCATAACAATTTAAATATGTAGAAAAATATGTAGACTCACAAACTGTTTCAGATTTTTTTTTAATTCAGTAGTGAGGATGGGCCTTCAGTAGAATTACAATAGCTATAGAAATGTAGTACCTTTTTTGCCTCCTAGCTTATATTCACTGAATACAGAGTGACTGAAAGGGAGTGGACAGAGGAAGAAGTTGTGAACAGCTATAAAGAATAAGCAGGGAAGATTTGGGGGGGGGGGGGAGAATTGGGAGGGAGTAGGACAGAATTAATTATTAGATTTTAAAAGTTTGTTAAATTAAAAAAATGAACCCACTGTATGTCCTGCCCTTCTGATATGGCAACAATCTGCATTTTTAAATTAAAAGAAACTATTTATTCCCTTAAATATTTAACTTATTAAGCCCATTCAATATTAAAAAAATGAAATTATAGTTAGCCTTATTTTTGCATTCCACAGTTTAGACAGTGTGTCTCTCAGATTCTTACATACATCAGTTGCCGGGGACTAGAACAACAAGGCTTATCTGTATTAGTCTCTGTGTCACTGTGGCAGCTTTCAATAAGGATAGGATTGCTTAATCTCACTTCTGGGGGGGGGGGGGCTGGAGGGAGAAATGCCTCAGATTCCATCCCCATTAAGGAATATTTGAAACATGTTGCCAGTCAGATGTAGTTGGGAAGCTACAGATTCAGACTCTGCAGGTTCATCTCTCTGCAGGTTCATCTCTCTGCAGGTTCATGCGAAGCAGAGATCCTTTGTAAAACCCTGAAGAACTAATATTAGCTATTGTTGTTATGTGCCTTCAAGTCATTTCCATCTTATGGTGACCCTATCATGGGGTTTTCTTGGCAAGTTTCTTCAGAGAGGGTTTGTCATTGCCATCTTCTGAAGATCAAGAGAATGCGACTTGCCCAGGGTCACAGAGTGGTTTTACATGGTCAAGCTGGGAAATAAACCCTGGTTTCCAGAGTCATAGTCCAATGCTCATACCACTATACCACATTGACTCCTGAAGTCACCATAGTTTTAATCAGGGCTGGAAGTGGCCCCGGCATTGTTTTGCAGTCCCCAAGTTCCCATTTTAGGTCCAGGAGAGGTCTTCTTTCTAACAAGAATGGATTACTAAACTCAACTTCTTGGTCAGTTTGTGTTGAGAGGAAAATGATTTCTCTTTGCTCTAGAATATCTCACAATGGGGCTGTACAGACCGCCCAAAAGGGGCAGTCTGTAGGCACCCAAAGAAGCACTGGGATGGAGCCAGGGCTGCCTCACCGGCAGCCCCAGAGGCCCCATCCTGCTGCTTCTCCAAGCCACAGAGAAGCAGTGAACTGTGGCTTCTCTGTGGCCTGAAAGTGGGGTGCAGCAGGCACCCTGGGCACCTGCTGCACCCTGCCATCCCCGGCGATTCTGAGGGGAGAAAGGGGCCACCGACACAGCCTCTTTCCCCTCGGGGTCCTTGGTGCAGCCATGTAAAGGCCCTGCCAAGGACCAGCAACAAAAAAGGAGCTCCATTTTGGAGCTCCTTTTGGCACTGCAGAAAGGGTGCCCTAGGTGCCCTGCAGTGGTGTCATGATGTCAGGCGTGCACTGCGTTGACATCATGGCACGCACGTATGGGCAGCATGCAAAAAAGATGGTGCCATCCATATGCAGTAGGGTTAGGGAGGGTGTGCTGGCCAAGTGCCGTAATTAATATGTATGTATGTATGGTTAGGGAGGGTGTAAATGCTGCACCCTCCCTAATCCTACTCACTCCCCACAGACGGCCCTTTGGGGCCATCTGTATCAGGCCAATAGGCCCCACAGTGATAAAATCTTCTCCAAAGTCCTATGAGGCACTGGGGCATTTGAGGCCAAAAAATTTGGGGGGGGGGGACAATTATGGTTCCTAGGATATCAGTCTAGACCTACATGTTCATTAGGTGCAGATCAAAACTATTTGAGCACCAGATCACCTCTGGTCCATCAGATCCAGCACTATTAAGTGAAATAAATTACACCTCTTCCATAGGTTATACCTTTTCCAAATGAATGGGAAACAATTGAAAAGTAGTTCCCAAATGCCATTTTAAAAAAGTGAAAGTGCCTTTTAAATGCCAGGAGCTGTAAAAAAAAATCTCTATCAGCACTTTTTCTTTTGAAAGATATACATTGTGGTAATATATGGAAGAAACAGAGTAAACATTTGCTGACAACATGTTATGAGGTGCAGTGTATATGAGTGAAAAGTGAGTTTCAACAGAAAGGGAAAGGAGTAAATTAGCAACATTGGCAGAAAAATATGAAATTCAGCTTGGATAAAAAGCAAGCTAGTGCATCTCTGGAAAGATAGGCTGAAGCACACACACACAAACTAATGCACACTCTTAGCAAAAAACAAATCCTAGAAACAAAAGTCATAATTCTGTTAATACTTTGTGGTCAATTAGACAGTTTGCTGTTTGATGTGGTGTTGAGGGTAGGAATGCAAATGTAATGTGAGGCTGTGTAAGCAAATTCATTATATTATGGAGCAGGGAAATAATTGCCTCTTTCTCTCCTCACCTGATGCAGGTGCCGACTTCACCTGGAATAGTGCATTTTGCTCCTGGCACTTCATTTTTGTATAAACAAGAGCAAATTTAGGGCAGATGAACAGTAGCAGAACCAAATTATTTAAAATGAAAGAAGAAGAAAAAATGGGGGAGGGGGTTCAGGGTTTTATACTCCTGAAAAGTACCACTATGAAACATTCCCAAATTAATAATGCATATAGATAACCAAATATATTGTCCACAGTGATGTCACTGCATGCTATTATAAATCTAAAACAAGAAATGCTAAAAAATAATTTGAAACATGTGTTGGTGTTACATCTTAAGGTAAAATTCTTGTTTAAGCCATAAATCTAACTTTCTAATGAATATTGTAGAGTGTGTGATATGATGAAATGATCAAATCTTCCTGACATTGTCCTTTTTCCCCTTCCTTCCTTCCTTCCTTCCTTCCTTCCTTCCTTTCTTTTGCAAGTAAATTGATAGACATAACTTTCTTAAATCTGAAAGACCATGGAGCAGGAATGAACTGTATTTTTATGTTTACATTTCCTCGAGTAACCATATCAGGCTGCTGTAGTGAATAAAGTAGATGAATGGCTAGACCGGTGGACAAACCTAATTTTATGAGTGAACTAGGAGTCCATAGCTATACGTATTTTGCAACCTCTCAGTTTAGTGTCACAAGGAGACATTGCACTGTAAACAATTCATAAACATTTTCATGAGGAACCTATACAACCACGGTGTACTATGTAGCACTGTAATGACATTGCTAGGTAGTGAATTTGGGCACAACCCTTCCAACCCCCACTTAAAACTTACTCAGAAGCCACTTCGATTGATGGTGGTCCATTCATCTATCAATTGAGAAACATTTATCTAAAATTCCCATCTCCTTCCATGAGCAATCTCTGGCACAACAGGCAGAAAAAACAAAAAAACAAATCTCCTTTGCACAAGTTATCATTTATGCGGGGGAGGTGTGTGTGTGTAAGAAACAATAAGTAGCTGATTTCTGATTGACAGAGGAATTTATTCCCACCAATCCCAATGGTTACTTACCAGTGGGGTTTAGGGGACTTTCACAGATCATGAATTCATAACAGTTATGAATGTGTAACTGCAGGTAACATTCAAAATTGCCCAACAAGATTCTGACCTTTCTATCTACGAAATGTGACAGCTTATATTGTGAAGTATTGACAACTGTTTATAAATGATACATTTTTTAGAAAAAAAAATTATGAAACATGTACACAAATTCCAACAGAAAGGTTGTATCTTAACTACTTCATCATTCCATATGTAAGGATTAGGACATTGTGGAATATATAGAAATATGCTGTGTCCAGTGAGATTACTATCAAATAGGACCACAACTCTAGTACTACATTTTTAACTTTTCTTTCCTATAAACGTTTTATTGAGTTTTAATCTTATTTTATTTATGGCCTTCATTTCTCTCAAAATCTCACTCAAGGTGATTAAATGCTCAATACTTTATATTAAAGCTCTGTACAAGTTTCTAGCTTGAGCATATGAAAACACAAAGCGTGTAGCATCTGGGAGTACAAGGCTGACCTACCTCAAATGTCCTATGAGTATTGGTCCCAATCTTCAGAATGAAATCATTCTAAGGATATTTGGCTACCTTTACTTGTGAGGTTCCACATTATCAGGGACCCTGTACTGTCAAGGATCCAAGTAACAGGTACTCTTTGGAATCCACTTAACTGGACAACCTTAGACTCTCCTTTCAGATTTGCCTTGAAAGTCGATCAAGACTAGACAGGGAATATTGCAGCAGAGACTGGACCCATATTCACGTATACTATGCGTGCCAACATGGGTGGATGACAATTGTGGAGAAACACTGGCAAAAAAGAATATCCAAAGCCTGAGAACCATTCACTAAGAAAGAAATAATCATATGTTCCAAGTGTAAATAAAGTTATTTTCTTTGTTTTCATCAAGGAGTGTCCTTAAGCAGAGGCTGGATGGCCATCTGTCGGAGATGCTTTGATTGGGAGTTCCTGCACGGCAGGGGGTTGGACTGGATGGCCCTTGTGGTCTCTTCCAACTCTAAATTTCTATGATTCTATGATTCTAAGTTACTTATAAATAACATCTAGCACGCTACCAAGACTAATAAGAAAAAATAATATTAAGAACCTATTGTATTGGCATCTGAGAGATCTAGTTGTGTCGTCATATATTTGGTGTCAGCAGAAAAGAACCTCAGACCATTGTAAAAAGAAAACAACCCTTGGGTCCTGAGTGTCAGTGAGTGGAAGCAGTGGTCACAACAATTTAATTCCTAGTAATACACTCAAGGTTCAAAGAACACTGTGGAAACAGGAAGAGGCACATAGCAAGAATAAGGCCACAATTAAGTGTTTAAATACTTTAAATATACATCAGGGAGACAGAAAAAAATCCATGGAATTAATTGATACATTATAATTTGATTTATGGATTGATTGTTTATTTATGAATTTTGCCATGAATAATTTGTTTCAGTATAATTTATGAAGCTTTTTTTTTTAAGTAATGAAATGGTAATTCGCTTGTGTTGGGTTGTATAGTATATGTAGTTAAAAGCTTGTTATGGTTCTTTCACAGTTCACACCTAGCTTGTGTATTCACACAGTCAGCTGACCACCTGAATAAAGGCTGGAGGGTGAGGTTTAAAATGTGTATGAAATTCTATCTGATTCTTGCACAGCTACAGCCTTGTGAAATCTAGCTCTAGCCCCTACATAATGAGAGGATCCTGATAAGTTCTTTTGTGTTTACTGAATGATAATAATAAATACATATCAGTGCATTTCATACTAAAACAATATTAAAGAGGCTATAGCATTAAAATACAGTTATTATTTTTAAAAAGTAGAGCAAAGCAACACAACAATGCCGGATTTAGTTGTTAAAGTATATGAGCTTTTCAAAAAGAGCATGAGTTACGTTTTTATTCCCAAACTACTACTACCAGTTCACATTTGACATAAATTCAGGTAAAGCATTGTCTCCATTTGTTCATATCTGTGGACATCTGCACTCTGTATTGACCAAGATCAACTTTCTGTTTGCTTCCGCCTTCTTCAAATACCTGGGCTGCTGAAGACTGAGTCCCAAACAAAACACCATTTTACATCAAAACAACATACTACATCAAAGCTAGTTTCCTCATCAATCAATCTTTCTTTTTCTTTGATGATATGCACTTGAAATGATTCCACTCCAGTCAGATCATGATCTCAGCAATGCGAAAAACGCATTGGTTTTGGTTTAAATTGGTTTTGAACAATACTAAGAAATCTCTCATTTCAGCTCACACTAAAGATGGTATTCATCAGTTTCAGGAGAAGGCTCATTTGCCCAGCACCAATAATTCTACAATGTCTCCTATGGAGGCACTACACAACTTGCTACTTTGATACATTCTGATGATCTGACTGATGCTGTGTAACACCATAATGGTGTATTTTTTGTGAATAAACTGAATCAGAATGAGCCTCCTTCAGCTCAGATGTGTCTTCAATCACTCCAGAAATGGATGAATCCCATGCATATCCTTGTTAGAAATCTACCACTTTGTAACATTGTCTTTCCTTGTTTGCTGTCAGGTCATAGAATCAAAGAAAGCAGATCCTATTTTCATTTCACTTTTTTTTTTCAGAGCAATCTTTAAAAAAAAAGCTATTCAGTAAACTGGCTCCAGTCCATATTTAAAATATTTCATATCTTCAGTAAGACAGGAAGGAAGGAAAGGAGGAAGGAAGGAAGGAAGGAATATTACAGAGTGTTCAAAAGGAACAATGACATGAAAAATGTACCTTTCCACATGACTGAAGCAAATGGCTTTTGAGTTTGGGAAAATGCTTCCCTGTTATTTGAGTGACATTTGGTTCATTTATAAGATCCTTAGTGAATGGTCTGTACATGCCTAGATAAGGATTTAAAGCATTTTCCCCTTTGACACTCCATTGAAATTGCCACATGGAGGACCATCACTGGAGGGAGGTCTACTCAACAGCACATATTTATATCAAAAATGACATTTACATTAGTATTCCAGAAATCTACCCATATGATTTCCCAAAAAGTGCAGGAATGGCAAGATTTTTCCCCCTTTCTTCTCTAATAATCCAATATTGCTATAGCTATGTAGAATTCAATGGTATGTATTTGTGTTAGACTAGCTGAATTTTATACTTTGGTCACACATAATGTTATGTCCTGATGCTGCTGCTTTTTTAAAAAATATTTTTAAAGATACAATAAATACAATAAAACTTTAAAAAATTAAAGAGAGAAATAAAGAAAAGAACAGAACTTCACAACAAAAAAGAAAAGGTGATAAGCAACATAGGAAAAGCCACAAAAAGAAGGAAAAAGGATGACTTCCTCTCTGCCTAATGGTGGATATAAATGCATAGCTATTTATAACTGATGTCTATTTTCCAATTACCAGACTATATGTGCTCAGGAGACATTAAGCACAACACTTAATCACAAAACAACAATGAAGACCCTTCAGTATTACTTACTTACAAATAGAAGAAAAACTAGCATGAGTTCATTCTAAAGAATGTGACTCAAGTCTCTCTTTAAATTCCTCTTGTAACCAGTTCACATATTCTTGTAACTGCTTTCTTTTATTATAAGAGATTAAATAATTAAGGGTCAGATGCACAAAAGCAAAATCTGTGAAATGTATTGGTGGCTCTGTCTTCTGCGTGCTTATGTGGGTTTGTTGGTTATTTATGGCATATGCAAGGTTTGGTCCACTGTACATTTCTGTAATTGTTGGGCATTTTTTTAGGGGGAGATTGGCATTTTTTAAGGGGGAGATTGGTATTTTTTTTTAAAAAAAAAATCTTTGTAGAGAGGTAGGATACAATTATTATTATTATTATTATTATTATTATTATTAATCTTCCTAGCTTCCCTAGCTTTCACAGTTGTACTGCAATAGTCCCCCCAACACAATATGACACATTTGCAAGGAGAGAAGCAGTAAAATCAAAATTGAAGGAACTGCCCTCACAGCAGCCAGTTCACTGATCACCCCTGCCCAATTCATACATTCATCTGAATTATGAATCAGAATTAAACTGCAGACTTCCGGTTGGTAATGGCATCCCATTGAGTCACTTTCTCTGTTAGCTAGCAGAGAGAGTGCTTGGATTCACGGGAGATAGAAGCCCAACCATCATCGATCGAGGCTGAACTTTCCCCCCTAGGTATAGGGGAGGCGGAGGAGCCTGTCAGGGGTCCATTCCGACGTTCCTACCCTTGGATGAAACCGGATTAGGACGACAGGGGCAGAACATCGAGGGGACCGCAAGGCAAGTCACTATCCCGTGATATCAATCTGTAGATTACAGAAGGGCTGCCACCAATTTTAAAATAAGTTTTTAACGTCAGAATATATAATACATAGAGCAGCTTGTGCTCTTCTGATGGACTCTCTGAGACAAAATCTCCGTTTGACTTGCTACATGAAGGAACTCAACCGTACTATGTGAATAGGTTTACTGAAATCAGCGTTTTTGGAAAGCACTTACTCATGTAAGCAGCAATAAACTTAAAGTAATTTGGTCAAAGTAAAGTCTTCAACACTCACGATTTTGGAAATTGGACTTGGAAAATTTAAAATTCGGAGGCTGGAGAGCCTAAAACTTAAGACAAAAGGCACTGAAAGAGTTAAAAGAGCTCAAACTCACCCCTCCCAACAAGAGGAAAACGACCGGAATTGGAAATTGGGACGACTCATATCCGAAAGAATTGCATTCTGGGCGTTGTAGTTCCTGGGTGACGAAAAGAGACTGGGAGGGGAGGAGACTATAAATTGAAACCAAGTGCCGGGAAAGAGACAAGGCAGACAGGAGATACAAAAACACGGACTGGACTGCAGTAGCTTGGAAAAGAGGAGGCGGAGCAGAAGACAGGAAGGAGCTGACTGTTGACTGCGGAGAGTGGACTTGCATTCGGGAAGCGGTATAGAGAAGAGGAGAGACGTGGATGGTAAGCTGTTAAAGGGTGGACAGAAGCGGAGAAGAAGAGATAGGAAAAGGAAGAGGGAGTTCGGAGTTTGGAGACGGGACTCTAGGCATCAGGCATCAGAGAAGAGAAGGGAGAGAGGGGGAATCGCGAGGAGAAGGGAGAACTGCAACATTAACGGCGGAGCGAGGAGGAGTAGGAGGGAAGCTGAGGGAGAGAAGATTTTGAAAAGAGAAACAGAAAAGACGGACTGGATCAGACGGACTGGACTGGTTTTGTTTTTTTTCCTCAATTTGGACCTGGGAAAGAGATTGTAAGGGAGGGTGTGGAAGGGGGAGCGACGGAAGACTAAGGTAGAGAACAAACGCGGAAAATGATGGGACGAAATGATGGGACGAAATTAAACGGATAAACGTGGGGAGGGGGAAAGTTAAAGGGCGGGCTAAGGCAATTGCAGACTGAGAGGGACTGGAAAGTGGAAGAACTATCGATTTGGGAGGGTTGTAAAACGGAACGAACCTGGTGGAGGGAAGGGAACGAATCAAAATCTAAAACCGGAAAATAGTAGAAAGAGGTATTTAAAATATTTTAAAATACACTAGCTGACCCCAAAATAAAATTAAATTTAAAACACCAGAAATAAAAGAACAGAATTAAAGAAATAGACAAAGAAAATATACTATTGGGAAAGGAACAAAAATTAGAAGTGAGGGGAAGGTAAGGACTGGATAGAATCGGAAAGAAGGGAAACGAAGGTAATTGACAAAACAACAGTTAATATCCATTAATAAACGTAGTTTTTTTCCCCCCATTTGGAAAGAGTAATTTGAAAGGATAATAAGAGAAGTTAAGACATCAAGAAATAAATTCAAGCAGATACATTAAAAACACTCCTCACTAGAATTTTTGGTTAAAAGAGAAGATAAAAAAGAAAGGAGGGGGGGAAAGAAGGGAAAAGGAAAAAAAAAAGGAAAGGAAAAAAAGGGGGAAGAAAAAATAAGAAGAAAGAGAAATAAACATTAATAAGAGAACATTAGAAACAGATACATAGACAACACTTTAATAAATTAATATAATAAATTAAAATCATTGAATACTTAATATTGAAATAACCGAATATTGAAATACTTAATATTGAAATAACCTCCCTTCTGGGTACTCGGTGAAGGACCAGAGCAGGTTAGGTGGGCGGGGGGGGGGGTGTTGCCTTGGTGCATAAAAACACCTTGTCTCTAACCAGGAACCATGTCCGTCAGACTACCTATATCGAGTGTATTTATCTGACCCTGAAGGCTAGAGACAGTCTAGGGATTCTGTTGGTGTACCGGCCACCCCGTGCGCTAACAGATTCCCTTAACGAGCTGACACAGTTGGTCTCGGAGTTGGTGTTGGAGTCCCCCAGGCTTTTAGTCCTGGGAGACTTCAACATCCCCCTTGTGGCCAACTCAGTTCCATCCGGTGCAGCTCGGGAATTCATGGACACCATGACAGCCATGGGCCTGTCTCAGCTAATTATGGGTCCTACGCATTCGGCGGGGAATACACTCGATTTGGTTTTCTGTACGGACATGGAAACTCCGTGGGCGGAAATTACCAACATTTCCGCCCTGTCATGGACGGATCATTTCCTGGTGGAGGCAAGCATCAAGGCATCTACCCAGATCCCCTCCGGGGGTGGCGGACCTATTAGAATGGTCCACCCTCGAAGGCTGATGGAACCTGCTAGGTTCCAAGAAGCCCTAGAGGGGTATATGGTTGGAAGTGACGGCGACACTGTTGATGCCCTAGTTAACATCTGGGATACTGATCTCTCCAGGGCTATACACAGTATCACTCCCAAGCGCCCTCTCAGACCTGCTTCCAAAAGGAAGCCCTGGTATACAGAAGATCTCCGGGCCAGGAAGCGGGTTCTGCGACGGCTAGAGCACGCCTGGCGGAAACACCAGCGTTTATCCGACAAGGCTCTCCTAGACCTTCATTTGAAGGACTATGGAGAGGCGATACGAGCAGCTAGGAACTCGTTCGTTGCTGCTCGTGTCGCGTCCGCGGAGTCGCGTCCAGCAGAGTTGTTCAGGGTAGTGAGGGAGCTAACTCAGCTCCCTCCTGCCCCGAACCAGATCCTTGAACCTACTAAGGCCTGCTGTGACCAATTTAACAACTTCTTCGCGGATAAAATCTCTCGGATAAACGAAGGTCTGGATGCCAGGATTGAAACAGAAACCAGAATAGAGGCGTCCAGAGCTTCCGTGGACTCTGTTATACTGGATCAGTTTGAGTCTGTCGGTACCGAGGATGTGGACAAGATCCTTAGAAGTGTTCGGAAGACAACCTGCTCTCTCGATCCCTGCCCCTCATGGTTGGTGGCCCAGGGGGGATCAGCGGTAACTTCGTTGTTACGCCAAATTATTAATACATCTCTGAGGGAGGGTCAATTTCCTGACCATCTTAAATTGGCCACTGTAAGACCGCTGTTGAAAAAGCCCTCCCTCGACCCCCTGGTTCATAATAATTATCGGCCAGTCTCGCTGCTGCCATTTCTGGGGAAGGTGATCGAGAGGGCGGTTGCACTCCAACTTCAATCGATCTTGGATGAAACAGATTTTCTAGATCCATTTCAAACCGGTTTCCGGGCTGGCTATGGGGTTGAGACTGCCATGGTCGCCCTGGTCGATGATCTCCGTCTGGGCATCGACAGGGGTAGCGTGTCCCTGTTGGTGCTCTTGGACATCTCAGCGGCTTTCGATACCATCGACCATGGTATCCTTCTGGAACGCCTGGCAGAGGTGGGAATCGGAGGCACTGCGCTCCAGTGGTTCAGGTCCTACCTCTCTGGGAGGTTCCAGATGGTGCAGCTGGGGGACGTCTGCTCCGATAAGAGGGCCCTTAAATCTGGGGTCCCTCAAGGAGCTATTCTGTCCCCCATGCTCTTCAACATTTACATGAAACCGCTGGGAGAGATCATCCGGAGACATGGGGCGCGGTGTTATCAGTACGCTGATGACACCCAAATAGTCTTCTCTATGTCTCCGACTGATGCAGTGACCAGGGATGGCGTCGCTCCTCTCGTGGCCTGTCTGGAATCAGTAATGGACTGGATGAGGGAAAATAGACTCAGCCTGAATCCAGAGAAAACGGAAGTACTCATGATAGGTTCCCCGGGTCCGGGTATGGAGGTGGTTCCACCTGTCCTGGACGGGGTCACGCTCCCCGTTAAGGACACTGTACGCAGTCTGGGGGTGCTCCTTGACTCGTCGCTCCATCTAACTTCTCAGGTGGATGCGACAGTCGGGAGCACCTGCTATCAGCTTCGGCTGATACGCCAGCTGCGCCCCTACCTGGGCCAGGGGGATCTTGAAACCGTAGTACACGCTCTGGTAACCTCTCGGTTGGATTTCTGTAACTCGCTCTACATGAGGCAGCCTTTGTATCACACTCGGAAGCTGCAATTAATGCAAAATATGGCAGCCCGAGTGGTCACTGGTGCTCCCAGGACCGCCCATATAACACCTATTCTGAAAGACCTTCATTGGCTGCCGATCCGCTTCCGGGCTCAGTACAAAGTGCTGGTTATTACCTATAAAGCCCTATATGGCCTGGGCCCAGAGTACCTTAAGGACCGTCTCTCCCCATATAATCCGCCCCGCACACTTAGATCAACCGGACAATGTTTATTGAGAGTTCCAGAGGCAAGATTAGTGAACACAACAAGGAGGGCGTTTTCCATCTCCGCCCCTTGCCTCTGGAACTCATTACCTTCTGAGCTCCGCTTGTCCCCCACCCTCAGCCAATTCAAGAAAGATATGAAGACCTATTTATTCAGGCTGGCATATCCCTGATCGGACCGTTTTATGTAAAGTGCTTGCCAATCACCCGCTTCCCCATTGTCGCTGCTCTTTATATAAGGGATAATCTTTTAATGTTTTATTGTATTATTGTATTTTGTTTTATTTTACCTTGGATGTAACTCGTTGTTTTAATCTTGTACACCGCCCTGATCTCTGGAAGGGCGGTATAAAAATAAATTTTATTATTATTATTATTATTAAATATTACAGGAAAGAGGGTTTAAATTAACAAAGATAGATAATTGAAAATTGGAAAAAAAAAGAAATAAGAAGAAAATAAGAAATAAAACAATAGAAGAGAGGAAAAAAAGGAAAGACGCCAGAATGGCCGCAGGCACAAGAAGCCATGCAGCAAAGGTTCAAACACAACTACAACTCCAAAGACGTCCATCCCTTGAACAACAAAAAATCGACCCCAACCACCCTCTGCTTGAAGAAATTAGAAAACTTAGGATGGAGATACGACAAGAAATGAAAGATTTTAAAACCGAAATTCGACAGGAAATAAGATCTGAATTGAAAGAAATAAATCAAACAATGGAAAAACTGACAGCAGAAATGCTATACGCAAACCAAAGGATCAAGACACTAGAACAGAAAACAGGAAGAGTAGAGGAAGAACTACAATCTATACGTGATCAAAAAGAAAAAGAAATGGATGAAAGAGCCATCCAGGAACAGAAACTAAGAGAGAGATGTGTCAAGATCAGAGGCCTCCCCGAAATGAAAGAAGAAAACCTAATGGAAATTTTCGTCCCGAAGCTTGCTAAATTCTTAGAAAGAGAGGAAATCATTTTTGAATTAGAGATAGACCGGATTTTTCGTTTGAATTCTTCTATAGCTCGACAAAAAAAATTACCACGCGATGTGGTGATTTATTTTGTTAGAAAACAGATAAGAGATCAGTTTTTAAGATATCATAACGAGGCACCTTTTGAGATCGATGGAAAGGAAATGCAGGTATTTAAAGATATACCCCCCAGACTTTTGAGGAAAAGAAAAGATTATGCTTTCCTGACATCATATTTGAAGGACATGGACATCACGTACAGATGGTTAAATCCAGAAGGTTTAACTTTCTGGTTTAACAAAAAAAGACTAATAATAAAAACAACCGAAGAAGCTACGAAATTTTGGGAATGGCTAGAGAGAAAAAGGAAAGCTGAAAAAAGAGAAGCATTGGAGAAAAGACGGAAAGAGGCTCAAGACAGACAAAAACATAATGGAGAAAGTAAAAAAGATCTAATCAGTGAAGACCTTAATGATGTAAATAAAGAGCAAAATGAGGAAGACAGAAATGACGCAAATGAATTAGAGAACATACAACATATGAGACTTGGAGATATATCGGACGTGACAAAAACTCTGGAAAATAGTCTATGCTATGTCTCAGACGGGGAAACAGAAGAACAAGAGGACTTAGAACCAGAATTGGAATGGGAAACGGAGAAACTTCAACAAATAGACAAGCGGCTTTAAAAGAAGGAGGTAAGTAGATTACGATCAAATATGTCATTAACAACTAAGATAATTACGTGGAATGTTAAAGGGCTAAACTCCCCTCAGAAAAGGAAAAAAATATTTCATTATCTTCAAAAGCAAAAAGTAGATGTAATTTGCTTACAAGAAACACATATTAAAGAAAAAGATGTAAAATACTTAAAGAATAAAAAACTAGGAATTGAATTTGTATCAGCCTCAAAAAAAGATAAGAAAAAAGGAGTAATAATGTATGCAAATCCTAGATTAATGCCAAAAGAAATAATTAAAGACCCCAAAGGGAGATTTATCGGAATAGAAATAAATTTAAATAATGAAAAAATACTGCTATTAGGTATATACGCTCCTTTAGATAACAAAAAGGAATTTTTTGAAAAATTGACCCAAATATTAGATGATAAAAACAATGATTCATTGATTATATTAGGAGATTTTAACGGGGTCATAAACCCCATGTTAGATAGAAAATCAAAGAAAAACATAAAACTAACACAAGGGAAACTCCCACAATCCTTTTTTGAGCTTACAGAAGAATTAGGAGTTAAAGATATTTGGAGAGAAAAATACGGGAACAGTAGAGACTACACATATTACTCAAATAGACATGACTCATGGTCAAGGATAGATTTTTTTTTAGTTTCCCAGAATTTATGTTGTAAAATAGAAAAAATCGAAATTTTAATTAAGCTTTGGTCAGACCACAACCCAGTACTACTTAGTATTAAAGGTAAAAGAGAGACAACATTCCACTGGCAACTAGACGAGACTCTCCTAAGGAGAGATGAGATTATAGAGGACGCTAAATCTCAACTAGAATTTTTCTTTAAAGAAAATTTGGATAATGAGGTTAGAACAGCGGTGGTTTGGGACGCAGCCAAAGCCTTCATGAGAGGCTTTTTCATTAAAAAGAAAGCTGAATTAAAGAAAAAGAAACAAGAATTAACTCAAAAATTAGAAACAGAAATAAAAATGAGAGAAGATCGCCTCAAAGGAAAGAATAATAAAAAGATAGGAAATGCAGAAGAATTAAAAGAAAAACATGAATTACAAAGATTATATAAACAATTGTCAATTATATCTGTGGAAGAACTGGAAAGGAAAATGAGATATGCAAAACAAAAGTATTTTGAATGGGGAAATAAGCCAGGGAAACTACTTGCCCATATGATAAGGAAGGAACGGAAAGAGAGAACAATAACAAAAATTAAAGAAGGTGGAAAAATCCAGACTGAACAGAGAGGTATAAAACAAACTTTTTAAAAATATTATAAGAATCTATACTAAGAGAGCAAGGATACAGAAAAACATCAAAAGAAAATTGTTAAATATTTAGATAAACGAGAGATAAAGAAACTAACAGCCGAACAAAGAACAGAACTGAATAAAAACATTACAAAACAAGAAATAATAGATGCAGTCTCTAAACTAAAAATAGGAAAAACCCCAGGACCAGACGGTTTTATAGCGGAATATTATAAAAATTTTCTACCACAATTATTAACACCTCTTCAATGGGTCATGTGGGATATTCAGGAACATGGGATCCCCCAATCTTGGACAGAAGCAAATATTACAATTATACCGAAAGAAGGAAAGGACCCACTCGACCCCAGAAATTACCGCCCAATCTCCCTGTTAAACACGGATTATAAAATATTTGCTAATATCCTGGCTTATAGATTAAAAATGGTATTGATAGACTGGATACATGAAGATCAGGCCGGTTTCCTCCCAAAAAGATTTATTAAAGATAATATTAGAATATTGTTAAATTTGATTGAAATTCATCAGAAAAATATAGATAAGAAATTGGCATTATTATTCATCGACGCAGAGAAAGCCTTTGATAACATTAACTGGGAATTTATGAAAAAAATATTAAATAACATGGAGATTGGACAGAATTTTGAGGACTGGATTGGGAAATTATATACAAGACAGAGTGCAAATTTATTAATAAACGGAGAGAGAACCAACAGTTTTGTGATCCAAAAAGGGGTCAGACAGGGTTGTCCACTCTCCCCCTTATTATTCATTACCACCATGGAAATATTGAATAACGATCTTAGAGAAAATAAAGAAATAGAAGGGGTGAAAATAAGAAACATGGAATATAAATTACGAGCCTATGCAGATGATTTGATGTTATCCATAGCTAATCCAAATGATAATATTGAAGAATTACTGAAAGTATTGGACGATTACGGGGAAGTATCTGGTTTCCGAGTAAATAAAGATAAAACAACCATGTTATTAATGAATCTAAATGAGAATGAGAGAATGGATCTAAAGGAAAGAACTAACTTCCAGGAAGAAACAAAAGTTAAATATTTGGGAATAAATATATCAACTCAAAACTCAAATCTGTACAGAGATAATTACGAGAAAAAATGGTGTGAAATTAAAAGAGATTTGGAGAGATGGGGTAAGTTAAAATTGTCATGGCTGGGGAAAATTGCAATTATTAAGATGAATCTATTACCGAAAATCCTATATTTATTCCAAAATATCCCAATAATATCTAATGACAACCCTTTTAAAAGATGGGATAATGACATTAGGAAATTTTTATGGTCAGGGAAAAAGCCCAGAGTAAGATTTAAAATATTACAGGATGAAATTAAAAGAGGCGGCCTAAACCTACCAAATTTAAAAACTTACTATTACGCCTGTGTGATGGAATGGATCATGGACTGGATTAAACTGAAGAATAACAGATTATTGGTGTTAGAAGGAGCAGACCTACGATACGGATGGCATGGTTATATGTTTTATGATATGGTAAAGATTAATAAAGATTTCAATAATCATTTTATTAGACGTTCGCTGTTGGGGGTCTGGTTAAAACTCAAGCCGAAATGCTGTCCCAAAATACCTTTTTGGATGTCTAGTAATGAGGCGTTATATAAACGGGCTAGGTTATCAGAAGAAAAATGGGTGACATATGAAGAACTTATAGATCCGGGGTCCAAAGAACTAAAATTAAAATCACAAGAACAATTAATTCAGGAAGGATATAACTGCACATGGTTTCTATACAGACAACTTACAGAAAGATTTAAGCTTGATAAGAAACTATATAAGATAGGAAAAGCAGAAGTCGAACTAGAAGATATTATCAATTCAGAAGATGGTCATAAAATAAGTAAATTATATAAATTGCTACTCAGATTAGATATGGAAGATGAACAAATCAAAACATATATGGTAAAATGGGCACAAGAAATAGGACAAAATATTGAGCTCACTCAATGGGAAAAAACCTGGTCTAAGAGACTGAAATACACCCTAAGCATTAATTATAGAGAAAACTATTATAAAATGTATCTGCGTTGGTATCATACTCCACTCAAACTGTCTAAAATGTTTAAAAAATCAAAAGAATTATGTTGGAAATGTGGGAAATGCTTAGGTACATTCTATCACATGTGGTGGACCTGTCAAAAAGCTAGAAAATACTGGAATATGATACACAAATTAATACAAGATATACTACAGGAAAAGATAAAGAAAGATCCTAAAATATTTTTATTGAATATAATCTTAGACGAAAAGCTGGAACAAAGACATGGGAAATTGATATTCTATATGATTACGACTGCTAGGATTATTTTTGCACAAAAATGGAAAAAAGAAATGATACCTAATGAAGAAGAGTGGCTATTAAAATTATATGATGTTATAGAAGTAGACAAATTGACTTATCTAATCAAGAAAAAATCATTAACAGATTTTCATAAACAATGGCACCCGCTAATTGTTTATTTACAGGAAAAATGGGGTAAAGACTTTACGGCTGGATTGGAGTAAGAAACTTAAGGATTATAAACGGAACTATTAATATAAACAACATATAGGAGGTCTCAATAATCATGTAGATACTAGTCAATACCTCCCAATAGGATGAGGTATGTTTATTATAATTCTTTTTTTTTTACAATGTAAATGGCTCACGCTATGTAGTTTTTGTTTTTTCAGGAGATAAATTTATATTTACACGTAAACAGATGAATCCTCAGAAGAAAGAAGGAAGTTGGGCTTTGTACTCAAGTATACACAAGTATCTGTAATACTCTAATTGGAAATAGTTGTATTCTATCTCTCTTTTTTTGTATGTGTTTACTTGATGGGAATTTGCAATGTGGAATTTTTCTTTTTATAAATTTTTTCTACTGTTTTAATTTTTTTTTCAACAATAAAGAATATATTTAAAAAAAATTAAAAAAAAAAAGAATTAAACTGCACAAATTCTTTAAGAATCCCTGTGGTGATAACATACGATGAATATGAGGACATGGCAGAATCCTATCACTGACTGTGTCCATTTACCTTTAAAATTCCTCCCTGGATCTGGTACTCCAACCTGAAGGTGACCACTATACTGGATCAGTGGTTTCATTGATCAGTGGGTTCACTGTTGTGAAGCATGGCTGGTTTTTCTTGCTAATTATTAAATTAAAAAAATCAAGACAGAATTGTAGAAAATGGACATAAAATGACTTGCTGTAATAGATTAATCAAACATCTAGTGTTATGTTGGTTCTACACACAGTACATGGCAACACTACAAAATAACAGTTCTTCCTGTACTCCTATATTTTCAGCTCATAAAATCCTTTTCCGATCTCCCACATTATCCTCTTGCTAACTCTGTTTCTAACTGGACCTATCTCTATATCTGGCTAGCTCTAGTTGATCCTTTTTCAGACAAGCATCTGGTTTTCATATTTGCCCTCACCCCACCCCACCCCATAGACTCCTCTTGTCTGGCCTTACCTTGGCTTGCCCTGCTCCTTATTCCAAAGAGGAGAACTAAAAAAGTGTTTTGTCCACTTTTGTGCTTGATCTTGGTTTGGAATTGCATAATAAATCCCTAAACAAATACTGTTTTTTGATTTAAAAATCTTTAAAGAAACCTTTTATAACGGTAATTAAGGTACTCCCATAATGTAGATCAAAGTACTCATTGTAGAGTCAGTATGGTGCAGTGCTTTAAAGGTCGGACTGCAACTCAAGACCAGGGTTTGAATCCCTGCTTAGCCATGGGAAATCCATAGGGTGACATGCTCTTGGGCAAGTCACTCTGTCCCAGCACAATGAACTCAACAACAAAGTCCCTCTGAACAATTCCTGCCAAGTAAACCCCTTGTTTGGGGCAGGAATGGGGGGAAATTTATTACATAGGTGAACACCTTGGTACCCTTTTTGTGAAGAATTGGGTTCTATGGCTAATACGACCTGGAGGGATGGACAAGGAGTCTGCCTTTGAAGCTGACCTTTACTCTCTTTCTCAAGCCCTCTGAGTTTGCCTTCCAGGAAACAACTGGCCAGGCAGCAACCAGTGGTTTTTGGATTGCCTGTGTGGTTTTGTGTTTCCCCCAAGAGAAGCTTAGGCAGGCTGGTCACAGGTTGAGGTCCGGGCTTCAGCTGGACCTGCATCAAGTCTACCTCAGGTCCAAATTAAGTTAAATAGGATATAGGTCAATAAAGTGGCCTTTATTCAACTCATTTACTTGAATCTGGTCTTGTTATTTCAGGGTTTATCATCAAAAGCCTGTCATAAGTTTTTCTTAGGGTCTCCATAAGTCAGAAATGACTTGAAGGCACACAACACCAGCAACAAAAACATGATATAGAACAGTGTTGGAGAAAGTAAGACCCATGGGCCACATGCAGCCACCAATCTTCCATTCTGGAGTCTTTGAAGCCTCTCAATGGTCCTCCTGTCTACAGTCCTAGCAAAGGCCCACATGGTTGATTACTAGGACCAATAGGCCAATACACTGAACAAAGCTCACAGTCCTGGAACAACACCCCCCCCCCACTACACAAACCAGATGGCCTAAGCCTGCTTGGCCTAAGGGGAAGCATGATGGTATTGGTGTGGCCTCTCTGCTTCACCAAGACCCCAGAATCTATAAAACCACATGGGTCTTGACCAGGCCTAATGAAGGCCTATGGCTATAGAGCCCGACCCATCTTAACTGATGGGTCCTACTCAAGAGATAAAAAGCCAACCACCCTGCAAGTCTATTGAAGGCCTGTTTTGCCTAATTACACTGTGGGACTGTTAAATTCTCCCAGTCCCAATTGGGTCTATCCATGTCAGCCACCACCTGGACCACTAAACACCATCCATAGACTATCCACCACTTGAGAAGCCCAGTTTTCCTACATCTGGGAGACTGTGGAAGGCCCAGTTGTGCAGCATCACCTCCAGCCCACAGGTCACCTCCAGCCCACTGATCAACACCAAACAGCTTCACCACTTTCATAGATTATGACTCTACTCCATTCAGAGCTCATCCACCATCTTTCCATCACTCACTGTCATTAAGACCCTCTGAATCCTGAACAGTCTAGCTCAATGAAGTCCTGTCAAAGAGAGAAAGGAGGGAGCAGCAGGAACTTATAAATCCTTCAACTGTACCCCTATAATGACACATGGTGATTTACACTGCCCTCTTTTCCAATGGAAGCCAGCAAAGGCATCTCCCTGCCTGTGATGCTACATAGTGTGGGAATTGATCTGATTTTTTTAAACTGACGTTTAATAATAGCATGAATATAACTAGTAGTAAAGCTATATTAAGAGAGTCAACATGAAGTAGTGGTTGAGTGTTGGACTACAACTCTGGGGATCAGGTTTCTATTTCCTTCTCAGCAATGGAAACCCACTAGGCCACCTTGGGTGAGTCAACCCCAGAAAACCCCTTTGTAGGTACACCTTCGGTTCAACATAAATCAGAAACAATTTGAAGATGTACAACAGCAACACAAAGCAATACGCCTTTTTCATGTAAGAATATAATATTTAGTGTATGATGTTTCAGTGAAAGATTTTATACTGACAACAGCTGGATACTGAACACCATGTTAATCACAAATATTTCTATTCAGCTAACATAGTAGAGTGTCTCTGCTTGCTAGGCAGATTAAGAGTGCATTCACAGTGTTTTTCTCCCAGTTATTAAGTACTGGGGGATACAATCTGCAAAGTGTCTCACAGCAATTCTCTGCCATAATTGAAATAATGAATTTTACCAGAAGGAACCATCTAGTACCATTTCATAGAATTACTGTAAATCCCTCAGCATGAGACGTGGATATAAAAACCATAAACTTTTAAATTTGGATTGTGTTTCTGATTAGCTTTTGTTGACGAGAGGCTAAGGCTGCAATACTCTTCCCAGTTCCCTAGGAGTAAGTCCCACTGAACTCAATAGGGTTTACTACTTGAGTAGATGTGTATATGATTACGTGAAAGTCATGTTTTGTTATTTAATTAGTCGATTTATATCCCATTATTCTCATAGAACAATCACCCAAGACATGATTAAAAACAAGTATAAACAAAGGGAGAACAAATCATAATATTAAAACAAAACTGAGAGAAAAAAAGTTTAAAAATTATAAAAGATACAGCATCCCATTAAAAGCTCTGACTTGTCAGTTGCTGGGAGTTGCATAGATATTGCCCACACATAGGGAAAGCTCTTCTGTTCAAGCTTGTTTCTTTCTACCTAAGGAGAACTAGAACAAGAGATCAGGATATCAAGTTCACTTCTCCTGTGTTGACTCAACATGCTTTGTGAACACATGAAAAGTGAAAAGTGTGCCACTTATATTGTCTGAAGGCAATTGGTACAGTTTTACTAACAATGTCAGGTCTTCAATAGTGCCTGCCTGAGAGCCTGCTTGAGAACTATATATCATATCTAAGCCACCCTAGGCTCCTTGGAGGGGTAGCTGCTAAGAAAAACAGTAAATTACTCAATAAATGCACATTTATTTACAGATGTCATCATATAGACATGTGAACTCTTATTATGGGGAACTATGGTGCAGCACAGCTTACTAGCACATGTAAACAGTACAGTGGGATGTGTCTATAGACAGTCACCCAGTGTCACTACATAAAAAGTGCAAAGGCAAAGGATGAAACCATGACCATCAAGCACAACTCTGGGGCTAGAAAACTCCAAGACCAACCTGGAGTATTCTCTTTGGTGTAGGCAAGCCCAGAGTATAGAAAGTGGACAGTGAACATTTATCTTTTTTCCTCACAATACTAGAAACTTTGTTCCACCTGTGAAGACAAATGGTGGGGACTGATGATAGATGACGTAATTCTCTCACACAACACAACACACACAAAACAAATGATTTCAACACTGCAAGTTAGGATAATGTCTACCAGCTCAGAAGACAGCAGCATCAGCAGCAACAACAAGAATTATTTATTTATTCATTTATTACCTGCCTTTCCCCAAGGTGAGGTGGGAAACATTTAAAAGAGCATTACACTGATTCATTGAGGATCCAAGTTACGGCTGCTAGGCATGTTGGGTATGAGCTTCGTCCAGGATCAGAGGCAGCATTCCTCTTTGAACCCCAGTTCCTAGAGGACAATGGGGAGGAGTTGCCTTCATGTTCTGCTTGTGGAGCTCCCACAGTGAAGTGGCTGTCCACTGTGGAAAAGAGGATAGTGTACTAGACAGACTATCCAACAGGGCTCTTCTTTGGGAAGCTGGGGAGATTATTCAAGATGTAATGGGATTACTACAGAGTCAGCCGGCTATCTTCAGGAGGCCAAAGCTTGAAAATAATTGCTGAATTCCAGCATGATTACGAATTGCAAAGTGGCCTTAGTTTCTACTCAACCAGCAAGAGAATACAACTCGCACCACTCTTGGAATGGATTAGACATTAATTGGATTAGATCAGTTTTTTTTAAAATGTACCTTCCCCTGTTTGTATCAAATTGTACCCATTTGTCTGAGATTCATACTTTGCATGGTACTTGGGAAATATGCAATAGATGGGAAAAGCTACTTAAACAGTGGGTAAGGCAACCATGTTAGGATGATGGCTGAAGAGTTAGTTCTTCCTCTTAAGCTCTTCCTCTGCAGAAATTGTGATCACCACCCCTACTTCTAAGTAGCTTCACATAAGGAGGGGAAGGTAGAAGATTGGATTTATTTAGCTAAAAGCTAATAGTAGCTTTTGGTTACAATTTTGGCCAGGGAAATACTGTGAGGCCTGACAGTCCAATTCAACTCACCCGTCCATCACATCTGTTTTTTTGGCTTTGAAAAGGCATTATAATACATGATCATGTCTCTGCCATGACACATGTTGTTTGGTCCACAAAGTACATTGGTTTTTCTGCACCCATTAAATAGGCATTTTATAAAAACATTGTTTGTCTCAATAAAGCCTCTTGACATGCCATTTATGCATTACAGCAAATGCAAGCTGTAGTCCAAATAGAATCTACCCAGACTTAAGTCTAATCAATATCAATATGAGAGTTATGCTTAGATTTCTCCTGTCAAAAACAATGAGACTTTGAAGTGGGGAGGTTTGGTTCCATCATCTTCTAAGTTTCAATTAGAGTTGGATAGCTATTACTTTGTTTTTAGCATGCCTTGTGCTCCTGGTATAGTTTCAAGGCTACGCTACAGTAGAATGCATTTTTAAAAAATTAACAAAATGGAAAAGAGGAATCTTCATAGATCATAGCACAGTATGAAATTAAAGCACAGAGCTGAGAAATAGAGAATAAAATAAGGACAACAATGTGGAATGCGTTTTTTTAAAAGGGAGCCTGAAACTAATAGACTTCCATAGAGTTTGTCAGTAAAGAAAGTGTTCTATTTGTGTCTTAGTTTTTAAAAGATTGGGCTAAAAATAATATTTTTTTTCTTTAAAAAACCCCCACCCAACTGTTTCTTTAAGTGCATATTTCATATTACAGTATGATTAGTTTTAGATCATTGAAGATTTTGTTCTAAATTATTTTTAATTGAATATTTTTGTCTTGAGCAATAGAAATAAACACTTGCAAAGTCACTTTTCCCTTTTAATTTTTTTTTGTATTTTCCAGATTATGGAGCCAAGGTTCTTAGGTATGTATGTGTGTGCACACGTGCATAATGCAAACCTCTCACTAGTACTGAGATTAAACTGAAAAGCAGAAAACCAAGAGAGAAAGAGAGCGATTGAAAGAAATAGAAATGGATTCAGAGAAGCAGCAAGTTTCTTTAATGGCAAGCTATTATGCAGGAAGAATAATTGGGAGATTAAACCTAAGCCCTTCACATACCATTTTTCTGTCAACAGAAGTCCCATTTCACCTGAAGCATTAGCTACAAATGTACAAACAAATGAATTAACTAAACCATCCAAAATAAACACACACATGAACAAATCTGTAATTGCTTCTATTATATTTTTCAGAGTGAAAATTCCTAAGCAAATTCAATAATTTATAGTTGATTAGCCATGGTTAGTACTTGGATTGGAGGCTCACAATGAATACCAGGTGCTGCAAGATATATTCCGAGGCAGGAATTGGCAAACCCACCTCTGATTATTCCTTGCTAAAAAGTCTACATGAAATTAATGGGTTGCCATAAGTTGACAAGTGACTTGAAGGCACACGCAGACACAGGAACACACTGAATGTCTGTTAGTTGACAAGGACCAGGTGGATACCGGCACTGGATTACACACCAGCTGAAATTGTGATTTATTATTTTTCATCTTCTCCTCCTACTTTACCTCAGTATCCTCTTCTTGCTTCTGCATCTGCAAACTGAATTCAAAATTCGAATGTCCTCTACTCTATTCTCATCCTTCTTGATCTGTCTTCAGCCTTCGACACAGTGGATCACTCTCTTGCTTGACTTACTTTCTAACCTCGGGTTCTCTGACTCTGTTCTCAACTGGTTTAAATCTTACTTATCAGACAGATCTTTTGCAGTGGTCACAGATGGCCGGACCTCTTCCTCTGTCCCCTTATCTGTTGGAGTTCCTCAGGGCTCTGTCTTGGGTCCCCCTCTGTTCTCTCTTTACATACTGTCCCTAGGCAAACTCATCAGTTCTTTTGGTTTCTCCTATCATCTGTATGCCGATGACACTCAGCTGTATCTCTCAACCCCTGACCTTTCACCGGGGCTTGAACAGCAAGTTTCATCTTGTCTGGCTGCCATCTCTCAGTGGATGCGGCATCGGCACTTGAAGCTCAATATGTCTAAGACAGAGCTTCTCGTCTTCCCACCTGAGCCCACCCTTCAATACTCCTTTTCTGTTTTTGTTGACGGCATTTCTATTCAACCGGTTCAGCAAGCCCGCAGTCTTGGCTTCATTTTTGATTCTCTGTCATTTACTCCCCAGATTCAGGCCACTGCCAAGACCTGTAGATTCTTTCTTTACAACATTGCTAAAATCCATCCATTCCTCTCAGCCTCCACCGCCAAGACTCTGGTCCATGCCCTGGTGGTTTCACAACTTGATTATTGTAACCTTCTTCTGACAGGGCTTCCTCTCTCTCACCTCCATCCTTTAATCTCTGTCCAGAACTCAGCTGCACATATTATCACATCTTCTCGCCGCTTTGACCATGTTTCTCCTCTTTTCTCCTCCCTTCATTGGCTCCCCTTCCCCTTCCGCATCCAGTACAAGCTTCTCCTGTTGACTTTCAAAGCCCTCCATGGACTGGCCCCTCCTTACTTGTGTGAACTTCTTTCTCCTCACACTCCTTCTCTTCCCCTCCGCTCTGGTAGTCAAGGTCTGTCCCAGCCAAGGATTTCCACTGCCCTGTCCTGGATTCTTGCTGCCCCCCACTTCTGGAACCTTCTTCCTCTACATGCGTGCCTCATCACTTCTCTAACCAGTTTCAAAACTGAGTTAAAGACTATATTGTTTAGAGAAGCGTTCCCAGATGTGTGACTTTGTCTGGCCCATTTTAGCTGTGCATTATGAAGCCGAGCCCTCCCTCTAATCCATCTGCCTTGGTCCAGGCCTCAGAGGGAGAGAAGAACCACCGGACCTGATACCCTTCCCCATCACCTTTCCCTTCTCCTTTTGTGTCGTGTCTTTTAGATTGTAAGCCTGAGGGCAGGGAACCATCTAATTATAAGTTTATATGTACAGCACTGTGTAAACCTACAGCGCTATATAAATAAAGGATAATAATAATAATAATAATAATAATAATGAAAGTATTTTGTAGAAGAGAACAGAAGGAAACAGAATCTTGTTTTTCCTTGCTATTGTTGTTGTTGTTGTTGTTGTTGTGTGCATTCAAGTCATTTCTGATTTATGGCGATCCTAGGATGGACCTATCATGGGGTTTCTTTGGCAAAAGGGAGTTTGGTTTTTCCTCCCTCTGAGGCTGAGAGTATGTGGTGGGTTTCATGGCTGAGTGGGGTTTCTAACATTGATCTCCAGAGATGTAGCCAAATATTCCAACCACTTCCTAGTAGGCTCAGGCAAAAGTAAACTTTTGCACACTTTCCTAGTTTATGTGTTCTTCTACATTAATAACTTTTGTCATCTTGATCACACTCTGATTTTCATTGGCCACACATGTCTTGGTTTTTATATGTGAAATGTTGAAGGGTATGAAACTACTGGGACAGAGACCAGCAGGGGGAAAAATGAAGTTAAAGCAAGTACATCATCCTCCAACAAATATCTCATAACTTTATCAAAGTAATGACAAAACTAGCTTCTATGGGAGAGAAAAAAATTGTCCCCCCCCCCCAAAAAAAAAATCAAAATCACACTCGGCTGACTAGGGGAAAAAATGGCCTGTTTCTCAGGGGCTGAAGAATTTTCCCAAACTGGCAAGCAAGTTATGCCCTTAGTTCATGTACATCCTTTCTGTGCCTCTCATTTCTTTTCTCAAGGATGTCTTGTTTTACTAGTTATCCCTTAAATGAAAAGGAATTTGCAGGCTGGGACCATGAGGCCCCTGGAAACAGAAAATAAATAAATAAATAAATAAATAAATAAATAGGTTTCATTGTATTGTACAGCACCACAATATCCTCTATCTTCACTGCTGCACTGAAAACTTTGCTTGGAAGATGCAAACAAACATGTAATTTTCCAAAGTTCTGGTTTGAGATACTTCATACTCTTTAAATGACATCCAACATTGCTCAAGCAGACTTTTTCTCATGCACCAGGGTTTTTCCTTCCTTTCCTGTGTGTGCAATTGATACTGCATTTTTGTGTGAATGGACTATAAGCACAATTCTAGTACCCAAAGTAGAAAGATGGAGTTGTAACACTTAAGTCATGGGGTGCATCTACACTGTAGATATAATGCAGTTTGATACCACTTTAAATGCCGTAGCTTCATCCTATTGAATCCTGGGATTTGTAGTTTTACAAGGTCTTTAGCAGTCTCTGCCAAGGAGCGCTGGTGCTTTATAAAACTACAAATCCCAAGATTCTGTAGGATGAAGTCATGGCAGTTAAAGTGATTAGAAGCACCCCTGATAGATATTTTCTTTAATTGCACCTGTTCTGCTTCATGGAGCTCTGTGTGCTCATAAAAACAAACACAACCAGAGCATTTTTCATAAGTCTGAATCCAAGGTTTCAAAGAGACACCTTTCTGAGCCCAACTTTACTATGGTTGGAGCTGAAACCAGGGCCCTTTGGAAGCAAAGCATGTGGTCTGTCACAGAGGAGATATGGTGCCTCCCACCCTCAGCGGGCAGGCTCAGTTGCTGTGGGACTTGAAGCCCCAAGATGGCCGGCGGTGCCTTTTTTCCTGCCGGCGGGAAGCCTGCGCATCTGCGGGCTTCCCACCAGCAGGAGAAGGTCGCTGGCAAGCGCTTCCCCCACACATGCGCGTGCCTGGTCCCAGGCCCAGGCTGTCCGGGCGGGCTCCGCACCGATTGGGCACCTCTTCCCGCCTCCTCCCCTTATTGGCTCCTCCAACTGGCCTAAATATGAGCGGCACGGCTGGCCCCCGCGCCTTTCCAATCTGCTCGGCTCCCCACCCTCCCTCCCTGGAGTGTTGTTGCTTCTCACAACTTTCGTTTGTGGGCGGTAGCACAGGTTCTGGATCTGGTGGGCTGCTTTCCAGTGCTCGGTAACACTGGATAGGGAGTCCTTTGCACCTGGGAAACATGTGGTGCAAGGTGGCCAAACGTCGGTCACATGGAGTATATCCCGGTGATGAGAGGCTTTCCTATGGTAGCTGCGCAATTGTGTAATTGCGCAAGGGCATGGTGTTGCCTCGATTCATCCTGATGCTTGGCGTACAAGCAACCTCACATCAGTCCAACCTTGGTGTTGGTGATGTGCAGATCCAGACCTCGTGCTTTTGGTGCCAACCCTACCTTTGTATTGCTGTTAATAAAGTTGTGGCCTTTTTTCCTGCCAATCTGCTTCCTGTCTTTCTTGGGGCCGGAACACCTCCACTGCAATATCCCATTACCAAAAAAGAGAGCAACTTACCCCAGCTGTTTTTAAATTGATTACAGGATGCAGTCAGGTATTATCACTGGGAAAAAATGCTTCTGATGCAGCCCCCCAACTGTATCCCGTCTAAAAGCTGGCTATAAGCTGCACTTAGCTGGCTGATTTGCAAAGTTGGGAAGCTCTCTGCTTCGCAAATCAGTCAGCTGAGTGTGGCTTGTAGAAAAGTTTTAGGTGGGATACAGTTAGGTGGTGGCATCAGTGGCATTTTCTCTGTGACAATACCCGACCGCATCCCGTAATCGAATTGAAAATGGCAGGGATAAGTCACTTTTTTTGTAATGAGATAATCTCCAGAATTACTGACCCGCTGCAAGATAACAGAAATCTTTATAAAGATAATATTGACAAGACAGTATTAGCAAGACGACAATGTAGGAAAAGTTACCACTGAGTGTGAACTGAAAAATAAGAGATAACATAGTGCATTCCATGTGAAAGTCATATATTTCTTGCTTTCCTTTGGTCTTTGTATCTATCAGTGGAGGCTAAAGATAATTCCTTAAAGATGATAATATAAAATATAAAATTTTATATTTCTACAATCTTCCTGAACACATTTCCTTGAATTTATGTACCACTGATTTGAACAAAGCTTGCTTCAAATTAGTTAGCTTGTTCTCTGACCCCAATGTATAGAAGAAATAATTTGGCATAATTTATTTTTTAAAGCTGATCCTTATTATCATATCTCCAAGTATTTATAACAGCTGCAAAAAGGCTGCTCAGCTACTTAAATAAAAACTTCCCACTGCTTTGGCAGAATCACTTTTCATCTGAAATTTACAATTGCAGTACTTATCCCAGCAAGAAATCCATTTTGCTAAAAATAATAGAAAGGGACATCTCGTATGCCAACGGTGCTTATTGGTTCATTTGAAACAAACAAATTTAAATTCTTTCAAGTGCAATCTTTGGTTAATTGCAATAACCTCCACTTTATTTACAGCTCATGATTTATTTATTTGTTTGTTTGGTTTTAAAAGACTGTAATAAATCTATAAATTCTGACAACTAAATACCAAGCTTAAAGATTTATTTTTTAAAAAATATTAGTTTTGGAAATTACTTAGTTGATTGGCAGAAATCCCATGTAGCATATGTTTTTTTCCCCCTTGGACTGTCCTTTCCCCAGGGCTATCTTGAGTTACCCTGGAATGTCCTGATATGTTACATAATTAAATGCTTTTGTACCTTGCATATGGAAAGCTAGTGTTAACAAGGAGAAGGTGTTTTGAGCAGCATCTATACTGTAGAAATAACGCAATTTGACACCACTTTGCCATAGAATCATAGAATCATAGAATCATAGAGTTGGAAGAGACCACAAGGGCCATCCAGTCCAACCCCCTGCCATGCAGGAACTCCCAGTCAAAGCATCCCCGACAGATGGCCATCCAGCCTCTGCTTAAAGACCTCCAAGGATGGAGACTCTACCACACTCCGAGGGAGTGTGTTCCACCGTCGAACAGCCCTTACTGTCAGGAAGTTCCTCCTAATGTTGAGGTGGAATCTCTTTTCCTGCAGCTTGCATCCATTGCTCCGCGTTCTGGTCTCTGGAGCAGCAGAAAACAAGCCTGCTCCCTCCTCAATATGACATCCCTTCAAATATTTGAACAGGGCTATCATATCACCTCTTAACCTTCTCTTCTCCAGGCTAAACATCCCCAGCTCTCTAAGTCGTTCCTCATAGGGCATGGTTTCCAGACCCTTCACCATCTTAGTTGCCCTCCTTTGGACCCGCTCCAGTTTCTCCACATCCTTTTTGAATTGTGGTGCCCAGAACTGGACACAGTATTCCAGGTGAGGCCTCACCAAAGCAGAATAGAGAGGCACTATTACTTCCTTTGATCTAGACACTATACTTCTATTGATGCAACCTAAAATAGCATTGGCCTTTTTAGCTGCTGCATCACACTGCTGACTCATGTTCAACTTATGGTCTACTTGGACTCCTAGATCCCTTTCACACATAGTTTCATTCAGCCAGATGTCCCCCATCCTATATCTGTGCATTTCATTTTTCCTCCCTAGGTGCAGAACCTTACATTTCTCCGCATTGAATTTCATTTTGTTAGCGTTGGCCCAGCTTTCTAGTCTATTCAGGTCATTCTGAATTTCAATCCTGTCTTCTGGAGTATTGGCTACTCCTCCTAATTTGGTGTCATCTGCAAATTTGATAAGTATGCCCCCAATTCTGTCATCCAAGTCATTAATAAAGATATTGAATAGCACTGGGCCCAGGACAGAGCCCTGTGGGACCCCACTGGTCACTTCTTTCCAGGATGAAAGGGAGCCATTGTTGAGCACCCTTTGAGTTCGGTCAGTCAACCAGTTACAAATCCATGTAATGGTTACCTTGTCTAGCCCACATTTTACGAGCTTGTTTGCAAGAATGTCATGGGGAACCTTGTCAAAGGCCTTACTGAAATCAAGATATACTATATCCACAGCATTCCCTTCATCTACCAAACTGGTATTATCAAAAAAAGAGATCAGATTTGTCTGGCAAGACTTGTTTCTCTGAAACCCATGTTGGATTTTTGTGATTATGGCATTGGCCTCTAAATGTTCACAGACTCTCTGCTTAATGATCTGCTCTAGAATCTTTCCTGGAATTGATGTCAGACTAACTGGACGATAATTGTTGGGATCCTCTTTTTTCCCCTTTTTGAAGATGGGCACAACGTTTGCCCTCCTCCAGTCTGCTGGGACTTCTCCTGTTCTCCAGGAGTTCTCAAAGATTATTGCCAATGGTTCCGATATTACATTCGCCAGTTCTTTTAATACTCTAGGATGTAGTTCATCTGGTCCTGGAGATTTATATTCATTTAGGTTAACCAGGTATTCCTGTACTATCTCTTTACTTATTCTGTGCTGAGATTCCCCTATTCTGTCTTCTGCTCCATTATCCTTAGGTTGACCACCCTTTGCCTTTTCTGAGAAGACTGAAGCAAAGAAGGTGTTGAGTAATTCTGCCTTTTCTTTGTCATCTTTGAGCATTTTGCCATCTTCTGCACGCAGTGGCCCTACTGTTTCCTTCTTCTTCCTTTTGCTTCGGACATACCCAAAAAAGCCCTTTTTGTTGTTCTTAACCTCTCTAGCCAGCCTGAGTTCATTCTGTGCTTTAGCTTTTCTGACTTTACCCCTACATGTGCTGGCTATTTGTTTGAATTCCTCTTTCGTGATTTCCCCATTTTTCCATTTCTTATACATGTTCTGTTTAAGGCTTATCTCAGTTGAAAGTTCCTTAGTCATCCATCCTGGCTTCTTGAGACACCTCCCATTTTTCTTCCTCATTGGAACTGTTTGAAATTGCGCCTTCAGTATCTCCTTTTTGAGAAACTCCCATCCGTCTTGAACTCCCTTCTCTTTTAGTTTTCTTGACCATGGGATCTCCCCCAGTATTTCTCTAAGTTTATTGAAATCAGCTCTCCTAAAGTCTAGAATGCGTGTCTGAGTATGCCTGGCTTCCCCTTTCCGCTGTATAACAAACTCCAGGAGAACATGGTCGCTTCCCCCTAAGGATCCAACCACTTGCACCCCATTGACTAGGTCATCCCTGTTGGTTAAGATCAGATCTAAAATAGTTGATCCCCTTGTTGTCTCTTCCACCTTTTGGACAATGAAATTGTCTTCCAGGCAAGTGAGGAATTTGCTAGACCTTGAGGATTTGGCTGAGTTTGACTTCCAGCAAATATCCGGATAGTTGAAGTCCCCCATCACTACTACATCTCTCCTTTCTGAGTGTGTGCTCATCTGTTCTAGAAAGGCATCATCCAATTCCTCTGCCTGAGTCGGGGGTCTGTAGTAGACTCCCACAGTAACATCCCTGTTGTTTCCCTCTCCTTTAATGTTTATCCAGATGCTCTCCACCTGGCTTCCAGTATTGACTTCCTGGATCTCTTCACTGGTGTAAATATCCCTGACATATAATGCTATTCCTCCTCCTTTCCTGTTTGGCCTGTTTCTCTTAAAAAGGTTATATCCCTCTATTTCTACATTCCAGTCATGAGACTCATCCCACCAGGTTTCAGTGATGCCTATTATATCATATTTGCTCTGTTGTGCTAGGAGTTCGAGTTCATCCTGTTTATTTCCCATACTCTGTGCATTAGTGTAGAGACATCTAAGAACATGTGTTCCCTTTACTTGCTGCCTGTGCAAATTTTTTTGCTTCCCACTGTTGGGTCCTTGCACTGTTTGCCTTGTTCCCTCTATGTCAGTTTGATTATTTTCTCCAGCCCTTTTGCCTTCCAAAATAATGTCTCCCTCCCCCATATAACTCAGTTTAAAGCCCTCCTGATCAGATTTTTGAGACTTTTGGCAAAAATGTTTTTGCCAACTGGTGTGAGATGCAGCCCATCCCTTGCCAGAAGTCCCTCCTCATGGAACCGCAGCCCATGATCCAAGAATCCAAACTGTTCTTGGCGGCACCATCTACGGAGCCAGTTATTCACCTCTGCTATTTTCTTCTCCCTTCCTGGACCATGCCTTTCTACTGGGAGAAGAGATGATATGACAACCTGTGCATCCATCTCTTTCAGCTTCCTTCCTAGAGCCTCATAATCCCTTATGATATTCTGAAGGCTGTGCCTTGCAGTATCATTGGTTCCCACATGAACCAGAAGAAAGGGGTGTTGATCAGTAGGCTTGACAAGTCTTGTCAGCCTCTCAGTTACATGATGGATCTTTGCCCCAGGGAGACAACACACCTCCCGAGACATCTTGTCAGGCCCACAAACCACTGCTTCTGTACCCCTCAGCAAGGAGTCCCCCACAACCACCACACGCCTCCTCCGAGGCTTAGCAGCGGCTGTTCCCTTTCGTGGTACTCTCAGTCTCCCCTGCTCTGTCCCTGATGTCTGTCCCTGCTGCTTTTCCTCATCATCTCTGATAACAGAGAGAGATTCAAAGTGATTCTGTAGCTGCAAGCTCACAGAACGAACCGTGGTTTCCCTACTTCTGCGTGTAACTTTCCTCCAACCATCTCCTTCTTTTGTGTGTGAAGTGACCTCTTCTTCCTCAGCAACTTTCTCTGTGTGTTTCCTGTCCAGGACCATCTGGTCCTTTCTGTTCAAGAGAACCTCCTGCTCTCTGTGATGCTGAAGTGTTGACACCTGGGCCTCCAACTGCTGAACTCTTCCTTCTAAGAGGGCTACCAACTTGCACTTGGTGCAGGTGAAGTTCCCCACATCTATAGGCAAGAAGACAAACATCCCACAGGTGTTGCAGGTGACTGCTGCAGGTCCCTCAGTGTCCATAGTGAGGTCTTAAGGAGGCAATGAAACAAGACTGTGGGCTTCTCCTGTAAAACACCAGTGTAAAAAATCCCTGTGTGGCTGGCCTTTGTCCCCAAGCTCTGTTAGTGAGCTCAATCAACTGGGCCTGTAGGTATCTAGAAAGTTCCTGGCTGCTAGCTCCTTCTAGAGGCAAGTCCCTGATTCACTTCCTCTGAATCCCCACAGCCCCTTAAGGGAATAGTGGGAAGAAAAGTATAAATATTGAATGAGTTTGTCCTCACTGTGTTCAGGCTACCTTCTCCTCTGTACTTCCCCCCTGCCTTGGCTATCAAATATAAAAATGAGTATGAAAAGAAAAAATTCGCGCGCCGTTAGGCGCGCGCCTCTCCTAAAATGAGATTTCTCTTTCCTCCTCCCCAATGAACCAATGAAATGGCTCACAAATTCAAATTTTAAGGTCTTACCCAATCAAAAGGCACACAGAGAAGCACAGGTTTACCTTGAGGAAGGTATGGCCAGAAGCCTCTCCTAGCAGTTATATAAAATGAGATTTCTCTTTCCTCCTCCCCAATGAACCAATGAAATGGCTCACAAATTCAAATTTTAAGGTCTTACCCAATCAAAAGGCACACAGAGAAGCACAGGTTTACCTTGAGGAAGGTATGGCCAGAAGCCTCTCCTAGCAGTTATATAAAATGAGATTTCTCTTTCCTCCTCCCCAATGAACCAATGAAATGGCTCACAAATTCAAATTTTAAGGTCTTACCCAATCAAAAGGCACACAGAGAAGCACAGGTTTACCTTGAGGAAGGTATGGCCAGAAGTCTCTCCTAGCAGTTATGGAATTCTGGGATTTGTGGTTTGGTGGGGCACCAGAGCTCTCTGACACAGAAGTCTAAATATCTCACAAAACTACAAATCCCAAAATCCCATAAAACTGAGCCATGACAGTTAAAGGAATGTCAAAATGCTTGATTTCTGCAGTGTAAACAGTACTACTGTTCTGTCTGCTATCCATGCACAGTATTTTCCTCATACCATATGCTAAAATGCTTATAGACTACAGACTATTGTTAACATATGAACAGTTGTAAAATCAATTCCATTAATAGTTGTAAAAGTCAAGCTAGTTTCATCTTTTAATATGTAAGTATGTGTATACTTGTCCAGCTTGAGGATAAACTTGTTAACAGAATAAATCCCCTGTTTGAATAAGATCTAATGATTTTCATGACAAATAGCTAGGCTTTTGCTTTTTTTAATGTGTGAAATATCCATGGCATCCATCTAAATAAACAATACACTCTTATTGATCAGCCTGAGTATAAACAAATGAATACTAAGAAAATGTCAGCTAGGATACATTCACCTACACCTAATTGGTTTCAGCACTGATCTTTTTTCATGGATATCTTTAGATGCCAGGCCCTTTCTTTGGGCAACCTGTGTAGCCTGGTTTTTAGGGATGTTATTCTTTCACTAAGTTTCTTCCCAAAGGAAACAATGAGTAATATCAGCTGTTGTTGTTGTTGTTGTTGTTGTTGTTGTTGTTAGAATTCCATAAAATGGAGTCTATGCCAGTTTTAACACAGTTTTCAAAGGTGATTTGCAATTTGGGGCTTATTCGGTAGGGAAAAAAACCCCCCTCACATGGTTGTTTTGTGCACAAGTCAGCCTTTTCTGCACAGAAACCAGCCTTTTCTGCATGGAAAATAATATTTCAATGCAATAGCAATAGCAAGTACATTTCTATACCTCTTATCAGGACACTTAAGCATTCCCTAAGCAGTTCACAATGTGTAAGGTAATTGGCCCCAACAAGCTGGGTACTCCTGAACTGCTGGGTAGAACATTTAATTGGGGATTTATTCTGTGTAAAATTCACACATGGTTGCTTTGCATAGAAAACAGCATTTTCTGCATAGGTTAATATTCTTGCATGGAAATACTGTTTTCCATGCAGAAAAGGCTATTTCCTGCACAGAAAATGCTGCTGTCTGTGCAATGCAAACACATGTGGATTTTCATCAGAATATGTTCCAAACTGTGAAGTTTTTCATGAGGCCAGGAGTCCTCTTACCACAGTTTTTCAAAAAGTATATTTTAAAAAAACCCATTTCCCAAATATTTTTGAATATTCTTTCCATGCCTACTCATTTTAAAACAGATTATCACTGCCCGTCTGCTTTTAATGTCGCATATGTAAACAGTTTTCTTCTACAAATAATTTTGAAAAAGAATGGCCATGCTAGTTTGTTTTCTTCTTATGGCAGCTGGGCCAAGATGACCACTTCAATTCCATTGGAATTTAGAGGCTGGGGAATAAGAGGTAGGTATTTATTTGATGTCAAGAGTAGTTTAGAGTCTTGGTAGCCCCACACATTCTCTCTTGACTTTGTCCTCCCTGCTGCCATCACCTATTTACTCCAAAATACAATCCAGTAATTCTAATCTATAAAAATCTCATAAATGGCATCTGAAGAGAAAATGGCAGACAAAAACAACTAACTGGATGCAAGAGCCCTCTGGAGTGCCAGTTGGTGTTATTTCTTATCTTCGTTTTCAGATTTGTAGGCCCACTATAGGTATCCGATTTTAGAAATGCTAAAGTTACATGGTTGAACAGAATGATTCCCAGTAGGCAAAGGGGTCAGGCAAGACTGCATACTATCACCCTATCGAATCAACCTGTATGCAGAAAATATTGTATGTATAGCAGGCTTAGACTCAGAGGCAAGTGGAGTGAAGACTGAGGGGAAGGAACATTAACAATCTAAACTATACAGATGATACAATACTACTAGCAGAAACCAACAAGGATCTAGAGCAATAACTGCATAAGGTTAAGGAGAAAAGTGCAAAGGTAGACTTAATGCTGACCATTAAGAAAACAAAAATAGTGACCATGAAAGATCTACAAGAATTCAACTTAGATAACAAGAAAATTTAAAAAGTCAAAGAGTTCCCATACCTCAGATCAAACATTGACTAGAATGGAGGCTGCGGTTAAGAAATCAGAAGAAGACTAGAACTGGGAAAAGCAGATATAAAAGAACTGGCAAGATCCTAAAGTGCAAATATATAACTCTGAACACTAATGTGAGGATCCTGAACACTAAAGTGAGGATCATCACTAGAGTTATAATGTATGAATGTGAGAGCTGGAGAGTGAAGAAAGCTGATAGAAAAGAAAGTCAACTAATTTGAGATGTGGTGTTGGAGCAGAGAGCTTAGGAAACCATGGACAGCCAAGAAGACAAACAAATGGGCCTTTGAATAGCTCAAGTCCAAACTCTCCCTGGAAGCCAGGATGACTAAACCTGAGGCTGTCGTACTTTGGTCACATCATGAGAAGGCATGATTCATGAGAAAAGACAATGATACTGGGAAAGGTAGAAGGCAGTAGAAAGAGAGGAAGACCACGTGTCAGATGGTTAGATTCAATTAGGGAGGCTACAAGCTTGAGCCTACAGGACATAAGCAGAGCAGTGGAGGACAGGGGGGCTTGGAGATGTGTCATCCATAGGGTTGTCATGTGTTAAGCTCCACTCAAGGACAGTGAAGAAGAAGAACAACAACAAAGTTAAACTACATGAAACACCACTCAGATAGAGATAGAAATATTGATATAGATCAGGGTTCTCAACAATTGAGCCTCCACTTGTTTTGCACTTAAGCTCCCAGCTCCTCTGCTAGCATAGCCTATGGCCAAGTGGGCAGGGAAACACTAAGGAAGGGGCTTTTCTTACTAGCCGAGTTCAGTAAGAGAGGGAAAGCTGAGCAGGAATCGAAGCTGCCACAGCTAATGAGCAGGCCTTTTTCAACTTGAATAACTTGATGGCATTTTCAGTTACATGTTTTGGAGGGATCAAAGGGATACATTCCTTGTAGTGGAATATTGAGTCTATTTTATGCTCTTGTTTTTATTTAGGACTTTAATATTACACCCAAACGTTACAATTCTGCTGTACAGAAAAGTCCTGGAACCTTTTTGAATGCATGGAACTTTGAGGGCATATTTGTTAAATTTAATATGTTGTATTATTTCTAAAAATATTTTGTGACTTAAATTGTAATTGTGTTTGAAATATTTAATTATACTTGATCCCATAGAACCCAGAAAGAGATACGCCAGAATAGCCAATGAGGACAGATTCTGGAATCTGAACTTCAAAACACCTGCATGATCAAAAGCTGAGAACCATTGAGATGCACACAGACATATACCCTTCTAATCACCTTAACTAACTGAAGCTATTCAATTATGGCACGGCTGTTAAAAAGAAAAGTAGTACTAAATCAAATCAAAGATGCTTATGAATACATTTTCTTGATACAGATGCAAAAATCCTTTCAGAAAGTGTTCTAAACTAAACATTTTGCATGGAGCAGATTTTGCGAGGGTTTGGTTCTAATGCCACCCTTGTTTGAAATACCTTTGATGTGTCTTGCCCTAAAAATGAACTCTTCATTTCATTATCTTACTCTTCCAACAAATAGTCTTGATCACAATGGTTTGTTTAATTTGATTTAAATAACAATTATCCCCTTGCAAGCTCACAGGTGCTTTTTATGTTAATTTTTTTCTGGCATGTTCCACATATATATATTTACAGAAGAACTGCAAATTGTACAGTGCCCACTCTTGTCATATCTACTTAAAAGGAATAAAGAAACGGATTTGAAAGGCTAATGTTATATTGTCAAGTGTTTCTTACTTCTGAGTTATTAAGCTTTAGCTAAGGGTGGGGGGGATAAAGGATAATGCATTGAATCCTCTCTTCTTTTCTTAGTATCACTTGGCAAAGAAAATATTTTTGGCACTATTACAATATGCAGCTTATCAAGAAGAATGTGGGTTTCCCTTTCTTCTTTACAGTCTACTCTAAATAGAAGGCGAAAATGCAAATCTTCATTAATCCGTGTACTCTTTATAAATGATTATGACATTAGAACAATGAAGAGCTAATATACTTAGTGGAACATTAAAGCATATTTTATGGTCACAAAATGGTCAAGCAGCATGACTTTGGGGGCTTCAACCCTACAAAGAATCAAAGGGAGAAGACATTGCCCTTTATTCAGTTTAGATGGGATCTGCAAAATGGTCATCTCTGTTTATCAAACAATTTGGCAACCTGGGGGAGATGGATTCTAGTTAATCTTTTTATTTTTGCTGTTATGTTCTCAGAAGAAAATGAAATATCTTATGGCTGCAAAAGGAAACCAACTTTTTTGAAAATAAGATTATTTACCTCTGAGGCTTTTGATTCAGGGGGGGGCTTTTTGGTATATACATGTACAGCTTCTTGGAAACATTCCACTGAAATACTTTAAACTTCACTCAGCTTTCCTAAACATTAAACTTTGCTCACTCACATAAAAAGTAAACAGAATAATATGGTGAGAAGTTAAAAATATCTCTGGCTTTTCTTCGCTAACGAAGATTCAGGAAGGACTCATCCCACGCTTACTACAAGCGCATTGATAAAAATTTAAAGCATATTAATTAAACAACTTTTAAGAGAGTTTAAAAAACACAATTTTTAATACAACTTGTAACACACTTTTTACTGCAACTAGATTGCCAAAGGCCTACTTTGACTAAAGAGAAGCCTGCTATTTTGCCTGCTGGAAGAAGAAAAATAGGGCAGATGCCAGCCTAGCTTCTACAGAGATGTCCACAGCCTGCAAGCAGCCATTGAGAAGAGGCTCACTGGCATCTTTGTCAAACGTGGGACTGAGAGAAGGTTATCCCTTGAAGATCTCACTGTCTTGTGGGCTTGTATGGGAGAATATATTACTCCAGGAGGCATAGACAAAAGTTAAATATATTTCACATGCATACCCTACCATCACAGAAATTTTTATTAATTTAAGGTCAAAATCCACAGAACTTCTTTAATGCCACCAGAGGTTTGGGCATGTTTAGAAAGATCTCTCCCCCCAAATCTTTGAACACAATATTTCAGTGGTGTAAGTACTTGGGAGGGGAGATGACGATGTTGATCTCAATAAGAAGTCTGACCCACCCCCACCCAACACCTTGGAATTTTCCTTCAGCTCCCAAATTTTTATTATTGTACAGAATGAGGCCCTGAAAAATGTTGACACCTAGAATATCTGCTCTTTTTGCATTCCCTTCATAATTTTGCTTGCTCTGTTCTTTGGATGCATATGATATGGACAAGCTGCCCTTTGAAGGTAGAGCAATGTCGCATCCAGAATTGGTGGCAACTGATTTATGATTTATGATCACGTACATGGAAAAGTATAAACTACAAACCGAAGGGGCAGAACTAAAACAGTTTCAGACCACCTTGTAAGAAGTGCATCAGAGCCTCACAGCTAAACTTCACTTCTAGCTTCATATCCCTCTCTTCCTGATATGGAAAGAAGGCTTTCTTTCTTCCTCAGGGCCCCTGAAATGAGGATAAAGTTGGGAAAGAGGTGTCAAATGTTTAGCTCAGATCATGATCCCTCTTATAGTGAGCATGTGTAGCCGAAGCAAACAAGGCACATATTTCCGCATCAGTGTCTGAGAATCCTCTATTTTTAATAGTCAGAGATGGAAATACTCAACATCCATCAAGGTCCAAAGTAGTGATATATACCTGCAAAGAAGAATTACACATATAGCCATTTGTTTTTGCTGTATACCTCTGTTCCAGCTGCTGAAGAAACAAGTTATTTTTAATTCTAAACTAAAGTAATAACACTCAAATGTATTTAAGGCATGATACATGTGTGTAAAAAAGTCCACACTAACTATTGAAAAGGCACATTCTGAAATTAGGGATTAGAGTCCCCCCCCCTCTTTTTTTAAAATTCTTCCACAGACTTGACAAGATGCACATGAAAGTTTCTTTTGAAAAATTAACATTGAAAATGCCTGCTGGACTCATGCCCCCCCCCCCCCCAATAATGAATTCCCTTTGGGGACATGATTCTTTCAATTTTTACTATCCTGGATGGTTTAGAAAGTCTACTAGTATTTATATTTAACAAGACATTCATGCCTAATTCACTTGCTTCTTCTTATCCCTTCATTAGGGTTACCTGTTCCAGAATCACTATGAAAAAGTACACATTAAGGTAATTGCCATGGTCCAATAGGAAGAAATGGGCACATAAGCAGGCAGTCTGCTTGGGGCTGAATTCCCCAAGGCAGAAGCCAGGAAACACATGATTCAGACATCTTTACAGGAGAGACTAAATAGTGGCCTACAGTCCCTCAAATAGATGGCAGCTACAGTTGAAACAGATTTCCTGGAACTCCACTGAAATAGTGGGACCCTTGTAGTGGATGGATGTCATCCATCTTCTTGTAGCTCACCAGCCAAATGTCATAGAACTGTGACAGTGAAATGCAGACTGTCAGAAGAGAGGGTGCAGCTACACTGCAGAATTAATGCAATTCAACACTCTTTAACTGTCATGGCTCAATACTATGGAATTCCCGGATTTATAGATTTGTGAGATATTCAAATTTCTCTATCAGAGAGCTCTGGTGTCAGAAAAAAACCCTACAAATCCCAGGATAACATAAGATGGAGACATGACAATTAAAGCAGTATCAAGCTGCACTAATTCTGCAGTGTGACAGCAGCCAGAAGCATTGTTAAGATCTTCTATCTGTTTCATAAGGGAGGAGCTTTTCAGTGTCACCCACATCCCTAAAGCCTCAGTATTTTGGCATGGAGTCCTGATAAATTTGGTTTTATATATTTCTTTCTTTTTCTTGTCCCGATGAAAGATCATTTTTAAGACTTCAGATTTCATAAAGGAAATCTGGCAATAGATTGAATAGCAGTTTGTTTAATGATATAGTGCTGAGTGGACTCTGGCTTGGGCACCCATGATTCTGCCATAAATAAGCAATTACACCAACTTTATGCAGCATTCTTACAAAAACATGCAGGGGCAGCACTTGAGATCCAAAAGGCTATGGTAGTGAGACAAATTCATCACTTAGGAATGAGCACCACTTCCAAACAATGGCTGGAATTCTGTTAGGGACATAATTAGGTGCCACGTGTCCTTTGTATGAGCAGATTTGGGGGGAGGCACTGCATGAGTCAGTATTCCTCCCTGCACAGCATCCAAAGCCCTTACCTCTGAATCTGTACCACATGAATGTGTTTTGTTGTAAGGAAACAGGACCAGATAAACATCTAGCTACAGTCCCATACCCAGATGTAGAATGATCACATCAATACTGAGATCTGCCAGATCTGATGGTGGCTGATCATCTTCTCAATTCATTTTTCAGTCCACCAAGACTTGCTTTCTAATGGTGAACAAGAAAATTTGTAAAGATTTTTTATATCCCTCATACATTCAAAGCTGAACGAATGGGAGAGAGCTGATGAGATTAAGATCTATGACTGAAAAAGAAGGAATAGCCAAGGACATGACATCATATGATACAAGATGTTTGTTCAGAGCTGAACAAAAATCACTTTATGTCTTCAAGCTTTATGAATTGCATTCGTTAATTTAGTTTAACTCCTTTTGTTTTGAGATACATAAAGGATTTAAAAACCACAAACAACTGGAAATCCTATGAGGATTCTCAGATTTGATTAGATGCTACAAGTGTATATACATATATATATAAAATCAATGTCAAAATGATTTTAAGTTAACACCAGTTGATCATATTAATCTCTAAAACAAATGGTTATTAATAACCATGACGTATATGGTGGTTTCACTACAAATGATAGAATCAATAGTACATACACAAGAATTGATTGTACATTGTGCTGTACAAATATTAAATTCAATAACACAAACCCAATTCATTACTTATGTGTTTGGAACCTGTTTGCTGATTAATGTAATACATTAATAATACTGTTCAATGGATGTCAACACACTGTAGTGAGTGGGCACAAAGATCGTATATAGAAGACAATTTGTGGAAGATACAGACAACAGTTCATCAATTATGCCCAAGACGTACATTGTCTGAATTTGTTCCATTTGAAGTTTATCCCTTTTCACACATTTATGGTATAGATGAAGATTTTTACATCACATCATGGTATACTGCATACATAATATTTCAGATCATTGAACCCAACTGTAAATTGCATTTTCTTTGAGAGATCTAGTAGCTGTTGACTTATTTCATATTTTTCTGAGCTCTGAATTAAGATATGGTTACTTTTAACAGGTGATATGCTGATTTTGTGTGGTGTTTTGATTTGTGGTTGGAAAGCTGCTGCCTCTGCCTCTGGTGAAAGGTATGTCATGTGTGTGTGCGTGTATGTGTGTGTTTAAAATCATGTTTCCTGAAGATAACCAGTGGCTCCTAGTCAGCACACATCATATTTCACAGCACTATTCAAAAACAACCATAAACTCTGTTGAACTCAAAAGGAAGTCAAATCTGCAGTGTCACTGAGGAGTTTACATCATTTGGTTTTGGCATGCAGTGTTTCATAACAGCAGGCCATTGAATCAAGTGGGCAAGAAATATACAATTTTAATATTTATGGCTACAATCCTAAATTCATTACCTTGGCAATTGGCTGCATTTAACTAATGAGATTGTTTAAATTCATTGCCAATATGCTGCCCTAGAATGGGACATCAAATTTAAGGGCTATTATCAGTTCAGCTCTTTATAGGTTATTCAGCCATGGGTTTACCCTGGACCATCCCATCTATTTGGCAGTGTAAAGCAGTCACTTCGAACAGAAAAATACAGTTGCTGTAGTGGAGGTAGTGGAGGCAATCTATTGAGTCCAGAGATGTATTTCAGTCTGAATATCTTGAATCCCCTAAAGTCCCCTGTTCTCCTCCTTATGTTGGGTGACATGGTCCCTTCATCATTGTTGGGGTAAGATTCACATATCGGATTGGATTCTGTAAGTGGAACAGAATATGGAGAGGTTCCTTTCTTTCACCTCAGAAAACAAATATCTTGAGCTAGACAAATGGGTTCTTAATATCATACACTAATTTTGTCCTTTAAAACTAAAACAGGAAGAACTTTTTATGACATTGTATAATAGAACGGGATCATTGCCATTTTATGTTTCAGATCAATATAAACAAAACATACACACCCCAAAGTATCCAAAATATGGGTTTGTCATAATCCTTCAAATTTATTACTGAACTTGATATGCTTTGCTGGAAAGGAAGCAATCTTCCATGGCTGAAATAAGCATAAAAAATTGGACACAAAATATATTTAAAAGCAACATGATATCTTTCTTTATAAATTATGTAGGATAGTTTTTTTTAAAAAAAAATCCATGCAGGAAAAAAAAGTTTTGTTTTGCTTCGGTGCAGCTTGGACACAACTAACTATATAATTTAATTGGGGGCAAAGCTACTTCCCCACAAAGCACAAGCTAGAGAAGTGCTAGTGTGAGAAATGGTAATGCATTCTCCCACGGTAGCTTTGTATTAGCTCAGCTGGTGAGAAAATGGCCCTTGAAACTGGGACATGTTTTGAGGGCTGGAGGGGAAATGGGACAATCATTTCCTGTGTGCTTAGCTGAGAACGCCTTTCTTGCTAGATATCTATAATTTTTAAATTCTCTCCTTTAGCTCTCCTTCATATTGTTGATTGCTGCCATTCCCACACAGCACCCTCACCTTCAGTGTGAATATGGCTGGAAATGACTTTTTCCCCAAACATTGGGTACACATAATACATCATCTATTATCTTCATGTACATGGCTGGCTCACAAGGCCATACCCTCTAACATTGCCTAGATGACATTTTGCTAAGATAGGTTAGTGCTAGGACATGTGTCCCCAAGCAGTGAAAAGGGTGTGACCAGGAAACAAGAGGTCAAAATTTATTAATAAGGAAGAACACGCCAAACAACTATGGAAACCTGGAATTTATATTTAATAATAATAATAATAATAATAATAATAATATGATTTATTTCTATACCGCCCTTCCATAGATTTAAATAACATTATGCTGTCTTAAATTAGTAGTTATTTTAATATACTAGTTTGTTTAAGCTTTTTAAAACTTCTGCATAACCAGGGCTTTTGCTGTATTTTGTTTTAATCTGTTGTACGATGTTTTGTTTCTTGTGTCTGGAGGAAGATGTGACATAAATTAAATAAATAAATACAAAAATACATAAATTCATTGAATATAATAAACCCCCCAAACAAGTAGAGGAAGGAGCTAAATCAATGAAAACAATTTGTGTTTGTGAGTACACACTTCATGAATAATTTGTCTGTGGAAAAATAATTTAATAGCCAGTAAATCTCTCCCGATAGCTAGTAAATCTCTCCTAAGTTATTACTTATTTCCACAAATGCATACACATCTACACAGAGAGAGGATTAGTAAATGATAGGGATGAAGAGAAGAAAAATAATAAGACTAATTTGTAAAATGCAAGGTTTAGGCAATTCTGAAAATCTATAAAAGAATAGAATTAAAGGGAGGTGAAAAAATCTTTTTGGATCAAGAAAACTAACTTACAATATTGATCATATTTTAGGAAAAAAAACAGAGATGTTGGGAGGAATCTAAAATCCATTCCAAGGGGAAGTGTTTGAACTTTTGTGAGAGAAAGATTGAGATAGAAAGGTGAACTCAAGATAATCCCAGCATCTTTTGCTTTTTAAAAGTTGTGTTTACTCCTTTTGCTTACCTTGAGAAGCAGTTCAGGGTCACACAACCTAGGCCCTCCATCCCAAAGTTTTGAAATGATTCTGCTAAATAAAGCTGTTACATGCTGAAGTATAGTTTGCAACAGGCAAGCCAAGCTGATGAAGGAAAATGAGGATGAGAAACTGTGGTATTTTAAAAGCAGATTTGAAAACTGAAAGGAAGATGAATAGGTGTGACTGTTCCACCTGACCAGGACAACTGGAGGTTATCCAAGACATTTCACCACTTGAGGCAATAGAATAGATGGTGCCCCCATTCTTCCACGTACAGAACGATACTGTTCAGTTTAACTTTTACTCTGATAATGGGACAGTTTCCTTCACTGCCTCTGAAGACTCATTTGGGGTGATTCAGAACAGCTGTGTGACGCACACAGAGTTCTGTCTTCCAACAGAGGCAACTGGCTAGACTGTTTTCAGCAGGAATGTCTGGGGCTCACAAGTCTGCCTCTGCCTCTCACCAACATCTGCTTCCATCCTAAGGCATTTGCCTTACTTAGCCTTATGGTAAAGCTGGTCCTGTTAATGTGTTTTAGTGAGGTACCAGCATATTTCATGTGTACAACTTTGTATGTGCATGTACATATGTATCTATATCTATATCTACATCGATATCTATCTATATTTATCTAATCCCAAGTTCTGACACAAAGCTCCATGTAGGTGGGCAAGAACAGTAGTGGCGAGAAGCAAATCCCCCCCCCTTTGCCCTTGAAATTGTATGCAGAGCCACCATTTTAACCACCACATCAGCACTATATCTGACCTGGATGTGAGTACTGTCAGTCTTCCATATCCACCATTTTTGCATCCACAGATTCAACCATCATTGGTTTGAAAATATCCAATAATAATAATAATTTTTAAAAGAATCCAAAAAGCAAACCTTGCATTTTCCATTTTGTATAAGGGACACCATTTCAGTCTGCCACTGTGTATAATAGGACTTGAGCCTTCACAGATTTTGGTATCCAGGTGGGGTCTTTTAACCAGGATCCCTGGTGGTGCAGTGGTTAAATGCCGGTACTGCAGCCACTCACTCACAAACCACAAGGTTGTGAGTTCAGTCCCAACCAGGGGCTCAGGGTTGACTCAGCCTGAAATTCTTCTAAGGTCACTAAAATGAGTAACCCAGCTTGTTGGGGGGAATTAGCTTACAGTTGTAAACCACTTAGAGACTGCTTAGTGTGGTATGAAACATTATATAAATTAAGCTGCTATTGCAAACCAAACCCCAGTGGATACTAAGGGCCCACTGTGTATCTATATTCAGGTTTTCCATGGCTTTTCTCCAGAGGCTTTGGGGGTACTGTCACAAATCTGGCACTCCTAGCTATTTTGACCCCTTGGAGGCAATATTTCATGCCTCACAAAAATTGAAAAGAAATGTAGAAGTGCAGGGATTTCTCAGAATTCAGAGGCTTGGAGATCACCAAAGGATGTTGGAACTCCATTCATTCAGAGTGTTGTACTTTCCCCACCCGTGAATCATCCATTTCCCAGATTGGGAAGTGAACCATGCTTCCCTCAACTTATATGCAGAAACATTTATGCTTATAAAGTCACTATATTGTGTATTAGAACTGCTGGATCAAGGTCTATGCATAAAAGTTGCCAGCAGTTAATACTGAAGCATAGAAATCTGTAAGTCCCTTTTTATCTGGGGATGAATAGGAAGAGACATTTTTCATTTCCTGGGTGTTAACATAAAGAAAGAATAAATGTTCCATGTAACAACAAAATCATGTAGCTCTATTATTGGAGTGCAAAGATTAAAATTAACATAGTACAACAAAGAATAAAGATCTGCTTATGTGAAATAATAGCTTGTTCCTTAAGTTGTTGTAAATTCTTGCCCTTGCACTTCGAAGCCAAAATGTGTGACTCATATAATCTAGCAAAGATGATAGCCAATATAATCTACTACTTCCCACTCTAGCAACTTTCATAGATGTTCAAGGTTAAAAAAGCATCAGTGATATCATCAAATTTAATGCCACTACAGAGCACAAGCAATTCCTCCAGTTACATCAAATTAACAAGGGAGGACTGTACTTTTAAAATAGCTCTTTCTTGAAGCAGTAAAGACTTCTGGAAAGGCTTCCTCTTTCCCTAAGTCATTTACTCAGTAATTTGATATGTTCCTGCTAAGTATAAGAGAGAAAGATAATTTCAAAGCTCTTCAAGTGTTTTGTTTTCATACTCAGCATGGTTGTCGAAGTTACCTAAGCTTCAGCCTACTGAGAACTGTAACTGAACATAAAGGCTCGGTTCCAGACCCTGTAATTGGTCTTCTATCTTTTTGCATCCTTTCTTTGTAGTCATATTTTTAAAAATCCATTTTTTTAAAAAAAAAAAAAACAATGTTTGTTGAAGTAAGGCATACAGTTCTGAATGATCAGTGATGGTGGCTGGTAACATCCACCACTGAATTTTAACAGAACTATCCAAGGTGCTGAATCTCTCTCCCTAATAAGTCCTACAGCTTGAATAGTGACTTAAGGTTCAAACTAAAACCCAGGACAGCTCACTTGCCCCTGACATGGAAGCTACCAGGAGCCACTGATTACAGGTAATGTTACCATGGCCTAATTTTGTTTGTTTGCTGCCTCTAATGGAGTTTGTGCTTGAAGTGGACTAATGGCACTAGAGGTGGCCAAGAATGACAAATAAATAAATAAATAAATGAAACCAAACAATAACAATCCACTGAGATAATAAAGGAAAAGCATAGTTAAAGTCACATCAGTGAAAGAAAGCTAGTACCCATTCATGTGAAATTCCATTCACAGCATCCCAGCTTAACAGTCAAAGGCCTAAGAAAAAGGAATTTTGACTCCAGTGTAAAGAGATCTGGGGGTGGAAATGGATCAGTTTTGAACAGCCATGAAATTGCCTAATACAGGGAATTTTCTTCAGAGACGGCTTCTCACACTTGGAAAAAGCACATATGCTTTCATAATGCTGAGAACCCAATTTTTACTACTTTTATCTTCCTCCTGCAGACTGAACACTCTTCAAGGAAGTAGAGCTGCCATGGTTAGGAAGTATCCATTATTTGTCTGGTGTTTGCAGCAGTGTTTCCTATCAGTACTATGTCCATTTTCTGAAATGGTCCTCCCTCCTTCTACAGCATGTCTAGAGGAGGAGAAACACAGAAGGTAACTTCAGCACTTTTTCAAGGTTGGGAAAAATCAATAAATTGTTTTTGAAAGTAGTTTTTGTGGGTTTTCAAGCTATGTGGGCGTGTTGCAGAAGAGTTTATTCCTGATGTTTCACCAGCATCTGTAGTTGGCATCTTCAGAGAATGTTGACCTGGAAGAGAGTTGGGTATATATGTACGTGATATACATACATATATATATATATATATATATCTGGGTAGGAGGAGAAGTGATTTGCATGTTAATCTGTGTATTGTTCTGTTGCTAATGGCAGACCTCGGGGTGGGAGGATATGCAAAGAGGATTAGTGTCTGCTTAATTAGTGATCATTGGCTGCTGGGAAACCCCTGACCCTAGGTGGTTTCTCATTTGCATTTGCTGAGTCTTAATCTTGCTGTTTTTCAGGAATGGTAGCCAAACTTTGTTCACTTTAAGGGTTTCTTCTTTTCTGTTGAAATTGTCCAAGTGCTTTTTGGATTTCAATGGCTTCCTTCTGCATTCTAACCTGGTAGTTGTTGGCATGGTCCAGAATTTCATTGTTTTCAAACAACATTTTATGCCCAGGATAGTTTATAACATGTTCTGCTACTGCTGATTTTTCTGGCTGACTGAGTCTGCAGTGTCTCTTGTGTTCCTTGATTCTTGTTTGAACACTACATTTGGTGATCCCTATGTAGACTTGTCTGCAGCTGCATGGTATTCGGTAAACTCCTGCAGCTGTGAGAGGGTCTCTCTTATCCTTGGCTGAGCGAAGCATTTGCTGGATTTTCTTGGTCGGTTTGTAAACCATTTGGAGGTTGTGTTTACTCACCAGTTTCCCTATTCTAGCAGTGACTCCTTTGATATATGGTAAAAAACCTTCCCTTTGGGTGGTTGTTTGTTTGTTTTCCCTCTTCTGGGTTTTCTGGGTCTGGTAGCCCTTCTGATGTCTGAGCTGGAGTAACCATTAGCCTGTAGAGCCCGGTCTAGTTGCTTCAGTTCATTTTCAAAGAAGTGGGTTCACAGATCCATTTTGCCCTGTCTACCAGTATTTTTATTGTGCTTCTTTTTTGTCCTGGGTGATGGTTGGAGTTCTTATGCAGGTTACATTCTACATTTAGCGCTCATAAATTACAGGTAGATCTTTCATTGTTTTGTTTGATTTTGCTTTGTTTTTAAAGGATAATGCAATCTGGGTGGATTTCTTGTTGTTGGATCCACATTTAAAGGGCTGCTTATTCATTAAAATGGGAGATCAAATCTATGTGCTCCCTCCTAGGCATGTACATCATTCACTATGGCTTATATAGTTTTCATTGGAGTCTATGTGGTTCACTAGATTGGGGTGTTGTGGTGATGATGAAGGTGATGTGTGTGAGAGAGAACGTGTCCAGGGCATTATTAAAGAGATTATTGATGTGCCATGGGAGAAAGGCAGGAATTAGTTAACTTACGTAGACAGGGAATTTACCAATATTGTTTTGTACAACTGCATGAAACAAGCCTATAAAGTATGTGGGAGCAAGTCTTCAATCCTCTACAGTATTGTAACTGCTCATCCATAATTTCTAATAATTTCTATTGGACTTTCCACTGGGGAACATAAATCTGTTTAAAAATGAATTCCAGAACTTCAAGGGCTTTATGATCTAAAGAAATGGTAGATTCACATTCATTATGCATAGTTGACCCTTTCCCCTCTTTGTTCTCCATGCAACAGGACAGAAAGACTGGGATTTTAAAAAAATCTGTGTCAAAATGAGTATAACTGTCATTCTTTGCATTAATGAGAGATAAAACTATTGATTTGCACTTTGCCCTATTGCCATTGATTTTTGTACTGGGGGGGGGGGTCGTTTAGCTTTGCATCTGCCAATACAATATAGATTACAGAACAAAAAGTCAATCATTTGTATCTTCTTTGGACAGTGTGAACATTTAATTTGTCTTCATATTCATTGCTCCTTAAAATGAGATTTTGGAGCCAACAATGAGGCAATTTCTACTTATTTGGGGCTTTAGGTTGCTATGAGTATGAAAGATACCTCTGGCCACCCTTAATTCAAAGGTGAGAGGTGTATTAACAGGAGACATTTGAAAGCTTAGAATGTTTAGTGTTTTATCTGTATGAAGACTATATCCATTGCATGGAATTGAATATCAGCCCATTTTGAATGTATGCAAAGAGAACTTGTTGCACTTTTGAGACTAACTGCAAAAGAAGTTGTAGCATAAGCTTTCATAGACTTTCATAGGCTTGGTCTATTTTCTCAGATGCATGGAATGCATCCTAATTGGCAAAGGGGTGGGACAAGGCTGTATCCTTTAACCCTATCTGTTCAACATGTATGCAGAACATATTATACCAAAAGCAGGCTTGGGCATAGAAGAGGGAGCAGTGAAAATAAGAGGAAGGAGTATCAACAATCTAAGATATGCGGATGACACCATAGTACTAGCAGAAAACCTCACGGACTTGGAACACTTGTGAAGGAAGATCAAAGAAGAAAGTGCAAAGGAAGGCTTGAGAAAACAAAAATAATGACCACTGAAGACCTTCACAAGTTCAACCTAGATAACGAAGAAACAGAAATAGTAAAAGAATCCCCATACCTGGGATCAAACATTGATAGAAATGTAGACTGAAGTCAGAAAATCAGAAGAAAATTAAGAATGGGGAGGGTGACTATGAAAAACTTGAAAAGATTCTATTATGTAAAGATATACAACTAAGCACTAAAATTAGAATCATACAAGCCATCACATTCCCTATTATCATGTATGGATGTGAGAGCTGGACAGTTAAGAAAGAAAATATCAATTCATTTGAGATGTGGTGCTGGAGAAGAGTGCTGAGGATCCCATGGACAGCCAAAATGACAAACAAATGGGTCTTAGAGCAGATGAAGCTGGAAACTTCCCTGGAAGCCAAGATGACCAAACTGAGGCTGTTGTACATTGGACACATCATGAGAAGGAAGGACTCATTGGAAAATACAATAATGCTGGGAAAGGTGGAAGGAAGTAGGAAGAGAGGAAATCCATATGCCAGATGGATGGACTCTATTAAGGAAGTCATGAGTATGAGATTGCAGGAATTAAGCAGAGCAGTAGAGGACAGAGGGTCTTGGAGATGTCTCATCCATAGGGTCACCATGAGTCGAAATCAACTTGAGGGCAGTTAACAACAGAATGAACTATTGCCTAAGAAGGACCTTTATAAGCAGACTAAATGAATAGCCATAGAAATAAAAAACTTGTGGGTATGGTGATGAGATGACAAGTTCAGTTTTAACAATGGTCATTAAGGGACAAGGCAGGAGAAAATATGTCACCTAAGGTCAGAGTGGGTGGATGACCATATGAATGATGGAGGGAGTTTTGGAATGTGGTGTGTGCAGGCTGAGAACCAGAATGGAGATAAGATAAACTGGCTAAGAGTGGCCACAAGAAGCTTGGGTGATAGCTGGTGTTATAATATTTGTAGTATGCCAGGAAGCCATTAACTCCATTCAACCCCCTGATTGGAGTGCACATAGTCTGAGAAGAGTGCACATAGTTCGAGAAGAAGTGTGTGTGTGTGTGGGGGGGGGAGTGTTTGATGTTTTTGCACCTAGTTTTCTGTTATATTGATGGCCTGTCCTAATTGTGCCAAGGCCCAAAGTATGCTGTTAGAAGGAATATTTTCTGGTTCTAAGGGAGAGAAAAGGAGCAGGGAGGGAGAGAAAAGCCTTGAGATTGAGAAAGTTCAGATCTTTCAGGAAGTGAATTGCTATTTATTCCAACTGAAACATGGTTCACTTTTGCTTTAAAATGTGCTATGGCTCTTTTGGTCCATATTTCAAGCTTGGGAGTAAACCTAGGCTTAGTAGCAAAACTGGTCTTTGGAGACTGTTCTTAGACTCCTCAAGGATGAAAGAAGCTGTTACTTTCTAGTGTGTTTAGAGTATCTAAGTCTTGTGTGGCTTGTATGTGTGGCTGTTCCTAAATTATGGTGCCTCCTTCCTAGGGAAGTCTGTTCCTTGATGTCCTTTCATCATCAAATGAATATTTTTATTCCAGCAGACTTTTAAAAACTGGTCATTTTACACACAAAGGGCTTTTTATTTACTGTTCTTTTATTCTGTGTTTTTAAATTATTGTTTCAAATGGCAGAATTCTATAGATAATTGAATACTATTTCAATCATATTTTACACTGAGGTCCCCTGGTGGTCCTGTGGAGGTCCCAACAATTAAGGCTGCATCCACATTGGATTAATAATCCAGTTTGAGACCGCTTTAATGGCCACGGCTCAAGGCAATGGTTCATTAAAGCAGTCTGAAACTGGATTATTTATCTAATGCAGATGCCTCACCCGATAATCATTTTGTATCTTGCTATGGGGACATAAACAGGTGCTTTTGAAATATTCCCTGCTGTCCTCCAGGCACAAGTGGCAGTTCTACAGGCAATCCATGGGGAAGCTTGGGTCACTGCAGAGAGAGGAAGGAAATAACAATCTCTGCAGTGACCAAAACCAGAGATATACCAGCATTTGTTTTGTTTTGTTAATTTATATGTGCACATACCACTGACAGGATGTTATCCTACTTGTGTTTCTACTTACTTGTTCTGTTCTGTTTTGCTTTGTTTTGTTTTTAAATCTTGCAAGCTGCTTTGAATCCCAGTTTTGGTGAAAAGATATATAAAGGAATCAAATCAAATAGATTACACCGAAATATTTTTGTTGGGTATTGTGGATAAAGAACTGGAGAGTAAATATGGATTACTTCTTTCTTCTATGACAACAGAATATTGTTTGCTCAGACTTAGAAATAGACTGAAGCATTGACACTGGAAGAATGGATTGTAAAGATAACTGAGTTAGCCCAAATATCCAAAATAAAGTGGGTTCTAAAGGACAGACCAACTGAAAACTTTTTTGGAAAGATTGCAAACCATTAACGGATTTTTAAAGCAATAACAAATCTTATGGTTTTTAGTAATTTTAGTAGGATTATTTAGTTGGATGTGTAATGGTAGAATGATATATATTTTTTCCTTTTAACTCCCTCCCCCCAACCTTATTACAGTCTTGTGTGCTAGTTATTTGTCTTGATTTTCTTTATTTTTTCCCCTTTTCTTTCTATTTCTCAATTAGAATGTTCATATTAAAATTAATAATTAAAATGAATACATTATTAAAAATCAAATAGAATAGAACTGGAAAGAATAGATGGGGTGGCAATCTACTTTGCAAGTCTGGTGTTAATCTTGTTGAAACCTTATATTTCAGCCAAGATTGGAGTTCAGCAAAGCCGAATGACTGGATAAAAAGTACAGAGGGATCCAGCTGTTGGGCAGCTCTGCCTTCACATTCTTAATATATATGCCAGCTTTCAGGTGGTTTAGCTCCACCATCTTAGAACCATGCTGGAGGTAACAAGCAGAAGACAGACAGACAGAAAGGCACAGTTTATTAGCACTGATTTCTAATTTTGCATCTCTGCATATAAATTAGCATAAATATGTAATCAATCACCAAGTTTGGAAACAAGAAAAGTATGCTACAAAATCCCTTGTATTATTATCTACAATTTTTTTAAAAAATCATGATTAGATTTAATTTTTCCCTGGGAGCAGTAGTTACATATCCATTTTAAGGCCTGTACTCTATGCTGAATGCTTTTAGATTTAGAACTTTCCTACGTGATTAGTTTTTCAGTAGCAATTTTCAGGTCAGCAGCTGGGTTGAGTTCTTTTTTTATGATATGGTCTGCTTGATAACTTCTGTACATGATTCTTTTCATGAAATCTTACAGACAACAAAGACAGAAGAAATGTGAGGCTAAATGCTCTACCCAATACATTTCCTTTTTCAAAAAAGCCACCCTCAGATTAAAATGTGTATACCGTGCTTACTTTTTCTTTGAAGAATTACTCTACAAAAAGTTTCTTCAGAAGAAAAGAGCCTGTTTCTAGGCTTCCCATTTTCTGGACACTTAGAATTGGGATTGTAGAGTGAAAAAAAGGAATTATGAACAGGAAATAAATGAATGCTGCATGATACATAGAGAAGGAATGGACATAAAGAAATAAATAAAAATGGAATACCATATTGCAAGGTTATAGCAACAAAAATGAAGAGAAACATAAATTCCATCAAAACATGTACAAGGTGTCAGCTGTATAAGATTAGCCTGAGGCGTATAAGGCATTACCTACAAAGAATCTAATTCTACCTGGGTGCTTCTGCATGTATGTTGTGAAATGTTGAGGCACTAATAATGGTAGCTGTCTCAAGCAGAGTAATCAAAATGGCAAGTCAGAAGCTGAACAACAACCAGTCACACATCTATCCACTCACATACATAGGTCCTAGCAGAGAAATAAACAAGCTTAGTATTCTTTATAAAACATACTACTTACATATGCCCTGGTGGCGCAGTGGTTAAATGCCTGTACTGCAGCCACTCACTCAAAACCATAAGGTGGCGAGTTCAAGACCAGCAAAGGGCTGAAGCTCGACTCAGGCTTGCATCCTTCCGAGGTCGCTAAAAAGAGTACCCAGATTGTTGGGGGGCAAATAGCTTACAATTGTAAACCGCTTAGACACTCCTTAAGGGTATGAAGCGGTATATAAATGAAGCTGTTTGCTTGTTTTGTTTTGCATGCTGAAATACATGGCCTAATGAATTTACCATTCTTACTGCATTTTCTTGACACATCCATAGGATAGCTATAAGATTAATGCATGTGTTACATTACCTCTACCCATTCCACATTTACAGCCATATCATCTAAACACAAAATTATATATGACACTGGACACATGTGCGAGCACTCTTTTCCTGTAAAGTATCCTTGAATCAAGATTGGTAATGCACTTACATAATTTTATATCCTGGATTTAACAGATTTATTTGAATAGAAGCATTCTGAATTTAATAGTCAAAGGCCCCATTCCCACTACATTTTGATTCGAAGTGTGACACGGGCTATATGACCCTCGTTCACATTCCAATCGACTTCCGATCCTCATTGGATCGATTAGTGGAGGAAAGGACCAGGTTAAAAGCAAATAGCCCCGGCTTTCCTGACACTAGTTTTAAAGTGGTCTTTTTTTGTAAAAAACGATTCTGAAGCGTTTCCAGTAAGTGGGAACGCTGGTCAGAATCATGTTTGTTTGTTTTTTTGTTTTTTGTTTTTTGGAGGGGGGTATTGATCGCAAAATCAATCTTGTGCATTTGCAATCTTGTGCATTTGTGATCTTGTGCATTTGAAATCTTGCACATTTGTGATCAGTATAATGAAGAAAACACACACACTTGCTCCTGGGGGTCCTTCCTTCCTTCCTTTCTTCCTTCCTTCCCCCCTTCCTTCCTTTTTTTCTCTTTTTCTTCATTATACTGATCACAAATGCACAAGATCACAAATGCACAAGGTTGCATTTGTGATCTTGTGCATTTGTGATCAGTATAATGAAGAAAAAGAGAAAAAAAGGAAGGAAGGGGGGAAGGAAGGAAGGAAGGTGTGTGTGTGTTTCATTTTCTTCATTATACTGATAGCAAATGCACAAGATCACAAATGCACAAGATTGATTTTGCAATCAATACCCCCCCCAATAAAAAAAAAATTCCCCTGTGGGAAGGGGATGGGGCGTTAAGAGCTGTCACCTTACATGGCAGCTCCAGTGGGAACGACAAGCGTTCCCAGCTAAGAAAGCGGTTCCAAACAAGGTCCCTTTTCATAGTGTGAACGAGGGGCCTTTTGGAATCTCTTTCATAAGCGGAGCACAGCCTGGTTCCAATGCAGGGTTTTCCACAAGTGGGAATGGGTCCAAAGGGGTGAAACAGATGAGTGGAAGGGGCAGACTTCCAAAAATGGATAGGGGCCACAGTGAACACATGCCACAGTCTCAATCTGCCTTGAAGTTATCTCTAATGTGATTGCTTTTGTTCATAAGCACCCAAGTATATGGCTGGCTATTACCTACTATGGAAAACCTGTTTACCATATATAGATTAAGTTTTCTTTTCCATATGTAGATGTGCATATAGTTAATTCATATAGCACAGCAAAGCTCTACTTTCCATATCTAGCAATAATATTTAATGTGGTCTTACACACATACACCCACACACTTCATTCTATAAGTCAAAAACATTCTATATGTCAGCAGCAACAACAACTGAGTATTATCTTAGAAACTACTATGATCTATATAGGAACTAAAATTATTTCCATTGTATGTTAGAAAGACAACAACAACAAAACTTCTTTCCACAGATAATTTCTTCCTATTATGTTTTAGAGATATCGTACACAAAGAAAATTACATTCCATGTGCTGTCTTCAATGACACTCATTATTTAGAACTCAGGTATTCACTGATGCTTAATGATCCTTATTGTTCTACAAAAATTAAGAAGAATTTCTTAGATAACATACAACTATGTTTTATGTGTTTCTTGTTATGTGCCTTCAAGTTGTTTCCGACTTATGGCAACCCTAAGGCAAACCTATCATGGAGTTTTCTTGGCAAGATTTGTTCAGAGGAGTTTTTTCATTGCTTTCACCTGTTGATGCTTTATGTGTAGCCATTTATATACTAGGATATTTCAAGAGGATGGCATGGAGTGGTGTACATGAGTGCTGTGGAACCCTTGAATGCACACAATTCCTAAGTATGAGCATCTTTATCTGACAACATTTGAATCTGCCCATCCAGTGATTTGAGTTATGTGTCCATAGAAATATGTCATGTTATCTTCACAAAAACCAGAAACAGAAGTGGGGCATCTGCTGCGACCTTCCATCTGATGGTGCTGCACTCCGATGCTCATCAACCTCAGCCACAATAGGATAATGGTAGCTATAGTCTAACAATGTCAGGTTTATCACTCCTAATCTAAAGGTGGTTTAGTCTGATGTGCTTAGTGTCTTATAGAGCAATTGTACACACAATAATTCAAAAATAAGACCTGCCTATTTCAATTGGATAAATTAAGCAGACTAGGATTAGAGCTAGACTTGAATGTGATTGGTCTTCCCATCAAGAGCAGAGTGTATAGTATCTTGGTAAGTCAATTTTGTGTAGGTTCCCTTAGTTTCATGTGGCAGTGTGAATTTGAATTCATATCCATCCAGGTGAAGTCCAACTATACTGGGGTGAGAGTTGTGTATCACAAGAGCTGCACCCAACTGTTTGGAAGGACCAACACAGGCTTTGTGATCCCCTCTGACATCTGAAGTCCATACCCCACAAAAAGAAAATTAGTAAAAAGGCATTTTTGTCAGGGGAAAAAAAAAAACATTTGTGAGGCTGTGCAATGCTTTTTTGTATTGCTTCACACCCTAAAACGTCCGAGTGCAGAATGCCTCAGAAGCTGATCTCTCTTGCTATATCATTTTTCCAGTTGTCCAAAACAGCAGGAATAATGACATGTTGCAACCCTGCTGAAAACAGGTTTGTGAGGCCCTCCAGTTTACTGGTGCCCATGCCTGCAACTATACCATACAACTGCAAAGTCAGTCAGACCATCAAGTGAAAATATTATATGAAATATTTTACTTTCTGCTAGAGAATATTCTCATACAGCACTTCAGCTCATCTACTTTCTTAGAATTTCTGTGGGCACAAACATGCAATATGAAACCTTTTATCAGCTGAACACATAATCCTAACTGTGGGGGAAAATCGGTAGGTGACATTTAATCAGGTTCATTGTTTAAACATTATGCATAGCTGTCAAAGGATAACCAGCAAAATCTCATCACTTTTATGATATGACAAAATGCTCTTTTGGGTGTCTGGTCTGCCTGATAGCACAAAGTTCTGTGTGAATGATAGGTTTTATCTTTCGGGGGCTAATGTTTAGGTGACAGGGACGCAACCACCATTTTAACTTAACAAGAACCTGATCCAAAACTCATTCCATTCTAAGTAATTTCAACTAGGTTTTCCTTTAAGTAAATGTATTTTGGATCAGGCAGATAACAAAACATATCCTGATTTCACTGGAGAAAGGTAAAATGGCTTTTTCTTAAAGCATGTGGTATATATTTGGTGTTGCTGTTACAAGACTCTTACAGTTAAGGAAAACATCAAATTAATAATGGTTACGGTGATTATGAAAGATAACTGCTTTCAAGCTGCTTTGCAAACTCTTCCCTATATTAATTAAATCCTGACAAGTGAAAATCTCTGCTTCATGAGTTTAAAAATAATTTGAAAGAGATTACCTTTCCCAATCAATTATTTCTCATGGGCAAAGGGGGAAAGGAAGATGTTAAGATTTGTAAACACTTCACAATTGTTGTTCATAGTGCTTGTCCAGGGATGAAGTCATCAAAAGTATCCTTCCAAGATAAAACTGACTGCATCTTTTAACTGCAAAAATATTGCATTGGATTCTCATCTGGTCTCATCTTCTCAGGGCATCCCCTGAGTGAGATGTCACCCAGAATATTTCTGTTGGTGGAGCAGAGAGGAATTCTTCAATCTGTAGGATTTAGCACCATCTTTCCTCACTCTTCTACCCTTCCTGAGTAGATTTTTGGAGAGCTTAGCAATATCAGTTTCATTTCATTTCATTCATTTGGAGTTTAGGAAACTGCAAGAAGAAGGGAATCATTAAAAGCTCTGAAGTTGCATCCTTGAAAGCTTTGTGTGGAGAGTAGGATTCTAGTTGTTAAAGGTTTTAAGGCACATAAAGGGATATTGGGTGTGTGTATGTCAGAGTGGTGGTGATATGTTTGTGCTCTAGTAAACTAAATTATTTGTGATAACATTGCTGTAGGGCCATTCAAGGAGACTTCCACTAGCCTGTGGTACTGTTTGGCGTTGCTGCTGTTTTCCAAACCTTTACAGTTTCTTTCCTCAAGAGACCATCTACTGTGATAACACCCATCATTCATATCTGCATAGCATAGTATAAAGGCATATTCCATACATATCACACCTGCTGGCTTAGAGTAATGGAGAGCCTCAACCAGATGATGTTATCTCCTGTCACAGTATCATAGATTATCAAAGCAATATGAATTTCATGAGGAGATGATTGTGTCAATGAGGGCATCATCTTTCATTTGTGAGACACTTTGCTTTGCTACAGAAGGTGATACAGATGATAAAGAAAGAGACTAAAAATATTCTAGAATACAACCATAGAAGTTTCATCCTCTTTGGTTGAAATGGATTTCAGAAAATAGCAATAAGAACAGCCAAAATAATTAGAATGTTGAGATGACTGGAAAAGCACAACAACTGTAGTAGATCTCAATTTGAACAAACCCATTGAAGCAACTGCTGAATGATGAATTAACATGTAGGTAAATCTCATGGATTTAATGGGTCTTTTGTTATTGTTGTGTGCCTTCAAGTCATTTATGATTTATGGTTTCCCTAAAGTAACCTGATCATGGGTTTTCTTGTTAGAATTTATTCAGAGGAGGTTTGCCATTATCTTTCTCTGAGCCCGAGGAACTGTGATTTGCCCAAGATCACCCACTAGGTTTTTACAGCTAAGCAGAGATTTGAACTGTGGTCGCACAGAGGACTTGTTAATCATAGGCAATTGGATTGCAAAAGTAGGAAGCAGAGCAGAACCAAAGATGTTTCAAATATGGCCTAGGATCAAGAAATGAAGTAGGAGAGTGATTAACTTAATTTTGTGATGCCACAAACACATTCTTCAAGCAACCAGAGAGACAACTGTATACATGGAAATTATCTGATAGTCAATATATAGATGAAAAAGACTACACAGTTGGAAGCAAAAGATGGAGAAGTACTATTCTCTCTGCAAAAACAAGGAGGAGAGATTGAGGCATGAACCATGAATTACTGATATGAAAAGTTAGAGAAAAGTTAAGAAGAACACTAAACCAATCATTATGCCAAAATACAGCCTGAAGAATATCCCCATAATATTTAAAGATAATGAAAAAAATAAATTTACACTATTAAGTATAATTGACTGACAGCCAGAAGAATTCTGGACTGAAGCCAGGGACATTGTCAAGAAGAAAAATAACAGTAGTAGTACTAGTAATAGTAGTAACAGCAGCCAAAAGGAAAGAGAAGCCTTAGTGTTTCCTTAAAGCAAAGTCTTCAAGCAGGTAAGGGAAAATGAGAAGCAAAAGTGAAAGGAACAATAATAGGGTCAAAAGCCTGAATGCAATGGTTCAGTCACTTGAACACAGGGACAAAGAGAACTACTACAATTATTAGTGCAAACAAATAGAAAATGACAACAAAAAAGGAAAAACATGGAACCACTTCCACAAATCTGAGAAATTTAAGAGAAATTTAAGCCAAGAGTTGGGACGCTCTCTACAGCCAGCATGTGAACACATAATATGGTCAAGTACAAGTCAGAAGACAATGGAAATAATGCATGGAAGAACTATATTAAAAAGATGAAATGATGGCACATTTGAAGATGAACCTACAATTTTAGAAACTGAAATGGAAGTTTCACTCAGAACACTTGGGAGAAACAAATCACCAGAAACAGATGACACACCAAAAAGATCTACTTCAAGCTACAGAGACAGAATCTACTTTGGTTCTAACTAAAATCTGTAAACAAATATGGAAAACAAAACAATTTGCCCAAGATTGGAAACCCTCAATCTCCAAGAAAAGGAACATCAGGGATTGCAGTAACCATAGGACATTAATAATGCATTAATCTCCCATACAAGCAAAGTGATGCTCAAAATTCTACAACAAAGACTTTTACCATACTGTATATGGAGAGAGAAATTACAGATGTACAAGCTGGGTTCAAGAACGAAAGAGGCACTAGGGATCATATTATAAACTTACATTGGATAATAGAGAACACCAAAAAACTTGAAAAGAAAATCAACCTGTGCTTTATAGATTATAGCAAAGCTTTTGAATTTTTTTTTATATCACAACAAACTTTGGATCACTTTTAATTAGGTGGGTGTGACACAACATTTGTTTGCCCTAATGTGTAACTGGTACTCAGGACAAGAGGCTACGGTCAGGACAGAATACGGAGCAAGTGAATGGTTTCCAGTCAGTAGGGAGGTCAGGCAAGGCTACACTTTATGATTCAATCTGTTTAACTTGGAGGAAGGAACATCAACAATTTAAGATATACAGATGATACACATACTGTTAGCAGAAAATAGCAGAGACTTGGAACAATTGCTGAAAAAAATTAAGGAGGAATGTACAAAGGCAGGTTTACAGTTCAACATTAGGAAAACAAAAATAATGGCCACATATGATTTACATAATTTTAAAGTAGATGATGAAGACACTGAAATAGTTCAAGCTCTTCCATACCTTGACTGAGCCATTAATCAGAATACATACTGCAGTCAAGAAGTTAGAAGAAGTCTAGAACTTGAAAGGGCAGCTATGGTCCTGTCTGCATTGGTGAAGGGCAGCCCAGAGCATCCTCTGTAAAGGCCCTCTGTTCCGATAGTGGACAGATGATAGCATTCACATCCCACTGAGCTGCCTAGCATGTTTGTCACTGCAGTATATTACTTCACACTGAGATCAGAACTGAGTACCAGCCTTGATCATGACTGGATGCTTTATTCTGACCTCAGCAGTGGCCATGCCGAGCAGCTCAGCAGGATACATTTTAAACAGCCATCCAGCATTGAAACAGAAGAGCAATTGAATGGTTCCAGATCTTCCAGCAATTGCTAAGTTTAGAAATGCATTTTAAGAGGGGTGTACCTGAGTTTGATTGCTGAATGGGCCACACGTTGTCTGGTCTGATCACACTAGTACTGGAGTTTGGGCATTGTGTCGCCCATTCAACCTGTGAAGAGGACCAGGACAAAACTGGGGGGTTTGGTCCATGCAGGCGGAACCAATGGAGGAAATAGACAAGATCATGAAGTGTAAAGATAGCTCACTGGATACTATCATGAGAATTGTCTAACTGTATGCCATTGTATTTCCCACTTTCTATTTAAGGCTGTGGAACCTAGACTGTGAAGAAAGTTGATAGGAAGAAAATAAACTCATTTGAAATGAGGTGCTGCAGAAAAACTCTGCAGATACTGTGGACTACTAAAACACAATTAAATGATTCCTAACTCAAATCAATCCTGAATCATCCCTAGGAGCCATGACGACTAATCTGAGTCTGTTGTACTTTGGTCACATCATTAGAAGACATGACTCATTAGAAAAAACAATAATGCTTGGTAAGGTAGAAGGTAGTAGGAAAAGAGGAATACTACATTCCAGATAGGTAGACTCAATCAAGGAGGCTGTGGCCCTCAGTCTGCAAGGCTTGAGCAGGTCTATTAATGACAGGGTGATCTGGACATGTCTCATTTACTGCATTGCTATAAGTCAAATACCATCTGACAGCAGGTAACACCAAATCCTAGTTTAATTCTCAAATCATTACATATGATTACATAACACTGGCTCTCTTAGGGGCTGAATAGACTGCCCCGATAGAGTGGTGTCCCACCATTCCTTTCAGCACCAGATCAGGGCCACAGCAACTACATGCGAAGGCCCCAATCCAGCAGTTTGCTGCTCTTTAAAAAGCAAAAAAAGTACTGCTCCTTTTTAGAATGGCAAAAAGCTGCCCTTGCTACAGTGGCTTTTTGGTGTCTAAATGCTGTGACAAATATATATATATATATATATATATATATATATATATAAAAAATAGTATGATGCCACCCACTAACTCGTTGGGCATGCAGAGTGACCCCAGCATCAGGGCAGAGTTGGAGCATGCAGCATGCGATCACCATGCCCCCACTCCTTGCCGATGCCAGCATTTCTTGTTGGTCTGTTCAGGAAGTTAGTGGGTCTACTCCAAAAAAACCATAGGACTCATCAATGGAAATTTTAGAACATGCCAAAAAGACAGATTCTCAATCCATTTGCATTTGTAGCATTTCAAGTTGCTAAATTCTTTATTGTTTTTCTTAGTTTTCTTTCTTTTAAAAAATCTCCATAATCTTTATCGGTAGTTTGTGAAATCTACTGGGATAACTATTCATTCTCTGCACACTGCTTACTTCCATTGAACTGTGAGATAATACATTTTGAGTGGTTAAAGCAGTATAATGAACACCTCGCAATTATAAGCCCTTGAGGAAGAATATTTAAATGGAGTAGTGCCCCTTTTGACAATGTATTTGGAGGCTGCAGTAAAACCACCTGCCACCTGCACATTTTACATGATTTTTTTATCCCTTTCCATAATTAATTCTGTGCACGCACTCAGATAATCAGATATTGAAATACAGTGACTAGCTAAGGTTTTTTTTTTTTTTGAAAAGCTATGTTAAGGCCATATTAACAATGAGTTCTGAGTACTTACAATAGACTGCATGACAACCACAACCACCACCATAACAAGAGAAATCCTTTTGCTTCCTCAACATGTTTCCTGCTCAAATGACTTTGCATAGCACAATGTTGTTTCAACAGGCTTGGCTCTGAATGTGTGCTGATGCATCCAATTGTGTGTGTGTGTATAAGAGAGAGATACTGAGAGTGATTGTCATAGTCCTTTGCAATATATATTATCAGAATGCCCAATTAGCTGCTGGGATATGGAACAATTTCTTTTGTCTGACCAGCTGCTACAGCATCCTGTGGCTGGGCATTCTTCATTGCTAATGCTCAGGAGGACCGATGCCAATGGCATCATTGTTCATCTGTTGCTGATGAGATTCTTTCACTGGCCAGCTGCTGGACACAGAGAGAACAGCTTGCCAAAGCAAAGACCACAAGAAAACCATGGGACAGAGTCACAGCTGATGAATATCAACATCATTCTTTTCAGTTCACCGGAATGCCACCAATTTAGACCAATGTTTGTCTCCTCCTCGTCCTCCCTTTCCTCCTCCTCTTCTTTCTTCTTTCTTCTTCTTTTTCTTCAAACTATCCAATACCCTCTGTATTGACTTCCCAGAATCTCTAGCCTTTAATTTAAATGTGACCATTTCTGATTTGATTTTGGTATTTAGAATTGGAGAGGTAGAGGTAGCCATTATAAAACAGCTAACAGTACTTTTCCTCCAGGCCCAATATATAATTTGTGCCCCAGATCTTTCCAATATAATACCAGTTTAAACATCAACCATTTTTAAGTGTGATACTAAAGACAGATTTTGCAAGAAGTGACAGTATAATAGTTTACATTTTTAAAAAATAATCAGTTGTACAGAGAACAATTAGGTCCAAAACACACTTCAGAAATAATCCAATTTGAAACCACTTTAACAGTCCTGACTCAGTGCTAGATAATTTTGGGAACTGTAGTTTTCTGAACAATGTAGCTTTCTCTGTCAGAGAGCTCAGGCACCACAATAAACTACAATTCCCACGATTCATTACATTCTCAGCAACCCTACCACACACCCTGGCTGCCATCATGGTGTACCCCCACCCATACAGGGTGCGCCATGATGACACCTGCATGCCACAGTGCCCAAACAGCACCACACCATGTGGACGTCATCATGACATATGAATATGCCAATGGCGCCCTGCGCGTGGCGTAAAAAGAACCTGCTGAGGAGCAAGTTCTTTTTAGGCCTCCTGGAGGACGCAGTATTTTGTTGCTGTGTTCTCCATCTGGGGTATCTCACTGCCCCTTTCTGCCCATCTGTCCAGCCCTTTAGTTTACAAGATCAGACAGAATCTAGTGCCTTAAAAGTATTTAGGCAGCTCTTTATAGTACCAATACTTAATATTTATTGCTGTGATTCCCCAATCTTTTCTTCTTCTTATGATTGTATGTAATGGCCTAGATTTCTTAATTCATTCACTCTTCAGGAGTGCTGAATGAATCCAAGACTGACACAACTAAAGAGAGGCTATTAGATGGAGTGCTGCTATTAAAGGGCTTAGAGGTTTTATCTGGGTAGAAGAGAATACAGTTGCTATTTCCTCATGCCCAGAGCTAAGAACTAGCTTTCCCAGCAAGTGGCATTTCATAAGGGGCATTGCTTTTGCAAACACAGCAGAATTCTCATTCCCTGCACTGCCATGAGCAAGTTGCTGTCTTGAGGCCTAACTTTGTTCAAAGAGATGTTATGAGGATAAATTACTAGGAAACTTTCCACAGTGCAGAGGTTATTCTATATGACCTTCAGATGTATCCCAATAGTAAAAGTATAGCGATTCTATATTGTTTTCCCCTCCAATTATTTTACAAGTGCTTACTTAAAGTGTCATTTATGAATCTCAACAATTTAGCATTTATGATTTCCAAAAAGCAGTCTCTCTTAACTTTCTCTGAATGCATACCCCACGCGATGCACATCCTACTTAACTTCATTTTAATTCTGACAAGCTAATCACAATTCTGAGTGCCTGTTAGTTTCCATTTAGTGTCTTGCTTTTGTTCTTAATAGGCTCAGATTTCCATGTAATGCATTCTCCCTCTTGCTGTTTCTCTGAAAAATAAATTTGACCATTAGAAGCCGATAGTCCTTACCAAAACTTGCTGGAGGTAGGGTGTTTGATTTACTGTAGCAGAAGACTACAGTGATTATATTTCAAAGAATAAAACCTACCTTTAAAAATTATATTTTATGGGCTCACTTATCATCTCTAAACTTGCAAGCCTTGCACAATTTTAAAGAGAACTGGCACTTCTTAATACAGATGAAAAATCACCAAATCTTTGTTAGCTACAGCAATTTTTTTAAAAGTTTTTTTAAAAAAAAAACCAAAATGTTAATTACAAGTTTCCAGCTCAAATGCCACTGATACTTTAAATTAGAAACTGTAGAAATGGAAACACATCCGAATCTCCTCTGTATGATTACTTGGCTATCATTCTCAAGTAAGGACTGCTGAGTCCACATGAACATTGCCCTTTTTTCCTGAAATGTCATTCTTAACACTTCTCTTTGCTGTTGTGATTTGGTCTAATGCTGGAGTCAGTTAACAGAGAACCAAACGGTAGTCACTAAAAGCTTACTACATTACAATCATCATTGAATGCAACCACTGCAATCCTATGTTTAGGCTGACATTTTGAACCATGTGCTTGAGATTCAGGAAAATATAATTCTCCTCTCAGAAATCCAGACAATCAAAGAGGAAAACCAGCTTTGTTGTTGGATGCTGCAAAGAATGTCATTCTTATCATTCCTGTCCTGTTGTAAGCAGGTATTCACACAATGGATTCCTTATTGATCTCTGTCAATCTCATTTCTTCTTGCTATCATTATTCTATATGAAATCTGTACTCTTGCAAAAAGAAGTCATGTTTCAGGGTGGAAGGAATATTCACCTTTACATTCACAGGTTAAAAAAAAGTTTTTCCATAATCAGGAAGCCTTGTTGGGAAGAGTAAAAATGAGGATTTTGTGCAGTTTTCCCCTAGGATTCAAACGTCTCAAAATGTTGTGGGGGGAATTATGTTGTGGAGAAAGAGCACACAATTGTTTTGTACAAGACTCCACATTTTCTGTGCAGAAAATTGATTTTATGTTTAGAAAACATTACTTCCTGGGGAAAAATGGTTTCTTGTGCAAAAAGGGGTTTTGTGCCCCCCCCCCCTCAAAAAAAAGCTATGTTTTCCCCTGCAGAATAATTCCTTTGCAACAGTTCAGGATGTTTGAAAACATCAGGAGACTACTACAGAGGAATATTTATTTTCTCCCACAGCAGCAAGAAAACAACTATGATTAAATAGCTGAGAATTTACATCCCTTGTAGTGAATATGCTTAGTTTTTATTTCCTACATGCTCCAGTCAACGGAGATTATCAGATGGGGGAAAATCAGAGAAGAAAAAGGCATACTGCTGGCAAAGTCGCTCATGCTGAAGATTATCAGATGTTGTTGCCCCTTATCCAGGACTTTACCCATAAAGGTCCAGGAATGCTCTAGCAACAATCCATTCCTAGGACTTCCCTGTGAATGGCTTGTTGCTGGAGCATTCCAGTATCTTCATGGGTTAAGTCCTGGATAAGTGCAATGTGTATGAAAACCGTGAGCGCAATTGCACAACTTTGTCAGGAGTATGCCTTTTACTTCCGGCTTTTTTCCTGTGTCTGATAATCTCCTATGTTCTGGAACACATGCAGTATTGCATTAGGACTGAGAAGACTACCATTGAGAGCCCATGCAAGGGACATCCCCTTACAGGAAAGTGACAAGGTGAGCCACTTGCTCAGACCATAGACTGTTAGTATAGGAGACCCAGGTTCAAATTCCTGCTCTGCCCTCGATCTCAGACAGTGTTCATGGCCAGTCACTATCTATTAACCTAATCTACCTCACAAGTTTATTTTGTGGGTAGAAATGAGGAGCAGAACCACATACACCATCTTACTTTGTGAGAAAAATTAAAGCAAGGAAATTAAACTGGAACACTTTTCTATCTGCTTGATTCTAAAATCAAAGAATTATGTTCTTTGTTTGAGAGAGAGAGATATAGGCATATAGCACAGGATTCCAGTTCAGAAAAAGTCCCTGTTTTGTTGACAAAGTTAATGACAAAGTTAGGGCTAATATCCGCACCATCTCACAAACCAATACATAAAAATATTACTGTGTATCCTTTATGACATCACTGATGTTTATGAATAGTCTGCTAAACCACTACTCGGATATATCATCCTTTTTTGAATCATATTACAAGGAGAAAGTGTCAGCTTTCTATCATGAAATCATTTGGATCTACTTCAATAATGCAATATTTTTGCTTGGGTAGTCTACTTTTCCCTCATAAAGGTATTATTTGGCATTATGAGTTACTAAACTTGAAATCAATGGAAGGAAAATAACAGGCTCTGCAGAAAGGGGTATGTTTAGCACTATAATTTATATTCTCGGTATAATGTTTCAATTTAAAATTCAACCAGGAACATTATGGGGAAAAAAGGAATGAAAAAATTGTTGTTCTAGGAGGAATTCACCTTTTTATTATTAGAGCTATTACTGGAGTTAGATTATATTATTAGAGATATTTTTCATGTGCTTGGCATTTATGGAAGATTATAAATCTCAGCATGTGAATAGAAGCTTTATGGAAAGCTAAACTTAATTATTTAAAGTAAATATTTACTAAAATGCATCTTGTTTGATTTCTGAAAAGGAAGTGCTAATAATAAATGTTGGCAAATGCATATTTTCACATTTTCATGGATTTATATTTTGTGTGTATATAAAATCTTCAGGACCTTAACCTATCTCAATGGCATTCCTCTGAGCTATCCACATCTCACAATTCTAGCAGTTTGATGCCACCTTAGCTGCCAACAGTCCATCCCATAGTATCCTGGGATTTGTAGTTTGAGGAGGTACTTCACATTCTCTGCTGATCTACAGCACTAAAGGTGTTTGGCAGAGAATTCTAAGTCTCTTTCTGAGGTATAAAGCACAGGATTCCATAGGATAGAGCCTATGGTGTTTAAAATGGATAGAAAGGAATGTGTTGGCTATTTAAAATGGGTAGAAAGGAATGTGTTGGCTATTGTCAGATTGTAATTGTTATTATAACTGTAATCCCATCATTTTAGGGGCTAAAAGGCTATTACAAGGCTATCCTAAGCCATTTTAAATCAGTGCTTTAATAAGATTGTTTATTCAACTGTTAATAATAATAATAATAATAATAATACAATTTATTTATACCCCACCCAATCAACTGGGAATCCGGGCGGCTTACAATAGTGGGAATAATACAGGCATTAACAATAAACATGAAATAATTAGCAAATATAACATAGCAATACATAATAAAATAAAAACAATTAAATAACAACAAAACACTACAATAACAGCAAAAAGCATAACACAAAATTTATATTCTCTTAATAATTATCCCCCAAAATTCCCCAATTCCAATCCCCCATTCAAAAATTAACAAAACAAATACTGCATAGCACGTTGCAAATTACTGATTAAAAATTACAATAAAGAGATAACATTTTAACACACTGAAAAAGGGGGAGACTAAAATTTAACTACAAGATAATACCCCTAGTATTGCCAGAGGCTTATGGGCAGCTGCCCACACTGAGATGGTCTGGGGCTGGAGGGGGGCCAGACATTAAAGGGGCCTCCTGGTGGGGAATGAGGTGCCCAGGGCTTTATGGGCTGACACCAATGCTGAGATGGTCTGGGGCTGGAGGGCTGCCAGATGTTAAAGGGGCCTCCTCCCTTACATGTCCTCCATTCTCCTCCTGGCAGTCCCTGCTTTTAACTGTTTTATTTAATAGGTTTTTAGCTGTGGGTTTGTGTTTGTGCCTTCAAGTTGCCTGTTGACTTATTGTGGTCCCTTAAATTTCATAGGTTTTCTCAGGCAAGAACAACTAAGAGATATTTGCCACTTCTTACTTTGTTTTAATATAAGTTGGCCAATGCCAGAGGAAAGGTGGGTTAAATTAATTTATTAAATGAATAAACACAACATTTTATGCCCTTCTGATAAAAACATCTTTTCCAAATAATTTCTGATCAATGTTTCTGCCAGTCCACCTGAATTACTGTGATATCTATTCCTCCCACTTAAGTAGATGCTTAGATTCCTGATGTTATTAAAATTATCATTTCTATAAAAGCTGTCCTGATTGAAAACTGACTCTTGTTTTTATTTCACTGACTTCCTGAATCAGGGATGATGTATTCTGGAGAATCTGACCCACGGCCATAAGCACTTTAGAGGAACAGGTCCCAAATGTGCAATAATTAGTTGTCATTTAGGCACTGGTCCTTGACTTTTCTATGAATATATCCATAACATTTTATTAACAGTTAGGGCTGCTGTTGCCCTTATAAACATCTGGATTAAATAAAGTGTAGGGGTGGTGAATATGTGCAATCAATATCAGATTGATTTTTTTTCATTTAATCTGTTTTATTTTTCATATAACTCAAACAAAGAAAATCAAAGTACACAAACATGAAAGGCTGTGATACAACAACAAACACCTTCACATTCATTTAAATCTGTTTTTAGAATCCAGCAAATTAATAAATGGAGACTATGACCTATCAATGCTTTCCGTGTTTTGCTTTCTTCTCTTATTCTGAGATACTCAGAGCTCACTAATTCTTTCATGGAATATACTTCAGAATTCCATAATTTTGGGGACCCCAGTGTTTTATTAGTTGTAAGAAAATGCTATCTTAATTTGAATTGAATATTTCTCTGGATATTAAGCAATTTTGCAGTACTCTACATGTCTAATCAAAAGTAAGCCACAGATAAATGGCAATTTACTCCCAGGTATGTATATGGGATTGCACTGTAAATGTTCTATATAAGTGCTGATATAATTAGAAAAAAAGGTCATTAAATGACCTGACACTCATTTCATAGGGAACTCTTTCTCTATTTCTTTGATTTTTAAACAATAAGAACAGCTTTCTGTTGTTGTTGTTGTTGTTGTTGTTGTTGTTGTTGTGTGCCTTCAAATTGTTTCTGACTCACAACAACTCTAAGATGAACCTATCATGAGGTTTTCAGGAGCTGAGAATTAATGACTCTCCTGTACTAATGGGTATTCATAGCTGAGCAGGGAATCAAACCTGAATCTTCAGTCATAATCAGATGCTCAAACCACTACACTACACTTACTCTCAGTACAACTCTACCTAGGGTCTATTTGCCCAATGTATTTTTTCTATGAGGGAATAGAGGAACATTCATATTACAGAAACTTATTTTTAGAGCATTCTGAACACCAATATCACCAAAAAGAAAAAGAATTTAGGAAGCAAAACTGACACAGACCATTCACATTATCATAAGAATCTCATGATTAAAATTGCATGTACAAATCTGTCATATGGCAAGATCAGATGTGTCATATAGCATAACATTACATGAGTATAACTCTGCACATATATTGGATCACATTGCATACGTTGCGTATGCAGTGTCACTCATATACTAAATCATATGGTTGTGTGAGTAAGCAACTCACATCATGTTGATGCACACTTCTGTTTCATAGTAACAAACAAAAAACAGCTTCATTTATATAATACTTCATACTGCCCAAGCAGTGTCTAAGCGGTTTACAACTGTAAGCTACTTGCCCCCAACAATCTGGGTACTCATTTTAGTGACCTCGGAAGGATGCAAGCCTGAGTCGAGCTTGAGCCCCTTTGCTGGTCTTGAACTCACCACCTTATGGTTTTTGAGTGAGTGGCTGCAGTACAGGCATTTAACCACTGCACTACCAGAGTAGTAATCAATAGACTTTCTTACTTTCAAAGTACATTAGTTTAGTGCTACTCAGCGTAGAGGTGCACAAACAGACATGGGTCTCAGGGAACTATGTAAGTATGATAATAATATTACACAAATATGATACCATTACCTAGAACATGGCGCTGGGGGGGGGATGTCAGCCTGTCACATCAGATAGCTTGAAAAGCACTGTGCTAGGGGATATACTTATGAAATTCTAATTTTGCAGTGTCTTAAAAAAACACCTCTTCTACAACAGCTACATTGGTAGAACTCTATTGTGCATTCATAATCTATTGTACAATGCCATAAAAAGAGAATCTATTAGCTAAACATGACCCAAAGGCATAGGTACAGAGGCATTCATTTTGAGCATAGAATGCTGAATGGGAAGTTAGTAATCTTAATGGGATGTGTCCTGGTCTTCATGTGAAATTAAAATATACTTTGATTCCATTTACATCTGGTAGGGATGAGAGTCTGGTGTCCTCCCAAAGGTTGTTGTATTACAAGTCACATCAATTGACTATGGTGGCTGAGAGGATAAAGCAGTGGTTCTCATCTTTGGTCCTTCACATTTTTAGACTTCAGCTCCCACAGACCTAGCATCTGAAGAGAAATGGTAAAGTAGCCTGGGAGTTAAAGTCCTAAATGTCTGAAGAACCAAAGGTTAAAAACTACTGGAGTAAAGGCAGGTGGAGTCCAACAACATCTGGAGGACTGCAGTTTTGCCACTTCTTGACTAGAATATTATAAACAATGACATGTCCCTAATTTATATAGTTAAAATTGACCTGGTTGTTCAACAGCCTCACTGTAAAAGTTTACTTGAAAAGTCACTTTCTTCTCTTACTCCTTGTGTTAATTTAGTTCAGTACAACTTCGAGGCACTAGTATTTGCATTCCAGCAGGGTTACTCATCCCACCATGTTTCAGTAATTGCTATGTATTCAAACTTCCCCACCACCACCACCACCACCACCTGAGCATTATTAATTCAAATCCATCCTGTTTATTACTCATTCTCCTGGACAATAAGAAACTACAGGCAAGGAAAATCTGCTAGGTTTGAGGATTTAGAGTCTAGCAATGGACTTCCTGCAGCTTTTTATGTATTCTTCAGAATCTAAGCTTTCATTAAAAGCAAGAGGTGGGGAAAGTTTTTCAGAACTTCAAACTTTAGAAAGTTATTTCACAATACAAAATGATGTATTTGTCATCTCCCAGAGAGTAAAACCAGAAGAAAAAAACATAATAGATGACTAAGAGTTAAGTTAGACATTATTCTTACAGGGTGAGCTATATGTTTGTGGCAAATTTCCTTCCCCCCACCAGTATGAACCATAAAACCTCAGGTTACAGGGCCTACTTAGGCAGCAAAGTAACTTCAGACCAGAGATTAACTCAACCCACCCAGTTGGCCATTGGAATATGCTAGACAGGAAAGAGTATAAGACAGCCTCCTGTTTCATTTCAGCTTTGCTCAAAAAAACAAAATAATGTAATTCTGCACTAATTTTATTCTCAAAGGAAGCAATGAGTAATTTTAGCAGTTTTCAAAGGTTGTTTGCAATTTGGGAAGTAGGCTGCATCTAAACTGCAGAAATAATGCAGTTTGACACCAGTTTAACTGCCGTAGCTCAATGCTATGGAATGCAGGGATTTGTAGTTTGTTGTGGCACCAGAGTTCTATGACAGGGAAGACTAAACATCTCAGAAAACTGCAAATCCCAGAGTTCCATAGGATTGAGCCATGGTAGTTAAAGCAGGGTCGAGCTGCATTATTTCTGTGGCATAGGTGCAACAACAAGGGTGCTGCTACTGCTGTGTGGCTTCAAGTCATTTCTCACTTATTGTGACCCCAAGGCACATCTACCATGGGGTTTTTTTCACAAGGTTCATTCAGAGAAGGTTTTCCATTCCTTCCTCTCAGGCTGGGAAGGTGTGACTTGCCCAAGATTACCCAGTGGGTTTCCATGGCTGAGGCAGGAATCAATCCTTGGTCTCCAAAGTTATAGTCCAATGGTCAAACCACTACACCATGCTGACAACAACAAGCAACAACATAGATGCAGCCCTTCCCTATGAATCACTGGGCTGGCTTGGTTGCCACTGGGGGAAAGGTGATGGGGGCTTGCAGGACTGCGGTTGAACCCCAACACTCATGGCGCCGGGCCATCTGGTGCCCGATTGGCCAGTGGGCTGTGGAGGGGGGTGCTTCCTGCCTGTCACTGGACTATATGTCCCAGCAGGTGCCTGGAGGCAGAAGTGCCATCCGCTTGGTAGACTGCACAGACAGACAGTGCCCACAATTGGGGGGGGGGAGCTGAGAGGGGAGGAACTTGGCTCCTTCCCAGCACCTGATTTGCTGGGGGGGGGCTTCATAAGGCTACATGGCACCTGGTGGCCAGTGCCATTTTAGCTCAGCTTCCCCTACTGTTGGTGTTAAGGGATGAGTTGTCACAACTTTCCAGGGCCGATAGCATAAGTGGGTGTGATTTCCAGGGCTATGTAGCACTGAATCGGGAGTCCAACCTGAGGTGCTGAGATTTTTCAGGAACAGCAACAAAACAGGGGTCCCCAGGTGACAAGGGGTGGAGATGTGATTAACCTTTATTTATATAGTGCTGCAAATTTGCACAGTGCTGTACATACAATCTTAATAAGAGATCAACCGGTTACCAGAGATGTGAAAGGGCATTTAACCAGTCACTCCTTTTGTCATCTCAAAGCTTGGCCATGACCAAGCAAATGGGTTCATCAACCAATAATGGGTTGGTCGATGACAGATCCAGATCTCATGCTACGCAGGCCAACCCTATGTTATACTTGTTGCCAATAAAGTTGTGGCATTTCCTTCCAATTGAGTGTCATGTTGTCATTATTGCAACGTATATGGCAAATAGCATTTTTTGTGCAGGAAACAGCATTTTGTGCACAGAAAAAGTGCATAAAATGTGCAAATATCCACATTTTCTTGGACAGAAAACAGAATGTTGAATGTTGCATGTACAGGGATAGGTATAAATTTTGTTTCTGCTTTTTTTTTTAAATTAAAATAAAACATGACCAAATCTTGTCAAGATAACCCTGTGATAGGTCCACCTTTGGGTCAGTGTAATTTGGGAATGACCCAAAGGCACACAACAATCAAAATTCAGATTTTCTCATGGATGGAAAGAAAAGAACTTGAAATTGTTGTTGTTGTTGTTGTTGTTGTTATTATTATTATTTTAAAAAAGCAATGCAGAAGAATTTTTTAAAAACCTAACGGATCCATTGGTTAAGTGCTGAACTCTTCATATTCTGAGTTTTAGTCTCTGTATTTTAATCTTTCTATCATTTATTGAATCATCCAATAAATAGATGGACAATAGGATAGAAATTTTGTTCTGGGACAGTATATATATAAATAATGGGCTATGTCATTTCTGCTGCCACTAGTAGGGATACAGACTTTGTCCCTCCAAATAACATTGGACTCCAGTTCCCATCATTGCAGACCAGCCAGCCAACAGTCAAGAATTATGGGAAACCACATACCCAGGAGCAATGTAAATTCTCAGTAATATTACAGAAATATGGCGTTGAACACACATAATAAGCTGTCATGACACATCTCTTTCTTATGGAAAGCCTTTTTCTGATTTTTATATCATATATGTATTGATGTATCTTCCTATGCAACAGTTCAGAAAAAATCACCTCCAAAACAGGCTATAGGCACAGCTGCTGAGTTATCATACTAGCTTTCATACCATAAAACTTCACAGACTCATGCAAATGTTATTTGCTAGGCTGTGGAACTCTGAATAAGGGCTAAGGTTCACCACACTACCAATTTGTCAGCCTTTTCAATCTCTGTGATTAATGCCATGGAGACATAGAAATCAAGAAAGTTTAAGCTGCCATCTTCCTGCTGATGAAGTAATCAACACACACCGGTCTTCTGCTGTGAAAACTAACCTGCAGTTGTTAATGCCATGGCCTTTTAATCTGCAAGATGGTAAGAAACAAGCATATCATAAAGATCTACATTAAGCAAACTTTCTCTTACTGTTTGCAAATTGAACAGGAACAGCAAGGCACTGGCATATGTATCTGTTTCCATGATCTCAGATTATAATGTCACAGCTAAAAATTAGAATCTCACACAGCAAACAGACAAAAAAAAAAAAAAAAAAAAAAAGCCCAGCTGTGAACAAAGCTTTTGTTTATATCAGGACCACCCAAAATGACTGGTATCTTCCTCTTCACTTCAAAATATGATCTAACATTAAATGGTCCCATTTGCTCAATTGGCTTCAAAATTTGTGTGCCTTATTTTTCTTTAGATCCAGTTTATTTTTTTATTTGGTTCATAGAACGCAGAAGAGCAATGAAAGCCTCCTTATAGCAAGACAGACAATTATTTTATTTATCTCATTATTATGGTATATGCTGATTAAGAAAAAGTGTGGATTTTATTAGCTTCATTTTTGGAAAAAAACAATCCAGGGCCTTGATAGACCAGTAATATACACCGCCCTTGGTGCAGAGTGGGGGCATGGTGTCCACAAGATGCATGTCCCAATTCTACCCCAACACCACTGTCATGCCATGCACCTAACCAGGTGACACAGTACCAAAAGGAGCACCAGAAGGTGCCAACACAGTGGCAAAATTGCCCTTTCCAAGCTCCTTTTTGCACCGCAGAAATGCCAGATCAGGGCATTTCACCATTATATTCCCAGTTGCGGCGGCCCCAATCAGGCACTGAAAGGAGCAGTCTATTCAGCCCCCCGGTTCAGTTTATGAAACATAGGGTAGATAGATCTTTCTATTTCTGGTTGTGACAAAAATGTGTGTATAGATTTGTTCTGTCCTACATCTGTGTAAAATGTGCAATTAAAAAAAATATCTACACACAAATCAATCAATCTAGTAGTAGTAGTAGTAGTAGTAATAGTATCCCACTCTTTCCCCAGAACTGGGACTTATATGAAATTTTGAATGCAGTTTCCCACACAGTATATGTTTCTCAACATATTATAGTTAAATATAATATAATATCATTAAATATAATATCATTATATAATTAATCAATTATTTTGTCCATAAACATTCATTTTGATTGCATAAGAGCAGCATTGTAGAATTCAGCACATTGCACTTACAGGCTTAGTCCAAACAGGCCAAATACCATGTCCTCTGTCCCCCCACTCATCCTCACAGCCATCAGTCCAGATAATGCAGGATGGCCAGTTCAGCATACCCCGTTTAAGTTGATTTTTTAAAAACTACACCTCCAGAGTGATGCTGGGCAGCTGTTTACAACATTTCCCACTGTGCCATCGACCTCAACAACCACTGGCATTAGTCACTCTGAGGTTAGAATCAGTCCCCAACCATGCGACTGACACTTGGCACCATATTCAGATGTCAGGGGGAACAACACACACGGGTGGGCGACACGGCAGGGCATACATGTGTACAGCTGCCCAACACATCACTCTGGAGTTCCAGGTAACATGGGGATGTGGGGTAGCTTGGAAGCCAGAACACGCTAGGTTGCTGCCAGAGTATTCTGGCCCATGCAGACATAGCCATGGATGGAAGATCTGAGAAGCAGTTTTTCCATGTTCTGAAAATGATAGCTATCCATGTGGACAAACTAAAACTATGGAGCTGCACCTGTCCATTTGTGAAAGAATTTATTTTCTGATTTTTAAAGAAAAGAATCTGTGATTTTATATTTTCAAATGTGGAAGAAAGTGAAAATAATTTTCTCCCACCCTTGAGATCTGACCAGGGCATGCATAAGCAGAACCTGAAACTACAACAAATATTATTTGTGTGTGAGAGAGAGTGAATTCTGCCACATACCATGTGGATTTGTGGCAGAATTTAGGTAACATTGGCTAAGGGATTCTGGGGGTTGTGAAGGAAAGGGATTTATTTGCCTAGTTTTTGAATTTATTTCCCTCTAATACCTCTTCCTTATTCTCATTTGTTTCATTGTGGAAAATCTCCGGAGATCATGCTAAGTGGTTCATTCATTCCATCTTGGCACTGGAACACATACTTGAGCTCTTTTGTTCATAATACATTCTTTGTCCTTTTTTAAAAAAAGGAATTAATGACAGACAACTGCTTTCTGATCTTCAGTTTTGATATTCAAGATTTGAGAAATCAAGCCTCAGGGTACCCTGGGCTCCTGAGGGTAGAAGCCACTGAAGTTGACGGGAGAATGTCCATTAACTGTAATAGATTTGGTCCTAACACAGAATAGACTGTCATTAAACTGCAATCCTGTACACACTCACTTTGTATTAAATCCCATTTAATTCAATAAAGTGTATGGCAGGGTACTCCTAATTAAACCCATTGGCAGAATACCAGACTCTGTGTTGGATTGTGACCCTAGCATTCAGTGGCAAACTTGTAAGCATCTCTGGAAAAAGGACCCAACAAAATAGATACAAATATATGCCTTTGAAATTTCTCCTTGTTTTGATGAATAATTAGCATTTTTATTTATTATTTATTTACTCTTTCAAAAACTAGCACATCTTGGCATAATCTTGTAGTGTCTGTATTTTTAGAATGCTGGTACTTCACACTCTGAGAATCAAATTACACCATATGAATTAGTTTTCTATAGAAATCAACTAACAAACCTTTCTGAACATTAGAACTGTTTGTGAAAATTTAACATCAAAACAAGTTTAAAAAGAGGATTGAAATGATTAAAGAAAAGGGTGTGATTATTATCTCTTTGTGAGATGAGCTATGACAAAAATGTATTTGTAGTCAAAGCAATTAACTCTGTTTTTCAAACTCATTTGATGCCAGCTGAAGGTGTTTCTGTATGCTCTTCTAACATAATCAGTGATATAAAAATAATATTGGCATAGGAAATCTTTCTCAGTTGCTCTTCAAATCAGCAAGCTGGCTCCTACAAGTATGATTATAGTTTATCTCCTGGAGTCAATGGGACTTGGCATAAGGGCACAACATCTTCTGTCTAGGCTGCATGAGTAGAATGGAGCTGACTCATACAAAGATTGGAAAGATACCAGTATTAACCAGACCTTGTTAACCAGGTTGAGGGCTAACCATATCTCCCTTGACTGAACACAGGAGAAATTTTAGGGATGGCTATGGAATTTGATCTGTATAAATGCTTATATGGGCTGAGCTGAGCTGAGCTGAACTGAACTGTGTTTTCTAAACCAAAATGCAGATGGACATGCAGTTATTATCTTTTTCCAAGCTCTAATCATGCTGTACCTACTACTCATACAGGAAATAAAGATGAAGAGCATCCCAGGAAAAATAGTATAAATAAGTAAACACAGATATAAAGGAAGAGGCAGTCATCCTGGGTGTGATCTGGAAGAGCGAATGAAAAGAAGAAAGAAATGAGAAAGAAAACATCAGATGGGTCTAGTACAGACAGCCAAAAAAGGCCGCCTGTACAGTGCAATTAGGGTTAGGGAGGACGCAACATTCGCACCCTCCCTAACCCTAGCACGTATGGGCGCCTCCATTTTAAAATGGTGGTGTCCATATGGGCACACCATGATGTTATCATGGCATGTGCAGCATTCAGATAATGCTGTGTGCGCCTTTAAACGGCCACGCCAAGGACCCAGAGGAGAAAAGGGTCACGGCATCAGCCCCTTTCTCCCCTCGGCACCGCCGGGGAGAGCAGGATGCAGTGGACGCCCAGGGTACCTGCTGCACCCAGCTTTCAGGCCGCAGGGGAGCAGCAGTTCGCTACTTCTCCACAGCCTTCAGAAGCACCAGGATAGGGCCTCTGGGGCTGCAGGTGAGGCAGCCCTGGCCCCATCTCGCCACTTCTTGGGGTGGCTGCAGACTGCCCCTTTTGGGCGGTTTGTACTGCCCCAGAGAGAAAGAGTACACCAGCTCTTTACACAACAACCAACAATTACTTCTTGACCCCAGAAGTTTGTTATATAGTCGAAGACACAAAGAGCCATGTAAGATATACTAAGTGCTATCATCTCCCTGTTAGGCTGTATCTGCCTCCCATGCAAGGAAGGAAAACAGGTATTTCTTAAGGAGACTATACCCCCAGGCATACAATTATTTCTCTTTCTCTAGCATGCCTCCCCACCCCACTAGCTATTCCATTTCGTTGCCTGCCTACCATTTCCTTCCTCTCTTTTCCCCATTTGTTATGTTTTCATTCCCCCACTCTTCTTCTTTCTTGTTTCATCTTCCTATTACCTTGCCTATTCTTGCTGGGATCTGTGCCTATCTTCTGTATTCCTTTCTTCCCTCTTCTATCTCCCATTTCCTATCTCTGGTCCACCACCATATACACACTCCCTTGCACACATAGTCAAGAGACACCACAGTTGATTGGCCTTAATCATCAAAATGACATATTTTGGTAGAATTCTGTATCACCACTGCATACTATATAGTACTGTAACTATAGAGTTTATCAAACGACGGAAATTAGAAGTATAATCTAATGGCAATCTGAACGCAATCATGGGGTTTCACATTATTGCGTATTAAAGTATCTCATGCAATTTCGGGCAAAAGGGAAGTCATTCCAAATGCAATCATGGGTTTTAAGTTATTTCGTATTAAAGCATCTCACACAATTTCGGGCAATGGGAAGTCATTTGCCTTGCAGGTCAGGCACCATAATAAGACAATGACAAAATAGGTTGGAGGGAACATGGCCACAACTTTATTCGTAAACACATAATAGAACAAATATGTGTAAATATATCTATAGGGTTGGCCCAAAGCATAAGGTCTGGATCTGGACATCAGCCACACCATGGTTGGCTAATGTATGGTTGCTTGGAGACCAAGCATCGGGATGACGTAGGTGCCAAGCCCCGCCCTATTACGCCATCACACGACTGCGTTACTACAATTCGATTTGCAAGGCACTCTAGTCACCAGGTGTTAAATGACTGTGGCCCCCGCACTGGCCACAGCAGCTCGCTCCTTACACCTGGGCCACGAGGACTCCCGATCCAGTGCCATAGAGCCCTGGAAACCCCTCACCCCAGATCCAGGCCTATGCTGCCGCCCCAACAGTTGTGACAATCAACTCCCAATCGAGGGAGGGAGGGAGAGCCGAAATAACTATGGCGCTGCTGAGCGCCCGACAAGGCCTTAAGTAGGCCAACCAACCAATAGGATCCCAGGAGGGACGGAGGCCACGCCCCTGCGGCCTTCCAACCAATCCCAGGAGGAGGCGGGCGACCACCAGCCAATCAGGCAGCCCGCCTCACTCCTAGGGAAGCCTGGGACATGTAGTCCCAACCCCGCTTTTTGGCGGGCAGGCTTCCTGCCGCTTTCTCCCGGCGGCCAATGAGGAGGGCTCCCGCCCTCGCTCTGGCTGCCGGGAAACGAACAGCCGCGGGAGTGCGGGCAATGGCCCGTTGACTTGGGCAGTGCCATTTTTGGGTAATGGGAAGTCATTCTGAATGGAATTGGAATTCATGTAAATTTGCTATACTAGCGGATTCATGTGAATTCAAATTGGATCCAGTTGGCTCCACTTGAAATAAAGAGAAGTTCCTCCCGTCTGATAAACTCCTATGTAGCTACATACCATAACTCTCATATACTATGTAGCAGCAGATTCTGACCAGACAGCCCCCTCCCGCAAATACACACACACCTCACTTACTATTAGCCACTCGGATCAGTGGGGGTCCGCTTTCCTGTTTCTTGAGCAGTTGGTGCCTGCATGTCCCCCTCAAGAGCAATCTCTGTGTGACAGGTAGAAAAAAGACTCTTGCCACAAATCCTCCTCATACTGGAGATTGCTTGTGCAAGGGGTAGGTGGAAACATCAGGCAGCCACTTCTTGATCAAAAGTGGAACAGACCCTCATTGATCCCAGTGATTACTTCCTGATAAGTGGAGTTTGGGGGACTTTCACAATCTACATAGCCCCTAAACTCAGAGCTACATCAATTGGTAACATTCAAATGTGTAACTGTAAGTTACATATTTGTAACTGCTCAACAGGATTCCAGCTATTATTTATTACAATATGTATATCTTTCCCTGCATCTAGAGATTTCAAGGATAAGCCTGAGATGATTGTAAGGAAAAAGGAGGAGCAGGAACAGTCAATGTAATAGAGAGCATTAAAAGTGAGGACCACGGTATGACCCCCCCCCCCCCCAATATCTTCAGGGATTATGTTCCAAGATTATGTTCCTCTGTGGATATCTGAAAGTAATAGGGAACATATTATTTTCAATTAAATAAATGACTTCCAGCTTTTCCAGGCACTCCTAGGTCTGCCAGTGATATTCTAGCTTGGGCTGGAGAATGACCAAAGAATCTCACTGGAGGACCCAGAAATGCAGAAAACATATTTCTACAAAGAACATGTTTTTTCCCCAAAATGTGGGTATGTGAAATCTTGGATACTGAACTCACAGATATGTGGGTCATACTGCATTCGCATGTTAAGTTTAATATAAATTAGACAGTATGTCTCTACCATCTTTATTCTTTAAACAGAGTCATGGGGATTATATGAGAGAAAAATGGACTTAGAAAGCAGTTAGAATTGTAATGTTACCAGACAGAATGCCAGATAAAGTTTAGATTCATAAACACACACACACACACACACACACACACACTTGAGTAACTAGAAAATAATAGTATTTATTGAATTGGTTGTATGCATGCTCATGTATATATACACAGATACAAACAGAGAATGACACAAGAGCAATGACAAACAGGCATATACATATTCACAAAGAGAGAGAGAGCAGGTGTGTATGTGGCTTGTAAAACTGGCATACGTCCCTTCCAGTGTACCTGCGTTACTGATCCAGAAGACAACAGCAGCATTTTTGTTTTTTTCCCCTCAGATATTCTATAACACCTGGATAGCTTCTTGGTCCAGCAATGCCACCCTGGCCATTGATTGCCCATGGTTTTGTACCCAGGTGCTGTGTAGGTAGTGTTACACAGTGAGAAGAAGGAATATTGCCCTTGTACTCCATTCTAAGGCTCTTTTGTCCCAGCATGAAGCATTGCCAATCAGTTGCCAATGGTACCCAGGAACTTTCTGATTGCTCTTGTACATCCAGGGTTAATAAAAGGTGCTAGATGCCTCTTTCTGCATGTTTTGGAAAGAACCCACATGAGTGTATCTGGAGGCGGCACCCATGGAAATTACCAACAAGTTCCTGGCCAATGGCTATTGAAACATAGTTAATGTTGAGGACATTATTTGTGTTATGCCCTGGCAAAGGGTCATTATCATTAAAGCTGTTGCTGTTGTTGTTTGATGATGATGATGATGATGATGATGATGAGTAAGATAATAGGAGAAAAATTAATGCTTTAAAATAAATATAATTTTACCATGCAAGAACCTTGGTGAATGCTTCACTGGGAAGCATTTTTTTATTTGTGAAGAGACAGTAAAAACAGCTGGCAAATTTGATTTAGATCCCATGTCTCTACTCTGTTCCATTTTGTCCAGAGAGCAAAAGACCGGTAGCCCACTGACAGCACAGAGTGTAGTGTATAGATTTGTTCACTAATGCCTTCTGATCCTGCAGTGGTAACTCCTCATCCCCACAAACATTTTGTTTGAGCTTTTCACACAAAATAGTCTGTGTGAGAAATTGCCACCAGATGGAAGAAGCAGATGCTGAATTTTGTAGAGTTACAGGAACTATTTTACCAGGGCTATTTTAGGAAGTTGAAATGATCCTGGATGCCTCTTTATTCAATGAGATCTCTCAATCCTTGGCATCTGTATTTATATTAATTCCACTTTGCCATCTTGTATGCAAGGAGATCGAACATTTTGTCCATGCACAACTTCTGCTTTTCTCCACTTGATGTGACAAATAAAGTGGTTGCACTTTTAATGGACCCCGCATAACTCTCAATCAGGGTGGTTCAGCTCCAGGGTACCTGGACAATCAGCCTCTGCTTAATTAGGTTATAATTGCTACTGACTGTCTCATTAGAAATAGCTAGGATTGATGTGTCACTGGAACTTCTGTCTCTAGCAACGGTATGCAACAGTAAATATTGGCAAGATAAGTTCTGCCTCGGTAGTAATGTTTGCCGAAGCGCTAAGAGTAGGTCACAACAAGTATCAATAAAGATAACTAACTTAAATAACTCTGGTGTTAGCCAAGGCTGGAGAACTGTGTGAGCTGTTTCAAATATTATCTCAGCATTTTAAAAGTCAAGGGGTGGAATGCAGAGATTTTCTTCTAGGGAATTAAAAAAAATAATAACTTTTTTGTGTCTTTAATGAAAAGAGGTATCTGGATATATCTGAACACGTTAGAAGAGGTTTCACACATTAACTTATTTCTCTTGTTTCAGAGCTGTTTGCAAAATTTTCATTCTTAATGAAAGCATTGCATTGCAAAAAACAATTTTGCACAAAAATGGTGTGAATGTGTTCAGTACAATATTGGTGCAAAACTGTGTTTTGCACAATATGCAGCCTCTTTGTACAAATGAAATATTCAGTTCAAAGCCTTGAAATCAAGAAAGCATTAAAAAGATTCTCAAAACGACATTCATCAAGGAGAAAATATTTAAAATATTCCATTCTCATTTTTGAGAACAAAGTATTACATCTTTGTAATATGAAAAGTAAGGTTTGCCAATTTACCTTCCCCCTGCTGTCTCCACCACCATTTTCCTGGAGCAGATTTTCAGAGGAGATGGTAATCTAAAGAGAAAATCAACATGGATCACATCCTCCCCCATTCAAATAGTGCCCACATTCTTCTGGATCAAAAAGCCTGTCATGGACAAAAGGAGTACTTTGATGTAAGGAATGGTTTTGCTGGATCCAGCCCATTGTTGAACATCAATTAATTTTTTAAAATATATATCATGGACACTGGTATTTGGAAAATGGTGCTTCAGAAGATCTAAAGTGGATATCACACAAAAAGGTATACATAAAATAAATTTAAAAAATAAAACTTTTATTTATACCCCACTTTTTGCTGGAACAATCAAAGCAGATATACAGCAACATGGCCAGCGCTTTCTTTCAGGACACAGGGAGTACTGTAAAACCCATTCCTACTCACAACATATCTGCTCTTTATTGTTCTTCCTTTCCATATTGTTTTTCCCAAAGTCACGTTTTGTGACCGGAAGGAGGGGAAGAGCATACTGTGGCACAGGAATACTTAAATTCATTTGCCATCATTGTACAGTTCTTCCCTTGTTAGTTTCATTTTCTTCTACATAGATATTTTTTAAAATGCAGACCAAATAAAATTCTCAGTCATCTTCATTAATCATTTTCAATATGTGCCACTATCCTCAATGTGAAGAGGATCATACTGTACTCTGCTTTTTTTTTAGTTATTAAAGGTGAAGAATTTATCAAATCAAAAGATGTGGCAATCCTAATCCAGTACCACAGCCACTTTCATGCCCTTCATTGTGTTTACTGGGTTACACACAAACCACTGTCTCAGTTTCCAGAAACCTTGGACTCCTGCTGAATGATTGTTTGTCCCTATGCCCCTTTATTGGGGCAACTGCTATGGCATGTAACTTCCAACTTCTGAACATCTGTAGGATCTGAAGGTTATTTATTGTTGAGATTGCCCATTTGCTTCTCCAGGATGTGGTTATTTCACACCTGAATTTTTGTAATAGCCTACTGGCAGGTTTGCCTTCCTGCTCTCTTACTCTGGTTTTAACCCAGATCAGTGCTATACGGGTTGTTTTAAATCTCCCCAAAATCTCACATGTCTCTTCCACTCATAGAACCAGCCACTGGCCAGGGGTCATTATAAGCATTTAAGGCCCTGTGTTTTAACCTCCCCCCCCCCATATTTGGCAGCTTGGCTAGCATGGTATGTGCCATGTATATATTTAAGATGTGTAGACAAAGGATTATTGGCAGTTCAACCAATGTATATGGCTCTGTCAAGGCTGTGAGCCTTTCAGGATCTGGCTCCACATTTGTAAAACAGTCTTCCTTTGCACATCCGTTGGGGGAGAGTCTGATCCACTTTCATAAAGGGTTAACCACGTTCCTGTTCAATTCACTGGATTAAGTTGCTGTGCATGCCTAAGGTGGCTGATAAGGACAGTGACTGAGGAAGATTTTGTCTGCTTTGTTTTTAGCATATTAGTATATTATTTTAGTATTTTATAGTGTGGTGTTTTATTGTTTGCTTTTTATTGTATATGTTTTGATGTGCCACCCTTTGGTGGAGAGGGAGTAATAAATAAATGTTGTTGTTGTTGTTGTTGTTGTTATAGACACAGGAAGTAAAAACTGGAGACTTTGGGTCTCGACAGACCACCTCGAAGGGGCAGTGGATGCTGCCTCTTTCCTAGCCAGATAGAGGCTGCAGCAACCTCACGCCAAGGCCCCGATCTGGCCTTTCAAGGGCACAAAAAGAAGCCACAAAAAGCAGCTCCTTTTTGCACCCTAAAAGGGGCTCCATAGCCAAGGCAGCACTCCTTTAGCACTGCATTGTACGGATGCAGCTCCAGAGGAGTGCTATGATGCTATATGCCATGTGGAGTGGCATGCGGCCTCATGGCACCCTGGGGGCAGAGTCAGGGTGTGCGTCATCTGGCCCCAACACCCTGACTCTGCCCCCAGGCCAGCCTTTCAGGCCGGTCTATATAGGGCCTTAGGGTGCATCTGCACTGTGGAAATAATACAGGAAATAATAATCAGTTCTGTAGGTCCATCCTATGGAACCCTGTGATTTGTAGTTTTACAAGTTAATTCATCTGTATTATGGTCATAGGCCAGCACAAATAAAGAAGGGATGCAGAATAAAAGATAAAAGAAGGTAAAAACAATGTAAAAGCAAGTTTAAAAACCAAAAGTTAAAAACAATATTTTAAAAATCCTTTTAAAATCCAGTGTGGCAAGACAAGATTGGTACTAGGCTACTGAAAGCAACAAAGAAGTGTAAAATTGACTGTTGTGTCCTTGATGTTTGTACAATAGCCGTGAAATAAGACTGAAGCAGATGTCCCTGTAGTATAAGCACTGGAGTAATACAGACTCTGTTGTCTCTATTTGGCCAGAGTCACAGGAGCATATTCTGTTTGAGAAGGGGATCTTTTTGTATTGGACTTCAATGACAGTTGAGGGAAGGCCAATCATCATGCCAAATTAAAGGCTCTCTGGTGTTTAGGTACTTTGAGTTTTGCTAATTATGCCATAGGTGATGTCAGAAATCTGTTGGAGTCACTAACAATAAAAGTTGGGGCCTTTATATTTCTCTGACAAAGAGCCCTGGTGGTGCAGTGGTTAAATGCCTGTACTGCAGCCACTCACTCAAAACCATAAGGTTACGAGTTCAATACCAGCAAAAGGGCTCAAGTTTGACTCCGGCTTTCATCCTTCTGAGGTTGCTAAAATGATTACCCAGATAGTTGGTGGCAAATACATAGCTTGTAAACCACTTAGACACTGCTCAGGCAGTATGAAGCAATATATAAATGAAGCTGTTTGTTTGTTTCTTTGTTTGCTGGTGCTTCACAAAAATAACAATCCCATGATTTGGTAGAATGGAGCCATGGCAGTTAAAGTGGTCTCAAACTGCATTATTTATATGGTATAGATGCACTCTAAGCATTTCCCATAGCTCCCCATAGCATTTCCAACTGCTGATGTCTATGCAAAAGGATCTTGTAGCATCTTTGAGAGTAACTGAAAGTAAGAATCTGGTAGCATGAACTTTTGTAGACTTGAGTCTACGTGCTCAGATGCATGATGTACGAAAACTTATGCTATCAGCATCTTTCTTTCAGTTAGTCTGAAAAGTTTTACAAGAACCCCTGCATACTGATTTTCCAGACTAACATGACTGTCTTTGAATTCTGATATCTATGGACAGTTGTGAAAAATGGAGGAAAGCTGATAGAAAGAAATTCAATTCATTTTAAATATGGTGCTGAAGAAGAGTTATACAGATACCATGGACAAATGAATGGATCTTAGAACAAATCAAGCCTGAATGTTCACTAAAACTAGAGATGACTAAAAGGGGACATTGCACTTTTGGAATATTGTAAGATGACAAGACTCATTAGAAAAGACTATAATGTTTGTTAAATTGGGAAAAGGGGGGGAGGGAACCCCACTACAGGTGGGTTGATTCAGTCAAGGAAACAAGATCCCTAGGTTCGCAAGACCTGAACAGGACAGTTGATGACTGGTGATCTTGGAGGTCTTTCATCCATTGGATTGCCATAAATCAAAGACAAACTTGATGGCAAATAACAACAACAAAAGGATTGAAAGACCCTCTTTCAAGAAAAGTGAATTTGTCAGTTCCAGTTTTTCCCATATTTGATTTTGGATTTATGATCTTGAGGTTTTTCCATTGGGTTTATCAAGAATTTTTCAGATTTCAGAAACTTTTTTAATCTCTCCTAAAATAAATTTTCACCTATTCTTATTGTGCATTGTGAGTAGTTCATTTTGGTTTTGGCAAGGGTGGTAGGGTAAAGAGATGTAAATTGGTATGTGAGCTAAGAATTTTTAATTGCAGTAGGTAACCTAGAAGATGAGAAAGAAGTCTATAAGTTAAATTTTTATATTATCATTTATTATTTTTAGAGACAATGCCTGTTTTCAAACCATCTTACCAACTAAGGGGGGTCGACAATTATTTCTGCCAAATCACAAAATTTTAAGCCCAGTCTCTGAGATAAATTCTTACATGGTGCTATCATGATTCAAGTTTACCACACAAGATTTTCAAAAACTGAAATATACAATTATACATTGAAAAATGCATAATTAAATTACAGCCCTTTGTGGATATAGTTTCTTTATCTAATGATTTAACTATTGACCATTTGAAAATATTTTTAAAAATATAAATTCCCAAAAGCAAAGCTTGATTTTGCCATTTTATGCAAGAAATACCAGTATTTAATGGAACTTGAGCATCCACAAATTTTGGTGTCCACAGTGGGTCCTGGAACTGAACCACAGTAGATACAAAGAGCCCACTGTATGCAATTTGCACCACAATGTCCAGTGAAAGCTATCAGTTATAAGGTAGGATTGAATGAATTCATGGAAGTTCTTAGCCAATGAAATTTAATAAATTCCATCTTTTCATTGATGTTGTATTTAAGATACAAGGTGCATGAAAGCACAGAAGATAGGATGACCCTGGACTGAATGTGTTAGAACTGTCCCAAAGAAATATGTGAAGAATCTAGCCAACAAATCACTTCTTGGCAAACAGTGGTCATCCTTTCATGTCAGGGATGAAGATCTGGCTAAGTATACAGAATTTTTTTCCAGTTCTAAATAAAGGATAATTACCATTTTATTATGCATAGCAGCAGAGAATTGTTGTATGAACTAATGCTCTGCTGCCCACTGTGTTTTATAATGTTCTCCTTTACAGTAAGTTTTAGTTTAAAGTTGGCATAGCACAGATGAAAACTCAGAACAATTTGCCTCTTCTTCATTTTCTTCTTTTAATTAGAACATTTTGTAATGGGGGAACAATGGTGTAGAGAACATCTTGAAAGCTGAATTGTTTTAAACATAAGCTTAGATTTTTTGGGGGGGGGGGAGAGAGAATTCTTGATGTATTTTATTTGCGTATGATCTCCAGACAGGATCGTATAATCACAGCATGACACATAAATCTTAACATAATAGCTTTAATGGATTTTTCAGAGCCACTACAATTTAGCATGCCAAAGCACACTTAAGGAAGCTTTAATTTATGTTATTAATCATTGGGCATGAAGCTGAAGTGGAGGGGGGAATGTAAGAAAGGCAATTCACCTTCCCATAAAAACAACAAGAACTGTCAGGCAATAGATAGGAAACTGAGTGGATGTTTGGGGAAGCAAGCAACTATGGCAAGCAAGTGAAAACTCCTGCAAATTGAGCTAACTAACAGCTCTAGAGAGGTTTGTGTTACCCTTCCACAACATACATATTGGGGAAACACTGCATGCTCACTGAGGGCCATGTGGGGCAGTTCCCCCATTCCCAAATCACCATCAGATATGATGAAAATGCTATTATATACATTTTTAGGCAGCATGGGAAGAAACGTTTTACAACAATGTGGAGCAAGACAAATTGAGCAAGAATTCTTTCTCACATTCCATAACATATTATGCACAGAGATATCATGTTCTCCATGCCACCCAGTGCAGAAGGGGGGATGTAAAGATGGCTGGAGAGTGGCCATGTCAGGTGGACAGAGCTAGACAAATCAATCCCTTGACCTCTTCTTGCGCTATGTCAATGTAAGCCGCCCTCTTGTTCTTTCTGGTCAACAGTTATTCTATTGGGCTTTCTAGATTGGCAGGAAAGGGAGACATGAAGTTGCCTTTTCCTTAATGCTTAGCAGCTACACTGCAAACCCCAGGGGTGTAATAAAAAGGCATTGGGTAGCTACACTGAGGAGGTGTGGGGATGACTTATCTGGTCTTTTCTGTTGCTCAGCAACCACATTGGAAGCTGTCAGGATGCTAGAAACACAGGCGGAGCAGCTGCATGGGTGGCAATGAATGGTGCTTTTGGCTGCACTGAACCTTTAATATTTTTTTGTTGTTGCCGGTACATCATACAGGCAATTGTATTGCCAGCTGCGAACTGCACAGTTGTGCAGGTACATCACACATGAACTGTGCAGTTATGAAGATCTGTCAAATTACCATTGTGGTTTTGCTTCCCTTTTTTAAGTGCACAGTTGCATTGGTGCACCATGAATGAACCCCTTTATTTTATAATAATAATAATAATAATAATAATAATAGTTGTTGTTGTTGTTGTTGTTGTTGTTATCCCACCCCTTTGAGATCAATTGGGGTGGCTTACACATTAAAATACTATTACATCAATAAAGCAAACTGCATCCCTCTCCCCCTTAAAAAGATATTAAATCTGTTACAATTTAAGTTTATGAATAAAACTTCTTTATTTTAAGAATGAATTGACATTTTATGCACAGTTGCATAACAGTTACAGCATCCCAGAGTCCCTACTGCGCATGTCTAGGGTTCGGATTAGAGCTGGAGCTAGGGTTTGGGAGCTTTAAAAAACTGCACAGTTGCATTGCAGCATTTAGACGCAGCTGCACTTTTACACCTTTTTAAAAAAGAAGCTGGGAAAAGCAGCTCCTTTTTAAAGCTGCTTTTTCCCCACTAAAATGCAAAAAAATTGCGTTTATGCCAAACTTTCAGTGTGGGTCATCTAAAGGCTACACATTCATGCAGGCATGAACACACCCCTTTTTGCCAGTCTAGATCAGCCCTATATGACAAAAATAATGGGGGGGGGGGGTGAATCACAAGATTTTAATTTTTCAAATGTTATCCCTCCTCCCCTGCCCCTTTGCAACATCTCTGTAGAGCCTTCAATGTTCATTTTATTTTACACATTTTTGATGTGTTCATACATAAGTGTTCCTCTGTTTAATGGAAACAATACATTACGAGTACTTTGTAGTTTTCAGAGTCAAAGAAATGCACAGTATATGATGGAAATACTCATTGGGGTGAAAAAGATGGGCAAGAAAAAGTGGCTTGAAGCTGCTTTTTCCAAAGCCACATTGAAACCCCACCAACCTCACCGCCGGCTCCCAAGGCAGCTGGAGTGCTCATGTTATGACCACATGACATGGCTTCAAGCCAAGAAGAAATGGAAAAAAGCTGCTTCTTTTTGAAATGGCTTTTCTCTGCATAAGGGCACTTTTCTCCTGGCTTCAAGGCATGTGTCATCTAAACACCATGCCTTCAAGCCAGCCTCAAAACACCTCTTTTTGCCTGTCTGTTTAGCCCCCTTGTTAGTGTTGAACTGCATATTATAAAATCCTCAAGTTTCCTTCTTCCTCATGGCATGTAGCTTAAATTAATGCACAGTCGGTTATTGTTTGGCCAACCCTTCCCACCAGCAAAGTCAAAATGATGAAATATTAGTGTACATGAGGGAACATGAGAGAAGTTCAGAGCTTAGGGGGAGAAAATCACTTTTCAAAATTAATTACTTACAGTTGTGAGGCTTCAACTGCAGTTAGTTAATATTGTAGCTGAAATTTTAAAAACTGGTTTTTAACTTTTATTTGAAGCAACAACATGGAATTCTATAAGCTGCTGAGATGTAGTAGAAACCACGTCTATAATGGCAAACTACACAGAGATTATAACTATAAAATTAACTAAAACATTTAAGTTCAAAGGCCATATTGTGGTGTTATCTTTCTTAGCCCAACCAAAGCCATAAATTATACCACATTAGCTTTAAAGCTCACACTTGAGGTTAATGACCACCTACTCTGTAAACTGTGCTTGCCTGTCTCCAGTGTAAATTGTTCGTTTTGGATTCCCATCCCACAAAAGTTATTACCATGATATGAACTTTGTATTTTGTTTTATGGTCAATATAGCTAACCTTTAATTAATTTTAGAGCACATTTATAGTTACATTGCAAAATGAATGAATTGCAAATAACTTATTTGTTAATTAATTTATTTCAAACATGTGGGTGTGATGAACTTTATAATACGGAGGCTTCCAGCAAGTCCAAATGTGCAAATCTGAACGATTCCTCAGTGGAAATCTGAAGCCTGTTTGGCTGTTCAGTAGAAAAAATCTCTCTTTTTCTTTTTAATTACTTCCCTGTATTAAATGAATCCTAATTGAAGGTAAACACTGCTTCCACACCATTATTACAAAAGTCTGAAAGGTTTTTCCTTTAGAAGCCACCTTTAAGTCAGTTGCATACAGGCTATGAAGTAAAAGTGATGTTTGTCAGAAAACAATAAGTAATAGATGATTAGATTCTTATGATATTTCTATGGCTATTGATTTACAACATGAAGGAGACTTAATAAGACATCATGTAGCACTCATGTTTGCATTAAATAACAATACCCCAGATCCTGCATGAGAAACTCAGCTACAACGATGTAGCTATGCTCCATCTCTCACTTCAACCCCCCAAACCCACCTTAAAAGCTAGACAGAGATGTTCTGCAATGCTGGTGAGTGCCTGTAGATGATGCATCAAGCCCCTTTCCTCCAGCAAGCTACAGAATCCTTGCTGGTGGGAGTGGACTGGATGTGTCATTCATCAATACCTTGTTTACCAGTGCTACAAAATACCTTTGGTTGGTATGGCTGCCTGGCTTTTAAAGTGGGTTTTAGGGGGAATTTGGGATTGTGGCAATGGTGCCATGATCATAGGTATGAATACTAATGTTTATGGGCCTGTTAGTCTGGATTGAGGCATGAGAAATACTGAGTAGGTTGCAAGCCAATGTTTGCAGTAAGACCAGCATTTTATTTTATATGAATAGCAGAACCAACTTTTTTTTCAAATAAAGAACACCAAAAACCCTAAAAGTAAAGATAAATAAAATTCATTGGTTTACTTTTATTAATTTAACATTCTCCTCCATCCTGAGAGGGAAGAGGAACCCTGTGCGCTCCTCCTGCCTCCTGGCCAAATTCCAATGAGGGCCAGCTGGAGAATGCTGAAGGAATTTACCCCCCCACCTCCCGAGTTTGTTTTACATATTTTATTTTAATCTATTAGGAATGTTTATTGTTAGTTTTTCTTTTCACTTGTTTTGCTTTGTTAATTGTATGTATTTTTTGCTGCTGTTGATTTGCTATGTATTTTTGTTTCTGTTATTTACTGCTAGTGTTAATTATTATTTTAGTTTATTGTTATAATTTAATATATTGCTATGTTATATTTGCTTTTTATTTCATTGTATTGTTATTGCTTTGTGTTTCCCTATGTTGTAAGCTGTCCGGATTCCTAGTGATTGGGCGGCATATTATTATTTATTTATTTATTTAATTTATTTATTTTATTTTATTTTAGTATTATATTATTTTGGCCTAAATCCAATGGCTAGACCACATTAGAGTAGACCCATTGAATTTATTGGATTTACGTAAATGTAGATTTCAGGAATTGATAGAGTGGAACTAATCTAGTTAGGACTTGCAACTGGATTGACACTGTTGTGTATTTATTTGGTTTTGGTTTTGTTTTTGAATGTCTTGTTGTGAGTCACTTTCAGTTCCATCTTTTTGAAAACGGTAGCATGAAAATTAGAACCAGTGTGGCATAGTAGTTTGAGTGTTGGACAACAACTTTGGACACCAGGGTTAAATTCTTGGCTCATCCATTAAATCCACTGAGTGACATTGGGCAAGTCACATGCTCATCCTCAGGGGAAGGCAATGGTAAACCTCATCTGAATATATCTTGCCAAGAAAATCCTATGGCCTTAAAGTTGCCATAAATAAGAAATATCTTGAAGGCACACAACAACAACAACAACAACAACAACAACAACAACGGATAGAAATTAGAGATGGAAAAATGTTCTCAATAATTTTTTATTCAAAATATAGGGTTTTTTGATAGTTGGGAGACTCCATCAGGAAGAATAAGAGAGCAGAAACATTATTTCTGAAGTTTTCCCTTGTGTTGAAGCATCTCAAAGCATTCTAGAAAAAAATATTGTGTGGAGGACACATGGGTGCAGTTTTATACAAGCAAAACACACACAAAAACCATTTAAAAAAACAACAACCTTCTTTTATTCTACTGAGTAGAATAATTCCTTCAGAACACTGCAGGACATTTGAATATGAGGAGAATACTGTAGGTAAATATTTGTTTTCTTCATCAGCAGGGAGAAAAATACAATAATGATTAATCCTTGTATGTGAGGACAAAACAGTAGGGGATTTTCACCAATAGCAAATCAAGTAAGTAAGTAAGCAAGCAAGCAAGCAATAAACACTATGAAGAGGGGTTTTCTGGAGGCATGGTAATTGTGCCTAACTTTACATAATGGCATATGCAGAGGTACAAGCTTATACACTTTATGGTAAATGTCTATTAACTTAAATCCACTTGTTAGTCCCAGGTAGACCTGTTGAATCAAGAAGAATGTGGGATATATACGTTCCTTTGCTTCAATGAAACTATTCTCCACAGAAATAACAACTGGATATATGCCATGTACTGTATGGATGGACTGGAAACAACAGTGTTAACCCATGGCCTCATGAAGCAAGTTGGAAGTGAACAAAGCTAGTTTCATTCTCCATGGCTCAAAGAATGAACCACACTTGGAAGCTCATGAAAACATTAGAGGTTGTCTGAACAACAGCTCTCAGAAACCCTTGTTCAGCATTACTGCTTCTTCTGTCTTAACTTTTCCCTGTTTTAAAAAATGATATACTTGGATACAGACATTGAAAGCAAGAAGATTTATGTTAGTCATGACTAACTTGCCCCATTGATTTCAGTGGATCTGTATTAAGAATCATAGGGCTGCATCTACACTGCAGAATTAATGCAGTTTGACACCATTTTTACTGCCGTGGCTCAATGCTTTGGAATTTGGGGATTTGTAGTTTTGTGAGATATTTAGCCTTCTTTGTCAGAAAGATCTGGTGCTACAACAAACTACAAATTCCAGGATTCTGTAGGATGAATGTATGACAGTCAAATGGTGTCAAACTGCATTAATTCTGTAGTGGGGCAGCAGGATAAGTTTGGGTCTAATCTTTACTTTAGTTAAAATCATCTCTGGATTAATTTTCTAATCAAAAGGGTTTTGTTTTTACTTTCTATTTGTGAAGATGAGATGAACACACACACACACACACATGAACACACCATTCTTTTTCCAGAGCCCTTTAGTTAACAAATTCTGTCAACATATTTTTACAGAAATAGGAAAAATAACTAATATAGTGATATATCACCAGTAATAATACAACAATATGCTGAGAATACAGTGATTATCACCCTCATTGGCTGTCATTATTTGTAAAGGATAACAAGATATTTCACATTAAAATAACTAATATTCACTAGCAAGGCTAATGATTGCACAGAAATGGAAATCTGCAAAGAACTTATCATTGGATCTTTGGAAAGGGGGGGGGGGGATGTCACTTCCCTTTATGGAGAAACTTAATGGTAAAATTTGACATTCTAAAAATGAACACTATGAAAACTTTTTTTTTTTTTACTGTTTGGTTTCCATTTATTGGTTATGCTAACCATAACAAAGATATATCAATGCCTCTGTAATCTCATATTGAACTTTAGAATGATGTTATATAATAGATCTAATTACCACATAGAGTTTTAGGTAACTAGATAACCACATCTTTATCCTGTAATTTGAATGTCTGGTCAGTAGTTGCCATGGTTTTGCATTTGATTTTGTATTTTATATGTGTACATTATGCATTTCCCGTAACAAAAGACTTTTAAAATATTATTGTTACATGCATTCCACAGTGGATGATTTTCAACCTCTGCTCCTAAACTTTAGAATCTAAGGAGGACTGTACTTTCGGATACTGGTGAAAGCCTTCTTGAGCAAATTGTATATGATTTGCAAATGATAAAAAGATGGTCCTTGTGCTCTTTAGCCTGCTCTTGCATTTCATGGTATAATTTGAATACCTAGAAAATCAATATGGGCTTTGCTATGTGATTACAACCAAATAATTGAAATATCAGAAAAGTAGTGAGCAATAAGGCCTTATATACAGATGCAATAAGGCATTTTGACAAATGTATTTCCCATATTAAAGTGGACCTAAATTTTATTGAAGGACACTATTCATGGAAGAAATGTGTGCACTTTCTCTCTTGTATACACACACATTCTCTCCCTGACCTACTATATGGTATTTAAAAATACTCCGAACATACTCATGCTTTTATTCCTTAAGCAGAATAAGTGAGGTCTCTGGAGAAACTTCCCCAAAAATTGTAGTTGCTTTGATTGACACTTTTACAATTTGGCCTATATCCTACACAGCTTCTGTTGGTCTTTGCAAGTTGTCCAGAGAGATTTCTGGATAGATCTGAACTGTGGAAAAAAGCTAGTTCTTTGTAGAAAACTAGAATCAGACAACTTAGTTTATGAAGACCCTGTCTGAATGAGAGGCACATTGAACAAACAGGACTCGATTGATTTTGTATGCAAAGGAAAAACATAATTTTCCTTTAAGAAACAAAACTGGAGAATCTTTGGGTGAAGAACAAGTCAAGGTTAATATAAATTATGTATCTGCCATTTAATCACAGGCTAGAGCAAAATTGGGTGCAATCCTTATCAAAGAATGACTGCAATATCATTTCAAAGCTACGCACAGCATGCTTGCAGGATAATATTTTTTTTTTCCCAAAAGAAGTATGCATAAAGGCTGAATGACTTTCTTAATGAAGCAGCAGTGTTTCATCTTGGAAAGCCTAATTTAAATCCATCGTTTGGTCCCAGGGAAAAGGAGCAGTTTGAGTTAAGTCTCTGATGGGCCATAATCTACCATCTAATGGCTGTCACATGGTTGTGTGAATCAGTGCTGTTCATTATTGGGGCTGTTGGAAGTGAAGTAGTAAGATAGCACAAATGCTGGATTGTATATATCCTACTTGGGTGGTAACATTTATGGGATCTGGAATACTGATGGATGACAATTTGCACATATCCTAGGGTGTACCATTACTACAAATATTAATAGAGTACAGTACAATTCTGCCTATTGGATTTTGTTTCAAATGTTTGGGAAAATAAAATTTTAAAGGAATATTTACAGATTTATTATTCACAGTAGCTTACAATTGTAAATGAAGCTGTTTGTTTAACAAATTGTAAGCCGCTCTGATAGTCTTGGCTGAAGAGCGGGGTATAAATAAAACATTATTATTATTATTATTATTATTATTATTATTATTACAGTACTAACTGTCCTAGTTTGACCCCAAGAATCATTAAGAATTAGAGTTTGGTAGGAATGCTAAGAATGTTAGGTGAGAGATCCTTATGCCCTCCTGACCTGCATTATAATTATACAATGCATAGTTGCCAGATTGAGTTTCAAAATTAAATAACTAAACTACTCATAATTAACTAGATCTTTAAAAGTTATTCTGTCTACATCTTAACTGAGTGATCCATGACCTTTTAGATGTTGTTTGGCTCCAGTTCCCATCTTCCCCAGTCAGCATGTAAAATAGGGATGTTAATTCAGGATGGTCATCAAAATGGAAAACCTTGCACTACATTTGTTCTTTTAAGCTTGTTCCCGGTTTCATATCTATCAATTTCGTATCCTTGTGCTTTTTAAGAACTTTCTTTAGTAAGTGGCTGGTGGCAATTCAGTCTTAAATTCAGGTAAAGCAACACACATGGGTAGGGAGGAATATTTCATTTCAGTTTAGTTTTGATAATAATATACTCAAAATGAGATTTTAAAGAAAAAGAAACCAAAATGACACATCAGATCAGTGGGGGGCCCTACCACGTTACACAGTTATAGTGCTGTGGTTCCTCTATAACTGCCATGGCTGTATCTTATATAACCCTGGAAATTCTAGTTTAGTCAGAGGCATTAGCAGAGCTCTCCCTAAACTGCCACATTCATGATTCTATAGAGTGTTGCATGGCAGTTAAAGAGGATGCATAGTGCTATATTTGCGCAGCATGAAGGGCCTCCAGGCATTTTTCTTTGAATGCTTAATTCTTAAAAGCCCAAGTTCCAGTCCTTGGGGATTCAAGAATATTACTGCTTGGTTGTCATCTCTTTTACTCTCCTGTTTTACTGTCATACTCATACTATGTTGCAGATAGGTATAACATAGTCCTTTCCATGCTGAAAATATATGCACCTATTGAATATGACCAACACATATTTATTTATTTATTTATTCTGTCATGTCTCTCTTCCAGTGCAGGAACCAGAGGGATTTATAATGTACAATGTACACTGTACATTAGAACAGAATAGAGGAAAAATTAATAATAATTTTTGAAAAATAATGCAAATGATTTATAGTCATGCTTATTGAGACATGTAATACTCTTGAGGCCGCCCACTTTCTAATTTTAGAGCTATCAATGTTTAATTTCCATCTTTTAATGTTTTACTGTTTTAAATTCTACTCTTAGTTTAATCTATTTTTTAAGGGGCGAGAGGGTAGACTGATGTGTTTTTAATTGTATGTATTTTTAAATGTTGTAATCCACCCCGATTGCTCACCCAGAGGGGCGGAATATAAATAAATAAATAAATATATTATTATTATTATTATTATTATTAATATTATTATATTAAAAAGTGAACACATTTAAAGAAAAAGTGAAACATCACACATTTTAAAAACACCAAACAACCTTCTGTAGTGACTGCAGCCATAAACCTTCTTCAAATAAAAAGGTTTGTCTCTGTGTAAGCAGAAGTAAAGCAAAGGGAGGTCCAACTCACTCTCCTGTGAGAGACAGTTCTATTGTTTGGGGGTAAAAATCATTCAGACAGAAATAATCTCAATAATCCAGCATATCATGCAATAAATAACGCTTGAATTATAATTGTAAGTAGTAGCCAGGAACACAGTTGCCTTTCTGTCTGACTTTCACTGAAGAGTGACAAGTGGTAATTAAAACCTCTTTCAGACTCGTAAGGATATATCTGTTTTAAACATCTGTCATATACCTTGATCATAGATACCTTGAGGGACCATGATTTCCTTGGTGCTGTAGTGCTTTCGCTGATACAGATCACAGGTATTTTGTGCTATTGTTATGTTCAAGGTAGCTGTCTCCAATCAATCACTAGTGACCAATTTTCCAAGGAAGACACTTAGCTAGCATGGTCTTCACAAAAAAGACACAAAGCTAGTGCTGGGATATTGGCATTGACTTCTAGAGTCTTCTTCTAGATACCACCGCAGCATATTGAGGTACCACAGTACATTTTTGTGGCGGAAATATATATCTTCAGTAGAATATTTTTAATGTGATATTTTCATACAGCGTAACATGTACTTTGTTACTCTGTGACCTTTTGTCACTTTGCTGAATTTTAGCATGTTCTTTCTCTCTCTTGTTATTAACAGCCAAGCCAGCTTTCTGCTATAAAATTTGTAAACAATTGCATGCTGATGCTACTTTCTTCATGCTAAAATCCAATTCCTTTACTAGGCTCAAGCTTTGTACAGTGTAATCACTGAAATTCCCTCCATCTCCCACTGCCTGAACACATACACACATACACACACAACAAGTGACCCAGAAAGTAGCAGCATTTGCTCATGTCCCAGTGGTATTTAAATTAAGCTGTTTTTAGAGAAGATTGTGATAAATTCCACTGTGATATAATTAAGCTACTTGAATGAGCAAGACAATAACAGATGAAAAATAGCCTGACTACATGAAATTAATTAATTAATACATGTTTTGAGTGGGAGGCAGAACAGTACATCCATCTTTAAGGGCCATAAATGATAAATATAATTTTATTGAGGAGAGTTGAACACCAAGGATGGTTGAAGGAAGGCCTTTGTTTAATGACAAGATGAAGTCAAAAGAGCAATCAAGTCTTGGCTGCCTGAGGAGATAGTTATAGAAAAATGTGGAAAATAAATGTGGAGGGGGAAAAATTCATTATGTGAATCAATGGTTTGTTCTCATTTAAAATATAGTGTGCAATAATGATCAACCAACCTCAAAAAAGAATATTGCTAATTAGAAGGGCTAAGGAAAGGGCAACAAGAATGATTGTGGTCATAGAAGATGGCTCATGTGAACATAGTCAGAATAGAGACTGTTTACTTCCAAAGAAACATAGAGAAACACAGCAAAGGAATAGAAACTATATAAAAAAAGTCATTTAGATCAGAGGCAGAACATATCAGTTTAACTGTTAAACTGGAAATAAATCATTTCTCACATTTAAATTCTCTCAAGAGATCAATTTTGGTTAGGCATTCTTTTGATGGATTTTGTCATATACATATCTTTGGTCAATTTAATCACAATGCAGAATTGCATTGAGAGGTTATTTCAAAGGGTTCAAGGGACAGTAGTCATATTAGTCTCTTTCAGACAACCCCTCCCATATATATACTAGTCTTGTGGTTCTTTAAAGACTAACCTGTTGTATTGAGCATAAGCTCTCACGAATAGCAGTGCATTCAGCCAGCTGCACTGTGTTTTATTTGATGCAACTGATTAATTGCACCAGAAGGTCTCCATAAAACCTTATGCCAAAACTTGTTAATCTTTAATATGCCACAAGAATCTTTGTTCTTATCTGGAAGGTATTAACCAAGACAACTAGTGAGGAGTGGGCATGGAGAGAAAAAGGATGAGGCAGTATACACCAAGAAGTTCTCTTGGAGAAGAGTTTAAGAGGTGATATGATAGCCCTGTTTAAATATTTGAAGAGGTGTCATATTGAAGATGAAGACAATTTGTATTCTGCTGGTCCAGAGACTAGGACATAGAACAATGGATGCAAACTACAGGAAAAGAGATTCTATCTCAACATTAGGAAGAATGTCCTGACAGTGAGCACTGTTCGATAGTGGAACACACTCTCTCTGAGTGTGGTGAAATGTCCTCCTTTGGTGATTTTTAAACAGAAGCTGGATGGCAATCTGTCGGGGGTGCTTTGATTGTGAGTTCCTGCATGGCAGGGGTTGGACTGGATGGCCCTTGTGGTCTCCCCCAAATTTATGATTCTATGATTCCAAGAAAGTGGGCTCAATATCCTTACTAATGTATCCCACATGAAGATGTTAGAATTGGATAGCTGGGTCATTCTCACAGTGCAGGTATTCAGTTGTTGACTTGACAACAGCATTCCACCTGGAATATTGGCAACTTTGGCCTTTGTCATTTACATGGTACTAATGGTACACCTTTATGAAGTAAGAAGCAAGAGTATGAAAGAAACTAATCTGTGGTTTTCTGTGCATTACACAAGTATCTAGTGTCTCTCCTTGGACATAAAGATATAGTATCTCTTATCCAGAATCCCAAAAATATTCAAATCAAAAATATTCCCAAAGCCCCAAATTGTCTACATAAGTGGCTGAGATAGTGACACATTTGCTTTCTGGTGGTTCAGTGTACAAAAACTTTGTTCCATGAACAACATTATTTAAAATATGGTGTATTAAATTACCGCCTTCCTATGTTTATAAGGTGTATTTGACTTGCATGTTTAGACCTGGGCCCCATCTCCAAAATGTCTCATTAAATGTATGCAAATATTCCATAATCTGAAAAAAAAAAATCAAAATTCAAAACACTTCTGGTCCCATGCATTTTGGATAAGGGAGACTCAACCCGTGCTGGGAAAAATATATATTGTAAGTGTGTTTTATCCCATAAATATACTTACATTTTAACACATATAATTATCTTAGCAACATGGCACTACAAAATCTGTTTTCAGATTTGTTATCAGTTTGTCAAAAAATGACAATTTTAAAATTTTTGAGTAAGTTACAGCTTGTTAGGTTCAAAATAGTTCTAAAATGCACTAATTGGACAAGTTCCATGAAACCATTTATTGCATCCCCATACTTGTGTGTGTGTGTGTGGATCATAGCCAAGTGGAATGAACAGCAGAGCAAAGGCCTGTCTAGTCCAGCATGCTTTTTTCTCATACTGACCAATCCTGAAATTGCACAAATAGGAGACAAGCCCATCTTGTAGTTCTCTTCTGCAGTAATTGCCAAATCAGGAACAAGGTGTCTCTGATTTTATTCTGATAGCACAGTCAGCCCAATTCCATCTATGTGCGAGCCCCATTGAAATGAATGGTGCTGCATGCCACAGACATGCATGCCATTACCCTTTCCGAGGCATGCCAAGTTTATTTCCATTGTGGCTTTCAGTGTATGCTGAAAGCTGTGTATGGCCATGTATGGCACGCCTGCATATGGCACAGGCGAACTGTACTGTACAACCATAATGACTAGGAGGCATTGATACCCTCTCTGAAATATTCTAATCCTTCTTGGAAACTATCTAGAACTGAAATGAATAAATAATCCAATTTGACTTTAACTGCTATAACTCAGTGCTATGGAATTCTGGGAACTGTAGTTTGTTGTGGCACCGGAGATCTCTGACAGACAAAACTGGTCCTGTTGGGTAGAAGCACTGCATAATCCACCAGGCCAAAGCCAGAGACAAAGGTAGACAGAACCACAGGCTAAAGCCTTGTTGCTTCTGTAATATTTTTTAAAACCTCTACTCAGCATCATAGGCATTCTCTTCTCCTCACCTCATTGGGGATTTTCCAACTCACCACCTGTAAACTCTCATTAAAATGTAATGGTACCTCCTCCCACATTTAACCCGTTATTATTTGGGGAGAAAGCTCTGAAAAATGAAGGGAGTCCCATTTATCTCAAGGTTGTTGGAAGATCAAAGGTCGTCTAGTCCAATTCCCATGTGATGACACGAATCAGTTCCTGCAGTATCCCTAAAATGGAATGATTGAAATAGAAGTGTCTTCTTCTTGAACATGGAAATCGTTTTTAAAAAATCACAAGAAACCATTTCCAGTTGATTTTTCTGCTTGTTGAAGCTTCTTTTTTTTATTTTAGGAATAAATTGGTGGGGGTAGAGCTACCACAATGTTCTAGAAAAAGAATTGCAAGGTTATTTCTTACACAAAAAAAAAGAGCACTGAAGGATGAGATTTCAACTTGATGTGGCACTTACGTTCACCTTCTTAATAAGCCTAAAATACCACATCAATGAGAATTTCAAAGACCTCCTCTGTACAAAGTCTGTACAGAAGTCTCTTTCTTGCACACTCAAAAGCTTTTGAGGGCAGGAAGGCCAGGACATGAACGCTGCCTTGTCTACACAATTCCCTTCAGACACACGGCTTAAGAATTCAGTTTGCTATCCCATGTTTTGCTAGGAAGATTCAAATGCTTGCCCTTTCAGGTATACTTTGAATTATTAAACAGAATATTTGATTTCAAGTATCAATCCCAGAAAGATATCTAACAAAGACAAAATGTGTGTGTATAAACACACACAGAGTGAGTGAGAGAGAGATTGAGAGAGAGGATTTAAAAAGTACATCACAATATTTTCAGCAATGGTATGAAATAAACTGTAGTACTCTAGTTTTCTGACTGAATGACCTATGCTAGAAAACAGAGAGGAAGAGGAATGTTACCCTATTGATTCTTCTGCATCTCTTCTGTTGTACTTTGCTCTGGGAACTTTGAACGTATCTTTTGTGTGTGTGATGTAGATAACAGTTTATTGTTATCATGCAAAAAGCTTTTCAGAATTTATACCTGGTTTTCCTCCAAACAATGGGAAGGAAGCTTCATTATTTTCTAAGTATAGGATGCAACAGAACATGCTCCTATGACCATGGAAATTTTGCCACAATGACTATAGTAGTAGAACAAGTTACAGCTGTTCATTTGTTATCATAATGAGGTTAGTGTTGTAGTTATAATTAGCTCTTCCCCACACACATACACACTTGCCCTTGGACTAAAGATTCAATGGTGAATCTTTGTTTGCTTGTTTGTTTGTGGTAAACATCTCTATTAGTTATAGGCAACAAATCCTGCAATGAGACCTCTCTTAGTGTAGAACTTCAGCCAGAAGGAGGGGGGGGGGGCGGGCATTTCAAGATTGAGACTACTTCTTCAACATCTCAAGGGTGAGCCAGATGTGATACCCATCTGTTTGCCTACAGACTGGCACCAACTGGGTCATCTTTCCTGGGGAAACCACAGACCTGTACCCCATTCATGCTCCATGGCTTTAAGAAGAACATGATCCAGCCCGGCTCCAAAGGGCACTCTCCAGCCTAGTCCCTAAGTCCTGAGTCCTAAAGTATGTGGATGAAGAACCTATTCTCAGGAAAAGTTGCCCCTGAATGTTGACCAACCACGCTGTGATCTCCCATGTTATCTGTTAACCTGGATGATGGAGAAGGGTCTGGAAACCATGCCCTATGAGAAGAGATTTAGGGAGCTGGATGTGTTTAGCCTGGAGAAGAAAAGTTTAAGAGGCGATATGATAGACCGATTTAAGTATTTGAAGAGATGTTATACTGAGGATTGAGAAAGCTTGTTTTCTGATGCTCCAGAGAATAAGATACAAAACAATAGATGCAAACTACAGGAAAAGAGATTTCACCTCAACATTAGGAGGAATTTCCTGACAGTAAGGGCTGTTTGACAGTGGAACACACTCCCTTGGAGAGTGGTGGAGTCTCCTTCCTTAGAGGTCTTTAAGCAGAGGCTGGATGGCCATCTGTCGGGGTGCTTTGATGGACAGTTCTTGCATGGCAGGGGGTTGGGCAGGATGGTCCTTGTGGTCTCTACCAACTCTATCATTCTATGATTCTATGAATTATTTAATCACAGTTAAACCACCCGATTTGCTCATTAATACTCTGAAAGTCTTTATTTTAGACTACAGGGTCAGAAGTTAGCATTTTCACAACCAGTCAGGCAGGTGAACCAAGGCCAGAAATTCAGGTCTGTACCTTAAATTCATATCTGCCCTTAAATGATGAACTATAGTTTGTACTGAATTTCCACAGCAGGAAGGTTACCAAACCAAGTAACAGCAAAAGAGGTCACCATCAGGGCAAAGAGTGTAGGGAACCATCTAAAGAAGAAGAAGAAGAAGCCGCCATTCTGAGAGCCTTCAGGGCTAAAGGGGTCGGGTATAAATACCATAAATAATAGATAAATAAATAAATAAATACTGACACTGGCAATGGAAAAATGTCATCAATTGGCCTGCAAGTAGCTTCCTTCTTCCAAATAAGCTCTGTCCCTGCAGCTTCTTTGTTTTACAGTTGTGGTGGAACATTGTGTTCATTGCATTAGCTTGCCTTTGTATTTACCATTTAAAAAACAAAATATAAAACCACCCCAAACTAATTAACAACAAAGTCAACAAACATAATTAAATCAACAAAAAGCATTAGAAAAAGGTCTGCAACTATATTTTATGTGGATTCAAGCCTGCTACAATGTTTTGATTGTATTATGTTGTGAACAACTTGGATTGATTTGACAGGCTTGTTTTACTTGGAAGGACTGTCTCTGGTGTCTAGAGCAGATTTACACAAACAGTTCCCATTTACACTGGAGTGTGGAATTTATAAATCCACATTGCATCAGGATGATGTTATATTGTATCCCAATATCTAATGATATAGTTCAGCCCCATGCATCTCACTTCAGCAGCTGAGTGCATCATGAAAAACAACCCCCTTTCTCCCACAGGATTTTGGCAGCTTACATCTATGCCAAACTTATAAGGGAGCATATTTATTAGAATACAGAAAAAAATGTGATTACTATAGTAACAGTGGGAAGGTTGGCATCCCTTATGTTCAAAAATATTAGGAAGCAAATTAATTTCTCACAAAGCAACTGCTGTATCTTCAGATTAGATCTAAATTAATGAAGATTTATCAAGCTGGAAGGGTACTCTTTGTGTGGCCTTGTCATGTTGATTACTTTTTTTTACTCTTCTATTAAGACTGAAAATGAAATAGTAGAGCGTAAGAAAACTATTCCTATGGGGAAATATGTTGTTGATCAAGGAAACCTCTTAGGCAGAGAAGTTTAAGGGATGCACCATCTTTAAAGGGTGAAGATCTTCTCTGTCTTCTGCTGTTGACACCACAATTCCAAATTGTCCTAGGCTGAGGAAACCTATATTTATATAGGAGCTTATATTTATTTGGAACAAAACTGCAAGCCCCCTCTTGTTATTGCCATCACAAAGCAAACAATAGCTACAAAAGTATAGCATTACCCTTACTCGCCTTTTCAGTTCCTTTTCAGGGGAAGTGGGAAGCTTCATGATCCATTATACTGTAATAAATATTGATTTTTATTAGAAATTCGGCCAATTTCTTTCATTTAGAAAAATTATTCCTGAGTTTTTTAAACAGTTTCAGTCATGCTGAAGAGCTGACACAATAAAATGTTCTGCTACAGGTCATTATTTTTCATAAGCTAATCAGATATTCAAACAATTATGATTAATGAACAATTTTCTTTAAAAAGGTAAAGTCTATTCCTGCACAATTGGCAAGTATAGGGAAATTCATCAAGCAGTTTGTTCACATAGAACAAATCAACCAACTTTACTTTCAAGGAGGAAAATGTGTAGATAAGATCCCAGGCCAGCATGTTTTCACAGCAAATTTCTTTTCTGCCTTGCAGAATATGAAACTAATGTATTACTTTTTACAGTAACAAGTGGATAGTGACATCATTTTAAGATGTTTTAACATTAAATCTAACAAGTTATATTTCTGTGTGTGATGAGTAACATTTTTTTACCAGTAAATGTTTCTGGGGGAGATCATTTATGCAGATTTGCAGCCATTTTCTTTAGGTTCATACTTTAAAAAAACTAACATAAATTTAAACAACATAATTTAATAAAGCTTTAGCAATGCATTTTTACTCCTAATATATCTAGTAATGGTAATGCTCTCATGTTTAAATATTTATAAGTAACAAGTAATAGTTTTTTTAAAAAAATGTTCCAAGTTCTGCAGTTTAAAAATACTCAAGCTGGGACGTCAGGGATCAAAGTTCAAGTTCCAACTGAGCACTGAAACTATCTGGGTGTTATCTGGGTTAGTAATGCTCTCAGCCTACACTACATCACATAATTGTTCTGAGGATAAAATGAGGGTAAGGAGAGCTATCAATGCAATCATGGGCTCACTGGAGGAAAAGCAGAATATAATGGTACAGGTTAAATCTTCCTTATCTTGAATTCCAAAATCAAAATACTCTTAAAAAATTTTTTCATGGTTTGCTGAGATAATAACACCTTTGTTTCTGATGGTTCAATTTACACAAACTTTGTTTCATGCACAAAATCATTTTTAAAATATTGCATCAAATTACCTTCAGGCTATGTGTATAAGGTGTATATGAAACCTGAATGAATTTTTTGTTTAGACTTGGGTTCTATCTCCAAGATTTATGTATATGCAAATGCAGGTATTCCAAAAATTTTAAAATTCTGAAATCCCAAACACTTCTGCTACCAAGTATTTTGGATGAAGAAAATTCATCCTGTACTTAAGAGATGGGCAACTGTGGAGATTATGGACTCCAATTTTTTCCTCCATGTCCTTTGGCAACACTCACATAAAAACTGACCACTTTGTGGGCAAAAATGAAACAATTTTATTTTGAACCATGTTTTGTGCAAAGAGAGAGGATGCATTTAATTTTATGCCACTCTGGATGGATTTCAGGAGTGGTATTCTATTGTTTAAGGAAGCAATGTTTACTTCACTCCTCACTGCACCAAACTGGGAACATTTAGTTGTTATGAGGTGTATCAATGTGACATTCTGGTTTGAGAGTTAGATTATGTCTCTGTGGTTAGATTATGACACCGGAGGTCAGGGTTCGATTTCGTTCTCAGCCATGAAACCCAGTGGGTGAGCTTGAGCAAGTCATAGTTCTCAGCCTTCTCTGAACAATCTCTTCAAGAAAACCCATGATGGGGTTGCCTTATGTTGGCAAACAACAACAACAACAACAACAACAACAAGAAATTATGGGTCCAATGGTAGAGGGCTGCAAAAATGTCTCTGTAGGCATATGCAATGGCTAAATAATCAATAAATTGATCAATAACTGTATCTGGTTTTTGTAGCTTCAATTCAAGAGGAGACAATCTGACACAATTCCCTGTCTACCATATGAAAACCTCAAACAATAAAGATTTTTCTGTGTATACCAGACATACAGAAACTCTTTTGGCTCATATTCACAGACATAGACACAAACACATGCACATGGATACAGAAGAGAGAGAGAAAGAGATAGAGAGAACTAGCTCACCTGCATATGCCTATTTGTCACTTTGAATAAATGGTAAAGTCAGACAAGTTCATCCAGACGGGATGGCCCCAGCTGAGTGAGTTTGAGAGTAACTATCTAATCTGCATTAGATGATAGACAATGTAGGTACAATTGTTCCAGGGCTATTTCACATCCCAAAGAGCCATCCATATTTGTAAGTGCTGAACTGCTAGTGTTACTGAGAAAGGCTGTGACACCATAATTGTAATAATCCCCAAAAGTTTATTTTTAAGTTGGAGAAAGTCATGACCAAGGTCACAGCCATAACAGAGCAAATTCAGATAGCACTATTGTTGACTTCCCAAATATTTAAATTATCAAATTTGGAAATATTATTTGGTGTGGAGTCAAAGGCTTTCATGGCCAGCATCCATATTTTTTTTGTGGAGCTTTCAGGCTATGTGGCTATGTTCTAGAAGAGTTCCTTTTTGACGTTTTGCCAGCATCTGTGACTGGCATCTTCAGAGAATGAAGATGCCAGCCACAGATGCTGGTGAAACGTCGGAAAGCAGCTCTTCTAGAACATGGCCACATAGCCCGAAAGCTCCTCAAAAAACAAAGAATTATTTGGATTTTCAGTGTGATGCACAAAAATGAGATGAATTTTTTTTTAATGTTATGTACTTTGGTAAGCACAATGATTGGAGATGGGGGGGGGACAGCAATGGCACACACTGTTTCTCCCCACAGCCATTGAAAGAAAGAAACCCTTTTCTGACAATATGATTTGCAGGCATGGGCCACCATAGCATGGAGCAAAGAATTAAATCTTTGGTCCCCACCCCCACCCACCAAAATAGGTTGTCTGGCCCTATGCTTAAGTTCAAAATAGAGAAAGAAATGTCTCTAAAGGCCATGCCTGTAAAGAAATGTGCAATTTGATCTTTAAGATGAACAGCATATCATCTTCTTCTACCTTTAATTTCTGGAAGAGAGGTTTAATAATAAACTTCTACCCTTAATTTCTGGAAGAGAAGTTTAATAAAGAACTAATGTCATTGTCAAAAGCTACAAGATGGGTGGTTACTTTTATTTGCATTTTAGAGTAGATTGAGGAGAGGAGAGTAGTAGCCACATGATGCCTGCACTTTCCCCCACTATAAAGAAGAAAGGGAAGAGAGGAAGAAAAAGAGGCTGACACTCAGAGCTGAGGGCAGCAGCAGCAGTAGTGAAAATAGCTCAGGCACACTATCAAGGAGGAAGGTAAAAGGTGTGGAGAAGACCTCTTTGGGGCTTTCTAGATTGGCAGGAAAGGGTGATATGAAGTTGTCTTTTCCTTAATACTTAGCAGCTGCACTGCAAGTCCCAGGGGTGTAATAAAAAGGCATAGGGCAGCTACACTGAGGAGGTGTGGGAATGACTTATCTGAAGTCTTTTCTGTTGCTCAGCAACTACATTGGAAGCTGTCAGGATGCTAGAAACACAGGCGGAGCAGCTTCACAGGTGGCAATGAATGGGGCTTTTGGCCTCACTGAACCTTTAATATTTTTGTTGTTGTTGTTGCCGGCTGTGAACTGCGCAGTTGCACCGGTGCATCATACAGGCAATTGTATTGCCAGCTGCGAACTGTGCAGTTGTGCAGGTACATCACACATGAACTGTGCAGTTATGAAGATGTGTCAAATTACCATTGTGGTTTGCTTCCCTTTTTAAAGTGTGCAGTTACATCAGTGCACCATGAATGAACCCCTTTATTATTTTTATTATTTATACCCCACCCCTTTGAGGTCAATCGAAGCGGCTTACACATTAAAATACTATTGCATCAATAAAACAAACTGCATCCCTCCCCCCTTGAAAAGATATTACATCTGTTACAATTTAAGTTTATGAATAAACTTCTTTATTTTATGAATGAATTGACATTTTATGTGCAATTGCATAACAGTTACAGCATCCCAGAGTCCCTACTGCACATGTCTAGGGTTCAGATTAGGGCTGGAGCTAGGGTTTGGGAGCTTTAAAAAACTGCCCAGTTGCACTGCAGCATTTAGACACAGCTGCGCAGTTACACCCTTTTTAAAAAGAAGCTGGGAAAAGCAGCTTGTTTTTAAAGCTGCTTTTCCCCCACTAAAATGCAAAAGAAGTGCACTCATGCCAAACTTTCAGTGTGGGTCATCTAAAAGCTACACTTTCATTTAGGCATGAGCACACCCCTTTTTGCCAGTCTAGATCAGCCCATAGTGTAGAAGCACAAGTGACTTTCTTAATTTCATTTTCATTATATTTTAATTGAAAAAAAACAAAAACAAAAGTAACAGCTGTGAAGAGAAGGAGGGACAGTGGCATATGGGCTGGGTGTGAGAGAAGAAGAAAATGCTTCTTGTTAGAATTGGTGGTGGAGAGTTCTGGTTGGCAGCTGTGGGGAGCTATGTTGCAGAAACATTGGAGGCCAGGCTCTGGTTAACTTGGCAGGGCACTTTTGGAGGAATCACAGCCTCATTTTAGAGCAGCGGTTCTCAACCTGTGGGTCACAACCACTTGGGGGGGGGTCAAATGACCCTTTCACAGGGGTCGCCTAAGACCATTGGAAAATACATATTTCCAATGGTCTTAGGAACCGAGACGAAAATAATTTCATGGTTGGGGGTCACCACAACATGAAGAACTTATTAAAGGGTTGCATTAAAGCTGTGACACCGCAGCTATCGTGCCCTGGGAAGGCCAGATCAGGGCCACGGCATGCAGTTGCCATGGCCCTGATCTGGCACACCTGAAGGCAGCTGTAGGCTGCCCCTTAGGGGTGCTCTGCACAGCCCCATAGAGGAACAGATGCCTTCTTTTCTAGTGGAATATTTGATTGGCTCTGTCCATTCTGCAATGCAAACAAGTAAGCACTGGGAATGTGTGCTTTGCTTCCCATCTCAGGCAGAAAAGAGGTTTTGTGCTACCTCTGGGAAGGGAAATGGGGGAGGGGAGAGGGAGAAAAAGTGTGTGTGTGTGTATACTTGTGTGTGCATGCACAATAAGAGCATGGGGCAGTGCTTTAAAAGTCATTCATTATGCTGCTTGTAACAGTGTTTTAAAAGTAACACATTGCTATTATTCAAAGTTATAAGTGAAATGAGCATAGGTAACTTTGTTACAATTCAAATACCATTTCCATTACTTTCTGTTACTTTATTTTGAGAGAAAGAACCCTATAGGATTGATATGAGAATGGCATAAATCCTTTTTTAAAATCCTGTGATGAAGATTTCTATAAAATGGCCCTTTAAAAGCAACTTTTGAAAGTAACCGTTACTTACGATGCCAATAAATAGCTTTGCTCTTACTTGGTACCTTGTATTTGCAATGTTTTTGAAATGCATAGCTTGGAGGAGAGACTGAAAGAGAGTGGGAGAACATAAAGAGCGGCTATTCTCAGAGGGGTTTTGTATTTACAAAACCAAGGTAAATTCCAATCACCTGACAAAACAGACGAAGATGAATCTCTGATAAACCAGATGTAGCATGACCATTTCAATTACTGCCTCTGTAACCAATGAAAAATAGTCTAATTGTCTAACGGTTCTCGCTTCCTTTCATCCATTACCTTTCTTTGCAACTTGCACTTCGTGTAATGAATGTTGCTACAATGATGTATTAGATACTATCTTGGATCCTGGGTTTTGTTTGTTGTTTTTCTTAGTGGGGTTGTTGTTATTGTGGAAGTATGTGCATGAAAGAGATAATTTCAAGAGAATGTGAAATGTGACTTGTTTCAGTGGCATATGCTGAAAGAACTGACTGCTAGCAGACTTAAATGAGGCTGCTTCGTAATCAATATCCTGTTAATTGCCATGGAAGAATTCAATGCACCTTTCATCTTTTGGGGGGAAACAAGAAGCTGGAGTTCATGATTTTAATACTAATGGTGGAAATAATTAAAGCTATCAATAAGCCACAATATACAGCTCATTGTTACTGATAACTAGACAGCCACATATTGTATGACCTCTGACAAAATTTTAATCAGCCCAGGTGACTTTTAAAAGCTTGAGCAAAATGGCTTGATTCCACTGCAAAAACATCTGTCAAATAAGGAAGAACTGATAGTGGGTGTGGGTTAAAAACCCAATGTTTCACTTTAGTCTGTTGTACTCAGAAGAAGGAAAAACTTTAGATGATGACCAGCCAGCCACTGAAGTGAGCTCATGAAAAAGAAAGACACAAGAATGTAGTAGGCCACATCTGGTTCCTGCTCTTCGTGGCTAGTAAGGATTGCTTATCACAAATTATTTATCACCCGAATACAGTGGTAAATGACAGCCTGTTCGGTAAAGTGGTGATGTTATATTTGGAGACACTACTGAATCATGCTTTACTGTAATATATGGTGCCCCACAGATATTATGGGCTGTAAATATCATTTTATTTGATTGCTGGCTATGCTGACTGAGCTGATGAGAGTTATGCTCCAAAACAACTGGAGGGCATGAGCTTAAGGAATGCTTTCTTTATTGCAGTGTGAATGTGCCTTGTGTGGCCATTCCCCTTCCCATACATTCTCTGCTAGGACCACAGGAGAAGATTTAATTCAATATAAGCAGAGCTTAGTTTTAGTGTGTCTGGCAACTTTTCAGACTGTGGTGCATGATTCTGGCTTGTGTGGATTGGCCAAAGTTCAAGCTTTGGATGGAAAGGCAAGCCATTGTTGGAACTCCTCCTCATGATTATGATAGCAGAGAGAAAGAAGGTAACACTAAACCAGAGTTGACTAGTGGAACCAAAATCCTGGATCCTGTGGGTCAGATTTATTTTGGAGTGGCACTGTGGACCCACTCTTTCTTTGAGAGCCCCCATATTGGAATTCCTTCCACATACACAAGCATACATATAGACCAATGGTTCCCAAACTTTGGTCCTCCGGATGTTCTGGATTTCAGAATTCCTAACTCTTGGCCAAGTTGAGTGGGGCTTTTGGGAGCTGAAGTCCAAAACACCAGAGTTTGGGAACCACTTGTGCAGACACACAACAAGAAAAGCAATAGGTATTACCTGAAGCTTATATAGTGGAGTCAAATATAATCTGAGGCTCTTTTTTGCATGACAGGTATGTCTATAAGATTTGGATTATTGCCTAATGTTCTCTCCTCAAGTTAATTTGAATGTACAAGCAGATTATGTAATCCGAAAAAAGGATTATATTTATATTGTTAAAAAGAAAGAAAAAAAAAAGAAAAGCAATTCTCCTGTATGGCAAACTCTGCAAGCTGCTAGCTCTAGTTCCATCCAGCATTGGTTGTTGCCCCAGACTTTTCCTTTCATAGCAGCAAAAAAAAATTGCCTATCTCTGGTTAATGTTGTGTAGGACCAGTTCCAACTAGTTCCATTGGCATATAGAGTGGTCCCCCGGCTTACGAATCCCCCGGGTTGCGAAAACCCCGGGATCCGAAAACGGCGGGACCGCTACTGTATCCCCCGGGATCCGAAAGATCCCCCGGGATACGAAATAAAAAAACTGTGCGGCCCCTTTAAATCGGCCGCGCGGTCCGTTGGCGAAAGCGGTCCCCTGGGAAACGAAAGCTTCCGGGTTACGAAGGTAATCCCGGAACAGATTACCTTCGTAACCCGGGGGACCACTGTAGAGGCTTCTATGCCAGATAGTATTATAATTATGATCCTGTTTTCCTGAAAAAAAGATGGACTCAGAATCATAGGGGCTTTCTAGATTGGCAGGAAAGTGTGACATGAAGTTGCCTTTTCCTTAATGCTTAGCAGCTGCACCGCAACCTTTAGATGGAGCTGCGCTGTTCCACAGTTTTAAAAAAGAAGCTGGGAAAACCAGCACCTTTTTAAAGGCGCTTCTTCTCCCCTAAAACACACAAAAAAAGCATTTTCATGGCACACTTTCCCTTTTTCTCATCTAAAGGCTAGACTTTTATGCAGCCATGAACACACTTCTTTTTGCCAATCTAGAAAGCCCCATAGAATCATAGAGTTGGAAGAGACCACAAGGGCCATCCAGTCCAACTCCCTGCCATGCAGGAACTCCCAATCAAAGCATCCCTGACAGATGGCCATCCAGCCTCTGCTTAAAGACCTCTAAGGAAGGAGACTCCACCACACTCCGAGGGAGTTTGTTCCACTCTCGAACAGCCCTTACTGTCAGGAAGTTCCTCCTAATGTTGAGGTGGAATCTCTTTTCCTGCAGTTTGCATCCATTGTTCCGCATTCTAGTCCCTGGAGCAGAAGAAAATAAGCTTGCTTCCTCCTCAATATGACATCCCTTCAAATATTTAAACAGGGCTATCATATCAGAGATGCTTACAGTTTAAAAGAACAGTGCAATTAAAAACCTATACAGTGGTCCCCCGGGATCCGAATCCCCTGGGGAACGAAATCCCCGGGACCCGAAACCGCCGGGGGAGAAAAAAAGGCCCAGGCCAATGAAAAAAACCCCGGGTTGAGAAAGAAATTCTCAACCCGGAAGTTTTAAAACAGCGCGCTTCCGGCGCGCTGTGCGTTGGCAAAAGCGGTCCCCCGGGTTGCGAAAACCTCCAGGATATGAAGGTAATCCCGGAACGGATTACCTTCGTAACCCGGGGGACCTCTGTACTTTAAAGAATACATCCAAGGGATTTACCCTATACCCAAAATAGGCTTAATATCTTGGAGGGTTCCTTTTAAGCACAGCCTGAGGAGTTTCACCACCCTCTAACACAGCAGGCATCAGCTGTCACTGCAACCAGGTCTATAACTGTAAACTATGGATCCAGCAATGATTCTCATGCAAGCCAGACCTTTATTCTCAAGATACAATAACCCTTTTATATAGGAGAATGTGGTGAACTAAAAATAATGGCTGGAACAGGCTCAAGCAGTGCTGTGAAAAGTTCTTTCTTTCAGGTTGAAATCTGCCTCCACTCTTCCAAATATAATTATATCTTATTATTAGATATAAATGGTAATATTACAGGAACATTTCAACCAAATGTTATGTTCTGTAAATTTTAACCTTTTCCTTGAAATCAGTGTGACTTCATGAGCTTCATTTAGGCTGGATGGTCCCCTAAATAAATGTAAATATATCCTCATGTTTATAATCTGGATCATAATCATCATCATGTTCAGCCACTATTTCTAGATTACACTATAGTATAAGTCTTGGTGGTATCTTTTGTATGTGTAAGTTCCCCTATGGAAGCAGATGGAAAATTTTGCCCAATGTGTAATGTTCAAGAGTTATATAGATCTGTGTGCCTGTGATGCACATGTGATCAATATGGGTGTGTGAATGCATGTTTGTGTAGCAAATCAAGGCACAACTCCATTTGCAGAGATTTATTCCAAAGCATCCACAATGTAGGATCTCAGTCACAATACAACATTATCATCATCCACTAAATTAATTAAATAGTAATTGTTATGGATTCAGACGTCATCATCACTTCTCTGTAGCAAATGTTTGTCTCATGTGTGGCACCTTTGTAAATAATTATCTTAATGACTGTCTTGTTGATGCAATCTAGGCTAAGGTGCAATAGCACCCATAACCCCCAGTCTATGATGATTATCTTTTTTAGCTCATAGTCAAAGACATTTCTATGGGGATACAGGGGATGCAGACAGCACTGGGTAATATTTCTGACTGTTCCCCCTTTTACTTGCCCAGTAGCCACACCAGTCCTTCTGAGTATATCGGATCTTTGAAATATAAATTTGAAATATAAATAAATAAAATATTGCCCCACTGGGTGTACACCCCACTCCCTGGCCTCTGTCTGCCTCTGTCCTCAAAATAGCTTCAGCATCATAGATAGGTACTCTGAAGTGCAGGCTAAACCCCAAAGCAGATTCAATGTCTCATTGACTTAGAAGCCAGCAGGTGCCACTGGGCTAGACACAGTGACAGAAGATGTCACTACATTTGAATCTTATTGCAAGATACATCACATCCTTACAGGCATTCAGATTTAAAATGTTTATTTGTTTAAGAGTCCATCTGTCAGCAACAGCCTTAGGGAAAGTTACACTAGGGACATATTAGGAACCTGTTGTGGCTGCCATGATGTAGTGGTTTGAGTGTTGGTCTGAGAGTCCAGGCTACCAAGGTTCAAATCTCCACTCAACCATGGAAACCCACCAGGTGACCTTGGGCAAGTCATACTTGCAGCCTTATTAGAAGGCAATGGCAAATGTCTTCTGAATAAATCTTGCACAGAACACCTTATAAGGTTATGATAATTTGGAGTAGATTTGGGGGCACATAACAACAACAAAGGATTTCCATATCCATTTCAAAAATGTTCCCCAGTCTCTTCACACATGGAAAGCAGTATCAAGTTATTACCTGGTGGGTCAAAAATAATGGTATGTAAATTTACATAATATATTCTGAGAAAACAATTACTGTTTTATGAGTATTGCCTTTGCTTGTGTCATTAGTTCTACTGATGACTATGCTTTCATTAAATAAGATTGCAAATACTCAAGAGAGATAGGACAAGAGGTAAACTTCTGTGCATTATTAGGATATTATGTATATTTGGAGGGTTCTCCTCCTCCTACCACCACCACACAGATTTTGCCTAAGGCATCTTTTTAGGAAACCCTGTTTAATGATTTAGTAGCTAAATGTTGGATCATGGCTGGGAACAGACTGCCCCTTTGCCAAAATGTTGTCTTGGGACTAAGAGTTCTCTTCTTGTGCCATGTGTCAGTCTACATTCTTTACACCGAACAGATGGAATGATCACAAATGAGCTCAGAAGAACAAAATGCACGAATTACAATGGAGCAAAGCCATAAACAGAATGTCAGTCAAGTTCACAAGTGTGTTAATCTCTGTTTTTCAAAGGGAAGAGCATTAAAAATAACCTATTTGAATTTTAAGATCATGAAGTATCTATAGGCAATAATAGATTCTAGCTGAAAAACAATTGCTAATACCTAGCTAAAACAGACCTATTAAATTTATAGAATTTACATGGATGCTGAGTTACTATTCATTACCATAACCAAATACCAGTAATTGACATGAGAAGGTGCACTCTAGTCAGGACTAGAAATTGAGATTAATCAATTAGTCTTTATAAACTGATGAAATGAACTTAATATATACTATACTTGTTCAAAGGAAACATTTCCATGGCCTCTACCTAATTCAGCCTTTAAGGTGCTATAAACTAGACCTTAGATATACTCTAGTTTTAACAATTACACCATTTTATGGGACTAGATGTTTACAGAATATTGGTTAAAAATATTGGTACACTGATGAAGTAGGAACTAGCTACAGGTATGAAAAGAAGTATGAAATGGAAAACTATGAGGAAGATAGTTTGGAAACATATAGCTGACTCAAATTTAGTCTGTGGTCTAGTCACACTTTTAGATCCTTTTCACATATGCTGCTGTCAAGCCAAGCATCATGAAGCATATATTTGTGCACGGTGCTTTTCCTGCCTAAACCTTACATTTATCCATATTGAAATTATTTTAGTAAGCAATTTAGTAATATTTGCAGTGTGAATGTACAAGTAATAAAAGGGCCATTGCAGAAAAGTACTTTGTTCCCCCTGAACACATGATGGATGCCATATATTCTGGTGTTCTTCCTGTTCCACAAACACCAGTGTTGTGTGCCTACAAGTCGTTTCTGGCTTATGATGATCCCCAACAAGCTGGATACTCTAAAAGCATGTCTGGGAACACAACCAGTATATGTGTGTGTGTGTGTGTGTGTGTGTGTGTGTGTATGAATGGGGGAGGCAATGAAGTATCTGCAAAAGAAGGAGAAAAAGAAATAGTGCCATGTGTTGCTTACCAATAGTCTCCAGTCTCTGTCAACATGACAGCTTTCATGTTCCTTGCAGTAAAGTTAATGTGAGATGCCTTCTCATGTTACTGTTTGCTCTCACTGTGCGAAGAGCTCTTCAGTACAGTAAGAAGCACAGCTTGGAAAAGTTAACTTTTAGAACTATAGCTTCTAGAATCCAGGATTACTTAAGGATTGTTCCAAATAAAGTAGCTTTCGAGAACTGTGGTGATGGCATAGATACACAGAGGGCTGGTCTAAGAGATTTTGCTGTCAAACAGTGGTGGAACCGTTTTGTCAGCCAGCTCATCAAAGTCACCCCTATCCCACTGAGCTAAAAGGGGCCAATATTTTTTGGCAAGCAAAGAGAAAAATCTCCCACTCAGCTCCCTGGCAGTAATAACACAACAGTACTGAATTAAATAATTAATCATTTGCTGCCCTTTCTTGATACTCAAAATCAGCTGTCTGTGGCAGCTGTTTGACTCTCCCTTCCGGCTGTCCCTGAAAACCTGTGCAGATTTGTTTTATATGTTTAATTATACATTTTAGATGTAGAAATTATGAGGCATTGTCAATTCATTGTAGATGTACAAATGATGTACAAAGCTCAGGAAACGACAGTCAATTGGACTACTCCATGTGATTTCCATTCAGCTTAGCTGTCCATCTGTTATAATATTAATAATGTGTCTGCTAGTTCATATGTGGCTTATAATTGCTGTCATTCACAAATGTGATACTTCCCAAAGATATTCCTGGAAAAAGTAAGATAACCACAATTAAGCTTAAAGCTGAGGAGGGATATTGTTGTTCTTTTCAGAAACTAATGATCCCAAGACTTGCTGGGGTGTGCATGTGTCAAAGTTTACTCTCAACTTTTAAAAGTCTTCCAAAGTGGAATTGCATAGACTTTCCTTGCAGATGTTAACTGGAAACACTGACTGTATAGAAATAGTAAAGGTGGGTAGAAAACATAACTGCAGGCATTCTAGAAAAGCAAATACTGCAAAGATAGTATTGGTAGATGATTCTGTCCTCCACAGAAAAGATATGATGCTGTTCCAGAAGATTAGGAAAACCAACATGGCAGTGTAGTAGTACTTCTCTGACTGTATAATGAACCTGGTCCTCATTCCTTCCCCAACTCATGGAGTAAGTTTTCCTTGAATAGGGCAAGGGTATAAAGAATGATCATAATAACCTTTTTAAAAATATGGGGCTGATCTAGACTGGCAAAAAGGGCTGTGTTAATGCCTGCATGAAAGTGTAGCCTTTAGATGACCCACACTGAAAGTTTGGCATGAACGCACTTCTTTTGCATTTTAGTGGGGGAAAAGCAGCTTTAAAAAGGGCCTGCTTTTCCCAGCTTCTTTTAAAAAAGGATGTAATTGTGCAGCTGTGTCTAAATGCTGCAGTGCAACTGTGTAGTTTTTTAAAGCTCCCAAACCCTAGCTCCAGCCCTAATCTGAACCCTAGACATGTGCAGTAGGAACTCTGGGATGCTGTAACTGTTATGCAATTGCACATAAAATGTCAATTCATTCATAAAATAAAGAAGTTTATTCATAAACTTAAATTGTAACAGATTTAATATTTTTAAGGGGGGAGGGATGCAGTTTATTTTATTAATGTAATAGTATTTTAATGTGTAAGCTGCCTCGATTGATCTCAAAGGGGTGGGGTATAAATTTATTATTATTATTATTATTATTATTATTATAATAAAATAAAGGGGTTTATTCATGGTGCACTGATGCAACTACGCACTTAAAAAAGGGAAGCGAAACCACAATGGTAATTTGACAGATCTTCATAACTGCACAGTTCATGTGTGATGTACCTGAGCAACTGAGTAGTTCGCAGCTGGCAATACAATTGCCTGTATGATGTACCGGTGCAACTGCGCAGCTCACAGCCGGCAACAACAACAACAAAAAAATATTAAAGGTTCAGTGCGGCCAAAAGCCCCATTCATTGCCACCTGTGCAGCTGCTCTGCCTGTGTTTCTAGCATCCTGACAGCTTCCAATGTAGTTGCTGAGCAACAGAAAAGACTTCAGATAAGTCGTCCCCACACCTCCTCAGTGTATCTGCCCTATGCCTTTTTATTACACCCCTGGGACTTGCAGTGCAGCTGCTAAGTATTAAGGAAAAGGCAACTTCATGTCACCCTTTTCTGCCAATCTAGAAAGCCCCATAATATTTCCCCTGTCCTGGTATTGTTTTTTTATGTAACAATGTGAAAGAAGAAGAAAATAGTATGTACAGGCCTAAGTGCTAATACAGTCAGCCCTCCATATCCACTGATTTTTTTATCCATGGATTCAAGTATCCACAGTTTGAAAATATTTTAAAAATATAGAAATTCTCAAAAGCAAACCTTGATTTTGCCAATTTATGCAAGGGATACCATCTTACTGTGCCATTATATTTAATGAGACTTGAGTATCCATGGATTTTGACATCCACGGGGGGGGGGGGGGTGTCCTGGAACCAATCCCCAGAGGATACCAAGGGCCCACTGTAAATGTCCAGATTAATCTGTTTCCTGAAGGCACAAATATTACTTCACCATCATAGTTTACATTGAACAAACTACACCATTGGAATAAATGGTTTTTCTGCATCTGTCTAATTTACAGTCAGTCCTTCAAACAGAATGGTGCATTATTTAAATATTAAGTTGCTATGACGCTACCATGAGGAAGAAGGAGTTTATTCATGCTATCAAGAAAGGTCACCATGACACCTCTGACAGGGAAAATATGGCTGTAGAAGTTTTCCGATTGGTTGATACATTTTGTGGAGAGTAAACACTTGGTGCTGCATAACTGTCTTCTTTTAATTAGCTTGTCAAAAGATTTTGACAAAGACCTCCAGTGGATTACTGAGTAAACCTGAACTGCAGATTACCTCTATTGAAACATTTATTGTCCTTCAGTGCTTTTAATAGAATTGATCTAATCAAGCCACTTCCATTTCCTTATCAATTTTATGCTTCTTTTTTTGTTTGTATGGGATGCTGCAGGGCTTTTCAGAAACATTGCCTTTTTGTTGTTGTTGTTACAATCTTTTATTGTAATAGGACTGTAGTCAAGCACACACTCTAGATAGTAGTACCTGATATTGTTATTTGGATTTCTGTACCTATCAATTTATCAGAGGGCATTTTCAGCTGGTTTTCCCCTCCCCTTTTTTCTTAATCTGGTTAGTTATAAATGCATAGTTTATTGATGGCATTATTCATTACCCCTACCTATGTTTCTCTTGGAAAGGACACCCCATAAGCATCAGGCCCAATATGTAATGTTGTTGATGATTCTTGTGCATTTTTATACCTTTTAAATTAAAGCAAGTGAAAGTGCTGTGTGGGTGGCTACATATTCTGTTGGGTAAGTCTTTTACAGAAAGAGAATTCAGATAATATTCAAAATGTATATACAGTCCGGCCCATATCTGTATGAGATACTTGCCTAGACTTACTGTAGATAGCAAGAATGGCAGATAATGGAGAATGTTATATTCATTCTAAAAACTGACAATAGAGTTGCTAAGTGACAATAGAGTTGTGTTCCAGTAGCAGGTAAGTGAAACCACAGTTGCCGCGCAGGTCAGGACCCCCCAATAAATACAGAAACCTGGTTGGAGGAAAAAAGGCCACAGCTTTATTAACTGTTCCACACATGCAGAACAACACAAAACCATAGTGTTGGCCGAAAGCATAAGGTCTGGATCTGGCCATCAGCAACACCCTGGTTGGTTGATGTACCCTTGGTAGCAGGGGCAAACATCAGGATGACGTAGGTGCCAAGCTCCGCCCTGTTGCGCAGTTAGGCAACTGCGCTGCTTCACATCGAATTGCGAGACATCCTAGTCACCGGGTATTAATCGACTGTGGCCCCCGCAATGGCCACAGCGAATCACTCCTTACCCGGCCTTAAATAGGCCCAACAGCCAATGAGGGCTCAGGAAGAATGGAGGCACCACCCTCTCCGAGCTCTCCACCAATAGGAGGGCACGCCATACCCTGCTGTGGCCAATCAGACTGGTACCTTTCCCGCTCCTCCTGGTGGCCAATCAGCATCGAGCCCACGCTCACACCGGCTGCCGGGGCGCCCAAGCCTGGCGCACGGGAAGAGGAGAGACCTTTCTTCACATGGCAACAGTGCCGGCCTGTTAATTCGGGCGGCGCCATTTACTGATCCACAAGTTTCTGTCCTGGGCCCAGTGCTATTCAACATCTTTATCAATGATGTGGGTGATAGAATAAAGGGTATGCTTATCAAATTTGCTTATAACACAAAATTAGGAAGGGTAGCTAATACCCCAGAGGACAGGATTAGAATTCAAAATGACCATAACAGATTACAGAGTTTGGCCAAAACTAACAAAATTAATTTCAACAGTAGGAAATGTAAGGTATTACATTTGGGCAGAAAAAGAAAAGAAAAGAAAGACATAGATGTAGAATGGGTGACATCTGGCTTGACAACAGTACATGCAAATGAGATATAGGACTCTTAGTGGATCACAAGTGGAACATCAGTCAACAGTGTGACACAGCAGCAAAAAAGCGACTACAATTCTAGGCTGCGTCAATAAGGATGTATTGTCCAGACAAGATCAAGGGAAGCAATACTTCCACTCTATTCTGCTTTAGTCAGGCCTCACCTGGCATATTGTGTTCACTTTTAGACACCACAGTTTAAGAGGGATTTTGACAACCTGGAGGGTGTCCAGAGAAGGGCAAACAAAATGTTGAAAGGTCTGGAAACCTTGCACTATGAGGAGTGACATAGGACCTGTTTAGCCTGGAGGAGGAGAGAAGGTTAAAAGATTACACAATAGCCTTGTTTAAATATTTGAAGGGATGTCATATTGAAGATGGAGCAAGCTTCTTTTCTACAACTTTAGAGACTAGGACCTGGAGCAATGGATTCAAGCTACAGGAAAAGAGATTCCACCTTAACATTAGGAAGAACTTCCTGATAGTAAGAGCTGTTTAACAATGACACACACTCCCTTGGAGAGCAGTGGGAGCCTCTCTCTTTGTAAGTTTTTAAACAGAGGCTAGATGGCCATCTGTTGGGAGTGCTTTGCTTGTTTCTTCCTGTATGGCAGGGGGTTGGACTGGATGGCTCTTGTAGTCTCTTCAAGTTCTATGATTCTGTTATCTTGTGGATATAGGGTTTGGATTCTGCTTATTTAAATGACTTCTATGATGTTTGTTAAGAAGCAGACATAATATAAAATAGGAAATATATATTTTTAAAAAATTACCCACATTTCCCTCTGGACCTTACCATTTTAAGTCTGGCCAGATCCATAAGTGGCTGATGGCTTTCACATCAGTATGATAGTGAATCAGATCTGGGCTGTCACCCATAATTTAAAGCCCCTATCGAAGACATTAACCTCTATCCCCCAAATAGGTTAAGCAACTCGGGCCTCAAACAGATGGTCTAAAATGGTTGTCATTGTGCTATATTGGAGGCTCACATGCACATGATGCGTGCCTCAAACATCAGGCCATGTGCACATGATGTATGCCCTGAATGTGGCTGGAAGCCACCCTGGGTGCAGCTGGCCCAAAATGGAACAGAAACATTTGCTCTTTTTTGGTGGGTTGGTTAGGGACTGCTGCCCGGCTGCCCAATCAGGTTGGGGTGCATATGGCTGCTGCAGCCCTAATACAAATGGCCCCATGATGTCCTGGAGCAGCCCTTATGGTACATCTTTTTTTACCCTTGGATAGCTCTATTTAAAGTTCAGACTAAAACCTGCAACCTGAAACACATTTACTGCTCCACTGACACAGAAACCACTAGCCATCACTGCTCAAGAAAGCAATGGATCCCACAAAATTTTGGAGCAACAGGGTCTGCAGGACTCACGGTCCTAAATTAATTGGCAGTCCCAACCTTATTCCATTTGGTAAGTGTAGTTGGGACTAGACACTAAGGGACAAAGCAGACAACTCCAAAACACTGGCAATAGCACACCATGGCCCCAATCTGGTGCTTTGCTGGCTCTAAAAGAAATGGTAAAATACCGGTCTTTTTACAGCCAGCAACCACGGCGGCACTTTTCAGCACTCCTTTCGGTGTGCAGCATATAAACACCACACCAAAGGAGTGCTGTGATGCCATCCACCATGTGGTCAGGTGGGGAGCATGGTGCCAGTGTGGGGGTGGCATCAGACAGTGTGTCATCCTAATGCCACACCCCACACCATCCCCACACTGGTGCTTCAAGCTATTCTGTACAGCTCCTAAGTGTGGTGTAGTGATTTGACTGTTGAACTACGATTCTGGAAACCAGGGTTAGATTCTCCCTTCAGCCATGGAAACCCATGAGTGAACCTGGATGCCACATGCTCATAGCCCCAGAAAAACCTGTAATAAGTTTGTCTTAGGGTCACCATGTCAAATATTACTTGAAGGCACACAAGGGTAAGGAAGGGGTATTTTAACTTGATATTGTTTTAACCTCTGCTGTACTCCGCCCCGATTGCTTGTTCAGAGGGGCGGAATAGAAATAAATATTATTATTATTATTATTATTATTATTATAACAAGCTAGGACTAACAATGTAATGTATATTCTCATATATACGTCTAGAAATGTAGGTTAAAAATTGACGCAAAATACCCAAATCAACATGGGTCAATGTACTACTGTACTTTAACTCATACACCGGTGAAAGGCAAGATTTTAATCTGACCTGGAAACACTGACCCCCTTCTATTCTCTCATCCATCCAGCCTTTAGTTTATATATATATATATATATATATATATAGAGAGAGAGAGAGAGAGAGAGAGAGGTCAACTTATAGCCAAGTATATACAGTAGGCCATGGTCCACTAGCTTTTAAGCAACTTTTAAGCTGCTGAGTAAGTAAGAATCAATTGCTATCATTTCTGTCTTTTCTCTTTCTTTCCTTCCTTCCTTGACGTGGCGTTATTGGGCAAGTTGAAACAATTACTGCAAAAATAATTGGGCAAGGGCCATAGAGAAAGGGCCATAGTTGAGTAGAAGATCATATACTTTCAGTGGCCATGGTCCCAGATTCACTGCTTAAGACCTCCACATGAGATTGGAAAAGACACCAGAACCACAGAGAGCTACTTCCAATTTGCAGGCAATACTGAACTAAATGGACTAATGGTGTGACTTGGTGTATAGCAACTTCCTGTATTACATGCAGGTGAAGGTGCAAGTATAGTGTTTGCTTCTGAGAAATCTGCTTGGATTAGTTCTTCTAGATTTTTTATTTAAACTTTAGCACTTGACTGTAGGATTTGAGTCTATATTTTACACAGCTTTATTGCTGGATAGTGAAGAAGAAGGGGAAGTCTTCAAGGAAATGATCACATGGGATGAAATCATAAAACTGGAATGCTTATTCAATACCATCAAGGGGATGCTGTATTTTCTTTTCTTACTCCTACCTTATGGATGTTTTCTGTCTTGTGAATGTTTACACTTGCATAGAGAGAAAGAGAGAGAGAAAGGGAAATAGAAGGAGGCAGAGAAAGCTGCTTTTTCCTGTACAGTCACAAGCAAGGGGAATATATGCTGTTTTTATTGTACATAACAATATTAATTTGTCAATTGGCTTTCTCACTTTCAGAGTATATGAAAGTGTTCTAAATGACCTACAAGAAGCACTGAGTGGAAAGCTGGCAGATTGCCTCTGTTTCTTTCATCATTTCTGGACAGTTCTTGTAACTTTATGAAGTTATAACCATTACAACTCTTTCAGTTCTTGTGATGCCCATTTTGTCCTTCTCAGACAGATCTTACAAGGATCTACATTCTTCGCCAACACATAAAATGAATGTGCTGAAGAGGACAGGCAGGAAAAGTGAGTCTGATGTGCCATCCAGCAGCCCACTGAGAGCAAAACAATCAACGGGCTGAAATACTATTTTTGGAAAGGAGCTTTTCTGCAATCAAATACAAATAAATATGTCATATCACATGTGAAATTCCTTTCAAAGAAATCAGCTGCAAGTTCCAAAGGGACATCCTTTGTGTTCATCCTGGGCTTTGAATATTCACACATGTTTTGCTGTGACATGGTGTTCTGTCAACATGACATGCCGTTAAAAAATTCAGCAAAAAGCCATAAAGGGATATTGTTTTAAACAAGAACAGCGTGAAAGTAGCTGATGACATCGAAGGGGAAAAAGACATATTTGCTAACAATACAGGAGACTGCTGTGACCAATTATATGCTGATCACATCCAGGTAGATGGAGTACCTGATTCTGGTAACTGGCAGTACACTACACCTATAGTAGAGGTATGAATTGTGTAGTCACCCAGATGTTATTGAACAGCAGTTTCAACCTGGCCTACCTAGCTTAGCCAGTGATAAAGAATGCTGGGAGTTATAGCTCAAGAACTTTTGGAAGATCACGTGACATCTGTGTCTGACATATAGAGGATGAACACTCTGCCTAAATGGGGTTATTGTTGAGGGGACTCATCCTAGTCCAAGCACTGGGACCACTCTTGGAATGATTCTGCCTATAGCTTGAATCAGGGTTACCGATATTTAAAAAATCCTTAGTACTAGAGATGACAAAATTGAAATATGAGATAAATTATTCTTATAGTTTCATCTGTTTAGGTCCGGGGCTTTGCATGAGAATGGAAAGACAATTTGTTGGGCTTGGTAGTCTCAACAAAAGTAACATTTTCAACTCTCCTGATACTAGTTGCAGAAAATGCATGCTTCCTTTCAAGGATATGTGCATTTGCAAGGCTTACAAACCATTTTTGAGGGAAAACATACACAAAACACTGCAATTTTAAAAAATGTGAATAGCTAAAATTCCAGTCACTGGGAAAATTCACACAAACACACAATGTGGTGAAGTTGCTTAAATCAGATGAATTATGCAAACAAATGTGCACAGTAAGCAACATGAGTTTTGTTTTTTGTTTTTTTTTTAAGGGTACAAGTTTCACTATAGGAAGTCTGAAGTCTCACAGACCAATATAAAATCATGATAGGAACAAAATGCTAGAGGGAGTTGTAGAAACTCAGTGAGATCACTGGGGGAGGGGTGTGTGTGAAGATTTCTGAGCCATCCAGCATGGTACCAGCACCTCTTTTTTTGCTTTTCCTGAGAGGCTGGGCTCAACTGCTGTGTTTCTAAACAAAATTATACCCTATGGTTCAAAATAGACCTAATTCTTCTTCCTTTGACATGCACAAGTAAGGGTTTTCCTACAGTCTAGAATCCCTTTTGGACCATTATATTGTATAGGTCTACAGGCTGTGTAAGTGGTTCCTATGCTGCTGTATTTCCAAATAGAAAGAAACTTAAAGCTTAAGTGGAAGAATGGCATCACTGTCATCATTGAGAATAAGCTTCCCTATGCCCTTCTAAAAGTGCTACTATCCTTCCAGAAGTATCCAGAGTGGGATGCAGTCCCAGTCCCCTGTCTTATTTTTGAGCAAAAGGTTTCAACACTTGAAGATTCATCTCGGCTCTAGTTGGGTCCTCCCACAAATGCCTAAGGGAAAACTACTCATTGAATCTTCCAGTCCACATTCACAACACAGACAGTTGTGAAGAGATGTCAATTCCCCTTGGATTAATCCAGCAAAATGTGATTGAAAAAGACAGTCCTTGATCATTGCTACCATGTGGATCTTTAGGAGCATAGTCAGATCCTGGATGATGTCCAGGGTAAATTCTTTCCCCAAATGTTTTTCAGGTAAAGCTATCACTTTCAGATAACTTGTCTCCATCTTGTCTGGATTCAAACTACAGGTCCAGCCTTCCTTATCTGGAATGATTAGGACTAGAAGTATTTTGGATTTTAGAATATTTGCGTATACATAATGAGATATCTTGGAGGGGGGATCCAAGTCTAAACACAAAATTAATTTATGTTTCATCTATATCTTGTGCGTACAGTCTGAATCTGATTTTATACAATGTTTTAAATATTTTTGTGCAAGAAACAAAGTTTATGCACACTGAACCAGAAAAAAAGTTTTAGATTTTGGTGCTTTTCAGATTTTGGAATTTTGGACAAAGGAGAATCAACTTGTAATACATTATTAGATATCTGCCTTAGCATTATTACATGACTTGGACCTGTAGTCACTTGGACAATTTTTTTCTTCCATCATGGCTATTGCTTTTCCCCTTGTTTGAATTAAGTCTTTATACGTGACTTTCTATAGCTGACTACAGAGGGTTGTATAAGACTGCAGTTTTGTTTTTTCCTTCTGGACATCTTGTAACTTTTGTTTCTTCTAAGTCACTTTGTACTCTATGTCTTTTCTACCATGGGAGGGTTGATTATTCATTGTTTAACCCTCTCTCTCCTTTATTTAATATGAATGTTTTATTAAAATGGCATTGGGGTCAAGTAGACTAATGGAGAAAATTAAACCCTATGCATCCTAGGCAAATTACCCCAGCAGAATGAAAGCTCTCAGTTCTCAATGCGGTAGTGACTTTATGCTGATAAAGATATTAAAGTAAGAGCTGGAGTTGTTAATGAGTCATCATGTTTTGAATCCATAATTCCAGAACATTGTCCACTGAATAAAAATGTATGCAAGGTAACAGAGGCCTTTTTGAAGCCACTGGAATTAACACAGGGGATCTTTCCAGATCCCAGATACCATAACTGTTCTATTAACAATAATTTTATGTTATTTTACACTAAATTGGAGTCATTTTCAAATAGAACTCAAGGTGAGTGGGAACCTGTGGCTTAAATGGGGTCAATGTATTCAGTATCTGAATTGTAAAATGTTTCTGCAAGCACCTGGGGTTCAAAATAGCAGAGCTTGTACTAGTCATGTGCATGATTCCAGAGCTATTCCTTCTCTATTCTTCCAATGAAAATGTTTTGCTGGATCAGAACTTAATGGAGAAACTTATCCATGGGAAGCAAGCATATAGCTGCAGCTGGTGACTTTTTTTAGGGATGGGGTTCAGCAACTTGCACAATTCTTTTAAAGTTCAGATTGAAATCCAGAGAGGGTTCACAACTCCACTCACATTGGAGCCACCAGGGAAATCATGGATTCAATCCAATCAGATTTAAGAGAAATGCCTCAGTAAGGATGCAGATAGGTATGCGGTGGCTCAGTAGTTAAGACTCTGATGATCGCAAGGTTGGCAGTTTGATGTAAAGCACCACATGATGGAGTGAGTTCCTGCCACTAGTCCCAGATTTTGCCAGCCTAGCAGTTTGAAGGTATTGAAAAATGCAAGCAGTTAAATAGGTACCACTTTGTTGGGAAAGTAACAGCATTCCATGCAGACATGCTGACAACATCATCATTGAGTGGTCTTTGACAATGCTGGCTCCCTCAGCTTAGTAATGGAGATGGGCACTGCCCCCTACAGTCAGACAGGCCTTGGACATCTTGTTGAAGGGAAAACCTTCATCTTTTTTAAAAAAAAGATATAGGTAATGATACCAGTAGATGCCGATATTAGAGCCTCTAGGCCTTGCTACATTTAAAGTCCCTAATATTCTTCTGTGCATGGATGTGAGTGTGTGTCTTCAAATCCCTTGTCGAGTTATGATGACCTCATGAATTTTATAGAGCTTTCTTAGGCAAGGAATCCTCAGAGCTGGTTTTGCCAGTTCCATTGTTGGAAATATAGTCTACAGCACCTGGTATTCCTTGGCAGATTCCTACCCAAGAACTTACCAGAGCTGATCCTACTTAGCTTCCATGATCAGACAGGATCTGGTGCCTTTAGGGTATTTTGGCCCTTTTAGTACCATCAGCCCAAAGAAATATTCTCCCTAGCGGAGCCATTTATCCTATAGTGCTTGGAATACATGGGCTATTGAGACCAAGTTGCCTCCTCATCCAGATCCTAGATCGGGACAAACTACAGTGTAGAAATTATTTCAGAGGAATGCCTTCAGCCAGCCAGATTACTTTCAATATTCAGAAGCAAATCCTTTCTGTGGTCTGTTATTACAGATAAAAGCCACTTAGAACAACTGAATGGGCTTGTGTGGTCCATATAAAAAGCCAAAGCATACTTGAAATTGTGGGACTGAAGAGCCACCTTCAGTGGTGAAGGAAGACTCAGAAAAAGACTGGCAGGTAGAAATTTCCAAGGTGGAAATTGGGAAAACCAGCTCTGGGAAAAGGATGACCTTGTCCCGTGGATAGTAAGTAAGGCAGGGCTTTTTATAGTAGGCTCAGTTCACAGCATGGTGGGGTGGAAGAATTGCAACAAAGACACAACCTCAAAAATAAACTGTCAGATATCATAGGAGGCTAGGACTTGAAAAAGACATCCCCCAGGAACCAGTGAAAGAATTAATGGAGGAATCATAATGAGTAATGGGCTGCAATGGGTTCTTTAAGCAAATAAAGGTTTTACCAATAGGTATGTTGCCAATAGGAAATAACCCGGTGGGGTTTGAAAAACAGAATGGTCACCAAATAAATTCATTTATAATAAAGACAGCACTGTTATGTTTTGCTTAAAGCATGCAGCACACACACAGCAGAAAACAGAAAAACAGTAAATTCCTAGCTGCATTTATTACTGTCTAGATACTGGGCTTATCCAGAAATCTGATTAATGGGGCAAACAAACTATGCTGTAAACTGAAGGGTACTGAGGTTTGGATAGTGGACCTGAACTCTTGGTTCTGTCACTTGGCAATGACAAAAGGCAAAGACAAATGTGATTTAATAGAATTGGCAGTATGATAAACTACGGTTGGTGGGACCATAGCATGGTAACTAGTATGTGGTTTGAGTTGTCCTGCTGCAGCTTGCATAAGTAGTCCTCACACAACAAGGAAAGGTGGAAACAGGTACCCCACTCTGATTACTTTGGTAGAGGAGCGGGTTATAAATTATTATTATTATTATTAGTATTAGTATTAGTATTAATTATTATTATTATTATTATTTAGAATAAGCCAGTCAGGAATGTGTTGCTCTGGGAGTGACAACTGTGGGCTGCTCTTCTGGAGAGATAGGGGTACTTTATATTCTTTGGAAATGAACAGAACCATATCTGATGTGCAAAACTGCAGAGTGGTATACCATATGATCATGTGTTGTTGTTGTTGTTGTTGTTACAGCTTATTTACAAAGCACCATAAATTTACACAGCATTGTACAAAAGCAATTGAGTTAAAAACAGAGACCTGCCTGAGGAGTACAATCTAAAGTAAAAAAAAAATATAAGGGTAATACATGTTTAGATACAATAATAAAATATATTGGGAAACAGGTTAAAATAAACATAGTCTATCAATCACATTGTGTCTTGGAACACTTCCCTAAACAGAGTGAGTTAGTGCAATTTAGGTTGTTTTTGCTATAACACTTTTGTCTATGCTGAAATGCACATAATCCCATTATATCCCCTTTAGGTCATAGCTGTAGAAGAACACTGAAGAAGGCTCCAAATGGATGACCAGAGTCAATTAAATCATTAGCTCCCACAGCCTCTAGACTGAAAGCACTGTAGTTCTTGGACCTCTAAAATTCCTGACTTTCACAGTATAGAAAAGCTCAGTTTTAGATAGATCCTAGTTTTTTTATTTTGTCATAGAAGGTGTCAAAGCTTAAGGAATGCTAAGCTATGTTTAACTTACTCCTACTTTTTCTCTAGGCAAGCAGATTCCCAAGTTGTTCTTGTTAAACTCCAGCTCCCAGCAACCCTGACAATAGGCCATGCTGGCTGGGACCTCTGGAGAAATAGGGCCCGGGTACAGACTGGTGCTTTGCACCAGCCTGGGGCCAAAAGTAGGGCTTGGTAAGGCTTGTAAAACCTTGTAAAACCTTGCCGCACTACCATTTACACGGGGTGTGCCATGATGGTGTGCATCATGCACTACATCCAAATGGCGTGGCACACAAAGGATGACACAGCACCGCACCAGGGTGCTTATGGCATCTCTGTAGTGGTGACCTCATGTGTACAGCCCCTAAGTTTTGGGATCTCTGCCTTAAACAGTGATACTTGCTCAGGAGTTTAATTCATTCATTAATTAATATGCTGCTTTTCTCTCAGAAAAGGGCCCAAGGCAGCTAACAGATAAAATACCTAATGTTTTCGATAGAACTTACTCCCACATAAGTGAACACTCGGTTGGTCACTAAAGCTCTGTAGGCATTCTTATAGTCATCATACAGTCCTCTTTTGCATAGAAAAACAATTTAAAGGAAATGGAAGGCAAAAGAAGGAAGAAGCCATTTCTGGACACACTGGAAAGTCCAGGAAGAAAAAGCAACTTCTGCCATTCATTCAAGAGATGTGTTAGGGTGAACCAATCCCCAAAAGAGTCAACATATGGGTTGAAGTATTCTGTGATTCACTCACTTGAAGAAGCCAGGACAAAAGAACAAATCCATCCTGCACCACTGAGCCCTTGAGATATAGAGTACATTCTACTCCTTTCTCACATATTGAACAACTTTACTGAAGAAATGTCCTTACGTAATCAATGATAAGATAGATTTCATAGCTATTGTAAATGGAAAGAATCTTTTGCCAGGACTCCTTAAATCTTTCCATACAGCTCCATGAAAGGAATGATTAACTGCTCCTGGAAAGTACTAATTAACTATTAGTTTGGTGTCTTGTTCCAATTCCCTTTCACGTTCCAGCATTCATTAGGGAGAGCTATGCAAAACAGAAACTTCATATTGATTTTGTGAGTTCAAGATATTTGTCACTGACTAAAAACCAGGAGCAGCATGCAGAGTTGAGATGCAATTATGGTATTTTGGTACTTTGCACAGAAGCAGTTATATGCTTTATTCTGCACAGGCAATTCCAGTTAGCATAAGATTTTAGATTATGTCTTTGCATTTTTGAAAGAAAGCTCTCTATTTGTCTCAGGTTAGGGTGTTAGCTTGGGGACTACATTGGGGACATACTCTATATTTAAAAAAAAAATTAGTGGAGGTAGGAATAAGGTGGGAGTGAGAACAGAATGCTATTGATGTCCAAGCTACTACAATCTAGGATCATTTAACAATATTTAGGCCTCAACAGAATTGTTAATCCCAAATAAAGGAGCCCATTGAATGATCTGCTGAGTCAGTACAAACTTTATATAAATTCTATTGATTCAATAGGTCTCCTCTAGAAATAACATTTGGATTCAGGCCTGAGACTCAAAATCTAAATTTTAGAGGATGCAATGGGATAGGCGATGATGGTTGAGAGGCCCTACTTATTTATTACTAATATTTCAGGGTTTTTTTTAATAGTGAGCTTGAACTGATTTACAGAATACCAGAAGGGACAGAGTATTTTCCGTCTAGATTTAGAAAGGAATGATATGTTTCTAGCAATTAGCCTTCTCCTTTAAAAACTTGGTTTCAACCCTAAGTGAGGGGAAAACTGAGATAGGATGATGAAGCACAGCTGTAGGTAGCCAGTTACACTCTCACACATGAGTGGAAAGAATGGGGCTATACTCGCTTGACCTATCCACACTGTCACTTGGTCTTAGCTTCTTCTATACATTGAAGAGAGAAAATCGGAAGTATGGGAACTGAAGCTCTATTTGAGTGTACTCTGCACTGATATAGTCTTTTGATACAACTATGACTCTGTCCTGTAGAATCCCATTGGTTTTTTGTTTGTTTGTTTGTTTGTTTTTTGATGAGGTGATTTGATGTTTCTGCTAGAGAGCTCTAGTTCTTTCCCCTGAACTACAGCAGAGAACTCGACACCTCCCATCAAGCTGTAGATCCCAGGATTAAATAGGATGAAGCTATGACAGTTAAAGTACAGATGGCCCACCATATGCATTGATTTTTATCCATGGATTCAATCATCCAGAAGTTGAAAGTATTTTTAAACTTTTTAAAAATATTTTTAAAAACAATACTTTTTTGGCCATTATAAGGGAAACCATTTTACTATGCCAGTGTATTTAATGGGACTTGACTACCTATTGATTTTGGTGTCCATGGCAGGGAAGGGGGTGCAGGAACCAAACCCCAGTGGATACCAAAGGGTCATTGTAGTATCAAAGTGTTTTAACTGCGTAATACAGATACACTTGTTTGAAGGCACACAGCGTGGAATACTTCACAAACAGGGTTTTAGGCAGATTGTGAACCACACACATCAAGCAGATTCTCCATGTCACATCTTCAGTTTCAACAGGGAAAAAAGTAGGATACTATATTTGGACAGTAAAAATAAAATGCACAGACATATGATGGGAGACACCTGGCTTGACGGCAGGACATGCAAAAGGGATATTCGAGTTTTTGTAGACCACAGGCTGAACCTGAGTCAGCAGTGTGATGAGAAATCTAAGAAAGCTAATGCAACTTGTATAGACTGCATCAATATCAACATAGTGCCTAGACTGAAGAAAATAACAGTAACACTCTATTCTGCTTTGGTCTGACCTTATCCGGAATAGTGTGTCCTGTTCTGGGCACCACAATTCAAGAAGGATGTTGACAAGCTGGAGTGTGTCCAGAGGACAGTGACTAAAATGATGAAATGTCTGGAAACCGTGCCTTATGAGGAGTGACTTAGAAAGCTGGGTATGTTTAGCCTGGAGAACAGCAGGTTAAGGGGTGACATGATAACCATGTTTAAATATTTGAAGGGAATGTCATACTGATAATGGAGCATTCCCATTTTCTGCTGCTGTAGAGTCTGGGTATGAAGCAATGAATTCAAGCTACAGAAAAAGAGATGCCACCTCAACATTAGCTCGTATTTCCTGATGATAAGAGCTGTTCAGTAGTGGAAGAAGCTGCCTTGGAGTGTGGCGGAGTCTCCTTTTTTTGTAGGCTTTTAAACAGAGGCTGGGTGGCCATCTGTTGGGGGTGCTTTGATTGTGTATTCCTGCATGGCAGGGAATTGGACTGGATGGCCCTTGTTGTCTCTTCCAACTCTATGATTTCATGATTCTATGATTCTCTTTCAACACTGCAGGGATGAAGAACCAGGAAAGGGAGAAATGGAACAGAGGAACAACTCAGGGCAGGCCAAAGCATTTTTCGCTGATGGGGGCAATGGAAAATGGCACATTTTTCATTCACCTTACAGAAAGTGGCCAGACTGGAAGTTGATTGACAGGGGATGATGCTTCACCACATATCAAGCCAATTTGTGGTTGCAAGCTGTGGGGCAGGAATAGCTCTGTCCTGTAAGAGAGGGGAGTGGCTGAGGAACGCCATCAAGGGAGGGCTGCCAATGTTACCTGGCCCAGCAAATGGTGTATGAGGGGATTGCTTCATCCTGATCTTTCCTCTGCTCTCTCCCCAGTTTGTTGCTGAATGTCCCAATGAACCTGGAAAAAAATAGAGCTGGTGCAAAATTTCTCAGCGCACAGACTAGGTAGCATTATTATCACCTACTAAAGGCTTGGCTGATGGCAGCATCTTGATCAAATGTCTTCAAGCACTTTAATTTCAAATGGAATCACTGCCTGTAAATAAGTTGGGACTCATGGCTAGCATCCAGTAATCCACTTAGCTATTTACTTAAGGCATACTTGGGCAGACTATGTGTACGGAGCTGCTCCGAGCCATGAAATGTAATAAGAACCTTATTTGTTACCAGAACTGGTTTTACATAATGCTAAGGCAGCTTCTCATAATAACCATGTAGTATAGGACAATAGCTCTCAAATACTAAATGGCTTTCCATCCTCCCTTCATTCCACCTTCTGAATGTTCTGTCTCAGATCAATGCAAATAGTACAGGGTAGAATTGTTGCCTCCGGCATCCATTATTGTGCACCAGCATAAAAATGACATCTGTATGGTTATAGCATGTGGGGGCTCCAGTACTGGATTGAGCAATTTATTCAACAGAGATTGACAAAATGCAGCCCATGGACTACTCATACATCCCAGGATCATTTTTGTGATCCCTGTGTCCCTGCAGGGATTACAAAATGATGAGGATGACAATGACGACGACGACGATGATGTTGTTGTTGGTTTTTTTTAATGCCACTAATTACTTGCTGCTGGTGGCGGCAGAGGCATTTTCACATTTTCACATGAGCCATTTTAGAGGCCTTTCGAAAAACAAGAAATGGACAGGAAATGATGTCCAGATATTCCCTGTTAAAAAGACCTCTCTTGGCTCACCCCCCCCCCAAATATGGCAAAATGACCCCATGTTCCCTAGAACAGCATTTGGAGCCCCAAAATCTTGATCATGTTGTTGTTGTTGTTGTTGTTTGCAGTGTGCAACCCTCCAAGGTCATCAGGAGGACTAATACATGTCCACCAACATTTCTTATATGGAATCTTATATGGAATGTGTGGTGAAGCAACATTGGAATGTGGTCAAGATAGCAAATGTTACCAATGAGAAATGTTACCAATGAGCTAGGAGAGACTGCAGCAGTTTGCTTTTGGCTGAGCCTACTGGGAAGGGCAAGATTCTGCCCCTCCCTTCCTCTTTGCCCAGGTTGGTTCACAGAGTGCAAATTTTTTTCCACTTTGAATTCAGTTTGCAAGAATTGAGGTAAGTCAAGAGAGGGGGAAAGTGGGAGAAGGAGAGAGAAACTGGGACATTTTAAAAGCTGGGAGAAAATGGGATAGCAGAAGTTTAATTGGGACTGTCCCTGCCAAACCAGGATTGCTGGTGGGTATTAAAAACTTCCTGTCCTTTTATGGTGTCCCTTGAGGAAACCACCCCATTCTGACTAATTGTGGGACCAGACCTGTACTATAGCCTCTCTCAGTTGTCTACCCCTGTTGTACAAGCACTAGTGTAATGGATACCAAATAGTACGGTTAGCCCTCCATGTTCTTTATCCATGGATTCAAGTATCCAGAAATTAAAATGTTTAAAAAATATAAATAAACCTTAATTTTGCCCTTTTATATATTATTTATTTTACTATCCATTATATTTAATGGAACTTGAACATCCAAGGATTTTGGTCTTCACAGGAGAGTCCTGGAACTGAATCCCAGTGGATACCAAGGGCCCATTGCATGTCTGTCAAGTAATTGTGGTGTTTGTGAGCTGATTTGTTTTGATGCCCTTTCTCTTCCCTGAACCCATGTATACAGGTTTAGCTCACCATTGATACCTGCTGAAAAAAAGAATTTGGGATACCTAACATACAGAAAAACTTGCACAAGGCATGACAGCTTCAAAAGGTCTTATCAGTCATTATGGTTTTAGTCATAACTGACTTTCCTATACTGATTACATAAATAAAAAAGTACACCACCCAAACTCAGTGTTACTGCAAATTAACTGCTGGAATGACATTTTGAATGTTGAATTTAACACCTCAGAAAAAGACCTTACGTCATCTCAGCCCACTCATAGACAAGTTGGGCCCAATAACAGACATTTTATTTTTACATTTTTATATTCAACTGACTAATTGCATTCTTTTTTTCTTTTTCTTCTTTTGCTTGTTTGTTACTGCATTTCTGGAAACAAATCTTTAATAAGAAAAAATCAGTAGATTGATGTTCCTTTTTGTGTTTTAGTTGATAAACATGTCAGTCAATCTGAGATAGGGTGGTGACTAGGGAAAGAAACAAATCTGTCTTTTATCCACTATCAGACAAGCTGCTTTTTTAAATATAAAATAAAATAGGTAGTTGAAGTTCATTTCATCCCAGACATAAAGAAATCTGTGATTTTTTTGGTGAATCCCCACCAAAAACAAACTAAAATGAAATCTTCCTCAACTATAGCATCCGCCTTAAATGGATAGTATTATTCTCAGCGTGGAGACAACAATGTTGCATGTGCTTGTATGGAAATGCTATAATAGTCCAGTGTGCTAAAGAAATATTATAGTGCTATATTCTACTTTAACAAACATGGCAACAGCATATGAAAATCTAGGATGCCTATGGAATGCCATTTAAAATTTTCAGCCAGAGAGCTCTTGGATCTCACTAAACTACAAACCACAGAATTCCAGAGAATGCTGCCATGGCAGTTAAAGTGGAATATAGGACTATAACAGTGTAATGTGATAAGTATCTGAGATGTTAAAAATGAAGTGTTTCTGAGTAAAAAAAAGGGTGTGTGTGTGGGTGAAATGGTAACAATGATTCAACACAAACACGTTTTAATATATAGACATTCCAAGACAGACCTTTAAAAGTTAATCACTCTAATTCCTTCTGGTTGGATCAGCCAATGTATCAATTCCAGTTTCTTCAATATTCCATTTTTTCTTCTTCAAAATCTCAGGTGCTTTGGTCATGTTGCATAGAACTCCCAACATAAAAATAAATGTCAGTGTTTGTAAATTCTTACCAAAATCAAATTTTAACAAAACTCTCAAATGTGCGTATCAGTGGTCAATTGGTGTAAATTCAGCTATAATCACAAGGCTTGAAATCAATAATTTAGGGGAGAAATAAGCATATTTGTGCCCTACAAAGTTCTGAGCAGAAGGAACATCTCTCTAAAGTGAGAGAGCAGGTTTGCTAGCACTATTTCCTTCCTTTTCAGTGCCTCTCCAAGTCACAGTAGCTAGGAAACATTTCAGGAGATGATGAAAGGCAAACAGGGAAACTGGCAGATGTGAAACATGCCCTTAGAGAAGACATTTCTTCTAATTCCCTGTGGATTTATTATTCCTGTTGGATGCCATTTTCAGACATTGCCTCATCATCAATGGCTATGGCTATTCCAAGGATGTCTTTACTATCTGTTTAGGTCCTGCTGTTAGCGAAAAATGCAAACAATCTTACTGCCTCATAAATACAAGAATCTCAATATTTATCTTGGAATTGCTTTTGACCATGAGCCAGGAAGACTGAAGATGCCTTGCATTTCTTGTGTTGGCTTGTTTGCTTTCCTTTGTGAACACACAAGCTGAGATCAAAGCTAGAGGTCTAAAACTTCATTGTTTGTTTTCTTGAAGGCCCCATGAAATGATGGATATCTACAAGATTAAGTGAACTATTGTGATTACATCCCTTACTAAATTCCATTGAAATGTTTGAGCCATGATCATATTACATAGATCTCACAATGGAAGTGTTGAGTGTATACAAATTTAGAGGAGTTACCATAATTTGCAGAGTAATTATTATTCCTGTTCCTGTAATAGCATTGCCTCTGAACTACAATTTCTCTGGGGATGGTTTTGCATCTGCATCACAAAGTCAGCCAGCAAATAATCCCAACTCATAGTAAGGGAAGGAGATATATATGGCGCCACTTACTGCTTTTCCTGGTGGGGAAGGTATTGGCTGTTAACATGCTGCCAATCATTTATACATGTTGTTCTTGTTAAGTGCCTTCAAGTTGACTTTAACTTATGATGACCCTGTGAATAAGAGACCTCCAAGTCACCCTATCCTCAACTGGCTGGCTCAGCTCTTGCAGATTTGTGGCTGTGGCTTCTCTGATTGAATCTATCCATCTGAAATGTGGCCATCTTCTTTTCCTATTGCCTTCTACTTTACCAAGAATTTATCCATCCATCCATCCCAAGTACCCAGGGAAATATCCACAGGACTAAACTATTTTAGCCCTGCAGAAGAACAAAACATGGGAATTTACTCTTTTCCTAGGCCCGTTCATGTTTTACAATTAAAGTATTATGACTCTGCCTTAACTCTCATGGTTCAGTCACATTAAATTCTGGGATTTTCTCGTTAGGGAGCAGTATTCAGAATTCTCTGCTGAAGAGCAATATGCCTCACAAAACTACCAAGCCCAGGATTCCATAGGATACAGCCATGACAGTTAAATTGGAACCATAGTGCTATAATTGTGAAATGTGAAAGGGTTCCAAGTCATATCATCTGTTTATATAGCCCAGTAGTATCTCCTCTGATTCACAGAATCTATCCAGGGTTTCATGTAGAAAAATACTTTCCCCATTATCTGCTCTCTGATTCACAGAATCTCTCCAGGGTTTCATGTAGAAAAATACCTATTATCTGCTCTCTGGTCTTTCCTTAAAATGTGGTTGAAACAGGAGTCCATTTCATGCAAAACAGGTGCTTTAATCTAGGCCATGTCTCCTTCTCAAGGATAGGTCAACATAGGTTAGGCTACCTTATTCTGATGTCTTAAAAACCATACAACATGAGGATGAATATAGATTTGATCTGTGGACTTCTCCAGGCTGTAGCCACTTTGCCATATTGGATCTTGTAAACATTAACAGTGATACAGAAGAAAGCAAGGAGTAAATGTGAAGTTAGCAACTGGAATGGGGCTTAGGAGACCTAGGTTTTAGTCTCCAGTGAGACACAAAACTCTCTGTGTAATCTTGAGCCAGTCATTCTCTCCGAACTTGACTTACCTTATGTTTATGATAAAATACTGGGGAAAGGAGAGCCATGTAGGCTGTATTTTTGCTCATTATCAGAATATAATTGTGATTACTAAAGAAAGAAAGGAACCCATGGAAATACTTCAAAATTTTACTTCACCAGGTTATGTCTATGAATTTTCCCATTTAAACCTAGGCACAATATTCCTGAATCCTATTTGAAAATTAATTCGATTCCTTATCTTAAAGACTGCATTACATTTCCAAAAGTGTATAGATCACTTTCCAAACTTCATTTTAGTGTTGCAAATTGACTGTAAAATTTGACAATTTTAAGTTAATTCATTCTGTAAATGACAAGACATAGCTAAAAATAATAGGATTGATAATTTTTTTTAAAAAAAAAAAAACTTTTATATCAGAAGATTGAAAGACTTCTCAAATTCTGTAGAATGTAAACTTTTAATGTTAAGTCCATATATACATTGGAATGTGGATGTTGCTTTCTTAGGCTGCTGTCACACTGCAGAAATAAAGCAGTTCGAGACCACTTTAACTTTCATAGCTCAATGCTGTAGAATTTTGGGATTTCTAGTTTTGTGAGATTTAGTCTTCCCTGATAGAAAGCTCTGGTACCCCACTAATCTACAGATCCCAGGATTCCATAGCACTGAGCCATGGCAGCTAAAGCAGTGTTAAACTACAGTATTTCTGAACTGCAGATGAGGCCTTAGTCTATAAAAAGTGCAATGTGAGGCATCCCTAGCGGTGCAATATTGTAGTTCTGTATCTGGTAGCAAACCCTTTGCAACTCAGTGGTCCTAACTTTTAAGTAAACCTAACTAGGTTAGTACTATTAAAAGATTTTCTATGAAAGAGCTGGCCAAGTCCTTTGTGCTCAGAATCCATGGAGATGGATTCAGCAAGGAGAAAAGTCACTGCAGCAAAGAGAAAAGAACTCCTGTAAAAAGCAAACCTCTCCTTGTCATACTAATTCCCTATGTATAAAATAAAACTTGAAACTGAACGTGAAAAGTGTTAAAGAAATAAACTTGTCTCTGTTGGCTTTCTTGCACAAAGAGGCACAAAATTCTAACATTCCCCCATCTCCATGTGATTCTTAATGAAGCAACATTAATCAAGTTTCCTGGAATGCTTAAGCAAATATTTCCTTTTTCCCTGCACCTCTTTGGAGTTTTTATTTTGTTTTGCTTTTGCATGAAATCAGAATGTGTAAATGAAAGAAATATTCCCTAAGAGCGCAAGGGCCAGCTGGACAAGCTCTCTCACTCCCTTTTGCAGGCTCAAACTGCTTAGGAATATAAGAGCAAACAAGACTGAGGCTTGGTTGGCTTCATGTGACTTGCCTCATGCGACTTGCCACATCTGACCTGTTCCAGTGAACCAGATTTGAGCTCTCAATATTCCTCCAGCAGAAGCTGGAAAAGTTCACTAATAGCTAAGCAGAAATGGTTCAGAGGAAAGAGTTTTCTGCACAAGGTGTCTAACCAGGAAAATAATTTCTAATGAACCATTCTTGATTCACAGACACACGGAGCCCTTGGAACAAAGTGGAATCCAATATCAGGAGTATTGGTGTTTATACAGTTTGACCTGTGGAAGTTGCTTCTTCTCAACTTCAAAAGTTCTCTCTTGGTCTGTGAATGGGAATGGGAGCAGGAAGCAGACAATCCTTACAGCAAATCTGTCAGAAAAATAAAGGAATGCAAGCAAGAACAGCGGTACATTTAAAAGAAAGATGCCACTAAGTTTTTCTTTTAATATAAAGGTGCTAGATATTATTTGAATCTAAAAAATTTTATCTTAATTAGAAGTGATCTTTGATTGTAACACTAATTTCAAAGGCAACATTTAAGTATGTTGATAACATAATAACGGAGTGGGGGAGTAGAAATCAAGCCATGTCCCATGTTTATATCTTAGGTCATTTCAGAAGAATGATTGGAATATGTGGAACTCCATAGCTAAATAAGGGCTCGTTATATCTCTATTTCTCAGCTTTGTACCATGCGGCTTGAACAACAGATAACTTATTAATGCATATCATATTTGCATTGCCTATTAATAAAACATTTGTCTAAGCAATAACCAAACATAATCTCTTCTAGATAGGTTCTTTTCTTCACTCCCACCTCCCACCTCCCATTTAATAATTTCAGGCATGACCCCACTAAAGTTAAGCACATTCATTTTCTACTCAATTCAGTTAAGCAGAGGTTTAATGTCTGCTTTAGCATTATTTGGGGATATAAAGAGATAGGAAGGAGGAATGCTCCAATGCCCAGAAGTATATTTCATTTTGAGTTAGGTTTACATTCAGCACACATTTCTTTTGGGAGCCTGTGTGGTTTAGGTGACAGGTATATAGAACAAGTTAGCAGTGGCTTAGTGCCAATGTGCAATATGCATTTTACTAGCATAGATTTCTTAGAAGCTTGCTGCATTAACATGCAATTAGAAACCAATAACTGATTTTATCTGGTCAGGATAGAAGCCAAAGGTTGAAGTGAGCAGCTGCTACCATACCTGAAACAAATTGAGGTCCTACAGTATCACCCTGTAATTGTCTTCTGCTGTTGTTTAGCCCATATTTCCAGTAGGTTAGATATATCTCTGCTCAGAGTCTCAGTGGACACAGAAGAGCATCAGGCAATGGATAATTGCCCTCTGGATGCCTTGATATCAGTCATACACAAGTCCTATGTGAGCATTTGCCTGCTTGTGTGTAAAGCTAAATTGGATATGGAGGTGTAGCTACATATGTAAACCCAAACCTGAATATTGTCATATGCTTACCACCATTCCAGGTCTTATATTCAGCACCAAGATCTTTATCCAGCTCTTTTAGTGGGTTCTGTTGAATATTGTTGCATAACTCCTGGGATCAGGAGCCGAGTATAAAGGTTCTTCATCACAGAAGCTTTGTCAACCAAATGTAGCTATAAACTCTTATACAGACCTTTATACTCAACACACAAAGCCTGGGATGCTGCTAGGTATGTGGCATTGCTGGGGAGGGGTGCTTGTATTGCATTATCATGTACCAGTTCTTAGTTTAGCCCTAAGTGTGCACAGGAAAACAACATAGGAGTTTATCAGACGGGAGGAATTTCTCTTTATTTTGAATGGAGCCAATTGGAGCCAATTCAAATTCATGTGAATTTGCTAGTTTAATGAATTTATGTGAATCCAATTGTATTTGGAATGCGTTCAGAATGACTTCCCATTACCTGAAAATGACTTCCCATTGCCCAAAATTGCGTGAGATGCTTTAATACGAAATAACGTAAAACCCATGATTGCATTTGGAATGACTTCCCTTTTGCCCGAAATTGCGTAAGATACTTTAATACGCAATAATGCGAAACCCCATGATTGCGTTTGGATTGCGATTAGATTATACTTCGAATTTCCGTCATCTGATAAACTCTATAGAGCAACAGTGACAGATCTGAGTCCATACTGGAACATCTGATGAGAAGAGGGCAGGGATGTAAATCCTTGATTATTTTTTCCTTACTTGCAAAGATAAATAATTACTGCCATTCAGGATGTTTATGAGTGATATTCTCACCCTATCTCATGAGTGATCTTCACTGTGATAGGCAGAAGCAAGACCCCTGTCACAATTCCAGCTTCTTCTGAGTGTAAAGGGATGCTGTGCCTGCCTCCTGTTGCATTTTGTGGTTTGTAGTTCAGTGAGGCTTAAGAGCTCTCTGGTTGAATAGTCTAAATTCCCCTTCCTAAACTACAAGTGACAGAATGCAACAGGAGGTAGGCACAGCATTTAAAGCAGCCTAGCCTCATTGTAAGATTTAAGTGATAAGCTTGTAAATTGGGACTGGAGGATTTTCACAGTCCCTATGAATCTGAAACTCTAGATTACTCATTCATAACTCCGCAGTGGAATTCTTGTCATTCTTTCAATCTGTAAGAAATACTAAGATAATGACTTAGATACAGAAATCTGTCTACAGAATGTTAGTCCAGAAGCTGACTTTCCCATTCTTCTCTCCTTGGAATCCCAGAGCCCACTGAACTCTCCTGAAGATGAGAGGACCCTGATGGATGGTGTGGCTTCTGATGGAGCTGTGGAGGAAGAGGGAGATGGTCCCACAGATATTACTTACATCTTATTATCTGAAGTGTATCATCCATATGCTTTTCAGAAGAATTCCATATATGGACGATGTTCTAAACAATTCAGAGATGTATTTAGAAATATTAGGTACTATTATTAGATATATCTAATGCTATGAAAGCCATCATAGTATAGTGGTTTGAGTGTTGGGCTAGAACTCTGGGAGAACAGGGTTCAAATCTCTGGTCAGCCCTGGAAATCCACTGGATAACCTTGGACAAGTTACACTCTCTCAGCCATTGAGGTTGGTGATGGCAAACCAAGAAAACTTTATAAGGTTGACTCGAAGGCACACGACAACATCACTAGTATTTGTATCATTCTTATTACTAACTTTTAATTGCAAGATGTACAATATAGTTAAAAGCATATAAAAATTCTGCATCAGACACAGAATTAAGCTATTAGCAGCATTAGGAATAATGTTCTGTAATAATGCTCTTCCAGAACATGGCCCCATAGTCCAAAAAAACCACAAAAACTATAGCATTAAAAATATTTGAAACATGCAATTAAAATGATAACAAGCCGTTTATGGAACAGTAATGATTAAATATTGGAGTAACATGTAAAAGCCCTTTCTTTTAAAACCTTCAGTTTCCAAAAGGAGAGGAGAGCAAGAAGAGGGCTATTCTAGACTTCCTAGAAAGACAATCGCAAAGCCTAGGGGAATCCACAAAGTAAACAGTCTCCTGTGTGCCAATTAAGGTTGTGGGACCAAGTAAGGCAAGCAGAATTAGATTTTTTCCCCAAAAAATTTGAACCATAAAGGATAGATAACAGTTCGACTTAGCGGTATCAAATGTGAAAAGCCAAGATTGTGAAGTCGAAGGTTTTCATGGCCTGCATCCATAGTTTGTTGTGAGTTTTTTTGGGCTATGTGGCCATGCTCTAGAAGAGTAGAACTCTTCTAGAACATGGCCACATAGCCCAAAAACCCTACAACAAGCTACAAAAACTAACATTATTTTAGAATCATGCTCTCCCTCAAGTGGTAGGAGTTTACATACACTTTACTCTAGCTTCTTTGATTTCTCTAATCCTGAGATGTCAACAGTTCCAACAATTAATATTATTTTACAGAACATTATTTAGAGAACATTATCTCTTAATTATCATTGGTGCTACTTCACAGGATTTGTATTTTGAAAGAACTAAGAAAAGAACAATGTGTTCAGAGAAAAGATACAAATAATGAAAAGAAATTATAATGAGAAGAGGAGAATGGTAGTATAACTGAAGGAAAAATATGGGAGGATGGAATTCTGACAGACAAGAGATGGGTGGTACTACAGAGCTGGGGTAAGTGATCATACAGCTGATCTCTGGTGAGAGAGAGGTGGGCTGAGGATGCTTACAGGAGTGCATGAAAATAGTTCCCATAGCAACACACTTCAGTTCTTAACACTTGCTAAGATTGAGCCCTACACAATTGTTATATGAAATTGCTGGAATGAAACAAAGAGAAATAACCTGGTTCTAATGGTTCTAGATGGCTTCGTTGTTTTTTTGTGACTGATAAGATGTGACATTTTTTCATCATGGACATGCAGATAGTGCTGTCTTGTTCTTCCACCTTCACTGTAGGATTGTTGATGACAATTAAATGAAAGACCTTGACATTAATTGAATATTTAATGCATAGATACCCCTACATAAATTCTACATGGCTATGCTTAGCCTAATAATATTAGAAAAGTAATCTATGGCTCTTCCACTATTACTGTCATACAATCAAGACAGGGCTTAGGACTAATTTCACTTCCATGCCAGATCACTGATGTTCCCTGTCAATGTAGAAAAAAAGTGGGTAACGGCATGCTCCATTGGCCATTTTCGCCAACTTTTCCATCTCACTGGATTTCAGGAATGTAGGTAACAACTGTTTAAGAAATTCTTGGCCATCTTTTTGTTGTTCACTGCTTTCAAGTTGATCCCAATTCATGGTCACCCTATGAATGAGACATCTCCAAGATTCCCTATCCTCCACTGCTTTGCATAGGTCCTGTTAATTCATACCTATTGATTTTCTTCTTATCTGCTTTCTTCACTGTCCAGCTCTGACATTCATACATGTTAATGGGGAATATAATGGCTTGTATGAGTCTGACTTTAGTGCTTAGTTGTATATCTTTAATCGTTAGGATCTTAGTGTGGAAATTGCTGGTAAACATTTGGTACACAACTCTGGTGCTGCCCCAAACAATCAGGTCCATTTCCTTACAGAAGAAGTATAGAGAAAGCATTGGCATGGCACCATGGTCCAGGATGATGCTCTAGTAGCCTTCTGAGCCATAGACAGCTACTACCACCAACCTTTGTCAGTATCTGTAAGACCTGTGGCAGAAGCTGCTGAATTTCAGACCCACCACCACCAGGAAGTGCATGGAGGGACAGCTGGGGTTTGTTTGTTATGTTACACAGGTATGCAGCTGTGCAAGGCAGGGTGAGTGCATTGCCCTTTTCTGCCCCCCCCCCCCCAATTGAATGTTTGCTTCAGCCTCCAAATTTCAAACTTTGGAGAGAGTAAGACATTCAAAATGGTTCATATTTTAAGCTCTTATATATTTTGTGTTCACATTCTCTTGGTAACTTTGCTTGATCCTTTTTAAAAAAATGTTTACTTTATTTCTAAATTTTCATCTGAAATGTTAAGTTACTGCATTGCTCAGAATTTGGGGGATGAAGGAAAATTTCATTGTGGGGCCCAGAATACTTATTGGGGGCAATGCTTTTCATTTACCTCCATCCACCTACCCATAACTACACCCCTGGAGTACCCTCCCAAAATCCTGTCCCTGCCAGATCTAACCTGGACTTCTTGTTTTGTAGCTAAAAGTCTTAAAGACAGTTCTTTGAATGTTCAGCTGACAATTCTTAGAATCAACCATAACTTTTGATTGGAAATAAGGGCCAAAACAGGCCAGCCCAAAGGGGTGGCAACCACACATCGTGGCCCCAATCTGGCTTTTTCTGGTGCAGAAAGAAGCAGCAAAATGCTGCTCCTTGAAAAAGGGCACTCTTTCCACCACCACCACTACCACCACCACAGATTTTCAGCACTCTTGCAGTGTGCAGAGTCTAAACACTGTGCTGCCAGGGTGCTGAAAAGCTGCCAATCAGCTGGGCAGATTCATGGCAGTTTCCTGCCAGCTTGGGAGTGTGCATTGTGCGTACGCCATGCCCCCAAGTCAGAAGGAAACTGGCATATTTTGCCAGTCTGTTCCAACCCTAACTCCAAATTAAGTTAGGGTCGACCCATCAGCATTTATACAGAAATAGAAAAGACAGAAAGACAAGGGAAGAAAAAACATTTTAAAATGTCCAAGAGAAGCAGTAGTGCAGGGAAGCATTTTCTTCTGCATAATTAGCACTAGGTGTTCCCTTCATGTGTGCATTATAAACATGATCTTTACATGCTGTCAAATTACCAAGGGTTATAGCAATGTATTAGCTCTGATATCAGAGCGTATACCACTTGCTGGAGGGCATGAGTTGCAGGGTGCTATTGAATTCATGGTGCAGGTTCCCCATAAGAACCTCTTGGCCACTGTGCAAGTGAAATCCTGTATTAAAACTTTGGTTTCATCCTTCATGACTTTTCTCATAGTTATTAGGTAAGCGTAGCTATGTAGAATTTCTATAATTTGCATGGGAATGCCTAGGCATCAAGTTTCCACCTAATTTCAAAATCTTTCATTTCTTATCTTCACTTCACTTCTTCACTTCACTTCTTAATCTCACAGTGAGCATTGTTATTTGCCATCATTATTGACAAAAATCACATTGGTTCAATATATCTGCATTATTTCTCTAATTTTCTTTCCTATTAATTTACTGCAAAACTGCAACCTCTTCTATAAATTAATTCAGAGTGGCTTGAAACAAATTTCAAACAAAAGTACACCAAGAAAAAAACAGGTTGCATAAGAAAAAATCAGCTAGAATAAAAGTGACCTTTTTAAAAAATCTGTGCTATCAACAGCCCATGCTTCATTGTAGCTGAAATTATGGTCCAATATCAAATTTAGGTGACACGTGTATTTAATTCAGTACTTCAGATTACATTCCAAAGTACTAATGTTTCTGTTATTTTTAGGTTGGTTCTGAAAGTACCCTCCCTCTACACACTGCAATTGCTTTCTGTGATGAATTGGAAATTTTAAGCTTGAGCATGATATATCTTTTCCAATCAGATTTGTTTTAGTATGGTATCAGATAAGAGATGCTAACACCCCTTTATTATTTGAAAGTTTGTTAATGCTGACAGGATCTACCTCAAGGGAAAATAGTAGAGGAAAATGAACATCATTCCACTCCCAAGCTTCTAATATTCTCATGACTTCGCCCATCCAAACTGATTTCTATTACATGGTCCACCAACCTGAAGGAGACCTTAAGTTAACCTTGAGTTTGGGATGGCAGACGAAGCAGTTAATCATGCACAGAAGGCTAAAACAAGGAGGTTGTGAAAACCAGAGAGGGATGAGCAACAAATGAACTTATTAAATGGTGCAATTTCACTACTGTCTAGCTAACAAAATATATAGGCACTGTACATACACATATTTAATAACTTTTCACTCACCTCCTCCACAGAACACTGCACACATAATAGCCAAGTCAGACTGCTTGTGAGACCCTTAAAAACTTTAATTGACAGGTAAACAGACAGCCTGGAGCTGAGAGTCCTTAGGTCAAGAAGAATAGCTTGTAGCCTATCGATACAATGCGGTTTAAAATTACATTAAGTATACGTGTTAAATTTGTTAGGTGAAGTCTCCAGTGGATTGTGAAATGCTGAATGGAGCCAATATGAAACCATACTATTAGCTCTTTGTTCACTTTCCTTTGTGCTCCATCAAGAGACATATAGTGGCTATATTAGTGATTGCTGACTTTGATCACTCTGTAGATTAGAACCCTTCTCCCTCTAAAACTACTATGCTAAAACCATTATTAGATTTTAATCTTCTTTTCAAACAGAACTGTGATTGCTGACTAACACTGAATTTTTACCCTTGGGGTAAAAGCAAATATGATCATTCTTGAATCCAGAGATCTTGTGCATAGAACTTGCCTTCTCCCTATCTTTTGTTTTTGGATGTCATTGAATAACAATGACATGTCCTAGCCCTTAAGACCGCCACTTTGTGCCCGTCTAGATGTATTGACATGTAAGCCACTGTTGAGTATAAGTCATCTGTCTCTTGGCATACTAGTGACAAAAGCAGGCATGAGTTGAACTCACACCTGCTTTTTTTTCATTCTGCATACTGGTATTCTCTTTCACCCTCAACAATGATCACACACTCCACAGACTTACCATTTGGCCCCTGAAGCTCCCACCCATGGTCATTCTGTGGTTGGTGGAGAACAGAGGGTGGTTGCTGGAGAAGCATCTGGCTATATCTCAGCAGGCCAACCCAGAACAATTACACCATATTCTTAGGTCCCTGGAGGATCCCAGTGAATCTCAGTGAATAATCTTTCTGGGTCTGACTATAGGGACATAGCCACTACTACAATCCACTTCTACAATCCATTCCCTTCCATGCTACACCATCCATGAAATGGATCTCTCGAGGCTGATGCAGCTCAACAGTAAGTCTGAGAGGAGTTGATGAACAGCACAGCTATAGTGTAGTTCCATGCATGCAACTATTATGCTGCAATGGGGAAAGTTTCACTTTCTCCCACATTCACTTTTAAATAAATAAATAAAGTCTTTGTCATAGCAATTGTGAAGAAATTTGTAAATTTTGTTAATTAAAAACACACAGAGACACAAACCAAACCAAATGAAATGCTCTCCCATTCCTAAAAGTCTGTTCTGAAGTTTAAAATTGCAGCTCTTCCTTACATATGCAGCCTGCTCAGATAAATTGTGAGGCTGGTAGAATGTTATTTTCTTTTATGAAGGGAATCCCAATACCCAATGAAGATGAATTAAGAAATCCAGTTTTATTCATTGTTATTCCTTCTGCTGTTGTAAAACAGGAGCAGGTGCACAAGGTTTATTTTCCTGTGTAAACTCATATTTTGCACACGTCAGTAACCTTCCAGAAGAGTGTATTCCTCTTTCTCCATGTCTTACGATAAATAGATTTAATTTACCACTGCCATATCTCCCTGTTAAAGTTTTCATTGTAATGGGTCTGGGTGACTTTGTTCTTCTTTAAACTAAATGCCAGCCATAAGGTAGGAGTGGGAAGGAACAGATGGAGGGTTCATTTTTCAAACTATGTTGGCATTAAATTGCATTCTTTAAATGTTACACTTTGACTGTAGGTTTTGTAAATTATAAATGATAACTTTAGTCAAACAGAGTGATCTGGCTGATATAAAATTAACGTAACGATTTGTGTCACATAGAAAACAGAGAAACACAGCTCCATATGTTAGTGTTAAAAGGGATTATTGAAAAGTTGATGGTTTTCACCTTCAGAAAAGAAACTTATTTGTTTTGAAATACCTAAAACTTTATTTATAAAATATAATTTCACGACAGATAAAAATGGTTTGTATATTTTATGAGGACAGACCATTTGCTAACATGACATTGTAATAATGTCTGTATCAGAGGAAATACAGTGTCATGGAAATTGTTTAGTATTAGTCCTAGTTTTAACAGAGAGTGTGGTTTAGGGGTTTGAAAGCTGGACTATAACTTTGGAGACCAGGGTTCAAATCTCCCCTCAGCCATGGAAAGCCACTGGATGACCTTGGGCAAATTCTCTCACCTGCAGAGGCAAGCAAAGGCAAATCCCTTATGAACAATTTCTGCCAATAAAACCCTGTGATAGTTTTACCTTAGGGTTGCCATACGTCAGAAATGACTTGAAGGCACACAACGATGACAACAACAAACAACAACACATTTATCACTTGTTATCTACATGTTTTTAGATCTAGCTGCAGTCTTTACCTGAGAGCAAGCCTGTGACTCTTATTTCACCATTGGCATGCATTGCAGAGGTGTGCAAGGCCCAGGAGAGGCTTAGCTCTTGGAAAGCTAGGTTGAGGTGGTGGCCAGGAGCACCTTTACCCATATTCAGCCCATGTACCAGCTATGCTTTCTACTGGGGAAGGCAATTCTGGCCACCATGGTTCATACCTTAGTTGCCTATTGTAATGCACTCTACATGGAGCTGCTCTTGAAAAGTGTTTGGAAACCTCCGCTAGTGCCAAATGCAGCAGCCAGGCTGGTGTCAGGTGTCCCTTTTCGAGACAGTATAACACGAGTCCTGCAAGAACAACTCTGGTTTTCACTTTCCTCCCAAGTTCAATTCAAGGTACAAAGCCCTAAATGACTTGAGGTCAGGATATCTGAAAGATGGCCTCCTTTCATATGAGCCTGCCAGAAATGTGAGATCCTGTTGCATGCCAAAAACACCTAGTGAAGTTAGGTTGGTGGGTACACATAACATAACTTTCTCTGTAGTGGCAGCTTAACTGTGGAACACCCTATCCAAGGAATTTAAGCTGGTCCAACCTCTTTTAAAATATGGGTGGGCAGCCAAAACAGTGTTGTTCTGTATAGTATTCAGTGTCTGAAATTGCAGTTTTACCTGTTTCAAACATGGATTCCATTATTGTTTTTTAACTGCCTTTAGGAGTTTTTAAAGAGTATTTTAATGTATTTTTATTTTATTTTATTTTTAAATCTTTGTATTGTTTTAATTGGTTTCTATTTGATTATTGCCTCCAAAGCCCTTGATGTCTGAGAGGTGACACAGAAATACTTCAAATTAAATTAAATAAATAAAACTCTGAGTTATTAAGAGGGTCCTTTACCTAGTATATTTGTATAAGTAAGTTATATTAAATAAATAGCTCTTACTTTTAAGCAAGGATTCTTAGTACTGTGGATAAGCAATGGACTTTTGCTGTAAAGGATAGCTAGTCCCTTTTTGGTTTATTAAGTATAACATTGAATCGAATACACAGGAAGTAAAAATATAACATTAACAAAATCTTGTCTGGAAATTTTCTAAGTACTTTTGAAAACTAAAGCTTATAATTAACTACTACTACTACTACTACTACTAAATATTTTTTATATCCTGCCTCTCCCTATGGATTGAGGCAGGTTACAATGAAAATTAAATACATAATTATACCTTCTCAAAAGTACACCCCATTGAGCTCAGTGGTAAACAGGAAAAACTGGAAAATTCCCCTCTAAGTATGCATAAATTTGCATATGGAGTAAAACAACAGATCTAAAGAAGAATGAATTCTTTATTTAGCATGATGTATATGATTAAATGTGTAATTTTATTCTTATTTTATTTATCATTTTGATGCCTGAATTTTATTCAGTTTAATTTAATTAGTGTGCCACACTGCTACACATATGGTTTTCGAGTCATTTCTGACTTATGGCAACCATAAAGCAAATCTATTATGGGGTTTTCTTGGCAAGATTCATTCAGAGGGGGTTTGCCATTGCCTTTCCCTGAGGCTGTGAGGATGTGACTTTCCCAGTGGGTTTCATGGCCATGCAGGGAATCAAATTCTGGTCTCCAAATTCACAGTCCAACACTCAGACCACTATACCATGCTGATATGGAGCTAAACATATGGTACAATTAGAATAGAAAAGTATCAGGGTACAAGGGGATAAGGAGGGAAGAAAGAAATGTCAAAATTTGCCACCAGTTCCTCAAGAGATATTGTTCTTATAATGACCAGGTTGTCTCAGGTGGTAAGATAGCTTAGGCCACTGTTACTGTGAATTTCTCCTTTCAATGTTGCAAGACGTGTTACTAGCAAAACATAAACATAATTTTATGTTGTAGTCAACTGGAAATTTCTTAATCAATGTTCAAAGCTTCTCTTCATTACAATTAGAGTTGTGAAACTGTGGGTATAATCAGTAATGGACTTTGCTATACTTGTCCCTGAGATGTTGCCACATATCTTACACCAGACACTTATATGCATTATGAGTATCTGCCACAACCTCACAGAAAAAAACTGCAGCTTCTAGATGCAGTTACTATGCAGAGAAATAAACAGAAATAAAAAAGATGAAGCAAACCTTATTTGTCTGATAAGTACATGGTAAAAGTAAACACATGAGCCAAGAGCTGAAGCATGCCATGTAGCTCTATTGAAGATATCGCACAAATAATTTGCACACACAGCTTGATGTCCACAAGTTAGGTGCAAATGCCTACAGAAAAGGTAGTTCTGTGCAGATGGAGGCTGTTGCACAAAACCCAGAACCCTCATAGTGCAAGGTTTCAATAACATCATAGACAATATAATGGGATACGGATACTTGAAACAATCATTTCCTTCTTATATAATACATTCACCTTTTCTTATCTATCCCCTTATCCATCCCACTTCTCTTTCTCTGGTGGTGGAAGTACTAAAGGGAGATCTTGTTGGAAGCTTCTTTGAGAAGTCTCCTTCCTTGCTACCTTGAATAATGCAATGGAACAACCTGGTTGCCATGGAAATGTAGTTTTCAAGTGCATCTGAGGTCCAAATTACACTGCAGAAATAATCCAGTTTGAGACTGCTTTAACTGCCTTTCCTCAATGCTAGGAAATTGTGGGAACTGTAGTTTTGTGAGACAGTTAGCCTTCTCTGTCAGAGACCTCTGGTACCATAATAAACTATAACTCCCACTACAATTCCGTAGCACTCAGCCAGGGAAGTTAAAGTGATCACAAACTGGATTATTTCTGCAGTGTATTTTGGACCTAAGTGTTTGGGTGTCAAGCACCTTAACAGGACTCCTTGAACCTGGAAAGTAGTTGACCTTCTTAATGATACAGAGATGACATTCAAGTGTTTTTTGTTTGTTTGTTTGTTTGGTTGGTTGTTTAACAATAAAGGTCAGACTGGAGATGTACATACCACAATGAAGCAAAGAAAAAAAGACAAACAATGAACTTTAATAGCACCACTATCATCTTCAGGTCAGAGACAGAAATAGTATTTGAAAATATCCCCCCCCCCTCAAAAAAAAATGGTCCAAGTTTTTCAAGTGATAGGAAACTCTGACAAGGAGAATCTTGGAATGATGAGAATCTTGTGCAGACTTATTTTGTACAAAATTCACACATAGGTCTCTATGAAGTAAACAGGAGAGACTGCATGGGTGACAGTATATTTATGCACAGGAAATAATATTTCTATACAGAAAATGCTATTTCTTACTCACACACAAATGCTCTTTACTGGGCAACAATAGTCCATGTAACTTTTGTGTAAAATAAATCTTGAACTGCACATAGTCTTTTAATACTGTGTGGTTTTCCAATACTTTCTCATAGTAGGAAGAAAACTGATAAAATTATTTGTTGCTTCATTCAAGAAAGAAAATAGAAATTAATTACACACTTACTTTAGGGTAATTTTCCCTTCCAAATATTCTGAAGTATCTCTTCTAACTCTTTACCATACTTTGTGGGGCTGATGGGAGCTGTAGCCCAAAATATTGGGAGGGAACTAGATTTGTTACAGAAACAAGCTTGGCCTCTGTTTGGAATCATTAGAAGTAGAGTGAAAGAAAAAAGAAATGGAGATAAAGGGTATTCTAGCCCTTGATGAATATTTTGAAGGAGAATGTGGAATTATAAGAACTCATTTGGTCTATGAGGGCAGAGGGGATATATTTTCTAAGGGAAATCCATCCAAGGAAAAGTCACATATTACACTGAATAAGGCTGATCATTTGAAAATATGTCCTGATTAGAATTGTTGGCACTGCACCGAGGGAACTGCTGGTTCCTCACATCTAAAGCAATGTTTCCTGAAGTGTACAGTACTTAGAAAAGCCTAGACTTCCTGTGCTTATCCAATTGAGACTAAGCCAGTCTGCATCTGACATCCCCATTAACAAATTGCTTCTCATACATTTTATTTCTGATTATTTAATCACTTATCTCAAAATGGCCCCCTATGTTTGTCTTCCCAGTATTCAAATACTCTTGATATTTTAGCTGATTTGGAGACAGTTATCAAAGGAGTGGGCAAAATCCATTCCATAACCTCTCCATGTAGACAAATGTTTACTATCGTTATGATGATCCATCAAGAACTGTCTTGATGTTTGATTTGGACTATTCTTGTTCATTATTTTTTCACATTCATTTTTCAATGTACTTTACTGCCTGTGTGGGATGGTAGCGAAGACTCCCTCTAGCCAATTTAGCACCTGCACATCTCCAGAGGAGATAATAAAGTACAATGTATTTCATCTTTTTATGGGGTTATGAATTCTAATCCTGTTAAGTTTGTACCTTAATTAAAATGTCGATTAATTTTTCTTGTAATCAGCACAATTAAAGGTTTATTAATTCCTGCCATATTCCCAAAACTTTATGATCCAATAATATTTAATTTAAAAATATCACATTAGAGAGGGGGGGGGGGAGACAGCACTTGAGCATTTATCCAGTACCTCTACAGAATTTATTTACTTTACAGAAATGACAATGTGTTGAAAGGGTTTCCTGGGTACACTTGGTGGCTTTGTTGTCATCACCACATTGCCAAGTTTGGAAATACAGGGTGATTATTATCTTGCAGTTGCTAAACTACATTTCTTCTCTAGTAGTCTGTAATAGTAGTCTGGTTGGTTTAGCCAATGGCTATGATTTTATATTTCTTGTTGTTGTGTGCCTCCAAGTCATATTTGACTTATGGAAACCCTAAGGCAAACCTATCATGGGGTTTTCTTGGCAAGACTCTTTAAAGGGGGTTTGCCATTGCCATCATTTGAGACTGAGAGAAGATGTATTGCCCAAGGTCACCCAATGCAGTTTTATGCTCGTGTGGTGAATCGAACCCTGATCTCCAGAATCATAGTACAATACTCAAACCATTATACCATGCTGGCTTTATATCTAGTGGTCTAAATACCCTAAAGGCACAAGATCCCATCTGATCATGGAAGCTAAGCAGCATCAGCCCTGGTTAGTACTTGGATGGGAGCAGCAGTAGGCAGTATTAACATAATACTGGGAATTGTAATCTAATGCATACAGAGTATATAACATGGTAGCAAAGTCTACCACAAATGAGTTTCCAGAGAATTAATCTATGGTAAAGAGCAGCAAAATCCAATGGTAACATTCCCCAGCAACTGGGATTTCTCACATTAAATGAAACTTTTGCTGAAGAAAGAATTTAGCTGGCAGCTGTCTGCCAAATTTACAGACATGCATTTTCTGACTCTGGAGACCAAAATATTTGTTGCTCTTTTCCTACTTGTGTTTACAAAAAGAGGAAAAGCTCAACATTGTACTCAGTGACAGCAGAAGCAGTGGAGGTGGTATTCTCAAGCCCAGTCATATTTTCATTTTTGCTGGCTGACAACATTTTCCTTGTGCTTAGTGAATATATATAAACTGGGATGGAATTTGAAAACTAGTATTCAATTCCTCTTTACATCACTCAGGCTCCTTCGGCAAAGATGGCTACTCCTTCACTTACATAGGTACAAAGAGCACGAGAACAGTCAGTTTCATTTCTTTAATGTCTCTAAATAATAAACAGTGGGCTTTTCCAGATGGGGGAAACGTCTCAGAAGGCTGTAATATTTACTGCTGCTGTTCTTCATCAGCTGTTTAGCTATAATATTCAAATGACATTTCTGAATTCCCATACTATTTTGTGGCAATTCTCTGCACCAGCTGCAACATTTTATTCCCACCCTCAAGTAGGTTTCTTCTCAATTTTAAGACATATTGAAATAATATGTCCCCCTCTCTTCTGTTTCATCTTTCAAAAAAAAAAAAAAAGTTTTATATAGTTCACAGTGCTCTAGTGCATCAGTGAAATAGCACTTTTGGTATGACTCTTAAAAAATAAAGAGTAGTAAATTTATCTTTCAGACCATAGGACTACCTCAACAAACCATGTCCTGGTTTTAAAGAAAACCTTTAGAAAACTCTAGTGCAGATCCAGAAATTACTACAAACCTCAAAGGCACCAAAGAAAATGAAATGAGTAGATATGGGAGAAACAACAACCAGGAATGCCCAAGGAGTTATATCACAGAAACTGACAATTATTTAGAATAGTCTGGAAGAACGATCCAAATCCTAAATAAGAATGAGTTGCACAATAGGACACACAAAATGAGAAGAAATGCAGGACATGATATGTTGACTGTTTCCTGCTGTTTTATGTAGAAATGGGACTCACAGATTGCAGCTTTGAGTGTATGAGTCCTATTTGGGCAGGAAAAAAAGTGTTTACTGTTACATCCTCTTTCTCCTTTGCTTTCTTTCCCCACAGCTATGAAGCTACAAGGCAGAGGATTCTAACTAGGCTAACCGAGAGTTCTTCTGTTTTTATTTTAAAGTAAAAATTAGCATTTCCAGACCTCAGTCTAAACACACAAACTGGGCTAAATCCAATGTTTATAAATCCAAGTAGAGGACACCCACCGAAACCTGTAAGACTGAAATAATTTGTGGCCAACAAGTCACAATCATTTCAATGGTTTTACTGCTAAACCTGATTGTTGCTAGGCCCAACTAGAGTAGCCCTGCTGAATCACTAGAAATTGGTAAACCAACAGTTATATATATTCCATTTATTCAATCAATTGATTCTAGACGGGACTGCTAGCTGTCTTTAGGCTGTACTCTACTCTAGTTTGTATTAACATTGGGCTTAGCCCATTAAGAATCAGCAGAAGGTCCAGTTGAATGCAGTGGGAATAGATGTGCATAGATGTGTAAATACAGCAAGGACCTGAAGTCAGCCTTTTGTCCTTTTACTAGGTTCATTTTTTTTTCTCTCATGTATAGTATTTTTCTTTTGCTACAGCTGCTACAGCACATTGTGCCTGTGTTCTTGTATATCCCACCTAGTTTGAGGCTCACCCTGTCACATTGCAAAGTGAAACATTCTGCTTTGGGATATTATCCAAAATGCTGGAGTCCCAGGAGGGCACCAATAGATTAAGATGCTTTAGGGGAATTTTAATAGCTCAAATTATGTTTTGGCAGGGGCAACATTTGCAACCCTGTGTATAATGGGATCGCAACTCTATGTATAATGTTTCCAAATCACACAGAAGTCCAGAGGAAATTTTAAATAGGTTTTGTAGTTTTATTAAGGAAAACACTTAACACACACACACACACACACACTCATATGCACACATATGAATGAATTAAGCAAATGTGAGAGAGGGTAGATAGTGGAGGTCTTGCTAATGGTAATATGTTGCCAATTTTGAAACAAGGTTAAAATTGATGGGCATCCAGAGTGGAGATAACTCAATAACTACTGAGGCAAGGGGGTGGCCAGCTTATTGAGATGCCTAGTAGAACTGACAGAGTGTCTGCCTGGTTCCAAACCTGACCAAGCTACTAGTATCTTGGTGGTGGTATATACACTGAAAATTATGTCCCATGGCAGTATTCTTCAGGATGAATGAATTAACTCTATGCTGAATGGTTTTCCAGCAGAAAAGAATGGTTGGAAGCTATAGTAAATGTTCAGATAATTAGTGTGTATATTGCAGACAAAGGCAAACCCCATGCTGATGGAGAAGTGTCTTTTGTCTTTTATTATTTCTCTAGCTTTGTTTTTGTTTTTGTGAAAATAACTTAAAATATGTTTTTGTTATGAATTTGATGAATTTATTATGCAGAGCCATCAGCTTCGGCCAGAGTCCCATCATCACCCTCCATAGACCAAAGGAATTATGTTGATGTCTTAGGTGATCTCGTTGTGGTAGGTACCTTGCTTACTCCCTTGTTTGAGACAACTGGATTTATGGTCAGATTTCTGCCTTGGCATTGCCATTACAGGTCACTCTCCGGTCACTAGCCTTTGTGTCCCTTTTAATATTAGACTGTTATTAAATATGAGAGGGGAAATTGGGAGCCTGGTTTCAGGCTTACAGGGAAGCATCACAAAAAGAATACATTGAAATAGCAAAGTATCCTAGGCCCTGCTCTTTCCTTGTCTGACTCCCTCTCTACTAATCAGAGGAATCTTAGTTAAGCCTCACAACAGGGATGTGGTCAAAGCATGGCCCTGGGTTTACATGTGCCACTCAGTGAATTTTTTTTAACCTTCAACTACTCCACTCTCCTCAGACCACCCTTCTCCAGGGTGTCTTACAATTTACTTTTTAAATAGGTCACAGCCCTGCTAGACTACAGTTGGCCCTCCTTATACACTGATTTTTTATACATGGATTTGAGCATACATGACTTGAAAATATTCCCCAAAAGTATAAATTCCCAATAGCAAACTTTTATTTTCCATTTAATATAAGAGACACCATTTTGTTGTGCCATTATATTTAATGGGACTTGAGCATACACAGATTTTGTTATCCACAGAGGGTCCTGAAACCAAACCCCAGCAAATAACAAGGGCTCACTGTGTTTTAAAATGACACTTATGCAAAACCAGAATTTCCAGGCATTTTTATTCCATTTGGGGGAGGACTTTGGGGAGGCAGTTTGTGTGGCCCTTGGAGGGTCCCTGGGTCAGAAAATTAGGATCAGCTAAAGTTGTTCACCCATACCTTAGTCAACACCCCACTCCACTTGACAATGCCACTTATAGTCTTGAAGAAAGGAAGAGTGGCTCCAAGACTTTCCCTCAAAGACATTTCTTCCCCCGCCCTACAAATCCGCTACAGTCTGTGTAGTGATTCACTTTTTTGTTTCAGGCCATTTGCCTGCACTCCATATGGTACATCTTTTGGGAATTGTACCTGAATGTTATTACGATTTTTACAAAGGACTGAAGAACATTAGATAAAAATAGGGCCATGAATTAGACCCAAACGATACTGAATATGTTAACCTTCCCCAACAAGGCCTCCAACATCCAGAAAACCAAGGCAGAATTTGTAATGAGATCGACACTTTCATCTTCTTGTCAGAAGGATTATCCCCTGTGTGGATATAACTACAATTAACATTAATAGGACATGTACAGTAGGGGAGGGGGAAAATACAGCTCTTAAAATATCTTCCTAGCACAAATTTGACCACCAACCTCTTTACTTTATTTATCCTTCCATATATATTAGCTAGAAGAGTATACATTCCCACATTTCTACTTGTGCAAAAGAAAAGAAAAAGACAAGACAACTAAGGCACTAATTATAAGATTTTTAAAGGTGAATTCAAAATAATATATATCTCCTTTCATCTTCTGTCATCCAGCCCCAAATTTCCTTCCTGTTAGTCAGAAGCAATACTGGTATATTTTAAATTGTTCATTGAGCTAGAAATGATCTTACACACACAAAATTGCCCAATTATGTATGATTATAGTGGCAAGCCAAATGCCATTTTCTGCTCTGAGGTCATTATGTGCTGACATCAGCACATAGCTGATACAACCCCTTAAAGGTTACTATTTCCTGAAAGCCAGCATGGTGTAGTGATCTGAGTGCTGGACTAGGACATTGGGAGATTAGGGTTTGACTCCCCCATCAGTCATAGAAACCAACTGGGTGACCTAGGGCAAGTCACACTTTCTCAGCTTTGGAGGAAGGCAAGGGCAACTTCCCTCTGAACAAATTCTGCACAGAAAACCCTGTGATGTGTTCACCTTAGGTTTGCCATAAGCCTGAAATGACTTGATGGCACGAAAGAACAACACATTTTCTAAGAACAGGCATATTCTGATGAGTTCATGTCACTTGTTTATGCAGCATATTAAATAGTAGATGCTACATAATGCCTATATATGCTGTACAAAATGCCATCATCACATTTTGTTCTCACCTTTTTCTCCAGTTTATCTAGGAGATTTAATTTTCCCCATCCTGATTGTTGTGTTCTGTAAGGGATAGAGACAGTATAATAATATCACCACATCAAAGTCATACAATGATGCAAAAATCTAAAGCCAGGACTAGGTAATACTTTAGTGGACTTAAAATATTGTGAAGTCAAAGGCTTTCATGGCTAGTATCCATAGATTTTTGTGGGTTTTCTGGGCTATGTGGCCATGTTCTAGAAGTGTTTCTTCCTGACATTTCACCAGCATCTGTGCTGGCATCTCTGAAGATGCCTGCCACAGATGCTGGCGAAACGTGAGGCAGAAACTCTTCTAGAACTTGGCCACATAGCCCAGAAAACCCACCAAAAATTATGTTAAAATATTGTTTAAAGTGCATTTGAGTCTTCCAAGACTCTTCATCAGGTTGGGCATAGTGGGAAAAGCAGAAAAGTCCTCCTATCATCCTGGCTATATATTGAAGGTACAGTGTCTGTAGTTTGATAGACTACTCTTCAAATCACACTACACATTTATAGCACTTTGTTCCCATTTTACCTGCCAGGACTGTAGGCTATGAAATCCTGGGGCATATTTGTTAGGCATTGAGGCTCAACTATGAAATGTACAGATGTGCACAAAAGGAAACCAGGAATCTTGGGCATAATTGTCTGCAGCTGAAGGCTGGAACAGCAGACAGTGTTCAAGGTCAGATATGTGCTTGATTGCACGTAAGCCTGGGTAACATCAAAAGTCTTCCTGAGTGAAGGGACAACATTGTTGGTGGCACAAGGAAAAAGAGTCACCAGAAGAGGAGGGGTTTGTGACCGCATGGCACAAATCTATAAATAGCCTGCACACCGCAGTGTGGGTTGTTGGGTAGTCGGAGTGGATAGATGGTTGGAGAGTTTTGTTGGACGGGCGTGTATATACTTGTAAATATAGCAACTTTAAGAATAAACACCTCTGAGGAGAGAGATTTGGCTCCAGTCTGTTTCATCAGCAGTGGGCAGGAGGAATTCCTGATAAAGCCGAACAGCTCCAAGGTCGCCGGTAGTTCCAAAGGCATCGGAGATTGCTTTACCTGTGCATCTGCTTGTTTACACCAACAAGGGTTATGGGCCCAGATCGTTATCTGATAAGGCATCTCCGTTTGTGCTGAAGAGTTCAACTGGCTGTGTGAGAGAGGTACTTTGTTGCTGTGATGTGCTGTCAGTGCCGGAAGGCTGGATGGTAAGATTTTTGGACTGTTGTCTGTGTCTTATCACAATTGACAGTAGAAGCTGGGAAAACTGCCAGGACTCTATCTTTACACTGCTTAATGATGGAGGCAGCTAAATTTCCCAAACTAGACGAAACTAATTATGCAGCTTGGAGTTCCTATTGTGAGGCTTTGCTGGTCAGAGAAGGACTGTGGGATGTTGTTGAGAGAGGACCCACAGCAGATACTCTTGACCGAGATAAGAGAGCAAGAGCTACAATTTTGCTTACAATCACGCCGTCGCAGATCAACCATGTCCGGGAGAAAAGAACCTCAAAGGCAGTTTGGGATGCTTTGAGGGAAATTCACCAATCTAAAACAGCTCTGTCAAGAATGATTTGGTGTAGGAGACTGTATGCCTGCAAAATGCAGAAAGGACAATCGCCAGAGAAGCATCTGGAGATCATGGCTGATTTGTTCAGCCAGGTGCAGATGAGAGGTGTCGTCCTTGCATCTGAGCAGAAAGCATACATCCTGCTTGGGAGTCTTTCTGATGATTTTGAGAATATTCTGTGGAGTCTTCAGTGTTTTGATGAATCACAGATTACTGCGGAATTGGTGGCTGCACGTGTCTTGGAAGAGAGCCAACGTCGGCAGTACGAGGCAGGGCTCCAGAGGCAGCATGCAGTACCAAGACAAACACACCCAACCGAGGCTTTCAAGGAGCTGCAACCGGAGAAGGCAGCTGTGTCCAGGGAGAGAAAGTGTTTCCACTGTGGGAAGCCAGGCCATCTCAAGAAGGACTGTAGAAAGCTGGCAGCAGCAAGGAAACAACAGCCTAAAGATCCTATGAGCAGGAAAGGTGTTGTTGCTGTGGTAAAGAACAATGACTATAAAGCCCATCAGGTTGTAGACCCCATTTGGTTATTAGATTCCGGAGCATCGTCGCATATGATTAATTGTGATAGGCTCCTGAAAGATAAGGTGCCATCTAATGTACATTCAGTTGCTTTGGCTGATGGTGCATCAAGGGAGGCAAAAGTGATGGGAACTGTGTTCATCCCAAGTTTTGGAAAGGACTTTTCAAATGTTTTGTGTGTTCCTAAGTTGCAAAACTGTTTGGTTAGTGTGTCTGAATTAACCACCAGTGGGTATGCATTGAGTTTCAAAGGGGATGATTGTACTATTAGCATAAATGACCAAGTTTGTGCTAAAGCAATCAAAAGAGACAAAATGTACTATATGGTTGACAAGGCAGAATGTTCAGTAGTCAACAATGTGCCTTTGCACTTAGACTGTGCTCATTACTACCATAGAGTCATGGGACATACAAGCTTCACAAGTTTGGGGAAGCTGGGGGAAGTGTGTCCAGAATTTAAAATGTCCACTTGTTCAAACCACCTGGATTGTTCAGTTTGCAGCAGGATAAAGCTGAAGGCTTTTCCTGTGGCCAAACGCAGCAAATGCACCACACAAAGACCTTTTCAGGTTGTGCATGCTGATTTGGCTGGTCCTTTGGCCAAAACCATGGGCAAAAATCAGTACTTCATGGTCATTGTGGATCGTCACACACGGTTTTCGTATGTGATGCTCATGAAGGAAAAGAGTGAAGCTGCTGAACACATCAAAAATTGGGTCAATATGATTGAAAGGGAGTTTGAATACAAAGTAGGATCATTGGTGACAGATAGAGGTGGAGAATTCCTATCTAATAACCTGAAAAATTGGTTGAGGAGGAAAGGGATCCGCCACAACACGACGAACGCGGCCGTTCCCCAGGAGAATGGCTTAGCGGAGAGACACATTGGAGTCTTAAAGCAAATAAAAGATTGCATGATGCTCGATGCAGAAGCACCAGAGCAGCTTTGGGGGGAAGCAATTTTGACAGCAAACCATGTTGCCAATCGCACTTGGAATTCTTTTGTAAAGAAAACTCCATATCACATGCTGTATGGGAGACCACCAAATCTCAAATACCTGAGAGTTTTTGGGCAGTATGCAAATGTGTATGTGCCTGCAAACTTCAGGAAGAAGGGTGATCCTAAATGGAGAAGGTTGATGTTTGTGGGGTATTCTGGGAACAGCTATAGATTTTATGTAGGTCATGGGGAAATCTTGCTGTCCAGAAGTGCCAACTTTGAAAAACATTCAGGTTGGGAAAAGCTCCATGCCAACAAAGAGGTTTTTCTCAAGCTGGGGCAGAGTGACATAGGTACTGGAAATGGAGGGGTGCTAAAACAAGAAGCATCTACTGAAAGTGAACCCAGTACTTCTGCACACCATCACACACAAACACATCCAACTTTGCACTCACCAGTCACTACACAAAAGTTTGAAAAGGTGTCCATGAAAGACACAGAGGTGCAAACTAGTTCTGAGAGTGAGGATGAAAAAGGCAGAACAAAAGTGATTGTGCCAAGGAGAACTCAGAGGGTGAGGAGACCTCCAGATAGATTCGTAGTGCAGGGTGCAAGAGCTTGTTCAGTGATGGCAGATGAGCCAGAGAGTTTTGAGGAATTGCAGTCATATCCTAAGGAGGAGCAGGAGAAATGGTTTTCTGCCATGGATCAGGAGTACTTGTCTTTACTAGATAAGGAAGTGTTTGAGATTGTGGAGAGGCCTAAGAACCACAAAGTTGTAGGTTGCAAATGGGTTTTCAAGAGGAAGGAAATGCCGGATGGAACCCATAGATACAAGGCAAGACTGGTTGCAAAAGGTTTTTCGCAGCAGAGGTTTGAAAATTTTGACAAAACTTTTTCACCTACTGCAAAGCCAGAAAGTTTAAGGCTGGTATTAGCTTTAGCAGCTAGGAAGAATCAAGTAGTGAGACACTTTGATTTTGAAACTGCATATTTGAATGCTCATCTTAATGAGGAGGTTTTTATGGAACAACCTTTAGGTTTTGACAAGGACAGAGATGGAAAGGTTTACAAGCTGAAAAAGGCATTGTACGGTTTGAAACAGAGTGCACGTTGCTGGAACCTTTGCATTCATGAAGAGTTGGTCAAATTGGGATACAAACGCAGCATTGCGGATGCGTGCGTGTATACAAAAGGTGATGTGACCGTAGTGATTTACGTTGATGACTTGTGTGTCGCAGCGAAGTCAGAGAGGGAAATTACATCAGTTCAGAAAGAGTTGTCTAAGAGGTTTAAGCTCAAGGATTTGGGAAATCTCAAGACTTACTTAGGGATTGAAGTTCAGTGGACTGAGGATGGCAGGTGTTTGTTGAGCCAACATAAAAAGATTGAAAGACTGATTGAAAAATGTGGCTTGCAGAATGCAAAAGTTGTAAAGAGTCCAATGACTTCTGGAACTTCTAGTGCAGAATCATCAAAGGAATTTGAGAATCCAGAATTGTTCAGAAGTGTAGTAGGTAGCTTGATGTTCATTGCAAACAACACTAGGCCAGACATTTCGTTTGCTGTTGGAGTACTTAGCAGAAAAGTAAGTGTTCCAAAAGTAGAAGACTGGACTAGAGTGAAACATGTGCTGAGATACTTGAAAGGAACCAAAGAAAGAAAGTTGGTGATACAGGGCAGTGAACAACAGCTGGATTGTTATGTGGACAGTTCATTCGCATCAGAATTGCACGACAGAAAGTCAGTGTCAGGTTTGCTTGTAAGATTTGCTGGTAGTCCAATAATTTGGCGCAGCAGGAAGCAAAACTGTGTGGCTTTAAGTACTACAGAAGCAGAATTTGCAGCATTGTCTGAAATTGCAGGAGAGATCCAGTGGATAAGGCAATTGCTTGTGGATTTGGGAGAAAAGTGTGAAGAGCCTACTGTAGTCCATGAGGATTCACAATCATGTATTGCAATGTCTGAAGCTGAGAACTTGAAGTGTAGGACAAAGTACATTGGTGTGAGGTATCAGAATGTGAGAGAGATGGTTCAAAACAGAATCATAAATCTGGAGTACATTGACACCAGGGACAACATTGCTGATGTTCTCACAAAAGCTTTGCCAATTGAAAGGCATGAACATCTATCATGTTTGATAGGCATGGCACAATAAACACAGAGTTTGGCTGTTCAACGAATGTAAACATCGGAAGATGGCAAACACATATGTGGCAAAATGATACACATCTGTACATTTTGGAGGGGCATGTTAGGCATTGAGGCTCAACTATGAAATGTACAGATGTGCACAAAAGGAAACCAGGAATCTTGGGCATAATTGTCTGCAGCTGAAGGCTGGAACAGCAGACAGTGTTCAAGGTCAGATATGTGCTTGATTGCACGTAAGCCTGGGTAACATCAAAAGTCTTCCTGAGTGAAGGGACAACATTGTTGGTGGCACAAGGAAAAAGAGTCACCAGAAGAGGAGGGGTTTGTGACCGCATGGCACAAATCTATAAATAGCCTGCACACCGCAGTGTGGGTTGTTGGGTAGTCGGAGTGGATAGATGGTTGGAGAGTTTTGTTGGACGGGCGTGTATATACTTGTAAATATAGCAACTTTAAGAATAAACACCTCTGAGGAGAGAGATTTGGCTCCAGTCTGTTTCATCAGCAGTGGGCAGGAGGAATTCCTGATAAAGCCGAACAGCTCCAAGGTCGCCGGTAGTTCCAAAGGCATCGGAGATTGCTTTACCTGTGCATCTGCTTGTTTACACCAACAATATTCACACTACACCATCACAGAGATATTTTTACCACTTTAACTGCCACGGTTCTGTTCTATGGGACTAGCAGTGTAAGAAATTGCATTTAGAATCTCTTTTCCCTCACCAAACTACAAGTTCCAGGATTAGTACATGGAATGGAACCATGGTAGTTAAAGTGAAATCATAGATCTATAACTGTATAGTATGAATGGTACCATGGAATCTGTAGTTTGTTGAACTGTGTAGCATTCTCGGCTAAACTTGTCCAGGGTCACACAGTGGATTTCCATAGCCTGGCATGGCCAAGCAAATAGATGACCCCTGGACTTCAGAGTTGCAGTCCAACTCTCAAACCAACATTACCACACCATGCTGGCTTAGTATTATTAAAACTATACAAAGATAAAAACAGTTTTAAAACACATTAAAATACTCTTGAAAAACTCCTAAAACAGTCAAAAAACAATCTTGGAATTCAGTTCTGAAACAGTTAAAACAGCAATTAGGAGGTCATTTCCAGAAAAATGCCAGATCAGGGGTGCAGAGTGTAGTTGCCATGGCCCTGACCCAGCAGTCAAAGGTGTGGCATCAAGCCGCCCCTTAGGGCTGTCTGTACCAACCCTAAAGTAGGTTGAAAGGAGGGCTTTGGGTACTGCAGAGAGGACAGGAATGTTGTTGTTGTTGTTGTTGTTGTTGTTGTTGTCAACCTTCAAGTCATTTTCAACTTATGGTGACCCTAAAGTGAACCTATCATGGAGTTTTCCTGGCAAGATTTTTTCGGAGGAGGTTTATCATTGCTTGAAGCTGAGAGAGTGATACTTGCCCAAGGTAATGGGTTTCCTGGCCAACCAGAGAATTGAAACCTGGTCTCCAGAATCATGCACCAGCGCTCAAACCACTACACCAAACAGGCTTGCAGGATGGGAATCCCAACTTGAAAAAAGACATCCACACATAAAAGAGACACTTACGCCTACAGCTTTCCCTACCAAAAATCTGGCCATTATGTCATAATTTTGTAACTCTTACTTCAAGAGTATTAGATCAGGTGATAGAGCCAAACCAACAGGTTTTACTGCCTGAACTGGAATGGCAAATGGTGTCTCCTCACACCTCAATTGAAAGGACATAGTAATCATCAACGTATTTTTTTGACACATTAGACCGGAAAGAGACACAAATCTCTTTGCTGTAAATATAACAGTAAATATCAGTAAATTAAATCAAAATTTTCTTCCCTTCCATTATATGCTAAATTATATGCAAGGATTTGACTAATGGGAGGGCTAAAATGTCCAAGCAACCTGTGTAGATATAACTACAATTGGGCTAGTCTTCATGTGCAAAACATCACTTCCAGAGCAGTTGTGACATTGTCAGTCACGTGGTGTCAGTAGCTGGTAGACTAATGAAATAATGCACGTTGAATCTCCCTAACCTGGAATTTCAAAAGTGAAAATTGTACACCCTAATTGTAGCCCTTAATGGCTTGGGTCCAACCTATCTCTGAGACCACCCCCACCCATATAATCCTCCCCACACACTCAGGTCCTCTGGGAGAAATCTGTTACACCCAATAAAAACAAGGTTGTTTATGACTGCCCAGAGGACCTTTCGGCTGTTGCTTCCAGATTGTGGAATGGCCTGCTGGATGAGATCCATCATATGACCTCCTTAAATAGCTTCCAAAAAAGCTGTTAAGAAGGATCTTTTCTGGCAAGCCTTTCCTGAATAGATGCCCAGCCACCACAGAGAATAGGTTAGGTATTGATCTTGTTTTCTGCCCTATTAGTTTATATATTGTTGTTTGCTTGTACACTTTTTAATTGTTTTAAATTGTTTTTTTATATCAATATGTTTTAGACTGCAAATTGTTTAATTCTATTTTAATGGGGGAGGGTGGGGGATATGTTATGTATATTTTTAATTGTTGTAAGCCACCCTGGTTGCCTGAGTGTAGAGAGGCGGGATATAAATTATTTATTTATTTATTTATTTATTATTACTACTACACATGATTGGTGTGAAATAGAGACATCTGCACTTTCTGGTGGTTCAGTGTACAAAAGGTTTGCTTCATTTACATAATTACTACAAGTATTTTGCATAAAATTACTTTCAGGCTATGTGTTTAAGGTGTTTACAAAACATAAATAAATATCATGTTTATGCTTGAGTTCCTTCTTCAAGATATCCCATTATGTACATGCAAATATTCCAAAATAATAATAATAAAAAATCCAAAGTCCAAAACCCTTCTGGTCCCAAGCATTTCAGATCAGTACTATAGTATATGTCTGCCGGTTGTAGAGTAAGGGGGAGTTAATTCAGTTCTATAGAGATTTTTGTTGGTTTTTGTTTTGCCATAACATTACAAAATTTGCATTGTTGCATAGAAATAGATATCACAATTTTTTATTATTATAAACCACAGCATGGTGAAAATGAATATTTTATAGCAACATCAGCATCCTGTCTTTAAAATGTGAAAACTAGGCAAAACATGTTTTGATACAATATTTAAAATTAGTCTTGAAATTGACTAGGGAATAGCTTTATACGTACATAAACATACATGAGGCACTGGGTGAGAATGCTTGAAACTGTGAATTGAGGATCCCAAAAGTCATGGGTGAAAGAAACCTTGCCACTAGCCTTTCCAGCATATAGACAAAGAAAGATTATTGAGGAATACAGGATCACAGTAATGTTGTGTTTGAAATTAGTCAAAGTAATTAAACTAATAAACAACAAGATCTGTTTAAAATTGACATCTCATGAAAAAATATATACACCTGTTTCTCAAAATATAAAAAGTTTGATGCCAAACTGAACCAATAGGAAGATTTTAAAAATAATAATAAAAAAAATTAAAAACCTAAGTGCTGAAATAGTTGGGAAAGTATATTTTTTCCTCCCAAGTCTTACTTTTAACTTCCTTTGATACAAGGTGGCACAAAGTCAAGAGAGAACTTAAAACAAGCTTCACATTAATATTTGAAAAAGGGCACCCAATATGTTTGATGTGGCGCCCTTTATGCAAATCATGTAGTCTGAGAGAAATCCCAGTTGGAAAGAGGCTTCTTTCTTCTTAGCACTCGCTCTTTTTTCAGGCTGCTAATAATGAACTTTTCACACTCCCTTTGCAACCCCCCTTGAGCTATACAGAAATAAAGTTATAACTCACTAGGTGCTGCCTCTTTTGGCAGGATATTTTTTGTCGTTACATTATTTATTGATTTTTCGTTAAAAGTGAAGGAAATACCATTTTTAGGTCAGCATAGATTTTGTACTTTTTTCCCACCGAGATCAGCAAAAAAAGGGGGGGAGAGTCTTAGAAGGAGAGTGGGGGAAGTCACATGCTTTATGCCTCATTTTTTCAAAAAGCATAAGGATATATGTAGACCCAAATATTCAACATGTTTTAATGAGAGGCATTGATTGAATGGTTACTGATGGCAAGCAGTATGTGAGAAAGAAAGTTACTTGTCTAATTACACTACAGTGAGTGTCACATTCAACTTACTTATAGCTTTAAATTACATGTTCAAAAATCTGAAGCCTTATTAATTATGGGTAAGAGTATCTGGGCTTTTCAATAAATAATAAAAAGAAAGCAGAGCCATGTAAGAAGGGGAGTAAGTAGCAATGTCTGCACACCACTCCTTATATTGCTGTAAATACAGTTATGTCAACTAGGTTTATGATATTCCTAGTCTCAACCTGCATCCAAACTGCAGAAATAATCCAGTTTGACATTGCTTTAAATGCCCTGCTCCATTTTATGGATTCCTGGGATTTGTAGTTTGTTAGGGTACCAGAGCTCTCTGAGCACCAGGCTCAGTAGCTCACAAGACTACAAATCCCAGGATCATATAGCACTGAGCTATTGAAAGAGTGCTGTCAAACTGGATTACTGCAGTGCCATGCAGGCTCAGGGAGTTTAATCAGATTTCCTGCCAATGAAAATGCACATAGGATTTCAGCCACAATTGCAATACAGACTTATATTCTGCCACAAATAATTTTTAAATCATTAGCATCAAGTCATTAAATGTACCAGGTGGCTCCAATGTCACTGGGACAGTGAATCTGCTCTGTGTTTTAGTGTGAGCTTTTAATGAAATATCCAAGGCAGTGAACACTATACCTCCAAATAGGAAAAAGAATGTATCATTCAGGAGCAGTTATGCCAGAATGGAAAATGTTAGGTCATGAATTTAATGCTACAATATCAATTTTATATCCTGGGAATTTTGAATTGGATTAATCCTGTCACATTTTACCTTTCTACACCAATAATTCTCATAAGTAGAATTATGTGTTTTACTCAAACAAGTATCATATAGCCTAATTTTTAACTAGCCTAATTCTGCTATTCTTAACTAGAGGAGATACCATGAATCAGTTCCTGAATGGCAAGTTTAAATAAATCCCACTGATTCATTACACTGCTTTAACTGTCATGGCTACATCCTATGAGATCCTGGGATTTGTACATATCCACAGATTCTTTATTCATGGATTCAACCATCCATGGATTATAAATATTTCAAAGAGACATAAATTCCTAAAAGCAAACCTAGCTTTCGGTACTTTATATGAAGGACACCATCTCACTATAGCTATCTATAGGACTGAAGTATCTATAGATTTTGGTATTCACAAGGCATCCTGAAAAAAAAAACCTCATCAGATACCAAAGGCCCACTCTAATTTGTTGTGGCACCAGAGCTCTGTGACAAAGAAGGTCTCAAAGGGAGGATGGGGAGGAGGAGGGTTGGAGTCCCACGAGGGGAATGGACCGAGAGCAGGAGTCTGGGAGAAGTGAGCTGTCGCCTGGCTCATGGGAAGCAGCTGAGGCTGGGGTGGGGCCCGGGGGCAGGGAAGAGGTGCATCCTACAAAAACCGGGAAGGCAGAGTCGGGGGGAGGAGGCGAGGAACAAGTGGAGACAGAAGGAAGAGTGGAAGGTGGGGAAAGACCAAGGGAGGAAGAAAGACCACATCATGAGGGTTGGTCGGCAGCTTTGACCAGGTGCCGGCTGAGGGCCCGATGGGAAAGTCGGAAAGGGGAAGGATTCCAGGACCCGAGAGGATTTCTAGCCAATAGAGTGGACCCAGCTACCTTCGCGGCAGAGAAAGGAAAGTGGTACACTTGTCCGGTATTTGGGCCCGGACCCCGTTTGTGTTGGGACATTAGAGGGAAATGTTGGCCTTCCACCTTTTCGCAGAGGGAGTGAAGAGGGACAGGAAGAACAAAGGGAAGCTGCACCTTAACTGTAGGAAGTGAGAGAGGCGGCCGTGAAGTGACGTGCTAGCCTGGGAAACGGGAAAGAAGTTGCCTGTTGAGACAAAGTTTAATAAAGTTGTTCAGCATCCATTCTAGAGTCCCAGCCTACGTCTTTGGAATGGACATTGCTGGAGGCCCTACCCTACCGACAGCAGCCAGGGGCCATCCACAGAAGGCTAAATATCTCACAAAGCTACAGATCCCAGAATTCCACAACATTCAACCATTGCAATTACAGCAGTGTAAAACTGCATTAATTCTGCAGTGTAGATGAAGCCTAGGTCTATTCTACAAATGGGTCTGGTATCAATTGGGTTCCACAATTGGGTCTAGTATCAACCATTTGAATCAACATCTGTGACTCTTTGGAAAACTTTGGGGCAACGTAGACAGAAGCTGCTCCAGGCTCAGTCATCCTGGGGACCATGGTAAACACACACTGTGGCCCTGAGGCAGCCTCCTGCTGCGGTCCCAAATGGACCGCAGCAAGTAGCAGAAAAGATCTGCTCCTACTGGTTCCAGTTTTGGGCCACTTTAGGCAGCCTGAGCACTGACCCAAGGTGGCTTTTGGATACTCGGGGGCATGTGTTGTGTAAACACCCCCATCTGTCTGTCTCTTTCGAACCTTAGTTATCAAAGTACAAATTACAGTGGTCCCCCGGGTTACGAAGGTAATCCGTTCCGGATTACCTTTCGTAACCCGGAAGCTTTTGTTTCCCGGGGGACCACTATATTCAATGGACCGCGCGGCCGATTTAAAGGGGCCGCACGGGTTTTTTTTTCCGTATCCCAGGGGATCTTTCGGACCCCGGGGGATACGATAGCGGTCCTGCGGCTTTCGGATCCCGGGGTTTTCGCAACCCGGGGGATTCGTAAGCCGAGGGACCACTGTACAACAAAATCCAAAATTCTCAAAAGAGAATTTATTGGCCAACCAAAATGCACAAAATACATGACTTCTTCATCAAGCAAAGATCTCAATGCAGGCAGATGCTACTCTGCATCTTGGCCATGTGGGGACAAGGGATAAAGGGCAATTAAAAAAAAAACAGGTAAATTTTTATTAGCAACAGAAAACTTCATTTGAGATCCAGGATGCTCCTGTTCCTTCCTCAAGGAAAGTTACTTTTCTGTTACTAATTGAGTTGAATTTTTGTTGCCTGTCTTTTATTGCCCTTTGTAGCTCAGCCTTACTTGCCAAGAAGGGGAGTGGCCTTTGCCTGTACAAAGATCTCACCTGACCATCTTAATTGACAACAGAGTAAAATTTGAGATAAACTGTAGGCCTATGGCTCTAATATCATTGCTTTTCTTCTGCATGATTTTTAACATCTGTTACCCAAAATGCAAGTGCCCCAAGGGAGCAGCCAAGAGGGCTCAGACAACTAAAGCAGGGATCAAGCATGTGTATAATGGCTCCAAGAAACTCCAGAGTGCAGGTACAATGTATTTTTTTTATAATCATAGGAAATCACCATTCACACAGGACACTCTCTCACACACACAAGAGCCAACAATATAATGCTGAGGAGTCAGGTGAGAAATGGACAGAGTGTCTGTCTGAACTCAAATGATTCTGAATTGGGAGTGTCTGGGCAGGCATATTTATAGTAAAACATAACTACATTTATAACCAAACATTTCATGGGGTAAGCTTTGGAGTGTGAAAGGATTTCCAGGAAGAAAGAAGGAGCAAGGAAGTTGAGAATGGCTGGATAATAAGCGTAAATGTCCTTGGACATAGCAGTATTGCTCCCACAAGGGAGTATACTTGGATTTCTGTTCACATGTAAACATGAGGTCTATTGCCCACAATTACTCCTAACAGTGTAGGGATTATGCAGATTCTGTTCTTGATAAATCTATTTTATCTGCATGCTCTTGAATGTCTTCATGCTCCTTATATGTGCTTTCATCACTTTTGACATCAATTTGATAAGGGAGAGGAGGAGGAGTGCAGAAAGCCAGACCTTGGGGTAACACATGATGAAGAAGACAGTGAAGCTTCTAAAACTTGCACGATGCATTTTGTGCATTTTTGGTTGACCAATAAAATATTGCTGTTTTGAAATTTTGGATTTTGGTGTATTTTGTTGTGTGGGCAACATGTATTTTGTTGTGTGGGCAACCCCAGAATATGTTTCCTTAGTTAATTACCAAAAGACAATCAAGCCTAGCAAGCACACAAAAGCTGCTTCAACATAAGAGTGTTATGCATTAACACAGATCAATAGGAGCATGATGGCAATTAATACCTACAGTTCTGCACTTAGCTGAATCCTCCCCCCTCCAATAATAATACAGTGTGCTCATGTTATATGCAGGCGCGCCTTATGTGGAGTCCAGCATACGCTGGAGGTCAGCGCTGGAAGAAGCCTCTGTTGCTCTGGAAGTGCCACAAGAATGAGCCTCATTATCTTCTATGGGGCTCGAGCATACATGGAAATCCCCTTACGCTGGGGGGGGGGGGTCTGGAATGGATTCCCCCATGTAAGGGAAGGGCTGACTGTAACCATTTAGCTCACCTGAAACGAAATCCAAGGTGAATTTGGAACCATCTCAAAAATGACAATGAAACACAAGGGGGGCACTCGGGTTACTGCTGGGATACAGTGCTCCTTCTCACTTAGAATAGTAATTTACCTAAGTTTTTTTTAACTGTGATATTAGGGATTCAGGGTCTCCCTCTCCCACTCCCTTTAGTAGAAAAAAGAATCATAAAAGTACTTTCAAAAGAACTTCAATAGCTATCCAGCTGTTATTCCCAACTAGACTAGGTCCTTCGAATCAATAAGAATTTGACAAGCCAACACTTTTGTAATTTCATTTGTATCACAGGGTCTACTCCAGCTGGGCCTAAACGGGATTTGGAAGCAATTAGCCTCCACCATCTTTTTGCCACTCCAATGAAGTTTTTCCATAAACAGTCTGTCTGGAATGCCCAGATCTGTTCATTCAAGGTTCTTTTTAAAATGAGTTTAATGAGTTCATTTAATTCCTGGGATGAAAAACTTAAAAGGAAGAAGAGGATAAATGGCTCAATACAGCCAAATAATAACAGGAAAACCCATGCCATTGATCAACTTGTTGTTACAATACGACAACACTTTATGTATATATGAGTGTGTGTGCATGTGTGTTGCATACGTACCTATCCAGTCAAAGAAGGCATTTTTTTTGCACCCTAAGTATTTTTCTGCCCCCAAGCAGAGGCTTTCAAGAGGAGTACATACCACTAAATTCAGTGGGGTCTTCTATGAGAAGATAGCACTGTTAATTATTTTTGAACTGGATATGTCATAGGTAGTACAGCAGCCTGGATATTAACTTGTTTATTATGGGGAAAACCCATATATTTCAGTGGAGCTCACTTCCAAGCAAATTCACAAGTTTACAAGCACAGCTTAAGGCCAATTTTCTTAGTGGTGAAATGAGGACAAATGAGCAATTGTCTCCTCTCAGTCATTTTTTTTTAAACATTCTGATGTGTTAGAAATTAAAACAACAATAAATTAAGTTACATGATGCAATTAACTTGATGCCAGCTTTAATCATAAGATTGTAGCTGGTTCTTAATGCACTATGCATGCTGTTTTTCATGTAACTTGTTCTCCATTTTTTAAACTTTGCTGTAAAAAAAGCCTTTTGAAGAGCTGTAATTTTATCTCAATGTATAAAAAATACACAAATTCAATTAGAGAGTCCTAAAGTACACTGATTGAGTGCAAATGTTGAACATCATATGTACAAAAGAAGGATTTTCAGTCAACAACAATATTAAATAATAGTGACTATTTTGATTAAAAATTCAAAAATAAAATGATTTGTCTGTGGTGTCTGTTATGAGCGGATTTTAATGGCATATATGATAGCAATAGCAAGTAAATACATTTCTATACTGCTTATCAGTGCACTTAAGCATCCCTAAGCAATGTACAGTGTGTAAGCCCCCAACAAGCTGGGTATTCCTTTTAGTGACCTCGGAAGGATGCCAGGATGATCCAATCCCGGAGCCCCTGGCTGGTATTGAAATTACAACATTGTGACTGTGAGTGAGTGGCTGCAGTACTGGTATTTAACCACTGTGCCACCAGCACATAGTTGTACTAAAATTAATATTCTGAAAAAGTACTTCTGCATTGTGTATGTTTGTTTCTATATAGACAAGGGGTATGTCAAAAAGTTCTTGGTATAAATCAATTCCCAGAATTTGACCATAGTATTGTAACTGTAGCTTGAAGAAATCTGTCCTTTTGTATTGCTAATCTGTAGGATCGTAGCTCTAATTTCTGAATTTTTTCAGATCATTGATAGAACCATGTCAACAAAAACGGTGCAGTTTTCAAGTGCTGAACTCCAGTTCCTCTTTCTGCAGAAAAAAACTCCAAAGGAAATCCATGAGTGTATAATGCAAACACTGAGTGAAGCATTACGGTCATATTCAACTGAGAAGAAGTGGCATACCAACTTTCAGTGTGAAGATGTTGAGTGAGAATATGCAGCAAGGTCTGGGTGTGCTTCAAGAGCTGAACAACATAGCAATAACAAATACATGTCTATATCATTTATCAGTGCTGTTAAGCACCCACGAAGCAGTTTACAATGTGTAAGCTAACTGCCGCCAACAAACTGAGTACTCATTTTAGCAATTTCAGAAGGATGCAAGGCTGACTCAACCCTGAGCCCCTGGCTGGTATTGTATTCACAACCTTGTGGTTTGTGAGTGAGCGGCTTCAGTACAGGCATTTAACCATGAAGGCCGAGTGTGTTCATTACCTGATATTGGGAAATAGGCAAGTCTCCGCTGGAACAACTGTTGATACACTAGAGATATCCTGGGAATGCAGTGAGTTTACAATTCATGAGCTGTTAGCTATGCAGAAGCTGTCAGCCAGGTGGGTAATGAAATGTTTGAATGTTGACCGGAAACAAAATTGAGCAGATTCCATGATTGATGTTGCAGCATTTTGAGTGATCTAGCAAGACCAGCCACTTTAGCTGTGGTTGGCCCCTGATTGCACAGGACCACAGCAACCATACAACCCACTCTGAACAGGCCACTGGCCAAGAGTGGACTTTCCCTGTTCTTTCTGCTGGTGGCTAGAGGCCACCTTAGATGGCTTCAGAGCAGCTTCCAGTTACTCTGGAGTCATGTGTCATCTGCATACCACACCCCTAAAGCAGCCAGAAGCCGCTTTATTTGACCAATCTGCTTTGAGTCTATGACCCAGAGACCAAACAACAGTCCTTCTGGTGGTGGAATTTGGATCCTCTACAATCAAAGAAATGCAAGACTCAAAGGTCAGCAGGAAAGGTCTTGGCCACAGTTAATTGGGATAAGGAAAGGTACTTTGATGACAGTCTTCAGAAGAGCCAAAGAGTTAAAACAGACTATTAGTTTAAATTGTTGTGTTGTTTAAAGAAGGCATTAAAGGAAAAATAGCAAGGGAAGCTGTAGAAAGGTGTTGTCTTTTTGCAGGACAGTGTACCTACTCTCAGTTCTGGCAAGATGGTGGATATTTTGAAGAAACCCTACTCACCAAATCTTGGTTCCATCTGACTAATTCCATTTCCAAACCTTTAAAAAGAGTTTGAAAGGAAGGACATTTTCCACCTCATTTGAAAATGAGGTTATAGCAGCAGCAGAAGAAGAGTATTCCAGTGACCAGACACCAGAATATGTTTTGGACAGGTTAAGGAAAGTAGAAAAACAATGTGCCAAGGGCAGTGAATATGTGGAATAGCATGTAGGTATAATGACTCTAGGCCATTCCCTTCTTGGTTGGGTTCAGAATTTTTCAGCACCCCCACATAGTCCTCCTCCTGTCTGTATGTCTGTATGTCCATCTATCTTAGACATATAGACAGAAAGACAGACAGACAGAGAGACTAAAACATTTGACCTTTTTTTGTAGAATGGAATAAACTGGTTTATTGTTATTTGCTTGCACTCTTAAGTAAAAAAAAAAAGTAGGAAATACATCATTCATTGTAATAAAAAGCTTGAATAAAAATTAATTCCTCTCTAGCTCAGTTCTGAGATGATCACAGGATGCCAAATCACTCAAGGGAACAGCCTTACCTTGGCTCTTGCCCCCATCCCTTTTATAATTCTTGCTTCTGCTCCTTCCTTTGGGCAGACCTCAAAAGTACTGGAGTGCAAGACTTTTGCTACAAGCTGAAAGGACACACCTGCTGTGCCAATTTGTGAGTATCTTAACTGAAACATCTTTAAAATAAAGACATCTCAGAGTTAACTTTCTGAAACCTAGTGATTTTAGCTCTCTGCAGGAAAGCTGAGACACACTCACTGATGAAGTTACCGTAGGGGCAAAAAATAAAGGGAGAAGTTGGGAAACTAGAATACAGACACTGTTTGAAGGCTGTGAGGTTGGGTGAGCTGTTATTTAATTATTATGTGTTTTGAAGTTATAGTAACTATATTAGAAGAAAGACTACAGAACACATCTATGCAATTCTGAAAGCTAGGGTGGGGAATGGGGAAGAATTTATGGAACTGATAAAAAGGCAATCTCAATAGTCTCTCTGTTATATCAATTGAAAATGTGTAGTAATCAATAGGTAAATCACTTCTATTTTCAAGATTACCAGTTACAATGGGGGGCAGAAAGAAGTTACAGATTAAGCTGTTTTAAAAGGTGAAAAGGAAAAGTGAGTAAATCCTAGAAAATTAGTTACACATTTAACTTTTATGGGATTGCTTCAGGTTCTATTCTTAATTGGATCATTTTATCTAACAAGCGCAGTGTGAATTTGCTTTTGGTGTGTAGACAACCATAACATTTATTTCCCTGCAGAGCAAAAAGTTGAAAGTTTGGATATTTACTCAAAAGCATCCTGTGCATGATGGGGTGGGAACGAAATTCTGTTGCCATGGGAAGAATCTGAGAATCACTGGTGGATCCATTTGTGGGGTGCAGGCATGGCATAGACAACAGTAAGCTTCCGTTTATTTGTGGCATGATATTCTCCTTCCCAGGAGCCTCTGTGGCTTTCCACAGGTTCGAAAAGAGACAGCCAATCAGTGGCTGAGGGATGTGGCACTTCCCAGGTACCAGACATTGAACCCATAGTGTTCACATAGGCCAACCCAGGAAATGTGTACTGATGACCTTGCCTTTCTGCATAGTTGTTGCCATGTGAGCTTTGACTGCCTTCCCACCCTCCCACTTTTTGTATGTTGTAAGCAATGTCCAGATTTATGTTTTTGTACAAGTTTAGCAGTATGACACAGCATAAAACACAGTTTGTGGGGAGGACAGGGCTGTGAATCCTTGGGTGTCCCCTTAAAGGACTTAGAGGATGTAAGTACATAGGGTCATGCCCAGATCAGGAGCAAGGGCCTGTCTCACTCCCAAATAGTGGGTAAACCACACTGTGGCAGTGCACCCTTTGGTGTCTTCCTTTGGTGTCACCCCATTATTGTCCCCTGGCATTGAAGTTAGGGTATATCAGAAGGCAGTTGGGTAATCTCATCTTTGGATATACTTCATGTCAAATCAACACTGTATAGCTGAAACAATAAAGTTGTTGTATTACATATACAGTCAAGTATGGCTTATGTCATTATTTCTCCCTCCAACAACACCAACTTATTGCATTAGGTACACAAGCAGATATCTTCTGTCTAATACAATTCAAAGAAAATAGTTACCACAGTAATGAAAAGCCAAATAGCCAAGTGACAGAGTAGTACATCTGGGTTAGAGGATAATGATAATAATTGATGCAGCATGACAAGGTGTTAAAACACTTTGTGTGGATTATTTTAGTGATCTTCACAATCAACCTATAAGTTAGGTCAGGGTTATATTCTAATATTGCAAATTGGGGTGAGAGAACTGGGTGCCTTGCCAAAGGCAAGAAGTGATAGGAATGAAATTTGACACAGTGGTGCCTGGCTCTAAAAGGACTTCATTCAAATGCTTGTGAATGGATTTGAGGAAGGCTTCACTTGTGGCAAGCAGGACCCTGCCTCAGTTCTGCTTTCTTCCTGAACTGCCTGCCTTTCCTTCTTCATCTCCGCTCAGAAGGCTTATGTTCAATGGGAGCTCTTGGAAAAAGAAACATTAATACCCCATCTCCTCCATGGAACACAGCAAAAAGAAAAGGTGAAAGATGTGAGAGAGAGCTGGAGCACCCTAACTCTGAAAAGAAAATGAAGTAATTAGAGGTGGGTTATTTACCCTAACAACAATAACAACGAAAGAAACTCAAGGAAAGAGAAGAATGAAGCAGGCATAGCTGTGGGTACTCCCATTGACCAGAACTTGAGTCGTTACTTTTAAAAGCATGTCTTTACCATTATATTAAAAAAAAAACTCCAAGGGATGATTATCATTACATTTTATTTTAAAGTAACTCTACTTTTATTCTTCACAAAGCCTTCTTCTGTTTCCTGTGCTTTTGACCTTAGAAAACTTAGTAACAAATTTAACCCTCTCCTATTTTCTTGTCTAAGAGGCAATACAGACCGGCGCTTTGTGCTGGCCTATGAGTGGGGTTAGGGCACATCAACTGCATGCTGCATGCCCAAACCCCACACCCAGGGTGCCATTCTGGCATGTGCCGGTCTACATGGCACACATCATGATGACGCCCTTCTGGTGCTGCATCCACATGATGCAGCACCAAAGGGGTGTCACAAAGCCTTGCCGCTGAAGCTATAGTGCCTCTTGGAGAGCACAAAAAGGAGCCACTTTTGGTGGCTCTTTTTTGTGCTCTCCAAGAGGCTGAATTGGGGCTGTGGCATGGGATTGCTGTGGCCCCGATCTGGCCAGGGAAGGGGCTCGTGCATGCTGCCCGTCTGTACAGCCCCTAAGTATTCTTAGCAACACTGTATTAGGGGGACCTTTTCTGAATCATACCTGGCCTTAGAAAGAACCTAGGGAGCCCCATGTTTTCCCACATCACCTTTAATCCTTAGAGAATTTACTATAGTACCTCATAGCCCTCTCCCAATTTCATATTTTTAATATATATATATATATATATACACACACACACATATATAATTAATCTTTGCATCAATGCCATAGCTCTATCCAGATTTTCTGCCTTTTCTGTTCCTTCAGAATCTTACCAGCAGGGTCTCAATGAGTTCTACCCTGATGTGTAGACGTTTAAAAAAGTTAATTGGGATCCAAGGTGTGTCTGTTCAATATAGCACCAAAATGGGTTTTTTTTTCAGCTATAGCACTACAGGGACTTCTTGAAAAATTCAACATTCTCTCCCTAAGAAAGGAATCTGTGGATTGACAAAGGGCAGGGACACCCTGAATCCCAAGAGGAGTTATATTACTGCTGCTAATGAACTTTGAATTTTACTGTCCTTTGTCTCAGTCCCCCTATGCTCAGGAAGAAAAGTTGCCTCTGTCTGCACTGAGATCCTTCCAGAATAACTGAACTACTAGAGAAATAACACCAGATACACAATGTAGATCTGTGACTCTAACATTGTCACTTTTCTCCTTCTACATGGTTTTTTAAAACAATGTTTGCCTGATGAAGAAGCCAGTGGAGCTTTGAAAGCCTACATGATGTATTTTGTGCATTTTGGTTAGCCAATAAAGGTATCACTCTTTTGTTAATTTTGGATTTTGTTTTATTCTGCTGCATGACCAGCATAGTTACCCATGAATATGCACTGTATATTATAACAATAAGATTATGCAGCTGTGATCATGGCACAATTGTAAATGGCTCCCCAGCTCACATTCTACAATAGGGGCACAAGAAAGATTATTTTTCTGGGGCCTCTCCCACCAATAAGCGAGCCTGCAATGAGAAATTGAAACAAGGGTCCCACTTCTGATTGCCACAGCCTCCCTAGCTGGTGGAAACAGGTTGCAAGTGCCATCCTCTCTGTGTCCTTTACTCAGGCAGTTCCTGGCTGTTGAGGTGGACTGGCAGAGGTAGGGTTGAGCCAGGACATTTACTTAGTCATGCATTTGCAAAAAAGCCACATATGTAAAATATTGGCATCCATTTGTATTCTGATTTTACTCCAAGGAGCTCAGTCTAGTACACATGAGTATACTCAGGACCTCTGGGGGACATTTACTTCAACTGCCCAGAACTAGACTGGCAATCATCACCCAGAGGCAGTGACATCCCTAATGTTGGTGTCACCCCATGCAGCTGGGGGCAGGGGGACAGCCACCCAACTGCCCACCCAGGACTGTGGGGAGGTGGTCAAGGGGCACTGGGGGAAGTGGGAATGGTGCATGCTGTCAGAATTTAAAACTGCATTAAAGACTTGTCTCCTTGTTTTTTTCTGACAGGCCTACCTAGTGAATTTTCAACTATGAATTTTAATATGGTATACTTTTAATTTGATGTTGGGTGATTTTAATATAGTACTTTGTTTATGTGTTTTAACTTATTGCCTTTAAATTGTTTTATGTGTTTTAATCTATGTTGTACCCTACCTCAAGCCTTGGCAAGAAGTGGCTAAGACATAAGATGATGATGATAATGACGATGGTGACGATGACAACCACTGCCAACTTGTCTTATATAACCTCCAACTGACCAAATGATTAGACTAGAAGATAATGTCTTATACAATGTGTCCCAATGAACCAATGGATCAATCTATTGTCACTTTTCACCTTTTTGCTGATTATATAATATTCCACCCCTGCACCTTACCCCTGCCAAAAATACAGGACACAACATTGCATGATTTGGTACTATGACAACTTGAGTACATTCCTTCTCCTTTTTTCATTGTGTGATGAAGCAATTAGGCAGGCTTGAACTAGCATTTGCTGTGGCATCTGAGCTGTTATCCTGTCATTGACATTAGCAATAATTTCCACCTTGATTTTCCATTTTTATATTTTAAATGTTTAGATATGCACTAGGATCTGTGAATGTATGTAGCTGAATAGTAACAGGAAAGGAGCAGTCTATCCTTAAAGCCTTTAAAAACATCCCCCCTACTCCCAAAAAATGCTTTGAAAATAATTAACAGAAATAAAGCTGCTATACTCTCACTTTTTCTCGGAAGTAGCCCAAGTACAGCATATACCTTGTCATTTGCACTTAGTTTTCTTTCTTTTCCCCATTGACCTTTGTGAGCTAGCGAGAAGGACATAGATGTGTTTGTCTCAGTAGGAGGTGTGGAGGTAAGTAGGCTTTCAGAGAAAGAGACAAATGAGATCACTGGAAGACCTCCGGAGGAAACACTTCTTGGCAAATAATGTCATATGAAAGCAAACGGGGGAGTGGGAGGAATGCTAAGAATTAAAAATGCACAAAGGGCGATTAAAAAGCATTGCTTCTACTTAAGGAGCAATGGGGGAAAACACTGCCAGAGTATATAATAATATTCAATTACAGGCAATGTGAAGCGTATAGAACTGGAATGTTCAAATGGTGAGAGATACACTTAATTGGCCTACTTGAATAATTTGTCAGTACTACAACATTCAGGAGCAAGTGTGGTGTAGTGATTTGAATGTTAGACTAGGACTTTGAGAGACCAGGGTTCAAATCACCACATGGCCATGTAAAACCTCTGGGTGACCTTGACACTTACCTTCTGAGAAAACCTTCTCTGAATAAATCTTGTCAAGAAAACCCTGTGATAGGTTCACCTTAGGGTCACTCTAAGTCAAAAATGACTTGAAGGCATACAAAAAACAAACAAACAAACAAACACAATGAAGACCACTTTTGAAGACTGATTGTTAGTACATTTATTCAAAAGTAAACCTCAGCTTGTTCCATGGGGCTTTGTGAAAGTGTTTGAGATTGAAGTTTAGAGGTGTAAAACTTTATATGCTCATAACAGAGCTCCCCTGTCTTATATGCTTGCCCCTTCTGTTTGAAAGGGGTTAGTGGATCACTGTGTGTATTCTTTTGAAATAAAAAGCAGAACATACCTACCCAAGAAGGATACATGTTTTGAATGAATGCATCTGTCCTGGCCACATCTAAACTTTGAAAGCATGTTATATCCCAGCTCCATTTAAACTGTTCCTGCTACACAACATCTAAAATCTAAACTTCATGGCATTTCACAGTCTTGTCATGAAACAGAAAAACAAACATCTGCATAACTCCCATGGGTTTCTATGCTTTCTGTCCAAACGATTTTACATGAGATACCAAGGGTTTAGTGCCAAAAATGCAAATAACAACCCCAAGCAGCATTATTTTGAATAATAGTATGCAATTTGGTGAAATACTTTTAACCTTCATGAAATTAAAAGGTTACAAAACAGGAAACTGGCTATTTACTAGAAAATACCAAGGACTCCACATGACACACACACACACACACACACACACACACACACACTTCTGTTTGTCAGCATCTCAATACAAGATCCATACTGTATGTGAGGTACCTCACTTGGTCCTGTGCTTTATATTGTCCTGTCACCCATATAAGGCACTACTTACCCCAGGTAGCTTTGATACATACATGGATATTCAGTTCATGCATTGGTCATCCTCTGCCATTGCTCATTGAAAAACAGAGCATATAGGCTCTTAGCAAAACATCCAGTCTTGAAATACAAACAAACATCTAGTTTTTATTTCCAGAATTTTGCATTCTTTGTTAAATAAAATATCCCCACAGACATGAAACTGTACTTTGTGTTGGCTATTTCATATCAGACTGCCACAAAACATTAATGTGAACCAGAAGCACTCAGCACTGGATTCTACAAATGATCACATTGATTTCACTTGTATGGCTAGTTTTGAATATGGAAACAGTATGGAAACCTTCTCCTTTTGTGTCGTCTCTTTTAGACTGTAAGCCTGAGGGCAGAGAACTGTCTAAATATAAGATTGTAGGTACAGCACTGTGTAAATTTACAGCGCTATATAAATAAAGGTTAATATATAATAATAATAAGCAGTACTACTCAGATACTTCCTTTCACTCACCATCTTCCGGAACTCAGAGGGTAATATCTAACTTTAGTAGAGGCTCCAACTGCTTCCTCTTACTGCTGCTCAAAGCTGCAAGCTATCATGGGCAGTGACCATTGAACACTGAGAACTTCTGGTCCTGATACATAAACATGCAGTGGACAATAGCTAGCATGTGGAAAACAATAACATAAGTATTCCTGAATGTGTCTAATGAATGTTTCTACCCCTATGCAACCTCTACCCCTATGCTACCTCAGCAACTACAGTCAGAGCCGAGACCTTTCATATTAGGTACTGGTGTATCTCCCACACCTTTACCTTCAAGAATTGCCCCGACCTCAAATGTTTTTGAGAATAAAACAATCTCCTGTTTGCTTCAGAAGGAGTTTTTATACATCACAAAGTACACTCAACAGTTATGGAATAAAACCAATCCATAGTAATATAACTGTGTGTTTCAGAAGGCAATTGTGGCTCTTCGGTTTTCCCACAAACGGAAATAAGCAAAGAAGAATAATGGATTACAGGAATTCTTGCATCAATAAAAATTGGGGGTTGAGAGTGGATTGCAATGCTGAATATGCAGGATCATAGCAAATAAAAAGCAAGATAACTTAAGCATGATGTAAACATGGCACATCAGACTCATAATGCCCCAGTTCAAACTGAACCGATCAGGACAGGTATATATCCAAATCCAAACAGGGACAACAGCAGATAAAATGACAGGGTTTTTTCCTACCTCAAGGCAGCCGGTCTATCTATGCCACAGACTTATCTGGCTTGTTGTCATTCTTTGATAGCCTGTTTCTGACAAGGAAGATACGCCAGACAGGATTTGAAAACAAAACAAAAACCTTTACTTTTTGTTTGTTTTCTACTGGCTCACCACACCAACATCTTTTCCCTCAATGCTCAGTATTTGGGGAAATAAATATAATCTTAAGAACCAAATTTTAAAATAATGATAGATAACTGGGACACCTCCAAATTTTCAGGAACTGCAAATCTGACCAACCGTTGCCAAACAGAGAAGGGTGCTAGGAGCTGCAGTACAAAATTGTCAGGGGTGATGCTGTTTCCCACCCCAGTTCTAAAATGGATTCCCTGGTGCCACAATAAACTATAGTCCTCAGGATTCCCTAGCACTGATCCGGGGCAGTTAAAGCAGTCTCAAACTGGATTATTTCTGCAGTGTGTTTCAGTCTTGAGAGAAGTGAATATGCTACCAACATCTTTGTTGCTCTCACTTATTCTCATTGTGGATCTATACTTGCAGAATGCCCCAGGAAGAACTAGGCATATTCTGGCCAAAAAAAAAAAAAATAACAAATTTGCCCCTTACTTGTTCTGTTTTGCTGCAGGTTTTTTGGCTCTTGCAACAAATGACAGTTGGTTGCCTTCCCAGCTGGCCCCTATTTATTACCTGGCACTGCTGCCAAGGTCAGAATGGGTGCCCACCCACACTACCAAAGCTGGGCATCTTGTTCTGAACTCAGAATGACTCACGACCACAGTAATAGCAATGGGCAGCTCACAGGGACCACAAATGAAAAGAGAGCCATTGTTGTTGTGGCAAAAGGAGCTGAAACCCTGCAGCAAAAGGTGAGTCATTTAAATGTGGAAGAGGAAGAAGAAGCCCCAAATAGGGTGCAGGTGTAATGTAGACAGTCTGGATCTGATTCAGATTTATGACCCTTTATCATGTAAATAGGTTGCAGCAAGCCTGGGGGGAATTCGGGGTAAATTGCCTATGTAGACAAACCCTCAACGAATGCTACAGTATGCCCATACTACAATGTCTCTTTGCACACTGATCTAGACTAAAGACACTGCTATGTCTTTGAATTTGTCATGGAAGCATGCTGAGAGAGAGAATAAATGTAGTGGAGAGAAAAAGGGGAAGACCCTCCTAATGCCCTGCAACATCTGAATCCTCCCAGGTCATCTCCTAGGGTTGCTAAAATGTTAATTTTTGAGTGTTTTTTTTTCTTCCCCCAGCTCAAAATCATAGAATCAAAGAGTTGGAAGAGACCATGGGGCCACTGAGTCCTGCTTCAGATCTCCACAAATGCATCAGACACCCCACAAAACACAGAGGCTTAACTTTCCCCTACCCCAACTCCAATACATCAACCCCCTGAAAAAACAAAACAAAGAAAAAAGAGGGGAAAAAGGAGAAGAAGAAATGGAAAATATGGAGAAATGCTAAAAAAAAAAAAAAAAAATTGAGAAAGGAAAAGTAGTGTTTGCCCCCACCACAGTCCTAACTCTTTATTCCATGTGATTTTACTTTTACTTTGCTCTGAAAGCAAGGTTACCAATTTACCAATTTTAGGGTAAACTGGGAAATTTAATGTTTTCTTTATAAGCCCACAAGTGCCAAACAACAAGGAAAAGGGGGGGGGGGGGAAACAGACAAAGAGAATGAACCACACAACTGTGATGTCATTGTTCTTCTTTCTGTTGCTGCTGATTTTTGGTGTGTGTGTGTGTGTGTGTGTGTATAATTTCCACTTTCCTCCAATGAGCTCAGTGTGGTGTACATGACTATTTTCCTCTCTTCACTGTATCCTGACAACAAGGATTAGGCCAAGTGGAGGAGGAGAGAAATGGTTCAGAAAACTTTATCAAAACTAAAATTGTGGACTGCATAACTATGTTGGCAGGATGGAAGCACTTTCAGTTACAGAATATTTTAAAAGCATATAGCCATGCAAGCATTTTGGCGCACTTGCTTGGTTTGTCTTTAAACCAAAATAATCCTGTTCTCAAGATTACTCCTCCTCTCCTCTCTATACTGAACCTTCCCATTGACTTGACCTTGACAATTCAAGATCTTTCTTCTCTTCCATCTGCACATTAGCCAGATAAACACTCTTTCCACCCAGTACAACCACTTGCGTAACATAACCAATAAAATAAAACACATACATAACATAGAGCCAGAAAGCATGGCATGACCTCTAATCATGGCAGTAACTTGAAATTTGATTATTCAAGGACCCATTTACTGTACCATTCTACATTAGGAATGTTAAACCGATTATTAATTACTAATTCCCAGGTTGAAAAATGGGCTTCCCACTAGTCAGGAAACTATATCAGAAAGAATAGTAAGTCAGTGACAATTTTGCGCATAAGTATTTGAACATCTTGGAGTATGGTAGAGGAATTATGCTTCAGAGAGAGAAAATGTGAGGATATTTTACAAAAACATCCTGTTTTCTGTACAGAAGTAAAACAACAACAACATGTTTTTCTCTGCAGAATAATTCCTTCACAGTACTTTGGCATGCTTGAATACAGTCAGTATGGTTTGGAGGAATGATTGTTTTCTCCCTGTAGCAGGGAGAAATTATCAAAATTATTCTTCTTCACATATGAACACAAAATAATCTAAATTTTACATCCTTCTCCCTCATACATGTAGATGAGCAACATGTGTATTTCTCTAACAATTGATTACAGAAGGGAGGGAACTTCAGAGGAAGCCTAATAGTTAAAATACCCGCAGTCTTCCAAATTCTTTCAGGTACTGGCAGCAAATGATGTATTGATCTTGCTGTTAAACTGCACAGCTGTAACCAACACATTAGACATGGAAGATAAAAGCAATGACTAAAAGCACCTTATTTCATCTGTCACACCTGAGGCTCTGCCTTCTTGAGACCTTTAGCATATTAGCACAGAAAATCAATTAGGTAAAGAGCTATACAAATGAAGGGGAAAATGTTTTTTAAGAAGACTCCATTCAAAAAGTGTTGGGGTGTCAGTGAACTCTATAGTTTACAGGCAAAGTGTAAGATATCTCCTAAATAGACCGTAGCAACTTTTTCTGAACTTTTGTCTTGCAAACCATGATTACATATTATATGTATTAAGTTTTGGCTAAGTTATAGATCAGTATTCAAACATACAGCAGAGAATGCTTCACCAAACAGAAAGTGTGGCCATATTACTTCAAATAAATTTCTGGAATTGATCAGAGCCATTTGATTTGTGGTGGAGGGGTATGAATCTTATTTTAGGTGTGTGGTGGTGGTGGATTGTTGTACCTATTTTGTACCATAATTTGGTTGGATAGTTGTTGGACTTGCGTGTAAGATTAGGAGTCTATCAGCAGTTTGATACCATTTTTCAACTGCCATAATTCCATTTTATGGAGTCCTGGATTTTAAAGATTTGTAGAGATACTTAGAATTCTCTGCTAAAAAGTGATAATGATGTAATGCAGGCAAGTAAACTACAGCTCTCTAAGCAAAGAATTCTGTATCCACCAATCTACAAATCCCAGGGTTTCATAAAATGTGAAGTCATGACAGTTATACTGAGATGAAATATATGGGTACAGTTTTATGCTACCTTTGTGGTTAAGCAGACCCTCATTTGGCTATAGGCATGGCATTACCTCTCATTTGTTCCTGCTGTACAAAATTCATATTACCTAGGAAATGCTTTTGTAAAACAATATTGATTTAGCTCCTAAGGTGCACTTCCAAGACATGCAATCCAAGTCTCCCCCTCAGAGAAGAATTCAAACAAAGGATGATAACTCTAGAATTTTCCATTCCCAAGAGATGTCAGGGGGAAAAAAAACTATTTTTTTTCTTTGAAGTGATGAGATACTTGGACACCCGTTCCCCATGAGAGGAGACAGCACACCTTTCTGAAGAAAGCTATGGAATTTCTCTAGATCAACAGAACTATCAGGTAAATGAGTGCTGGGCAGAAGTTTTAAGCATTTTGAACTCCCATTCGTTTCAGTGAGAGAGATCTAAAATTATCTGCTTAATCCCGAACAGATTTTGGACAACATTTTGTGGCTTTTGAGATACATACAGTATTTCTTCTTTGAATGGCTCACTAGAAGCCAAGAGGAGTAAATTGAGGCTACCTAGCTTTAGCCATATTGTGAGATGACCTTACTCACTGGAAAAGATGATAATGCTTGGTAGAGTTAAGGCGGTGGGAAAAGAGAGAGACCACACTGGAAATGGATTGGTTTAATAAAGGATGCCACAGTCCTATGTTCACAAGACTTGAGCATGGCATTTGATGACCAGGACCCTTGCAGATCTCTTATTCATAGAGTTACCACATGACTTGATAGCAAATAAATGCAGCAACAAGTAAGAGTTGCTGATTTAACAAGTTGCCAATGCTTCAGTGGTTCTACTCAGTATGGAGTGAAAATTGGCTTTAGCTCTAAAAGTGTTTTGTACTCAGGCATTCCTAAATGGATTTTTAGATATGACATTTTCATTTAACTCTCTGTCCTAACTTCAATCAGTACTGCCTTAAGGAAAGGTCTAGTCTTCCCATCCTTCACTCTCCTGACAGGTTCTATCAATGTCAAGCTAATGCCAAATTATCTCTCCCTTCTGCCACCACCATGCAGATTAACAGCAAGCATAGCATTCTTTACTGTCTGGTCCCCCAGAGATAGCTTATGTTCTTTTAGTCTGAAGTAGGAGAAATACACAGTTCTGCACTATTTTCAACAGAGCAGGGCTGGACCACATGCTGTCCTGGAAGTTTTTTTTAAATACTGTACCTTCTCAACTATTGTTAGAATGCAGTCTGTTTTAATAAAATGCCTAGCCTTCTTGATTCTGAGGATCCACTAGAAAACATGGTGGCATCATGTGCCAAAGGCATAGATAAAATGGGCAATAATCCATGTTCAGTTCATTCTTTCTAAACAATGCAGTTCTTTCTAAAGCTTAATGGCTTTAGTAAGACTATAGTAAATTTTTAGTAACATATTTATTTTCATATATTATAGACACAGTTCTAGAAAAAGAATGAATGTCTTCTTTAATTAATAAATGTTTCCAAAGAATGGTGAATGAGATGTTGTTTTCCTTATGAGGGAAGTTGCCTCGCATCCTCTGATGGAAATGTTTGCAAATCTGAAATACAGGCTTTGTACCATATTAGGATAATGACTTGCAGAATACTATACAACAATGTCAGATATGAGGAAAATGACAGCTCAGCAAAGCAAGGTGTAGTTACATTATATCTCAGGGGTAGAACAGATGCTTTGCACTGAAAACATTTATATCCAGGTAGGTTTGGGAAGAGGTCCTATCAGAAACCTAGGAAATTCTTTACCAGTTAGTCATGGACCAATGGTCCAATTCACTAAGGCAACTTCACATGTTCTAATGTAGCTTTTGTTGATTTATCAGTAATCCTCAGTTTCAATCCTAATCCTATAAGAAATATTCCACTGCATCCAAAACAGACTGAGCATCATTACTGAATTACAGATGGCACCATAACGATCAGGATTAATCTTAACTTTCTTGGCTTTCCTCCAGTTCATTACTGCTTACAGGTATGGATTCAGAACTGCTTCATCTTATCCAAGGGAGGGGGAGGGGGAGAGAAGTAGAGTTGATTTTCATAAGTATGGCATCTGTTCTCATTTCTCCAGCTTTCATTCAACAGATGTTTAAAAAAAGAAGGGTGGGAATAAAGGATGCAACCTAGGAGGAATCCATAGCATATAAACCACACAATGATCTCCTAGTACCAAGTTTGAAATCAATAATCAATTTCCAACTGAGGCATCCTAACCAGGAGGTGATCATAAATGATCATCTTGAAAGCTACTGAGAAATCCATGTGAACAACAGTATGGTAGTTCCATTGTCCTTCTGTTGGCCTCAGAACATGTGGAAGTTGCTGTACAAAAACCATTTCTGTGAAATGAGATGGGGAAGGATTCATAAAATCACTTTGACTGAAGAATGATATGAGTTATATTCCATTACTTGGAGTCTGAGGAAGGCTTTTCACAAATGGACTCGAGGCTGTTGCTTTCAAGGTTCCTGGGACTATTCCCCCCCCCCCCCTAAAAAAAGAAGAATCAGTAACCTCTGAGACTGAACCAGCCAGTGTCTTCTTAATGGATGAGGGGAATCATGTGCATCCCCTGGGAACTTGTATATGGTTCCTGTACTTTTCCAATGGCCCAGGTCTCCCCCTTCTTTTTGGTGTTTCCCCTCCAAAATAGTCAATTGCTCTTCCTGGACACTTCCCAGAGCAGCAGACTGGGTTTTAACCTGACCTCTGAAAACTTTTTTTAAAAAAAAAAAAAATGTACAGCAATTTTTAGCTGAAATGCTGATCGCCCACCACCCATACACAGAAGTGGTTTTACCACTCCTGTACTAGATATAAATCATGATATGCACGGAACACACAAAGTGAGACTGAGCAGTACATTAGCTAATGGTTTTATTCACCTTGCACAGATTATACAGATATCTGTATCACAAGTCTGTCCTAAAAGTCTGCTAAAACCTTCCTGCCTCACCTTGTATGCTGCAGGACATAAGCAGGGACCCAACTCATCTTAGACCTGTATCTATGGTCCAAGTGACACACAGTTCTGCAACGTTTAAAGTTGTCAACATTCCATTTTGTGCCTCCCCTCCCCTCCATTTATTTAAAAAGCTCTGTAACTTCTGCACAAAAGATGTTCAACTGTCTGGAAAACTAAGCTGATTTTTATTATACTTATGAGTAGATATTTATAAGATAGCACTGTACCTTTAAATAGATTTTGCTCTCTATATTCACAGCTGGGAACTTCACATTCAGCTGAATGTGGGCAGTTTTGTTTGCAGAATAAGGGGCAAAATGATCCCAGCAATCAAATGACTGAGAAAGTGGGTGAACAGATGCTGGTTAAGCAATCAGAAACCAAATATATAATGATTGCTCATATCTCAAAAATCCCAAATACAATTTGTCAAAATAGCAAACACCCAAACAAAACAAGTGTATGCAACTTCAGATAAATCACCAGGGCTTTGCATTTAATTCTGATTTGATAGCACTGCAAAATGCTTTTGTTTTCTTGCAAACTTGATCTGTTCCAGAGAGATCTGCACAAAACTGAAACATTTTATTTATTTACTTATTTTTGCATAAGATCATGCACCTCAAGCACTTCACCGTTGCCATCTAGTGGAGTGACAGTGTGGACTTTACTCCACACTGTATCATTAACCATTTTTAGGATTATAGGCAACACCATACAATTCTTCATATTCCCACTTGAAATTGGGCAATGAAAGGTGCTGTCCCAGCTGCTCTCAAAGCTCAAGCTACTGAGAGTGACAAAAAGTGATCAAAGGGTCATGCTTCTTCAAGGATTTGAAGCCGACAGGAAAGTCTGTCCCTTCTGTGATTTGCCATCCTAATGTAGGTATATGAAAGATAGGTTGACAAGCTCTACAATCCAAAAATCCCATGAAGGCTTCAAGATGTGCTGTCCCTGAAAGCTTGCCTTTACATTAGTGTGATGGATAGAAGAAAGGAGCAAGCAGTTTCTCCCACTCACCTTCCTAGCTGAATGATTGAACTCTAGCAGCCTTGGAATGAAAAATAAGTGTATGTCAAGCCAGAAATAAACATCATCATCCCCCTGTCCTCCAAAAACCAAAACTCCCAACCCATTTAGTTACAAAGAGACATCCATAACAGTGGCAGAATATGGTTACATCAAATTCTGATTATTATTTTTTCACTGAATGAAACTACATTTGGCTAATATTTGTTGCCAGGTTGGTGTAGAAGTATTTTTGGAATGGGCAGATCCAGCTATTTTGGGTGTGAACAGGGTCTATAACTGAAATATAACGAAGGGAGAAGAAAAATGTATGGCTTATATGAGGGCTGACAACTCCATTTTCCCATGAATTTTAACCAGCCTGGTGGGTTAATGAAGAGTCACACATCAGCATTTGGAGTGCCATAGAAATGTGCTAGCATGGTGTGGTAGTTTAAGCATTGGACTATGAATCTGGAGAGATAGGTTCAAATCTTTGCTTAGCCATGGAAACCCACTAGGTGACCTTGGGCAAGTCACTCTCTCTTAGTGTAAGAGAATGGCAATGGCATACTGCCTCTGAAAATTTCCTAAGGAAACCCTGTGATATAAGTCACCTCAAGCTGGAAATGACTTGAAGACATACAACACACACACACACACACCAAAAGTATGAACATAATTCAGACTAAAAAAAAATACAGAAGCTTCCAGGTTTTGTTTCTGTCCTTTTTGGTTTTATTTTAGAGACCCATAAAAGATTGGACCTTATCAGACGTTGGAAATTGGAAGTATAATCTAATGGCAATCCGAACGCAATCATGGGGTTTCACATTATTGCGAATTAAAGTATCTCACACAATTTTGGGCAAAAGGGAAGTCATTCCGAACGCAATCATGGGTTTTACGTTATTGCAAATTAAAGCATCTCACACAATTTCGGGCAATGGGCAGTCATTTTTGGGTAATGGGAAGTCATTCTGAATGCATTCCGAACGCAACTGGAATTCACATAAATTCGCTAAACCAGCGAATTCATGTGTATTCAAATTGGCTCCAATTGGCTCCATTTGCAATAAAGAGAAATTTCTCCTGTCTGATAAGATCCATTGTGTCCTTCCCAGAGTATTTCCTCTCAAATATCACTATGTTCAGAAACTTTTTATGCTACCTCCCTAAGGTTGGCTTATTTTAGCCCAGTATTTTTCAAGGTGAAATATATAATTTTAACTGGCTGCTTGTTTATTCTGTCTTGGAGCTTTCAGCTCCATGCATCCCCTCCCATAAGGTTTTTAGTGACATTGTAAAGGGGGGTGCCTTTTACAAGGGGTGGGAACAGGAGATAAATTAAAATATGTCCACCCACACACTTCTAGGAAGGAGAGGAAGTGAGAGAGAGAGTGAGTGAGTGAGTAAATGAGTGAAAAAAGAAACATCAGTGTGCATCTCAAGTCCTGAGAAGAGCGGTCACTTTGAAACACAAAACTTGAGTTATCACAACAGTCATTTGAATGTGAGAGCAATGATAGACAAGCACAATTTCCTGGAAAAGTCTTAGAAATTCCCAGTATTTTCAGCCAGTCCAAATAGGCCCTTACTTAGATTTGCAGAGAAAATTTATTTCACAGAGTGTGCAAGCAATTTTCACAATAATTATGATTGCTGCTACCATGCTGTGTGGAATTGTGTAAAGTATAAGCATGGATATATTGCTTGTATATATTTTTTAAAAAATCCTATTCAACTGTGCTTGTTGTCTTAGCAAAACAAAAGTGCAGGGTAAGGGAAAGTTTTCTGTAAAGACTTGTTGTACAAACTGCAATGAAATTGATGAAGAACTTCTTTTGCCTCATACAGGAGGCAAAACCACCACTGTGACTCACAATTTTTAAGTTTCCAAATGCATCCAGATATCCTTTCTCATTTTTTTTAAAAAACGCCTTTAAAATTATTTATATCCATAGGATGCACACACATTGACCAGGGATAGGAATCAACAAACATCACTCTGCCATGTTGAGTGGCCACCAGCTACAGATATGATGAATGCTCACAAAATTACTGATTCTAGACAAGGCACATTGATCAAGATCCTATATCATACTTGTGATGCATAAATCTACACCCACATAGTTATACAGTAGTTGCTCTATGTTATCCTTCTGCTGGAAATCAGTGATTTCAAAACTGTGGTCCTCCAGGTGTTTTGGACTTCAGCTCCTAGAATCTCTGGCTGAGGCTACTAGGAGTTGAAGTACAAGACATCCTCAAAGACCAGAGTTTGGGAACTGTTGTGCCAGATATCTGTCAGTTTACCTGATTACTACTATTCATCATCATCATCATCATCATCATCATCATCTTCATCATCATCATCATGTCTCATTTTTCCAAAAAAAATTAAGACTCAAAGCAGGTCAGATGATCAAGTGGGCAAACACTTTTGGTTATGCTATTCAAATGACACATTGGCCCAATCTAGACGGGCAAAAAGAAGCGCTTTAAGGGCTAAAAGGCCCACCTTTAGGGTTAGGGAGGGCATAGCGTCTACACTCTCCCTAGGCCTAAAGCGCATGGACGCCACCATTTAAAGATGGTAGCATCCATACGGACGATCCGGAAGAGCGTCATCATGTGCGCAGCGTTTAGATTTCCGCGGCGCCAAAAAGGAGCTCCTTTTTGAAGGCGCGTCTTTGCCAAGGCTTTTAGATAGCCACGGCAAAGACCAAAGGAGGAAGGGGCCACGGCAGTGGCCCCTTCCTCCCTTCCGCTTTGCCTCCGCAAGCGGGGTGCAGCGGGTGCCCAGGGCACCCGCTGCACCCCACTTAGAGACTGCGGGGAAGTGGCAGTTTGCCACTTCACCAAGGCCTCTAGAAGGGAAAAAGTATGGAATAATAACTATGAGTTCACAATTTCTCAAAACCTAAGAGAATTTTTTAATAAAATGTTCTTTCATTGATACCTTTCTCCAGATAAAATTGCAAAGATCTATAAACTAAAAAAGAACCTTTGTTGGAAATGTAAAAAATAAACTGGAATCTTTTATCACTGTTGGTGGACCTGAAAGTGGGCAAAGAATTATTGGAAGATGATAAATGAGCAAATTAATGTGATTCTTTTAAAAAAAAAAATACAACTAAAACCAGAGAGTTGTCTGTTAGGGATCTTTGATGATAATACAAAGGGAAAAGAGGGAAAAATGTTCTATGTGGTCACTTTGGCAAGAATTTGTTTTGCACAAAAATGGAAGTGTGAAACTTGTCCAACAATTAATGATTGGTTAATGAAATTATTTGATGGAATGATGGTGGATAGATTAACATTAGCTATGAGAGATAAACCCAAATGTGAAGACTGGGGAGACGTTATTGAATTTTTAGAACAAAAATGGGGCAAAGTGGCTGTAACAAATTCACAACTGAGTTAATTTAAGTTTAAGTCAAGTCTAAGATTCATAAAGCTTTAAGTGAAATAGATATGAGTAAGGGAATCTGGATCCACTTGGAAAGGATGTGGGTGCAAGAAAGTCAATTTCAAATAATAATAGGGGATATATTGGTAGAAGGAAGTCAGTATGAATGAGAAGATGAGTTAGAGAGAAGGAAAAAATGAGGTGAGTGAAAGAGAAGGTTAGAATGGATTGAAAGTAGGGAAGTGTAGGATAGTAGGGTAGAGTTAAAGAAGGTTCAGGTAAGTGTAGAGGGTTGGAGTAAGTAGTCAGATAAATGAGATAAGGAAGGGTTGAAGAAGGGGAAGAGGATAAAGATATAAATAAGGAATATGGAAAGGTATTAAGTGGTGGGAACATATAAAAGATATGTAAGAGATTGTATAAAGAAAGAATACTGGACTACTCTTCACTTACTGTTTATTTACAATTGTTTGTATCGATTGGTTGTATGATTGTATGCTTGGTACGTATGTATATATGTAATTATGGATGTACTGTTGGAATTTGTTTTAATAATAAAATTCTTTAAAATAAAAAAGTTTTTTTTTTATATAATTTTTCAAAATCCATGCTGCAGGGCAACAACTACTGTAGGTGCTTTCAATTTGCAAAAAACAAAACAAAACAAAAACAAAAAAACAAAAAAGCAGTCTCACAAAAACAAAGGAACTCGTAGTAATAAAATGGGTCCTGAATATTCATTGAATTTTGGTTCCACAACCCTCCTGTGGATATCAAAAATCTTGGAAGCTCAAGTCCCATTGTATATAATGGGGTTGTAATTAGTACCCCTTACAGAAATTGCCAAAATCTCAGTTAGCTTTTTGGAATTTGTTTTGGTGGAGAAAATTTTCAAGCCATGGATAGTTCATCTGTGGATGCAGAATCCGTGGATGCAGAGATCCAACTGTACTGACAGAAAAGATATCTCCCAGGTAAGGAGGGTGGGAGCGGTTCTTTGTTTTTTTCTGTAAGATTGAAACAAGGGAACTACATCCTGTCAGCAGCAGCTTCTATATACAGATTTAACTGTATAGATCTTTTTGCTTCTGTAACCCTCCTATGATATAAAAGCTATTCTCAGTGTTCTGGCAGTGATCCCCTCTGATCTTTGCTGAGAAAGGCAGTAAACTGATGAACTTAGAAGTTTTAATCTTGGAGTATACCTTCCAGAATCTATTAGCCTTGATTACTGGAGGTTTCTGAAAGCTGTGCTTTTATAAAAAAGGTATTTCCCATAGCTCTACTTAAAAATGTTGTAGTTAATTCTTCAAGCTTTCTGTGCAGGTGTCCAAAATGAAACCAATTCTCCATCTTCTCCCCATTTTTGCTCTTCTCTTTTGCCCCATAACTGGAATAAATGTTGGTGTATGTGAGTCTCTGTGTGTCACCACAACAGATCAAGAAGGGGAAGCTTTATAAATTCAAAGAAGTGGGGTGCTTCTGAAGTTTGAAAAAAAAATCACTTTCCTCTTCCTCACCTCCAGACTTTCTGTCCTTTTCAGAGGAATTAGTTGTTCAGACTGCACACCCTGCATTCTAATGTGTTTGTGAATTGCCTATGATTCCCAAAGAAAGGAAAGGAGAATAAATAAAGAGAATGGATGTGTCACATAATGTTCTAACACGGAGCAGCAGGGAGCAGACATCTGTCAGTTCCAAGTCTTATTATCCTTATCATAGAAAGACCTTTTCTATCATCATTCTGCTCTAGGCAGAATACAAATCAAATTATGTAAGTTTTTCCCATTTATCTGTTCAAGAAATACCTGCGGGAAATCCTGTAGGTTTTGGGATTAAAATTATAAATTTGCAAAAGACATGAAACATTTGGAGAAGATGAAAATAAATAAATGACATAATTGTTAAAACTTGGCAGCAAGCAAAGAAACAGCAAGCAGGGAAAGCTTTCTTAAATAACACAGCTGGGCTGAATGGAAGAGGTAACTCTAATAAGGTTCAGGCCGAAGACTTTTAGGAATCTTGTAGAAGACCAAAAGAGCAGCACTGCTGGTCTCTCGCATATTCCAACAGTGTATTCAAAAGAGTAGTTTGAATCTCAACAAACAAATAAAAAAGTTAAAAGTCAAAAAAAGGTAACAATTTTTGGGGGGGGGGATCATTGGGCTATTTTGCACTTCTTGAGACTGGCAATAAAACTCTCAGTCTTACCTTTTGACATCCATAGGTTTGTCAGGCTTGCCATGCATACATTGTAGGAGTGGGACTATATCAGTAGGGATAAATGCATTAACATTATGAACAGTCAAAAAAGGGAAAGGTGTTAACATAAGACATACAAAGGGCAAGAAATCTTGCAGCCTGATACCAAATTGACAAAGGATGCCAACAGAATTCTGTGGATGACAATGAAAAATTGACCATTTTCCACATCCTTGTCTAAAAGCTGTTACATAATGTACTGTCATGGCTCAAATTCATTTATATTCATGTTCTTGACCTCCTTCATTAATGTGGTAATTTGTTTGCATTTAATACACAAAGATTTTCAAGGCATATTGCTGTCTGAGATGGACAATATGATGGCGCTCAGTTCCATATACAGGAGACTAATGAGCGAGTAAGTGATGCATGGGCTCCAAACTTACTGGGAGTCCATTTGCTGCCTGCAGTGGGGAGAAGGGCCTCAGGACTGCCATCTTCACTTTGGTGATGGTGCAGCTTCTTCCCAGGGATCTATGGGGATTTTGAGAGGCCTGCCATCTTCACTTTGGTGGTGGTGCAACCTCTTCCCAGGGAACTCCAACTAGGGTTGGCATCAGACAGTGCAATACTTCTTGGTGTTATTCTCACCCCCCCCCATCCCTTACAGAATCCATAGTAATGTTTTTTACTAATGCTATTCATAAATCATAATTACTGTATATCACTGAATGTAATGACAATAGTTGTGACATAAACAACTAGCAAAATTAAAATTATACCTTTAAATTACAACGTCACACACACAGCATAAATGTATGTCCATGTGCACAGTTTCATGTGCTTGAAGTGAAAATTTGGTAAGATGTGAAGTTTTTCAAGAAATATTATATATATATATATATATATATATATATCAATATAGATAGATAGATGATAGATAGATAGATAGATAGATAGATAGATTTAAAAAAAAAACCTGAGGCCACTCTTTTTCCCTCCCATTTAATATTCCCAGTTAATTCATGTTTCCATTTCTAAAGGAGGCTGATTTATCATCTCCAGTAATGGAGGCCTTTCCTGTGGTCATGCCCTGACTCTAGAATACCCACTGGTGACTTCTATGTCAGTGGGGGAGTGAATCCACTGCAAGTTTTAATCCAAACTGGGAAAGAAGCATCTAAAGATCTTGGATGATATACTATTCTCCAAATAGTGTCAGTACCCTGGATAGGTAATTACAGCTCAGACTAAAAGCTGGACTGGTTTACCATCTCAATGACTTTGGAGCCATTCAGTGCCACTGGATGTTCCAGAACCAGGAGACCACCACAGAAAAGAACTTAGCTATTGCAGGTAACGATTAGTAATGAAATATGTATAATAATCTCTTAACATGATCTTAACAGGACAGGCTGATATAGAAGTGACCTAATCTATGGATGAGCCCTGGCGGTGAAAGCAGATTTCAAGTTTTAGCCCTAGGGAATGCTGGCTTTCATTAAAAAGAGTATTAATACTCATATATTTCAACTGATGACATCTTCAACAAAAGTTTATTCCACATGCAATCACCAATTAATTGTATTACTCTGGAGACACACACACACAGACACACTATGAATTTCCACTTTTATAATGTTGATACTAGGCCACCCATGACTTCCAAGTCCTGGAACTTTAGTGTCACTTCTAGGCAATAGCTGGGGAATGCTGCTTTCTATCTGGGGTCTAACAGGAGAGGCAACTGCCATCAGGTGTGCATAGCACCATTTTCTCAGCATGGAATTGAAATATAAGGTCAGAAATTCCAGCAGGCTAGAGTCCTAGAAGATTTCACATTAAACATTGTTCTGCAGTAAATTTGAATAGCTATTACAGGCAATAAAGCAAGGTGAATATTTGGGATAAGGTGTTGTTTTTTTAAGCAACAATATTTACATGAATTGTGCAGATCTGTTGGACAGCATAATTCACTGCCTACTTTTTTCATTTGATGGACTCAGCTACTACAAGATTCTGACTCAGCTCTGTATATGGCTTAGCAACCAATTTATTATGCATAATGAGCACTATGGCAATTGACATTTGCATATGTTGCAGGTACACATAGGATCCTCTCCCCCCTCCCTCTTTCCCATTCTCCCTCCCTCCCTCTTCTTCCCCCCCCCCCCCCCAATTTTACTTTGGAAGAATAGGAGGGATTTTTTAATGAACTAGATTCTTTGTTGTCTTGAAGTGTACACAAGCATTCAAAATGGGGTTAACCTGAACGTCTGAGCAAAGAGAGCAGGCTAACTCAACCTCCCTCTCATCTTGCTCTCTTCATGTAGACAATGACACTCTAAAAATAACAGTTTCCATTACATAAGGAGGGTGTGGCATGATCAAGAACCTGGAAAAATCATGCATAGCCAGGAGTCTCCTTTTCAGATTATCAAGTTTCATGTAAAGAGAGCAAAAATAAAAGTCTGGAACAGTCTACTCCCTTTGTTCCCATGTTGATTTTAATATATGCTTTGAATGCCTGAATAGGGCTACATGTAGTAGAATGGCATATGAACCAGAAGCCTAACGCCTAATCTTTCATCATCTAGTTGGGAAGGAAAGGCAATGATTTCAGAGTGAAAAAGTAGAACTGTTGTCATATCCCATATTTATAACATCCCTGGAAACTTGGAATTCAAACTGCATTTTGAAGCTGATCTTCATCTCTGGCTTCCCCACATTTGATGCAGTGAAGAACTTTGTTGGACTTGAGCTTCCATTGTATATCTGGTGATGCCTGATGTTCTTTAGAATTCCTAATGGAGCTCCTGGCCTGGCTTGAAACAATTTGATACTGTCATGTTCTATCTGGAAGAGGCCTTTTCTGAGTCCAGATGACAGGATCTAGAGCCAAAGGAGGCTGACAAACCTGTCCTGGAAACAGGGCCTGGATCATCATATGTTGATCCAGAGAAGGAGACTGTGCTACTTCAATCTTAGGAGCATCACAGACTAAAATGACATCAATAAAAGTACAAGGAAAGCTGTGGCCTGCCTTAAAAAGAAAAGATTATGATAATTAGGCTGGTCGTGCTTAGTTACAGCTGGCTATAAATTAGCACAGCCAAGGCATTTCTGTGCTGCAAAACAACAGCTCCAAATTCTCTGCCATGGTGACATTCCCTGCTGTCTGATTTCTTAAATTTTGGTTTTCTCTTTGGACTCTTCTCTTTGGTAAGTCCATGAGTGGTATTTGGTTCTACTTGGACTATTTTGGGGGGCTTAGACTCTGAACTTCTTCAATTACTCTTTTGCTCGTATGGGCCCTCTGTGAATTATCTTGGTCTGGCTTAGTTTCTCTGTGGTTTGCCTCCATGACCTAGAGGTACACTCACCTGAGCACTTCCACCCAGAACAAGGTCAGATACTTTGCCAAGCACTTGCCACCTGGAAGCAGGACAACATGAAAATGCTTTGATGTAGCATCTTCATAATATCTAAAACAGCCCTTGATATCTGAATTCTGGATTGGGCTGAAATCAGCATAATGGAAGCATCTCATCTCCTCTTTTTGCACCATTCCACACCCCTCCACTTCTCATGCTTACTGATTGCAATCACTCGTAATCATCAGCAGTCTCAGCTTGCATTACTTTGTATAATCATTTGTCATATGTATACATACTAGCTTCTTTCCTCTCATTATCTGTCAAATGAACAATTAACTGTTTAGGTTTTTGCAACAGGTGTTGAAAACAGCAGAGGATAAACTATTATGGCACTACAATGTGCCATCATTACAGTGGCACATTGGACATGGGATTCTACTTGACAGATGTCAAAGTAGTACAGTATATGCATGTAAAATAAAAATGAAATTGAAAGTTTGCTAATTCAGCATTTGCAAACACATAGCAGAAACTTCTTACATGCAAAGTTGTGCAAAAAGATCTCTTCCACACAGCAGATGATAAATTCATTTGATGTTTAGGACCTGAGAAGTCAGAGACTGACCACAAAATCAGAAGTTTCACTTCAGCTTCAGGAATCTTACGTTAAATTTAGATTTTTTATAACTTCAGCTTGTCAGATATATATCTATTCAAATTTTGAAAGGTTCAATCAGATTTAATCTTGAACTCATTTCTTATATATAAGGTCACATCCAAACAGAATTTCAGTTCACAAGCCCAACTGAACATTGACATTGCAACAACCTCAGTTCTTATTTATATCAGGAAACTTACAGGTTGTGCAGACCACATCTAAGGGGCAGCCTCCAACCGCCTCCAGCTGTGCACACATGCAACCCCTGATCTGGCATGCAACTAAATGCTGCTGTCCTGATCTGGCCTTTTCAGGGCACAAAAAGGAGCCACAAAAAGTGGCTCCTTTTTGAACCCTGGAAAGGGCACAATAGCTGGGGTGTTGCAGCTTTAGGCGCTTCTTTGATGCTGTGTCGTGTAAACGTAGTGCCAGAGAAGTGCTGTGATGCTGCGCACGAGTGGAGTGGCACGTGGTGTCATGCTGCCATGGAGGCAGAGCTAGGACATGTGACATATGGACACCACACCCTGACTCCATCCCCAGGCCAGCCTTAATGCTAGTCTTCACTGCTCCATTGTATTACTCATTTATATTAATCTGTGAAACATCATGGTAGCACCAAAAGAGAAAAAGGAGGAGACTTCATTGATATTTGTCTAAAATATCTTGTCATGATGAATGCAGCATTTTTATTATTTATTTATTTATTTATTTATTTATTTTTAAAAGAGATCAACTTGCCCTCCTCTCCATGTTACCATGAATTGGAAGACTGAACAGAGAGGTGTTTTTAAGGATCAAAGCAGAAGGTATAGTCAAGATCACTTACATTTGGTTAATGCATTTCATACAGCTCTCCTTGTATTTGTAAGAAGAATCTGGACTAAATGACAACTTTTCTGAAATACTACATCATAGCTTCAGTTGATTGGCAAATACTCATAGAAATGAGTTGTATATGCAAAGAACCTCTTCATCTGGAATCAGAGAAGCAGCCCATATGTTATAAAAGTTTATAAGATCTTGATTATTGTGTGACTTAATACACAAATAATAATCTATCCTAACATTCATAGGAGAGGAAGTGAGGAGCCTATCAGAGTTAAAGAAACTCCTGGAACCAGTAAATGGTGATGGGAGAGACCATCTAGCAGAGCAGAATGGCTGCTGAAAATAAAGTCCACTGTTCGACAATGGCAGTTTGTGCCCACTTTAGGGATAAGGCAAGGACATGGTTTTTAGAGGCAAATGTTTCTCTCAAATACCCAGAAGTCCAGAGGGACAACAGAGGTACATGATTGATAAGGTCATGAATGCAAAATAGTTTTGGGTAATGAAAGAATCTCCTCATCCAAACAAAAGCCATTGGATCCAAATTTTTGTCATTATGAGTTCAAAATAGTGTGAGGGAATGCAATCCAAGCAAAAGAGTTCACTGAAAATGGAAATCTGAGTGCAGTGCAATCCCTCTTCTCCCTCCTCCTCCTCCTCCTCCACCAACACCAACACCAACAACAGCCAGTCACATGAAAACATTCCTTCAGATCCATATTTTTCTATTCAAGCAGCACCCCATACTGCAGAGTGAAGAAATTAACCAAGTGGTTTTATTCATGATTCATGAGTGTAAAATGGGTGGGAGAGCCACCTTGCTTGCTGGGCCAACTCACTGGGATAAGAAAGGTAATATTTTATAGTGACATTAGGGCTGTGCAGAAGGCTCCTTTTTGTGCCCTGCAAAGGGCACAATAGATGCATTGCTGCACCTTGTTGGCAATCCTTTGGTGCTGCATTGTCCAGATGCAGCGACAGAGGAGCACCGTGACACCATGTGCCATGCAGTACGGCACACGGCATCATGCCGCTCTGGGCGGAGTTGGGGCTATAACCAAACCTCACCCCTTAGCCAGCTTTTAAAGTCAGTGTTGACAGGGCCTTCATTCTCATCTGGATGTGGGAGCCCAGAGGATGGCACTGACCTATGGAGTTTTGTCCTTCATGTTGTTCCACATAGGTACCACAAGTATGCTGAGAACACTCACCACTATTTCTCCATTCCACCTAGCTCTAAGGAAGCTATTTTCATGCTAAACCATCTGTAATGGAGTGACAGAGGGCAATAAATAAGTAATGGGTTGTACAAACAGCCCCAAAGAGGCAGCCTCCAACTTTCACTTCTTCAACCAGATCAGGGCTGTGGCAACTGCACGCTGCAGCCTTAATGGCTAGTCTGAATAGCGCCTAAATAAAGCTTAATTCAGACAAAAGTGTTTCTGGTTAATCTTAAAGGCAGCTCAGGGAACAGGGATTTTGCCTGTGCTAGATGGAGTTACCCTTCCCTTGACACCTCTGGTTACCTGCTTGAGTGTACTCCTGGACTCACAATGAGCCTGCAGACCCAGTTTTCAATTATGTCCAGGAGTTCATCTGCACAATTTAAGGTAGTGCTTTCAGGGCAGCTGCATACAATGCCAAGCCAAAGATGAAGACTGAAGGAGTCTCAAGAAAGTAAGACACTGTGCTTGTTAGTAATAGTAAGTTGACTCAAGGAAATAAAGTTGAAATGTAATGGGAAAAGAGTGGCAAGGAGTGTAGGTGAAGTGCCTCCTACTCCTACAATAGCACTGTTTCTGCTCTCCAGTTAGTGGTATGATTAGGCACATAGTCTATCCATAAGAAGCTGGCACAGGATTGAGCAATGGACAGTGATCCAGATATTGGAAGATGTTACTTGATGGTGCACATCTCCCAAATCCCTCGTCCAGCTTTACCAGTACCATGACTGGTGCATGTAAGTAATTTTTTTTCAAGGTCTGGGTCGGTGTACAAGGCCAGGCACCCTAGTCACATCTCTTCTTAAATTTTTGTATGATTTTTAATCAGCCTCATAGTGTTTTAATGTGGTGGTTTTAAATTGACCCTAAACTTTATTTTATTTTTATTTTTATTTTTTATTTAATTAAAGAAACTCATAATAAGTTTTTGTAAATGTTTTAATGTGTTATGGAAGGCATTTTGTTTCCCAGCCTGGGAGAAAGACAGCATATAAATGAATACAGTAAGTAAGTAAGTAAGTAAGTAAGTAGAGTTTCTAGGTGTAATGTCTCCCTTTATGCAAACATCAGGTCAAAAACTTTGAATGACTCTTTTATTCATGTTTCTATGAATCACTTTTCTCACAGTCCAGAACATTCATTGATTAGAGTCCCTAATCACAGGGAGGTGTCTTATCACATTCACAAAATTATAAGCAGGAATGCCTTCAGAACGTTATGTTAAACCTACAAAGATTAGTAGTGAACAGACAGAGAGGTTGGTAGGGGAAACCATTGTGCTCATCCCTGCACTCCATCGCCCCTTTTCATTCTCATATTTTTTTAGGGAAATGTCTTAAGGCAATTTTTAACTCAACCAAACCACAAGGTAGAATGCTACACAAAATGGCAGACACAGTAAGGTCACTCTACAGTGGTGAAACTAGTTAAGTAAGACCAATGCATTAATTATACATACTGTATTAGCTACTCAATAGCTAATGAAATTCTTACCAAATCCCTTAGGGCTTGTTCCTTCTCAACACTCAAGCCAGTGACCCTCATTCTAATAACTGAAACTAGTTTAAATAACCTTCAACATTTATTCTTTTTAATTCCTTTGGATTTTAATACCTTAAAGAAATCACCTATTCATCTTTCTTTTCCCCAGCTAAAAGAAAACCTAGCTTTATTTAACCTTTCAAAATAGTTGAGATCCTAATCTTTGTGTATTCTGCTCGCTCTTTGATTTGCCCTTTGCCCTTTCTCCATATCATTATTACAAGAATTCTGGAAGTGCCCACACTGTACTCCAGGTGAGGGCTTGGTACAGGAAAGCAGAGGAAATGTGTCCTTGTGAAGACAAATACATGCCAAACCACTTGGTGAGAAGTCAAATGGCATGCTTTATTTTCTTGCAAGTGATTAAATCATAAAATTATCTTGCCATAAAAACTATTTGAATGTGCCCAATTTCATATTCCAGTAAAAGATTAATTCAGCATATATTTTGTGTGTGTATGCACACAGAGAGACAATTATTGCTCTGTTTTGTTTTCTTTAGCTGAGCATATAGCGTATAATGACTCTTTTGCCAGTCCATCACCAGTTGTTTCATAGGTAGGAAAGCATTTGAGGCAAGATGTAATAAAATACAGTGCCATGTCTTAGAGGTAGATCTATCCTGCATTTCAAAATTCTTGCTTACTTCTTCACAACATCTGGAAGGCCATGTTCCCTACCTCTAATTTAAATCAGTAGGCCTTTAAAAAAGAAATGTATGTATAAACTGGATATAAACTAAATAAATAGTGTCTATAAGTAAGAACTATGCTACATGGAAGCACAGAGGAATACCTGGTGCACCATTGCCAATGGCTGTGGCCTATAATTTATTGTACTCTGCTAGAATACTAAGGTATGTTCTTTAGAGTACTATAACTAGGAATTTCTGATCTGTAGGCAGATTCCCAATTCTATATTACCCATGAATAACAATTCATGAATTACAAAATACATCCCATCTGAATCCATTAATCTTCCATTTTTTTAAAAAAAAAGTCCTCTGATCTTATTTTATCATTCTGAAAATTATTCTGTATGTAGTTCAGCTTGCAGATTATCCTGTTTGTTCCTATCCCCTTCCTCATCTGGATTCCCAATACATACAAGCACATCTATGCACCGATAGAAGACAGTATGGCAATGAAACTTGATGATGATAGAAGACAGTATGGCAATGAAACTTGATGACGTGTTTGCATCAAGATGCCTTTTTGTCTCCTTCATCAGTTTTCACAAGTGCTTCCAAATGTCAGTGAGCTGGAGAAAGCAAACAATGTACTGAAAATGCAGGCAACTCAGTTCTATGCCAAGTGAGCACTGAATCTGAGAAATTGTCTACCATAAATTCAACTGGTCCCAACTATAGCAAACTCACTGAGTGAAATATGAATGCCAGGTCAACTTATTCAGATTCCATTCATGCAGTGGGTCTACTCTACCTGAGACTAGAAACTGGAATTAGGCTTCCTTTGTTATTTTGACACAAAAAAGGAACAGAACATGGGAAAGAGAAAATGTATTAAGCATCAACAGAACTGAATGTGAAATATTCAGCAAAACTTATTGTAGACCTGTAATTAAATTTTCTCAGTTTTGATCAGAGGTGATCATGAAAAAACAGCACTGGCTGCTTCTCTTCAATTTCAGATATTCTCCCCCCCCCCTAACTGTATCCACAATACAGAAATAATCTAATTTGACACCACTTTAACTGTCATGGCCCAATGCTATGGAATTCTGGGAAATATACTTACATGAGATATTTCGCTTTCCCTATCAGAGAGCTCTGGTGCCACAACAAACTACAAATCTCAGGCAATTACAGCAGCCTTAAAGTAAATTTTCTGCAGTGCAGATGCAGCTCTCTATCGCTCTTCAATAGGTAAATGACTGGGCTATGATAGGCTGAACAGACAGGCCAAGTAGAAGTATCATTGTGCTTTGTTTCCTCTTCTGAATAATTGTCTGATAAAGTGAATATGGATTTTCATCCACCATCTTGAGTTAATAGCTTATTTCCAAAAACTAGTTCAAGGAACTGAGGAGTCATTAAAACTGATGCATGTCCTAGTTGCTTAGCCTAGACACAAAAGGTGACCTCAAAGATTCATGCAACACTCTGCTATTCCTCAAAATAATTTTAAAATTATGCAATGTTTTCTTTTCAGTTATACGAAACAATATCACTTGCACTGGCCAAATTCCCAGCACCTATGCTTTTCAACATCTTTCTACTAGCTACATAGTTTCCAGAAAACACACTGAAACCATACTGAGTTTTTTGAAAGTAAGAGATTTTTATGACTAGAGCCTATACCATCTGTTACTACTATATCTAGCTTCAGTTTCCAGCTCAGAAATTCACACATGCCACTGTTCACTTTACGTATTTACAGCATTATTTATCAGTGAGAAAGCTCCATAGTTAAAACTTATCGACAATGCTACTCTCAAAATATTATGTCAATATTGTGGTAGTGGGCAACTCTCTTGCATTTATTATTTCCAATATGAAGCCTTAAAGCACATCTTCTTCAGGAAAAAAAAAGATAAAGGAAAAAAAAAAGAATTATTTGAACAGATTTCTGGAAGCACTGAAAACAGAACTGTGAGACATTAAAAGAGACATTCAATGGAGTATTGCAACATGCTTTAGTGCAACTTTCAGTTGCTCTAAAATAGCACGAATCCCTTCTGAAATCTACAGCATTTTTAATATACGATGGTAATACCGAAGAGCAGTGCTGACAGAAATTACATTGAGGATATGGCATATGAGCATTTTCCCTCAGGAGCATCAGATTCATTTCTAAATTCTCACAATTGATCATACTGGTCTTGCTTAGAGCATTAACTTTCCTACTTTTTAGCCCTGTTAAATCTTTTCCACATTAATTTGTCTGCCCAGGAACGCCTGTATGATTTTTATAAAATCCCATACATGTAAAGGAATATAGACAACTTTTCACATTACACAGTTATGGTGTTATGATTCCTTTTTAAATGTCATGGTTCCATCTTATGGAATTTTGAGATTTCTAGTTCAGGCGGGGGCACTTAGAATTCTCAGCCAGAGACTTGTAGTGTTATTCTAAACTATCAAACCCAGGAGCACAGCAAAAGAAATGATAGAACCATATTAACCATATTAAAATCATAATGGAGAATTTTATGATTCTCAAATGCGATGTAAAAGTGACAATCAGAGAGTGCTACTGGCAGTTACTAGCATCTCCCAATAATCACTGTGACAGGCCTCCACATAGGAGTCTTCAGGTTATAGAACATGAGCTTCCCTAGCACTTTTTCTCCTTAGAAATATTCTGTATGTTACATTTAATTAACACAATATAAATTCTGTGGTACTGATAGTCATAATACTGATATTGATAGTCATGAATCTTACAGGTTGAAGGCTGAAACACTTCTTGTGGGAAAATGTTGAGTCACATGTCATCTTCAGTCAGGGTGATAATGCAATAGTTTGTTTGGCCTGACAGAAAAAGATATCACCATTATAGTCATTAACTAGGTTATTCCTAAATTGGACAAACAAAATAGGAGTTAGTCTTTTCACATTATGTCCAATATTGGGGCCATTCCATGGCATATCAACTGTACAGCCATCTGTTTCTAAGTGGCCATAGAGATTTATGAAGTTTGTGTGTTGTTGTGTCTTTCTTGGTGCCAAAGCATACTTGACCTTTCGCAATAGCCAAGGTTTGATCAGATCCCTGGCAGCCAAACCAGCAGCCAGAATCCAACTATCAGCTGCTTTGGAGAGTTCCCAGTTCCCTGTCCTCTTGCCATGCTTAGTTTATTATTCCCATGAATAGGCTATGATTGATTGGTGACCTCTGTGATTTTAGGCATTGGAGATCATAGATCTGACAGCCACTTCAGCTGTAATTTTCTTTTGCTGACAAATAATGTGTGAACATTTACAAATACTCTTCAGAGCTTAACAAATAAAATAAAATAAAATAAACTGAAATTGATGGGGTGCTTTTTCCAGGCACAGTAAACTTTGGGCTAGACTGCCAGAACTGGGGCCATGTATAGATAATGAAAAAAAAAAATCAGCATTCCATCAGGTCTAGCCAACAAAGGGAATGTGAGGGATAATGGAAGCCATTAGACAACAACATTTGGAGGGTCACAGGTTTCCCATCTGTGTTACAACAGTGCAAGTCATGGATTTTGTTAAAATAAAACTCCAAGGGTGTTGCAGCAATGTCAGTGGAGTAATTGCCTTCCTACAAATCCACTGATACAGTGATTTGGAGAGAATAAGAAAAACAAAACAAATAGCTTCATTTATATACCACTTCATACTGCCTAAGCAATGTCTAAACAGTTTACAACTGTAGGCTACTTGCCCCCCAAAATCTGGGTGTTCATTTTAGCGACCTCGGAAGGATGCAAGTCTGAGTCGAGCTTGAGCCCTTTTGCTGGTATTGAATTCACAACATTATGGTTTTGAGTGAGTGGCTGCAGTACAGCCATTTAACCACTGCACCACCAAGAAAGAATACTCAAGATATTAAGTGTGGTTCAGTCCTCATGAAAAGGACTCAGACCACCTCTTCCAGTGTTCTGATGTGAAAACACTGCTGTCCATAAACCATGAACTAAAAACCTAAATTAAATAATAAAGAAACAAACCTTTTCCTAGTCCTCATCAGCACCCATGTCCCAATATGAACTGGGCCCTCATTCTATTGGTTAATTTGTGACTGGACTACACCACTTTGTACTGTAGTTAGAGGCACTGTTTCTCCATATAAAAAACAAAAAACAAAAAACCTCTCTATAGACAACTAGCTGCCAGGAAAAGTGGGGGTTTCTCCGAAATTAGAAAATTATACTAATTTTCTTTATGCAAGCCGTCGTTTTTCTGGTGTTATCTTGGTGTTTTCAAAAGTATTAATATGAACACACATTTCTCAACTCGCTCAGAAATAGTCTACCTTTGCACAGCCATATATTGTTGCAATGTACAGTAAAGGTCACAGCACCTATAGAATTCAATACATAAGAACAGCAAAAATACCCTCCATCTTAAAAAGAGAAGAGAGACAAAGAAAGTAGAGAAGGTGAAAAGTTAAGAGCTGACTGTATCAAGTGCCATCAAGCTTGGTCACAGTAGTGCAGTTAATATGACAGAAGGGTTTGAACATAAAAGTCAAGATGACAGAAGGTTTCAAGCATAACACTTCATATGACAGACTGTTTTAAAGACACTTCCTAACAAGTCATGATAGATGATACAACAACAGATGATGATCAAGCAAGTCAATGTACCCAGAGAGGTTATAAACACAATCATGTTAGAGGCAGACAAGGATTTGGAAGATAGAGAATGATTAGGTGTATAGAAAGACAAGAAGAGCCCAAGGGACTACTATTATTATCATCTGGAAGTTGAGGATTGTACAGTTTTGTAAGGAGAGTTATAGTCTAATATGACATCTACCCAAATAATTGACAAATTTAAATCTATCTTTGGGGAGAAGTATTGAAATATACATTTAGATTCAAACATCAAATTAATCATACTTCCTTTTCTACAGCAACTCTCAAAGGAAGAAGAGTAGCACAGAAAAAACACACTTCTAATACTGGCAAAACTACTGTACTTAGAATCAACTCTTAAGTCTGGAGTTTTCCATTCTCTGCACACAGAGACACATACATACAAAAACACAGTACCTCTCATCCTTTTGTGACAATATATTGAGAAAATAAAAACATATGAAATGAATTGGGGAGGGGAGAGTCAAACACAGGCTGCTAAATGCTGATATCAAATAGGTCAAGACTTAATGAGTGTTTGCCATCTGAAGTTGTGATTCAAATAATATATAAAAATGAAGTCAAAGGTTGCAGAGGATTTTCATACTTGAACTTCCTTCAAATATATTGGTTGCACAACTTGGTATCATATGTAACTTCCTGAAAAGATGTAACATAAAGCCATAAAGATAAGAATGATAAAGTTCAGATTATATTAGGAACAGAAGAACAAAGAGCAGGCGGGAGGGGGTAGAGTCCCTGGTTTAGAAGCTAATCCAGATGCATGTGTACTGCTGACAACAAAAGAAAAGATACAGCTTCATGCTGAACCTTCATTCCAAAGCAATTCTCATTTCTATGCCTGACAACCTCAAAGGAAACAACTGTTGTCCTGGGTCCTGTCTGCATTGGAAACCTGGAGTATCCTGGCTCCAGAGCTGCCCCAACCCACTTCTGTTACAAAGGTTGCTTTGCTCTGAGGTCAGAATGAGATCCCCAGCCTCAGTCATATAGATGTGGTCTTATTCTGACTTCAGAGCGAGCAACAGATGACAGCAGTGAACATGCTGTGAAGCAGAAAAAGACACGTTTCAACTCTTTGCCTGGCATTGGAAGAGAGGGCTCTAGATCTTCCAGGAAAATACAGAGCAAAAGGTGATATATTTAAATCCACATTAAGGGTGTTATATCCTAGTTCAGGTGCTGAATGAGCCAGCAGTCATTTGGTTTATTTGCACCAGAACCAGGGTTTTGGCTGTGTATCATACAGTCTCCCAACCAAGAAAATGGGGAGGACACTTTATTTGGCCTTTGCAGAAGGGCCCTGACAATGATGTTGAGATAAGAAACTGCCATACAGAGTAACCATAAGCAAACTATACCACAGAAGTGCCACACAGAATATATCATCATCAAGGAATCATCTTTAATACATCTAAACAAACCACTTGTTCCCAGAAGAACCTCCGACACCCTCAAATGCTTTGGCAGTGCTTATACAAATCAGCTGTACTATGGTGGCAACACATTTATTAATTTTCATTCCATTTTATTTTTAGACAAAATAAGTGGACTACAGTAAAAATTAATTTCAACCCATTAGACTAAACTATATTTAAAAAATAACAGCAGAAATAAAAGTTCACATTGTCTCCAGACACTGTTTAAAATGACTTTGTTTTATTTATTTGTACAGTATATGCATTTATTTTTTTTAAAAAATTACAATCTGGCCATGGTTATAAATGCCTAGAGAAGCAGACATAATTATAATTGTAAAAACAAGTACATTAGAACACAAATGACAAAACAGTGGAGAAAAAGCATAATATGGAAGTCAAGATTATAAGGGGGAGAAAGGATCTATTTTAAAATTGGCTACAATATTTTGAGGGGCCTGAGAAAAATTAAAAACATGCACTCTTTTTTTTTCTACTGATGCTCTAAAGACCAAAAGAGGAAGAAATGCCTAATGCAGAGTGCCTCTATCAGAAGACTCTGTATTTCAGCCCACCAAACTGAGAAGGCAAGGAGAAGAAACACAAGAGAGAGGCCATGCACACTGAAGACATCACTTGCTTGGAAACCCAATACAGGATCCTCCTTGCTCTGATAACTGAATGAGAAGATGATGAAGTCTTCACATTTGACAGGGTTCACACAAAGCAAGGGTGAAGAGTGTGGATGCCAAATTTCCATTCCAGGACCCTCCAGGGGGCTGCATAGTCTCCCAAAAATGCCACCTCCTCACCACAAAAAGCAGAAGTCCTTTTGACATTACATAATTTATAGCACTATGATGTCACTGTAACCACCATGGTTATACCTGCCAGATCCTTGATTGCCTCCCTTCCACCATCTATCTTCTCAATGTTGTAGAAAATAGCATGGAGGAATGGCAGCCAAAGGTTCCCTCAGATTCCATGGCTGCTTTTCCTTCCACTTCTAATGTTCAAAGATATAGCCATGTTAGTCTGTAGCATCAGTACATGGAGAGATCCTGTAGCACCTTTGAGACAAATTGAAAGGAAGAAATTGGCAGCATGAGCTTTCTTAGGAGTTTATCACACGATGGGAATTGGAAGTATAATCCAATGGCAATCTGAATGCAATCATGTGGTTTCGCGTTATTGCGTGAAAGTTGATCACGGGCATTTTTGGGCAATGGGAAGTCCTTCCAAACGCAATTGTGGGGTTTCATGTTATTGCGTGAGAAACTATCACACACAATATTGGGCAATGGGAGGCAATTTCGGGCAGTTCCGAATGCAATGTGGCATCAATACGCAATCACGTAAATTTGCTGAACTAGCGAATTCAGTCAATTCTGAACTGGCCCCACTTTCATTTCTTTCAAAATTGACAGAAATTCCTCCTGTGTGATAACATCCCAAGACGTAAGTCTAATTCCTCAGATGCATTTGAGGAAACATATGCCTCTGAGAAAGTACTTTAGTCTACAAAAGCTCATGCTGCCAACTTCTTCCTTTATGTTAGTCAAAAGGTGCTACGAGATCTCTCTACTCCTGAAGTTGTGCAGGATGGGTGAGGGGAAAGGTAGCCTAGGAACAGGAAGGCTGAAGCCATCTAGATCCTTAACTGCCTTCCCCAATTGATAGATGACAGACAGACAGACAGGTTGATAAATGTGAAAGATTGTTTGCATTTCTAATTAAAATCTAAAGATTTTAGTTGAGGAACTCTTGCTGAAACTCAAATTTTTCATAAGTATGAAGTCAAAAAGAGCACCACTTACTCTAAAGAAGCCAGTTCCTATTGCCTTGTCAAGATTTTGCCTTCCTGAGGCTGGCCCCATTAGCCTGTTTGACGAAGCTGGTGAATGATGTTCTATTGCTCTTTCTTCCTGAAGAAGAGTACTACCTGACTTAATTTTGCTATTTTGCTACTGACAGAAGATTGTCTATAAGAAAAGGGGGGGAAATTATCTTATTATCTTATTTTCTGTCAATTGCTGGTACCAGAATTGTGGTACCAGAAATGACCAGTGTATTATCATTGCCATTGTGGTGGTGATCTTTTCAGCTGGTGTAAGGAAAGAGGCTGAGGATTCTTGAAGCCATCCCAGCTGTCCAGAGTCATACGGCAATAAGACATGCTCACTGGTTATTGTTGTTGTTGTCATTGTCATCAGTGCTTTACATGAGAGGTTTACAATTGTTAATTTGACAGTTCCTCCTCTCAGGTTGACAATCTAAAAACACATGATACAAAAGGGAAGGGGCAGTGGGGGATAGGATAAGTCCAGGAGATGACAGCTGTGGGCTCCAGATGTATGCTGGACAATGATGACTAGTGGCTCCCATGCCAATGGAGTGGGGAATCAATTCTGAGAATGAGTCTGAATTTTCAAAGTACTCCAAGTGCTGGATATATTTGGGCAATGGGGTTCATCATCTTGGACAAATTTTTAAAGTATGGAGTAAACCCCAATTTCACTGACACACTGATATGGAAGCCACTAGCCACCAACATACCAGAAAGGTAAACATCATGTCATGTTGACCATTATATCATGTCCTGCTGTTCTGTGTCTACATATATACCACAAGGATATACCACTATGAGCAAGTAAGTACAGCATGAGTTGCTGAGACACAAAGGAGTGTTCCTGATGAGGAACACAGCAAATTGACAGGGAGGCTCATGGGGGGGGGGGGCATTCTTTAAATTCTTTAAAGCTTTAAAGGTAACCAAAAGCAGTCAGAAACCAAATGACTACCAATACAGTGGTTTAAGGAACTGTAACATTTGAGCCATTATACTAATCCAAATCAACAGTGTAACACTGAGCTAACATGTTTCTGAGGTGTATTCAGAGTTAGACATATCTATAATGCATTGCAGCAGTGTGATCTTCTGGCTGGATATTCATAACCAAACTGTCTTGGTGCCAGCATGAGTATGCTACAAAAAGGGTAGGGGGCTGGGTGGGTACATGCAATCCATGTGTTGTAGACTTCTTCTTGCAGCGTCGGAGGCTATACTCCTCCAGGAAAAAAAAAAGCCTGATGGGCTACACAGAGGCCATGTACTGCCTCCTCCCATTAAGCAGTTGCTGCATAGATTAATATTTCACTGTGTGATAGGGCTCCTGTCTCTCTATGGAGATTGAAACAGACTGGACTTCCAAAGGTGGTGTTTCTCCATCATGGTAGAGGAGGGGGTTACGGCAATCTTCTTTAACAGGAATATTATCACTCCCAGATTTTGGTATCTGTAACATTCTCTGCTACCTCCCCACCTCACATCTGCCATTATTTTATCATTTTCTATATATCACATTTCATAAACTATCAATTCAACATTTCCTCCAGTAAAATAATATTTTCCCTGATTGGCTTATATGCTAGCAGTATTGTCTTTAGTCCTTTACATTAAGATGCAGCATTTTTGTTTTGTTTTGCAAAGCCTGATGGGATACATCTTGCTGAAGATTCTAGAAAAAACTGAAGGCAATCCTATATCATCAAGCAAATTGAAAACTCAGGTCATAACCAGATTATTACAGTTTCCTGCTGAAACAGGGAGAAAAAAACAGCCATAAAAAAGTCAATGCAGGTCCACTTAAAAACATGCTCACAGAGGAATGAAAAACATAGGAAATCAAAGGGGAACATCACTCAGTACAGTAAAGGAAAGATCTTAAATGTATCACTGTTACCCTAGAAGAGGCTCAATTGATTCTTATCTTTCGTCTATTACTGTTAATTACAGCATCTGCATTAAAGACCAAAGCAATTTAGCTTATATAGAGACTAAAATTTTCTTAAATATATCACAGCAAAACAATGCACTGCTTTCAAAAAGCCTTTAAACTGGAGTTAATATCAGGCATTAAAGGAGTTGCTATTGTTGTTATTGTTATAAAAATTTTAATCAGAATATAATTGTTTAAAAATTAAAACCTGAAGCAGCAAAGTGCTCAAAATGCATGGCTTGAATGGCATATCCACCTTCATTTTTGAGGGGGGGGGAGTCATATATGGGGTAGAGGCAAGGTAGGAGTAACATGTAAGGTATGGCCAAGGAATGTGTGACCCTACTACACTCCTCCTAGTTGTCTGGGATGGCTAGGGCTGGGAACTGGCCTACAACATCTGGATGACACAAGGTCTCCAGTCCTGCAATGGGGAAAGCACATTGCAGACTAAAGTCAGAGTCTTTTCAGAGATTGTGAAATATTACACATTTTGAACTAAAAGTTCCAGAACTGCAGTGGTCATACTGATTAGGGAATTCTAGGAATTATAGTGGGAAAATGTACTTTTCCATGTTCTGGATCTCTAAGTGAAGGGCAAAATCCCTTCTGTAATAAGCGTGAATTTCCTGCAGAAATGTTGCCACAAGATGTGATGACCCCACACACATTCAGAGAGGAGGCAGATATTTAACTACAATGGATTTTAAAAAACAAAAACAAATTCCATGTTTAGATACAACATTATTTCTCCCAGAGTTTCACACAGGTGGCAATTGAAGCCTAGGTTTCCAATTCCTTGCTTCCTTCACAATTACTACACTTGCAGTCTTTTTGCTTCTGCCTCCAATGCCACAGCTGGCATGGTGCATCCAGTTTCTAATGCTGGTGGCAACGTGATTGCCTCTGAAGGAGCAGTTATGTTTTATAAGATTGAATCTTATTATCTATCAAGCTTAATTCTAAGTACAGTGGGCCCTTGGTATCCACTGGGGGTTGGTTCCAGTTGGTTCCAAACTCCATGGATGTGCAAGTCCCATTATAGTAGTGATAATTTATTAATGCTTAGACCATAGGCTATTTGCATACAAAACGAATAAATCCAACATAAAAGTACAATGATATAAAAGTACTACATAAAATAAATATAAAAATTTTGCATATAAAAATAAATTTCAATACAATTAAAACACATAAACAACGATACTATGATTAGAGAACAACATCCCTAGGTTTCCAATTCCTTGCTTTGTTGCTCACATATTAAAAATGTGAGGCTTCCAGAAAAAGAAAGCACTTGCGAGAGTCTAAAAGGGTCACTGTCCACAAACAGACTTGGGGTCACATGCAGTGCCACGTATAGGCAAAGATGGATGAGAACTTGTTGGACTGTTATGAATGCATAACCTGGAATTATGTCCTCATGATTATTTTATATTTGCAATCACTATGTGACCCTAGTTTATGTAAGGATTATCAAAGTTCTCCAGTCTCCACTTACCAGGAAGCAGCCTCTGTGATCTGTGGGGGCCTGTTCCCCTGTTGATCAGGAAACAATTGGCTGATGGTCCTAACCACCCCATATATAAGCAACCTCCAGCATGAAGGCAAATTGTGACAGTGGTCCTCCCTTTGACTGTCACAATGAAGAAATCACCCACAGGGGAAACATAATTCAGCTAGCTTCCAGAGTGAGAGAGGAACAGGATCCTATGCAGTAGGGCCTCCTTATTCATGGATTTTTTATCCACAGATTCAAGCATCCATGGTTTGAAAATACTGAAAAAAAGTATACATTCCAAACAGCAAACCTTGACTTTTCATTTTATATAAGGGTCACCATTCTGCTGTGCCATTATATTTAATGGGACTTGAGCATCCATGGATTTTGTTATCCATGGAGGATCCTAGAACAAACCTCAGCAGATAACAAGGACCCAATGTACTAGGAAAATGGGGACTGAGACACATTGGGACATGATTCACTGCATAGCACTGTAGCTGCAGTGCTTACACATTTGTTACTCCCCTACAGGATTTCCACAAAACAAAATAATAATAACAAGAACCACAACAACAGGCAAACTTTGGTGGTTAATCTGAGTTGCACTAAAAGAGGCTTTTCCTTCAGATGGGTGCTGCTTTTTTATTTTTCTTTTGAAGATATTGTTCTTCATTGTTTTTTTAAAAAATGTTGTTTGATATTTTTATTAATAAGTTTTATGGTTTTATTTTTTACCTGCATTTGTTACATTAATTTCCATGTTGACCAAAACGGCTCACTTTTTATTCAATAAATAATAATATAGACATGTCATATAAACTCCAGTCGTATAATCCTCAGTCAGTTGCTTTAGGGATCCTGCCAGAAGAGAGAAGATACATTCTGCTTGCACTTTTACTTTAAAAATCCTCCTGTTTCCTCTGTCTGGAACTCACCCCTCAACTTGTATCTTAACAAGTAGCTGTGTTGATCAGTGAGCAAGTGTAGTAAAGTGTGACCAGTTCCCAAGTCCCATATCTTAACTCTAGTGCTATGGATCCTGAACATGCAAGGTATGAATAAAGAAAAAGACCCCTGTAAGCACCTATGAAGTGCTACTCCCTTAAATAAATAGTCATAGCCCATATGTCAAATCGAGGACATTCATTTCACCACAAAAGAAATTCTGCCATTCCTTGTTAGAAATAAGACACAGAAATTTATACTCAAATACTGAGAATCTGTGTCTTAAATAATCTGAAACATCTCATTATCAAACTTCATTGAACCTACATAATCCAAAGTTTTTAAAAAGACATGCCAAATGAGTGCTAGCTTAGAAATGGCTGGTGCTTGAGGGCTTTTTTTATGTTTCTCTGGCCATTAAATTAATGGAATTATACAGCAGATATCCTGGCCAAGACTTAGTGACAGAATAATTACATTTTCAATAAGTTCTGTGGAATTTAACAAATAAACAAAAACAAGTTTCTTCCCCTCTTATAATTAGAAGCAAATATGCTTGCCCAAACAAGGCCAGTTTAAAAGCATCTTTGCTAACATCATAATGATAGATTTGGAAAATTTGTTATACATATTAATATAATTGTTTTGGCATGGATCATAGAAGTGTATTGTCATTTAATTCTTTTGTACATAAAACTATATAGTTTTTGCATATAGTTCAGAGATCAGGAGAGTAATAAGTCACTTTAAGAAGAAGAAAGAAAGAGAAATCATTGAGGAATAAAAGATTTCTTTGCCCAATATTTCTTGAGCTGTACACATCAAGTAATAAGAAGCAATGAAATGCTCAATATGCCCTTGTCCCAGTTGATACTTATCTATCATGTATTGCATTGTGCAAGATTTCCATGGGGTATATTAATAATTAGACTTATACTGAAGCACACTTTCGTAACTGTCTATCCTGATTCTGTTGTAGGTTAAAGGGCAGGGTCTGAATCTCTGTTCAGATGAAATATATTAAATATGATATTAGTGGTCTAAACCCATATACTTCCCTGGGGACTCCCACTTTTAATAACCTACAGTATAATAGATAAAGCAGAGGGCAGTAATCATTACTAAAATGGATTTTCTGGCAGAATTAGACATCACCTCTAAGAATCAATAATCATTTTAAGCTAACAGGGTGATTAAATGACCTTCTTTTTTATTTTCCTTCATGTCGAGTTGCTTTTTATCTTGATTTAGAGCTGCACAGCTAGAACAAAGATAAACAGAGGACTCCAAATATTGCAATGGCTCAGTGAGGCCTATCCATTATGAGAGTAAAAGCATTCTACACTTTAATCAAGCTCTCACTGCTTTTTAAAGAATAATACTCCCAAAATCCTCCCTGTAAGTGAGCTATAGTTCATCAGAATGAACTGCACTTTGGAATACTCTTCATTTCAAACATTTATGGGCCATTAGCTTTTGACTTTCATGGGAGGGAATTATGTTTTCAGATCTGATAATTTGCTGCTCTCTCCCACCTTTGCCTAAATGGTAACAATTTCCTCAAGCCTTTTCATCAATATAGCTTTTTATTTTTTAAAAAAAAAAGTCTGTTCATTTCATCCTTTCATATGATATTAGTTAATAAAATTACTTAAGGCAGACAGTTTGTGAACCATAACTGAAAACTACTATTTGATTGTGGCTTGTTCAAGCTCAAAGCAAATGGTTTAAGACTGCAAACCATAGTTTCCCATACTTGATATAGAAAACTGTAGTCTGTTTAAAATTGTCATCAAAAACTTTCAGGTCTTTTTCCTGGTATTAGAGAATCATGTGTTCTCTTCTACAGAACACAGTACTTTGTTTGAAAGGCTGCTAGTGAATAGTCATCTGTTGGAAGGTGTCTTCTTTTTGAAAGGTTGTCCAAGTCTGATTACAAGTTAAGGAACCAAAAGGAGTGAGACCAGGAACATTGAAGTTATCCATCCAAAGTTAGCACCGGAATGGTAGACTCAAGGTACCATAGAGGGCCATCTGGTGATAATTTTACCCACTTCGGATAAGAATATTTTAGGAAGATCCTTTGAGGTGATGTGTAATTGGCTACCTTGTCAGGCATGGGGAATGTTCTGACCCTGAAACTTGTGGTCTGGTTATCCCTGTACTATGACAACAATTGGATTCTAATAGTTTATCTTTGCTGTACAGTTATAGCAACATAGAAGTAACTGTATTATTATTAACTTCATATATATATAGCCCATCTGTTCTCCAAGACTGAAACTCAAGGAAGCTTACACATTAATTTTTAAAAAAAAAATCATATAAAAAGCCATAATTAAACCATTAAAATGAAATTAAAATATGAATTACCTTAAGAGCATAACTTTTAAAAAGATATTTTAAAAGTTAAACAATACAGTTTAAAACAATACAGATCTTACAGCTCTTTCTCTAAAAATCTTCAATTTTATAAGCTTGTTTGACTGAAAAAAAGCATTTGCCTGCCATCAGAAGGACAGCAAAGGACCATTCTAGGGAGAGCATTCCAAAGTCTAAGAGCAGCCATGAAGAAGGTCCCCTGTTGTGGACCTCAGCATCTGGGCTGACTTATATGGAGACCTAAGGGCTGTACAGACTGGCAGTAAGTGCCCACTTGAGAGCAGTGTGGGGGTGTGGCATATGGATGACCCATGCCCTGATGCCATCCTCAGGTTGGCATCACACTGCCCTGGTGGGCAGCATTACAGCACTTCTGTTGTGCGCCATTCACATGCTACACACCAAAAGGAGCATAGAAAAGTGCCACCATGGTAGCAAAGACACCTCTTTTCAGGGCCAAAAAGAAGCTGCATTTTGCCACTTCTATTTGGCCCAGAAAAACACCAGATCAGGGCCACGGCATGCAGTTGCTGCAGATTTAGGACAGTGGCAAACCACTCCTTTGGGGTGGTCTGTTTTGCCCCATAGTCCTTACAGATAGCCTGGACATAAGTCAGATAGTGAGTTATAGGTCCTAACTAGCACTTCGAATTTTGCTGTATCTTCACTCTTATGGCAGGATTCCTAAAGCAATTGACTGAGGATTATACAACTGGAGTTTATATGACATGTTTGTATTATTATTTCTTGAATAAAAAGTGAGCCAGTTTGGTCAACATGGAAATTAATGTAACAAATGCAGGTAAAAATAAAACCATAAAAATGATTAATAAAAATATCAAGCAACATTAAAAAAATGAAGAACAATAACTTCAAAAGGAAAGTAAAAAAAGCATCACCCATCTGAAGGAAAAGCCTCTTTTAGTGCAACTCAGATTAACCACCAAAAGTTGTCTTTTTTAAAAAAATTATTTTGTTTTGTTGGGATCCTGTAGGGGAGTAACAAATGTGTAAGCATTGCAACTACAGTGCTATGCAGTGAATCATGTCCCAATGTGTCTCAGTCCCCATTTACCTAGTACAGTGGGTCCCTGTTATCTGCTGAGGTTTGTTCTAGGATCCTCCATGGATATCAAAATCCATGGATGCTCAAATCCCATTAAATATAGTGGCATAGCAAAATGGTGACCCTTATATAAAATGAAAAGTCAAGGTTTGCTGTTTGCAATGTATACTTTTTTTTCAATATTTTCAAACCATGGATGCTTGAATCCGTCGATAAAAAATCCATGGATAAGGAGGCCCTACTGCAGGCCTTCCCGGACAGTGGTTAAATCTTCCCGGCTCCAAAACTAAACCTAGAACTCCCCCAAGCTTTCCCCAGCCACACATGAAACACCTTCTCCATACTGCCAAAGAATGATTGATTTTAGATACTATTCTGTTCTATTATTATTGTTTTTAATCTGTGTTAATTTAATTCTGTTTTAAGGGGTGAGAGGTAGGGATCGGGGTGTGAGAACTTTTAATTGTAATCATTTTAACTTTGTTGTAACCCACCCCAATTGCTCGTTCAGTGGGTGGGTTATAAATAAATCATCATCATCATCATCATCATCATCATCATCATCGGGTCCTGTTCCTCTCACTCTGGAAGCTAGCTGAATTATGTTCCCCCCTGTGGGTGATTTTCTCCATTGTGACAGTCAAAGGGAGGACCACTGTCACAATTTGCCTTCATGCTGGAGGTTGCTTATATATTGGGTGGTTAGGACCATCAGCTAGTTCTTTCCTGACCAACAGGGGAACAGGCCCCCATAGATCACAGTGGCTGCTTCCTGGAAAGTGGAGACTGGAGAACTTTGACAATCCTTACATAAACTAGGGTCACATAGTGATTGCAAATACAAAATAATCATGAGTACGTAATTCTAGGTTATGCATTCATAACAGTCCAACAAGATCTCATCCATCTTTGCCTATACATGGCACTTTGGAAAGATGGTGAGATGAAGACTTGTATTACCTGAACTGTTCACTAGCTACAATAGGATATAGCCTTTATGTATATATGGAGTAAAGCTATTAGTAAACTTTTGTTTGAACTACAAGCTGCTTGTGTTGTTTCTGGAGTCAGTCTCAGTTCTTATGGAAGCATAGCATATTTCTGCTACTCTGCTGATTTAAAGCTAGACCCTAAAAGGTTTGGCTTTGAGGTTTTTGATATTTAAGTATTTTTGTTTCCTTATCAAAGGCTGAAGCCTCAGAAAACTTAAATTACCCTACAAAAACTATGTGGATGGGTTCCTTGAGTTTGTTAAGCACAGTATCTTCACTGGGGGAACAGGGGATGAGGCTTAAAGCCACTTTTTTGTCTTAGCAGGATCCCAATCCTGACTGTGTCTCATATGCATCCTATATTTTTTATGATTATAATTGATTTTAACCCATGACACACAATATTACATGACATAAAAATATTACATTGATATACGAACAAAAACTTTAACATTTACATAAAACACATCTACAAATCTTAAAATAAACATTTAAATTAAATATTAAAAATGAGACTTCCTACCATTCAGGTACTTTATATTCTTGAATTTTTTTTTTCATTCTCTATTTGTATATTATTAAAATGAAAATCTACATTAAGTGAACTATTTTATTATTACTAGAATTGCTTATCTAATCTTTCATTTCTATTGTTGATGACGTTCGACTTTTGTGACCAAAACAGTTCCATCGTCTTCCAATCTTTTTCAAAGCTTTGAAGTGTCTTTTCTTTTAGTATGGTTGTTAATTTGCTCATCTCCATTAAATACTTTTTAAAGGCTATCCTCACATTTAGAGTTGTGTGAATTGTGTCTTGCTCCCTTTGGCTCTAAGACACCATCATTACATTGTGGATTAACACTGGAAATGGATTAACACTTCTATGAGAAGGACATACCAGTGATAAGGAACAGGCCGTAACTACTGTTGACTTTCCCTTGATCAAAGGTACACCAGCTGATGCAAAGAGGCTGGTTGCATGAACTAAAATTCAACTATTCTCAGAGCTGAATCATAATGCTCAAATAGATTCCAAGAACAGGGCACAGATGTGGGCTGAGACAGTGTCATCTATGGAGTTACAGCAAATGTTATTCAAATGATAGGCAACTTAAGAATTACATCTAATTGTGGGCAGGAGGCAGAAACTGAATGAGGCACTTCCTTTACCTTTGGTTCGAAACTGTTGCCTGAATTACTTCACTTGCTAGTGCAGAATCATCACCAGTTGAGTGATTCTCTTTTCACAAAGCAAAAGAAATTTAGTTTTGTCCTTTCTTCCAAGGCCAATGAGAATAAACAGATCAAATACTGCACTCATGGAAATCAAGTTCTACCTTAATATATTATAAGTAAGCTCAGTGGAAATGTGAATTAAATGTAAAATTAAGTATTCAGGTATAATTTATGTATCATTAGCCTCAGCTTAAATTCTATTAGCAAAACTAATATCTGTTGCAATCTTTCTGGGGTCTTGGGCAAATTGTTAATGTGGAGATGGAGGGGAAATAATGTATTTCCTTAATTAAAGTCCTAAATCAAGTTAGGTCTTTATAAATTAACTACAAATAAGATTAACTACATCTTCCAGTATGAATCAAAGTTATAGAAAATACAACACAAACTTAGTCATTAGCTGTTAGCAATGTTGATAACTATGATTGCCTGAAAATGATAGGTCTATATTCAATCCCAAAAATGAGGGTAGAAATAGTAAGCAAGGATGATTGCTTACAAAATTCTACCCTTTCCTAGACTTTGGATAAAACTGCAATAGGACCAGATAATTCAAAATGTGTTAGACAAACTATTATTTGATGGTTCATTTAGGTGACTTACACTGTACCACAGAAAGGGTGAATTACATTGGTTTCTATTCGCCCTCACTGTAACATATCTACACAAGACCAAAGCCCCATATCTGCAAAACCAAAGCCCCGATTCAAGTGGAGACTGTCTTCATGACATAAGCCCAGTTCTGCATCAAATCCACCCTATTCTTGGAAAAATTGGATTCTAAAACCTCACCTTTTGTTCTGGATTTTGCAGGAAAATGTGGAGCTCTCTGCAGGTATGCCAGACAGTTGTTTATAGAGGTGCCCCACTGTGCCACCTGGTGCCAACACCACCGGTGTGAAGAAATATGGGGCAGCTATAGGACCAGAATTCTCCAGGAGTAGCCTGAAATATAGCTTGCTGATATAGATGAGTCTAAAGTGAAAAATCACAACTACAAATAGAAATATTATAAAAGGAAACACGTGCAATGAAACCATAGGACCAAATGAATCACATACAAGAAGAGAGGAATGACAATATACAACACTAAAGCAAAATTTTTATAATTGTTTTATTATATCTCCATATACACAATATTGTTTAAAAGAAAAAAAAACCCACAATCTTATTACACTCTTATCCACTAAAGCAATTTAAAACCTGTAACAGAGGACTAAAATCCACTGACGTAAAACAATAATGGAACCATTACATGGGTCTTAATCCAACTGCTAGCCCCAACCAGTGTTGACCCATTGAATTAATAGAACTCATATGTGTTGATTTATCTAGTTTCCATGGAGTTTATGGGTGTAGTTTAGTTGGATTTAGACAATGATGTTAAATTAGAGGAGGAAATAAAATGGTCTTTGCCCAATACTTAAATGGCATCAAGGCAAGTGTCAGGGAGTCTTCTCTGGAAGGGTGTTCCAAAACCATGAGGCTACCAGTAAAAAGCCCTTTCATTCAGATGTACCTACCATACATCACATGGCTGGAGAGCAATTAGAAGGGCATCAGGTGATCATTATAATCACTTTTCCACTTCACTAGTTTCATTAGCAGAGACATAATCACTCACTCAACATTCCTACTGAAGCCAATGAGACTCGGCAGAACTTTGCTTAGGCCTGATTTGATTGTGGCATTTTAACCACATAAGTCAACAAATGTAAAAAGATATTGGTCTTCCAGTGGCAGATAGTAGCTTCAATAAGGTGGGTTGATGAACCCTTTCTGAGGTTATCCCAGATGCCCAATCACCCAAATAGATTAATCACACTTGATAGCCCTCCTAATATTCAGACTGAAACCCAGAGTAGATCCATCATCCCACTGTCATGAAAGCCAACAACAACCATTGTGTCCTTCCTATTACTAAAGAAAAATTACTGGAGAAAAAATGTCTCCTACCATGTGAATGTGAAAGTCCAGTTCTGCATTCCTAGCTATTCTGCAGATTTGTCTCCAGTGTGAGGCTGTTTTAGATGTGTGAAGCAAATAAACTCACAGCACAGTGTCCCATCAGTGTGCCTTAACTTGCTCTACACTATGTAATGACTAGGACAAGTTCTATTTTGTAAGCATGTCAGGATATGTTACCTTTCTAGCATTCAGGGTATATTACTGTCCACACACCAAAAGCAGTATATTAATGTATGTATATCAATATCAGAGCTTGGAAAGTTACCTTTGGAACTTCAGTTCCTGAAATCTTCAACTAGCATGGCAACCAGCAATGCCTGCCTTAGACAATGAAGGCTGGACTACAATAAAATTAACTTTTCTGACTGAAATCCAGCTTTCTATCCATTATGGATATATATATATATATATATATATATATATATATAAAATATCAATCAGTGGTCAGTTTGTACTGCAAGGCCTAATCATCATTTATAAACAGACAATAATACCCATCCTCAGTGTTAGTGGATGTCTTTAATTTGTTCTGTCATATTAACTTGCTATTCCTGTGTTACATTTTATACACAATCTGAACAAACATTTTTTTTACTGATAAGCCAAAATTAGTATTAAACATATAAATGCTTTTTTTAAAAAAGTAAATAAGCAGCAGAGTACATGTAAGCCCACTGAAGTAGCTTCTGCCTTTGTGCTGGTGTAAAATCTGATTCCTTCTCATATAAAGACATGCTTTTTTTCCTGCCTTTTTATTTTCTTATTTGTGCTAAGAGTTCACTGCATGTTCCCAAAAAGGTTGTGCTCCACATGGGAATGGTAGCGTCAGGTGCTGATCCACTAATCTCATTTTTAAGTCTTGAGCCTTCTGAAGTTCCTGGCTTGAAGATAGGCTTCCCGCCGTTTTATTTAACCTGACTCAAGTGCCTGACAACAGTGCCTATTGCTGAATACAGCAATATAACAGCTGTCCTTGGTACTATTGACAGACAAATCATCACCTTCAAGAAACAGAAATTCTCCTTCTAGCAAAATCAAAGGAATTTCTTGTAATTCTGGTGAATTGGTAAGCTTTAGTAAATGTGTAGTTCCAAAGGGACTTAAACAGTAGTTTCCCTGTGCAGCTGTCGCATCAATCTTAGGTCTTTGTCTCTTTAGATACATATTAAGCCTTTGAATTTAATAAGGGCTAGAAACCACAAGAGGCTATGGGGATGATGTGTAATTTAACACATCCCTTGGCAGTTGATAAGAGGGGAAAGAGGAAGAGTTTTTGAGTGCCAGTTTCAATAACTTGCCAAGTGATTAGACTTTTCAGAAACATCTAAACATTTTAAGTCATTCTCATTGTTATTCTTATTCTTGTTGTTGAAGTTCATTTTATAAATGCCTTAACCAAGTTGATTTTATCATGAAGTTTATTAAGTTCACTTTATAATGCACTTAACTAAGTGGTGCCTTTGGTTACCCACTACCTACCTGTGACTAATTTGCTAGGCACTTCAAAGAGCAAGTCACTTGTATGCAATCAGGACTTGACAACTAGTTATGGCAGTATCTAAGGAGATGTCCAAATTGCCATTTAATTAAGCTACTTGGAGTACATTTCAGTTGTTATAGCCTACTGGACAAGGCAAACAATAATGATGGTGGGGGTGGTGACTGGATACTAGCGAAAACGTACTCATTGTCCATTTTGAATGATAACTTCTTGCAGAGGTTAATTATTGGCTAGGTGTGTCCTGGGATTGATAAATGCCTCAATTTGTATGAGGGGGATGTCTGCCACTTTGAATGAGGCAAAGGTGCACCCTCTCCTGAAGAGTACTTTTTTTGCAGCCAGAAAAATGGTGAAAACTACTGCCTCATCACACATCTCATTTCTTTTACAGGCAACATCCTTGAATGTATGGTGACTGGGCACTTTCAGTCTTAAAGGAAACATCCTCTAGCTTGATTTCAGTCTGGTTTCAGGTTCGAAATCAAAACAAATTTAATTTAACGACTATGCCAGAAGGCAGACAGAATAGAATAGACAGACAGACTAGATATAACAGAGGTTAGATAGAATAGATAGAAAAGACTATGGCTTTTTATTAAATTGCCTCTGCAAAAGAGGGATAGGAGACAGTGTGCTATGTTGGTTCCACTCTTACTTACAGCACTGAAACAAACAGACAGTACCGCCAGAGGGAGGGCTGTTCAACCCCATGGTTTTTTTAACTTGTGGGGTATCACAGAATTGTATTATGTACTTCATGCTGCAACTATATTTTTTGGTGCAGGAATTTTGGCATTTGCTGTCAACAGTAAGCTGACAACCACAGGATCTAATTACTCCCTGTAATCAGACTCAGGTGAAGTTCTGGTAGTACTAAACCTGGATACAGATATACACTGGATGAGAGTCAATAAAATGAGCATGAATCATAATTTTCTGGAAACTCAGTGAAGTAGCTATCCTCAGGTCCTAGAACTGAGTGAGAAGCTTCTCCTGGATGGCATGTCTCAGAGTGCCTCATAAAGCTTCAACTGGCCTGCCAGATATGACCTTTCCTTACCATAGCAATTAGAGTATTTGTAACATCACAGACTTCTACCTGAACTCACTGTGCATTGAAGACTACCAAAAGTCTACAATTAGTGCAACATAGAGGAGCTAGATCACTCATAGGAAGTTATCACAGAGTGCTCTATACGGGAACTTGTTCCTCTGCTTGCACCTTGCTCAAATGAGATTTGATATAACACACACCTCTGGATCAGCCCAAAGCTGTGATGAGGCTGGCTAACATGGCCCAAAGCTGGCTAAAAAAAGGAACAGGGAAAAAAATGTTCTTTGCCTGCCATCCATTCCAGATTGTGGCAATGGCCCAAATCTAGAGTATATTGAAATAAAGAGATTTGATGTTGTGGAGTCGTTTGATGTTACTATCTGCTGATTGTAATTAAGTTACATTGGGTGGCCATGTTGTAACATTAGCCATTCTTAACCACAGTAGGTGCATCATATTTTCCTCATTACTTCCATTGGAATGAAATTTTGTAACATATTCAGTTTAAATTATTCTGAATACATTGATTCAATGGACACTTCTGGAATATGATACAAGACTTAAGAAGACAAAAATGGTTGGTTTCACCGTATATATTTCTACAACTGAAAGAATACAGATCTCAAACAAACCACCATCTGTGCATTAGATAATTACAAGGCTGCTTGAGAAACCCTATAATAAGACTTCTTTAGATGGATTGTACTACATCAATAAAATAGAAATTGTGTAGGTGTGTAAAGTAACTGAGGATCATCCAGAGGAAACATCTCAACAGATCTGAAACTTGTCAGAATAAGAGGGACCAATCTGTAGTTGGTTGTTCCAATTTGTAGAAAGAAAAGATAGGCAATATTTTATTTATAGACTTAAAATTTGGTTAGTGACCTCCAGACATCTGTGAAGTATTGTCTTTCTTTTTCTCATAGATTTTCTGGAATTAGATTTGTTTGTCAATTGCTCCTTTTGTAGTGGCTTTCATTGGGTAGGGTTGTGTTAGGTCAGGAAATGGTCTAATATGTATTCTGCCCTACTAGAAGTTTAGTTTGTAGTCTTTATTAAAATATGAATTATTTGAAGCATTTCAGGCTTTGGAGTTCATAAGGACTGGTTCACAGTTGTTCTTTCCATGATGTTTATCTGGTGAACCTTCTGTGGAAGGCACCAGAAAGGAGAAGGTGAGATTGAAAATGGATATGGCTGATCATCAGGGGGAAGAGAATACAGGGGAAGAAATGTCAAAAGGTGTTGTTGTTTTTTTAATTGAGTAAATATTTTAGATCCTGATATTCATAAATAAAGCACTATTCCTATTTTTGTGAAAAGTCCAGAAATGTACTGTTTTTTCAGATGGAACTCATGTTAGTTGATTCAATCACGCCACCCCTGAAATAAAACTGTTGAGTAAAAAAAAAAGTACTGTGGAACAAGTACATCACATTTTGTCATTTTTAGAAATGTTATTTTTAACCTCTCAAAGGATAAAAAGAATATTCACAAGACAGATAGAGGGAGGGAGCAAGAATGAGAAGCAATTAACAAACAGAACAGAAAATATAGCATGAGCAAAACATTTTGGCTTCTGCTTTTTCTTCAGTTGCTAAAGATGAAATTTAGCTGCATGAGAGATGGCAGTTTAAAGTTAAGTTTATAAATCCAAAAACTGCCCTTTTCTGTCTAAAATGTCTGAAGGAAATAACATCTCAATATCAATTTTCCTCTTATACATGGGAAAAAGGCAGGAGAGACAGCGGGGAATCTCCTTCCTTTTTCCCAGAGCAGGACTCAAGTTAAAGTTAAAACAAACATAGGTAAAACTAACCTCATACAACAATTACCAGAGAACATTAGTGTACATGAAAGCCCTAATTAACATTAGAGAGAAAGGTAGATCCCTTGAAATCACTGGAATTTTGACATCATGGTTATTTTAAGTCCAGTTGATGCAGTAGATCTTCTCTAGTTACTGGAGTTAGTTTAGCTGGATCAGAGGCTTGAGTGTGCATATGCATGATGATATATATGTGCAAATTATCCAACCAAATAGTAATGCTTTCTGGCCTTCATAGTACAGAGAGAGATGTTCTATTCATCTCTCTTCTGGTATGAATGAGTATTATCATCAGCACTGCATGCTGTTATTATTCATGAATAATGAGTAATGAACAATAGAGATTATGTCACAATCCCCATTCTCACGGCAACCATGTTTCTGAAAGGAACTGGATACACACCAGTTTTGAGGCAGAGCTTATCACACGTGTCTTCAATCATGGGAATCATAGGACTATTGCTGCCATTAACAGTCCCATGCTCTCTTTCTCAGACTACTCCTTAAAGCTGTCTTCTGCCCTATTGCTCTATTCAGCATGCCTTTTGATTTTTTTGAAAAACATTATTTCTCCTTTTAACACAATTTAGCAACTATGATAATGTGATTCAGTGGGAAGAGAAGAAGAGAAAATGTAAAAAGGAGAAAACCAGCCTGCCCTGGATTAGTGAGTGAAAAAGGGGAGAGGAAAAGAGGAGGAAACTGAAACCACCTGACTTTCCAATCCCAGAACTGTAACTGGAAACTTATTGCATAGAATGGCTAATGCACAGCAGGATCATTGGCAGCTATTGGCAGGCTTTTCCCATCAAGGAAAAGATGCACCACAGTCATGGTTAACCTACAGACCCACAACAGTCAGTCACATTGTCATCTGATAAGGTTCTTCCATGCACATTACTATCCTGCTTCTATCCCACTTTTCAAGCCTTGTGCAATAATCTCCAACATTTACTTTCTCACAGTTTGCTCTGGATTAGGTCATTGTTAAGGGCTGTTTATCAGACATTTCAATTCTGTTTACAGAATTTCTTTCTAATATTGATTAAAAATATTCCTTTGATCTATCCTGGATCTTGAATACTGACATATTAGCTGGCAAAAAGCCTTCTCTGTAATACAAATCCCTATCCAGTGATTAAAGAAAAGAGGATGCTCCTGGTGAAATGGAAAAGTGCCTACACTCAGATTAATGTCAACCATCTGTGTTATTATGGATCTAGCAAGAATGTGCAATTCTTCATGAAATGACAAATACTATGCTAGTTTGCCTAAGTACAAGGGGGTACTGAAAAGTTCTTGGGCTGACCAAGAAGGGAATTACCTAGAGCCATGAAATTTGCATGTCATTCCACATATTCAACCCACACTTGGCACATTGTTTCTCAAGGTTTTTAAAAACTCTTCCAATAAATAAATAAATTCTGAAGTCTGATGTGAAGGCAGCAACATGGCACTGCCAAAATCAATTAAAACCTTTCACTCCTTTTCACCTCTACCACCAATATGTGAAGGTGAGGTGACTCACCCACCCAACTACTTTTCTCAGGTGCTAGCACTCTAGCTTTTAAAATCCCACTGGCTTGGCACCATTAAATGATAGCTAAACACCTGCTATCTGATGTGTCCCAATTAATAAAAGTCTTTTCTCTACTTGGTAGCATTTTGAATATGTTTCCTTTAAATACACTTCAGGCAACTTATTTTATTTTTACAGAATCCTTTCTGAATTTCAAAACAATCATCACAATTAAACTATTAATAATACCAGGTATTGCAGAGGAGGAGATGATGAAAATGATGACTATCACGATGATGATGATTATTGAACAGATCAATCCTATCTATGCATTTCTCTTCTGAAGCAAACACTATTGAGTTTAACTGGACTTTGTAATCTGTAAGAATCTAACATACCCCAGCATGGTTTCAAAGTTTTCTTTGGGAACAGGGAAGGAGAAAGAATTGGAGAGACTGAGAGGGAAGGAAGGATAACAAGGAGTGTAGCAAGGAGAAGTATAGCAGAATGAGAAAAGAGAATAAAAAAGAACAAAGTGATGGGGAAGACGTGAGAAGATGAATATAGCCAAAATGTAGTAAAAGAGGAGAATGAGAAAAAGAATAAGTAAAAGGGGAACTCAGGGAAAAAGAAGATGGATGCAACTAGGAGATGTGGGAAGGATGAGAAGGAGAAAGAGAGTGGGAATGAGAAAGGAGAATGACATTTAGCCAAGAGTTGTAGACAACAGAGGAGAAGAGAAAGAAGATGAGGAGAGATGAGATGACATTTAGACAGGAGTTGTGGGAGAAGAAAGAGCAAATAGGGAACAAATGCTTAGGGAATGAAAGGAAGGAGTACAGCATAGGGAGAAGATGAGTGCAGGTAGGAGTTGTGGGCAAGGAGAGAAGTATAGGAAAAGGGAGAGGGAGGGAAGGAGAAAACTTTTAGCCAGTTGTTGGTGTATGAAGAAAGAGGGCAAGAAAGAGAAGGGATGAGACAGAAGTGAAATCAAGAATTAATAGAGAAAGGAATCAGAGACGAAGGAGAAAGACATTCAGATCACATGATGCAAACCATGTGTACCTCAGACCAAGGAAGGAAAGTGTATGTGGTTTCAGTTGTTTAGGGCAGGGTGAGGACATAAATGGGCAAATATAGGAAAATCCACAAAGCAGAATCAGTCCGTAATTCACAAACCCCTGAAATAGATCTGTATTTCTCCAAGCTGATCACAATCTTCGAACGAGCCCTTGTGACCACTGTGATTTGTTTAACTGTGAGAGAGGGAGGAGAGAGCACAGTAGATGGCCCACCAGACTGTCCCATCACTCTACACCAGCAGCCCCAAAATGACCTGCAGCAGCGGAGCCACAAACACAGGTTTGTTTGTTAAAATATTTTCTTTTCAATTTACCCTGAGCTTTTCTCCTGTTGCTCCAAGGCCAGGGGAACCCTATTGCCAATCATCACGTCAGAAGAGGTCTGTGCCTCCCCTGGAAGCCTTCTGGTTGGTTGGTGGATAAGTAGTGGAGCAGAATTATTTAGAGCAAAGGACTTTCCTGCTCTGTGCTGTAACATCTTATGCTTGTAACATCAGTCCCACCTACTGCTAAGATTCCGCCTGCAACAGAGTACCAGGGGGAAAGTTCCCATGCTTCTGAAATAGAGATTCAAGGGTTCATTCCGTCTGACTGACTGAATATGTGGGATGCTACTCCCTTCCTCTAAGCAACAGGGTTAGAGGGTCAGAAGTAAGAACAATTGTTTGATTCCCCATCTTCCTCCCAGCCTGAAGAGGAAAGTGGTGAGGGAGGTCAAGGGGGAACTTGGGTCACTTTGTGACTATTGATGAGATGAAGAAGAGAAATGTCTCCTTTCCAGATTGGCATTTGTGTTGCAAAGGCCTGCATAGTCACCATTTTCACTCTTCACTCATCTCTTTACCACTGCCATTATCTACTTTTCTTAAGTGGGCAAATGGAAAAGGAAAGTAATGGTTAAAAAAAAATAAAAAATAAAATTAGAAGTCCCTATCGATTACACACCTTCTTCTTAAAAAACTGGCAAAAACAGTGTGCAATTTCAGATAATTACACATAATCCCTAGTAATCCTCCACAGACAGCATGAACTGGCTGTCATTAGTATGCTTTCCAGGCTCTTGTTTTGCATACACACCAGGTTCTGCTGAATGCTAGTCCCCCTGGTAACTGTCCTATTAAGGGATAGGAAATGTTGCTTTGACTCAAAATGTGCACTAAAAGAAAATAATCTCTGCCTACATTCAGGAGAAGGAGGACGTGCTATGCCAAGAAACACATTATACCCCCCTCCTGGTCCCCAAGAAGACTACTATACAATTGAAATATGGAGGTTTATTTTATTTCTATTTATTGGCAGTATAAGCCAGTGGGGCAGGCTTAACAGCTGGCAAAGATAAAAAATAAATCTTCAAAGACAAATCACTTCCAGTCTCCTTTCCTTAGGGCTTCTTCTATTAACAAAGGGAGGTTTTTTGGAAGAGCAGAACAACTCCAGTAAGGCAGGGCAAGCAGAATGATACACTTTCTTTAGGACAACTTATGTTTAAAATGGAGGGCCCTAAACTCTTGAGCCACACAGAACATTGCTTTAAGGTGGGTGGTTTAAGTTATTCTAAATGGCCTAGTTTCAACCTACATGACTAGGTGGGCCTCCCATCTTAAAGCAATGTTCTGTGTAGCTCAAGAGTTTAGGGCCCTCAAATCAATCCAAATTTAAAGGATATCAATTAATCCAAACTTAAAGGATATTAGAAAGAAGTGAGAAGGGTAGAACAGTAAAGATACCAGTAGCTTGGTTTCCCATGCAGGTTGGTAGAAATGATAGTGGGGTGATGAGCTGACTAGCTTCAGTATTGCTGCTCCTGATTTAGCCTCCAGGCCCTTTTACTGATTTTGCAAAGCTCAGAATAATTAGGAGATCTGTTTACAGATCTCACTTATAATGTGTACTCTGGTCCAACTTTAGGCAATGAACACCAGTTAGCACACAGACATATCCTCACTTCTCTCAGAAAGCAAAAGCTGAGCTCTATTTGACAAGGAAAGGGAGAGGCCAAAACTTGAGGGCATTTCTTCTCATTGGTGAGTTCATGCAATGGAGAAAGAAAAAAAAAAGCACTGAGGCTTCCTTTACCTGTCAGTCACAGCTGTGACTTTTCTTCATTGACGAGAACAAAAGTAGAGAGATGGGAGATAATTGTTTCTCACCAAAGTGTAGAATACTGGCTGTGCATTTTGTCTTATTGCTACATCTGAAAAGGGCTGTGGAATTATCTTTTATTTATTTATTTTAATGAAATTTAGGACTCTGACTATTCATTGCCCAAGCAGGAACTGAGGAAAGGAGAGTCAGAGGCAAAACAGACCACCCTGATAGATTGGTGTCCTGGTGTCCCTTTCAGAGACAGATTGGGGCCACAGCAAACCTGTATCTTGCACTGTAATGTAAATTTTCTCAAAACAGAACTTTTCAGGACAGTATTAATTCAATGAGAGTTCAATGAGAGCCAGCATGGCATAATGGTCTGAGTGCTGAATTATGACTCTGGAGACCAGGGTTTTAATCCAAATCCTTGGCCATATAAAAACCTCACTGGGTGACATGGGAATGCCAAACCCCCTCTTGCCAAGAAAAACCTGTGATAGTTTAACCTCAAGGTCACTAAAAGTCGGAAATGACTCAAATGTACAACATTAACAACAACAACATGGAACTCCTATAGACAGAGAGATGCACATAGGACCACCTACTTGGGAACACATTGCACAGTGAAATCCAGGGACAACTGGTGAATCTTATGTTAGTGGGGCAGTGTATCCACTCTGTAGTTTAGTCAGAATTTTAAAGTCATTGTCTACTCTCTCTATCTTGGATCTTGTGCCAGGAGACAGGTGAGATAAATTAAATTAAATTAAATGTTGAACTCATTTGGGGGATGGTGCAATCCATTCTCCCATGGAGGCTGGGAAACATACTAAAAAAAAACATGGCAAGATGGTTAGAGGGTCTAGCCTTTGGGTCATTCATAGAGGAGGAGAATTCTGATTTGCTGGGGAAAATCCACCTATGATCCATATGCAGTCAGGTTTTGTATTCATATTCCTCTGTGGGATAGGACTGGCTTCACCATGAAGAAACTCTCTAGAACCTTTGTATATTTCTGTGCTGCAGGAGCCCACATGATTTCCAAATCCATTCTGCTTTATACCTTCTGCTATGTATTCCAGCACAGTTTTGTCAAATATTTCTGGTAATATAACATGTAATCGTAAAAGCAACAGGATACCAATGATAGCACTTAGTGCTGTCGAGAGTGTTATTTGTAATTGAACAACTGTTATAGAATCAAATTTTAAATCTCAGGTTTGTCATTTATTTCCTGGTAGAAAAGGAATGGACTATGTGTGCATGTGTGCGTGGTGTCCAACCATGGGAAAAATATCAGCATGAAAAATCAACTTCTATCCACAGATTTTTTTTTATTTTTTATTTTTTTATTTTTGTACTTTTATATCCAACTCAGCCCAAATGGCACAACAGGGATGTACTGCTGAAATGTAAAAAGCACTCTGCATTTGATGGAATGGAGGAAATTGCTGGAAACAGATTACTTAGTGAGCTCTAGTAATATTTTAGGCAAAAGAGAAGGTGACAGAGAATGATCAGGGAGTGGGAATGTATGAATGGCATCACAGAGGATAAGATAACCAAGTCATTGAGAAGAAGGTGTAACATCCATAACATTTAAGAATCAGTAGAAATTTATTATATGATTCTGAGGGATATGGTTTCACACTTGATGAACTGATGGAAAGAAAAAGAAAATGACCGGACTGGTAAACTAAAAGAAAGTGAAGAACATATGGAGAGAAGAGCTGCAATCCCACGTGGAATTTATGTATGTGTAAGCACCGTCGTTAGAGTGTGTTGCAGTGAATCCTTGCTCAACTCTTCCAATCCTCACTTACAAGGGCCCATTTTAGATGGGCAAAAAAATGCACGTTTAGGGCTGTAAAGGGTGTCTTTAGGGTTAGGGAGGGCGTAGCGTTTACATCCTCCCTAACCCTAAAGCGTATGGATGCCGCCATTTAAAGATGGAGGCGTCCATACGGAGGCGCCGCAAAGGCGTCATCACGTGCGCAGCGTTTTGACACGCTGCGCACGTTATGACGCTTTTGTGGCGTGGGAGGGCGCCAATCGCGCCCTTTCCGCGCCGCAAAAAAAGAGCTCCATCGCGGAGCTCTTTTTTTGCGGCGGGTCTTTGCCGCGGCCTTTAAATGGCCGCTGCAAAGACCCAGGGAGAAAGGGGCCATGGTGGCGGCCCCTTTCCCCCTTCAGCCCCGCCGAGGGAAGCGGGGTGCAGCGGGCGGCCAGAGCGCCCGCTGCACCCTGCTTGGAGGCCGCAGGGAACCGGCAGTTTGCCGGTTCCCCGCGGCCTCCAAAAGCGGCGGGAATGAGGCCTCGGGGCTGCCCGTGCAGCAGCCTAGGCCTCATCTCGCCGCCAGAAGGGGCGAGTATGGACCGCCCCTTTTGGGTGGTCTAAAAAGCCCTAAGGAAGCAGCCATTGCAGTTGATAGCAGTCTGTTCCCCTATCGATCAAAAAGAAGCTGACTCACTATCATTTCCACCATTACCAAGGACTGGGTGGGAACACCAGCCAGATGCTTCTTGACTGACAGGGGAACAGCTCCCTGTTGATTGCAGTGGCTGCTTCCTAGTAAGTGGAAACTGGGGGACTTTCACAATCACTAAACAGCTCCCAAACTGTTAATTGTTATTGTTAATATGTAATAGTCATGAGTCCATAATTCTAGTCTTGCTATTGTTGTTCCGACTTATGGCAAGAGTTCAGTTCCGACTTATGGCAACCCTAAGGAGACCCTATCACAGGGTTTTTGGGAGGTTGAGAGTGTGTGACTTGTCCAAGGTCACCCAGTGATTTTCCATGGCTGAGCGGGAAATCAAACCTTGATTTCCAGATTCAAAGTACAACACTCAAACCACTACACCATGCTTCCTCTCACTTCCAGGTTACACATTAATAATTGTTATATAGCATCCTGGCCAATGGCTGTGATCCTGCAATAATAATAATAATAATAATAATAATAATAATAATAATAATGTTTATTTATAACCCACTCCTCTAACAGAATACTCGGAGCGGGGTACAGCAAATTAAAAATACAAGAATAAGACAGCAGTCAAATCCCTTCCCATCCTCCCCCCTTAAGACTCGATTAAATCAAACTAGTTAAAATTGACATCAGTTTAAAAAATTTAAAATAATAAAAATAAAGTGCAGTTGATGGGCAGTACAAGTGCAATCCCCAGTGGGTGAGATCAGAAGGTTTGAACAGAGGGACAGCTAGCGTTAATCCCCCGATGCCATTGCATCCATAGCTGTGTAGATTAAATGTCACTATGAATGACTTAGGGCACTGACCTTCAAAACCCAACTCAAACTCCAGGGACCCACTCTGACCAATTGAATTTTGCAGTGCAGTTAACTGGGGCACCTCTGGATGATGCAGTCAGCATCCTCCTACCATCAAATCCTGGTGCAATGAGGTACCCCGCTTGCCGAAGTCACAGATCTCCAATGCTCAGAGTGGCTTCCTGAAGTTTCGGGTGAATTTGGGGGACATTTATGACTGTGGCTATAGTGCCATCATCATGAATATGTAGATAGATGATTATGAGCAGTTACAGATCCGTAACTGTAGGCTAAAAATCCATAGCTGCAATGCAGGGTACCAGCTCCAGTCTTCAGCAGTATGTACAATACTGAAATGCACTTTTAAAACTTGTCATTGAAAATTTTGGTTGTCAAGATAAGTGGCTTCCAAGTCAATGGGACATTGAAGCTGCTCTTCATTTTAGTCTGAACTGTAAAAGAACTAAACCTATTGGCAGGCAGGGTTCATCCCTTTTAACCCTTCCTTTACAATTTAGAATAAAACCCAGAGTAGAGTCACAGGTCTACTGACATGGAGGCAATGAGCCACCAATGTTATTTTGTGAGAATATATTCTAATATCTGCATAATTAGAATATAAACTGTTGATTGGGGATATAATTTCCCTCCCTAATTAAAATCTTCAAAGAAGCAATGAATTATTTTAGCAATTTTCTTCCCACTGTGAGAGTCTTTGACAGGATCATTTTTCAAAGACTATTCATAGTTCTGGAATTATTCTGTACAAAATTTGCATGTGGTTATTTTGTGAGGAAAGCAACACAATGCTGTAGTGGGGGACTTATTCTGCACCAAATTTACACATGGTTCTTTGGCATAGAGAACAGCTTTTTTCCACACAGAAAATAATATTTCTGAAACAAACAAACAAAAAAGTATTGTGGTGTTGTTGTTGTTGTTGTTGTTGTTGTTCAGAGTAAGTCCTAACTGTGAAGATTATTATCAATCCAGGACCTGGCTTTATCAAAGTTTCCTGACACTCAAGTAACACATTTTCCAAACATTTTCCAATTTTTTAAAATATTCTTTCCATCCCTATGGTTGATGGCACAAATGTGATTTTACAGTAAATTTTGCAATGCAGTGAAGGGAGCAGTTCTTTCTATGCCACCTTCTTAAGTTGAAAACAGTTTCATCTATTGAAATTAACATGGAAGTGCTTTTACATAGAAGAATTCAGTGCAGCAGAGCATTCACATTTCTGGCATACAGTCAAAGAAAGTCTCATCTCATGGAACCATTGTAGTAGTGAGGTTGTAAACAGAGGCTTTTAACAATACACTCCTAAGCATTTCTACTCAAATGTGTGTCTTATTGAGCTCAATGCAGATTACAATACTGACCGGTGTGTTTTGACTCCCTGACATTAGCTTTTCTATCCATTTCAGCTTTAGTGCTGAAAACCTGACAGGCTGATCTCTCTTGCTCTATTGATAATAAAGTGTTTTGGTAAGGACTATCATATCTTTCTGCATGGATGATATACAAATGCTCGGGTATGTGATTGCTGCACTCTGGCATGGTAGAAGTCTGTAGTGATACTGAATCTGCTATACTGCTTCCTTAGTAGGTGTCTGATATTTGTGTTCATAAAATGTCTCCAGTTTTTGTTTCTTTCCAATCCAATTGCTGATTCAAGGACTCAAATTTAGAGGGACAAGATCATTGTATCCCAGAATTTATTTATGCCACAGTCCATGAAGGGAAAAATTGTATAAAACTTTTTCTAAACTCAAAAGCATATCTTAGCTTTGAGTCTTAGTGCAGTCAATGTCTTGACTTGAACTTCACAGCATTTCTCTCCTTGATTGCCTTAGAATTTATTTTAGGGGCAGGTTTCTATGAACTGAAAATTGCACAAGAAAAGAAAGGAAGAAAAGTACTTGATGCATGTCAGTTCAATATAACATCAAACTGCCTACAGTTAACATATAGCAAAGTTTACTCAAAAGCCCTAAGATCTTAAATTCCATGAGCTGTAGGCAATCATGGACATTTTCAGTGTGGTAGACTCAGTGGAGAGAACAAGGTGTCTACTTCCATCTAGTGGTTACAACTGTGAAAAGGAGAGTTTGTTGCTTGGGCATGGAAAAAGGATAATTTTCCTGGTAGTATTAAATAATTAATGCTGTTAACAACAGCTGCATGGATTAAGTAATAGAGGCTCGTTGGTTTATTTGTGGATAGCACTAATTTTGAGGGCAGCTCTAAATGGTTCAACTGATCTTTATGGAGTTTTATATGTTGCCTGAGCTTTGTAGAACTCTTTGACTGAAAAACTACCTACATCCCCTTGAGAATTACCATAATTCTCAAGACTGAAAACTTCCATAAATATTTTACAGAAGCTGTTCATACAAACAATACCCATTAACATAACAAAAATGTCAGGTGAGAGTGGAATACTTACTGGCAAGAGCAACAGCACACTTTGTACTGCCAACAATCATTTCAAGAATTTCAGACTGCACAACTTATATTTCAAATTGTTTTGACCAACTTCTTTTCTTTTGATGGTCCTATTCATTCCAGGAGGACTTGTGCATACATTTCTCCCTCAGAAACTTGTGGAGTCTCCTTCTTTGGAGGTCTTTAAACAGAGGCTGGATGGCCATCTGGATGGCCATGCTTTGATTGGGAGTTCCTGCATGGCAGGGGGTTGGACTGGATGGCCCTAGTAGTCTCTTCCAACTCTATGATTCTGTGATTCTTATATTCTATTGGATGGCACAGGGGATATTCCCAGGGAATTTTCCCCCTTATTTAGTACATATTTATAAGTTGAAAATAAAGAAACACAGTATTTTGTCTTTAATTTTGAAAATTCAGTGAATATGATGGAGTTAGACAAAAATAGGATTCAGTGTTGACAGTTTAATCCACCAATTCCCAAACCAGAGGTTTCATTTTTTTTTCAGAGTAAAAAACATGGTAAAGTTTACAATTGTACTATTCATTTAATATAGTACATAGTTCTACTCATAGGTTACACTTGGTTATGAACCATTAAATGTCCAGAATCCAGAAATTCACTGTGAAGAAAATTGTCTGTACCTTGATTTGGGTCCAGATTGAACAACCATAAAATAATAATAATAATAATAATAATAATAATAATAATAATAATGATGTTTATTTCTTACCCGCCCCTCTGTAAAACAATCGAGGCGGGGTACAACAAAGTTAAAAAACAGATTACAGATTAAAATAATTCAAGAATTCCACCGCAACATCCCTCCCCCCCAAATAGGATTAAACTAGTTAAATTTAAAATTAAATTACTAACAATAAAAATACAATATTACAATATTACAAAAATATTACATGATATTGAATGTACCCAAGAAAAACCTTATTAGGATGTACTAAAATGAGAGGAAAACCCATCCAGACTTTCCACAAGTTAGATATAGGGTTACTAGAGTGAAAACTGGACAGGGATCCTGTGGCAAACTGGAAAGGGGCCCTGATGGTGTAGAAAGTGGAATTTCAACTGGTGCTGCTTGTTACTTTGTCAAAAGACAAACAACACCTGATGAAATTCCATTTTCTTCACCACTATTAAAAGTATGAGAACTGTCTCTAGTTTTCTGTTTAGTAACCCTAGATAGGGAGCAGCATACTCAGTAGTTTAGCCGTGAGGCAAACTCAGGTCACAAACAGACCTGCAGTAAGCACCAACTTGGGGTGGTGTGGGTATGGCATTTTGCCAGCTCAAAAAGGAGGGGTATTTTGCTGCTTCTTTTTGAGCTAGCAAATAGCCAGGTTGGGGTCATGGCATGGAGTTGCCATGGCTCTGATCCAGCACTCAAAGGGGGGGGCATCACACCACCCCTTTAGGGCTGTCTGTTTTGGCCCTTAGTTTCTTTTCTTTTTTTCATTCCAGCTTTGGAAATATTATATGAAGGCTACATGGTCTTCCCTTTACTTCTTCGTGTTTGCGGAGTGGTGGAAAGAACTAGGAGCATCTAAGCGTTGTTACTTCAGGTCAAAGCTGGACACAGGGTTGCTTGATTCTCATTAAGATGTAAAAGTCTGAGACTTGAAGCACCTTCCTTGCCTTTCTCTTCCCCAACAGGGGAAAATGTAGTTCAGGAAGAGAATGAGGAAAGGGAGGAACAGCACCCCTAAGTTTTGTTCCACCTTTGAGCAGTTGTTGACCCCCACCCACCCACCGAGGGGTTCCACCCCACAGTTTGAGAACCACTGGCTACAAGAGGGGAACTGCCAGCCTGGAGTCCTGATCTGGCCTAATGTTAAACGCAATCTTGGGTCTAGAAATTACTTCTCCCCTCGAAGCCCCATCCTGCTTCTTGAGGGGAATTCCCACACTATCTCCAATTGTTAGCAACAACACAGGGATTTGCCCCTGCTCTCATAAGGGAGATAGAACACCACATTGAGGTTTATCACACTAGGGGGCAAACAGGATTTAAACAGGAATTAAACAGGAAATGTCCTATGTTAAACATAAGGCATTTCCTGTTTAATTCCTGTTTAACTCTCGTTTAAATCCTGTTTGCCCCCCTTGTGTTTCTGACATGTGAAATCCTCTTCACCACAACCATAGGAGACTGTATACATCACAGGGGGCTGGAGCCAATGGGCGTGAAAGAGTGGCCCAAGTTCACTCTAGCTGCAAGCAAGTTGGGACTGTGCTGAGGACATGACCCACTCCTAAAGTGGGTCACAGCCATAGGACCCAATGTGCACAACCAGGAGCTGGCTCCCTTTTGCTCCACAGGACAGGAATGCAGCTTCGGCACAGTTTCAGGCACCTTTGGAGGCATGTGTCACTTGAATCCCACACCTTCAACACTGCCAGAAGCCACTTAATTTGGACCGTCTGTTCTGAGGAAGAGCTTTCTTTCCACTCCACTCATCTGCACAAGAACATGGGAAGGAGTCTGTGACTGTGTAGAGAAAGTCACTGAGAAACCTGAAAAAGGATTTCGAGGAAAAGATGGACTGTGTGAGGCACATGGAGAGAGAAACTATCAACTTGGTATGGCCTGCTGATCTGGCCCTGGGTGGCAATCTAGCCCCAGAATACACATTTGGTTTTTCCTTTTTGCACTTTTCTTTTAAAATCTTACATCAGAAACATATCTATGTAATTTGGAAGACCACACTGTACTGTGAATTTGGGTGGTCTTTATAATGGCTTTTTACCATTGATCTTTGAAGTTTGTTTTTATAAATAAAGAGCATTGTGAGATACATATTATAACTTAATCCAGTGGAGAGCAAAGCATCTATAGGCTACTTAGTCAAAATACAGTCCATGGGCCATATGGGCCAGGGTTGTGCTCTAGCTCCCTGGGCCCCAATTCTTTTCCCCTCCACATGCCACTTTTCTGCCCCCCTTAACCATTTGAGACTTAAAAGAGGCCTTTAAAAAAACAAGAAGTGACTTCAAAACACTCCCTCTTGTTATTTAAGGCATCTCCTGGTCCTAACATGGCACAGGAAGCCCAAGATGCAGTAAAAATGAGCCTAATTGTTTCTGGGGTTCTGTGGTCCTCCAAAATTTTCTGTGAGATTAAAGTGACGCCTTAGCCTTTCACAGCTGCACACTCCAATGCAAAACCTAAATGGATTAGCATGCAATTTAGTATTTAAAATGCCTCTCTATCTGTGTGTATATGTGTGTGTGATCAGTTATCAGGCATTGCTATCCTTACTGCAAGAGAGGCTCAAAACCACCCCTACTCTCTGCAAGTAAAAGCGTGGTCTCTTCAGCCTTTCTTGCTTTAGAAATTCAACATCAGATTCAAGGAAAATACAATAGTAAGTGAACACACATTGCACCCTTGTGGCATTTAGTTAAATTGGATCTCTGACTCCCCAGTAGTGTTTTCTTTATTTCATTATATCAAATTATTTACATTCTTTTGCTTGATTTTATTTTATTTTTTTTTTAAATGGGGCAAAGCAGCCAGAAAATGATTAAAATAATATACTTTTGTATAGGAAAGTCCAAGCAAAAGACTCAGGTCTAACAGCTTTCCAGAATTCATATCTCCCATTCTCTAGTCTGTACTCTCTCATATTAACAGAGAAATGGATCTTCTGTCATTTTTTTCCCTCCTTAGATCTGTTTTTCCGTTGTGAGTGGGAAAACCTTCCAATGCAGGCATTGTGACATGGCCAGTGTTCTCTCACTACCTGTGATCAGCACAATTTAAATACACAAAATGATAAAGATTCATATCTGATTACTTGCTATCAGTAATGCCGATTAGTGGTCCAGAAACAAGAGTGATGTCTACTATCCATCAAGAATCTCTTTGCCCTAAATGTGTCAAGCATTTCTTCTTTATTGTTGGCTTGCTTTCTCCCCATGAGCCTGGCCTACTTTTTCATCTACTTCTTTATATTTCTTTGTATAACTTATTAAGTTTTAGCTCTTGGCAATGACCACCGCTAGATAAACTCCCTGAAATTTTCTATTATTTGAGCATTCCACCAAATCCACTTGTAGTAAATACAAATAAGATATTTGACAGTCCTGGTTTTAAAATGAAGTATTACTGCTGATGTTGTAGAGAAAGTTATATACAGAAACATCAAAGTGCTTTAGTTTTCCCTGTAACCTCAATAACCTTTTTTCAATGTATTTTTATGCATTTTGACAAATGGAAATGTAGGTAGAAGAATATATATTGCTTTTGGCCTACATTTGGGCTTTAAAAATGCAGTAGTATAAGAACACTCATTAGCATTTTGTTTTTGCATTGCTTCTTGCTGAAAGAACTTACATTTCCATAAACCACTATAGAGCCGAGATAGTTGGGGATTCTAAACAATTTAGCGTAAATTGGAAAGAATAAATGAAAAAAATGACCTATTAATGTTTTCCAGTCCAGTAATGGTCATGCCTTTGTAGGCTTCATTGGCCCCCATGTTCTTGGCATGTCTTTTGTGCCAAAGCCAAGGCCTAAATCTTATTGCTACTTCAAAACTATAATAGATCCATTGAATGAATTGGGTTTACATAAATGTTGATTCACCAGTCAAATATTGATTCAATGGACTTATGCTAGTTGAGACCAATCAAGAGAATTCTAGCCAATCTTTCTTTCTTTTCTGTAAATGCATTTTTCACAGACAAGTCCCAAATTGTGAAAAAATTATCAAAAATGTGAAAAATTCTTTTAATGTTGCCCAGTTGGAGAAAACTTATGAAATTGTTCATTTTTACATGCTGGAATAAAATAGGCACAGATTTACATCCTTGCTGCTGAGAAAGGTGCTTCAGTGAGTGAATGCTGTACTTTTTCTCTTGACATGCTTTGAAATTTGTTCTCATGTTTTAATGTCTTGATTTGTTTCATTGTGTTATAATACAATTTATGTGTTATATCTTTTTAATCATTATTATTACTTTTGTTGGCCACCTTGAATCCCAATTTTGGAGAAAAGATAAGATATAAATCAAAGAAGCATACAATAAGTCCTATTCTGACACCTTCAGGTGGAATACATTTGCAGCAGGCATCCCAGGGCAGGCGCGCAAGCTCTTCTTACTATGATACTCCCATTGCAAGACATCAGATGAAATCTGGGCAAATCTCATTCCAGATCTCACTGAAATATCACAGGACTGTAAATCCCATTAGTTTTCTCATGAGCTTTCACAGGCCTATATAGGCCTTTGAATGTGGCAGCCAGCCATTGTCACCCAATCCATCTGTGCAACTCGTTCACCCTCTATTGTATTATTCCGTTTTGCAAATCCACAGGCTTTGGCTGGTTGCCTTCAGTGGCCAGGAAGAAATTTTCCCATGTAAGTGGAGCATGGGTTTTTCACCTTCCCTGAGGGTGTCTTGTTTTAAAATGTATCAATTGCTTGTTATACTTTCTGCATCTGCTTCATGGTAGTTGTTTAATTGTTGTGCTGCCTGCTAATTATCTGACATCAGTGCTGTGTTCTATGGCTCTAGTATATTCATATATTCATTTATCAAGCATCTTGGTGTGGTCTTATGTATGTATTGAATTGCATTCCATGCAGGCTGCTATGTCACAACTGATGGTTATCTAAAGGAAGAGGGGATGTTGGCTATGAGGTAAAGTGGGGGAGAGGGGCCTTATGGGAGGAATAGCAAGTCCAATGGGATGGGGAGTGACCTGCAATTGGAGTGGATACAGGGGACCCCTACAACTGCCCAGTCCAGCTAAAACACACCGATTGGCTGAGTTAATATATCTCCACATTAATAGGATTTAATGGAACATCTGACCATCTTCCTAACAGATCAGACAGTAACTATCTCTAATTAATCTGTAATCTGTTTCCTAAATTACATCATCTTCATTTTGGAGGCCAGAGTTCTGTATCCCTTCATTCATCACTAGTGTTGGTGTGTGGCTCTGGTATCAGTGGGGAGAAGAATCCACCCTGGGTTTTATCTGGAAATGGAAAGGAGCCATCCAAATTGCTGAACCTGCTTTGAGATCCCAACAACAACTTGGATACCTCTTTTAAAGTTAAGGCCAAAATCTAAAGTAGATTCACTGCCCCCACTGATAATGGAGTCATAAGCTGACACTGTTCACTCAATGAAAAAATAGCTTTGCCCCAGTAATGTGTTAAATGGGTCAAAGGAATCAAGCGTGTCTTAAATCTCCTTCATTATTCTTTGCTTATCATTTAGGGTTTGTATGAACAACAGCTTTACATAAATCCTTAGGAAATCAAAAGCTAATAACTAGCAGACATTCTGTTAATACATACATAAGTTAACTCTGCCCCTGCATATCCATTTTTAATCACTGTGGAGGCATTCTCTTCCGCCCCCTGCAGCAACTAAAGCCACCTTCTTAACCAACTAAACTCCCCATCTCATGGCCATTAATGTATGGGAGAGAGTGAAGGGGATTGCAGAAGCATCTGGATATGTCCATGAAACCAGAAGCAACATTATTACCTCAGCTACCAAGACCTGAGGTGGAACGTGGAAGATTTCACATCATGATTGCTTCAAGACCAGCTGTGGGGCCATAGCCAGATGTTCCTGCAATCCTACTCAATCTTCTCGAGTTAGAAATAGCCATGGGTGCATGGAGGCTTCATCAGCTCTAAGGTAAATCTAGGGGGTGGCAACTGGCTCAATGCAGTATAATTTCTCATGCAGAAGTATTATGCTGCACCGAGCTATGCAGGATTGCAGTCACTGAGTGCAAAGCCTATGGACTGTAAAAATTGAATTAAAAAGGCCTTTCCCCTCCTTCTCAAAAAACAACCAGTGTTTTGACCTGAATTTAGCTTTGCCAGAGGAGCATTCAGTGGCATTCAAATACATTCACTAGAATGTCATTTACTAGAAAACACTGCCAACTTCTGCTTTGTTACGGCTGGCTAAGAGGTCAATTGTGGGGGTACCAATGGACAGCTGGGGTGACAGGGGACAACTGTAGTGCAGTGTTTCGAGGTGTGGTGACATCAATATGCAGATGACACTCAACTCTACTACTTCTTTCCACCTCAATCCAAGGAGGTTGTCCTGGTCCTAAACCAATGTCTGCCACATAACGCCCCTGTTGAAACAGCTCCATTGTCTAACAGTTTGTTTCCGGGTACAATTCAAAGTGCTATGCAAAAGTAGAACTGCTGATAGGTTAACAGTCCCTGATGGAGATATAGGTTAACAAACTATTCAGGATAAGAACTGCCCTATGATTCCCTCACTTATCCCAGACACACACGCAGTAGTAGACTAATAAATCACTTCACTGGCCACTATTGTTGTGTTGTATAATGGGTCTTTGGATAACTGTGGAATGAAAAAAAAAGACCTTGGGAACTTTGCTCTTCTTGGCTGAGGGATTCTAGGAGCTTTTATTTAAAAATGTAATGTTTCAATGATCTGATAGGGTATGTAACTGGAACTGTTCAGATTTATTTGATGTTGTAGCTGGCTCTTGGTTCTTTGTTCCTGAAAACTGCTTCATCTGTTTGATAAAAGAGTTAGCTAGTGCAGAAAAAGATGCCTATCTGGACCACCAGAGAGCTGTTTGTTTGTTTGTTTGTTTGTTTGTTTCAAGAGGACATATTATTCTTGCCAAGATAGACCACTTGATATAGTGAAGTTCCTGTGAACCTACTAAGGGAGGTGAAGAAATCTACTTAAATTACTTGTTTTCAATGAGACAAGTTGTCTATGCATGTTGAGACAATCTGTTGAAAGTTTACATAAACCTGTAAGAGATCTCATCTCCATAATAAAAATGAAACAACAAGCTTCTTGTCTCTCAATCCCAAATTTGGGTATCCTCTATTTGTGCAAAATATATCTGGGGAAAAAATTAGAGTCCCCCCCACAAAGCAAAACATATACACCCAGCAAGCAGAGAAGGCAGAAGGTGATTAACTGAAACAACACAAGCTACCCATTTGAGAGCTTTTCATTCTACACAGCTATAGCACTATGATTCCACTTTAACTCCTATGGCATCATTCCATGAAATTCTGGGTTTTTCAGTTAAAGGACTCTCAGTCAAAGACCTCTAATGCTTCACCAAACTACAAATGCCAGGATTACAGAGGATGTTGCCAGGGTGGTTAAATCAGATAATCAGAGTAATGTAGTTGTGTAGTGTAAAAGACCCCTTGGTGTTTTTGATATTAAAAGTTTGTGGGACAAAGCAGCAGCTGTTGTAGATGAGCTATACTGTTATTGTGCTAATTTCACAATTTTCACAAAAATTGCTCTCACAAATGTGAAAACATTTGAGACAGACAGAAAATATATTATCATCTAGCAGGTAAGGAGGGGGGGGGACATGTTTCTCATTCTTGCATGCAAGATTGGGACAAGTGAGCATTTACATCCTCCGTCCTTCTCTTGGGTTCCTGATGACAAGTTGCATGGAACTTGAAATGTCTGGAATTTCTTAGTATCACTTCCTTCATTAAATCTGTTTTGTATGCAGTGATTAGTTGTGAATATTCTTTTTTATGTGTGCTATTTGAGCCTTATCTCAGACTATGTACATGAGTATATCACTGGCCACATCCTTCCAAGTATATCATAAAAAAGTATTCTCCAGCCTGTGAAATAAAAATCATGACAAAAATATTTGCCTATAAACTTGTCAAAATGTGTTTTCAAAAACTAAAACAGACTGAGGGTTGATTTGTAAATTATTGGCATGGTGGCTACCGCTTATTGGTAGCTGGTCCTCACACTGCTGGTAATGTTTGTGAAGTTAATTGAGATGGACATGAGTGAATAAAGTAATTCATTCCCACATGAAAGTTGTCTTTCCCTGGGACTAAGGACTGAGAGAAATTCATTGGCTTTACATTTTAATGGGAAAATACTGAATTCACATCTCCCAAGAGTAAACACAGAATGGAATGCCTCTCACTGATGAAATCCATCCATTTCAAAGGGGTGCAATGCAGCTGGAAATAAGGAAATACAGAGATACACATTATAAGTTTGAATTGTGAAAAAAGGCATTCAAAATGCCTATTTTTAAGCACCTATATTGGAGTAGGGGTGGGAAATGCACCTGAAAATACATGTATAAGTAGCAAAAAGACTGACAATCTATTGTGAACATGAACTAATAAACACTGTCAATAGAGGGGGAAAAATGAGAACCTGAATCAGTTCAAGTTTTTCAGAATAGCCCATCACTACTGAGGACTGGAAACATATTGTCTTCCTGAGAACAATATGATCTAGCTACAGAGATGTGATAAATATGTGCAAATCTGCTAAAATATAAACCAGCCCTAAACAAGTTTTAAAAAATCTCCTAGTCAATAAGGTATGGCCATAAAATGTTCATGCATTCATACTGAACTCATGTTTTAGTGATGTGGCCTTTAAACTACTTTGAAAATTGCTTTGGATTCCCTGGCACATCTAATCGCTAGTTTTTCTGTGTTTTTCAGCAAGAGAGCTAAGTGGCATCAGTTTGTGTTGCAAAAATTACCCAGTGAGAAATGGACTGTGATCATCAAAAGTCAGACATTTTGCCAAACTTGTCATATGTTTATGCCTTTTACCCAAGATAAATCCCACACCAAAAAAGTAAACTGGAAAATGCAAAAGGAATAGTGAAGAACGAAAAGCAGGACTTCATTGTGAACTTGTCCAAGGAGATGAAGAATGAGATGAAAAAGTAGGAAGGAAAATATCATATTGCAATATGGTTGGTTTGAGATGACACTAATCCTCTACCCCTGAAAAGAAACAGAAAGAGTGACAGAAACAAAAATTGATCTAATTGCATTACTAATAGAAATCAAAGGACAAAAGTGGTGATGTAATATGAGTCAGACCTCATTTTCAATATCTAATACAGAGATTGATAAAATACCACCTTGGCGCTAAGTGTATGGCCCTCAATTCCTCGAGACCTTTTCACATTACATAGTTGTAGTGCTTTGATTTTACTTCAACTACCATGGGTACATTCTATGGAATCCTGCAGTTTGTAGTTTGATGAGGCACTACAGGATCTTTTTGGCTGAGAAATCTGAATAGTACTTCCTAAACTAAAAATCCCAAGATTCCATAAGAAATTAAAATAGAATTCCACAGCAGTTATAAAAGTATAGTGCTATAATTGTATTGTCTGGAAAGGCCCGAGATTCCCTGGACTGCCTTTTTCTGACCAAAAAAATAAAGGAGGGGGACACAGTGGCATCACTAAGGCTGGTGTCACCTCAATGGGGTAACTCATGCTGTTACCCCAAGGGTTAGATCTGCAAGGCAATGATCCTTCAGAAGCAGAGTGAGACAATGGAAGAGAAAGGCTCTGGTCTACTTGCCACTGAAAGGTGGTGGACCATGGCATTCAAAGGGATTATCCATGTCTCCATGTTTTTCCAGTCTACCCACCTTTTTGACAAGTCCTGAAGACATCCAGGCAGTATTCAGTGAAGGAAGAGGTCTTCAGGAGTTCACCATGGCATGCCAACAGTGTTCTGCCCAGGTCTTTGCTGCCTGTGGACAGGTGGACTGAGTCCTTCCCAGGACCTTAAGTCTCCAAGAGTCTTAGAAATTCAACAGACCATCCCTTTGCAGTGGCCTACAGCCACCCCTTTCCTCACTGGATCAGGGCCACAGCAACTACATGCTGTGGCCCTGATCTGGCATTTCCAGGTGCAAAAAAGAAGCTGCCAAAAGGGGCTCCTTTTTTGCCATGGAAGGGGCACCCTAGCCACCACAGCAGCAGCTTTTTGGCGCTCCTTTGGTGCACCAGGTTTAAATGCTGTGCCAATGGAGCATAGCATGGGCAGCATGGGGGGTGGGCAGCATGTGTGCACCATACTTCACAACCCCCACAACACCAACATGTAGTGCCAGTCTGTAGATGCTCTGAGTTTACCTGTGAAAAGGTGCAATGGTGCACTCCACACTGAAAGGCAAAAAGTCCCACCTCTGAGTTCTCACTTGGTGCAATCCACACTGCCCCACAGAGGCCCTAGAAACACCCGGGGGGTGGGGATAAACTGCTTCAACTGGGGGTGGGAAAAACTGCTAGGCCTGAGCTCACAACACCTTCTGTTCAGAAATGCTTGTGCCAAAACTGGGAAATATCTATATATAATATAGATCTATATTGTGCCTTCAATTGTGTTTCCTTAGAAATGCACACCAGGCAAGTTTGCTTATGTTTGACATGATACCAAGTAAGCACTTTCCTTTTAAGGAACCCCCCCCCCCTCCATAATATTCCAGTCTTCTTTGCACACTGGCAAAGCTTTTAAGGCATTCATCTCTGAATAAAATAACTATAATCAGTTTCCAGCACAAAACAGATGACCTAATAATTCATCAAAAGTTCCCTCTTTATCTATTGTGGCTTGAATCATCATCATCATCATCATCATCATCATCATCATCATCATCTTTTTATCACATTAATGTATTAAACAGCTCCTAAATGTATGAATGCCTGTATGACCTAAGGTAATTATTACTGTATTATTTTTGCATATTAATTCTCGTTTACCTTACTGAGTACAATCCCCTACTCACTCAACAACCTTCTCTTATTATTATATGCATAATAGTCTGCCGACCAAGGAAACATGCCATGTGTCTTATGACCTGTTTTAGCCCATGAAAGCTCTTACAGTTTGAGTAGCCCTTATTCGAAAAGCTTGGGACCAGAAGTGTTCTTGATTTCAGATTTTTTAATTATTATTTTTATTGGAATGTCTAGTGAAGATCTGATGCAACCAGGCTTAGAAGTAGCTCCAGGAAAGCAGTGGAAAAAGAGGCAAGCCCCAGGCATGAAGTGTGCATTCTTTGAGCTTCCCCAACTCCAGGGAGCCAGCCAGCCACCCGCAAATGAGCTAGAGTGGCACAACCACCTCCTCAAAGATAGAAGGGGGCAGCTTGCAGGCTCCCCAGAGCCCAGAGAATGCATGCCTGGTGGCCAGGGCTTACCACCACCTCCACAGCTGCTCTAAGCTATTTTATCTATGTAACTGTCTGTTGTGCACCTGAATTTTGATTGCAATCCATCATATGTGGTCAGGTATCTAAAGCTTCTGATTTTGGAGCATTTCAGATTTCTGGACATGAGATACTCAACATGTACCAGATAAAATTGGTTAGTTTTAAACTTTTATGTTGTTCTCTTTCATCCTCCTTTCCATTTCTTTCAGCCTCTGACCCCCACTGGCACTATGGCATCATTGTGCAGCCTAGCTGCTTCCTTTCATCTCAGGCTGCCATCCCTAAATACCTGGTAGGTTGCATTTTATTTACTCTATTAGCAGAAGTCTTTTTTTTTATTTGGTAAAAGCCCAGATCTTGGCTTTGTTCTCCCTTAGGATAGTCTGCTTTCAAGAGCAGCAATCCCAATGTCACCACATGCTGTTCTCATATAGATTTTGTGCAAGGTACTAGTTTCTGAGCCACCTCAGTTGGATGTGGGTTTCAGAGCTGAAGGTCTCAGAGTTAAGAGATTTTCCTAGGGTCAAAGTAAAATGCCCCTATTATTTCTTTATTAATGATTTGGATGACAGAATTGGGGGCACACTTATCAAATTTGCAGATGACACTAAACTGGGAGGAGTAGCTAATACCCCAGAGGACAGGATCAAAATTCAAAATGACCTGAATAGACTAGAAAGCTGGGCCAGTGCTAACAAAATGAAATTCAATGCGGAGAAATGTAAGGTTCTGCACTTAGGGCGGAAAAATGAAATGCACAGATATAGGATGGGGGACACCTGGCTGAATGAGACCACATGTGAAAGGGATCTAGGAGTCCAAGTAGACCATAAGCTGAACATGAGTCAACAGTGTGATGCGGCAGCTAAAAAAGCCAATGCAATTTTAGGCTGCATCAATAGAAGTATAGTTTCTAGATCAAGGGAAGTTATAGTGCCACTCTATTCTGCTTTGGTCAGGCCCCATCTGGAATACTGTGTCCAGTTCTGGGCACCACAATTCAAAAAAGATGTGGAGAAACTGGAGCATGTCCAAATGAGGGCAACTAAGATCGTGAAGGGTCTGGAAACCATGCCCTATGAGGAACGCCTTAGGGAACCGGGGATGTTTAGCCTGGAGAAGAGAAGGTTAAGAGGTGATATGATAGCCCTGTTTAAATATTTGAAGGGATGTCATATTGAGGAGGGAGCAAGCTTGTTTTCTGCTGCTGCAGAGACTAGAACGCGGAACAATGAATGCAAACTGCAGGAAAAGAGATTCCACCTCAACATTAGGAGGAACTTCCTGACAGTAAGGGCTGTTCGACAGTGGAACACACTCCCTCGGAGTGTGGTGGAGTCTCCTTCCTTAGGGGTCTTTAAGCAGAGGCTGGATGGCCATCTGTCAGGGATGCTTTGACTTGGAGTTCCTGCATGGCAGGGGGTTGGACTGGATGGCCCTTGTGGTCTCTTCCAACTCTATGATTCTATGATTCTATGATTCTATGATTCTGTTCTATGTGTTCCAGGAAGGCTTCTTCTCAGAGCAAAGGAAAAACATTTCATGTACACAAAGCAGATTCATATCTTGAGCAAGATCAGTAACAACTCCAGCCAATCCTTCTTAGGATAAACATGAATTCAGTTATTACAATTTTAGAGGTTTGGTATATAGTTCAAATCAGCCTTGATGAAGAATGTTGTCCTGCCACATAATCTTGTAATGGAAAATTGTGAGTGTTCAAAAATAGCACCCTGACTTGCAACCATTTGTTTGTTTCTCTATCTTCAAACAGGCAAAGCTGTGTGTGTTGTTTTGAACATTAGCAGGTGTGAATAATTAAAAACACATCACACATCGATGTGCCTTTGATTATAGAAATGCTCTCATTGCTACAAGTGATTCTAATCAAGGGAACTGAGAGGTGACAGGACCTTTATAAACAGCATGCAGCTAGTTGATATAACCTTTGTACAGATTGGATCTTTATTCTCAGCATGTCTCTTTCTCAGCTATAATGATCCTCCAGCAATAACAACTACATTTTAAGAAAAAATCTTTCTCCCTTTTCTGTATACTATTCCAGAATAATGATTGGTTACAGATGACCGTGTGACAGATGGGTAGTTGAGTCAGTTTCAGGCACTGATAACGTGATGAGAGTGTAAATATTCACTTACGTCTTCACGGCATGCACAAACAAATAATTTCTAAATCCTTCTCTACATCAAATGAGATTACAGGAATTTTTGCACTTTCACCCACCTGTGATTTTTCATATGTTGAGATATTTTTCAAAAAAAATGTGTTTCTACAAGACACTAAATTATTGTGTAAAACATTTTGGGGTTTGTTTTTTTGCCCCGAATTGGTTTTGTGAAAATTTCCCAATTCTTTAGTACTGAAAAGGTGCAGTTTGCCAGGCATTTTGCAGGAAAAAAATAGTTTTGTGAAAACTTTGAGGTCAGAATGAGGTGCCCAACTTCAATAAGTGCCTGTTTCTGACCTCAGAGATAGTGACTCACTCCCGAGGCAGCCATAGTGGGTGGCATAGCAGCACAAATTTTAAACAGCTGCCTACCTGGTGTAAGAACACATCAGGAACCTCCAGGATGATCCAGACCAAATAGGGAGTTTTTAAAATACATTTTAAAGGGAGTATACCCTGGGTTTCTGCTGAAAAATTTGGTCATTGTCTGGATTGTTCATTCCAGATTTGGGGATGGGCCCTACATCTTGATAATATTATTTAGCCTGTGCAGACAGGACCTTTAAGTCTCATAGTAGAATCATAGAATTGGAAAAGGACCACATGGGCCATCCAGTCCAACCCCCTGCCATTCAGGAGCTCACAATAAAAGGACCCCCAACAGATGGCCATCCAGCCTCTGTTTAATGACTTCCAATGAAGTAGACTCCACCACTCTCCAAGGCAGTGTGCTCGATTTTCAAACAGCTTTTACTGTCAGAAAATTCCTCCTAGTGTTGAGGTGTAATCTCTTTTCTGGATCCTGATCTGGGTCCTGTTCTCTAGAGTAGCAGAAAACAAGTTTGCTCTATTCTCAATATGACATCCCTTAAGATAGTTAAACAAGGCTATCATATCACCTCTTAACCTTCTCTTCTCTAGCCTAAACATATCCAGCTCCCTAGGTCACTCCTCATAGGTCATGGTTTCCAGAACTTTCATCATTTTCGTTGTCCTCCTTTGGACACACTCCAGCTTGTCCCTTTTTAACTGTGGTAGCTTTGGCCCAGCTTTCTAACCTATTAAGGTCATTTTGAATTGTCCTATGGGGTATTAACTGTTCCTCCTAATATGGTGTCATCTGCAAATTTAATAAGCATGCTCCCTACTCCTTCATCCAAGTCATTGGTAAAGATGTTGAATAGGACTGGGCCCAGGACAGAGCCCTGTGGGACCCCACTGGTCACATCTTTCCAGGTTGAAAAGGAGCCATTGTTGAGCACCCTTTGGGTTTGACCAGTCAACCAATTACAAATCCATGTAACAGTTAACTTGTCTAGCCCACATTTTATAAGCTTGTTTGCAAGAATGTTATGGAGGAACTTGTCAAAGGCCTTACTGAAATCAAGATAGACTATGTTGAGAAAGAGAGAGAGAGCTCAGACTTATTTCTTTGAAACCCATGTTGACTTTTTGTGGTTATGGCATTTTCTAAATGTTCACTGACTCTTTGTTTAATGATCTGCCTTAGAATCTTTCTTGGTATTGATGTTAGACTAACCGGGCAATAATTGTTGGAATCCTCTTTTTTTTCCCCTTATGAAGATGGGACTTTTCCTGTACTCAAGAAATTCTCAAAGATTATTGCCAATGGCTCTGAGATTACATTTGGCAGTTCTTTTAATGCACTTGGATGTAGTTCATCTGGTCTTGGAGACTTACATTCATTTAGATTAACCAGGTATTCCTGTACTACCTCTTTACTTTTTCTGTGGTACATTTCCCGTATTGTGTCCTTGACTCCATTTTCCTCAATTTGAGTACTTTTTTCCATTTGTGAGAAGACTGAAGCAAAGATGTTGAGTATCTTCTCCATGTAGTGGCCCTACCATTTCCTTCTTTTTCTTTTTGCTGCAAACATGCCCCCAAAAGCCCTTTTAATTGTTCTTAACCTAAGAAGCCTGGGCTCATTATGTTAGGCTAGGAGTTCAAGTTCATTTTGCTTATTTCCCATTCTCTGTGCATTAGTGTAGAGACATTGAAGCCCATGGGTCCTCCCTCCTAGCTGACTGTGTAAAGTTTTTTTCCCCTCCCACTGTTGAGTCCCCGCACTATTTGCCTTGTTTTGTCTATAACAGTTTGACTACTATCTCCAGCCTTTGATAAACTCTTGCCTGTCTCCCTCCCTCCACATAACTCAGTTTAAAGCCCACTTCATCAAATTTTTCAGACTATTGGCAAAAACATTTCTGCCAACTGCCATTCTTGCCAGAATTCCCCTGTCATGGAACCACAGCCCATGATCCAAGAATCCAATTTTTTCTTGGCAGCACCATCTGTTCACATGCACTATTTTCCTCTCCCTTCATCTGGGAGAAGAGATAAGATGACAACCTGCTCATCCAGCTCTTTCAGCTTCCTACCAACAGCCTCATAATCTCCTATGATATTCTGAAGGCTGTGCCTTGAAGTATCATTGGTTTTTCAGAGTCACTGTCACATCACAGATCTTTGCCCCAGGGAGACAACACACCTCCTGAGACATCTTCTAAGACATCTGAGACATCATCTAAGCCAGAAGAAGATGAGCCCTCCCTCCAATCCATCTGCTATGGTCCAGGCCTCTGAGGGAGAGAAGATCTGCTGGACTTTCCCCCTTCCCCACCACCTCTCCCTTTTCCTTTTGCTTCATGTCTATTTTAGATTGTAAGCCTGAGGGCAGGGAAATGTCTTAATAAACAAATTGTAAGCCGCTTTGATAGCCTTGGCTGAAGAGCAGGGTATAAATTATTATTATTATTATTATTATTATTATTATTATCTTATCAGGTCCACATACCACAGATTTTGTACCTCTTAGCAAGGAGTCCCCCACGACCACTACATCCGCCTCTGAGGTTTAGCCTCAGCCATTCCCTATGTTGATTCTACTAAGATCTCCTGCACTGTCCCTAAGGACTGTTCCTGCTTTTCTCCCTTATCATCCATGATAAGGGAGAAGACTTCAAATCGATTCTGTAGCTACAAGATCCCAGAATGATCCCTGGCATTTCTAGTTCTGTGAGTGACATTTCTCCAACTGTCTACCTCCTGTGTTTGTGAAGTAGTGTGTTGAAAACTTTTCTCATTGGGGACAAGATTTTTTAAAACAAATTACCTCCCCAGGCACTGATATGTTTATGTATCAAAATAAAAAAACAACAACCATAAGTGTTGAATAACATTACAGTTGGTCCTCTATATCCACAGATTTCTTATCCACATATTTCACCAGATACAGCTTGAATACACCCCCACACAAATTCAAAATAGCAAATTTTAATTTTGTCATTTTAGATAAGGGACACCATTTTACTGCAGCATTGTATATAAAGGGACTTGACCATCCATGTATTTTAGTATCCAAGGGAATCCTGGAACCCACCCCCAGAAGATACCAAGGGTGCACCATCCTTATTTTAGTATAAGCTTTTCTTCATTAAGAGTCATCACTAGTAGTGTGCAGTAGTGTGCTGATACTATGAAATATCACACAGTTGGGCCTGCCTCCATCTATCGGGCTGTTGTTATACAGTGCTGCTGCCAGCAACCAACTCTTTTTTTTTTTTCTGCTGCAGTGGCTCTCTCAGCCGATGGTATAAAAAAAAAAGGTTGGAAAAGTTACTTTTTTGACTACATGTCACAGAATTTGCCAGATAACTCAGGCTGTCTTGGAACTATACTGTAAAAGAATAACTTTCAAGTTCTGATAAACACTGAGAGGCTGCAAACAAAGAAAAGTGCATGTGGTCTAGTTAAATTATTTTACTTCATCTAATGTGGAAAAGAAGTGTTCTTATGAAAATATACAGAAGTGCTTTTTCCCCTTAACCTTTTTATTTAGGTTGAGGAAGAATATCCTGGATACCTTACCTAAATTCAAGAACATGATAATCTTTCTCATTTTTACCTATTTTTGTTTTATTTTAAGGTTATTATTAAACAAAATCAGACTGCTAACACCCACATTCTGCAGCCCCCGCCCCATATTATGTTTTCAGCCAATAAGGATGGGTTTTGGAGATGTTACAACGGCAATGACAGAAGGGTCAGCCTCTGGTGATATCAGTTACCATTTTCCATTAACTATCATCCACAGTTACATAAAAGCATGTCATATATATATATATATATATACATACATACATACATATACACCAGGTCATCCATGTTATTCACACACCTCCCAAATGCAATCGATGCACTGGGGGGAATGGCAAAAAAACCCCCACTTAACCCAGGATATTTGATACCATTTTCTGCTCTACTTTTCCTGAAAGATCTGCATCATCAGCAGTGTGACTAAGGTTCTGAATTGATTTGGATCACACTGCATTATTTCTTCAAAGGGAGGCTGCTCCATTTTAACCTGAAACAATAGCATGTGTGAATGACACTAGGGTTAAGATGACTTGGAGAGATTCATGAACACAAAACAAGATGGCAAAAACGAACCTGATATGCATCACTGTTGCAATCCGCATCTCCTTGGAGGAGGGGGCAGAATGAGTGTGAATGCCCCCTAAGATTGTTTTGAAGGTTGCACTCTCACCCTGAGATTTCTCTCCCTGGTCCTGAGGACCAGAGAAGAGGGCCCAGGCCCTGAGATCTGGCAACTCTAAGAGTAGCAAGGAGGGGGCAGGTTTCAGTCTAAACAGCATTTAATATTTTTCCTGTTCAAGAAAATTTATTTTGTACATTTTTATAAGGAGTTTCTCAATCAAAAAATAAAGAGGGAGAGAGACTTCTGTTAAGAAGATACATAACACAGCTCTACATGCAGAAACATATGTTACACTTTTAAATGATCACAAAACTGCAGCAGAGGTATATTTTCCTCAAAATGCTATGTTTTCTGGAACATAGCCAACTGAATTTTAAGTTATAAAGAAAGTGGAAGCCACACTCTGAGAAGGATATGATCACTAGAAATAGAATCCATCAAGCTAGAGTCAACACTGTTGTTGCTGTTGAAACGATTAATCTGTTTTCTTTGTCTTCCATTTGTAGCATTCAAAAAAGAAAGTGCATGCACATTAAGAGAGATTTATTTAAATTTCTTTCCCAACAGGTGAGTTATTGATAGTGCTGTGAAATAATTTACAGAGGATTACATTAGTTTCTTGTTCCTGTTATCTTCATCACAAGAAATGGAAATTTATATTCTGTACACTTCGCTTTCTCCACACAATATTAGGATTTAAAAGTCATTTCTAAAATAAGCATGAAATATGCATTTTGAACACTTTTTTTTTTAAAAAAGTGAATTTTAGTATCTGTAAGTGTAAATACAAAATAAGAGTTTTTGTCCTTGAAGAACTTCTTAAGGAACCATTCTAATTATCCTGCAAAATGATGAAATAGTCTGTTATTTCTATAGAGGTCATAAGATAAGGAATTTCTTAGGAGCCATAAAACATTATAAAAGTTCTAATGTGGAAGCTCCCTCACCAAGAAAATTGGAAAGTTCACTGATTATTTTTAATCTCCATGAGCTTTCCTAGGCAAGGACTGATCTCATATTAAAATATGAAAAGTTTATGATGATAAATTCTTTTTAATACATACTGCAGATACTTTCACATCACTTAGATCTAAAGAGTATTTTCAACTGTATCTTCATGTAATGTTAACATTTTTGCCTAACAGATTTAGGGTCTCCCAAATACTATCTTACAGTTACAGTTTTCCATAATTTTCAGTCAATGTACCACTACTGGTTTATGTTTGCTCATCCTACAAATATACAATGCATTCATTAGCCTATATGTAAACTTTAAAAACTGAGGCTCTATAATCACCAATGACAGAAATGATGCCATAATGATACTGAAGCCATGACAAGCAACATTTCCTACCAGTGCCTGGCTAATAGTCTTCCTGTCTGCTTATTTTGTGCCAAAAGCTCACACGCCTTCTGTCTTTCAGTTATGGTGGAAATCTTTTTTCCAGCTCAGGCAATGGGAAAGGATCATCAGAACCACATTCCAGCAGTCTTTGAGGTCAACATTCAAGGGTTCCTTTAGGTGGCAGATAATCTAGAGCCCCTTTGATTTTGTATCATGCCTGGATATGCCATGGAAATGGCTTTGGTTGCCTTGGGCAACCTATACTTTCAAATGAGTGTGGTTCTGTCAGTGATGCTGGATGTCCTGGTGGGTTTGCAGTTTTTTTGTAGGTTTTATGTGCTATCTGACTATGTTCTGGAAGAGTTTATTCCTGATGTTTCACCAGTATCTGTGGCTGGCATCTTCAGAGAATGCTGGCATGGAAGAGAGGGGCCCTAGGTTGACAATAGGTAGACAAACATGAAGACAAACATTATCAATTATAATATGGATTATGGGTGAAAAATAATATTCATAATTATTTATTCTTGGGTCAAAACGTGGGTTTCCTGATCATTTAAAAACCTCATCATGAACAAAGGAGAATTTTGTGAAATATTCTCCCAGTATACAACATCTGAAAATGTTGTAGAGCAATTATTCTCCAAAGAAAAATTGGTGTGTGTGTGTGTGTGTGTGTACAAAAAGCCTGTTTTCTGAGCAGAAAACACTGTGTTCTGCACAGAAAGCACTGTTTCTGCACAAGGATTAACCCCCCCCCCAACACACTCACACAAATATGGATGAGATCTGGCATCATCAGGCATAGCTATAGCAATGGGGGAGTAGGAGAGACCCCTTAGAATCTCTCTTAGCTGCTTTTCTCAATGTGCTCCATAAACAGGAGAGCCGTGCAGACACAATTTCCTAGTGTTGTTATCTGTAGTGCCTCAGAAACCCTTCAGCTGGAGCACTGGCTGCCTTAAAAGGTTGGTTTTTGGGGTCGTGTTTGGTCATTAATGACCATAAATGTGATTCCCAAAAGTTATGAGAACATAAATCAGGATTACATTCTCATAAATATTTTGAACAGGATAGCAAACATGTTTTTCTTAGCAGAATAATTCCTCCACAGCACTTTGGGATGGTTGAAGATGGAGAGAATACTGAAGAGGGAGATTTGTTTCCTCCTGAACTAGGAGGTGAAAACTACCACAATAAACTATGCAGATGAAAGAGAAAATGCTACATAGAGTCTGGTTTTTACCAGTATTTGTTTGTTTAAATATTTTATAACTAGATAGATAGATAGATAGATAGATAGATATCCAGTTCTGGCAAAAAGTGTTAAACAAATCAGATCAAATCAGTCACTAGCATAGAACAAAATAAGGAGAGTAAGTGAAGACAAAGTAAAAATAAAAACAATTCATGGACATTTCCCACCAAACTCATATCTACTCAGATTGTAGGCATGAATGTTATTTGAATAGAGCTGTAGGTCAGTATTGTATTAATAATGGAGGAAAGCTGTGAAAAAATAATGAAACAAAGGAAGGTTTGGGGGGAGGGGGAAACCATGTTCTAGCCAAAATAAGTTATACGTGGGAGAAAGTCCCAGCCCAATACTTTTCCTCCTAAGTCAGTTCCATGCAGCAGCTTTCTTTGGTCCAAAACACACTGCATAGATAATCCAGTTTGAGGCTATTTTAACTGACCTGGCTCAATGCCAGGGAATTCTGACAACTGTAGTTTTGTGAGACATTTAGCCTTCTCTGTCATAGAGCTCAGTTGTAGTCAGCTGCTTCTCTCCCTGCAAAAACTCGATTCAGCTTTATGCAGCCTCCTCTTATCTCCTCTTGTTTTTGTTGTTGTTGTAGTGTGCATTAAAGTTGTTTTTGACTGATGGCGACCCTAAGGCAACCCTGTCACAGGATTTTCTTGGCAAGATTTGTTCAGAGGAGTTTTGCTATTGCCTTCCCCTGAGGCCAAGAACATGTGACTTGTCCAAGGTTCACCCAGTGGGTTTCATGGCTGAGCTGAGAGTTGAACCCTGGTCTGCAGAGTGGCAATCCAACACTTGAACCACTATGCCATAGTGGGTCGCCTTATCTCCTTGTTGGTTGGGGGGAAAAATGAGGGTTAGATGGGGAAGACTTGCTGGTCACATTTATTTTCTTTCTCTAAACTTTCCAACTACAACTTGAAACTTTTTTTTTCAGCTATAGGACTTTGAATCATCCAGCCAGCATGGCCATGGTATTATAGGATTTGGTTAAGGGTTTCTGGAAGTTTCAGACAAGAAAATATTTTTTTTCCAACCTATAACCTTTGCACCTTTCCTTATTTTTCCTTGACTCTTATTCATCTCTGTGAATCCATTAAGTTGGATGAAGTAATAAAGTAGTAAATTGTACTAAAAGTTTCTAAAGGTATGTTTGGTCTGCATATAAATATTAATTGCAATTAAATGTGCACTTGGACATGAAAAGGAAGGTCAAAATGTTAAATATTATGCTGGTATGAATGCTAAAGATGTGCAAAAAATTAAGTGCTAATGAATCTGATGGTAATTGAGCTTTAATATGAAAACTTAAAGCATTTAAAAAGATATATGGCAATAGCATTCATCTGATAATGCATTAAGCTGTGCACTATTTGATTGCATTTGCCAACGCATACTTTGTGCCTCATTTCACAATGCTGCAATACTGTGAAATAAATTAACACAAACTATAAGTTTTCATATAAGCTTTACCCAGCTTTACTGTACTGAAAACAATTAATAACACATTTCATTTGTAAAGAGTGATATGTGGATAGAGCTGTAGCTCTGTATTATATTAACAATGGAGGAAAGGAGTTTAAGCTATGAAGAAATAATGAAACAAAAAGAAGGGGGGCACATCCTAGCCAACGTAGGTTATATATGGGAGAAAGGACACAGAAAAAACAGGGGTATTAATCATACTGTTAGGGATAAAATGTCTATCCTTCACAAATGATTGAGAATCAGATTTATGCATTTTCATGCAAATTTGAAATTCTGTGAATCTGAAAATTGAAAGAGGATTTCTTTGCCACATTTGACAATGATGTAGTGAGTAATATATTTAAACTACATGATAGCAGTCATTTCATATATCCTTTAATTGCCATGGCTCCATTTTACTGTATCCTGGGATGGGTCATTTGGCAAGGTATTTGGCTAGTGGACTTTCCTAATCTACAACACTACAGCTTTTTAATAGAGAATCTGAAGAAACTCATCAAACAAGACATCCCAGTCTCCCATAGTTTGAATCCATGGTAATTAAAATGGAAAGATGGTGCTATGACTGTGTAGTGTAGATACACACACTAGCTGCATCCATACCGTAGAAATAATCCAAGTTAGCACCACTTTAACTGCCATGTCTCAGTGCTAAGGAATTCTGGGGTAAGTAGCACTGTAGGCTGATATGTTGACTAAGATGCCAATTAACTTCCTGATTTCTCGTTCAAATTTTGTTAGTTAGTTAGTTAAAAGGAAAGTCTTAAAAGTGTGCATTTTAAAAATTATCAGCAATGTGTATTTTGTCCAAAATATGTACAGCTTGCCCTCTTTGTCCATGGATTCCATCAGCCATGGCTTCAAAATGTTCCATATATATATGACACACACACACAGACACCTGCACAGATCAAACCTTGGTTTTGTCATGTTATATAAGGGACACAATTTCACTAGCCCACTGTATATAATGGGACTTGAGCATCCATGGATTTTGCTATCCATGGGGAATCCTGGAACCAACCCTCAGCAGGTTTCAAGAACCCACTGTATTTAAATAGTGTACATTTATATGCTGATGTTAATACAGCAAAACACCGATTAATACAGAAGTGTGATGGAACATACTTGGGGCTCAGCATATGTGAAAGTTATACGAGTTGAAAATGGACTTCTCGATCCCATCTTATGAGATGTTACAGTAGCAGGGAGGAATGTCTGCAGTCAGCTACATTTTTGCTGTTCACATACAAAAGCACAATTATTTGTAATAATAATCAGATTTGTTAAGCCTGTTTGCATATGCTTCCTTCCTTTCCTGCTTTCAATTCATTTCTATACATGTACCATTTAAAATTTTAAAAAAATATTGCAGGGGACCCATGTATATATTTACCCATGCATTTCCCAAACTCATACATTAATGCAGGGCTGGAGAAAACTCAGCTCTTACCCTTTTCTGCCCAAAGCATTCTTCAGAACTCCTTTCCTCCCTCTAATTTTTACATTTTTCCAGATATTTTTCATGTTAAATAATTTTTTTTAATGTGTGCAGGTCATAGATTTGCCTAACCTTGTCTTATGAGGGGAGGGAGATTGGCCAAAAAGAGTTTGTGAAGTATTTTGCAATAGGACTCTTTAGGCTGGCAAAAAGGGGTGTGTTCATGCCTGCATGAAAGTGTAGTCTTTAGATGACCCACACTGAAAGTTTGGCATGAACACACTTCTTTTGCATTTTAGTGGGGAAAAAGCAGCTTTATAAAGGACCTGCTTTTCCCAGCTTCTTTTTAAAAAGGGTGTAACAGTGCAGCTGCGTCTAAATACTGCAGTGCAACTGTGCAGTTTTTTTAACGCTCCCAAACCCTAGCTCCAGCTCTAATCCGAACCCAAGACATGCACAGTAGGGACTCTGGGATGCTGTAACTGTTATGCAACTGTGCATAAAATGTCAATTCATTCATAAAATAAAGAAGTTTATTCATAAACTTAAATTGTAACAGATTTAATATCTTATTAAGGGGGAGGGATGCAGTTTGTTTTATTGATGTAATAATATTTTAATGTGAAAGCCACCTCAATTGATCTCAAAGGTGTGGGGTATAAATAATAATAACAACAACAACAACTATTATTATTATTATAAAATAAAGGGGTTCATTCATTGTACACCGATGCAACTGCGCACTTAAAAAAGGGAAGTAAAACCACAATGGTAATTTGACAGATCTTCATAACTGCACAGTTCATGTGTGATGTACCTGCACAACTGCGCAGTTTGCAGCTGGCAATACAATTGCCTGTATGATGTAGCAGTGCAACTGTGCAGTTTGCAGCCGGCAACAAATAAATAAATAAATAAAATAAAAAAATTAAAGGTTCAGTGCGGCCAAAAGCCCTGTTCATTGCCACCTGTGCAGCTGCTCTGCCTGTGCTTCTAGCATCCTGACAGCTTCCAATGTAGTTGCTGAGCAACAGAAAAGACTTCAGATAAGTTGTCTTCACACCTCCTCAGTGTAGCTGCCCTATGCCTTTTTATTACACACCTGGGACTTACAGTGCAGCTGCTAAGCATTAAGGAAAAGGCAACTTCATGTCTCCCTTTCCTGCCAGTCTAGAAAGCCCCTTTGGAGTTTATCAGACAACAGAAATGGGAAGCATAATCCAATGGCAGTCCGAATGCAATCATGGGATTTTATGTTATTGCAAGAGAGACTACCACATGCATTTTCAGGCAATGGGAAGTCCTTCTGGATGCAATCATGGGGTTTCACGTTATTGTGTGAGAAACTATCACATGCAATTTTGGACAATGAGAAGTCATTCTGAATGTGATACACTGTCAATACGTAATCACGTAGATTTGCTGAACTAGCGAATTCACTCATTTCCAAACTGGCCCCACTTTCATTTCTTTCAAAATTGAGAGAAATTCCTTCCATGTGATAAACTCCTTGCTCCCTCTGCCAAGAACAACTCTACTGCCACTAGCTGCATTTTTTATTCCACAAATGAATATCCTTTTTGGTAGCATGGCAATGCATAAGGTGGTCAACCAATAATAAGTTTTAAAAAGATTTATCAGTCTAATGTAAAAGCAACAGCCCCCCCCCCAAAAAAAAACACCTGTTGGGGCTCACTACTATTATTGTTATTTGCCTGTTGTGTTGTTATATTTATTTGTATCCCAATTTCACACACACACACACACACACACACACCCGGGACTCAAAACAGCTCACAATTTAAAAGACAAATAAAAGCATACAAAAGGTGAACATTAAAATAGAATTAAACTAAACTATATATAGCATTAAAACAATTCACCCTGAAGTTAAAAAGGTAAATTGCAGTTAAAAAGATAAGACGATCTTAAATTGGTTTTAGTAACAACCAAGATCACTTTCAGTACTGCCAGACCAAAAAAAGCCTGTGAGTGTACCTTTTACTCGGTCATGCACCAAGAAAGTGACAAGATATATGAGCCAATTGGATATGCAGCAGGAGTTTACACAAAATGAAACTGTGCTTGGGTGCTCAATTGGCACATCAGGCAGGCCCATTGCTCTGCCTGGTCTTTTCCCAAGGAGGAGTGAGAGTGATGAAAATGTGGAACAACCCCCACAATTGAGAATAGCACATGCCTTGTGCCACAATAGAATCCTGGCCAGTGTCTTTGTGCACATTTTATAAATGCATTGAGTCACTTTTGTCCATTTATGAATTGTAAACATATTATTTGAATGCATACTTTTTTCGCTTTCACAGAATATACCACAAGAATGAATGTGTGTAGATTCTCAATAGCAAATTCCATCAATTTTGTGTTTTCTCCAGAAAGTTCAGATCAGGTAGATCCATTAAAAATGCTGATGGAGCAAACTTCTCACACATTAATATAATGTAGACAGGGAGCCAATGCAAGATTGAACCCTGGATAAATACATGAAGCCATCAAAAGCAAATGTGATGCATAAGAGCACACTTCTCAGTTCAGCTGCATAGAGTGTTGCAGTTTACTAGAGCATCTTGTCACAATGATACTTAACTTTTTTTTTTGTTTTTAGAAAATGAAATCCAGTTACTGCTGCCAAAATTGGGTTATGTATGTGTCAGCATATGAAGGAAAACTGCTCATAAACAAGCCAAAATCTGGCAAAGGCACTTGTCAATTGCATTTCCACACACACAAACAGCTAAAAATCTTAAAACACAGAATTTTGAAAGCCCAACACTTGCAGAGATACATATCACAATACAGCATATTCATAGTACTCAATAATTTGAAAAATAAAGGACACCTGTTCAAAGTCACCTGTTGAATTAATGGCAACCCTATGAATTTCATAATTTTCTTATGCAAGGAATGTTCTGAGATGATTGCCTTCCTTAAGAAGTATCTGATATTTGTTGTATCTGTACACAGTATCTGATATTTGTTGGCTCTGCCTCAATCAGGCACTACCCAGATTTGACTCTATTAATTTCAAAGATTAGGTGGAATCCAGTGCCTTCAAGGTGTTTGGGCATAGACCTCGTTATCAGTTATATTTTGGGAATTGCCCATTTGGCTTTTATGATTGTTAAGTAACCTCATTTAGGTCCTCAAAAGACTGGCAAAATACACCAACATGAGGGCAGAGTGGGAGCATGGCAACTGCAAGCCAAAAGCCCCCACGTCGGCATTATGCAGGTGTCATGCTGCCCAACCAACCGCATGGTGGGTGGCATCATGCCATTTCTTTCACACACCTTCACACACGCTGTACCAAAGAGACACGGAAAAACCGTAGTAGCATTGGAAAGTGTGCCATTTCCACGGCTCAAAAAAATTTTGCAGCTTCTTTTTGCATCAGGTTGGGGACATGTCATGTGTTTGCTGCATCCCAAAACCACAGTTTCCAGGGGTCTGCCGAGCTCCTTAAATAAAATACTTAGAAAATGTTTTTTTAATGTTTTTAAAAAACATATTTTCTGATTGTTGAGAAATGTTGACAAAAAGAATCCTGGAATGATGAAATTCTTTGCATCTTGGGAGTTATTATGTGCAAAATTTTCATGTGATTGTTTTGTGCAGAAAATAGCATTTCCTATGCAAAAGATGTTGTAATTGGGATTTTCACATGGTTTGTTTGCATAAGAAACATTTTCTACAAAAGAAACCTTTTTTTTTTTCTATATAGGATATATTCCTTCATTGCATTTTCTGTGCAGGAATTAATATTTCTGTAATGAAGTATTATTTTCCGTATAGAAAATGCTGCATTCTGCACAAAATCATGACATGCAAATTTTCTGCAGAATAAGTCCTGAATCATGAATAAGCTTCTAAAACTGCAATTTTTTTCACAATGAGTAAAAAAATTGTTAAAATTACTTGTTGCTTTATTCAGGAAGAAATGTAGTGAAGAACTTCGTGCCTACATTCAAAGCAGCTCTTGAAATTTTAACTGTTATGCTAGATGGGGTATGATTCTTTCCCCACTCCCATAATGTTATTTCAAGTAGTAGATGTATGTGACAATACTTCTCTAGAGAGCAAAAGAGAGACGAAGATGAACTGAAAGAAGAAGCGATTACTATCTTATACATTGCAGCGGACACAAATGTAGAGCAAAAATTGCATTCAGAAATAAGGCATGTGGAGGGGGTGTCAAAAAAACAGCACAAGATCTTATTCCTACTGGTCCCCCCCCCCCCAATTAGAGGGAGGGAGGGTGCAATGGAGGAACGTTTTAGAATAATTAAATTTTTGTGATCCACTCTGGTTTGAACTCATGGAATCACACAAATAGGAACCTTAAAAGCAACAGATATTAGAGACAAATATATTCTGTACGCAGGAATGTACGGGTGTTGTTGTTCTGTGTGTAGAGATTCAAAGTGTCACTGTCTGAACACAAATCATGCTAGAGCATATATCATTTGTACTATTTGAATAATAATATGAACCAGTGTCGTATCTTGCCATCCATTTCCTTTATAACATATCCTTTTTTCCCCTTTTGTTGTTGTTATTGGTTATTTCATATACAAAATACTTTGCTAACAGTTAATATTTAAGAAGTTCTAAGATTTCAGTGCATATATATGCACATACACAGACACAAACATGCAGATGAAAGACAAAGTTAACACTTTTTCTACATCTGTCAACACTGTCTCTTGTTACGTTTGATCATTTTTAAAGTGATTGCAAGCACATGGCATTGTTTACAATTATGAAAGTGGATTCCATTCATCAGCTACTTTACTTTTATCCCTTCTTAGTATCACTCACCACAGACAATCACTTTGTAAGTGAGATAGTGTTTTATAACTCATTCTTGGCAGCAGTGTATATTCTTGTTTTCAACCTGGTACAGAATGAACTCTTCCTACTTATTCCATTTTGCAAAGCCGTACATTGTTCAGTGAGTAAACCAGAGTGTGATCAATATTTTTCCTGACTTTTATTTGAAAAAAATAATAATGAAATACAAAAAAAGGTGAACAATGAATATTTGAATAACATATTTGAAGTTTTCAGGAATTAAAAAAAGTATAGTAATATTGTTCTGGTTTATGAATGATAGTAATAAACATTGTCTTCTTCCCTCTTCCCAAGTTTCACAGCTTGCTGGTTTGAATGATCTAGCAATTTCCTTCCATCACACACACAAACATACACTCCTTGTTATCCAGGTTCCTCTGATGGGAGAGCTCAGAAAAGTTGCTTTCTTGGATGATGATTTCCAGAATCCCACAGCTAGCATGACCACAGGATTCTGGAAGCTATAGTCCCTAAATGTAAACTTCACCAAGTTCTCAGTGATCATTAGTTACTCATGATATGTTCATGGCACTCTCTTTTAGAGACATTAGGAACAAACCAGTTTGAATGTTGTTATTCTACTGCAGGGACTTTCCAGGCAATCAGTCAGTATATATAGCATGATAAATCCATAATTAGTGCTCAACTCGTGTGTGAGATTCACATTTCTTCCTTCAGTGAAAATCACATGTTTTAGGGCATAGGATTTCATGATTCCCTGCTACATGTCAAATCTATTGTTGTTGGTGCAAAGTGATATAGCTTAACAAAGATTGTGAGGCCCTTTACCATCATTGAAATCCAATGTTGAAGCATTCAGCTGTTATTGTTTAAAAAGAATGGATTTCTGAGAATGGATTTCTACACAAAGGTTTACTATTTAAATTTGTGCACATTTTCACACATTCACATTGACAGTTAATTGTCTTCAAATTTTTTGTGCAAATTCATATCTATTCATATCTATTCATCCTCTCTGTACTAAAAATGCACACCCACCCAGATGCATGCAAAGCAGACAGATGGCCACATGTATGATAACATGCATTTCTTCAGATTTCAGTATATACCCTGGTAAAACTGTGAAGCCTTTTTCTGCCACACCCCCACAGAAAGCCTAAACTCCTGCAAATTGTGTGTGGCATTTTATTCCATTCAACTGGAATGAGGAGTAATTTAAAGGCGTAGACAAGCCCTGAAGCTTCATTTGCTTCAAATTAACATTAAGATTAGAGGATAAACATGACTGCTACATTTTCTGTGACAGAACTTCCCAATGTCTGTGATTGCTTTCCACTCTAGTTTCAGCTGGAGGAACTCCTATATACTTAACTAGTGTGTAGCAGCTAAATCATGCATAATGCTGTTTTCCATTTCATGTTAATTTTATTAATAACTTAATGAAGTTCTTAACCATTATGTCACTATTACTTAGGCTACAATCAGAATCTCACAAAATTCTAATTGCGGGAGATGCCCTGTTCACCTGCCTTGGAATACACAAAGATGTAAGTGTTGATTCAGTAAGCAGCATCAGTGAACCTCCTACACTGAAGGTGTAAAAGAAAAAGCAGTGGACTAAAGTGAGGGAGGACCAAAACACGTCCTAACTGCCAAATGCAATGGAGTAATGGTTAAGACAAGTGACATCACTATAGCTGGTGTCACCACAGTGTGGTAATCCTAGTGATACGACTGGTCTTACTGCATTGCATTTGGGAGTTAGGGCTGGTTATGCTCCTCCTTTCCTTCCATATAGAAGGCTTATTGATGCCACTTACTGAAAAGTGGCATCAGTAACACTTATGTCTTTGTATATTCCAAACAGGAACGGAACATCTATGGCAAGAGCAAAGAAAAGAGTAGACCTTCTTTCTTTGTGAGATTCTAATTGGAGCCTAAATAACAGTTGTTCTCAACACATGGTAATTCTGTGTCAATAATATCCACCCCATCTCAGGCAGGTCCTGCCCTAGGTGTTTATGGCTGATAACCAACTGAGACCTAGAAAAGCCTATCATCATTTACACCTTTGTGATAAGTATGATCAACAGCCACTGGTAGTAAGGGGCTGACTTCAAGGTGTCCTGATTGCCCAGGTAGAAAAAAGAATCCCCTCCCTTCTCCCCTTGGCCAGCAACTCTGCTAGATCCAAAAGGGGTTCCAGGTGGCAGCAGCACCCCACCCTCTCCAAGGCAAAAGCAGCCTGGTTGGCAGAAGGGGCAGCTGATGGGTTTGCTAAGCAGTCAGGCAGCCCCTTGCTACCAGTGATCATTGATCCTACTTATCACAAAGGTGTAGACAATTTCTCGATCTCAGTTGGTTATCAGCCATAAACACTTATGGCAGGATGTTCACTGAGTTACCCTTTCCCTGTGGCGGTGTCAATATTGTTGATACAGAATTACCAGGTTTTGAGAACAACTTGGTGAAGTTTGGTCTCATACTAACAGCTTTTCCCCAGCCCTAGAAGCATCAGTTAAGATGGACTGTCCCCAGTATAGTCAAGACATATGGTATGCTAAAGAACTTGGGTCTACTCAGAAGGAGGGACCTAGCAGCCAATAATGAGGAAACAAGATCAGCTGCACTGACAGAACAATGAATTGCACAAGGTGGCAGCCTGCATATAAACCCTTCCTTTTCTCTAGACTTTTCCTAGATTAATAGTTCCCAGCGTGTGCAATTCCATATGCTTAGGACAAGCATATCTATTAGTAATTGTTGCTGGTAAATCAACTGCATATTGCATTGGGCTGGGATAGCTTGGCCATGATGACTGAAATACTGGTCATCTCATAATTGAATTACTACTGTACCAAAAAGCTCAGTTTTGGGGAAATATACATCACTCTGAAGTTGGTCCTCTGGTGCTGACTATCAGCTGAAGCCTATTCACAGTGTTGGTGTTGACCTCTAAATAAATTGCAAAATGTTCTTTACTGCATACTTTCAGGAGTATCTTCTTCTCTCATATGGCTCTCATTGCACTCTGAAACCAGTAAAATTGACTTGATCTGTGTATCATCATTTATTGTTTGAAATATGCAAGGTCACAGGATAAATTGTTTTCTGCCTCTGGTGAATTAATTACCAGAAGAATTCCATCCATCTCTTCTTTATCTATTTTTTACCAAGAGCTTTAAAAATTGTTTTTACATTCAAAACTTTTATTGGGTGCTTCTGATTTGTTTTTAGTTTCTTAACTGATAATAGGCATATGATTTTGCTATGTTTGTAGGAGTTTTAAAAGCTTGTTGTTTAACAGGGCATTTATGCTTTCTATCCATTTAACAGGGCATTTATGCTTTCTATCCATTTGTACATAAGCAAAAAAAAAAAAAGGTTTATATTTTGCTAATAAACTTTATAAATAAATAAATAAGCTGGCTAACAAACAAAGTAAACCAGGCTTTATAATGATATCCTTTCCATGATATTATTCTGAAAATAACAGACAAATATTGGACATTATGGTTGACAACATGTCCCATAGTTATGATGTCATATGTCTTACTTATAACATCACAGTTCACATTTAAAGGTCCCCTGCAATCCCACCTTTTCAGCAGCACAGAACACGGCGAATTCCATGTTGCTGGTGAGCAGGGAAATGAGCAGAGATGAGTCCAGCACTTTTCCTACAGCTGGATGCACTGAGACAGGTTCTTGTTGAAATTTGAATGGGGAGGGTTTGGGAAATGGATCTAAGTTAGATATCAGTTACTTTGCTTTTTTCTTTCTCCTACATTAAACTTTTCACATCTAAAGTTGTTTTGCTCATTAAAAAGTGAAAATTTTGTTAAATTTCTGCACAAATACCAAATGAATGAAATTCTCATCCATTTGCATGTACAAATGCAATAGGCAGAACTTTTTCCAGGATAGACAGGACCACGCAGCTGTTAAAGATGAGTAGACTGTTTTTAGAGGGTGGATTGCCCCCAATTCAGAACTACCAATATTGCACAAATTCTGACCCAAGCTTTTAAGAGCTAAGCACTCAAAGCCTGACCAAACAGCAAATCTGTCACTTTTTCCCCATTCAGTTTACTGAGTAAACTGTGTAAACACTATCAGTGTGATTTTGGGAAAAAATTAAAAAGAGAGGGAGGGAGCCCCAAAATCTCACCATCCCTATGCTAAACAAGAGCATTGGGTTAATTTTTAGGAATAGTGTTGATTGTTTTAGGAAGCATTACATCTTCTCTGCAGAGGTGATAGTGCAGAGAAGAGGTATTTTGGAAACATGATACTATAGATTAAAAACTGTTTGTTTAACATTGGGTTTCCAACAGTTCAATTGCTTTACACAGAAAGAGTTCTTAAAAGATTATGCATTTTAAAAAAAAGTTTAGATAGTGCAATATATATTTTAGTAACTGGTGGTTGCCTTCTCCCAACACTTCACTTCTCCCCTTCCTAAAGTCATTCCATGTCTTTAAAGATGTACATTCCTTTACACTGATAGTGTAAGTTTACAAGCTGTTAAGCAATCTCAGCTTTTAGGCTCCAAGATGGGGTACGGCTACTTAAGGGAGTGTGGGGCCAAATATGCACTCCCAGAATCTAGGAAAAAAAATGGGCGATTTCTTATCTCTCTAGATAATATTACTCTTCAACACCTTCATTAATAGATGCATTCATTCTTTGCATTGCTTGCTTAGTTGTAACACCTTACCTCTTCCTCTGACATTTCTTCTGACCGAGTATTTGCATTTTAAAATATGGGCAGCATATTTCAAAGGGTCTCATTTCCCCAAAAATAATGTATTTCTGTATTTTCCATCTCCGCAGTTATAGATTCCAGGCTTCACATCTGGTTACTGCTACATTGGCATATATCAATAGCTACTGTAAATACATTGCAGAAAAGAAGAAAATATAGCTCTCATCTTCGAATCCCTAAAGCCTTTATTTATCTATAGGGACTTGTAATTTTGAGTTTAGCAGAAAGCTGGTAATTCTGAGAAAGGGATCAGAAGAATATTGGGGGATAGTTAATGGTCAAAAACATATTTGACAGGAAACAATGATGGAAAGAATGCTGGACTGTGGAGAATTTTTACAATTTGGGATTTATTCTGCACAAGACATACAGATTTCTTTTTCTTTTTTCATTTTCCCTCAAAGAGAACATAATTTTCTGAGAAGCAAATAATACTGTCTATAATAACATGTGCAGATATGACATAGAGTTAAGTCCCCATGGACAGCATTTTCTGCACAGGAAGAACATTTTCTGTGCACAAAATAGCTATGCAGAAATACTACTTTCTGGGGGAAAAATGTTTTCTGTGCAAAACCCAACTTGCAAATTTTGTACAAACGAAGTCATAACGTGAATAGTGTTTGAAAACATTTTTGAGGATTTTTCTTTAAATCAGAATAAAATTACTAAAATTACTCATTCCTTCTTTAGTGTTGAATTAGTGAAGAACACAATCCATATTTGAGTAGGCAGTACACATAGTACATCATTCAGTGATATACGATGTGTTCTTCATGGTTTGGCACTTCTGTTTCTTATCATCAGTTCCACCTGGCAAAGTGCACTTCCATTTTTCCACCTGATCATTCTTCCATGGTTTATAATAGTGCCACATACTCCCTGCTTAGGAGCTTATGGGGTGGGTGCATACTTACTTACATGCAAAATATGCAAGCTGCTGTGTTTTCAAACATGCACTAAGAAGATGCTACAATTTATCCTGAATTCAGAAAACATACCCATGTACTTGCAAGAAAGAAATGATTTCCTAAATTCAAGCACAAGGCTGAGAAAACAATAAACCCTGCAGATTTTAAATATAGCTAGTAATTTTGATTGTAAACACATCTAGTAATTTTCCTGTCCAAAGCTGCTGCCCATATAGAACTAGGAAATTACAGGAAACTCTCAGTATGCTACTGAAGGACAGAACTACACAGTTATCATAGGGATAACCTTAATTGATGTGCATACTTTGTGAAAAGCAAAGAGAAGTTTAGATAACAAGACAGTATTTCCCTCTGGAAGTGATACAGCAACTTCTTGTGATATAAAAGGATTCAAGCATCACCGTGTTTGTGTTACACTTTCTTTCAACTTTAGTTAGTGGCTTATCTCATTGATTCCATTTTTACTCTAACCACTCTGAACGCTGAACATAGAAATGTCCCATTTTATATAGCCCACTAGGTAGCTGTTCACATGGGCCCAAAGGTCTATGTTCTCACTGGCCTTGCAGCATCCACTTCAGAGGCTGCAGGCCAAATATTCCAGGGCCAAGATTGGGCTGATCCTGCCAGATTGGATGTGGATCTGGTGAATCCAGCCCAGTCTCAGAGTAAACAGCCTTTACATTTGGGTAATTTGATCCCCGGTTTGCTGAGCAGTTTCCTAGATACTGCTGGAATCCTTGGCTGTTCAGGCAGTCTCTCACACTCCTTACCTTGTCGCATCATTGCTCATACTTAGAAACACCCCCCCCTCCATTGCCACATCTGACATGGAAACAGGGTACCTAGCCACATGAATGCAGCCAGACACTCCCTATCTGCATCGGATGTGGCAACAGTGGGCTTCTGAATATGAGCAAAAGTACAGCAAGATAAGAAGCTTGAACCAGTAGCAGGTCCTGGGTCAGTGCAAGAAGAGGTGTGTTACCACCCACTTATCTCTGAATTAACCCAAGGACTGATCTGAGCACCTAGGCCAAAATAGTGCAGGCTCAGCCCATGGTATTCTGGCCTGTCTGCTCAGCCCCTAAAAGAAAAAAAAATGTAATAAATCTTGTATACAGAGTATTACAAGGTACTTTGCATGTGAGGATAGAATACTGTAGATAAATAGTAATTTAGCCTAAAAGTGCCTGGAATAGGCAAATCCTGTCTAAATAAAAATTACTTTATAACAATAAAGCACCATTTTCTGTACTGTTAGGTGTACAGAAATAGGAGAGCACAGAATAAAAAATAATACACAATTAAAAATACTGAGGTCCCTGTCGTGAACACTTTCTTGTTCACACCTACGTTTCCTGGATGACAGCACCCTGGGCTTTTAGATCCCACCGCTGCCACCACTTTATTTGTATGTGGTGCAAACCGAACCGCGTGTTAACCCTCTCTTATTTGCCCACCACCTTTCTCCTACTGAGGCACTGATATCTTTGGTAGCATGTTTCATTGGTTTAACAGAGGCCAAGCAGTACTTCAAAACATGAATGAAGTTTCTTTATAAAATAAAGAAACAAATATTGAAATATACTTAAAGATTTGTTTGTCTTATTCCTTAGTTACAAAAGTTCCTTAAACAATAATACTACAGCCATGCAGGCAACCTTATCTTCAGTATCACAACTGACTTGCTATGAGTCTCTCTCCTAGACTCCCTCAAGCCTATCTAGTCCCTTACTGGACTCCTCAGACCCTTCCCTGGTCTATAAACTCACCTATAAATGTTCTCTCAAGAACCCTAAGGGCACACCCTCCCTCCTAGATGTCCCTTTCCCTCCAAACTCCAACAAAATAAAAACCCCTTTCACTCTCTGTCAGGCTCTTTTATAGCCCTGACCAGCCAGCTTCTCATTGGCTGGAGTCCTGGAGCTCTGTGATTGGCTGTTTCCAAGGCCTGCTCACTACAGTCCTCAAAATATTTAATCATTCAAAAGACAGATTTTGAAAATCTATCAACAAATGGAACTTTTTTGTCTTGTTTTATTTTAGGTGGATCTACAACTTACCTTTTAAACTACTACTTCACTCTCATAGGTACACTGAGGGCAGTGACAACAGTGTAAGAGGGGGAACCCCATGGCAAAAGCAAAGTAAAGAAGAAAGAGCTAGCAGCAGTGGCAATGGGAGAAAGAGGGAGAATACTGGATGCTTGTGTTCTGGGAATGCAATAAAAAGCTGGGATGTAATGCTTCACTTTCTTCTCAAGGAAGGAAATGAACAACTTTAGGATTTTTTTTTTCCTGCTGCAAGAAAGTCTTTGAAACCACATAGTTCTTGAAGGCTGTTTTCAACTTTGGACTTTCTTTTTTTTCTGTGCTGCAGATCTGCTGCATGTGAATATGCACAGAATACGTTCCAAATTGCAAATTCTCATTAGTCTAAGATTCTTCTTTTTGAGGTTGCTCAACACTTGAAAGACACATTGTTGGTTTCTGGTGTTTGTTTTAAAAAATTGATTTTTTTTTTAAAAAAATATCTCTAGTGGAAAGGGAACATGCATATCAATTGAGTGTCTCAGTGCTTGCAAATAGATGTACATTCAGCTAGTGCAAAGTCACCATTTGATACAAGCCTATGATCATAATGCGGGCAAAATGAGGCACTTTTTGGTCCTCTTGGTTGTCAGGGATGATGGGAGTTGTTGCACATAACCTCTGGCTGTAACTCCTCACCAACTTGGTAAAGCAGAGCTGACCAGTTTTGGCCAGTGGTTGTTGTGTTGCAAATATAGCAGAGTTGCAGAGTAGGTGCTGAAGATCCTGACAAATCTCTTCTTGCACTCTCTCTCTCATCTGGATATCACCACCTCAGGAACTGCTGGTCCTTGTTTTCACAGCTTGGCACTCCTGCTTCAAACAGTCGAGAATCCACACAACTTGTAGTCTAAACAATAGAACTACTTTTATTCTGCTATCTGGTTACATACAACTAATAAAATAACAAACAACTTTGCAACACATTGACTAAGCTTCTGTAACACTATACATTCACTTCAAATCCTCACAGCTCACCCAGTTCAAAAAACACCACCACCACCATCATCATCATGGACAAGACTGGCAATTATTACTTTTGTTAGTTGCCACCACTGGGTGTGCATATCCACATTGATTGGCTGACTTTTCTCTCCCCAGACTTAAATCCAACCCTTGACTATGGTGGTCTTGCCCATGAGTCACATTCCAGGTGTTTTCAATGTACATTCTTTAGTGACCTTGACTTTCAAGACTTATTGTTTTGATTGTATTTGCACCTGTGATTTTGTGCCTTGCCATGCTGGAAACTTTCTAATTGGAAATCTTCTGTCCCTTTGTTTCTCACATACATCTTTTCATTTCAATTACTGCACGTCCCATGCTCCATTTCTTGACATTGGTTTCCTCAGGAACTGTTTAAGAAAACTGCCCATTAGATTTTTCCTTACATTTTGATTCTGATGTTATTTTTCACTTTGACTTGAATGCAACTATCTAATATCAGATTTGCAGCATAAAAATGACTCAGTGTTTCAAAGGAATACTAAGAGTATGATTGTTTTACTGCTGCAAAGAATACACATGCAGAACGATTTAGGGAGCAGTAAACATAAGTTACCTTGTTGGTCTCTACCTAATAATAGATTCAATAACACATGTATAGCAAAGCCTGCTTCACACTCAATTGGAGCCAGTCACATTGTATCAGGAGGAGCATAACAAGATGAGATGTGTCACTTCCAAAAGAATTTCAAAGAACAATATCTACAGATATGGAGAAAGGGAGCAGATGCCACACATTCCAGATATGCTACTCAGACTACCATGACAATCCAAGTGGATCAGTTTGTTAATATTAAAACCCTTACATGTTTTGCAGTGTGGGCTCAACAACTTCAGAAGAGGGTCACAAATTTGAGACACTTATACAGTAACTATTCAACAAGAATGCTTTTCAAAAAACTTTTCACTAGCTTTATGATAATCTCTTTCACTAGTTATACTGGCAGAAAGGGAGAAAATGCCCAAAGATTTTGTTTTGGGTTTACAATAGCAGTGTGAATAGTGATGGACACCCAGTTCATAAAAGGAATATTCAGGAAATCCGAAGGATATTGTTAAATATGTATAACCTGCCCTTCTGTTTGCTGTCAGAGGCCCTGTGAAATGGTTCCACTGCAGCATGAGTTCATTCTTTTCAAGCACAGATGGCTCTAGCTCAGGCACTGGAACCCTGAAGATCCACATCTCCCACCTCACATCCCTATGCCCTGGCATTTTTTCCCCACAAGTAATAATCTGGATCTCAAGTTAAATAAAACCCTCTCTTGGGCCTAAAACAGATTAAGGGAAAACAAAGTATAATGGAGATGTGGGGAAATGTTCTGGATTTTTGAAAAAATGAAAATTTGGGGGCAGCTGGGGAACCCGGGGGTTGCAACAAAAATCCAGATTTTGTTGTTGTTGTTGTTCAGCCTGTGGTCCATACTTTCCCCATCCTATTGTCCGGGAAAGCTGCCAACACGTGGCTGATAAAGGAGTCTTTAATAAAACACAATTATAATGGAAACAAAATACCAGTAATTGCTGGCCGTTGTCAAATACAAAGTCCGCAAGGCAAAAGGCAAATTCAATGAGTGTTCCAAGGTCGAGGGTTTTCACAGACAGAGATTCCAAAGCCGTTCCGAAGGTCGCAGGTAATGAGTAGTCTGAAGTCAAGCCGAGAGTCAAGAGCTTTCGCCGGTAAACCAAGATAAGCTTTGACAAAAGTTTGTCTTCCCTGATCTCTTATATAGCCCCCAGCTCCTCCCCTCACAGCTGTTTCAACTTGGCTTTCTCTAGCAATCTCCGAGAGCGTCACAGCCCCTCCCGATCTGCTCTCCTTTGAGCAAAGGAAGGGATTTCTGTCTCTTGCTCCTGTGTCTCTTCCAGGCCTGCAACCTCTGCTGGGGAAAGGCTTTCATCTGAGGAGACCCCAGGCTGCTGAGGTAGGGGCTGTGCCTCACTGTGTCCCATAGAACTAGGTCCAGGTTCACCCAAGTCTCCAGGATCTGGCAGCACCATGCTAGGACCTGACCCAGCATACTCTTCCTCAGAATCCTCCATGTCCTCCACCTGGCTGTCCCTGACATCACTCCCCCTCCCATTATCCTCCCCCAACTCCTGAGGAGGACGGGGCCGGTCAGGGAAGCGACAATGGAACTCCCGGACCAGGCGAGGAGCATGAACATCCGAGGCATTCTCCCAGGATCGTTCCTCCGGCCCGTAACCGACCCAGTCAACCAGATACTGTAGCCTGCCTCGGTAATGACGGGAGTCTAGGATCTGGGCCACCTCGAACTCCTGTTCCCCATCGACCAGGACCGGAGCAGGTGGAGGTGTGGCACCGGTGTCAGGCCGAACCCCCGAGGCCGGAAGCAGCAAAGACCGATGGAAGACAGGATGAACCCGCCAGGTCCGTGGCAGTTGCAGCCGGAACGCCACAGGATTCACCTGAGCCACGATCTTATATGGCCCAACAAACCGTGCATCCAACTTGCGACAAGGCCAATGAAGAGGAAGATGGCGTGTGGACAACCAAACCAAGTCCCCCACCTGCAAAGGAGGACCTGGTTGCCGTCGCTGGTCTGCGCCCCGCTTGTAAGCCTCCTTCGCCACTTCAAGCTGCTCCTGCAGCAAGGACTGAGCAGCCCGAAGCTCTTGAAACCACTGATCCGCTGCAGGAACCGCCGAAACCGGAGCCACAGCTGGGAACCCCCGCGGATGGAAACCTCCAGTGGCGAAGAAAGGCGTTTGCTGCGTCGAGGCATGCACCGAGTTGTTATAAGCAAACTCGGCCAACGGCAGCAAGTCAACCCAGTTCTCTTGCCGGTAACTAGAGTAACAGCGGAGGTACTGTTCCAGTGTCCCATTGGTGCGCTCTGTCTGTCCATCGGATTCTGGGTGATGCGATGAGGACAGGTGTGGAGCCACGTCCAGGAGCCGCAACAAGCTGGTCCAAAACCTGGACGTGAACTGGGCCCCTCGATCAGAAATCACACCCTCGGGAAGGCCATGGAGCTGGAAGATGTGTTGCAGAAACATCCGGGCCGTCTCCTTCGCCGTGGGAAGGCCAATACAAGGCACAAAGTGAGCCATTTTAGAAAAAAGGTCCACCACTACCCAGATAGAAGTACAACTGGCAGAGGGGGGCAAGTCGGTGATGAAGTCCATCGAGATGAGCCGCCAGGGCCCTGACGGCATTGGCAGAGGCAGCAACAAACCTGCGGGCCGTCCCGGGTGATCCTTGGCCCGGCGACACACCGGGCAAGTGTCCACGTATCGGGCCACCTCTGCCCGGACTCGAGGCCACCAAAACTCCCGGGTGAGGAGGTGCAAGGTCTTGCAAAACCCAAAGTGCCCCGCCGGTTTGGCATCATGGCACAATCGCAAGACCTCCTCCCGACAAGGACCCGTTGGCACATAAAGGCGGCCCCGATGGTACAGGAGGCCATCCCTCAAAGCAAAAGGAGAGGCATCCCCATCCGCCAAATGCTGTGCCACAAACGGGTCCTGGGACTGAAGTTCCTGAACCTGGTCCAACAGCATGGCGGCTGGTGCGGTGGCAGCGAAATTCTCAGGGCACAGCAAGTCTGAGTGACACTCCCTGTCTGGATCTATAGCATATTCCGGTTTGCGGGAAAGAGCATCAGCCTGCCGATTCTGGGCCCTAGGAACATACTGGAGTCGGAAGTTGAAGCGGCCAAAAAACAGAGACCACCGCTTCTGCCTCTGAGACAACTTCCGGGCCGTCTGAAGATGTTCAAGGTTCCTATGGTCGGTGTGGACCAGGACCGGATGTGCCGCCCCCTCCAGAAGATGCCGCCATGTATCAAAGGCAGCCTTAATTGCCAGCAGCTCCTTCTCCCAGATCGTGTAGTTGCGTTCGGGAGAAGAAAGCTGCCGAGAATAAAAGGCACAAGGTAGCAGGTGTCCGTCAGCTCCCGCGGGCTGAAGCGGCACAGCCCCAATCGCCACATCTGAGGCGTCCGCCTCTACCACAAATGGAGTCCGTGGGTCAGGGTGCTGCAAGATTGGGGCCGAAGTAAACCTTTGCTTGAGGGTGTCAAAAGCCTTCTGAGCCTCCTCCGTCCACAGGAAGCGGGCTGTCCCACGCAGCAGCTGAGACAGAGGGCTTGCCAGGGCTGCATAGTCTGCTATAAACTTCCTGTAAAAGTTAGCAAAACCCAGAAACCGCTGGACATCCTTCCGACATCGAGGAGGCTGCCAGGACAACACCGCCTCCACCTTGGAGTTGTCCATGGGCACACCCTGAGCAGAAATGTGGTATCCCAAAAAATCCACCTCCCGAAGGTCAAATGCACATTTCTCCAACTTTGCGTAGAGGTGGTGCTCCCGAAGTCGTTGAAGAACGGCGCGGACATGAGTATCATGGGCCTCTTGGCTAGGGGAATAAATCAAAAAATCGTCCAGGTAAATCACCACGAACCTGTCCAAACAGTCTCGGAAGACGTCATTCACGAAATGTTGAAAGACAGCCAGGGCATTACATAGGCCAAAGGGCATGACCAAGTACTCGTAATGCCCATACCTCGTCTGGAAGGCCGTCTTCCATTCATCCCCTGCCTGGATTCTCACTAAATTATAGGCCCCCCGGAGGTCCAGCTTAGTGAAAATCCTTGCGTGCCGGAGCCTCTCCAGCAACTCCGGAATCAGGGGCAAGGGGTACCGGTTCCGAACAGTGATTTGGTTAAGGGCCCGGTAATCATTACACAACCGTAACTCCCCATATTTCTTCTTGACAAACAACACAGGGGCGCCAGCAGGGGATCTGGATGGCCTGATAAACCCCCTCTGAAGATTTTTTTCCAGAAAATCCCCCAGAGCCGCCAGCTCAGGCTCTGAGAGGGAATAAAGGCGCCCCGCCGGAATAGGGGCCCCAGGTACCAAATCAATTGCACAATCATAAGGTCTGTGTGGGGGAAGCCGATCCGCCTCCTTTTCATCAAAAACATCGGCATAGTCCCGATATTTGTCAGGCAGCGTCACAGAGGACTCCTTGGCCTCTGTTGCTACTGCAGCCAGGACTGTCTCTGGCCAGCAATGCTCTTGACAAAATTCGGAGGCAAACAGAACCTCCCGACGGGCCCATGAGATGTGAGGATCGTGCTTGGAGAGCCAGGGCATCCCCAAGACCAAAGGGAAATGCGGTACATCAGCCAGCAGGAACCGGATCTCCTCGACATGGCCCTGGATCTCCAAGTGCAACCCCAAAGTCTGGTGCGTCACTGGACCCGATCGTAGGAGCCGCCCATCGATGGTCTCCACTGGCCTCGGCTCGGCTAGGGCCTCCATAGGTATCTGGTGGCAAGTAGCAAACCCCAAGTCCATGAAATTACTAGAGGCACCGGAATCTATCATGGCTCCCAGGGGAATGAGCTCCTGGGTAGGGAGCCTAAGGTTGGCAGCCACCAACAAAGGGTCTTTGCAGCAGGGCGGCCGGAGTGGAGCAGGGTCAAGAGATGCACCCAGGTGAGAGATCCGCTTTACACCTGGGACCTTCCGTTTCCCTGCACCGATGTCCGGCGCCCCTTGGCAGGGCACTCCCTGGCAAAATGTCCAGAAAGCCCGCAATATAAGCAGAGGCCCTCTCTCCTCCTCCTCTCCTTCTCGGCCCCAGTGAGTCGTGGCCGGGCTCCTCCTAGCTGCATTGGTTCCTCTGCTTGTCCGAAGGAAGCAGCCTCAAAGGAAACTGTAGGCGTCGCTGATACAGGCAGTGGAGGGAGAGGCAAGTCTGATTGACGAGCCTGTCTGCGGGCTGAAAGGCGGCAGTCAAGGCGGATTGCTTGGGCAATCAAGGCAGCCAATGTAGCAGGGGGCTCTGAGCGGGCCAGTTCATCCAGGATGGGGTCAGACAACCCCCAACGAAACTGGGCCTGCAGAGCACTGTCGTTCCAAGTCAAGTCCTGAGCGATGAGGCGGAAGGCGGTAGCATATTCTGCCACAGAGCCCTTGCCTTGCTGAAGAGTCTTAACCTGATGCTCTGCAGTCTCCATCTTAACAGGATCTCCCCAGGTAGCCCTCATCTCCTTCAAGAAGTCCTGCAAGCTGTTGAGGACAGGGCTATCCTCATTAAGATAAGGAGTGGCCCATTTGCTTGCAGGCCCAGAAAGCAAACTGATAATGAAGGCCACCTTCCTTGCATCAGTAGTGAATTCTGTGTCTCTGATTTTAAAGTGCAACTTGCACTGAGCTAGGAAACCTTCAAGTTCCTTTCTATCACCAGAATATTTCTCCGGCATTGCAATGAGAGATTTCCCTGGTGGGTGGGAATGTACTTGCTGGTGAAGCAAAGCCATACTCTGCCTCATTTGTCCCATTCCCTCGGCGAGCTGTCTGTTTTGTTCTAAAAGTTCCTTTACTAACGAGCTCTCCTCCATCTTATCAGCCTGATTATGGTCAAAGCTTATTCTGTCCGGGAAAGCTGCCAACACGTGGCTGATAAAGGAGTCTTTAATAAAACACAATTATAATGGAAACAAAATACCAGTAATTGCTGGCCGTTGTCAAATACAAAGTCCGCAAGGCAAAAGGCAAATTCAATGAGTGTTCCAAGGTCGAGGGTTTTCACAGACAGAGATTCCAAAGCCGTTCCGAAGGTCGCAGGTAATGAGTAGTCTGAAGTCAAGCCGAGAGTCAAGAGCTTTCGCCGGTAAACCAAGATAAGCTTTGACAAAAGTTTGTCTTCCCTGATCTCTTATATAGCCCCCAGCTCCTCCCCTCACAGCTGTTTCAACTTGGCTTTCTCTAGCAATCTCCGAGAGCGTCTCAGCCCCTCCCGATCTGCTCTCCTTTGAGCAAAGGAAGGGATTTCTGTCTCTTGCTCCTGTGTCTCTTCCAGGCCTGCAACCTCTGCTGGGGAAAGGCTTTCTTCTGAGGAGACCCCAGGCTGCTGAGGTAGGGGCTGTGCCTCACTGTGTCCCATAGAACTAGGTCCAGGTTCACCCAAGTCTCCAGGATCTGGCAGCACCATGCTAGGACCTGACCCAGCATACTCTTCCTCAGAATCCTCCATGTCCTCCACCTGGCTGTCCCTGACACCTATCCTTACATACTGCTCCCCCTTGCATACACCAGCTAGACATCAGAGACACAGAACATAGAGGTCTGCCCAGAACTGCCCTCTGACCGCCTCCTGTAAGATTACCTTTGTCCTGTGGGTCTGTCCAAATTTGTCAGGCATGCCTGAGAAGGATCCAATTATGCCTTCAGCCATGATTCACTGAAGGGCATCTTCCAGGACTTCCCATGAGAGTTCTGAAAATCTTGGAGGATGGCATAGATCCAAAACACACTGCAGAAATAATCTAGTTTGAGACTACTTTAACTGCCCTGGCTCAGTGCAAGAATCATAGAATCATAGAATCATAGAATCATAGAATCATAGAGTTGGAAGAGACCACTAGGGCCATCCAGTCCAACCCCCTGCTATGCAGGAAATCCAAATCAAAGCACCCCCGACAGATGGCCATCCAGCCTCTGTTTAAAGACCTCCAAGGAAGGAGACTCTATCACCTTCCGAGGAAGTGCGTTCCACTGTCGAACAGCCCTTACTGTCAGGAAGTTCTTCCTAATGTTCAGGTGGAATCTCTTTTCCTGTATCTTGCATCCATTGTTCCGGGTCCTGTTCTCTGGAGCAGCAGAAAACAAGCTTGCTCCCTCCTCAATATGACATCCTTTCAAATATTTAAACAGGGCTATCATATCACCTCTTAACCTTCTTTTCTCCAGGCTAAACATCCCCAGCTCCCTAAGTCGTTCCTCATAGGGCATGGTTTCCAGACCCTTCACCATTTTTGTCGCCCTCCTTTGGACACACTCCAGTTTCTCAATGTCCTTTCTGAATTGTGGCGCCCAGAACTGGACACAATATTCTAGGTGGGGCCTGACCAAAGCAGAATACAGTGGCACTATTACTTCTCTTGATCTAGACACTATACTTCTATTAATGCAGCCCAAAATAGCATTGGCCTTTTTAGCTGCCGCATCACACTGTTGACTCATGTTCAACTTGTGGTCTACTTGGACTCCTAGATCCCTTTCACACGTAGTTTCATTCAGCCAGGTGTCACCCATCCTATATCTGTGCATTTTATTTTTCCGCCCTAAGTGCAATACCTTACATTTCTCTGTATTGAATTTCATTTTGTTAGCTTTGGCCCAGCTTTCTAGTCTATTCAGGTCATTTTGAATCTTGATCCTGTCCTCTGGGGTATTAGCTATTCCCCCTAATTTGGTGTCATCTGCAAATTTGATAAGTATGCTCCCAATTCTGTCATCCAGGTCATTGATAAAGATGTTGAATAGCACTGGGCCGAGGACAGAGCCCTGTGGGACCCCACTGGTCACTTCTCTCCAGGATGAAAAGGAGCCATTGTTGAGCACCCTTTGGGTTCGGCCATTCAACCAATTATAGATCCATTTAACAGTTCCTTTGTCTAGCCCACATTTTACAAGCTTGTTTGCAAGAATGTCATGGGGAACCTTGTCAAAGGCCTTACTGAAATCAAGATATACTATATCCACAGCATTCCCTTCATCTACCAAGCTGGTAATTTTATCAAAGAAAGAGATTAGATTTGTCTGGCATGACTTGTTTCTCTGAAACCCGTGTTGAGTTTTTGTGATTATGGCATTACCATCTAGATGTTCACAGACTCTCTGTTTAATGATCTGCTCCAGAATCTTTCCTAGAACTGATGTCAGACTAACTGGACGATAATTGTTGGGATCCTCTTTTTTCCCCTTTTTGAAGATGGGGACAACGTTTGCCCTTCGCCAGTCTGCTGGGATCTCTCCTGTTCTCCAGGAGTTTTCAAATATGATTGCCAATGGCTCTGATATTACTTTTGCCAGTTCTTTTAATACCCTTGGATGGAGTTCATCTGGTCCCGGAGACTTAAATTCATTTAGATTAACAAGGTGTTCCTCTATTATCTCTTTACTTATTCTGTGCTGAAATTCCCCAATTCTGTTCTCTGCTCCATTATCCTCAGGTTGAGCACCCTTTGCCTTTTCTGAGAAGACTGAGGCAAAGAAGGTGTTGAGTAATTCTGCCTTTTCTCTGTCCCCTGTTAGCATTTTGCCATTTTGCTACAGTTTGCAGAGAATTCTGCAAACTGTAGTTTTGTGAGACACTTCTATTTTTGTAAAGAAAATAGAATTTTCTCTGCATGTGTCCCAGACTGCGGCCAGCACACACCAACAAAAGCTGATAAGACAGTTCCACAAACCTAAACGTTGATCCCAAGAATAGTCCAAAAGCCAGAGCCAAGGTCAGGGTTGGGGAAATCACAGAAGTCAGTCTGGTCCGAGGTCAGGGCAAGGAGAAAGCAGCAAAAGTCCAAGTCATTCCAAGGTCAAGGCAAACCAAAGTTCCAAAGAAACGAAGCCAGCACACAGTCACACCAAGAGACTTACAACAAGTTCTAGCAAAGGGATGACGTCCCACAGGTGCTTAAGTAGGAGACACCTTCCCTGTTGGCAGCTGTGCTTTATTACCAGCTTGCTTTTCAGCAAGCCTGCGGTATCGGCACACACAAGCATTCTCAGCACTCCTCTCCTTAAAGGAGGGAACCACCAAACTGGATTCTTCATTTGAAACCTCACTCAGCTGCTTAGCCTCTGAAGGGAGCTCCACAATGCTAGAGCCTGGCTGGGCTCCCACTCCTGGGGCTGAAATGTCAAGACTGGGGTCTGGCATGGCAGAACTGGGACCTGGTCTAGCCTCTAACTCCTTTTGCGCCTGAGGAGCCATGTCCTCCTCCTCATCCTCTGACTCCATATCTTGGCTGGCCATGACATCATGAATTAATATGTCTCCATTGAAATATTATTTTCTAGGCAGACAATGCTATTTCTTGCACAAAACCACATGGAATTTTTGTGCAGAATAAGTCCTGAACTGGAAAATTTTTCATCAGTCCATGAGTCTTTTCATCAGGGGTTTTCAACACTCAAAATATATGGGTTTGGATTATTTACCATTTTTCAAATATTGTGGGGTATTATTTCCATCCTTAGTCAGTAGCAGAATTCCAGCCTCCAGCTAGACATCTAGGCATCATGTGGCCAAGTTCTTCTCAACCAGAGAGGCTCTCAATGTTCTTGGATTTCACCTCCCAGAATTCCTGACCCTTGGTCATACTAGTTAGAGCCAATGCATCTGGAGCTTCACTAATCTATATATTGAAAACAATGGCAAAAGTATTCTCTGTTGTTCACTGCAGCCCATAATATCCATGTATGTGCTTGGCTTTTTGTAATAAATGGTGCCTCCCACCCTGAGTGGGCAGGCGCAATTGCCGTGGGGCAGGGGAGCCCCAAGACGGCCGTTTCAGGCGCGCTGTGCTTCCCACTGGTGGTAAGGCTGCGGTGCGCCTGCTTCCCACTGCTGGGTGCACGCCCGCTCAACCCTGGGCTCCCAGGCTGACCGGGCGGGCACAGCAGGGATCAGCTTGGCCGTCCCTCCTCCTCCCTTGGTGGTGGCCTTGGGAGGAGGAATGCAGGTTGTTGGGCCTCCAGCGGTGGAGGCATGCTGGGCTGGCACAGTGCTGCACGTGCCCCAGGTTTTTGCCTTGCTCGGCTCTCCAACTTCCCTCCCTGAGTTTGGGTGTTGCTTGTCACAACTTGTTGGGGTGGCAGCACAGGTACTGGATCAGGCGGGCTGGTTTCCAGTGATCGGTAGCACTGGACAGGGAGTCCTTTGGACCCGGGAAACATCATGGTGCGATGTGGACAACGGTGGGTCACATGGAGTTTATCCTGGTGACGAGAGGCTTTCCTCCAGTAGCTGCATAATTGCGTAATTGCACAAGGGCGTTGTGTTGCCTCAAAGTCATCCCGATGCTTGGCGTACAAGCAACCTCATATCACTGCAACCTCAGTGTTGTTGATGTGCAGATCCAGACCTCGTGCTTTGGGCCAACCCTACCTTTGGTTTTGCTGGAATAAAGTTGTGGCCTTTTTAATGCCAATCTGCTTCATGTCTTTCTTGGGGTGTACTCGCTTCCGCTGCAGTTTATATCTTTCCCATGGTGAATTTCTGAAGCCCCTTATGACCACATACACAAAGGGAGGAGGGAAAATGGAAAGGGTTGATGGGTAGCAGATCTGATTAGGATCTCAGATACAAACAGATGCATTACCAAATGGCTAGATTCTGGAAAGGGATGCAGCTTTCAAACCAATAACTTAACCTACATCTCTTGCTATCTAACTTTCTTGGCAGTCCCCACTTTATGTGCTCTGCACTGTGCTGTTTTGTGCTTTGCATTTTCCTGTAAACCTAACATAGTTTTATGATGAATTTCTGGTGAAAAATATGGCATCCATTTCCTAAGGCTTCCCTTTGGACATTTGAATGGTTCTGTCTTCTTAGACAAAACAGTGTTAGGGAAAATATAGTTATCCTGTTTCAATGGCTTAAATTCAGTTGATAGCACCAGCTAGGGTACATCCATTGATGCAATTGCTGGACAATAACATGTGTGCAAACTGTATTATTTCAGTGGGTCTATTCTAGTTAGTGTTAATAATAGGATTTAGTCCAAAATCAGTACCACCATGAATGAAACAGCCATGATTTTCTTCTCTTGCAAGGGGAAGAAGCTGTAATCTGTTCTTCACTCCTGCAATGTAAATGTATATAAATGAAACACCTCATTACTTGAGTTAATGTGGGATGCTCCTAATGTGTAACATGCATGTTGTTTGAAAAGATAGTATATCACACCCTTTGTAATGTCACAGTAGATCTGACTTATGCAACTAGCAACCCATTATTGGCATTGGAAAGACTTTCATCCTCAGCCAATTTACTCCATAAAGTGACATTAGGTTTAGCTTTCTGATAGTGTATACATTTCAATGGCTGTAAGGACAAGGTGTTTTAAAGGTCCCCATTGAAATTTGCAATATGTAGATCTCTCATAACTAATCTAGCATTCTTGCACTGTAGCAGATATTTCAAGATATCAAGTAAAGAATATCAAATCAAACTTTAATCTGGTTATTATATTACTTTATGTCATAGAAAAGATTTGTTATAACAGTGATGGTATCTAGTATCCCAGTAAATTGCTTTGTTTGGGGTGACCCATTTAAGAAATCATTTGCTACATGATGGATGAGTTGTTATCTCCATGTGGATTTGCAGTCAACACTGGAAGAAGGACACTGCAGAAGGACAGCTTAAAGGCGACAACTACTGAATCACGGTCCTGAAGTTCTTACCTGCCAAGGAAGGTTAATTCTTCTTGCTAGTGGGAGATAAAAGAGAAGGTTGTTCTGTTAGTGCCTTTTATCACTGTAACATCTTGTAGTGAAAATACAGGTTTGTATCCTTGTAGGACATTGCTGTTGGTAAAACAGCATGAGTAACATGAACAACAGTTGGCCCTCCTTATCTACTGATTTTTTTATCTGTGGATTGAAGCACCCATGGATTGAAAATATTAAAAAAATTATAAAGTCCAAATAGCAAACCTTGATTTTCCATTTTATATAAAGGACACCATTTTGCTATTCCATTATATTTAATGGGACTTGAACATCCACATATTTTATTATCCATGGGGGTGTGTGGGGGGGTCCTGCGACCAAATTCCAGTGGATAACAAGGGGCCACTGTATAATGTTGAGAAACTGCAACTGGATTGCTTTCTGGTGTCCTATGTTTTAGACCATAATGCACCAGTCTTGCCTCAGTTGCATGGGCTAATTCAATGTCCCAGTTCTTACCTACAAAACCATAAGTGGTTTACTCTTTCTATATAAATCTTACATCACTTAGTATGAGGTCCTGTTACAGCTCCCACCTCTTAAAAGCATTCACTCTTTTTATATTTGTTCCAAATCATAAGGAGAGAATTCCTAATAAAGTGGTTTTTGCTGTCCTTGTGCACTTTGTCTTTCCCGTAAACTAAATATCCATGCCACCCATATCTTAGATTGTCCCCCTCCAAGTTTAACATTTGTTCATCTTCTAAAGTTACCCAATCATGTATCCAAGTGAGACAAACGGCAGCATAATAAATTTTTATATTAGGTAAGCCTAGTCCTCCTCTTTTCTTGTCGTCACATAATATTTTTTCTTTTATTCTCGCCTTTTTTCCTCCCCAAATAAATTTCACAATTTCTTTTTGCCATGTTTTCAGGGGTTTTTCATTTTGTAAAATCGGAATGGTTTGGAACAAAAATAAGAATCTCGGAATTACGTTCATCTGGACCAGAGCAATTTTGCCTAAAAGAGAAAACTGAAATTTACTCCACTTCTCAAGATCTTTTTTGATTAAATTCCATAGTGGTAAATAATTGTTTCTATACAAGTCAGAATTTTTGTTGGTTAAGTTTATGCCCAAATATTTAACTTTCCCTTCCACTTTAAAGCCACTTAGATTTTCTAATATTCGCTTTTCTTTTTCTTCAAGGTTTTTTGTAACAATTTTAGTTTTGTTTCTATTAACCCTTAGTCCCGAGGCTCCTTCAAATTCCTCTAAGATTTTCATTAGTTTCCCTAAGCTTTCCTTTGGATCTTCTAACGTAAAAACCACATCATCAGCAAAGGCCCTTAACTTGTATTCATAGTTCCTAATCTTAACACCTTTGATTTCACCGTCCGACCTAATTATGTTACATAAAGCTTCAAGAACCAAAATAAATAGTAAGGGGGAAAGAGGGCAGCCTTGTCTGGTTCCTTTTGAAATTTTTAGTTCTTCTGTCTTCTCTTGGTTTATAATTAACCTTGCCTTTTGCTCCCTGTAAATTGCGCCCAGCCAAGAACTATATCTCTCCCCCATGTCTATTTTGTTCAGGGCTTTGAATAACATCTCCCAACTGAGATTATCAAATGCTTTCTCAAGATCGATGAAAATTAAAGCTAGCTTTTTATCAGAATTTCTCTCAAAATGTTCTATAATATTAACTACATTTCTAATATTATTTCTGAGTTGTCTTTTTGGCAGGAAGCCCGCTTGGTCAGAGTGAATCCAATTTTTCAAAACTTTCTTGAGCCTTTCTGCTAGAATTGTTGCAAATAATTTATAATCTGTGTTCAGCAACGAGATGGGGCGATAATTCTTAACATCATCAGCATCTCTGTCTTCTTTTAAAATCAAAGTAATATTCGCCTGTTTCCACGTCTCTGGAAATTGCTTGTCTTTAATACTATTCAACATGGATTTAAAGGGCATCATTAGTTGTTCCTCGAATGTCTTGTAGTAAAGTGCAGTAAGCCCGTCTGGACCAGGGGATTTCTGGTTTTTACTATTTCTAATGGCTTCTGTTATCTCGGCAATTGTAATAGGGCCGTCTAGTAAGTTCTTTTGTTCCTCGGTTAGTCGCCTTAATTTTGCTTTTTCAAGGAATGTATTAATTTTAGATTCTAAAATTGGGGATTTCTTATATAATTTAGCGTAGAATTCTAAAAAAATTTGTTTAATTTTGTTTTGATTTGTCACTTTTTCCGAGCCTTTTTTAATTTCCATTATTATATTTCTATCTCTCCTTTTTCTTATTTTATGTGCAAGCCACCTTCCTGGCTTATTAGCCTGTTCGAAGTGTTTTTGTTTCAGTTCTCGTATTTTATTTTGCATCTCTCTTTCCTGTTCCACTGCGATCTGTTTTTGGATGATCTTTAAATTGGATACGGTATCTTTGCAATTCGGATTTTTATTTAATTGTTTTTCGTATTCTTCTAATTTCTTCCATAGCTTATCTAATTTTTCCTTCCTTTTCCTGCGTAAAATACTATACTGCTGAATAAAAAATCCTCTAATTACAGCCTTAGATGCTTCCCAGACCGTTATTTCATTCACTCCTTTATTTAGATTTTCTTTGAAAAAAAAGCTCAGAGTTTCCTTCCCCTTTTCTATAATTTCCTCCTTCTGTAATAGTTCCTCATTCAGCCTCCATGAAAAACTGGTCGGTCTTCCCTTTAAGCTAACCAAAATCGGGCTGTGATCTGAGATCGTTCTCGGCTCATGCAATATCTCCACTATTTCTTTACACAGAGATTTTGATCCTAATACCATGTCTATTCTGGAGAGAGACTTGTGTCTCTCCGAAAAAAAAGGTGTATTCTTTTGCATTTCTAAATTTGTAGTGCCAGATATCTATTAATTGTTGTGTATCTAACATTTCATGGAAGGATTTTGGTAATCTCCCTTGTGATTTTCTCATTATCTTGTTCGATTTTCGGTCTAGTTCCGGGGAGATTACCCCATTCCAATCTCCCATCATTAGCTTTTTTTCATATGTTAATTCTTGCATTTCCTTATTTAATTTTTCAAAAAAACCACTTTTCTTCTCTAATGGGGCGTATACACCTACTACTAAATATTTAGTCGCTTCAATTTTTACTTCTACCCCAATATAGAAGCCTTCGGAGTCTTTAAATAATACTTTTGCCTCATATCTATTATTTATGTATATCACTACTCCCTTGGTTTTTTTCTTTCCTGCTGAAATAAATTCATTACCTAGTTTCTTGAATTTTAAAAGTCTTACATCTTTTTCTTTTATGTGAGTCTCCTGCAAACAGATTATGACCAGGTTTTTTTTTTTTGACAGGTAGTGTATCACTTTTTTCCTTTTTTGGGGTGAATTCATCCCCCTCACATTCCACGACAAGATATTTATTTTCTTCATAATGATTTATTAGTTAAGGTACCTTTGTTAATTAGTCCAAATTTAATAAGGGGCCTTTGTCTTGAATCTCTTGGTTGTCTTCTCTGTCTTCTTCTTCTGAATCCTTATCGCTTATCTGATTCTCTTCTTCGCCGGAATCCTTTTCACTTATCTTGGTATCCTCTTCCTCGTCCGTTTCCTTATCACTCTTTCCTGTCCTTGCAGTCTTTTTCCTGTTTCCTAATTCATTTTTGTGCTTTTTTAATAAAATCTTTCATTTTCATGATTGAGTTGATTTTGAAGTATTCCCTTCTGTATTTGAAGTTAATTCCTTCGAGTCTTTCCCATCTGTATGGAACAAAGTTTTGGTTCAATAGGTTCGTCAAGGGTTTGTACTTGTTCCTTTTCCTTAAGATTCTTAGAGGAATATCTTTATATATAATTAACTCTGCTCCATCACATTCCAGTTTTCGCTCATAGTTTAATTGAATAATTTCATCCCTGGTTCTCTTTCTGGTAAAATAAACCACTATATCTCTTGGAAGTTTTTTCTGTTTGGCTATTTTCGAATTAATTCTATACATTTTATTTACCTCTAATTGGAATTGTTCCTTCTTCATTCCAATATAATCTGCTAGGATGGGCGATAAATACTCAAATAAGTCTTCCTTATCTATTTCTTTTAATCCTCTAATTTTAATACAATTTTCTCTCTGTTTTAGGTCTTGTAGGGCACGTTCGTCTAGATCCGTCTCATGGGTACTTTCTAGATGGGATACCCTCTTTGCTATTTTATCAGTAGCTTCTTCCACCTTCTTAACTTTTTGTCCCATCGTTCTTATTTCTTCATTCATCTTTCCTAAGGAGTCTTTCAGTCCTTTAATCTCTGATCTTATTTCCTGTCTGATTTCTTGTTTTATTTCTCGTCTCATTGCATTCATATCCTCCTTCATTGATTTTATGTCTTCTTTCAATTCTATATATAATGACTTAAGTTCTTCCATTATGTTAGATTGTTCTACTTGTTTGGGGGTTGCATCAAAAGATGATCTTCTAAACATTTGTTGTTCCATTACTTGTTTTGCTTTTCTTGTTGTCATTCTTGGTTTATTTGTAAGGCAGTATTCCACTTGCTTCCCTTTCTTTTTTCTAATCTAGACATCGTCCTTTAGTCTTATTTCTGCTATTTTGTCTATCCTTTAGTTATTGTCTCTTCTTTTAGAAATTTATCTGACTCTTTCACAGACTTTCTTCTAATTTTTCTTTCCTCCTACACCCTTTATATCCCCTCTTTTTTCCCTCTGCCTACTCCGGCTTCCTCGTCGTGTTCCGCGTTCACTTTTCGACTTCGTCCCCTCCTTTCTCCTTCTGCTTACCTTGACTTCTCTTCCTCGTTCCCAATGTTTGTTTTTTGTTTCAGCCCTTCCTTTCTCCTTCTACTTGCCTCTGCTTCTCCGCCTCGTTCTCCACACACTCCTTCGGCTTCAGCCCCTCCTTTTTCCTTTCTCCTTCTGCTTGCCTCGGCTTCTTTCCCTCAATGTTTGTTTTCGGTTTCGTCCCCTCCTTTCTCCTTCTGCTTACCTCGGCTTCTCTTCCTCGTTCTCGCAGTTTGCTTTAGGCTTCAGCTCCTCCTTTCTCCTTCTACTGGCCTCGGCTTCTCCTCCCCATTCTCCGCACTCTCTCTTTCGGTTTCGGCTTCCCGTTCTCGCAGTGTGCCTCGGCTTCTCCTCCCCGTTCTCCACGCTCTCTTTCGGTTTCGGCTTCTCCTTTCTCCTTCTGCTTTCCTCGGCTTCTTCTCCCCGTTCTCCGCACTTCTTTCGGCTACCGCCCCTCCTTTCCCCTTCTGCTTGCCTCGGCTTCTCCTCCCCGTTCTCCGTGCTTTCTTTCGGTTTCGGCTCCTCCTTTCTCCTTCTGCTTGCCTCGGCTTCTCCTCCCCGTTCTCCGCGCTCTCTTTTGGTTTCGGCTCCTCCTTTCTCCTTCTGCTTGCCTCGGCTTCTCCTCCCCGTTCTCCGCACTCTCTTGCGGCTGCAGCCCCTCCTTTCTCCTTCTGCTAGCCTCGGTTTTTCCTCCCCGTTCTCCACACTCTCTCTTTCGGTTTCAACTCCTCCTTTCTCCTTCTACTTGCCTCGGCTTCGGCTTCTCCTCCCCGTTCTCTGCTCTTTCTTTCAGCTACAGCCCCTCTTATCTCCTTTGCTTACTTTCTCACTCTCCTTCTTAGTTTCTCCTTCCTCCTCCCTCTCCTCCTTCTCTCCTCTGTCTCTTCCGTCTCGTGCTTCTTCCTATTTCAATAAGGTTTGGAATTATTGCGTCACGTTTACTTGCGGTTTTGCCTTCGGCTCTTTATGTAAGTTATGTTGAGGAATTTCCCGAATGACATCAACTGCTTTTAAAGATGCATCAGTGTTATTTGCTTGAAGAATTCTTCTTAAGTTGTCTTGCATTAAAATTGGGGGCAGTCCTGGTTCTGCGAAGCAGCTGGTAACCAGCACGGCAGTTTGGGTTTATGGCTCCTCTGTAGCCCTTCACCAGATCTCCCCTGCGTAGCGTCCAGGTTGTGGAGGGCACAGGGATGGGAGAGCCTGGGCAAACCCCTTTCACCCAATCTATGCCAAGATTGGGGTTTTTCTTCACTGTTCGTTACAAAAACAGTGAGAAAACCATGCCAGGTACTTGGCGTTTTTCGGGAGCCTCCCCGAAGCACGTCCGTCGGGCAGACTTTTTTATTCTGCACAGCACTTTATTCAGTTATGCTCTTATATTGTTTTGAAAAACTTTAGTTCCATGTCAGGAAGGACTCATCCCATGCTTTCTACAAGTGCATTGATGACTAAAAAGGCTGGTCCGAGATAAACAAGTCCTGTTACAGAAAGCACAGCAGAAAGTCTCCTTGGGTGATGTTTCCAAGTTGTGGTTCTTTCTGCGTTTTGTTTCTCTTCAAGACCCGTTCAGTGTAAGTTCTCGAAAGAGGCTGCAGCATTGTGGATAGTGCATCTCCATGCCTCCCGATGTGAGGCCAGGGCAGACCATTGTTGGTGATCAATTTGGCCGAGCTTGAGGTGTTGTATCAGGGAGTCCTTGTATCTCTTCTTTGGGGAGCCCCCTTTCGCTGGCCCGTGGCGAGTTCAATGCTAGTGATCCCTGCTTGCTCAAGGACAGCAACATTCATCACATAATCAGTCCAGTGTATATTTATGATTGTGCATAGACAGCGCTGATGAAAGCATTCGAGGAGTCATAGATGTTGGCGATAGGTGACCCATGTTTCAGATCCACAGAGGAGAATGGAGGAGGAAAATTGTCTGCCTGTGATATACTACAATGATAAAGTTATTTTCATGTTCTGCTCTTCTTATGTCCTGGAATGAAGAAACAAAGCACAATGGAAGAACGAGGAATCCCAGTACATCCCTCAATAGGGCCAGTATAGCCCAAGACATTTTGTTGCCAGAGGACAAAAGGCAAGATGTCACCCCACATTGCATGTATAGAGGCTGATTTGAACAGTATCCTCCAGTGGTTCCCAAACTTTAATCCTCCAGGTGTTTTGGGCTTCACATCCCAAAAGCCCTAGCTAGCTTGGTCCACATGTGAGGACCATCTTAGTGGCTTCCAGCAAGCTGTGAGTAAGGGCTAATGATTCCAGCCTCAGTGCGAAAGGCAAAGAACATCTGAAGATGTAGTAAAACAATGAGGGGATGAGAAGAACTGTCACATCTGTCTTGTCAAAGGTTGACTAGAAAACACACGGAGATGTCCCCAGTCAGTGGCCATCAAAAGAACTATTTAGGATATTAGCTCAGGAGACTGGGACAGCCAGGAGAAAACTGTATATAATGCCCGAGGCAGCTACCTCTCTCCAACTAGGGGAGCCTATACAACCACCAAAGACCACTGAGCTTGGAAAAGTTAGTCCTTTGAACTACTGTTCCCAGAATCCCCCAAAGATTTTGGATAGTGGCCATGCTAGCTAAGTATTCTGGAAGCTGTACTCCAATATACCACTCTTCAAGCTCTGAAATGCTTTTCCTTTAAAACAACTAGTATTATTAAAAATAGGTCAAACATATTGGCTTCCTTAAAACATCAAATATGGTTCATTTAAATCACTTTCTGCTAAATTGCCCAGTATTTGTGAGACCTTTGTCATTAGGGTTCCAGGCCCTGGAACAATATGTGATTCTGGTGGGAGATTTTAACATGCAAATGGATAAGATTAAAGACAAATCTAACCCCTCTGTAAAGGATAAAAATAGAAATATAACAAATTTAAAAAAAATAATGAAAAAAAGGAACTTTAAAGATGTGTGGAGATTAGTAAAAGGGGATGAAAGGAAATATACATACTATTCTGTATATTTTTGTTTTGAAAAATATGATAAATAAAGTTTTAAATTCAGAAATTTTAAATATCCAAATAACGTACCATGATTTGGTGAATGTAGAAATTGTTATTAAGAAAGATTATGAACAAATAAAAAGGTGGAGGTTGGACACTAAAATATTGAATTATAAGGATATTGTTGATAAGATTGGAAAGGAATGGCAAGAAACATGGGATATAAATGATAGAGATGTAAGAAAAGGCTTGTTATGGGATACCATGAAAGCAGTAACAAGAGGAATATGTATAAAAGAATCATATAACCTTAAGAAAAAACAAGAAGAAAGAAAAAAGAAATTAGAAACTGACATAGAAAAACTAGAGGATAAATATATAAGTAAGAGAGATAAGCAAACTTATGTAAATGTTTTGGGCTTCAAATTCCAGAAGCCCTAGCTAGTGTGTATGTGTACACAACAAGTTGGACACAAGTTGGACACAAGTGTGGTAGGTACCATGTCACATTTAATGACTTAATCACAAGGATCTCTTTCTAGGTCTCAGATTTTGGCCAAAAACCTCTAGGCCTGGAACAATCCTAAACTGGCAACCCTAGAAGGCGCAGTTTTGGGTAGTCATTCAAAGGTCATTTGCATGAGCAAAACATATAGAAGGCATGTAACATAACAAAAAGTATAGAAGAAGTTGGGAGTTAAATTAGGTGTGGATGAACAAGACAGCCCACCCACTTTCCTGTCATATCTAGTCCTGTTAAAGTTGTTGCTTCTGTTGATTTCCTAAGGAATTTTAATCTCATAAATTGCTTTGACTTGTTAGTTAGAGGTATCTGACTTTGGTAATGGCAAGCTTTGTTGATGATTTACAGTAAACATTTCAATATTTGTACTCATGTAACATACCAGTAACACAACCTCTCAAGTAACTGTTAATAGCCTGGAAAATTCCAAATGTACTACAACAGGAGAAAGAGCATCTCCCTTTACCCAAAGAGAGTTCAACAATGCTATCCTGTCCTCAGTTCTCCTTGTAATGGATGACCATATTAAAGTTTAAAGATTTTTGCTAAGTGTTAGGTCTGTGCTTTGCATTGTATCTAAAATAAGCAATGCTGGTTTCTGAAAATTCGTACCCAGTTGCTTTTGAATGCTAATTTCTAGAGGACAGGGATTCTTGCGTGAGTGTGTTTTTCTTTCTCTCAAGAATGTCTTTTTGATCCATTATTAAATGGTGTGCCTCACAAGTACATGTTTAAAAATAGATATTTTCTGGTTGCATAAACTGAAAGAATTCTGTAGGCTTCTCTTGGAATGTCAAGCACAGTTTAGGGAAACAATGAACACAACAAAGTACAAAGAAGAGTAGTTAGGATGAACCAAAGCAAAATGTTTCAAGGACAGGAGGAGGAGGAAAGAAAGGAAAACCACCAAAGTCTTCTAATATAACTGTTCAGAATCAAATACTTCATGTCAGATAGTATGCCTCCAATTCCATAGTCATAGCAGTTTCATGTTATGGAATCCTGGGATTTGTAGCTTTTTAAGTCCAGTCTTCTGAAATATTGTACCTTTCTAGCGGAGAAATTAGAATTATTTAATGTTATACTAATATGGTGTTGGACTCAGTATGCAGTGTAGGCACACTCAGAGAAAATGATGGGCTTCTCAGATTAAATCTGATTTTTCTTTTAGCGTAATCTTGACTATAGTTGTATCCTGGAAAGAGAGAGCAGTGAACTCATCCAGAATAATGACTAGTGTCAATTCAGTCATCTCCCTTTAATGACCAATCCTGTAACTTTGGATTGCTTTTCTTTCATTTCCACAGCCTTACACACTTTTTAAAAATGCTGAATTGGTCTCTTCCTTCTTCTGCCTCAAAATGAGTCTTTTCCATTTTAAAATTATTTTTAAAATAATCTCTCTAGAGCATTGCCACTGTATCCCTAAGCTGCAGTGCTGCTATTGTTGTGTCAAAGATCACAAGAAGCCTCCTGAAGCCCCCTACCAGTGGCCATTCTGTGCTTCATAGCCAGCAGTCAAGACTGGAGAAGCATCTGGCTATTTTCCTTAGCTAAGTGAAAAATGGTGACATCAGTGCTGAGATCTGAAAGGATGCTTCTCTGATCCTTCCTCCATTGTCCCAAACCTATTGGGAGGCTCCAAGGGTGCTGTAAATCAAGGGGAAAGTATATGGATTAATGTGTTGATATTTACACTATGTTGAGGGAATACTGATTTTCCACCTGAATGTCAAAACCTACCACCCAGCCACAAATGATCAGAAAAGTATTTTGTCTGCAGGGAAAAGCCCACCCTGCTGGTAGAAATATAATTAATATAAGAATGTTGTGCTTTTTGGCAAGCAATTATCCAGGGAAAAATGTAGTGTGGGATTTAATGTAGAATTAACTTTGGGGCTGTACATGTGGGCGGGGAAATGCCGCCCCTCTTTGCTGTGTATCGTTCCCGGAGCAGCCAAACCATGTGGGAATGATATGCAGCCAGGAAGAAGCTAGCTGCCTAGAGCAGCTTCTTCCTTAGGATGTCATAACTGCTGCAATGCAGCCCTGTAACAGCGTTTCCTTTGTGCTATGTGTGGACGCTGCATGATGGTGGTATCATCATGGCAGCATGTGGACAGGAGGCTGCCATGATGACGGCGTCCATACAGACTAGGGTTCCAGAATGTGCGGTTGCTGCATGCTCCGGAACCCTAGAATCAGCGCCAGCACACCGCTTCTGGCCCCTCTGTACTGGGCCTTTGTTAACATTGAGCAGACAAAGGCAATTCAGCCTCAAGTAGCATAAATGATCCCCAATGCAGAAACACTATAATTTTCAGCTTTCAGTTCAAAATAGTATTGTGCATATATTTGGAGATAGTTTTTCTTTTCATGCAAAAATGCATAAATTTAAGGTCTAAACCAGAACAATTTGTAAGCTACAATTAGAAAGCAGTTCAGCAGCCAATTATTTATTTAGAGTATTTATAGCCCACTCTTCTGCCACAAAGGCTCTCAGAGCAGCTTTAGTAGAGACTTTTTAATCTTATTGAGACTGCTAGTGTAGAACAGACAGTTTAATATACTGTAAGGCACATGCTTTGTGGGGCGCATCTACACTGCAGAAATAATGCAGTTTGACATCACTTTAACTCTAGCCTATGGAATCTTGGGATATGTAGTTTTTCAAGGTTTTTTGCTTTTGCTACTAAAGAGTGCTGCTGCTTCGCAAAACTACAAATCCCAGGATTCTGAAGGATGGAGCTATGGCAGTTAAAGTAGTATCAAACTGCATTATTTCTACATTGTAGATGCACCCATAGTGCCTTCTCTGCATGTGGCACTACTAATGTAATGCAGTAGAGTTGAAGCCAGGCTACTAGCACAAAGTTTCTACTACTTGTGGAAACCTCTTTTTCATCCCTTTCCTAATGCCAAATTGAGTGCTTAGATTCAGTTTCCATGAGGTTTTTGTGCACCCTGTTCCACAAGGTGTGGTACAACCTGTTTTACAAAATGGTGCATATCTTGTTCAGCTAGGCATTGCTTGAATTGGTGATGCTGTTTTTTCTGTAATCAGTTGTGCACCACAAGCAGAATAAAATTTATTTGTTGCGTATGTATTTCCAAGCTCAGTTCGGACTCTTGGACAAATGGCTTGTAAACATGTTACTTGCTGCTTGCTCGAGAATCTTCTGGGGACTTATGATAGGACTAGTATCTGCAACTACTACATTATAGCCCTATCACTTTAAAACTATCTCCCTTGGACTTCATCAATGAATGCTTTGAACCAGTAACTGCAACTCTGATCGTTTAATTCTAAATTTGTTTGTTTTCCTGAAACAGCTATTAATTGAATGACAGTCCGCTATCAAGGGATAGTGGTTCTTGCCATGGTTTACTGGTATTTAATTTATATAATTGATTGCTTTTTAACTTCATAAGCCATTTTGAGAAATCATGATGTCCAAAAGTCACTAGCTAACCAGATAACTGAAGCTCCACTTAGGCACCTTTCTCTTATGTGACTGCATAAAGCTCGAAGCAAGACACCAAAATGCTGAAGATATGTTGGGATGGAGGGGACAGAAATGAAAATTATAGAAAAGGGCATGGATGCAAAGAAGGAAGCCCAGAACAGAGGTACAAGATTTCACTTGTGGTTCATAACCCATCTGTCAGACACAGATAACAATCCAGGACAGCCAGACACAGATAGCAGTCCAGGCTTTAGGGAATGGGATGATTATAATCAATCATCTGTCAGTTTCATGTGACACTTACTTTCTGCATGTCTTCCCAAGGGAAAAATGTGAAAGACAGTCTCTCTCTTCTTTGCTTTGCTGCAAAAGTGTACACCATATCCTCCAACTGTCCCAATTTGGCAGGGAAAGTCCCAACTAATCCTCTCATCTCACGATTTCCTCACTTTTTAAAATGCCCCAGTTTCTCTCTCCTCCCCTCACATTCTCCTTAGCATACTTCCATTGCTGCAAGCTGTATTCAAAGTGCAAAAGAAGTTTGTTCTTAATTAACTCAGCAGGGGCGAGAGTCGAGGAAAGGTTGAAATCTTGCCTTCCCCAATAAGCCTAGGCAAAAGCAAACTGCTGCATCCTCTCTTAGCTTGTGTGTATAACCTTTGCCATCTTGACCAAACGCTGCTGTCATTTGGCCACACATGCCCTGACTTTCATCTGTGAAACGTTGGAAGGTATGCAGTACAGTTATTATCAGATTTTCATATGTCGTGATTTTCATCTATGAAATGTTGGAAGAGATGCAGTACAGTTATTATCAGATTTTCATATTACTCTATAGTTGGACCAGACACTGCTGCAAGACCTCCTTTTTTTCTGACAATGGTACTTTATGGTATCAGATGAAAATACGAGAAGGAACTGTGATGTAAGATGTACTAAAAACTATTAAAATAAAAACCACAGAATATGGGAAGTCCATACTATAAAATATTTATTAAAAAGGCTGGTGGGGGGAGGCACCAAAAAGAATGTAAATATGGTGCCTGTAATACCTGGTGAGTCTCCCAGTGTAGGTTTGTCCACAGTTGGAGTAACACTACTAAAAATACCCTTTCCCTGTTTTTTTGCCTCACTTCATTTTGGGACTACTAAGACCTCAGCATCACAGGGACAGAGGGTAGAGAATGGTATACTTTTTCTTTCATTCCAGAAACCAGCAAACAATAATTCTCCAGTTTTAAAAACTATATTCTGCTATGTTTTACTGTTGAATTTGTTTTGTGGCATTGCCCAGAGAACACGTGTTTATGATTCAGGTATCGGAGATGACCTATAAACATAAAATGACACATAAAATAAGCCATCATGGTGTAGTTGTTTGAGCAATTGATTACAACTCTGGAGACCAGGGTTCAGTTCCCTGCTTGGCCATGGAAAACCCACTGGGTGTCCTTGGGTGAGTCATACACTTTCAGCCCCAGAAAACACCCAGATAGGGTGTTTTCCTTAGGTCTTTATCTAAAGTAAGGTTAGGGTTTAAGCAGAGGTTGGAACAGTTACTTTTTAGTCTACAATGCCCAGAATCTACTAGCCATTGTGGGCAGTGGTTGTGGAATTCTGGACATGCATTCCAAAAGAGTAGAGTTTCCAAACTCTAGGTTAAAACATGCTTCTAATTCTTTTCTTACTGTCCTTATTTAAGACAAGAATTTGGGGGAAGATACAGCACTCAAGCCTAATTATAGTGGCGTGGTGTTAGAGCAACTGGAAGAAAACCTGTGACCTTTTATTGATATTACTCAGATGTTAATAAATACATAAATAAAGCTAAAGTTCTAAATTTAATCAGATTTTCTGTCAAGGCTGATAGCCTTCATTTTAGAGTCTATATGAAGTTTTTATAATGAGTGAATGCAAGGAAACACTGGCAGAGGTATCATTAAAATATAATTGATTCATTCAGTCTTGTGGATACTGGGTTGTATGTATTTCTTTCTAGAAAATCTGTTATTTTGACTTGCCATGGCTTGTCTTCAGTTAGCTGTCATGCATGTCTCATGTTACTTGCCTTGAGAGGCCATAAACATATACCAGTTATTAACTTGACAGCACTAGCTGTTAACATAGCTGGAAATACAAATTATTTAGAAGAGACTCATCCTTTCACTGCAGACAAAATGTGGAGACTGTGGTGGTGTACTGACGGGCACTTTGCGCTGGCCTTTAGGCAGAGCCATGGCGCAGCGCCGCATGCTGGATGCTGTGAATCCACCCCATTGCATCATGATGCCACACGCCCTTCTAGATGGCATGCGTCATCATGGCACAACCCTGGTGCTGCATCTAGACAATGCAGCACCAAAAGGGCATCACAAAGCCATGCTACCACAGCTATGATGCCCTTTAGAGGGCGCAACAAGGAACTTTTTTGCTCCTTCTTTTTACATTTAGAGGCCAGATCGGTGCCACAGCATGCGGTTGCTGTGGCACTGATCTGGCCACTAAAGGGGCGGCTGAATGCCGCCAATCTGTAAAGCCCCTTTGTTTCTTTGCATATATAAACATAAAATTGACTGAAGAGACAAATAGACACTGATAAGTGAGTTTGTGTTTACTCAGAAAAGAATGTCTCATTCTTCTATCATGTCCTGTTGGGTTTTTCTCCCTGCTATAAGTAGTTTCATATAATTTTGAACAGTTTCTAATTATTTCATATTTTATTAAAAGTAAAAAAGAGGATTAATGCTCAGAACTAAATCTATGGACTGTGATAATGTGAGATGCTATAATTAATATGTTACCTACTGTGTTTATGAGTTGATTTGTTACATGCCTAAATGATACAAAAATTCACCATAGAATGCTTGTTGTGCAAAGGTTATTATTAGTCCCAAAGATTTTTAAAATTTATATATTTTGTTTAAAAATACTTAGAAGCTCACACCAGAAATCCTTTAGGATAGTGTTCTGATTTTTTAAAAAAAGTTTACTTCTTGGTTTTATATAAAAGGTTGCTCCTGGGCTTATAAGATGAAGAGCGAGGGAATCGGACATAACAAAATTGCCAACCCAAGTCCCCTTGAGAGTATGGCAGGCATTTTTTTTTTACTTTTATGAAAAGTTCAAAAAATCACAGGGACTTTTCAGGGACTTAGCAACATCCTTAGGGCAACACTTTTCCTATCCTGGTTTCAATAATACAGATCTGGCAGTGGTAAAGCAATGCACTAATATTAGACAAGGAATGCAAACTGTACACATTTTAAAATGAATGGCCCAGAATTATCAAAATCTGTATTGGGTTCTCACTGCATATTCTCTCTGTTTTACAGTTTCCCTCCAGTGGAAGAAGAGCAAAGAGGAAGCCATCCTAGCCTCCCTAGAGAAGGAGCTCCAAGGACTGTCAGTAGCCACCAAGAAAGTCTTCTCCCAAAGATCTTGGGAGCTGAGACAGTCTCACGTGGTCCTTCAAATAGCTGGACCCAAGTGATATAGGGATTTATAGATCATAACTAGCAGTTCCCAGAAACAGATGGTAGACCTGTGGCGATAAGAAATCTCTGTAGACAGCACCAGTTAACAATCTGGCTGCAGCCCTTTGAGTAATAAATTTGCTATATCATGGTAGCCTCCTAAAATCTTGTGGGGGGTGTTATAAAGGATAAGGAAGTGGGGATCCCCCTCTTTCTGCTTTTAATTTGAATCCAGAAAAGTAAGGAAAGCAACAGCATAATTTAAACTAAATAATTAAAAAAGCAAGATGTGCTGTGGCAAAATACATTCAAATACACACAATAGACTTGCCAGCCATTGTGGTGTCTGTTTTTTGCTTTCTTCAAAGCCTTGAAAATGGAGGGCATTATCCACAAATTATTCTTGGAAGAGTCCACTGAGGTTGGATCCCAGGATGCTCCAAAATCCATGGATGCTCAAGTCTCGTGGAGTTTTAAAATTGTGTCCCTTATATAAAATGGCAAATCAAGGATTGCATTTTTTGGGGGGTAGGGGGGTGGGAGGGTTGACTATTTCCAAATTGTGGATGGTTGAATCTATGGATGCAGAATTCATGGGTATGGGCGGCTGACTGTAATGCCTGCAAAATTTCACTGGTTTATTCCATTTTCAGAAGAGCAGGACATGTCAGAAATGACCAGGGTTGTTCAGTATATTGGCTGTGACTAGACATGCATTTACTTTGAAATCAAAGCAAGGGAGGTTTGTGATTAATGGTGACAAGACCCATTTATTTAGTGTGTTAATGGAAGTATCTGACATTCAGAAAGATAGATCTTCTTAAATATCAGTAAGAAGGCAAGGAACATTCTTCGTCTGATTTCAGAGAACAGCCAGAAGCAGAACACTTTACAGAAAATAGATTTTAAAGAAAGAAATCGACTTGTAGATTAAAACAAAATTTACTTCAATGAACAGCTGATCTTTTCCCATTTCTTCAGAAGAAAGAGCCATTTCCCAGTTTAATGCTTTTAAGCTTCCTATTTGTGTAGTTCCCTGAATTCAGACCAGCATGAATCACAAAAAGCCAATTACTGTAAAGTGTTGCCATGCCAGCAATGGCATCCACATTTCTTTAATATTTCCACAAGCCTTATTTCTCCTGTGAGCAAGATAGCTTCTGCTGTTTGTTCAAACTTGGCGGCTGTGATAGGAGTAGCTGTCAGACAGCCATAGTTCCCCTTGCTAATTTCAAGGTCTGTTGAACAGTACTGCTGTGGCAAGCCTATCAGTCAGCATTTAGTAACAGCCCCAGCAAAGGGTTGGGGTGGGATGCTTAAGGAAATCTATAGATATTGCTGATCCAAAGGACTGGGGGAGCAGGGGGGAGACTTTGCGCTTTTTATGGAAGAATCACTGTTACCCACTTCATTATGGGAAGCAAAACACGTCAGGAGTGAAGTCTTAAGACTTTTCGACTGGACCAGCTGCCAACACTTGTTAACAGAGAGAAGTCACTTTGGAAAGACCAATGTAATTAGACATTTGTAAAGGCTTCACTGGATGGGAATGGTTCCATTTATCACCACTATGCATACTTTAATTTCATGAGCTGCCTAAAGAAGGCAATTTAGTCTGTTCTCACTTTAAAAGATGCTGGTAGATTCAAAGCAATTTTGTTTCAGGCACTTTGTGGAAGTGATGCTAAAGTGGCCATGGAGCAGCCCTAGTTCGAGTTATTCCTCTGCTGACAATAAATACATCACTTCTTTAAGATCCTTTAAAGAGAGAGAAAGAGAAATCAGAATCTGCTGCACATATTTCAAATCAATATGGGAATGTTTGGCTGAGTGTGACTGCAACATTGCAGTATATATTTATTAATTAATGACAAATTGAACATTTTTGCCACCTTGTAATCAATTTCCAAGTTATAGGCAATACTATAATGCCAATTTGTAGCATAGTCTATCACTTGGTAGTGTAAATGTGCCCTTAATACAATCTGAGTTGAACAGAAATACAACCCCATCAGAAAATTTTCTATAATCCTTCTGAAATCTCTGAACATTTCTCATCACTAAACTTCCAAAGTCAATTTAACACTTGAAGTGTTGGACATTTTATAATTTTTACAAACCTGTTTAGCTAATGGTTGGGAAGGTTGAACTGAGGTGGAATCTTAAAATTCATGCAGGCTTCAGCTATGATGTAAAATATGAGCCTACCCAAGACAGCAAGAAGGTGGAAACTCTAATAGATGCATGGGAAGGCAATCCCTAACAACTGCCACTATTTCTCCTCTAGAATCCCCAGTGGGAACTATTATATATATTATCTCACAATGTCATTCTTGGCATTTTTCTAAGAAAATGAGGAGGCTCTGGGTGGGTTGTGAATTTTCATCTCTGACCAAGAATTGGCTGGTGAGTATGTTAACCTTCCCACCACCACCCTGCCATCTACCACTGCTAGATGTTTATTACATTTGAGAGACCTGTGGAGAATGCTTGGCTGAACATGCCTACATTGTCACAGTCAGTGATTAGTGGTGTCAGGGCACAAAGGGCTGGAGATGTGGGATATTTTGTTTATCTGGAGCAACAACATAACCTGTCATATACTGCTTGGGTTACCAGTTCCCTTTGAGTTTCATTGCAATCACCTCACCCAATTGGTTGGAGGGAAAATGGATTTTCCTAGGAAGAATGCATTGTTATCAAGCTATACATGTTGTAATCCAAAGTATTTTCGGATGATGTAGTCTTGAGTGGACAAGAAGGCTTTACAAAAGACCTATGCCAAATAGAGATGAAATACTACTGATTTTTTTCTTAGAACAGAGATGGGTGGGAGAAATCAGAAGAGCTCCCTAAATTTCTGGACTCTTCTGGTGGGTGTTATTGCTGGCACTGGTAAAGTCATACAAAGGGATCTTGTAGCATCTGTGAGACTAACTGTGAGAAAGAAATTATAGCATAAGCTTTTGTAGACTGTGGTGTGAAACACACCTGCATAAAAAGCTAGCTTCTAGGCATCTCGGGGGCATGGCATACAGACAACGCACGCCTCCAAGAAACCTGGAAGCTAGCTTCAAGACAAGCAGCCACACACATGTGGGCTGGCTTCTGAGAGCTCCAGTGGTACAACGTTTACAAGCTGCACACCACTGGAGAGACTTAAAGCTGGTTTCCATCTGTGGCAGCTAGGAAAAGGTCCCTTTACTACCCCTTGGTCTACTTTCTCAGATCCATGGATCTCCATGCCTTGGAGGCATTAGATTAATTCTGCAAAAGCATTATTCTACAACTTCTTTCAAAGGTGTTACAAGATTCTTTTGCATATTGATCTTCCAGAGTAACATGCTATGTCTCTGAATGGTGCAGACATATGCTTTAAAATTTACAACTGTATATTTACCATTGTCACATTATATTATTAATAATTGATTAGGTTTATTCTATGACTCATCTTGGCCCAACTATAATGAGGTAAATGTAAAGTCTCAGTGATTCAAAGAAGTGGTTTTAAGAATATTTTTCATTTCATCTTTGAAACTGTGTACTAGTGTCCTTTTGGGCTCCAGTGTTAGGCAGAAGTACTATAAACAAACTCTCATTTAGTTAAGCGGGATTTTTTAAAAAATAAAATATCTTTTTACAATGGTCAGTTTGTCTCAGTCTAATATATAACTTCTGTATTTTAAAAAGTGAGTATAGATGTTTACTATGAGAATAATCCACTATTAATATGAATGAGGATCCAGATTTTTTTTCCTCTTGGTAGCATTTTCCTCTATTAGTGCATCTAAACTTTTTACGTCCTGAAGCGCCACATGTTCCTGTAAGTGCATTTGAAACATTTACTTAGCATAATTTTACTATATAACTGTAGTAATCAGACAGAGAAAAATGCATTTTGTTTCCAGGACAACAAAAATAAAGGAAATTAAAAAGAATGGAAACAATTTACAGCTCTTTGAAAGCCACAGCAACAGAAGAAAAATATATGAGGGGGCAGTAACCAAAATTGAATAGAAAATTATATAGCTTATCAAAGCTTATTCTTTATTTCAAAAGAAGTGATGCCAAATAGTTATAATCCTCATATTTCACACACACACACACACTTACCAGAAATCCTCTGGAAAAAAGTAGGATTCCCCCACCATGGAAGAATATTATTTCAGTTTCTGGTTTTGTCTTTATTTTAGAGTTGCTAAATTCTATACTGTGTGTTCTGACACTTTGATCTTGTTTCTGGCCCAACATACTGGTATAGCTTTACCAAAAACAAAAAACAAAAAAATAATCGATGAGATTCAGCATTAGAGGAAGTGCTTTGGTCTAAGTGGTTCTTGGAAAGGTAGAAGAGAGGAGAGTAGAAGAGGGAGGGTTGAAAGGAGCTGGAACAGTAGAAGAGCACTTTCTGGAAGATGGAGTATATTGCATTTGTCTGCTTCTGAAACTACCAAAATATTCTGAAGAATATTCTTGATTAAATATGGTTTTAATATTTGTGCATGTATGCCTCTGAAAGCACGTAAAAACAAGAATATTTGGGGGATGTTCAAAAATGATAACCTGGTGACTCCATGTTTCTTGAAACTAAGGAAGTGTACCAGATGTTACAACTTTATAGCAGGCATTGATTTAGGATGGAGTGCTTTTGAACAGCGGGTTCCAGAGATTAGCAGCAATGCAGCTGCAATTTCAACCTTGGGCAAGTAGTTCAAGTGATACAGGGAGTCAAAAAATGGTTATACAAGACTACTAGTTCCAGCCACAGGACTAGTGTTGCCTTGCTTACAACCACTTTTATCTGTGTTCTTGTGCATGGCAAACTCTGTGTGTCCATGTCTGTGTATATGTATATGTATATGTATATGTATTGCCCCATTCAAATTAGTTTAATTTTTAAAATTCCAATTCCTTTCTGTTCTGCACCCCAAAGAAGTGGGTGGAGATTCATAAAATCTCATGTGAAAGTAAATCAAATGTTTTCAAAGATGCTGTAAATACAGTCCTCCCTCTGTTCTTGCGGTCTTCAGACTTGCGTCCCTCGCTTATGTGCGAGGGACAAACTGAGGGAGAATGAATGGGGTGCCAATGGAGATTGAATATAAGTTAAACTCTGTTTTCACGAGGGGGTCCAGAATGAACCCCCTGCAAAAAAGAGGGGCAACTGTATTCCCCCTCCTCCTCTTCCTTTTTATATGCAATGTTGGTGGAATTGCAGGTCATGTTTTGTTTAATGTGATACCCATGTTTCTGCTTTTAAAAGTTGTTGTTTCAAATATTATATAATTAAATTCCAAAAAGCAAACCTTGATTTTACCATTTTATATAAGAGACACCATTTTACTGTGCCATTGGAGATTATCACATTAGGGATGGGGTGTCATTGTCCCGTTGCTGTCCTGTCCTTCCCACCCAGTCTCAGGAAGAACTTTCACAAATGACCTGGCAGGGAAGAGTGAGTGAAAGTGATCACACAAACCACTTTCACTTGCAAGCATGCTGAACCCATCATTCAGCCACTCGGGAAGCACAAATGAAAGTGATAGTGCAAATCACTTTCACATGAAAGCAGGCTGAAAGGCACTTTCAGCCATCAGCTAAAAGTGCTTTCAGCTGTCATTTCCAGTCTTTTCCGCTCTACATGGGGCTACCCTTGTGCCTAACCCGGAAACTTCAATTGGTTCAGAATATGGCAGCCAGGCTTATCACAGGAACATCTAGAAGAGAGCATATAACGCCAGTGCTCAAAGCTCTCCACTGGCTGCCCATTAGTTTCCGGGCACAGTACAAGGTGTTGGTACTAACCTTTAAAGCCCTGCATGGCTCAGGCCCATCCTACCTTAAGGACCGCCTCTTCCCGTATGAACCGCCCCGCACACTTCGTTCCTCTGGGAGGAACCTACTGCAGCCGATGAAAACCAGGCTGTCCCAGACCTCTCAGAGGGCCTTTTCAGCTACTGCCCCTAAGCTCTGGAACGGCCTGCCGGACGAGATGCGTCTAATTACATCACTGGCTAGTTTCAAAAAGGCTTTAAAGACGCATCTTTTCCGGCAGGCCTTTCCCTGAAGGAGAGAATAAGTGAAACCCTTGCTCCCTGCTCTGAAAATATAAACAGCACTGGAAATTATTAGCGATCCTTTTACTTAATACTTACTTGAATCGATTTAATGCGGCCTTGCACACGGATTGTTCATGAAAATGCACTTTGTTTTAATAACTGCCGACCAATTTTAACTATGTTAATTTTAAACTGTCTAGATTTAATTCAGTTTTAAAGGGGGTGGTTGGGGTGGGATGTGATTGTTGTTTTTACTCTGTATCTTTTTATTCTGCTGTACCCCACTCCGAGTATTTATTAGAGGAGCGGGCTATAAATAAACTATTATTATTATTATTATTATTTTACAATAATGGAAGAACCCAGTATTACAACAGAGTTTATCACACAGGAGGAATTTCTCCCAATTTCAAATTGAGCCAATTCGAATTCACGTAAATTAGCTAGTTTAGCAAATTTACATGAAATCTAATTGCGTTCAGAATGACTTCCCATTGCCCAAAATTGCATTAGATACTCTTATACGCATTAAGGTAAAACCTATGGTTGCGTTTGGAATGACTTCCTTTTGCCCAAAATTGTGTGAGATACACTCATACGCAATTACATGAAACCCCATGATTGCATTCGGATTGACATTGCATTATACCCACAAATTCCGCTGTATGATAAACTCCAATGATGGCTGAAAGTGCTTTCAGCTGAAGCTGAAAGAGCTTTTCAGTCCACTTTCATGTAAAAGTGATTTGCACTATCACTTTCTCTCGGGTCATGGATGCGATAAGGACATGGGAGTGATCCTGTCCCTATCATCTCCCCATGTGAAAAATCTCCATTGTATGAAATTGGACTTGAGCATTCACAGATTTTGTATCCATGGGGGCTCCTGGAATCAAACACCAATGGATACCAAAGGCCCACTGTGTGTGTATATGTCTGTGTATATGTATATGCATATATGTACAGGTATAGATAGTTTGACAGCATCTTTTGATGGAAACTATGATGTCTAATCTTTCCAGAAGTCATCTGGTGGAACTAGTTGGACAATTTGTTTAGGAAATCTCTGAACATGAAGTCACCTGAACCACATCAATTTAAACTTTCAAAGTAATGAGATTGCAAACATGAGATTATAGAAAATTCATAAGCTATTTTAACCCCTGGAGTTCAGAATTACATTATTCAGGGAATATAATTAACTCTGTTGTATTACATTTTAAGTAGCAGGTTAAGAGATTTAGAACCAGTCGTTAGCATAAGCAGATATAGAGCAACAAATGTAGTAAGTTAACTGAAACCTTAGTAGACACTGAGTTATAAAGTAGGAATCTGGGAGGGAAACATTCTGTCATATCACAATAATTCAAACCATGAAATAGATACAAATGAGAGATTTTAAAAGATGAAAGCAGTAGGCAAAGCTAAACATAAAATGAGTCTTTTAAAAATAAATGGCAATGTCTCCATGGGGTAGCTCAGTTCCAAGTTCTATGAAGAAGTAGGGGAAAAAACAGAATCTCTTGCCATTATAATAAGATGACTGAATCATTTCTACACCCACACATACACATAGAATACAGATTTTTTTAAAAAAAAAATACTTCACACCGTAACTAAATGAGCTCATCTTGCTTTCTCATAATACAGGTTGAGTGTTGCTCATAAGAAATGCTTAGAACCAGAGGCATTTTGGACTCGGGGGTGGGCATGGGATTTTGGAATATTTATAAATACATTATGAGATATCTTGGAGATGGGACCCAAGTCTAAACACAAATTGCAATTATATTTCATATACACCTTATATATATAGTTTGAAGATAATTTTATACACAGTATTTTTATAATTTTGTGCATGAAAATAAATGTGTGTACACTGAATCATTAGGAAGCAAAGTTTTCACTATGTCAGCCACTCATGGGAAAAATTTTGGATTCTGGAGTATTTCAGATTTTGGATTTCTGGATAAGAGATATTCAACCTATTCTACAACTTGGAATCATCAACTAAAACTGACTGGCAAGTGCTTTGGGGAAGGTAAAAGGAAATACTTCTTGACACAGCACACAATTTAACTATGGAATTCACTTCTTGGTCCTTTTAAAAAATAAATTCAAGGCATTTCAATAGCTATTAGGGTGGCTGTACATTATCTTGAGTATCAGAAATAATATGCTTCTGCATATCAGTTGCTGGGAAACATGATCTTATCAGTCTTGCTAGTGAGAAGACTTCTCACAGGCTTCTGGTTGGCCATAGTGTAAACAGATGCTGGATTAAATGCTGTCTGATCTGGCATGGCTTCTCTTAAGATGTCCATAGTAGGCGACTAACCGATTTCAGGGATTTTTTTTTCCTGTGAAGGAGCTTGTTTTTTAAAAAATGACAGAAGGTAATAAGTTCATCTCCTTGTCAATCAGGGATATAAGGTAAATGTTCTAGCACCAATGGGATACAAAATGTCCTGTTGACAAGCAGCTGGCATAGCTTTGGAGAGCCCATCTGCTTACCACCTGTGATATCTGCCACAGCTGTGGAACAACTAGCAAGGCTTTCTAATGCTGTGGGAAGGGGATTCCTGGCATTGGGATGCACTGCTGTGCCTCTTACTCCATCTGCTAATGTCCATCCTGCCTAATAGGGATGGCCCTCTCTAGCACTTTCCAGGGGCAAGACAGACATGAATACTGCAAGGCTGCTTGTGAAGAGAGAAGCCAGGCAAGCTTAGCAATCACAGGTCAGGGAGTGTTGTGAAAGGACAGGAATAAGATCCAAACTAGAGTCAGATAGGGAATAGGGTGAGGGCAGTCAGAGATGAGGACAGTCGGCATTGATTTTAAGGAGTGGAAATTTGGAAAAAGTAGAAGGATGTACTTATTACAGTATGCCCGCATTATATGTGGGTGCGCCATATGCAGCTTTTAGCTTAGGCTGAAAGTTGCGCACCAGAAAAAGTAATGATGTGCGTGCTGCACCACATGCATGAGTTCCATTATTTTCAATGGGGCTTGAGCATTCACAGATTTTCCCTTATGCGGGGGGGGGGGGGGGGGAGGTCTGGAACAGAATCCAGCATAAGGGAAGGGCGCACTATACATATACAGTCAGCTTTCCATATCCACGGATTCTTTATCCATGGATTCACACATCCATGGCTTGAAAAGATTTTCAAAAAATATATAAATTCCAAAAAACAAACCTTGATTTTTGCCATTTAATATAAGGGACATCAATTTTACTATCCACTGTAATTAATGGGACTTGAGCATCCATGGATTTTCATATCCACAGTGGCGTTGGGGAACCAAACCCCAGCAGATACCAAGGGCCAACATATATACACACACACACATGAGAGAGAGTGTGTATATAGTTTTTATTTTCTACAACTGTGTGTGACTGTTTACAATTAAGAACTAAAAGGAAAGACAGATCATGCTTCACCACATTGAGCCCCATTGATCAGCACTGATCAGTGTAGTAGTAATCACCTTGAGGCCTATGTACTAGATCTAGAAAGAGAGCTTAAGGGTTAAAGGGCAAAATGAGTGATCAGAGCACAAGCTGGAACTATGGGGATGGTCTGGAGAGGGATTCCACCACATTGCTCAATTTAGGAATAATTTTGCCCATAAGATATTATTATGCATCATTAATAATATTTCCTAGACTATACAAAGTATTGGTGTACTCAAGAAATAGTATACTTGCTATTACTAATGAGTAATCACTATTCACTTTTTCAAATTTTCATATAGATCTTATGACAACTCCCGACAGTATTGCTTGTCTTCCTGTTCCAGATTCCAATTTATAAACTCATTTCCTGCATCTTTGTAAATTCTGTGGTACTCAGAGTGGCAGGAAGGAAATTCACCCACCAACAGGAAACAAGGTACAATAAGGATATAGTTATAAAACATTAAAATGATCAAGAACAGGTTTTTAAAAACTGCAAAAGTACGATGAATTACAGATGTTAATAATACTGGCGGAGATGAATTGTTACAATCAGCCATCATTTGTGTAGCTTCACTTCCAAATCAGCAGCATCCACATTTCTAGATTAAATATACATCTGAAATGATCAGCTTCCTAAAACTGATGTGTGAGCACATGCAAATTACTCTGCTAAACCTCAGAGAAATCTGAATGTGAAGTATTGTAAAGCACAGCTCACACAATCCTCTTGACAACCAAGTTAACTCAAGTACTTGGATTATATTATCATGGAAGTCAAAGGGGATGAATTGGCTTAAATTCTAGTAATTCATTGTAATCACGTTATGAAGGCCGGAGATAGCTGAATTACATCCTGTGAGGAATTTCTACAATCCCTTTGTTTTGATCTAGAAGTACTTCACAAGAGAGAGGGAGAAAATTATAAAGGCTGATCTTAATATTTATCAGTTAGTTACAGCAGGATAAATGTTTGAACTGAAATGTGAATGAGTTGTGTACAGTCTCAGTCCAAAGGCCCTCATGCACAGAGCAAATGTTATGGCTGGCACTGTATATTTGGTGTTTCCCTTTTCAAAGAGAGAAGGAAAAAAATGCCACAATTCCACCAGCCATTGTTTCAGCTGGTAGTTGATACTTTCAGACCTGCTTCCTGAGGCTCAGTTCATGAGGCTCAGTTCAGAGAAGAAAACCTCACACATCATTATATGTTCTGGTATGGATGTGTCCTTTTCTCCTATTTGCAGCCTCATTGCTCAAAAGTTAATACAGAAAGCCTTTCTATGTGACATTTCCTACTACACAGTGATTCATTCTGCTTTAACTGCCATGGCTGCATTCTAGGGAATCCTGAGATTTGTAGTTTGGGGAGGTACTGGAAGAACTGTCTGACTGAGAATTCTAAATGCCACTCCTTAAACTGCAAATCCCAGGACTCCATAGGCTATTACCATAGCATTTAAAGTGGAGCCATAGGGCTATAATTGTGTAGTGTGGAAGTGTATGTAGAAAGAGTTTTTGTCTCTTTTCTTCCATAGTGCATAAAATCTTTGGATGCACATGAAACTGCCAGTGCTTGTTGTGTGCTGCATTCAAGTTGTTTCTGACTTATGGTGATCCTACGGCAAGGCTATCATGGGATTTTCTTGCCAAGATTTGTTCAGAGGAAGTTTGTCATTGCCTTCCCTTGAGGCTGAGAGAGTGTGACTTACTGGTCACCCAGTGAGTTTAATGGCTGAGAAGGGAATCAAGCCTTGATATCCAGAGTTTCAGTCCAATACTCAAACCACTATGCCATACTGGCTCCTATGAAGCTGCCAGACCATTGGCTAATAATTCTGTCTACAATTTTCTATAGGCAAGAGCACTCTGAATTCTAAGACCAGTTTTTCTAGCTTCAAGACATTTTAAATTAGTGTTTCCTATAGACAAGACATTCACAGGTAAAATATGGGGCTATAGTCCTAACCCTTCTCTCTCTCTCTCTCTCTCTCTCTCTCTCTCTCTCTCTCTGCCTTCATATAAAGATTGCATTTGGTGAATCAGAGCACATGTTTCTAATGTGTTTGGGCTAAGCTGAAGAGGCAAATAAAGAACTGGCCTGTGCCTGTAGCCTATCATGTAGTTTACACAAACTTTCTTTTTGGGATGTGTCTATATATGTGCCTTCAAGTTGCCTGTCAACTTATTGTGACCCCCTGAATTTCATAGGGTTTTCTTAGGCAAGGAAAATTCCTTCCTCTGAAATATAGCCTACGGCACCTGGCATTCATTGACTGTTTCCCATCCAAGTCCTAACCAGAGCTGACCCTGGTTAGTTTCCAAGATCAAATGGATTTTAAAACTCTTAAAAGTATAGTAGGATCTATTTGGGCAGCAGCAGTCCTCACCTAATTTTTTTTTAAATAGAAAAGGCATTGTAACAGTGGGAGAAGGGTGACCAGACATCTTCCTTTTCCAGGGAATGTCCTACATTTCAACTTTCTGTCCAGGAGGAATTCCAAAATGTCTTTCATTTGGATCATGACTAAGAAGCATGAATTTATATTTATATAAGTGTTTGTAGCTTTTAGTTTTGCAATGTTTTACATTTTTCTTGAATGTGCTGCATTTTGTGATCCCATGTCTTCCTTTGCAGTTATGACAGCTGGTCACCCTGAGTGGAAGAAATGGACTGTGGGGCAGAGGTATACTCAATTCCCACCCAAGACTAGGCTAGTGGAGCTGAACTCCTCTAAAATGATCAGGCAGACTGGTCCACCAAGATATGTAGTTGAGCTTCCTAAGGAATTATCAATCAGATGCATACTAAATAAGCAAGTGTGCGTGCACGCACACACATGCACACACAAATATTAAGAAATCTATTCTAAGTGAGCCCTCCCAGGAATGACGAAAGCTACATGCAACCTTTCCTATGTGCACTTATCTGAGAGAAAGTTACATGGAATGCATGGAAAGTACATACAGTATTGTGCTTGTAAGAGACTAAGAGGGATTGAATGATAGTGAATAGGAGAAACAATTTGCCCTCACTGTACCTTACACTTAGTTCTTTACACTTCAAGACTGGCAAGTATTCATGTTTTCTTTTAGAGTATTATGTGTTCAATCCTGTATCATCCAACATATCTCACCATGTGAAGTCTCACCAAAGTGGAAAAGCTTGGTACTATCACTTCTCATGATCTAGACATTATACTCCTGGTGATGTAGCCTAGAATTGCATTGGCATTTTTGCCTGCCACTATTCACTGTTGACTAAACAGGAATGTGCAAAAGAAGGATGAATAGAGGAATGATATAGAGCAGGGAATAGAATAGAATAGTGCTTGGAATTATGTCACTTGAGAAAGCTAGTTAGAGATGGAAACTAGAAACTCTGTTGTACTTGTAAGTATGTACTTTTAAAACTGATGGAACAATATATACTTTAAAAACATTTCAAAAGCCATTTTCTTACAATTCCTTGCAATTTATTTGTTTTTGTTTTCTTTTTAAAATTGCATTCAGTAACTGAGTCAGATCAATTTTTATGGTTATAAAGTTGATTTACTATTTTATCTCTGAAAGGTAGTGAGGAAGAATCTATGATGGATGGTGCTCCAGTATAATCAATTAATTATAAACGAAGATAAAGAGGTGGTGTTATTAACTTGGGAATGGTAACAGATTACACATCAGAAAATGTGCCTCCCAATAGAACAGCAAAACTAATTCAGAAACCTGAAAGTGGGGTTTGTGATCTATTTCCCACCATGTAATTTATATTCAGAGAGGAAGGTGAAAAACTGAAGATCAGGCTCTTCTTCTGATATAGTATTTGTCTACACCTGCATGTGTTTGGTACAATATGTGGGTTTGTAAAATATGGCATTTGCTGAAGAAATATTTTATGACTTAGAGAGTTGCACAAGTACGTAAGGCAGACCCTCCTGAATAAGACCAAGGGGAGCTGGCTCCTATTCTTGCTTCCAGAAACTAGTAATTCCAGGAACTGGTAATTCACATAACCAGGTAATTCAGAGGCATACATCAGAGGCATTCATCTTCCATTAAATAACTCAATCCTTCCTTTTAAATTTATTCAGATCAGGGGACAACACCACAGCTTGAATTCGCCTATAACATGGTTACAACTTTGTGAGCTGTTTGTGCATATACAACGATGATGAAAACATTCAAGGAGTTGTAGATGTTGGCAACCCATGTTTCAGAACCATAGAGGAGAATGGACAGTACAATGGCTGTGTACACACTAATTTTTGTGCTTCGTCTCAGGTGTATGTTACTCCAGACTCTTTTGTGAAGCCTTCTGAATGCACTGTATGCCTTTGCTAATCTGTGATCGATCTCTTTATCAGTCTTGGGGTCTGAGGAGATGATACTTCACGGGTAGGTGAACTGGTGAACAGACTTAAGCACAGATTTGCCTATGGTGACGTGGGGATGATAGTGCTCTTCCTGTAGTGCAGGCTGGTAGAGAACTTCCGTTTTCTTCAAACTGACTTCCAGCCCAAACAGCTCTGCAGCCGTTGCAAAGCAGGATGTTAGGCACTGCAGAGCTGCTTCTGTATGGGCAGCATCGTCAGCAAAAAGCAGCTCACGGGCTAGATAGTTTAGAGTCTTTGTGCAAGCCTTCAGATGGCTTAAGTTAAACAAGCTACCATCAGTACGGTAACATATATAGATGCCATCTTCTTCTTTGAGGTCTGCCATAGCCCTTTGGAGCATCATGCTGAAGAAGATTGTAAATACAGCTGGAGCGAGAACACAACTATATGACAAATGTTGCTGTCCTTGAGCAAGCAGGGATCACCAGCATTGAGGCCATGCTATTGAAAATGCAGCTGTGCTGGGCAGGGCATATATTTAGGATGGAGTACCACCGCATCCCAAAAATAGTACTCTATGGTAAACTCACCATGGGTCAGGTAAGAGGGGTGCCCCAAAGAAGAGATACAAAGACTGAAACAACATCTCAAGCTCGGCCAAATTGATCACCAACAGTGGTCTGCCCCTGGCCTCACATCAGGAGGCATGAAGATGCACCATCCACAATGCTACAGCCTCTTTTGAGAACTCACGCCGAACGAGTCTTGAAGAGAAACAACAACGCAGAAAAAAACACAACTTGGAAACATCACCCAAGGAGACTTTCTGCTGTGCTTTATGTAACTGGACTAGTTTATCTTGGATCGGCCTTTTTAGTCATCAACACGCTTGTAGAAAGCGTGGGATGAGTCCTTCCTGAATCTTCGTTAGCTAAGAAAAGCCAGAGAGAGAGGTATTTCTTTATTGTGACTCTCCCATTCTTCAGCCTCATGGGATGACCATTGTATATTTACTAGTAGAAGTGAGGAAGAACACCCTTTTTCTGTCCATGTCTCCTACATTATTCACAGCTACAAGTCTCCTGGGAGCTAGCATAGTATAGAGGTTTGAGCATTGGACTACAACTCTGGAGACCAGCTTTTGAATCCCTGTTTGACTACGGAAATTTACTGGGTGACCTTGGGTGAGTCACACATGCTTAACCTCAGAAAATTCCATGATAGGGCTTTGCCTTAGGGTTGCCATAAGTCAGAAATGAATTGAATCACAATGAGTCTCTTATCATGTCTTCATTTAATTGCATTTTTTCTTAAACTTAAGCAGCTCCAGGTATTATGGAACTTATTGCACCGACTTTTAACCCAGCTGCTCCCCAATGGGATATAGTTGGGTTGTGGGATGCAGTCAGGAATTAACACATGGAAAATGCTGCTGATGCCACTAGGTGACTGCATCCTGGATGAATCATGGCTCCCAGCCATGCTCAGCAGGCTGATTTGCAAACATGGAAAGCTCCAGTGTTCGCAAATGGACCAGCTGACTACGACTGGGAGCCAGGATGCAGTTGCGCAGTGACATTGGCAGCATTTTCCATGCGATAATTCCCGACTGCATCCCATAAGTGACTGTATCATGGAAGGGGTAAGTCATTCTTTTTGACCATGCAATAAGCTTCTATAACTCTTTCTCTGGAATTGCTGCAGGACCTGATGATTTTAGCTGCTCTTTTCTCACATATCCAGTTCTTAAAATACCTTTTTGAGTTGTTGTGACAACCAGAACTGTAGGTAGTATTCCAAGTGTGGTCACATAGAGACATATATATATATGTATAAATGTTCATATAAAGTAATTGTGCTATTTGCAATTTTATTTTTGATCTCTCTTCTCATGATCTATAGCATGGGATTTGCCTTCATTTCAGCTGCCACAGAAGCCGCCATAGCTTACTTTTAATCTAAATTGAGGAATTTGCTATTATTGTATAATGTTTTTGGGAGCATAAGGGACTATGGTCTCCTGTCATTACTGTATTATTACTGTCCTAGTATTTGTATTGAACAGTATTTTTTTTTCTGCTAGGGGAGAGTGTTATTATTATGTAATGTTTTGGAACTATGTGGGACTATGGTCTCCTGCTGCTATTGTATTATTATTGTCCTAGTATTTGTATTGAAGTGTATTTCTTGATGATAGGGGAAAGTTAATATTTGTTAGTTAGATTAAATATGTTAGGGTATATTTTAATTTATTATGTTGATACTGTGGATTTTGTTCTTTCCTTGCTTTAGACTTAAGTTTATGTTTTGTATTCTGGTTTATGTTTACTGCATGATTAATTTTTGTATCTAATATTCTTGTTGTAATCTGCTTTGATTCTGTGAGGAAAAAGCAGAATAAAAATAAATCATTATTAGTATTGTATTATTATATTACATTAATTTAAGTTCAAATACTTAATTGCTACTTCTACATTGGAAGGGAAATAAAATTGCTATATGGTTTCAGTCCCATGGAGTATTCAGAGAGAAAGCCAGACTCAGACTGGAGCACAGAAGAGACAGTAGCAAACCAATTCAAAGGATCAAATAATTAAGATAGTATACAAGGTGAAGCTAAATATTAGATGAGTTTCCTACAAAGCTTCAATAAGACCAGGAAGTAGCTGGAAGATACCAGTGGGAATAACTCAGATCAGCAGGTCAGAGTATCAGTTAATCAGGAATCTAAGGAATGCTGAAAGTGAGGAATGAGATGGGTGAAAACTGTATTATTCTCAGCACTGGCCTCTGAAGCTAACAAAATTCTTTTTCAACTGCGTCTGGGAGATCTTACACACTTGCAGATTTTAAAGAAAGTCTGTTCCTGCACTTTGTAATGTGCTTTAACCTAGGCCTGATATTATGTACCTTCAAATGCCAATCTCTTTAACCCCCTCATACACATTTAGGCAATTGTTTTTATTGCAGGGGAGGGATTGCTGAAGACCTATACTTGATGTGCTTAAATTATATAAATGTCCGTCTTCCAGCTGCTTTCCAGCAAACCCCTCAAGAACATGTGTGGTGGAAAGAAGCATGAAAAGTGGCCCTTAGCACTGATCTGTAAAAGTACTATGTAAGTGATTCATAACTACTTAGGTCATTTTATGGGCAGATATGTGAATACATTTTCAACTACTATGAAGATGCTCCCAGAAATAGTCAGATGTTAGTATTCTGAATGTTTGATTATCCTTCATGCTTTGATTGATGTTCTGCAGCCACATTTATTGTAAGAGTTGCTTGATAGCTTCTACTTGACTATGAGGAAAGAATAACAAATTACCAAGAATATATTGGCTAACATGTGTAACGCTTGGTTTCTGACACATAGAATGGCCTGTATTCTTCTACATTTGCTGAGAAAAAAAATTACATGGCTTAGCAAAGCTACTTTTGATCACAATGTGAAAAGAATTTCAGCTGTTCCGTCTCCTTAATTGGATTTGTAATGCATTTGCAAATGGAGCAGTACCTTTCGCTCCACTACAAGAATATGCCAAGGTTTAAAAACAATACAGCTGAATGCATTTACAGAATGTACTGAATGTTGCCAGGGGACATTTGAACATTTCCTATGGGGAATGTTAAACAATGCTTATTTGTACAGAGAGGCTAAAAGGATAGGTCTAGGAGGGTACAATTCCTTCTCATCCTCATCCTGTTCAATCACAGCACTCAAGCATATGTTTTATATTAAAGATTATTTTCACTGTATGCATTGGGATGAATGACCTATGGAAGGCAACTTCTAACCAGGAGAAGAGGGTGTAATTTTCCCCTCACCGGAACAAGGCAAGTATGCATATCAAAAAAATAAAATAAAATAAAATAAAAATCTAAATCCAACAGGTTAGTACCAGGTAAGGTAATAAGGGTCTGCCAAATGAGGAGGCCCACAAGAAGACATGGCATCACATCTAACAGCTGATAATGTTCACAAAATAGGTATGACTGTAGTATGGTTAACTTGATTCTTGAAAGGTCGGCCTCCTCGTTTGCCCAAAGAATTTAAAAGATAGTTTGCTGAGTAGAAGATCAACATAGACCACACCATGGTTGAATTTAAATATGCATTCCTAGAAAGATAGTATGGCTGATTATGTGGATGGATGGTATGTGAGATGACTCTGATGTGGCTCAATAGCCAAAATGCAGGAAGGCTGAAGAATTTTTGGGTTCAGTGGGAATCACTTAACAATGCTCCAAAATGGACTTGTCACTTGTTGGCACAAAATGTCATCCACACCTAGAAACTTGCAGACATTTCATGAAAGACAGAGTTTTATGTTTGATGCAGAAAACAGTAGCACCATACCAAAAATGGAGGGGTAGAAGGTTTCAGGACCCTCAAAAGCGTGTCTCTGTTTGGGGATTTATTTATTTATTTATTTATTTATTTATTTATGAAAAAGGGGGAGCAGTTGACAGAGCTGTGATATTGCCATGGCAACCAGACCAACATTTTATTCTGGCTTGTCAAGATAGAAATGTCTCATCACAGCAGATTAGGAAAAGATGGCTGTGAATCACCACTGTGTTTGCATAATTGAAAATTAGGCTTTGAGAAGTAGGGGAGGGCTCTCAAAATCCTCCATTCATTTTTGTGGGTCCTACAGAAAATCTATCAACAGACTTTGGTTAGTAATTTGCATAATGTAACTTTAAACCATGTCCTTGAAGGAAAGGAAGACAAGCTTTCCAGACATCATTTACAGTATGAGAAGCAAGAGATGTTTGAAGAAGATTCAGCCATATTCCATAGGATATAAGCAGGAGAATTTGCTTTTATAGGTTGCAATCATAGCCATCAAGTTAGATGGCTTTAAAATAAAAGACAACTCCATGGAGCTTAGAAGTTCTCAGTGGCTATGAGCTATAATGAGTATATGCTTCCTCCAGGATCAAAGGCACTATGCTTCAAAATATCAGTTGCTGGGGTGCTAACCAAATTGCAGGGAGAAGAGGGCACCCACTTATTGAATTGGAAAATTAATTTAGGAAAAATAGGGAAGTTAATTTAGCTTTCTAGGAAGCAGTGAGAGGACTGGGGTAACTCTAGCCAGGCTGTACATATATCTGTTCCAAACCTAGAACTTCAGAGGCAGGTTCCAAATTAGTTAGTTTTATTTATAACAACAAGGGAAAACCAACTTTTATTCAATGGCACTCACTCACAAAAATTTGCAAGAACAATGTAAAAGGTGGGAGCTGGATAGCAATTCAGAGGGTAGGGCAATATGTCCCAATGAGTCCAACAATCCTCTAGAGAACACTGGAGCATTTTCACCATGTTTGGGGGCTTTCCATTTTGGGCCCAAGAGAGGCCATTTCTAAGAACAGGAAGTGAATGGAAGTAACTCCCTGTTCACTTCATGTTTCAAATAAGGTATCTCTTGGGCCTAAATTGGCCCAGGAGGACACAAACTGTGATAGGAATTCCCCTTACATCTCCTAGAGATTATTTGGAGGCAATTTTAAAAATAAAAAGGGGGGGGGGGGAAGAAAAGGGAAAAAGTGTTTGATTCCTGGGAGCCCAGAGGACCACCAAACATGGTGGGAATCTTCTCCAAATCATCTTAAAAGCTCCCTGGTGGCTTTGGTTCCCACAGAAACAGTACAGGGGCCACATGTGGTCCCTAGGCTGTACTTGGCCCATTGCTGTCCTACTCCAAATCAATCCAGAGTGACTAAACTGAGCCTACTGTGGGCATACCATGAGATGGCATGATGTAATGCTAGGAAAGCGGAAGGCTGTAGGAAAAAAGGAAGACCACATAGATGGCACAGTGAAGAATGTAGAACAGAAGAAGATCCAATCATTTGTAAAGGGCAGATTACTATGGAAACCTTGAACTGCCAAACAACCAAATAAACAGGAATAAACAAAAAGGTCCAAGAACAATTATCATCAGAAGCCAAAATTAGTAACTGAGGCTATCACTATGACCCAAAGAAAAATGACAATGCTCAAGACAATGGAAGATAGTAGGAAAAGAGGAAGATCACATAATAGATGGATTAACGTAATAAACAAATCCATGGCCCACGTTTTATAGGTCACTATAAGCTGAAGCTGGCTTGCTGGAAAACTACAACAAATACTTGTGGATATCCCAGTAATCTTCCCTAAGGTCACTCCATTTTCTCTAGCAGTACGCATTTCTTGTGGAAAGAAACTATGGAACCTCTCCTTCAAAACTTGTGTGAAATCAGTGAAGAGGAATTTTTCCACGATTCAAAAATATCATGTGGTGTTTTCAGCCTGTCAACACCACAACCTAAAGAAATAACCAGTAGGCAAATAAAATTATGATAAAGATGTGTGGGAGATTGGAAGAGACAAACAATGTAGCTAAATATCTAATTTAAAATATCCTCCCTCCAAATCTATAACCCTGGACTGAGAGACTCCAAAGTATCCATGAAAATGGTGAACCCATGCGTTCAATATGTGAATTATAAGTTCATAAGCTGAAAATGTGGCCAAAACTAAGTGGGACTTATTTTTTTTAAAAGCATCATACCACCACAAGGGCCAAAGACGGAAGAGATTGCTGGTGTCAGAAACTGATAACATATCTTCAACACTGCTGTTAAACTTTTGAGTTTCTTCATAAAATTGTACCAATGTCTTATGCCTATTTGGACAAAAGGTGTAAAGAGATTCCCTATATGCTGCAGTTATGTATTTGTGGCTTTAGGGAGGTGGAAGATGTCGTTCATTATTTACTAAGCTGCTCATGAGACACTGACCCAAGGACTCACTTCCTGTGAGATCTTTCTGGGAGAAAGAGCTGATTGAATGTGAGTGAGAGTTGACTCAGGAGTAATGAAGATCACTTCTTCAAGATCACCCCTGCCCCCCCCCCCCCAAAGGACTGGCTGTAAATTGTTAGAGATGTCAGCAGTGAAATAAAGTGGGTACCAGTTGTCTTAGTTCAGATTGTCAGTATTGACCTATAGCAAAAGATTCAGTTTTGTTCCGTTAGTTCCTGCCTTTTAGGTGAATTTCTTGTCATACACAAGTAAATGTTTTTGTTTACCATTGCTTTATTTTAGCAAGTATATTGTATTAATATAGGCCATCATCCTGTAGATGGAATTACGACAATGGGTTTCCACTGTTATAACTATAACTGATTATTCCACTTCAGAAAAATCCCAATTTTCTGCCGGACAGCACCTAATCAGAAGAGCTTCCAAGGCAACTGCAGACTGGAGAATTGGGAAACGGCACCTGTAGCATTCTCCTGGTCACAGGCCATATCAAGAACAGGTACTTGGCTAACAAAATGTAAAAAAAACCTTTTGATCCACTAAACTGAAAAGGATTTCAGTTTACCTTACTCTGGGAAGGAGGGTGAAAATGACAAAATGAGGCTTAAAGGAATGCCTTCTGAGTGTGCCTATTAAGGGAAGAAATGTTATTGGCAAGGGAGGAGTTGCAACTAGGCTTGCAGTTCCAGACCTGATTTGCAGTATGGTCCTATGTGCATCATCAGGGAGATAACAATGGCAGTGGTCTTCACCATCATGGGATGCCAAAATGAAATACTTCTTGAGAAATGTGATCTGGGGCATGCCTTGCCCTACATCCCTGTTTTATTCCAGCTGGGTAGGCAATATGACTAACCATCCTACCTCAGATTTCACAATCACTCTAGCCATCAGTTGATTACTGGGATCTGGGAGGTATTTTCTTACGATGCCAAGCAGTTGGCTTTTTTCTTTTTTTTTTTTTCTTTTTTTTGGTATTGCCAACCATGTTAGTTCCAGCATCCTTACAGCATTTTTATATGTATTGTTTGTCTTTCAATATATAGTCTGTCTTTCAGTATGTATAATACATGATTTTATATTCTCTGACCTTTGGTGTCTATGGGTAGGGAGGAAGATTTTGTCAAAATGTCATAACTAGTAAAAGTGGAGTCAACAGATTTTGGACAATTGCTGGGGAAAGAGAATCACCCTTCACTTTATCAAGTTAACTTTATCAAGGTAACTTTGCATATATATATATATATATATATATATATATAATTTTGGCACTGAATATAGTTTTTAATTATATTGATATTTTATTGCTGTAACTTTGTTAATTAACTACATAAAAATCCTGTTAACAAATAATAATAAAGTAAGATTTTAGAGCTAAAAGTATCATGGGAATGATTTATAAATAAGTATGTGGTGCTATCATTCATACTAATGCTGCAGAAGTTAATCACATACCATAGTAAGGTGTCTGGGTTTAAAATCAATTACACCTAGTCGGAAATCATTGTACCAGTCAATGAACTTCATAAAATAAGGAGACTATAAAATCCTTGTTTAAGAACAAATGGATAGGCAGTGTGTGGAAACATCTTGGGGTACACGTTATGCTTAACAACATGGACCTTGTCCAAAATAATCATAGTGAGTTGATGGATTTCATCCAAAGGCAGTTTAAAAAGTGGGGGAACATATTAAGCTTGATGGGAATACAGCCACTCAAAATGATTGCTTTACCCAGGCTATTATTTTATATCCAGACAGTACCAGAGGCAATTCCAAGCAAGATTCTCAGGAAAAGTTCACTGTTAATTTGACTGATGTATTAGGAACAGAGAAAGAGCAAAGAGAGCATCGGCTGAGTTTCATAGGCCAAAGGCCAAAGGGGAAATAGATGTTCCACCCTCCAGTAATATAGTGAAACATCATTATCCTGTCATACTCAGTAGCTTGTAAAAGGAAATTATCAGAAGGGGGTAAAAGCCAGAGTAAATGGCATATTCCCAGCATAATCATACAATCACACTGAAGATTTTCAGACTACGTCGCGCTCATCCAGGACTTATCCCATGAAGATACAGGAATACTCCAGGAACAAATCATTCACGGAGAAGTCCCATACTGTAGGACTTAGACAATGCTTAGACAATACGTACATTACATATGTCTCCTAGAGCAGGGATGGGCAACTATGTGGATGCCAGGGAAAAATTTCTCCCCCAGACCTTCCTGAATACTTCCCTTCAGCAAGGCCAAATATCATCATTTTCCTCTGAAATCCTTCTCAGAATGTGACTTCCTTCCTGTCACCATTTTGAAAAGGATTGCATTGAGGGAAGCGTGAGGTTCTGGAGGTGTTTATGGGGTGGGGGCATTTTCAAGTGTTTTCACGCCTTGGGGAGTGCTTTCTGTATGGCTGTGGAACAAAAATTGCCCATAAATCACTCCAATTTTTTTTGAAATGACTGAGTGGGTAGGCCATAGATTGTATTATGCCCACCCCTGTCCTAGAGGGAATATTTTGGACAGGTAAAATTTGCAAACCGTACACCTTTATGGAGAATCCACTTTTAAGCTTCCAGTGGGAATAGATGGAGGAAAGTTCTTTCTATATATTACAATGATGGTTGATAATGATGATAAATATACAGCTTTTTTACTTATCATAGGGACATACAGATAACAGATTTCATGATTTACATGATTCAATGTTCTTCAAGGGTAATCCTTCTAAACTAAACAATGTGTGCAATCCAAATAGTATCTTTGTGAGTATGACATAATTAGAAAACTGAAAGATTCTTTGATCCAACATGTGGTACTCTTTTAGCACTTGAGCACTTGATAGTAATGAACGTATTTATTTCAAAGATACTGTTTCTTCAAGAAACTGTTTGTTTGAGAAGACTAAGAAAATGTGTGTATGCTACAAATTAGGAAGAATATGAAAGGGAAACACTAGGTAAAGACAAAGAAAGTAGAATTTCTCTCTGTTAAATTTGCTTTCTAACAATATAATACAATGGTCCCTCCACATTCGCTGAGGCCAGTGGATCAAAAACAGGTGCTTTGGACTTCAGCTCCCACAAACTCCAGCTCTCTTGACCAAAGATCATAGATGCTGGGTGCTGAAATCCAAAATATCTAGCTGAGAATCACTGTTCTAAACCACATAGTTTTGTGTGCAGGCTTAAACGTTTTAAATCTGCAATCGTTTAGATAGTACCACTGAATCGAAATGTAGTTTTACTGGTTATTTTAAACAGCATTTGAAGGTCTTTTTATATCTCCCTGACTATCCAGAATCCACCAGGCTAGCATGGCCAGCATCTATCAAGATGCCGCTATTTTGGGAATTGTGATCTGAAAAAGTAACTTTTTCAGGCTGTTTTTTTGTTTAAAAAAAATTGTTGAATAACAAAGAGATTCCAACCATATTCAATGATTTGTGTGTTGTTTATAGCAACAAAGCTTTAGCTAGCCTCAGCTTGGCTATGTTATGCCATACTGTCAAATAAAGTTTGGTTTGCAAGCATTATGAAACAGTCATTAGAGATACTAGTTGAGTCCCCCTTACTCCAGAATTCCAAAATTGGATATATTCCAAAAACTGAAACTTTTTCACGGACGGCTGTGATGGTGACACCTTTGCTTTCTGGGGGTTCTGGGGAGATAGAAAACTTTTCTCATTATTCATTATACTGACCATTATATAGTGGGTCCCTTCTGGGAAAAGGGTGGCATACAAATGAAATACATAAATAATAGTGACCCTAAGATGTATTTCTTGGGAGGCCTCTTGATATCAAATGTGGGATGGATATTGCCTGATATTATTTGTGACCTGTTGGCAGATCATTCTTAATCCATTACACTCAAGGCAGCAGCAGCCCAACAGATCCACTACAAATCCCGTAATAACTGAGGATTGCAAAGAGGATCAATTGTTATAGTTGCCATTATTATTGTCAATCTGAACATACCTTTTCTCCAATAACTTCTGATTTTGTTCTTTCATTTCTGACCTACTTTGTTATTCCATTGTCACACAACTATGTCAGTAATATTTGTTTAGATATATTGCATTATCAAGAGTGTTTTGCGATGAACATTGTGCCACAGACAAATAAAATATTCTGGACATTTGTTCTCTTCTTTGTTGTCTTTTCTAATATCTCCTCTTTGGTTATTGATTATTTTGTTTGTGGTCTCAACTGCCTTCTTTTTTTAACAAAACCAAAGCAAGAGAGAGAGGCTAGTATAAATTTGTAGTGTAGCCTATATACACACCCCAATTCCACATGAGTAAAAAAAAAAATTGAAATTAAACTGTCTACATTGTTGAAATTACACCATTAACCACACTGGGATTTTTTTTTAACCATTACCATCCTCCACAGACAAATATCTCTGGACATCTATTTGGGTTTAATATAATATCCAGAAAATGAATTCTTTTCATCTTGCTGACTCTTCTGTCCCTTTTGGACTTAGGGGAGGAGATAGAGAGCTGGTCCTAGTTAGTATATTATCTGAACCATATTGCAAAAACACTTGGATTGTTTTGAAAAATGGAGCACAAGCTGGTTATTCTGCTCCTTTTAGTTCCCTGTGTTTAACCTCCTTACATTTCTGGCTGTCTGATTCATATTTTTAGCTAAACATCTTGGTATAGTAAGGTGAGGGAAGGTGATAGATTTGCTCTGGGGCCCATTTATTCGTCTCTTTGAAGATCCATGGTATCTGTAGAACTCTCTTTCAGCACCACATTTCAAATCATTTGATTTTCCTTTTGTGAGCTTTCTTCGCTGTCCAGATTTCACAACCGTATTTAGAAACTGGAACTATTATGGCATACATGATTCGTGGTATTTAATGATATATCTTTAGTAGCTTTGGTAAGCTCTAGCAAATCATACAAAATTGAGAGACAAGTCTTCCATAAACAGAAGAGTATGGGATGTTGTAGTTAGAGGGGCTGAAATGTGGTCTTGGTGTGCTCATTGTCTCACAACATCACATACCTCACAGGATTATTTCGAGGCCTGGTGATAAAAAATGAGAAGGATAATGCATGTTATCCTGCGCTCCTGGGAGAAAAAGGTAGAATACAAATGTAACAAATATATTACATAAATATTGTTGAGAATGAACTGAAATTTAACATCCACACACATATATGCACCAAAGTTAACAGCTTGGTCTTCTCTTACCCTCTTAAATCTTCAGGCCCTGGTGAAGAGTATTCCTTCCACGCTTTAGTCATGTCTCTTAATTATTCCACTTTTTGCTCAAAATCTACTCAGTCTCTGTGGCAGTGCTTTGAGGCCAGAAAGTGTTAGTTTGTAGAATCGTAGAGTTGGAAGAGACAAGGGCCATCCAGTCCAATCCCTTGCCATGCAGGAAGACACAATCAAAAGATGGCCATCCAGTCTGTTTATAAACCTCCAGATTTCACTTCTCTCTAAGGCAACATATTCCACTGTTAAATAGCTCTTACCATCAGAAAATAATTCCTAATGATTAGGTGGAATCACTTTTTCTGTAGTTTGAATCCACTGCTCCATTTCCTAGTCTTTGAAGCATCAGAAAACAAACTTGCTCCATGCTCAATATGACATCCCTTCAAATATTTAAATATGAGTATAATGTTATCCCTTAGCCTTCTCTTCTCCAGGATAAACATACCCAGATCCCTAAGATGCTCCTGCAGAATCCTTCAGGACACTACACTTCATAATTATTGTGTAATATAATAAATACAATACAATATTAAATAACATAATATAATAACATTAAACTCTGTGTATTATAGATTATAATATTCTATACTATATTCTACTCTGTTGCTGCCATATTAATGTTCATAAATGAGAATATGGTTTGGTGATTATCTTGAGCAATAATTTTCTGGGTAAATGAGTACCTTGTGCTGTACAGCTGAACCATCTGTGGTCCAGAAACAGGTCAACATTCCAAGAAATGATGCCCTGGGCCTGCAAATGGAAGACATTATCACCATATTTTATTTTCCTGAATAACTGTCTAATAGCAGATGATTATGCTGCTATCATACAAAGAGTATTTTCAAGTTTTAGCCATGTTGTTATCTTGATTAATTTTTTCAGATGACTGTTGACCTAGCAGCAAGGAGAACAAATCTAGAGAGGCTAGTTATGTGTATAGTCCACAAATATTCCTGTCTTTAATTAAATAAATGGCTACTTTTAACATTTCAGCTAATTTCTTAGCTTTATAATGGTCCTGGATTTACATCAGTATTACAGCTTTTCATTCTTATGTCACAATGTACATAGCTGTGGTTTCACACATGATCACATATGGTGAAAACTAGATAAATGATCACATCTCCCCTACGCTGGAAGAAGATGCACAGATTCTTATTTAGACGGAATGAGAAAGAGTTTTTTTTTTTATTTCAAATTAAGTATGAGGAAAAATCAAAATCAATAGGTGTTTTTTAGTTTACTGGGGGGAAACAAAGACAATATGAGAGAAGAACTATGAGTAGTTCTGAGATGATACATGGTGGGTGGGGGATCTACTCTCCTAATAATTCATCTCTTGGGTCACCCAGCTAAACTGATTGGCAGTAGGTTTGGAACAAACAAAAAAGTTGCAAGACAAATAAAATTCACTGCTACAAGGAACAAATTCCAATATATGCCAGTAAAAATAAATAATTAGGCATATTTTTCAGAGTATAAGGCTTGATGACTCTGATCCACCTTTGAGATGATGATTGGTAGTGGCCAAACTCCTATCTGGGGAACCAGGAACTCTTTCAAAGTAATGAAACTATCTGACACAGTGGAATTGGGTCCAAATTTGTTTTTAAGTTGTTACAACAGTAATTAATTCTGTTTGTATCACCTCTGATACATGAGTGCTATACTGGCAGTGAATCATATTTGAAGGTCTAGCAATAAATTGTTGGCAGAGAAAGATTAAAAAAAAAGACTTGAATCAAACAGGATGCAACTTTATTATTACAGATGAATAGTGCTGGCTTGGCTTGAAGCATGGATCCAAGCATTCAACAACCTCCCTTTTTATCTAATGACCTCCAACACCATTCCGCCTACCTGTTGAGAGGCACCATAGAGTAATAGCTGAGGAATCCACCTCACCATAAATCACTGGGTAGTTCCCTGGCACCTGGCAGTGCAAAACATCTGATAGAGCCTGAGCTGGACTTGACTGTACTTCCTTACATTCCTAGCATGTCATAAGGGAGCCTCCAACAAAGACGAAGTTTCTCTGAAAACTGAATCTTGTACCATGTCATTCACTGCTAAAGTTGTGACAACTGCTGATTTCCACGAGAAAGCACAGCAGTAAACTCAAATCTGACTATCATAATAGAGCACTGCAAGGTATCATAGCTTGGTATATTCAGGGCTATCCATGTAGCAAAGTACAATACAGTAACATCCAAAATCCACAAAAAAGTGATACCTTATGGGGCCAACCAAAATGCACAATGTGTGTTGCAAGCTCTCAGCGCTCCACTGGCTTCTTCATCAGGAAAATATATTAAAATCATACAGGAGAAAGAAAGAAAAATGACAATGTTAGTCATAGGCCTGCATTTTGTCAAGGTATTGTGGTGGTTGTCCTCAGTTCAAATGGGAAGGGTATTCATGCAGACAGCCCCCCCCTCCTCCTCACTGGGTACTGGGAAAATCTTAAAGTCCAGGAAATAAAATTCAAATTCCATTAGCAAGACAAAAAGCTACTGCCTTTGAGATCCAGTTTGCCTCAAAGCCTTTGTGAGGCTAGAAGCACCTTCGTTAAACAGAGAATACTGAACATACCTTTCCAACATCTGCCAATGAAGACTGGCTGAGAGAGTGTTTCCCTCCTTCTACCTGGGCTCCTCCCATGCCTTGGCTCCTGGACTTAAGGAGGAGTCTTGTCTCCCCCCCCCTTTTTTTTTTTTTTTAGATTGTGTATAGTTCACATTGTTTCTGGGATTGGGATGAGGGGTTGAGAATGAGGATTATTTTCTTTTTACTTGTTTTGGTATGTTAATTGTTATGTATTTTGCTTTGTTAATTTTTTTTTGGTTATTTTTTGTTATAATTATTGTGTATTTTGTTGTTGTTGCTATTTTGCTTTGCTAATTTTACTTTGTTACTTAAATTACTATGTATTTTTGTTGCTATAATTGTTATGTATTTTGCTAGTTGCCTCGCAGGTCAGGCGCCATAAAGAAGTACAAGAACACCAGGCTGGAGTGAACATGGCCACAACTTTATTTAAAGCCAAACAAACAATAGGGTTGGCCCAAAGCATAAGGTCTGGATCTGGACATCAGCCAAGCCCCCGTTGGCTAATGAATGGTTGCTTGTAGCCAAGCATCGGGATGACGTAGGTGCCAAGCCCCGCCCTAAAGCACAGTCGGGCAACTGTGCTCCTCCAACTCGATTTGCAAGGCACTCTAGTCACCGGGTGTCAATTGACTGTGGCCCCCGCACTGGCCACATCAGCACGCTCCATACACCCGGGTTGCTAGGACTCCCGATCCAGAGCCATCGAGCCCTGGAAACCCCTCACCCCCAGATCCAGGCCTATGCTGCCGCCCCCTCACCAGTTGTGACATATAACTCCCAGGGAGGGAGGGTGGGAGAGCCGAAGATGGCAATGGCGCCTCACCGAGCGCGCCTTCCACTTAAATAGCCCAATGGGCCAATCAGGGGCCGCCACGAAACGTAGCCCCGCCCACCGGGCAGCCCGGGCCAATCCCGGCCAGAGGCGGGCCGACCACGGACCAATCAGGCGGCCCGCCTCGGCGCGATGCATCCTGGGATTTGTAGTCGCCCTGGAAAAAGGGCGGGCAAGTTTCCCGCGCTCGCACTTCCCGGCAGCCAATCAGGAGGGAGCCCGCTCCCGCAAAGGCTGCCGGGACGAAGACGCGGCGGGAAGCCAAGATGGCGCTTCCCGCGCGCGGCAACTGCGCCGGCCCGGTAAGTCGGGCGGCGCTAATTGCCTCGCAGGTCAGGCGCCATAAAGAAGTACAAGAACACCAGGCTGGAGTGAACATGGCCACAACTTTATTTAAAGCCAAACAAACAATAGGGTTGGCCCAAAGCATAAGGTCTGGATCTGGACATCAGCCAAGCCCCCGTTGGCTAATGAATGGTTGCTTGTAGCCAAGCATCGGGATGACGTAGGTGCCAAGCCCCGCCCTAAAGCACAGTCGGGCAACTGTGCTCCTCCAACTCGATTTGCAAGGCACTCTAGTCACCGGGTGTCAATTGACTGTGGCCCCCGCACTGGCCACATCAGCACGCTCCATACACCCGGGTCGCTAGGACTCCCGATCCAGAGCCATCGAGCCCTGGAAACCCCTCACCCCCAGATCCAGGCCTATGCTGCCGCCAAACAGACGGAGAGGAACGAACCGCCTGCCGCCAACCCTATCAACAACGCCAACGGGCTCCACACACCTCCAACCGGGCAGCAAAAAACAATCATTGCCCCCCCGCAAGGTCCCGGTCCGTTCGAATATATCCCAGATAGGCCCTGGATTTCCAGCGTCCCAAATGTTTGATAGAGTCCGCCGATAGTCCGATTTGCGCAGCCGAGGTGGCTGCCCCGATCCGGAAGGAATGTCCCCCAAATTCTTTCGCTGGCAAACCCAAATGTCTGAGGGCCAAACGCAGCACTGCCACCAGCTGAAAACGCGTCACAGGGGCTCCGCTAGAGTGGCAGAATAAGGAACCTGCACCAGCAGGGCGAGTACCTAGAAAGGCTTGCAAGGAACGGACAGGGCACACCCGCGATCCCTTAAAGCGGTTCAAAGTGATAGTGGACCCCTTCCCCAATTGGTCGCATTTGGACCTCCGAACCAATAGGGAAACAGAACTCTTATTGAGACAAACATCCCCAACCAGGAGAGACCGCTCGGAGTTGTCATTGGCGGAATTAGGAACAAGATCCCCCAACCTTAGGGCCCCGAAAAAGGCAGTAACGAAAGCGGCATGAAACAGGCTGGCCTCATAACGGGAAGAGCAAACAGCAGGTAAAGCAGCAACGAGCTGCTCGAGCAGCGGCAACGTGATGGGACGTCTGGCATCCAAAGAAGGACCCTGGGATCGCTTCCAACCCTCTAAAGTCCGCCTGACTTGGAAGGAGGCACAAGGGTCATCTAAACCAGAGGCTTTAGAAAAGAAAGATATGCCCGCCAGCATAACCGAAATGGCCCGAGGGGAGGACCCGTTAGAATATAACCATGCCATGAAGCCGAGGACAGTAGGGGACTGGACGGGCCAATGAGCCGGGATATTGCAAATTCGGAAATAGGCAGAAAGCTTAGGAAAAACCCTCTTGTAAGCCCTTTGGGTGGAAGGAGCAATGGATGACAAAATGCCCTTCATAATTATAGAGGACCAAGGTCCCACAAGTCCTGAGGAAACGGGACAGGGGAGGGGTCCACCTCCGGAGCCAAACGACGGAAACGTTCTTCCTGGAAGCGAGAGAGAGCATCAGCGATGTTATTCTCGAGTCCAGGCACAAACCGAGCAGCAAAGGAAATGTTATGATTTAAGCAATCCAGAACCAGTTTCCTGACCAATAACATGACTCTCTCCGATGAAGAGGACATGCTGTTGACCACGTTGACAACCGCCTGGTTATCACACCAAAACGTGATCTTTTTGTCGGCAAAATCTTTACACCAAATGCGAATAGCCACCACTATCGGAAACAATTCTAGAAAGGTCAAGTCCTTCAACACATTGCCCTGAGCCCAATCCTTCGGCCACCTTTGAGCGCACCAATGGCCTTGAAAATAAACCCCAAAACCAATACTCCCGGCTGCATCAGATTGAACTTGCAAACGGTCACCCAACTGCCAGGACTTTTGCCAAATGGCCACCCCGTTAAAATTGGAGAGAAAAGACTCCCAGACTCTGAGATCGTCTTTCACGCCCTTTGAAATCCTAACCCGGTGATGAGGGAGGCGAGCGCCAACAGTAGCCCTGGCCAGTCTGAAGCAAAATGCTCGACCGGGTGCCACTACCCGGCAAGCGAAATTAAGATGCCCCAGTAAGGATTGGACCTGTTTTAACGTGGCTTTTTTGGCAACCAGAAAATCAGCCAAAAGGGCTCTTAAAGCCAGCAGTTTAGCCTGTGGCAATGAAGAGGTACCTCGAACAGAGTCCAGTTGAATACCCAAAAAGGTAAGAGATGACTGAGGGCCCTCAGTTTTTTCTTTCGCTAATGGGACCCCAATCTCTAGGGCCAGGGCAGAGAAAGTGTCTAAAAGCTTCTTACACTCCTCGGTGCCTGCCCTTCCAACAAACAAAAAATCATCTAGATAATGGGTCACCAAAGGGGAGCAAGCCCGCTCCCATTCAAGAAAAGTACTAAAGGTCTCAAACGCTGCACAACTAAAGGAGCACCCCATTGGCATGGCCTTATCAAAATACCACCCATCCCCAACTTTGAAACCAAGCAAACGAAAATCATTAGGGTGAACCGGTAACAATCTGAAGGCCGATTGAATATCACATTTGGCTATTAACGCCCCTTTTCCACAGGAGCGAACCAAACGGACTGCGTGGTCAAAAGAAGCATACTTCACAGAACACAACTCATCGGGAATAGCATCATTCACCGAGGCCCCAGGAGGGTGAGACAGGTGGTGAATGAGCCTGTATTCCCCCGGTGCCTTTTTGGGAACCACCCCCAGCGGAGAAACATGCAGATCAACAAAAGGAGGAGAACTGAAAGGCCCTTCGATCCGCCCAGCCTCGATTTCTTTATTAATCTTGCTGAGGAGGATATCAGGCATATCACGGGCCGATTTCAAGTTTTTTGCCACCGAAGGAGGGGGAGAGGCCACCACAGGGATACGAAAACCGGAAGAAAACCCATCGGCCAGCATACGAGCAGCTTCCTTATTAAGATAAACCTCCAGAAGAGGTAAAAGGGCTCCCACCTTAACGGGCGACCGAGCCAACGAGAACAACTGACGAGGGATTGAAGGCACCTCATTTCTGGCTCCCTGACCCACCGGCATCAGAGGCGGGTGCCCCGTCACGTTTGCCGGCTGCCGAATGGGCAGGGCGCCCCTGTCGAAAGGGCTGAGAACTACTGCGGGAACAGGAGGTCTTAGGGTGAGGACCCCTGCACAGTTCACAGCAATGCTCGTATCTACAATGTGCCCGCGTGCACCGACCCGCATTGAAATCCCAGCATGCGAGCCGACGATCCCGCTTGCCAGATGCCTTGAAGGCACCCTTGGACTTAGCTAATGGGCCTACTTCTAAAAGCCAAATCTCACTGTGAAGTTGGTCCCACCTCTCACGGGAGCTGAGAGACGCCTGCTGGCGAAAAGCTGCATCATACGCAATGGCCGCAGCCTCGCCTGCTACGGATCTAGCCCGAAGAACATGTAGTAAATGGCAATCGAGATGCCATGCCCTCTCGGGGAAAGCCATGGAAATGACAGCCTTGAACACAGCATAGCCCTCCAGGCAATTAGAGAAATTAGGCTCGGCAGGAGGAACCTTAGGGTGCCTCTTGGCTCGCTTAGGCGAAGTAACGGCCCAAGCCTCCTGGCCCTTCGGCTGGAGGAGAGTGAAGACATCCACGTAACACCCCCGCAAAATGAGCTTCCGAACTTTCTTAGAAAGGTGGGAGCCCGGAGGGCGGTCTCCCGGAGAAGAAACGGGGATAGAAGAGGCCTGAGCGTTGACCCAAACCCCCTGCAGACCGGGCCTCCAAGCCCTCCTTCTAATGGCCCACAAAGGTAAGCCAGGAGCCCAGGCGTGCTCAAGCCAGTATCCATCCCGACCCTCTGGGACGCCCGAGGACGTACCCTCCTGCCCCACCACAGTCCCAGGTGCCCGCGAGGCGGAGCGCCTTGACTTCTTCCTCCTCTTCTTTGACTTCTTCTTATGTTTACGCTTCTTCCTCGACGAATCCGCTGTCGAAGCTGACGCCAAAACCTCATCATCAGAACTAGACGAATCTGACGACGAACTGGAGCTGGAAGACGAGCTGGAACTCGAATCTGACAGCCGTACAGGAACCTCACGAGCCTGAGTCCCAGGGGCCGCGCCGGACGCCTGAACCGAATCTGCGATCCCGCCCGAAGCTTGAGTAATCCCGCCGGAAACCGTCGAAGCCCCTCCAGCCACAGTCGAAGAACCACTCGCTGCTATTGCCTTGGAAATAATATCAGAGAACGATCGAGCCAACTCTGCCGCCATTTTCTGTGAAATGACCTCCGTCGTTTGTGAAGAAGACCTGTCGCCTAACGCAACATCAGTACCGGTTGAAGCGCCCGACAGCACCGGGCCTCGAGGCTCCTCAATCCGACGGGCCACCGCCGCCGAAGCATTTCGACCACGCGATGAAGAATTACGCTCAGAGCAAGCCGACGAGGCCGGCCGCCGCTTATTAGCACTGCTCGACTTCGAAGGCATCGTAGTCCAGCGAAAACGGGGCAACCTCCAAAATAACTGGGCTTCAAGACCAAGTGAAATTGAAGAGGGGCGGGCTCAGCAGGGACGAATCCGCGATCACCGCCCCCAAAATTTGACAAATGTTGCGAGGGCAGGCTCAGCAGGGCTGCAGCCACGATCACTGCCCACACGAACAGCCCACAATCAAAGCAGTCAAAAGGGGAAGCTAAGGAAATGCTCCCCACTCCAAAACTTCAACCCCCACGAGTCAAGAAGGGCGGGCTCAGCAGGGCCGTAGCCGCGATCACCGCCCTTTAACCAAACAAATAAAGAATAGAGGAAAGACCCTCAAACAAGAAAATTCCCCAAAACTGCCACGGCCTACTGACCAGCGGGGAGAAAAAGAAAGGGGGGGGGTAAGCCCCTCAAGGCCTAAAAAACCCCACACCAAGCAACCGCGATTTTTAGACAACCGCGGGTAAAGGCAGGGAGGGGGCAGAAGGCCACCCAGAGCGCCCACAGCCTCGTGTGGCGCAATCCAAAAACAAGGCCACCCTGACCCCCGGCTGCCTGCCGGGGCAGGGAAAAGTTAATTCCCGCCAAAAAACCCGGGCCCGACTCACCCGGAGAACACCTGTTCGGCTCTGCTCTCCTCAGAGCCGAAGATGGCAATGGCGCCTCACCGAGCGCGCCTTCCGCTTAAATAGCCCAATGGGCCAATCAGGGGCCGCCACGAAACGTAGCCCCGCCCACCGGGCAGCCCGGGCCAATCCCGGCCAGAGGCGGGCCGACCACGGACCAATCAGGCGGCCCGCCTCGGCGCGATGCATCCTGGGATTTGTAGTCGCCCTGGAAAAAGGGCGGGCAAGTTTCCCGCGCTCGCACTTCCCGGCAGCCAATCAGGAGGGAGCCCGCTCCCGCAAAGGCTGCCGGGACGAAGAAGCGGCGGGAAGCCAAGATGGCGCTTCCCGCGCGCGGCAACTGCGCCGTCCCGGTAAGTCGGGCGGCGCTAATTGTTGTTGTTAATTGCTATGTGATTTTATTGTTATTGCTTAATACATTGCCATTTGTTTTTTAATTCATGTATATTGTTATTGTGTGTATAATCTCCTCTGTTGTAACCCGCCCCAATTGCTTGCTCAGAGGGGCGGGCTAGAAATTATTATTATTATTATTATTATCATCATCATCATCATCATCATCTCAGGAAACCAACATGCCATGTCATTAGGAAAACATTCAGTTGCTGTTAATGTAAAACATGCCAATACAGTCCCCCCTCCCTTTTTAACAAAAAATTGTTTTATCTTTGTTGGACGTAGAAATCTCAAATAGTAAAGTCCTGGTTCATTGGCTCTGTTATTGTACTTTCCTAGGTATGTTGTTACTTTCCCTCTGAATACATCTGTAAAACTGGTGTTCCTTACAGTGAAATAGCCAATACTTACAAGAATAGGATGACCAGAGTCCTTTTCCCAGACATATCCTACATTTCACCCTCCTATCCACAGATCTGGAAGGAATGCCAAAATGTCCTCTATTTTGAGTTATAATACCTGTCATCCCATTATTTATCAGGCAAGCAAGAGATAGCATAACAGATGTATTACTGCTGCAGCTGTTGTTATTTTAGTGTCGCTAACCATGTGGTGGTTGTGTTTACATGTGTGTAGGTTTTCTGATGGAGGTGTGGAAAGGCAAGGAGGATCCGGGTTGTTGAAGCAGATCCATAGCAGCAAGGGAAAGGGTGTTTATGTGCAATTTGGGTTGAGGGAGAAGCATGAGAGAGCAAACAGAAAAACTACAAATGAAACAAATGATTTAAATGTAGATTCAGTCCAAGGATTGTTGCTAGTAAAGTACAGTTTTAACCATTCATTTTGCTTAGAATTCTATAAATATATTGCAAGCATTTTTAACAAACATCAGTTTGTTATGGAGCCCTGGTGGTACAGTGGTTAAATGCCACAGTACTGCAGCCACTCATTCACAAACCACAACATTGTGAGTCTAATCCCAGGCAGGGCTCCAGGGCAGAATCTGCCTGGCATCCTTCTGAGGTCATTAAAATGGGTACCCAGCTTGTTGGGAGCAATTGGCTTACATGTAAACTGCTTAGGGAGTGCTTAAGTGAACTGATAAGTGATATAGAAATGGAGTTGCTATTGCTTTTGTGATCTTTTGCAGGCCGCTGAAATGAGTACCCAGCTTGTTGGGGGCAATGAGCTTACACTTGTAAACCACTTAGAGACTGCTTAGTGTGATATGAAGTGGTATATAAATGAAGCTGCTACTGCTATTGCTATAAGTTCCTCAATAAAATATGGTTGAGTACATAATAAAATACAGTACATATAATATAGCTGTAAATAAACCATATAAAAGGAAGTTAAATTTATATTAGTGTTTTTAGCTTTTATTTGGTAATGTGCTACCTTTTTCTTGAATGTCTGGCATTTTGTGTTGCCTTGTCATCCCTTGAAGAAATAACATCTGGGCACCCAGTGGAAGAGGCATCTGAGGCAACTGTAGACCATCTGAACCTATTCTGAAATCAAACTCATCCCAACCTAGCTATGATGGAAATCGCTTAGGTCTACCCTTGCTCTGGCCTAATCAAAACATTGTGGCTACTTCCCAGGCCTGGAGGAGATCTGGATTTAGCATACTTCCCTATAACTGAGGAAATTATTGCACTGCCCTTTCCCGTCCTTTCCTCTCAAACTAAGCACGGGATTTAAACTTTTAAACATGGATTTTATCACATACCTCCATGCCAAGGTAGGAGGCATCTCGATCATGGCATCCTGTATCCAGTGCTGAACTCTTGCACACCATGCAAGGAATGGGAAAATCCCATTCTTTCAAAAAGTGAGGAATGCCTTCTGCCAGGGCATGGACATCAGAAGCACTGCCAGACTCTCCCCCCCCCCCCAAAAAAAAAAAAATCCAGAGGAGTGAAGACAAACAATGACCCAAAAGAGTCACAGAATAGGGAAAACTGGTGGGGAAACACAACCTCCAAATACTCTACAAACCGACCATGAACATCCAGAAAATGCTGCACTCAGCAAAGGACAGGAGAGACCCTCTCATGGCTGCAGGGATTTACCGCATACCATCCAGCTATGGACAAGTCTACATAGGGACCACCAAATGCAGTGTTCAAACATGGATCAAGGAACATGAGGGACACTGCAGACTGGGTCAGCCAGAAAAATCACCAGTAGCAGAACACATTATAAACCATCCGGGGGGGGGGAGGGGGGATGCCGTTTTAAAACACTGGAATTCTGGATCTTGCCAACAACTATCAGGTCAGAATACACGGGGAAGCCATCGAAATCCAGAAACACCTGGACAACTTCAACAGGAAAGATGAAACCCTTAAAGTAAACAAAGTTTGGCTACCAGTCCTGAAAAACACCAAAATCAAGACACAGCATATAAAAATGCAAATACAAATGAAAACCACCTATGGTGAAGGGGGTTTCCCAGCAGACAATTGACACCCTGAGACAAATAGATACCCTGAGACCTTGCCATTCAACTACAGAACAATACATAGAATAACATGCAAATCATTTCCTCTCAACCAACAGTATATATATACCCCAATCTTTTCCATGCCAGCATTCTCTGAAGACGGCAAAACATCAGGAATAAACTCTTCTAGAACACGGTCTCATAGTCCAAAAAACTAACAAAAAACTATCCATTTTAAAAGTTTACATCCTGCACCTAGCTTGGGAGAAAAGGGCAGTGCAACAGTCTTCTGAGTTCCTTCTCACCCCACTGCTTCATTGTCCTTTTCTAAAATCTTTTCCCAGTAAGTCTTAGTACAGCTGGTCTGCCAACAGATATTTCAACCATTATTGTCAGATCTCTGTAATTTGCCATCAGAAGAGAAGTTCTGCTTTATGACCAGAGCTTCTTGATTTTTATCCACTTCCTCTCAAACTGTTCTTCAGTTTTGCCATTTAGCATCATTGTCAATTTGTCCATTATCATTAATTAATTTACCTTTATTGTCCATTCTTCCATTAGCTGTCCACCTTTCTCTTTCCAGTGTCTTGCATAGATTAGACGGACTGCAGTAATCATATAGAGAATAACTCCTATCTCTTCCTTACATAATTTCCCTTTTTAGGTCTTCGATAATCAGGAATCTAAATTCTACAGATTTAATCTCATGGTTGGTTTCTATTTTAAAACCTTTGAGGTATGTTATTTTGTACAGTTTGTAATGAACAACCTTGTGTCCAATCCTAAACTGCTGCATATAATTTTAAGGAAATTATTACACTGTATTTAAAGTGACTTATTTCTGGCAGGATACAGTCATGTTTAACGTTAAAACCGGGTGTTATCACATCCAGCTGTGGCCAGGTGAATGCCACCCGTATGGAGCCCGGATCCCAGCCATGCTTATCCTGTGGCTTTTCAAAAACAGAATGTTCACATTTTTGAAACACCACTGGCTGGGATCCAGGCTGCATACAGGTTGCATTCGCCCATCCACAGCTGTGTGTGGTAACACCCAGTGTTAAAATTAACCATGACTGTATCCTGTTGGGGATAAATTGCTTTTAATACAATGTGATAATCTCCATAATCAGGATTGCATTTTCTGAGATGCCCTACAAGTAACCTCACTATTTTTATTAATCATGTATGCACTTTTGAAACATTCAGGGGTTTGGGTTTTCCTCCCAGAATGGTCATTAAAAAAAGTTTAAAATAGCAAACATTGCTTCTTTTATGAGATCTTTGTGTACCATGTGCTGTTGACTCATTATATAATGGAATTTAAACTTAGTGTATGTATATAACAGGCCTTATTCAAAACAGAAGGCAACTTTATAAGAAACATTCAATTGGCATTTGGTCAGGCTTTCTGTTATTAGTTTTCTAATCAAGAAGGGGAGAAATGTACTTGAAGGTACAAGGTGAAATCTGTATTATTTATAATGTAACAGTGCAAACAGGAGGAAAATATTACAGCCTGAACAGAAATCCTGAACACTCAGTTGAAATTTCAGTGATATGGTACCTGGTGATCTTCTTCAGTGATGAATATAGCAGAGCAATGCTATGGATTATACATTCTAAAATATGCCTTTAGGCATTTTTTCCCCTAGCGTCCATCAAATGTGAACTCACACTGAAAAATACGAGTCCATCACAATTATCTGTATAAAGCTGGCTGTCAAACTCTTCCATGCTTATTTTAACCTGATAAATGTTTACTTAAAAGTGTCTAAAGATATATTTAAATAGCAATTGTTGGCATGTTAATGCACAGAGCTGTAGCCCTTCTAGGAATTATTATTATATAATATTACAATATAACCAATATTAAAAAATTAAATCTTCCAAAAAAGAAAGAAAGAAAGAAAGAAAGAAAGAAAGAAAGAGAAACCATGCATCCCCAATCTTTCCAAAAGAATCTTGTGGGTAAAGGGGTCTGCAGAAGTCAGTGCCCTTGTGATAACATAACAAACAAATAAAAAACAAACAGCTTCATTTATATACCACTTCATACCCTTAAGGAGTGTCTAAGCGGTTTACAATTGTAAGCTATTTGCCCCCAATAATCTGGGTACTCATTTTAGCGACCTCGGAAGGATGCAAGCCTGAGTTGAGCTTCAGCCCTTTGCTGGTCTTGAACTCGCCACCTTCTGGTTTTGAGTGAGTGGCTGCAGTACAGGCATTTAACCACTGCGCCACCAGGGCTGGCATACAAGAAATCCACAGTGATTTACAAGTTGGCAATAATACTACATTTTACATGTCTGTTCTTCCAGATTTACTCCTTGTCAAGTAAGCTGAGGAGGGGAATAGCTGGAAGATTTAATTGGTATGAAGGCTTTTATAAAGGCTAAAACTTTCAAGTCTCAAACTTGAGACATATAGAGATCTACCTGATCACAGGTAGAATTATTTTTTCCCCTCTACTCTTAATGAGTAACTATAAGTAATAAGATCGGCATTATAGAATTCAAGGAAAGGAAAGCTGGGGTAAAGTTTAGATGATCATGTTACTAGGCCATGCTAAATTCATTTCCAACGCATTAAGCACTGCTACTAGTAACAGTGCCATCTTATTCTACATCCTTAAAAAATCAGTGATCATGTTCACTTCCTGTTTTACTAAAAAAGAAAAAAGGAAAAAAAAACTTCCTTTAAAGACCTGGGGAATACAGCAACACAGTTACTTAGTACTGAGTGTGTTGAATAGCCTTTGGTTCAAACATTAGCTGCTGAGGATTTTTCAAAGCCATTATTCACACTTTCGCTCTTCACTTTGGAATGTGTACAGTACTCACAGGAGAATTTGATTGTGTTTGTGGCCTGATAAAGACAAAATGTCTTCCATTACTTCCAACCCTTCCCTCAGGGCTAAGCTGCTGTCAGATTTATGTTTTTATCTTGTCTTCATTGTCATCTGCAGACAAGGCAGCCATGTGGGTAACATTGTTCTTTTTCATATCTGCCATTCTACTCATTCCTTGTGTCTTTGTCTCTTATAATTTATAATATGCCTTGCTTTTCCCATAGATATGTATGTGTTTTGCGTTGTAAGCTGCCAAACTTTCATATTCATCTTGTACAGAGATACACTGATACCTTAACAAGGATATCTTTAAGGACAGCATAATCATTTAAATATGTTGCCTTTTTAAATTAACCATTATGGATAAGACATAATGTGACTTATGACAAGGTTAAAGCAGGACAGAGCTAAAAACTTGATGATTAAAACATTTTAAACACAATTAAGCAAGCCATTATAATGAAACATCATTAAGTTTGAACTTATAAAATCATTTAAAAGCATAACAATAAATATAATAATACAGCATACACACCCCACATAATCTACATTTGACATAAAGAGTGGGGCGCATGTGGCCAAGCAACATCAGAGTGTGGTTAAGAAAGCAAAAATTATGAATGAGGAAGAACAGACAAGCTAAGAGAGGCTTCAGCCGTTTGCTTTTGCCCAGGTCTATTGGTATGCACAAGATTCTGTCATCCCCTCTCTTCTACCATGGCCAACACACCAGAATGAATATAAACTACTTTTGCTTTTTTAAAACAGTTTGCATCAGCTGAACTAAGAGGAAGACAAAGGGGAAAAGTAAGAGGAGGAGAGAGAAACTGAGAAAAGGTGAGTCAACATAGCATTAATTAGGACTGTTCCTGCCAAATCAGTACATTTGGATGAATGTTGTTAGAATCATAGAATCACAGAGTTGGAAGAGACCACAAGGGCCATCCAGTCCAACCCCCTGCAATGCAGGAACTCTCCATCAAAGCATCCCCGACAGATGGCCATCCAGCCTCTGCTTAAAGACCTCCAAGGAAGGAGACTCCACCACACTCCGAGGGAGTTTATTCCACTGTCGAACAGCCCTTACTGTCAGGAAGTTCCTCCTAATGTTGAGGTGGAATCTCTCTTTGTTGTGTGCCTTCAAATTGTTTCTGAATTATGACAACCTAAGGCAAACCTATCACAGTGTGTTCTTGGGCTGTATAATTCAACCTTGCTTTTCCATGGTCTTCAGAATCCTAGCCTGATGCTCAAACCACCCTGCCTCTCTCACTTGGTGGTTATAAGCCCATTCAAAAGGAGATTCTCCCATAACCAATGAATCATCAAATGCCTGTTTAAGTAAAAATCTCTTTACCTGCCAGGGAAAGGACAGCTGAGCCTCCCACTGAAGGGAATTTCACAACTTCAGAGAAGCTGCTGACAGGCTTGTGGCAGTGATGGGTCCAAAAGGAAGCCCTTCCCTGAGGATCAGAAGACTTGAGCAGATTCATATATGCAGATATGGGAGATTATTGCACAGCTCTTTAATAATGGGATAGAAGCATGAATGTTCACTCCAATGTTGGGATCATATTGCACAGCCTGCTAGCTGACCGGTAGCTAGCCTGCAGTCAATCCATGCTTCTGCCACAACTTTTAATGAACAGGGAAATCCTGTGAATAGTTGTCAATCGTGCAGTTAACCTGTTATCGAAGTATGTGTCATAGATCATTCTGGGGTAATTCATAGAAAAGGGAATTTGAAGATGTTTCTTTGCATTCACCCACCCATTCTCAATAAAGGCCAGCCTCCTTACTCATGAGGAGGCAATCATTTTGTTTCACAGGAGAAATGAGATGTAAAAAGGTTTCTCTACATGTTCCCACCCATTTCCAATGATGGCTAGCCTTTTTACTCATGAGGAGGCAATCATTTCATTTGGCAGGAGAAATGAGATTTAAAGAGGTTTCACTTCATCCACTAACCTGTTCCCAATGATGGTAAGCCTTCTTACTCATGAGGATGCACCATTTCATCTGACAGGAGAAACAGGACTCAAAGAGGTTATCAACATACCCCCAAACTCCAAAACTCCAGATAATCTGTATCAGTGATTATTGGAGACAGCAACTTTGCATGCCTGAAACTCTATGATAGTTGTTCTGTCTCTAGTTTAGTGAATGTTCTCTCTCTAATTTAGAGTGCATGTTTGTGGTAACTTTCTGTTTATGTGTTTACACAACTGTCTCTCTTCCTGAGGCACATATGCATCCCCTTGGTCTTTGAGAAACCCTTCTCACGCCATGCTTGCTCTTCCTCCATTAAGGACGCAGATGGGAAAAGCTCCCTGAAAAGTTCATACCTGATTTGACCTAGCATGTAGATTTTCTTCTTCTTTCTACCTTCCTCAAGAAGCTGAACCTGTGTATATGAATTATGCACAACATTGTGAGTAAACTTCTTTTTATGCCTTTTAAAAAGAAGATTGAATTTGATTCTTTTACTGGGCTAGATGCATGTCTAGGGAAGTGACTGATTCTTGCTGTTTTAAGTTTCTGCTTCGGTGCAATTTAAAATTCTGCTTTAAAAAGTCACCAAATATCAATTGTTTTTAACTAAACCCAGAAGTGCTTTCATGTGAAACAGTATGCAGGACAGAAGTGGAAAAAGCCAACAGCTATTGTGTCAAACAGGAATCCCTCACTTTTTGAGTTTGCCCCTCCAAGAAGGACTAAAACCATTGTAAAATTGTGCCACCACATTTCCTCCCACGGAGGCAGCCTAAAAGAACACCATGGTTGATGGTATCGAAAGCCACTGAGAGATCTAGCAGAACCAACATGGCCTGTTGCCCAGGTAGGGCCTTGTTCCCACTATGTTTAAATCCAGATCATGATCCAGGTTAAACAGGCATGGTTTCCACTGAATCTGATTTCAGAAATTGATTCAGAAAGGGGAGGCATGCTTTTTGCCCATTTTTGCCCATTTAACCCTGATCAAAAAGATGCTGGGAAAATGGTTTTTTGGGGGGCTGAATCTATTTATTTAGAAATAAATTGATTCAGCCCCATTGGGAACCAGGCAGATTAGAATCAGAATCAAATCTGCCCTGGTTCCCACTGGCAGCTGGCATGGCCCAGCCTCTCCTGGCCCCAAAATCCCTGACACAGCCTCCTTACTGGCTTCTTTGGCCAATGACTGGATTCCCTGGGCTTTTTTATAAAAAAAAATCCTGTGGCCAGGGAGAATGGAAAGAGGTTGCAGAGAAGCCGTAAGCCTTGTGACCTCCTTCCTGGCTTCCCCCCGGCTTCTCTGAGACCTCCTTCCGGCCTCCCTGGCCATGGGAAATGTAAAAAAAAAATGCCACAGGGAAGCTGGTCAGCTGCCAAAGAAGCCGGTAAGGAGGTTGGGCCGGGGATTTTGGGGCCAGGAGAGGCCAGAGATGGGATGGGCCATCAAGCTGCCCCCCCCCCGCCACTGAACCAATTCCTGAAACCAGTGCAAACATAGTGAGAACCATTTTTTTTCCAGAACCGGTTTCAGGAATCAGTTCAGGCAACAGATTCTCCGGTAAGTGGGAATGGGCCCTAGATTATTCAACAAAGTATCCAAAACTTTCTCCATCCCATAGCCAGGCCTGAAGCCAGTTTAAAATGTATCTAGTTAGTCAATTTCATTCCAGAATCCTTGGCACTGAGAAGCCACCACAACTCTGGAACCTTGGCTAAGAAGGGGATATTGGAGAGTGGCTGATAATTCTCTGGCAAAGTGAGGTCTGGGGTGGGGTTTTCTTTTTCAATAATGGCCTCACCATAATCTCTTATAGGGAGGATAGAAAATTGTCTTGACACAGTGAGGCATTAACTACTCCCCTTAACAACTCAGCCAGTCCCCCTCTAGCTATGTCTAAGAACTAGGAAGAATAAAGGTGAATCTCACCTCTCCAAGGATCCTGTCCACCATGTTAGCCTGTTCCCCAAAATTATGCATAGTTTGGGTTGTTGCCATTAATAGCAACTTGCTGCCTCCCAGGGGGTAAGGAGGGACATCATGGTAGACCAGTTTGGCAGCATTCACTGACCAGAGAAGGAGCAGCTGAAAGGAGTTTGTCTGTCTTTCTCCCATGTAGTTCACCAGATAGAATGCTCAGCTATGAAAAAAATGAACATTTACTATATATTGTACACACACACACACACACACACACACTGTATGTATGTATGTGTATACACACACACACACTATACACTTTGCTAGGTCTTACTTTCAGGGAAGGCCTTATATTTAGCAATTCAGCAAAACCTCTACTAGGTCTTATTTTCCAGGGATGTCTTATTTTCGGGGAAACAGGGTATTATCCCCACTCTAACAATTCCTGGATGAAACAGATTATCTTGATTCATTTCAATCTAGTTTCAGATCATGATAATGATGGTTCTGGTGGTGATGATGATGATATGTACAGCCTGGAAAAACTGTGTGTGTGACCTTTGGACTATTAACAATTGCTCCCCCCCCCCCCCAAAAAAAATAGTTTGTAAAAAATATGCTACTCATAATTTTTTTATATATAAAGCTAAAAATGCTACACTTAGGGTGCAATTTTATGCATGTTCATTCAGAAGTGTTACTGTGTTTGTTGAAGCTAATACCTTTGTAAATATATATTTAGGATTGCAGCCTGAAGCAATAATTAGTTGTTTCTAATATAGCTGTAATCCTTGCACATTGATGGCATGCTGCCTCTCAGCTCAGTCCTCTCTTTGAAGCATTAGATTAGTCATATCAAAGTTAAAGTTTGCTGATGGCATTAGAAGTGTCAAGTGCTTGTTTTGTTTTGCTTCCTCTTCATTGATTACAATTCTGTGGAAGAAAATAAATATCTTTTCACTAACAACTTTGACTTTATATTTCAAAACATTGATTTCTTACTTCTCTCCCCCATTGTTGCATTACAAAACAAGATGAGGCCTTGTTTTCATATTAGAGCTCAGGGCAGAAAATACTCATGGTTTTTAGTTATTGCCCACCACCAAAACTGAGGCTGAAATAAAAACAAGTCAATCTTAAAGGTGCTGCCACATTCCGTTTTTTAACTCTCCCTCCCTTTCTCCTTTTTGACAGTTGAGGAGCCACAAGGGGACTTATATCATCATGATAGTATCCTTGCAAATTTTAGTTATGTGTCAATTAGCTGAGGAGAGGGAAAGATTATACACAAACAAATACTGCAGAGACAAAAGCAAACTTGTATGTATTAGGATCTATTACTGTCAGGGTTCAAGATAGGTTTGGAACGGAATTGGCTTTGGTTGCCCTGTTAGCAGAGATCACTGCTGGTTGGAGCATCTATTATCAGATTAGGCCAAGGCTGCATCAACACTGCAGAATTAATGCAGTTTGCTTTAACTGTTTAAGTACCATGGCTCAATGCTATGGATTTATAGTTTTGTGAGCTATTTAGCCTTCTCTAACAGACAGCTCACAACAAACTACATATGCCATGATTCCATAGGATAGAACCATGACCGTTCAAGCAGTGCCAAGTGCATTAATTCTCCAGTATGATAGCATCGTTTTATATCAATTGCAGCATTTTCTGGGGAAAGGTCTTTCTGAAGTTCTTTCCCCCTTGGTAGTCTCTCCCATGGGCTACTATGTATTTTACATGAGCTTGCCACTGAAAACCATCTACAAGCTTCATCTGGTCTGTAATAAGAGAACAAGATTTTAAACAAAGATTGGATAAGGTGATGACACTATACCAGTGCTTTCGGATCTACAATGGCTGCTAATTGTTTGGATGTCCAACTCAAGATGCTGGAGTTAACTCTGAAAGCTCTGACTTAAAATTCTAATTGATTTGTTTTGGTGTGGTGTGTATATAAAATAAATTAATAGGGGAGAGAACCAAATGAAGGTTTAAAAAGAGATTACTAGATTAGCATTATTCCAGACAAGTAAGAGTATGACATTTCATGGAATAGCCTTAATAGTTTCATAATGCAAGGAACAATCATCCTTCCACCACGTGTGTGTGTGTGTGTGTGTGTGTGTGTGTGCCTATATAGCCTAGAGAGCAAAAAGGATTAAGGAAAGATCTGCTGACAGTCTTCTAATATCCAGAGGAATTTCTGAAATTAAAAGACAACAGATGTTATTTCCACCTGCTAAGGAACAGGAGAAGAAATAGCAATAATTCCATTGACAGCACATGTAAACTAGACCTTAAGATGAAGGTCTTTATAATTACCTGATCAATTCAGCATCATATATGTACCAAAGGAGTTGTACAATGTGAACTGTGAAGTAAAAATATTTGTCAGAGAATTGTCAAGGAGGGTTTAAGTACAACAGAGTACATTAGGTACATTTAGAAATGTTAGGTACCAGGCAGGGGAACACACTAAGATTCTATGAAAATCCTAAAACTAATCAAATTCAGACTAAACTAAATCCAATTCAGCCATTTGTTCAGATGCAGCGCAGGATGGTGGTGGTAATGATGATGATGACGATGATGATGATTACTATACCACTACCACTACCACCACCACCTCTGCTACTACTTTGCTCTTGCATGCAAAGACCAAAAGGCCTTTTCCCCCTACACCCATTCTGCATTGTCCTGTTCAGATTATGCACATCACAAACCCCTGTTCCAGTGCAGGAAGTCTGGACAATGTCTAGCATGTTCTGCATCAGAACCAGAGTTTTAAAAACTTAATATGAATTTTAAAAATGTGTTACTCTGGATCTTCCATGTCATAGCTGCTGTCTGCACAGGCATTATGCCAAGCTGCCTAGTGCATCTTCTGCCTCTGTAGGTAACTCATTCTGAAGTTAGAATGATGTGCCCAGCCTTGTGCTCATTGTTTTAATCTCAGAAGTGAGTGACCCATGGTGGTGGCAGATGCAATGGGTGGCTTGGTAGGATATTCGTGTAGACAGCCACTGTAGAGTGGAAATGGAGTCTAGAATAATGGGAGAAGATCAGAGCACCTGCAGAGCCAGGATACTCCATGCTGCCCCCAGAGTATGCTGGTTAGTGCAGACAAGGCCTCTACACTGCATCTTAAGATGTGGGTTTATATCCACAAAAACTCTTGCAAAATTAAAAACCAGTTAGTATTAACGGTGCTACCACATTTCTTTTTTATTTCCTCCCCTTCCTTCTTCCTCTTTATGATGCAAAAGAATAACAGGGTTAGTTCTTTGAAAACTACTTCATACTAGTGGATGTCCTTTTGATAATCCTGGCTTTTCTTTTATATTTGCTAAATCTGGTGTCCTATTATGGTTAATATTAAAAGTTGTGATGAATAGCAAATAGGGAATTTCATCCCCAAAGAGCAAGAAGTAAACACAGGCCCAGTATAGACCAGGGCTGAAATTAGGGTTCTGTAGGGCTGGACATCCGCATGCACCCAGCTCTACTATCAGCATGTGATGTACTATCAGCATGACGATTGTGCTCACCCATCCATACGGGGGATGCAACAATGAAGTTCACACGATGCAGCACCCAAATAGTGCTGCACCGCACGGACATCATCGTTGCATGTGAGCACACCAATGGCACCCCATGTGTGGTGTAGAAAAAAACCTGCCAGGAGTGGGTTCTTTTTAGGCTTTGTGGAGGCTGCGGCGTTCGTTTGCTGCGGCCTCCATCTGGGACCGCCGCTTTCTGCCAATCTGTATCGACCCTAACTCACAGATGCTACCTAACAGCTTTGGAGTGAAACTACCAAATGTAGAACACGAGTATAGAAGAATATGAGGTCAGCAAAGCTGCCATAGTGACAGCCAAAACTCCAAAGGACAAATATTTTTGAAAAGGACTAGTGGGGAAGCTTAAATTCAAAGGTGCAAGAGGAAACCTTAACCACTGATCCATAACTGTGAAATGGGTCCACAAACCCTTGTTACCTTAGTCAGTGTTGCCCTTTCAGTTCCCATTTTTGAAACAACTTTTCAAAAGACTCTTGTTATTATGTGTGGTATTCATGGCATGAAAGCCTACTGCTTTCTGTATCCAAAGATATATACAAACTGTAAATAAAAGGAAGCAGCAGAAAGCTCACAGCATTGTTTGCGTGTATTGACAGCTTCTCTCTTTCAAACAAGCATTGGCGAGAAGCCACGGACCTGAATGGATTTGTTACCTATTATTTATTAAAATACTCAGGCTGCAGATTAGCTTCCCTTGTGCATTATTTATTATTTGGTCTACTTGAAACAGGAACCAAGCCTACTGAGACAGACTGCTCAGTACACTCAAAGCCTGTCAAGTTCCCTAGTAGCTAATTTGATTATCTTTGTCACTATTTCTGATTCTTTACAGTTCTAAACACACAGGCTCCATTTCCAACAAGCCATACTGTTTGCTTCTTACAGTATTAATAGCAGACTGGATCCAGAATCTGCCTTCTGCTAGTAGAAGGGTGCCTCTTACTGAAAATGATTTTCAATAATTCCTTCCCTTCTCTGTGTGCCATTAGTTCACACCATTCAGGTGAAGTCCCCTGATTCTATTTGTAGCATTTTCAGGAAACAGACAGGCTCCTTTGGAGAGGAGAGGGAAGTCGCGTATTCTCCTAGTATTCACACCCTATTCTTCTCCCCCTTGCCTGGCACAGGTACACTTATCAGGATCCTACATGTACACCACCAGGTGAGATAGGCATTCTGCTTTCTTGCATCTTTTTCTGTTCACAAAAGGTATCCCTTCCTACCCTGTATTGCTTTTTAAAATCATGTTTACTCTTGGATATGGGTTACTATTCGGGTGATTTAAGAGCTGGTATCCTGTGGTGCACTATGCCAGACTAATTACATTGCCATAGGCAATAGCTGCAGGAGGAAAATAGATCATGGGCACAGCATCCAGGAAGGGATTAAGGCATTAGAGAAATAGGTTTCTCAGAACTGACAGATTTTGTCTGCCTGGCTTTGCCACCACCGCTTGATAATGTACCACCATGTGCCTTTGCTGATGATGTACCACCAGGATTCCACACAGAGCCTTAACTGTGACAGCTTAATCAGAACTAGGTGTTTGAAAGTGCCATAATATAGGTTGTTTTAGAGGTGTAACTAGAAATCTGAGAACTGAATGAAAATTTCATGATGGGGCAGAATTCTTATTTGGGGGCAATGTTCCTGTAACTAGAAATCTGAGAACTGAATGAAAATTTCATGATGGGGCAGAATTCTTATTTGGGGGCAATGTTCCTCCCCACCCTCCCCCAATGGATTGTTTTATTCTTGTTCTGGAAATCATTGATGCTGATTTGGAAATTCCTGATGGATCTTTCCAACATCTAAAAGAAGTTTTTTGTGTGATTGATTGATTTGATTTATATCCCTCTTTTCTCCCAAATGGGACTCAAAGGGGCTCCCTGAAGTTCCCTTCATTGAGGTTTGTGTGCCTGCACATGCACATGGGCATGTGATAGATGTTCCCATTGTTTATGACAAATTGAAGATATGGAACACTTGTGAGAAGGAAAGTATTTGCTTTAGCTCCTGAATCTTGAGATTTCCCACTGGTGGGAGAGCATCCCCAGAGCAAAATTCAACTCTTTGTATTCCTGCCCAGTTGAAGCAGAAGGCTGAGGTTAATAGATTCCTCTTTCCCCCTGCAGATAACACTTTGTTGTGGGGCACCTCTAGAGCATAGGTGAACAAAGTGCAGCTCAGAATCCACATGCACCTATCCATGGCTGCAGGTCCCCCCCCCCGGATATTTTTGTAGTCCTCAAGGTTCTCCAGAGGTAAAAATATTTTTTGCTCTGAAATACCCCAAAATGATGTTAAGCAAATGTCACATGTATTCACCACATTTGGTGCTTCACTGGATTTTTACACCAGGGTTAAAAATGAAATTTTGAAAAATGTTCACCCAAAAAGTGAAAAGTGTATTGTTTTGTTCCAGAATGTCCCTATCCAATGCCCTCAAACTGCTTTATCACACTAGGGGGCAAACGGGATTTAAACGGGAGTTAAACAAGAGTTAAGCAGGAAATGTCCTGTGATAAACATAGGGCATTTCCTGTTTAACTCTCGTTTAACTCCCGTTTAAATCCTGTTTGCCCCCTAGTATGATAAAACAGTAAATCACAGAAAGGCCCTAAAATATGTCCACTGCCAGGCTTTGGGGGTCATTTGAGGGCTATTATTATTATTATTATTATTTTGTAGGAGAAGAGGCAATGGGGTATGCAGCCCTCCAAGGTTAAAGTCTTTCACGCTCTAGTCTTTCACTGTTGTAATGTCCACCCTTGCTTTAGAGCAAGAAAAGGGAAAGCAAGAGGAACCTGGAAGAAATTGTACCTGCTCTCTTGCCTGAAGATCTTTGATCACATAAGTGGACAGAAGGAAGACCCTTTATGAAAACCTTATTTGTATCTAAGCCAGTTTTTTGAATTCATATAATATATATCCTGCCTTTCCTCTAAAAATATAGCACTCTTGGCAGCTTGCAAGAATAAATAATGGCAAGTAAATAAAACAACAACAATAAAATTAAGAAAAAATACCAAAGAGACAGGAAGCAGTTCCTTAAACATAAGAATAAGCATTATCCTTCATAGATTTTTAACAGCCTGACTAAACAAAACCATCTTAATCCACCATGTGTTTCCGCTGTATAATAATTCTTACTGAATTGCATTTTCCCTGTATGACTCACACCTCTTATTACACACCTCTTATTTATACCTCAGAAGTACTTCCCTTCCTGATAGACGTGACATGTTCCCATGCATCCAACAAAAGTGACTGTTATTTATGATAAGCTTTCAAATATAGGGACCCTGAGGTTGATGCCTATACATCTGGGTAAATCTTTGCTATTGAATACACTATGTGACAATTGTTTATGAAGAAGATATCCAAACAGAAATACAAAAAGTTTTGAATTTATTTATTTTGGTTCCATTGTGCTTGAATGTTCTTAAATTATCATTGCTTCATATAAAATAACTCTTCCTGACACTTAGACTAAATCAGAGAAAGGCTAATGTGCATGGGGGAGGGTTTTCTCTTTACAAAGATGCCTCCTAAATGTACATGAAGGGATAATTTATCCCCATCCAGGAAAAGACTATGTGTTGGGGACTTTGGGGGCTACAAAAGAGATCAGGGGGACAATATAACCCATGAGCCACATTTTTCTTAGCCCTGGATCATAGCTAATTACTTCTAATTTTGTGGATATATGACCAATACGGACCCCAATAGGGATGCAGATTTTAAATTATAGTTCACATAATTTGAAGTAAGTAATTTTAGCAGTTTTCTTTCTTCTGCGAGGGCTATGCATTTTTCAAAGACTATTTATAACAAGATTTCTCTTGTACAAAATTCACAGTATTTTTCTGCAAAAACAGGATTTTCTGCCCAGGAAGCAGAATTTTCTATACAGAAATATTTTCTCCGTATTTTCTATATAAAAATGTTATCATCTACAAAGAAAATGCAGAATTTTTCCATGCAGAAAATTCTGTAGCTGGGGATTTATTCTATGCAAATTTACACATGGCATCTTTGTACAGGGAACAGTATTTTCTGTCCAGGAATCAGTATTTCTGGACAGAAATTATGGCCAGAATTCTATTAGGCAATGATGAATGTGTAATTGAGAATTACACCCATAAGAGCTTTGTATTCATGATTCCTACATATCCTATTGTTTAGGAAATATATAGGGACCATGAATATCACCCAGTGCTCAATAACTAGAAAAGAGATACTGCAGTTGATGGAGGCTTGTTCTCCTGTAGCTCGGGAAGTGGCTGACTGACATGTTCACCTCTCCTATGAGAGTGAACTCCACTGTGAGAAGGAATTGAGATTGAGCCTGGTGGTGCAGTGGTTAAACGCCTATACTGCCACCACTCACTCATAAACCACAAGGTTGTGAGTTCAATACCAGGCAGGGGCTCAGGGTTGACTCAGTCTGACAGTCTTCTGAGATCGCTAAAATGAGTATCCAGCTTGTTGGGGGCAATTAGCTTACACTTTGTAAGCTACTTAAGAAGTGTTTAAGTGCACTGATAAGCAGTATAGAAATGTACATGCTATTCCTATTGCAACAGAGACCTTGTTTCTTCCTGTCACAACAGAGATTGCTCATGTAGAAATGTCAGTCAGCCACTTCCCAAGTGGCAGAGGAACAGACCCGCATTTTTTGCAGGAGCTGTTTCACAGTAAGTGAGAATTACTGAGATGAGTCAGGCCAGGATTCCCTAGGTAGCAATGTAGTACAAAGAGGAGTCCAATCATTATTTTCTGCAGAACAATGTTGTAATTGAGGTCTTGTTTATGCAAAATCCACACTTTTTCCATAAACAAATAGCGTTTTCTGAAGAGGTAACAAAAATTTCTGCACCAGTAACATTTCCTACGCAGAAAAAACAACTACACTGTTTTGCAAAACAATCACATGTGAATTTTGCATAGAATAAGTCCCAAGCAGCAAAGATTCTCATCAGTCCAGGATTTTTCTCACAAGTGTTTTCAGCATTAGAGAATCATAAACCATAGAATGAGAGAGTTGGAAGGAGCCCATAATCTTAGTTTCAGCTATTTTTCTAAAAAAAATTTCCTAGTTTGCTAGTTTATCAAGGTCCCTTTGAATTATGATCATTTCTTCTAATGTGTTAGCTAGTCTTCCCAGTTTCATGTCATCTATAAACTTGATAAGCATTATCTCTAACCAATCATCTAAGTTATTGATAAAAATGTTTTAAAAAGGGTTGGTCCCAGGACAGAACCTTCTGGCTTTCCGATTTTTCAACCATTTTTGAATGTGTTTTTTTTCTATATTTTTTTCACCTGACCCCCATAACATTCATTCTCATAGGCGACAATGAATAGGTTTGCTTGCTGTGAGAAAATCCTTGATAACTGCAATTTTCAAGAATCACCCACATAAATGAGTAATATTTTTTGCATTTAAAATATTGTTTTCTGTGCAGAAATTTTCTCTATAAAGAAAAAAAAATATTTTGAGCACAAAATGTACATTTTTGTACAGAATAAACCCCAAATGTTCTCATCTGTCATGGATTTTCCTCATCACAGTTTCCCAACACTCAGATAATCCCATTTTTATCCTGTTGATCTGAATATTTTCATGTATTCTTTCCATCTCCAATTATTAGTGATTCAGTAGAACTAGGGCTCTCAGGGTCAAAACTTCAGGGCTTTCTGGTCAGCAAGGATGATAAAATCATCTGCTGCCCCTCTTGAAGTCCCCTACTTTCTCTGAATTTAGCTGCAATTCCCAAAAAAGCTGGAGGGGAAACAGCTTTTTCTTGGGGTTGTGAGATACTACTGTTGAAATCCAAAGCATACTGGAGTGACTTAGTCTTAAGTGAACAAGATCACTCAAGATCAGTTTCTGGTGTAGATGAAAGTTGTTATAGTAGCGTATCTTTGAAAAGGACTAACAGATCAACATTGCTGCATATTTTTACTATCTTTGGGGTTGTTGGTAAAGGAAGTGTCATGATGAGGGCTTGCAATTCAAAATTTATGGCTACAACTCTGTATTTCCTTAAGAAGCAGTCCAAATGGATTCCAGTGCACTGAAAACCAAATCCACTAGATGACTGACTGTTCCAGCACATACCTGGCGAACGGGAAGGCTAAACCCAGCACTGTGCTAATGGCTGTCTACTAGTATTACAAGAATTTCTTGTTTAGATTTGGATCCCATCTTCAAGATGTACATTATGTATATGCAAATACCCCAAAATAAAATAAAAAATCCAAAATCCATTAAACGTCTCATTTCGAGCATTTTAGATAAGGTAGACTCAGCCTGTATGTAATAATCATGAGTGTGTAACTCTAGTTTATGGACATATAACTGCCATAGAGAAATCAAGCCAACATTTTCAATGATTAACTGCTATCCTTCCAGGGTCCAGAGCAAACTTATGAGAAATGCTGTTTTCTTTTAAAATCACCTACATACAAACACACATGTACACATGTATCTTTCGTTTGATCTCTCAATATATATTCTCCTCATGTCAAGAGTGTCACTGCTGGATGCTGTGCAGTGTCCAGGACACTGAGGCCTAGATATTTGTTGTAGCCAGCCAAGGTGATAAGATATTAATAAAACACTATATACAGCAAAAGCTCTGCTTCTCAAATAATTAAATTTGAATTCACAGTTTTATTGAATTACAACAAAATTGCATCTGGTAAAGCCACAAAAGAATGAGCTTCATCTTCCCTAAAGTCAAATACTGCTGCAGTGATTAATCTTAGCATGTTCCTTTTCATCAAATTTAAGACCCTGATCCCATAAGAATGCCTTTTCAACAAAGCAAGGATTTGAAAAGCACATGAAGACAACAGGAGATGGCAAAAGAAGCCAACTTTTTACTCATGCTTGGCCCACCTCTTGACCAACAGCCTCCAATAACTAAATAAATAACCTCCATTACAGAAAAGCATGATTTCCCAACAGCTCTCCCTCACAGTTGATGGTTATTCCCTCCAGGTTTACATGTCCTTTTAGCCTACAGATTTTTTAAAGCACTTTCTATAAAACTTTGCCTTTATCTATTTTAAGAAAAGCAAGTGTACTTTGCTGGCATCACTCATGATAGTAAGCCCAAATTCAGTACTTCCAAGGGAATAGCTTATAGATAAAATTAATGCACCTTTGGGAAGTTCTTCTGTGAACTTATTTATGTTATAGGGATAAAAAGCACATTACACAGCTCTCCCTGTGTGGTACTATTTCCTGTTAAGGTTTAGCAGTGTTTATTTTTCATTTTCTTTCTTCAGTTCTCTCTTTTTTTCTTTCTGGCTGTTTGTCATTATTGTTTAAATAAAGATCACACGAGGTCTTGTTTATCCTGGCTGCCACATTAGTACATGGGCAGGTGGGAGAGAGGAAAAAAGCTTTCTTCTGACCCAGAAGTAATAGAATATCCAATATTATGAGTATGTAGCATTTCTTTCCATCTCGTGGGACAAAAGCTTCCTCTCTCCATAAGTGGAATGTAGAACAAGGAGTGGAGAAAGTTCATTTTGTTTTATCTCCCTCTGCTCAGGGTTAAACATTGATCTAAAGATAGCCTGAGCTCTGGCTTCTGTTTTAGGATTAGATCATTTGGGTTATTTTAAATTGTTAAATTGTGTTTTATGTGTGTTGTCAGTGTACTTCAGCTCTTCAGAGGAAAGGTGGAATATAAATGATTAAAATTACATTCAACATTTAATAAGCAGATTAATTGGTGGTACTATGGCCTATCTTTAAGGTGAATTGCTTTTCCTGGGGAGGGGGCACATTATATCCTCCATTCACCAGACTACATCTGAATCACCCCTGGCTTAGACTATTGGATAGGGACTTAAGAAATCCAGGTTCCAGTTAGCACTAGGTATAAAACCCAGTGGATGAACTTGAATACTCTCTCACAGTATAACCTATTTCTCAGGGTTGTTGTGAGGATACAATAAGGAAGGAGGGAGCCATCACACAACTCATAGCTCACAGGAGGACAGGTAGCTTATAAATGAAAAGAATAGCCAGCCATTGTTACCTTTTGGGGGGGAAATTCTGGCTGTGATCATTGCAATTCCTGTCACCTTATTCTGCAGATACTCTCATCTCAATATGGTCTGTAGATCAAGCTCTACAGTCTTCTATAGGAAATTTCAAAGTTAATAGCTAAGTAAAAAAGAAAGAAAGAAAGAAAGAAAGAAAGAAAGAAAAGAATTACCTAGACTTCAGTGGTTTTATGGTAATGCAATATTGGCACATTGCACCCGCCCACTCATGATGAATAGACACGATTCAAGAATTTACGGAGTTTAAACAGACAGAAGTTTCACTGAAATTCCCTGTGGAACAGACTGTTATTCATACCATAACCCCCACCACCCCAGTAGACTTGCCCAATTGCTTTAGTTGGAGAGCTTTCCTCCTTTCTCTGCCCTTTCTGCATGAACTCTTCTGTCTTGGGGCCCATGTCTAGATCACCAATTACCCATTGTCCATGATACAGCCTTGAGATGGTTGGCACGCCAAATAATCTGCTCTGTATTGTATTCTGGGCCTTGTGGTTTTGCATGGAGGAACTTGGCAAACCTCAAATACGCACTTACCCTTATCCCATGAACCTTGAATAAAGAAGTCAGAAGAAGCTGACTTAGGGGTGTATCCCTTGGGACACCCAAAGGTGGTCCCTTAGTCCCCTGAAACTGCTAATGCCTGCACAGCCTCTCATTTTTTTTCATGCCAATTTGGGGGAGGTTTTTTTTTTAACCCTTAAACTATCCCAAATCTGCCAAAACACCTGAAAACTGGCAGTCTGCTTCTCATAACTCTACAGAGCCCCATAAACATCTTCCCACAAAGAAAGCCCCAAAGGGAAAAAATGGCTAAAATCAGCCATAATGGCAGTTGGTAGTGATGTTGCACCACTTTGAGTCCACCCAAACACACTGGTGTGGCCTCCTGGATGCAAGAAAAAAAATGTATTGTGCCTTCTAGCAACAGCATGATGTGTGTCTTTTGCCTTCCGGTCATTTCTGATGTACAATGATCATAAAGCTTTTCTTCTCAAGTTTCTTCATGGGGGGGGGGGGGAATCATTGCTATCCCCTGAGGCTGAGAAAGTGTGACTTGCCCAAAGTCACCCAGTGTGTTTTTTTATAGCTGAGTAGGGATTCAAACTCTGCTCTCCAGAGTCATAGGCCAATGCTCATACCCCTACACATGCTGTCTCTCAGCATCAGCATACCAGTGACTTAAATGTGGGTTATTGTACCTTCTGGTCAAAGTCAGTGTGGTACAGAAGAGCGCTCTCTCTCTCTCTCTCTCTCTCTCTCTCACACACACACACACACACACAGCCAAAATCAGTTTGAGTAAAATGCCCTACACTGTACCAAAAAAAAACAACCCTATATGGTCCAAATAACTTTTAAATACCTCAGGCCACATTGTCCCCCAAGAAGTTAAGAAGATGTGTGCCAAACTCCCAACTTTGAAGTAAGGTGAGGCAGAAATTTCAACTGTTTATAGAACAAAGCAGAAGTGGACAAAGCAGTACAAATGTGAGGGTAGGTAAATGAGACATCAAGGACAGAATGAAGTATTCTAAGAAATATATAGCTTCTTCCATTTCTTCCTTCCTCTCCTTGGTAATTTTGATATGTGATATTGATATCTTGTTTAAATTAAAAGGGAACAAGAAAGGTTTCACTAAAACAGAATTGTGTACGTACTTTAGTAATAATAATACGTACAGTCTAATGCAGTGAATATATACACAACACACAAAAAAATCTTTTAATTTCTTTATTCATTTAGAGCTAAAGAGTCATAGACTCATAGAATTGGAAGAGAGACCTCAAGGGTCACCCAGTCCAACTCCCTGCCATGCAGGAACTCTCGATCAAAGCACCCTAGACAGATTGTCACCACAAGAAGGAGATTACACCACATTCCAAGGCACACAATACAATCTAAAGATGACATGACACATGAAGAAGAGGAAGTGGCAGTGGGAAGATACCAGCTCCTATTTTCTTCCTCTGAGGACAAAGTAATAGCACTTGGAATATGGAGGGAAGGGTCTCACCAGCTACCGGCCAAAGCATACAAGAGTTGTACCTAGCTGCTCTTCTCTCCCTCTGAGGCCAGAGCAATGTATCACTCTAAGAAGTCAAATTCCAAGAAGCCATTTGAGAACAACCTCCCCTCAGCAACAAATAATCAATGAAAAGTGATGCTATTTAAAGGTTACGTGTTTAAAGTTGAGGGCTTCTGCCAAAATCAGCACCTCTTTGCTCCTGCAGTTCGACCCAAGCACCATCAAATCTTACTTCAGAGAATTGGGAAACCAGATCTGGAGCAATTCATAGAATCATAGAATCATAGAATCACAGAGTTGGAACAGACCACAAGTTCTTAAGGGATGTAGGAGCAAAGGGCAGTGCTGATTCTGGTCAAAGCTATGAGACCTAAATTAAACACTTCATTGGATCCTGCCCATAAAGGCTTGAAATATATGAGATCAAATGCAGACTAACATGGTACGGAAACCAACATTTATCAGAATTTTTCAGAGGGATAACCATGTTAGTCTGATGTGGAAAAGAATAGCAGAGAACCTTGTAGTAACACCTTAAAGACTAACAAATGTTTTTTGGTTCAGGAATGCAATGCAGAAATGTGTATACATTAATGACTACTTCATGCATCTGATGAAGCAGACAAAAGCTTATGACAAATTAAACATGTGAGTTTTTGAGATGCCATCCCATGATAGCTGACGCCATATTAAACATGTGAGTCTTTAAGATGAGGTTTACATTTATCAGAGAAGCAATGTTGCTATCATATCTAATGTCTTATGGTAGAGCTATCTTCCCAATGGTTTAAGTTAGTGGGACATCTTCTAGTAGGAAATCCCATGTGAATCACTTATGAGATGTTTTGTGAAGAAGATATTCATTTTTATCAGAGGACCTTTGGTCTGTGAAATGGGAAAGAAAAAACCTCTTCTTGTCCAACTTCCCTATTCTTCCATCATACTTTTACAAACACCCCTGGCAGGTTTACTGTTTTGGGTGTGTGTGTGTGTGTGTGTGTGTGTGTATATATCCATAATTGTTCATAATAGTTAAACAATATAGCCAGGTGCAGGATATCAACTGAGCTGATGTACATGTAGGTCATTCTCAATTTTTATTTATTATAATTATTTATTTATTTAAAAATGTTTGTTTAAAACTGGCCAGTTTATTTCAGCACAAGCTTTTGTGGAATTTAGTCCATTAATTCCACAATTGGTCATAAAGGTGGGCCAAGACTGTTCTAAGAAAGAAAGAAAGGTCTTGGGCCACCTTTATGACCAATTTATTTTATTTTAAGAATTTATGGATTGCAGTAAGTTTTCAAGACTAAATTCCACAAAAGCTTGTACTGAAATAAACTGGCCAGTTTTAAATAAATATTTTCAAATAAATAAATAAATAATAAAGGACTAATTTTTCTGTCCTATTTTGAATAACAGCCTATTGTTGAACTATGACCTCTTCTACTATTCTCTAAATCTGAAATAACCTTGAAGTTTTTTTTTGTGTTGTTTTTTTTTAATCCAGACTTAACACATAGGCAGCTCATGCATATTCTGGATACAGACACACTAAATTGTCCACCAATCCCCATAAATGACTAATAATTGTTATTTATTTCCCCTCTGAAAGTTATTGCACATCAGTGAAATCATGCATCAGGAACCATTGGCTCTCAATCTTGGCCATTAACTGTGCAGTTGTTTATTTCTTTATTGGGCACCATCTTTCATTTTTATGTCTTGCACAGTCCTGTAAAACAAACAAAATGGGTTGGAATGACATCTTGAAATATGCACTCATCTTTTCAAAGGTAGAGTGGTCAGGAAAGTGGAGGGAAAGGTCACTGCATAATGTAATTGATGGCATTAGCCATTTTTTTTCCTTCACATGCTCTGCTGCTTGACTATGTATATGGCTCACCACTGCCAAGTCCAATCAAAATGCAAAAAAGGCAAGGTAACATCCTATCCTGTGCACATCCATAGAAATAAAATGTAGATTATAAGGAGTGTGTGATGAATGATGGACTTCTACGAAAAGAACAATAACAAAATAACAGAGCTCCCCCTCTGAAGATCTCAGCATGTTGCATTGCTGAGCTCATCAAAATGCCCAGCGCATATTTCAGCAGATTGAAATCAATTGCAACATGAGATAGCCTTTTATTTTATTCATCTTGACATTACTGAGTGATTACTTTACCTTCTGCTGCTCAGCAGCTTTCAGGGTAGTGCACAATTCAGGAGGCTGACTTATGTGCCTATGTGCTGAACCTTGGTTTAATTTAATTTATTTAGCCCAGCTTATCTGCACAGAGGACAACAGCCTCAAAATGCCTCCTTTAAGATGATCAGGGTCAGACATTAATGTATGAAAACTCTTTCAGCTTCTTGGGAAACATAAGAGGCCATATCTACAAACATTTTCAAAGCATAGTTCAAAAATCACAGAATCCTTACAGTCTTGGCTATGGTGGTGCCATTTGAAGCTGGCTTCCTCTGCCCTCCTGATAAGCCATTTGGTTTCCCAGGTTTTTGCCTGTCTCTGTTGCTGATGTTTGTCCTCTGTTTTTTGGCCTTTAGCTGACAGCCAGTACCCATGTATTGTTTTTTTTGGGGGGGGGGAGTAGGCCCCATTGAATTCAATTGAACACATTTGAAGTTGACAATCTCAACTTCATGAATGAAAGTAATTTTTCCACACTTCCTGAGACTCATTGTAAAAAAGAAACAGACCTTGCCACAATTGCAAGGCTTATGGGGCATTGTGAAAAAATAATGGACACACTAGATAATGCACACATTTTAATATGCAAGCAGAGAAAAGTGCGCAGAATTTTTAAAAATGCAAACATAAACACACTTTGGTCAATGAGGAAAATGCATACACTTCTTAGAGGGAATAAATGCTGGTGCACATTAGGAAAAATGTTTAAAAAATGTGTAGACAACATTTTAATGTGGGAAGAAAAATAATCCTGTGACCTGCTGTGAAAAAAACAATGGGAAGGAAATGTAGTGGGGTTCAGAGAAAAGCACTGAAATTGAGAATGAGAGGTGTTGCAATCCCAATTTCTAAGCAGAAAGGCATAGGTTTTTGCTTTTTGCCTTAATCACAATTAAGTTTTCTTGTGTTGGGGCATTGGGTAGAGAGGACTCATAGTCTAATGCTTGGTGGGGACACTGTCACCTTTTGGGGAAGCTTATGGGGCCTTGGGATAAGTAGCTTCTTTCTGGTCCAGGGATCTTCCACACATCTCCTGGTTGGCCATAAGAAGTAACAACAACTGCCTAAACTAGCTCCTGCCTCAAGCTGACCTTCCTTAGCCACAATAGGCTAAGTGGCAGGGATAAGGGGGAACCAATGACCAGAGGCAAGCTCCATCGTCATTTGTCTCCTTGCCCCTGCCAGTCCAATATCCATCCGGAAGCTGTGGTTTAAATAAAGTTGTTGTTTATTAGTATCCTTACCTGTTCCAATTCCAGCTGCAGGCAAAACCTACTTCACAATATTTCATTCAGTTGCACTTTAGGTAATTTTTAATGCTGACTATGTTATATAGACTAATGTGCTTCAATGAAAATAAGGCCATCTACATCCCAGTTCATATGAGCTGAGAACATTTCACTTTCCATTGGTAGTAAAGGCTATGATTCTACACAGATTTAACTTAATTTTTTTATATATTTATTTAATCTACCTAATTTATTTACTAATTTACTTTGATCTATTTAAAATACTTAGAACTTGTCCCATTGAATCCAGTACAACATGTCTAAAAACACGGATTTGTTTTTAACTCTTGTAGATCATCACTGTCGTTGATTGCAAATTAAAATCTAACATGCATAAAAAATATCCACTTACAAAGTTCACACATGGAGCTGGACTAAAGCTAATAAAGCAAAAACAGATTTCCCCACCCTCAGCCTTCAGATTTTAATTCAACCAGTTAAAGCTTCACAGAGCACCTAAACCAGATGTTGACCACCCATGATTTAAAACCTCACATAACCAAAAACATACTTGGCTGTGACATCAAATGTTATGCAATGTGGATGGAAAATCAACTTGTCTATCTTACATCACTATCATGAGCCAGTAAAAGTTGTCTTAATTATCAATCAAATACATTTCTTAAAAAAGAAAGTTAACAGGCCTTGGGCAATTAATTCTGCATAATCCTGGCAGGTGCTTCTACCAACTCTTCCTGCTGTAATTTTGATTGCTTATTTTGTTGTCTTAATGTTTCAATTAATGCTTTATGTTTTTAACTATACTTGCTTTATTTGATTGTACTGTTAGGTCCCTTGAGTCCAGTGGGTGGAAGGAGAGGAAAATTACAAATCAGATTGAATGAATCAGTAAAATGGAGCTCAGTATAAAAGAGGGTGTTATTTTTTCCAATCCTGAAATACTGTATTTCTAATAACATTTTTAAAAGAATGCCTTTTGTTCAAATAAGATATCCAAAACTATAAATTCTTATTTAGTGCAACAGATGGCTTTTCTAAAAGACAGATATGTTTGGGGACCAATAAATTACCAGGAATGTGCACAATATTGCATGATAAATGCAGAATCACATATAATCCACCTGTACTTGGATTCAGAAGGAGATGAGTCAGAGGAGGAGATTTTGAATTTTGCTCAAAATTGTGCCATATTTTTTGGCCTGTTTGGGCCACTTTGGGCCCAGGACAGGCCTTTTAAAACAGGAACTGACCAAGAAGTCAATTCCTTTTTTTAAAAGAAAAGGAAAAGAAAATCCCTCTGGGCCTAAAATGGCTCCGACAACTCTAACTGCAACTCTTGCGATACTGTATTATGCTATAGCTGCATAACATAGGAGCCATTCAGACTACCATATAAACAGGTTTGTAAACCGGTTTAAAAGCAATAAGTTCATACTGGACCCAGTTTTTTTACTAGGGAATCCGGGTTTTGCACTCCTGTCTCGGCACAAATTTTCCCTAGCACGGGTTATTTGAAATTGGCATTTAACCCGTTTCTTTTCAGATAACCCATGTCCCCGCCAATATGAACTCAGAGGGAGGGAAGTGCCTACCCAAGGGGAGGGAGAAGTTGTATTTTAGGAAGGATTGTACCCTGTTATTCCCTCCTCCCGGTTAAAAGCAACAGCATCCCACCAATATCCATGGTGGAAGAGTAAGATAACTGAGTATTTATTATTCTTGAAATATATAATTATTGCTATATCAACAGTTAACTACATTTTTTGCAACAAATTCTTTCTTACCACTTAGTTGCATAGTTACTTTATTTACTTTTTAAAAATATTAGAGCGCTATAAGCTGCTAGCCTATGCTACAAAATCCAACTATGGACACAGACGGACTATAAAAATAGTTTAATATTGCATGGTATCCTGGGCAAAAAGAGTGAAGGTACGGCCTGTTCAGGTGTAACATAACCTGGTCATTTTAGTTATTGCAAAAGACAAAAAAAATGTAGGCAACTTGTTATTTTTAATTTCCATCTTATTTCCAATTACAGGCTTGGTGGCAGTGATCTCTGGATTACCTTTCTGAATACCATGAGATTCTAATGAGTTTGAATCCATTGCATCCATTTCATCCATTGTATAAAAACTATTCAATTTAATGAAATCAGTTTGTAAGCTTTTTTGGATAAATTGCCTTAAATTTTGTTGATGACAGAGATTCTAACAGTTTTTTCAGACTCTAAATAGATTTTGTTGCAGGAATTGTTACTGTGATTTTTTTTTAAATGGATAAATAAGAATGCCATCTCTATGAAATTTGCTTACTGTAAATATCAGCCAGAATCCCATTGGAGCAACTGTGAGTTACACATTTGTGAGTGCTTTATATTCACAATCCCTATCTATTCCTTCATTTAGAAGATACGTAGGGACCATGAAAGTCCTCCAGTACCCACATAGTAGGCACCAGTTGATGTGATGAATGAGGATCTATTGACAGTCCCATGCTGAGCCTTCTGCAAGTAATCTCTCCTGCAAGGGGGGATTGCAAGAGGAATCCAGTCAGAATGGAGATCACTCATGCAAGAGGGTAGGAATGTTAGTCAACTGCATGCCAGTGGCAGAGGAACAGATTCCCATTGATCACAGCAGCTAGGCTTTGGGTGAGTCAAGCCAGGACTCACTATGTAGCTATGTAACTACAGTGGATACAGGATTCCAGCCCTTGTTTTTGCTCATTTGAAAATTAAGACTCCGTTTTTCTCCCAGGCCTTTTGAATCTTTGCTATTTTAATTCTGATTACATACTGGTGATGTTAACTACTGCTTTATTTCATATTTGGTTTTAGCATCTCTCTCTCTCTCTCTCTCTCTCTCTCTCACCATATTTCAGTGTTTGAAATTTAAATAGTATTTTCATCATGTTGGATATCTAATAATGTTGGTGCAGTTGTATTGTCATTTTAGATATTCACTTGTTTTTCAGTGCCTTATTGCTTTGTTTTGAGAGAACTGTACGTATGATGGCTCAAAAACCTGTTGTGTGAGTGCCCTATAAATGCAAACAATAGAGTCTGGCATCTGGTTAGCTATTTATGCCATATAAATTGGATTATTGTCACACAAAATTGAATTGTACCATTGTTCAAGGATCATATTCTCAGGAAGAAAGCAGGGATACTGTATAGCTAAGACTTTGAGACCACCGATCAAGGGAAGCCACAGTAGCACCTTAGCCCCATTGCAAAAGGGATCCCCTGTACAGGCATCATAGTGCAATGGGTCTATTTATGCAAAGGGGATTCCCATTGAAGAGTTGCATATCCTGTCAAAAATATAGCTATATCACCATCAAGTTGTGAACTGCAGAATATTAGCCATTAAAAAAGAGAGAGAGATTCAGTGCAAGAATAGCTTATTCATCCTAGCCTGTATGAACAGTGAATACAGGTTTGGGGAGACTGTCAACAGCTATCAACATTTTCTCATCAATATCTAATACCAATGTTACTGTGCTCACTATCTTGTTTGTCTACATAGGCCAGATTTGCCCTTGCAAGATTGATATATAATGCAAATATCTTGCAGTGTGAGCAAAACTTAGGCTAAATATGTAGAAAGCTGAGTGTGTGTATTGGAGAAAGATTATAACAACAGAGATGACATTAATTCTTCATTGATTTTAGTGACAAATTTCTTGATCAAAATGCATGTGATGCAAAAAAATAAAATAAAATAACTGTGCTTGCCTGTGATATAAATTAAGTTTTAATGACAATATAGTTCTCACACAATGTCAGCAAAGTTTTTATATCATTCAGAACCAATAAAATGTTCAGCATGAGATTTGTAGTCTGAGTTTTAAAGTATGAAATCACCTTGTTCAGAGAGCCAGAAGTAAGTTTTTGTGTTCTACAAGGGTTTCCTAAAAGCACAAATATTATACTTAGAATATTCAGTACATCCTAGCATTAAACACTTGATATAGTCTTAACGCAACAATGCCAGACCTATAACTGGAACTGAATTGCCATTAGATTTACATAGAGGTGGGGGGAGAAATTTTTGGACTACAGCTTCTAGAATTCCCTAGTCAGCACACGCAGTGCTGGCTGGAGAGTTTTAGTCTAAAATGTTGGGTTGTTGATAACTGTCCTCAAGTTGACCTCAGCTCATGGCAATCCTGTGGATGAGATATCTCTGAGACACTCTGTCTTCCACTGCTCTGCTCAGTTCCTGCAGGCTCAGTTCCATGGCCTACCTGATTGAGTTCAACCATCTGGCATGTGGTCTCCTTTTCCTTCTACTGCCCTCCAGTCATGTCACTAGGGTTGGTGTCACCCAGTGCAGGGGGGAATGGATTTGGAAGGAAGCATCCTTCCCAAAGGCCTTCTGACTCTGCACTTGGAGGGCAGCAACCCTCCCATGAACCAGCCCCTGCATTACCCAGTGATGCCACTTCTGCCTTCCACCTTTCTTAGCATTGTTGTCTTTTCTAATGATTTATGCCTTCTCATGAGGTGGCCAAAACACAACAGCCTCAACTTAGTCTCCCTGGCTTCCAGGAACAATCGGTGCTTGATCTGTTCTAAAACCCATTTATTTGTCTTCTTAGCTTTCCATGGTATCCTCAGCATTTTCTCCAGCACCACAACTCAAATGAGTTTATTTTCTTTCTGTTAGCTTTCTTCACTGTCCAACTCTCACATCCATACATAGTGTTGAGGAATACAATAGCTTGGATGTTCCTCACTTTAGTTCTTCACTGTTAGCCACCCCGATTGCTCTCAAAGGGGCAGGATATAAATAAACATTATTATTATTATTGTTGTTGTTGTTGTTGTTGTTGTTGTTCTGGGTTTCATCTTTACATTTTAAGATTGTATCTAGTTCAAGGGCCAGCCATACACCTCCTGCTGCCTTTCCACCATTCCCCCTCCTCCCTGCAAGAGGAAGATTCCATCCTGAGAAGGGGACAAAGAAAGGGCCAGCCACACATCTCCTGCTGCCTCTGCAACACCCTCCTCCTGCCTCCAGTGGAACATTCCTCAGAAGCCACTTCTCCTTCCATCATCCTCAGCAACTGGGACATTGGGCAAAAGTTTCCAAAGCTACCCTCTTCCTTATCTACTAGATCCTTCTTGTTTTGTGGTATTCAGGCAATGTTATCTAGCACTGTTGGATATTATTTTTCTCTTTTTCTCATTGTCACTTTTTCTCCTATTGTTTGCTGGGCACTGCATCCATCCCTTCCCATGGCTCCCCACATCTCTCCGAAGCTGATCCCTATTCAACCTCTCCCTGTCTCCCAACTTCCATTTTTCTGCTTGCTTTGGAACTGTCGCTCTGCCACTCCGAAAGCAGCAGCAATTCATGATCTTTTCCTTTCTAGATCACTCAGTCTCCTTGCTCTAACTGAAACCTGGCTCCTGGCCCATGATACTGCTACCTCTGCGGCCCTCTCTTTTGGTGGTCTTTCTTTCACCCACACAAGCCGCCCTGAGGGTCAAGGAGGTGGGGTTGGTATCTTGATGTCTAACTCTTGCCAGTTTCAACCCCTTTCTCTTCCCCCTAGCTACTCTTTTTCTTCATTTGAGTCTCATTCTATTAGACTCTTTTCTCCTTTACAGCTTCAGGTTGCTGTCATTTATCGCCCTCCTGGTTCTGCTAACCAATTCCTTTCAGACTTTGAGGCATGGCTCACATTTTTTCTTTCAGACTCAGTTCCCTTTCTAATTCTAGGTGACTTTAATATCCACCTTGATGATCCTAAGAATCCTTCAACGTCTCGCTTTAGCTCCCTCTTAGCTTCTTTTGATCTTCAACCTCATTCCACCTCTCCTACCCATTCTTCTGGTCACTGCCTTGATCTAGTTCTCGCTTCTAAGTGTGTCATCTCTGACTACTTGGCATCTGACTATCCATTGTCAGATCATCATCTAATTTCTTTTACTCTTACTTATATCCCACCTCCTCGTAATGTTGTTTAACGCACTTTTCGTAATCTTCAATCTGTTAATTCTGATCATCTCAGTCAGACCTTGGGTTGTTCTCTCTCTTGTCTAAATTTTGGGGACTCTGCTGACTCAGCAATGTCTTTATTCAACTCCACTCTCTCTTCCACCCTTGACAGCTTTGCCCCTGTATCTGTTCGCACGTCCTCCTCTATGTCTAGGCCTCAGCCCTGGCTCTCTCCCATAGTTAGGTTTCTCCTGTCCTGCTCTCAAGCAGCTGAACGCCTTTGGAAAAAGTCCAGGGACTGGGCCGATTTTATTCATTATAAATTTGTTCTTTCATCCTTCTCATGCGCCTTGTCTATGACAAAACAGAATTACTATACATCATTGATCTCTGCCAACGAGAGGCACCCGCAGCGCTTGTTCTCCTGCTTCAATTCACTGCTGAAACCTTCTTCTCCCCCTGTCTTTTCATCATTTTCCCCCACTGACTTCGCCAACTACTTCCTCACAAAAGTCACTACTATTCGATCTGAAATTGTTTCTCCTGATTTGCCCCCTACCACCAAGCTCCTGGTACCTTCTACTAATAAACTCTCTGTGTTTCCACCTGTATCTCTGGATGAACTCTCTACACTGCTAAATTCTTCCAAACCTACAACTCGTTCTCTTGATCCTATCCCCTCCCATCTTCTAATCTCTATAACCCCTTCTTTTCTGCCCTCGCTCCTCTATATCTTTAATCTCTCTCTCTCTTTGGGATCCTTCCCTTCGGATTTCAAACATGCTCTCGTTTCCCCAATTCTGAAGAAACCCTCTCTCGACCCCTCTTCTCTGTCTAGCTACACCCGATCTCTCTCCTTCTTTTTCTCTCTAAGGTTCTGGAACGGATAGTTTATTCTCGCTGTCTTGAGTTTCTTGAAGCCAATTCCATCCTGGACCCGTTTCAGTCTGGTTTCCGCCCACGGCACTCTACAGAGACAGCCCTCACTAAAATCTCAAATGATCTCTTGCAGGCCAAGGCAAATGGCCTCTACTCTATTCTCATTCTTCTAGATCTGTCTGCAGCCTTTGGCACCGTAGACCACTGTCTCTTGTTTGACTTACTTTCTGACCTCGGGTTCTCCGACTCTGTTCCCAACTGGTTTAAATCTTACTTGTCAGACCGATCCTTTGCCGTGGTCACAGGTGGTCAGACTTCCTCCTCTGTTCCCTTATCTGTAGGAGTTCCCCAGGGCTCTGTCCTGGGTCCCCTTCTGTTCTCTCTATACACACTGTCCCTTGGTAAACTCATCAGTTCTTTTGGTTTCTCCTATCATCTGTATGCCAATGACAGCTGCAGCGTTCAACCCCTGACCTTTCGCCAGGGCTCGAACAGCAAGTTTCATCTTGTCTGGCTGCCATCTCTCAGTGGATACGGCATCGGTGCTTGAAGCTCAACATGTCTAAGACAGAGCTTCTCGTCTTCCCACCTAAGCCCACCCTTCAATACTCCTTTTCTGTTTCTGTTGATGGCATTTCTATTCAACCGGTTCAGCAAGCCCGCAGTCTTGGCTTCATTTTTTATTCTTCTCTGTCATTTACTCCCCAGATTCAGGCCACTGCCAAGACCTGTAGATTCTCTCTTTACAACATTGCTAAAATCTGTCCTTTCCTCTCAGCCTCCACCGCCAAGACTCTGGTCCATGCCCTAGTGGTATCACGACTAGATTATTGTAACCTTCTTCTGACAGGGCTTCCTCTCTCTCATCTCCATCCTTTAATCTCTGTCCAGAACTCAGCTGCACGTATTATCACATCCGCTCGCTGATTTGACCATGTTTCTCCTCTTTTATCCTCCCTTCATTGGCTCCCCTTCTCCTTCTGCATCCAGTACAAGCTTTTGTTGTTGACTTCCAAAGCCCTTCACAGACTGGCCCCTCCTTACTTGTCTGAACTTCTTTCTCCTCACACTCCTTCTTGTACTCTCCGTTCTGGTAGTCAAGGTCTCCTGTCCCAGCCGAGGATTTCCACTGCCCCGTCCCTGATTCGTCCCTTCTCACTTGCTGCTCCTCACTCCTGGAACCTTCTTCCCCCACATGCACGCCTCATCACTTCCCTAACCAGGTTCAAAACTGAGTTAAAGACTGTATTATTTAGGGAAGTGTTCCCAGGATAAATTCTAAACTTGGGTTACCACATAAGATCACATTAATATAGCACTTAATTTACAATTATCACTCTGGTTCTAAATTTCTAAGACAAGTTATATTCTTTAGCTGTAAGCATGTTTAGCAATGATGGGAAAGGTTATAGATTTGTACAGCAGGAATCATGGGGAAATCATGGGAAAGTTCATAAACATGTTGCCCCAGCTAGCCCAACTGATCTAGCCCAACTGCCACCACATTAATCCAGGGCTAAAGCATCACTGAGAGGTGCCCATCCAACTTCTCCACTTGTTGAACTGTCGAACTGTCAGGAAGTTGCATTCTTTCTTTTGGATGGATTTTTGCAATGAAAAGAAAAATATACTCTACACACAGAGAAGAAGATAAAAGCATCTGGAAATCCAAAGAAAAAGTTAAAAGATGAAAAAGACTTTCTGCAATGCTCTTTGTCTTCTGTGCTCTCTGGCCTGATAAACAGATTCCATAATTTTCAGCCAAGTGTGCCCATGTTTGTTTTATTCTCTTTCTCTCTCTTATGTGTTGCCATGATAAAACATGATTTACATTGCCTGCTTATATAGGTTATGTATATGTACTCAGACATAAGACCTTCTGTGTTCAAAAGGGCTTATTCTCTAGTAAGTATGCTTAGAACTGCTGCTTTGGTGATCCAGGTTTTTACAGTCTGACCTGCCTCCCTATCTCCTTTATTTTTTTAGCCAGTATTTAGGCTGTCAATATCCTCCTAACACAACCAAATGATCTACAGGGATTTCATAACCAAGAATTTTCTTAAGGTCTCTTAAGAAGATATAATCAGATAAAACCATAAATTTAATGTGGATATAATCCTATTATACATTTCAGTGCCAATATTTGTCAGGGCACTGATGAAATAGATTACCTAACTTAGAGGGAACTTAATGCGATTGATACAATTCATTTTTTTCTCTTTCTTTCATTGTGATGTTTAAAGAATAGGTGGGTTATTTTGGCACACACAACACATAAATGTTACAGGTTACCTTTGTTTAAATATCTTACACGGCAGGATAATTAAAGAGAGTTAAGGGGTAATGAATCTGTTGCATGATGAAGGCTAGAGCACCAGACAAATTGAAATTCACACTTTAAAGCAAAGGTGGGAAATGTATGAGCTTTCAGTTGTTGTTGATCTACAGTTCCCATCATCTCTCCCATTGACCAGGTTAGCTACGCCAGATAGCAACTGAAGTCCAGCAAGATCCAGGAGATCAAAGATTTCCAAGACCTACTTTAAAGTACTTATGTTTGAATGCTTCTGTATGGATAGTGAACCAGTTATGCTCCATGTGTCTGGATCCCTGCAGCTCAAGCCTGGCTTACATGTTGCTTTCACCAAACAGAAGCCACTTGAAAGAATGTCCAGATGGGCTTCTTCTTCATGCCATCATTGGTGATTCCATTATCATCTTGTGTGGCTTGTTTCCATGTCAGTTTCATCCATTGCTGACCAGCATCATAAAATGATTTTAAAAGAAAATGCTGGAAGGTTAGAACAAACATTCAGTTTGTCTCTTTTCTCAATCTGTGTACAATTAAATAACAGAAAAGAAAAGAAACCTCAGAAAAGTTCTCTGGCATGGAAAATATTGTTCATATGGAGTAGCCTAAGTGTGTATGCACATACAGCCAACTGTGATACCTTTTACTGTTGCTTTCTAGTTACCACAATTGAGATATCTCCTTCAGCTGTATTTCTTTATGGCCTGATGTATCTTTGTACTCATGGACACCTGCATGGCTGACGGTGAGTTATGGCTATCCTTGTGAGGAAAGTAATCATGGAAACTAGCCTTTAATTACAGGCCCAGCCTGTAGTAATCTGAGAACCTTGGTCTCCTAGGAATATGAATCAGGATACAGGCTAAGTCTCAACCACAACAGAGTCTTATTCGTCATGCTGCAACCACCAGGCTCCTAGTTTGTCCTCCTAGAATCTCCTCTGTCTTTTCTCATTCCAGAATTAAGTCTCAGGGCACTTTCACAAAGTCACTTTGGTCAAATAATAGATGTGTGACAAACATTATGTACCCTACTTTTAGGCAGAAGCAGCCATCTCAGGTACCAAATGTTGGGTAACATCAGTGACAGCTTTCAGTGTTCCTCTCAAGAACAGGTGTCCATGTTCTTATCTGTTAGGAAGACAGCATTCTGTGAATCATGTGGTCATTTCTCCACCACTATAAATAGTCTGCTGAGTCCTAGGGTGCTTGTAGTTGCTACCCAGCAGCCAATTTTGAAGTAAGATTCAACTGGCAGTCCTGTCAGCTTCCATACTTGTAAGAGAGGGGGATAACATCTAATATTTTGTCTCAGGCAGTAAAATGTCTTATGTGTTCTTGGCCACTATATATTCAGTAATTCCAGTGTTGCTCAGTGCTATATGTCATGAAAGTAGCACTGGTAAGCTGTATCACAGGATAGCTCCTTTCTGATAAATATATCACCCATTCTATTAGTATCCAGGGGAATTTTGACCCATTTCAGAAATGTACAAGGAGTATCCAAAAGTTTTAATTATCACATTTTTAAAAAATTGACAGAAAGTTTGTTTTGATTTGTAGTTGTTAACTTATCTCTATGCAGTCACTATCTAGATTTATACATTTTTCCCAGTGTATCTTGACCCTCCAAATACCTGATACTGTAGAAGCCAGCAAATTGCGCCTGATGAGGATTTTACGCTTTAGTCTCTTCTGGCAGAGCCAGTCACAAAAATAAGGGACTCAATGAGCTGATTTTCTCAGCAACATGCACTTAGGGACCAATGATGACACTGACAAAATTTCATCAATATGTCATAATAACTTCCTGGTGATAATTATTACTTTACGATACCCCCTCATAATGTGCAATCTGCAGACTTCTACAATATCAGGTATTCAGAGGGTCAAGATAGGCTGGCAAAAAATGTGTAAATCTAGATAATGACTACATAGAGATAAGTTAACAACTACAAATCAAAACAAACTTTCTGTCAATTTTTTAAAAAACTTTTGGATACCCCCTCGTATATATGTATCCAGAGACAGTATGGTAAAGCCCTTTGAGTGTTGGACAATGAAGCTGGTAGACCAGCATTCGAATGTCCATTCAGTTCTGGAAACCACTGAGCAACCTCGGGCAAGTCACTCTCTCTCTGAGGACGGAATGCTGTATGATGGGAGAGCTCCTGTCACTGTTGCCAGCTTCTGCCAACCTAGCAGTTCAAAACCATGCAAATGCAAGTAGATAAACAGATGCCACTTTGGTGGGAAGATAACAGTGTTTAGTGTAGTCATGCTGGCCACATGATCACTGGATTCACCTTTGGACAACACTGGCTCTTCGGCTTAGTAACAGAAATGAGCACTGCCCCTTACAGTCAATTATGACTAGACAGTCATGTCCAGGGACTACCTTTACCTTTACTTTTTATTCAGTACAGGTACATGGTAAGGGCAGCCCTCTTTATCCATGGATTCTTTATTCATGGATTCAAGCATCCATGGCTTGTAAATATTCAAAAAATATATAAATTCCAAAAAGCAACCATTGATTTTCCAATGTTATATAAGAAACACCATTTTACTATCCTTTGTACTTAATGGGACTTAAACATTCACAGATTTGGTATCCATGGAGTGTCCTGGAACATAACCTCAGCAAATACCAAGGGCCCAGTGTATACGTGCATGCATGAAGGACATAAAAATCCTTTAGATTTTCCTAGGACTTTAGTCCTACAGAAAGCAAATAGAATGGCTGTCAGAGACAAAACTATGGCTGATGGGTTACAATGTTTGGGGGGCTTGAGTTGCAATTTAGAAGTACGGATCTTCTTTAATGCATTAATTCATCTATATACTATTTTTTTAAAAGACAAAAAATCATTTACACAAACAAGGAAAATGTACATCTATATAGCCTGGAGGGGCAGGGATAGTCATTTGGTTTACATTGCATTTATGACAGTCTATTCTTTCATTCTTCATATTTCTTGACATTTGTTTATTTCTGCATAAAACCACTGAAGAAACCAGATGAAAAAACAGCCCTGGTGGAAGCAAAAGTATCCTAGAGCCAAGGCTTCATCTGTTTTAAAGGCAAGGTATAAAGATATATCACAAGGGGAACACAGAATTTTCTCAAGGGCAATAAAAATGTCAGAAAGGATGCTTTGTTAAAAACCCTTCAGAGACTCCTTTTCTTCTTCCATCCAAGGGAGGGATAAGCACCTGCTTTTTAATCATATGCTTCAAGAATGAAAAGAATGACTATCAAAAGTTCTTGTGCTTTGATTAGACTGACTTTTGCTCTGATAAAAGGCAGAATAGCTTATCTGCAAAACTCTTGCAAACTCAATAGCAGCAAATCTTCCCCACACAAAATGACATATGGCCACATTGTCATATCAACAGTTGCATGCAGCAGAACTCTTTCTGCTGAAGTTAGCACTTACATTTTAAAACTTTATCATTATGAGATTTTATCATAACAACAGCTATGCTGATCCAGCAGAAGAACAGGAACTTAAGCAGGCTGTGCACACATGCTGTTTCACTCTTAGGAAAGCCAAAAATCAAGGCTTCAAAATGGTTCTGAATGGTGATGCATTTTAATACAATACCAATTTAATTCTATTTTAATGTCCACTTTTGTATGTTTTCAATTATATTGCTTTTTGTTTGTAAGCCACTTTGTGTCCCAGTTTTTTGGGGAAAGCAAAATATAAATCATCATCATCATCATCTTGCAGCTGACATTCACACTAAATGTGTCAGTTTGTGGATTAATGTCTTTCTTTCTCTGATCTGCTTTTACCATCTACTGCCAATGGTCACATGGTGGGCAGTTTCCAAACAGATGTATACACAGGGATAAGGCAAGCTAACATTTATCACTGAACAAGATAACAAATATTCAGGGTGAGTTACTGCACGAGTGACTGTTACTCTCAGTGCATGAATCATTATGCACACAATTTGGAGAAAGCAAGTCTGGGCCAGATAGATGTATGTTCCAACTCTCCCTTGTTTTCTTGATGTTTTATCATGGGAAACCACAAGCCTGAATTGCACACCATTTTAACTTTCTGGAAAGATTTCAGGAATGATTGTACAGTCAGCCCTCTGTATCCATGGATTGTGTATTTGCAGATTCAAGCATCCATAGCTTGAAAATATATTTTTTAAAGAAAACCCAAAAGCAAAAGTTGATTTTGCCATTTTATATATGGGACACTATTTTCCTATCCCATTGTATATAGTAAAACTTGAACATCCACAGATTTTGGTATCCATGGTGGGTTCTGGAACCAAACCTCAATAGATACCAAGGGCCCACTATATATGTGCTTTTGCTTTTTAACATACAGTGGTCCCCCGGGTTACGAATCCCCCGGGGTATGAAAACCCTGAGATTCGAAAGAGCCGGGGCCGGAAAAACGGCCCCAGATTATGAAAAAAAAAAAAAAAAAAAAAACGGGTTCTGAAAAAAAAAGCGGCGCGAAATTCAAATTTGACACAGTTCATTCCTATACTTACAGTGGTCCCCCGGTTTGCAATCTTTTTCGGTTTGCGAAAGCGGTGCTGGAACGACTTACTTTCGTAAACTGGGGGACCACTGTATTTGAATGAAACAGAATCTCTGCTGGTAGCACCTACAATCCTCAAAACTTGTTTGCAGCCAAATGTGCATCAAAAGCAGTAGCTCCTTCCACTAGAATCATCATAATAATCATCATCAATATCATCAACAAAATTTATGTGCAGGTGTTTGGATAGTCAAATATATCTATTTTTGGCCAACATCAGTTCACAAATGGGCATTGTAATGCAATCAAACAAGCAAGTTGTTGTTGTTATTTGTTGTTGTTATTGTGTGCCTTCAAGTCATTTCCCATTTATGGCAACCTTAAAGCAAACATATCATGGAGTTTTCTCAATAAGCTTTATTCAGAGGCGTTTTGACTTCTTCTGAGGCTGTGAAAGTATGATTTCCTTAAAGTCATTGAGTGGGTTTCCATGGCCAAGCAGGATTCAGACCTGGTGTCTCAGATTCCTAAGCCAACACTCAGACCACTACATTACAGTGGTTCATAAAACATACATACATACATACATACACAGAAATCCAAAGTGTTTGTTTGCACAGTCTCCATAGTTGTTGGTGGAATGGAAAAACCTCATTGGATAATACACCCATTTTGGTAGTTTTGTGACCAAGCATGTGGTTCTGTATAGCACTACAGGCAAGAAAAACAAGCACTTTAAATTATATCATAGATAGCATCAATGTGCACACATGCACATTACTATATTTTAAGTTCTAGTCCACTATGGCTGTATTCTGCACTGCAGAAATAATCCAGGTTGACATCACTTTAATAGCTGTGGCTCAGTGCTATAGAGTTCTGGGAATTGTTTGTTGTGGCACCAGAGCTCTCTGACAGAAAAGGCTAAATGTCTCACAAGACTACAGTTCCCAGAATTCCATAGCATTGAGCCATGACAGTTAAAGTAGTGTTAAACTGCATTAATTTTGCAGTGAAAATGCAACCTATCTCAAGATTCTGTTCCTTCTGAGAGGAAGTGCATGCATACTGTCAGGAAGGCATCTTGGGTATGTACATATAAACACAGACATCAAAGGAGAAAATATCAGTGCAAGGTTTCCCTTCAATCATACACTTTCCCTTTACAGTTCAGAGAATAAATGTTGCTGAATAAATTAATAGATAAGTCTGAGTTGTAGCTAATGTAAGACCCTTTCACAACATAGCGTGATGGAAGAGAGAACTCAAGCTGCGTTTCTTTCTACAAGAATGTTACAAGGACATGGGTGTAGGGTTGCTCTACAGCTGTTCCTCAAGGTTACTGCATACCTTCCAACTATAAGATCTATTCTTTCCTACTCACAAGTGAACTTGTGGGTGGCCAATTCAGATTGAAATCATCTCATATGGACTTGAATTCTTCACTCGCTGCTACCAATTAAAAGAAAAACCCTATCCCTTCTGTGGTAGCTAAAATGGAAGGTGCATTAAGCATACCTCTTAATATAGCACAAAGCTGATGCATGCAATTGAGTGTCAGATTTAGGCTCAGTGCTGGCCAAAAGGAGCAAATCCACTACATTGTCTATATGAGTAACTATAATTTCATTTTAAAGAAGGTTGACCTAGGTCAGACCCAGTGGGAGAGAAAGGAGAAATTGAAAATGAAGGTGGGATAAAACAAAATGCATTGAGAAATTCCAGAATTGTCTTTCACAGAAGGAAGGGCACAAAACTGGTCTTTGCTGCAACCTTCACTTTATGGGTTTTTTATGTTATTGTTAGGAAATTCTCAACAGTCCTCAGCCTCACCTCTACCATGCATCATTAATAATGGATTGTATGACATGCTTGTCATAAGCTTCCTTCTCTCACATATGTGCACTCTGGCTTCCAGGGAAGAGGGTATTGGTATTTGCATAGACATTTTCAAATGCTTGGTTTTTATTTTGTTTTAAGAAAGAAGAAAAAGAGTTTTAGAAAATTGAAGGAAGACCTGATGTAGAAAGTGCAGGATGATTTGTGTTTTGTTTGGAAGAGAGCATGTTGTTGTCCAGACACAGTTATGCTCAAATCGTTGAGTTCTCCCCTGTTCTCTACAGCAGCTTACACATCTGTCCCAAGTGTAAATGTTTTTGTGTGTGTTGTGTGCCTTCAAGTTGTTTCCAACTTATGGTGACCCTAAGGCCAACCCCTCATGGTGTTTTTCTTTGAAAGTTTCTTCAGAGAGGGTTTTGCTGTTGCCATCTTCTGTGGCTGAGTGTGATTTGCCCAATGTCACCCAATGAGTTTTCATGGCTGAGCTGGGATTCGAACCCTGGTATCCAGAATCAGTGCAGTGCTCAAACCACTACACCACATTGGTTCTCATACACATGCATGCCTTCCAGTCTCCTGTCAACTTAAGACAACCCCATTAATTTCTTAGAGATGGAATAAGAAGATGTGGTTTTGGCAGTACCTTCCTCTGATAAGGAAAAATAATTTTAGAGAGGAATCTGAATCTCCCATTTTCAAAAACTGAAATTTGACTGTAAATGTTTAATATTTTTATTAATAGCACTTTTTGCTTTATTAGATGATTTTGGCTTTGATTTTCCTCATGAGCTTTCACAATGGAAGGCAGCATTGAGTTATTACCAAAAAATTTGCCACATTTTGTTTCCACTTCTGTTTTAACATTTTGGCACAATATTGTTTGCACGTTTTGCTATATGTGTCTTGTTCTACAAAGCTACAAACAAAAAATCTTAGGAATCTGGGCCAGCTAAAACTGCAAAGGAGCACTGGGTCTTATGGTCAGAATCCAAGGAATACCTGAGGAATCAGTTCTTGTGGCAATCCTACATGAGTGACCCTTTTCCCTTAATAACATTTTGGAAGTTGTGTGTTGTTTCGATTTGGTATAAACAATTTGATTTCTTTCTGTGCAGTATATAAGCCCATTTCGTTGGTATGCACACTTAATGATTTCCTTACTGTCCGATTCATACAAATAGCTTGCTATGAACTGGAAGTTCTCCATTACTCAAATTTTAAATGACTCCCATTACTTGTAGATTAGGGCGAACAAATTATACCCTGCACTGCATGCAGCCTTGGGAACCCATTTTTGTGTCCTATGAATGTCCCCACTGCTCTCCTAAAATCCTCCAGGCCCGTTCCCTTCATTCATGCACTTTTTGTCCCCAAAGGATACAGAAAGTCTTACACATGAAAGCACATAAAAATAACTCCACTTCACTCACAAAGGCACCCCAAAATCTGTGCTATGCCCAAATACCTCTGTTTCTCCCGGCATTCATTTTGAAAATGGTAATACTTCCTGCTCTCATTTTAACAGGGACTGCAGAGGAAATCAGAAATATTTGGACTTGCTGTGGGTGCATGTGGATGTGGCCTGCAGAGGGGTCTGTGGGGAAAACTGGTCCCACACATCATGTAGTTGCCCAACCCTTCTATAGACCCATATTTAGTCACAACAATATAGTGAAACTGGAACTTTTACTAATGAAGGGAGTAAAGTTTTTGCTTTCCTAAGTAACCTTATGAATAAAAATCAACAAATGCTTGAATAGTTCACGAGCATTTAATTTCACATAGGTTTAATTTATCTGACAAAATTGACTCATGTTCTCCCTGCTGGCTTCACAATTGTCATTAAACTGTCAAAGCTTTCTTGGTGTGATCTTAAAATGCCAGGACACAATTAAAGATATTTTGATGTATCAGTGGGATGCAAGTTCCTGTGTAGAACACATTTTTATATTTCTTAACTTTACATATATATATATATATATGATTTGTTTTTCTTTTAAATCTCAAGAAAAGATACAATAACAAAGTAGAAAACATTCTAGCAGAAATGACTGATGTCAGCCATAGAGCACAATCCACAACACTCCATTATAAACTATAGAACATTTAGGATGTATACACACTTTCCTGGAGAATTTGATGTCATAATAAGTTTTAGCTACCATTTTATTTTTGAAACCAAAGGCAAACATTAATATGCTGGGAACACTATACCTGTTGCATCTGGGCACTACAGATGGACAATTGTATTCATTTTTTATAATAATTTTCCCTAAATTCACCAATTTCCTTGTTAATTTGATGGAAAGAACTTGATATTTTTAAAAATAAAATCAATGTGGAAGCAAGCAAAACTGACAATCAATTGTTCTTAATATGTGTATTATTATAACCTGTGATAATCTGTTATACCCCTTCCTGACAAAAATTTGATCAAAAAGTAGTTTATAAATATTCCAAATATGCCAACCATATCACTCTGAATATAGCTAATCTCTTTAGATTTTCGAAGCTAAGCAGGGTCAGGCTTTGTTATTACCTGAAAGGGAGACCAAGGAATACTGGGATCTCCCAATAGGAGCTAGGAAAGAATCCTGGCTGAACCCCTAGGGCCCATTCACATAATACAGTTGTAGTGGTATATTCCACACTTAATTGCCAGGGCAATATTCCAAGGAATTCTGGCATTGTCAGTTGAGGCAGAGGCATTTAGTCTTCTCAGCCATATTATTGTTATTGTTGTTGTTGTTGTTGTTACCACTACTACTACTGCTATTATTATTATATCCTGGTTTCCCCAAAAATTGAGATGCAAAGCAGCTCACAATTTAAAAGAAAGATGCAAATAAAGACATACCAAAAGTGAGCATTAAAATAGAATTAAACTTTTACAGTATTATATCACATACTGTATTAAAAGAATAAAATGCAATTTAAAAAGATAAAAGCTCTTAAAAACAGTACAATCAAAACAGTACAGCATGCCACAGCCCATTCTTTTAAAACTTTCTGTTTTAAAAGCCTGAATAAAAAGGTTTTAGCCTGTTAACAGAAGGCCAACAAGGAGGGGACCATTCTAGCCTCCCTAGGAAGGGGGTTCCAGAGTCTAGGGGCAAACACCATGAAGGCCTTCTCTCATACCTCCACCAAGCATAATTGCAGTAATGGTGGGACTGAGACAAGGGCCTCTCCCGATGATTTCAAGGCCCAGACCAGCTCATACAGGGAGATACAGTCTGCCAAATAGTCCAGACCTAAGCTATATAGGGCTTTATAGGTCGTAACCATTGTCGTGAATTGTTCCCAGAAACAAATTGGCAGCCAGTGGAGCTGTTGCAACAGGGCCATTGTATAGTCTCTGTAACCTGCCCCATTTAAAAGTCTTGCTGCAGTTCTTTTGACCAGCTGAAGTTTCCAAACACTCTTCAATGCACTCCCAAGTAGAGTGTGTCACTGTAGTCATAGAGCCATAGAGCTTTAGTGTCCTGCTAAACTACAAACTGAAGGATGCCAAAGCCTTTTGCAAGGGCAGTTGAAGTGGAATATAGCACTATATTTGTGGTGTGTGAATGGGCTCAAGGATGCTGGTGGTCAGAGTTGACAGGGCTGTTGCAGATGTAGATTTGGCTCAGTTTGAAACGGCTTCCTGTATAAATAAAAATAAAAAGTAGTACACAAGAGCCTGATCTCACACCCAGACATTTAAATTTGGTGACTGCATGGAAATAAATGATAAGAAAATCTTTTGCAGTCTTTTTAAAATTCTGTACTTTAGACTGCTGTTAAAGGCATGGGACCAGAGTGTGTCTTTTCTATAAAAAAGGGGTAACACTTTACTATTATTTGAAGGAGAAAATTGTTGCTCATTTCTCCTCACAGTTTCTTCCCACTATTTATCACCACACATGGTCATAGATACAACACTGGACGCTTTTTGTTCTGAACAAAACACATCATCATGCCATTTGTATAAATGTGTAATGATCCCTCATGAAATAAGGCTGAACATGATTATTTCTGAGGAATCACATCCCAGGGAGCTGTTAGTGTGTCGATGATTGCTTTTTCCTTTAGAAATGTGCATTTCATGCCACTTAATATGATGGATAACAGTGAAGGTCATAGACTGTCAGGAGGAGATATAAATTCTGAGGTCCTATTTAAAATTAATAAATGGTTTATGTCTCAAAAGGTGAGCAGTCAATGAGTAGCTATTACACCTCAGAGAGTTAAAATATCTTACTTCCCATTCTACACTATGCTGACAAGGAGGATACATTTCGGAGATCCATGGCTGTCAGTCTTCAAGTGTGCATGTGCATAGGTGTGTGAATATATATATATATGTTCTTTCTCCTTCTCCTTTACATCTCCCTGTATTTATTTGACTTTCAGCTAATTACAGATGCTGCTGATCACTTCACTTCATATAAAATATGAGCTGACAGTGTCTTTAAGGATCTCTGTCAATGTAAGTGGCACTTAGGCAGCAAAAGAGCTTAAAATGTGGAAAGTTTGCCTCTCCCACAACAACCAGTACAATTATAAATCATAGAAAGGCCTAGTTCATCTTCAATTAGATCTCTGCCTTACATGTCCTTCATGTATAGAATGGCAAAGAAGGCTCTCCCCACCACCACTGTGAAATTGTTTGCCATACTCTGAATGTATTAGACTTTGTATACCAAGCCCAGTGCAAATCAGAAGTGGGAATCGTGCAGCCCTCCAGATATTACTGGACCATGAATTTTAGCATTCCTCACCCTCCGCTAAGCTAGTGAGTACTGCTGCGAGTTGCAGTCCAACAGCTGCTGTCCAACAGCTGCTGGGAGCTGTAGTCCAACAGCATCTGATTTTAATCCCAGGTTGAGCCACGAAAAATCAATGGCCTAGGCCAGTGATTCCCAAAGTGGGTGATATTCCTCTCTGGGGCCAGTGGAAAAATTCGGGGGGGGGGGGGTGAGGGAAAGGAGGGTGACAGTCAAATCATTAGAGTGCAAGAAAGATAAGAGAAACCAGCACCTTTTAGAACCATGGTGGGGGTGAGGGTTGCATGAAACGTCTTTTCACAGTCCCTTAAAACCACTGTGCAGCCTCACTGATTGATCCGTGTGGTGGCATCTCCCACTCTTTGCCTGCCTACATAGATTCACTCCCTTAACCATATCTTTTCGTAATGGTAGTGGCTGGGAAAGTCTTGAGAGGCTTGGGCGCAGAGCATGGCTTTTGTGGCTCGGGGTAGCTCCATTTTGAGACATATGGACTGACTGACTGGAGCAAGGAGTTAGAGCATTTGGTGGGGGGGGGGGATGATAGTAAAAAGGACCTTTCAAATTTGGGATGCTGCTTAAGCTTTGTGAGTTTTGCCAGGACTTGGCTGGGAGGTTGAAGCTGTACTGCTGCGCCTAATTTCTTTCATTGAGAGGCCAAGAGAAGAGGTAGCAAAATAAACAATATTGGTTCACGGGGAAATCACTTGAAGCTGTGTGGGAAAAGTACATCTCTTGGGAAGGAAGGGTAGGGGTACCCGGGGTTGATTCTTGGAAACAGTCCTTCACCTTGGAGTGGCTCCTGTAGTCAAAATATCTCTCATGCCAGTCTCCAGTCCAGAGCATGTGCCTTTGTAAACCTGCACATTGTCTGTTCCTCTCTATGGCTTGATGAAGAAGTATTGAGAGTCCTTCCTCACCACTGAGAAATGTCTCCCTTTGTACCTGGTCAACTTGGATACAGCTGTTTAAAAAGTGGCTTTTGAGGCAAGGTTGGCACAAGTAAGAGGTTTCTCTATCTCTGATCAATTGCTGCTCCCAGGGTGACCAGGTGCCAAGGGAGCAGCAACTGGCAACTAGTTAAACAGTGACCAGGAAGCCTCATGTCTGCCCCAGCCTTTGCTGCAAGGTTTGCATGGGTGAGAGGCTGCTCGGTTGCTGCTCCCAACAGGACTGGGTGCAGAAGGACTTGTGACTGAGACTGGTTGTTTTGAATTTGCAGTAGAATAGTAGACCTAATATTGAGAAATACACATGGAGTTGCTAAGGTTGCAGTCCAAGAGGAAAGGGGCAGTAGCCCAAAAGCTTGGGAACCACTGGTCTAGGCTTATGCAAGAAACTTATGCAAAGGCTGGTGACATTTGGATAGTAGCCAGCAAGTTGAAGCTAGCAAATTAGTCCCAGAATTTCCAGGGGCAGCTATGCAAGTAGGTTATGAGAAGAATGACAAGAAATCTTGTGGCACCTTAAAGATGCTAATGACTTGGACTGAAGTCCATGAAAGTTTGTGTCAAAAAATATAAATAGTGTCTTAAGGACTTTTGGTTGCCATAGTGGAACTGAAAATACTAAGACCAAAACTTTGAATAGAGACAGAAACAACTACAGCCTGATCCTAAATGTTATATTTTAAAATAGCAAACATTTTTAAATAATGCAATAACAGCAATTGCTGGTTAACTGAAGTTATGACATTGGGAGGCTGGTTCTCTGGTCTAGCTGTACAAGCAGAGATAGTGGCAATTTCAGGTAATTTCAGGCAGCAGTTGTTGGAGAGACAAGAGCAAAGTTTTGGAGGAGAAAACGATGTGATGCTAAGCATCCCACCTTACTCCACTATAAAGGTTTTCTCTCTTTGGGTTCAGTGAAGGATTGCCTTCCATTACCAGCGTCAAAGCAAGGTTCAACTGCCAATCCAGCCAGTTTTAGTACATGGAATGGGAGCAGATGCCATTTTGCCTCAGGAAGCTAAACATTGTGGCCTAGCCATGATGATTTCTACACGGAAGGAAGGAAGGAAGGAAGGAAGGAGGAAGTTTAACACCTTAGGCAAAAGGATAACCTTGTGAATGGAGTGTTAGTTTACAAGTACACATTAATCCTAGAAGTTTAAGGAAAACACAAAATACAGCCAACAAATAATTATTATGACAGAAGCATTTGTCCAGTACTGCATGGGTTTGTCGCAGTCTTAGAAACCATAAAAACACGTCTCATTAGTCTTTTAAACATTTGTTTCTGATTCTATATGAAATTGATACTTAATCACTTTCCCAGTACACAGTAGGCACTTATTGCACAGGGAAAATGTGGGAAATGGCAAGTTTATAAAATCTCTGTCAATCTCTACTCCATTTGAAAAATGATTCATTACAATAGGCCACTAGTGGCAGAGAGTCTCTGAATAGAAGCCTGTAATTAACTTTGCTTCATGTTTTATTGATAGCATTTGATGTTTTCTGGGATCTGTACACATACATCTTCTGGAATGTGGTACCCTATGGACATAACTCACACTTCTGCACACACTTTTTGAGAAAGTGAGTTCAGCTCAACTCACTGTATCTAAATCTGTGGGTAGATATGTATAGGAAAAGACTGGAAGAGTTCCAGACAGTAGAGCACAACCTTGTTGAAGCAGTAAGTTACAGCCATAGTTCCAAGGTCCAAAAGAGTAAATAATTGTTACATTTAGAGTTTGAAAAATAACGCTTTCCTATTTTTTCAAAGAAACATAAAATGTTTACATTTCCAGTCCTTATAAACATTTGAGATAACATAAGCTATCATCGACTGACTGGAGGCACATCTAAATTGTAATCAATATCACACAAACATCACAGTCTAAAGTAGCAACAAAGTAGGTGCATGCACTCAGTTCATGCTCACTGGCCCCTAGACTTGCTCTGTGGGTGCAGGGAGTCTATAATGCATGCAAAACTTTGTTGTGGCTTCATATTGTTAATAAAGAGAAATAGCTGGGGGTAAGCTACTTCTCAGGAAAGTGGGTCCCTAGAGTACAATTTCAAAACTATTGTTCTACTGAATTGCTCTTTCTTTGGGAACTTAATTTGGTTTATTTAGTAATATAGTAATATAGTAAAAATATATATTTATTTTTTAAGATTTTATCACCTTTCTCCCAAAGTCACCAGCAAAATCCAAATAAAACAGCATCTATACTATAAAAAGCTGGAAATGGCATTAATCTCCTTGGTGGATGATCTACTATGGGGAGTGGAAAGGGGGCTGTGTCCCTGTAGGTTCTACTGGACCTATCAGCAGCTTTCAGTACTAAACATATTGTCTTTCTGGGCATCAGCTCTTTAATGGGACCGGGGGCAATGTTTTACAATCTTGTGGTTTGTGGAAACCTGGAAAGTAGTACTGGGAGATTCCTGTTCTACACCATGTCCATTAGCCCATGAGGCTTGGTTCTGTGCCCCCTTGCTGTTCAATATAGACATTAAACTTCTGGGAGAGATTTCAGCATCAATATGAAACCAGCACAGTTGGGAGCTGAGTGTCACAGGTCTGCTGATGACACTTAATCCTAACTCTCAATTCCATCTGTTCTAAAAGCACTGCTTCATTGCTAAACCAACATCTGCTATCAGTGAAGGGCTATATGAGGTCAAACAAACTTAAATGTAATCTGTACAAGGCAGAGGTGCTCCTGGTCAGTTTAAAAAAAAAAAAAGATCAGGGAATAGAGATTCAGCCTGTGCTGGGTAGAGTTTCACTTCCACTGAAATCTCTGATTTGCAGCTTGTATGCACTCCTGGATTTAGACCTGACCCTCAATATCTCCTCTAGATGTGCTCAATAGGCACATATCCCAAGTTAGGGACAAGATGGATTTGGTAATGATCCATTGTTTTCCTTTTCACTTAGAAGATAAGCAGGAGGGTCATGGTCAGTTGCATAAAAAGGACAATTTAAAGTCTTGTCTCTCCCCCTCCTCCCCACTCATAAAAGAAAAATTAGCATGCACAAAGAAAAGACAGTGAGTTGAAAGTGTTTTAACAAAATTCTGCTAACAGAGATGATGTTGCTTCAGGGGCAATGAATTATGTCTGCAACCTATATTTCTCCAAGAATAGGTGGAACTATGGGGTTAAATATGGCCTTCAGTGGGCACCGACAATTAGTTCTCTCACCAATCAAGCTTTGTCTTCCCAGTTTTAGTTTCACTTGCTTTTACTGCACACACACCACACACACATACACACAGAAAAAGCACTAAGATCAGCTTGAATTGCAATCATTTAATGTGAGGGGGGAAACCCATCCTTCCTCAGCATATTTACTGTTCAGGTTTCTGATCTGCATAGGCAGAAGACTCTTATTTCATCGGTGATCTTCTGTGTCATCTCTCTCTGTTGTTCAGTTTCTCTTCAGCTGACTCATAGTTACAAAGGAGACTGACAGGGCAGGAGGAAATATCAACAGTGTTAAATAGAGTCCAGCTGCTTCACTCAACGTGTCCACTTGTTTAAATAAGCCTAAAAGTTCACCCTCCAGCAAAGTCACTGTGGCTTTAATTCTTCCTTTCTCTCTCCCCAGATATTCATTTATACTGTTTGCGTCAATGCACTTGGCAATTTATATTCTATATTCCTAGTACTCTTTGCATGAAATATCTCTGCTGGAATTCCTGTTTACTCCTCATTTCAGTTGTTACCATTGCTTTTGGAAACAGCAGGCTTCCGTTAATTAAAATAAATTTGAATACAGATACATTTAGTAAATGGGAAACGTTTGCAAATTGAGGCAATTTTTTTTAGCAGCAAGATTCTGAAGTCTTATTAATAAAGTTGAACAAATAATCACCCCCTCTCACAAATCCCAAATTTTATGCACAGGTAATTACAAAGAAGAAGAAGAAGGGTAACAAAGAAAAAGAAAAAGAAAGCATCTGTTATTACTGCTGCATAATGCCAGGTCATAATGTGCAGGGTAGGGGTTAACACAAGAAAATTGGACATGGTGAATTAACACAAAATAAATGATTGTATGGCAATGTAATTACATTCCCAACCACTATGCTAATTCTAATTTATATCAATTCAATAATTAAAGAAAACAAGCCCTTGCTTTGGTTTCCTATTCATACTGCTACGAGGAGTCACTGGTTCCACGCCTGTTAGAATGCTGGGCCATAAATTGTGCAATGACATAATGCTTAATATGTCAAAGACATTTCTCAGTATGGGTGCCAGATTTGAAAGAAGCATGCTGTTAATCAAATTGGGTCAAATATAAATAAGATAGAGCTAACAAGGGCATAACAAATTCAATTCTGCTCTGGCCAGAGAATTAAATTAAATACATATTAACTAGTGAATAACGCTGACCTTACTGCATTTATATTAAAGCTCAGCCTTTGTTATAGTGATCAACAACAATGGATCTAATTTCCAGGCATTTGCATATCTGTTGGAGGCTGTGACAATGACTTCTTGGCCTTGACACACATCATTTGATATGAGTAGAAGGGCTTGTGTCTGTTTTGAAATGAATCAAACTAACAGACCAGTTATGGCTACCAGATCATCCTCTTCACTCCACACCTATTCTGAGATAGGAAATGTTCCTTTGTTCCTACAGCTTTGCAATCAGGATTGGGGATCCTGGGAGTTGGAGTCTAAAACGTAATTCTTCTAAGCTTTGGCCAAATAGAGAGGGGAAGAATTTTATGCAGTCCCTCTTGGGGAATATGGGGTCTGGATTCCACAACAGCCCCATTGTGGAGAAAATTGTTTCAAAACAGAGAAATCTTGTGCTTTTGTGGATTTTTTTAAATCCTTCATCTCCAAAGATCTGTGATTTCTATTCACCCAGATTTTAAAGGAATAGGGCATATATAGTTGTATATAATGGGAAAAGACCAATGCCTTACCTATGAGTTAAGTAAACTGTCTCCTACCATTGAGGACCAGTTAAATTTGACATCTGTCTTCCATCTTCCTATCCAATCACTGAAAGATACAGATCACCTTTTTCAAATTCATGAAACCCGCAAGCTAGTGGGGTCACTTTTCAAATGAGACCTTTCTTTTTTATGATGAGTCTTTTGACTTGTTTCTCACTTGACAAACTCTAAGGAAGGACTTTCTCCCCCACCAGATGCCCAGTAAGTGACAGCAACTCTACAGGGAGTCAGAATAGGTGAGGCAGCAGTTCGTGAAGCTGACATCAATTTTCCTTGATGTTACAGTCCTTGGCCTGCCGTAGCTATGGATAAAAGTGTTGACACTCTGAAAGTGTGGCAGGCTGGCAAGACAAAGTGCAACATCTTGCTGTGCCCCAAGAGATCTGTTCTCTCTATATGGATTCATTTCTACAAAGTTTATAAGTCCATGGTTAAACTTTGTGAAACTTTCAATGAATGGGGAAGGGGGGTCAAATTAAGCCAGTAATTTAAAATCGCAGACTTTTTTCTCACAGAACTTACTCCTAGGCAGCACTGGTCAAACAGGAATCCAAATGAGCAGCTTAAAGCTTATCAGGAAAAAGAAATAGCATTCAGAGAAATGCAGGCATAAAAATGATGGGATGAACATCTATGACAGAAGTTTATCTTTAATTTTCCCTGCTTCAGTGAAGTGCCCAAAGCCTTATTTTGTCCCATTAATACCAGCCTAGTTTCTGCTAAGAAAAACCCATGATAGGGTCACCTTAGGGTCACCATAAGTCAGAAATGACTTGAAGGCACACAACAACAAAATTTCTAATAATGTACTTCAAGATACACTCACATACCTTAGCAAACCAACAGATGGATAGTATATCTACTAAATATAACAAAACCCTCTAGGGTTGCACCATTTTAGGCATGTTATTAATTAAATTCTTGTCAGCAGACAGTTTTTGACTTTCATTTATTTTTATTCCATTTTTTAAACATTTCATAATAGTGTTTTGTAGCTATTTTTTTTTAAAAAAATTACATATCTGAACAACTTATTTTTATAATGGTTTAGGTAGAACAAGTAGGTTTTCCTGAGAGCGTAGTCTTATGCAAGTCCTGGTGAACTTGCTAGAATTTACCCAGTGTATAAGTCACTGATTGGACATTATATGTGAAAAATGTGAAAAAAAGCTATGTACAGATCAACAGTCTGCCTCCATGTGTTCATAGAGTGTGCTGAATGGATATGAGTGGAAATGGGGATAGAAAGAAAGAAAGAAAGAAAGAAAGAAAGAAAGAGGGAATTTAAATGGATTTTCAATATTGGAGAGTGGATAAACTGGTCTCTGTCAGGTTCTGGATCAGTCACCTTGGATTCTGGGAAGAAATGGACTGGTTTTTGAAAACATAAAACTCCGCTAGTTGCATTTGAAAGATACTGTATAACCATGTTAGTCTGTATCAGTGTGCAAAAGGATCACCACTGAAAGATAAAAGTGTTTAGCATAACCTTTCATAGTATAGTTTAGTATAGTTCGTCAGATGTTTATCCATAAAACCCAGCTGTAATCCAAAACTGCCCCCAGCTTTATGCAAAGTACATAATTTCTAGTGCATGGAGAAGAGTAAAGGTAGAGAAGACTAAAGAGACATATTACACTCTTGATAATAGCAAAGGCAGAGATCCATTATGTACTGTATGTATGAAATTTTTAAAAGTACATTAAGACCAAATAGCATAGTACTGTGGTCTTGCTGCTGAAAATGATGCAGAGTGCAGGAATGAACAACATAGGAAAACAATGTTGGGATATAGAAGCCGCAGCAACTTTATTGGTTAGAGCTGAAGAAGCTCTACACAGATATTGGACAAACTGCCTGCTGACTGTTAAGCACACCAGCTCATTTGATGGAGGGATCCTGAGAATGACTGATGTGGAATTACACACGGTGGTAGCTGCAGCATAGTTCCCTGGTCACCTGTGTATAAGATAAGATACTTCAGTTCCTGAGCTCAGCAAATCCCAAACACCTCAAGACAAGATCTTTGAGGGACATCTCCTAAACTGGGGGTCATGGGCATGAAGGCCCTTATCCCACAACTGAATTCTGCCCCATTTCCAAACTATTTGAAATTTTAATTAACATGAATATTAATTTATAATCTTAGTTATTGACAGCACAATTTTAGCACCCATACTGACGGATGAAAGGCAAGCATAGATCTGATGCTAAATGAAGTGAAACAATTTGCAGAATGTTTTTGAATTTCCCAGATAGACCAGGGAATAAACTACCTTATCTGTGGCTGCCTTTGTAAGCCTTCTATCTTTGCAAGATATCCCATCAACTATCTGATAGGCAAGCCAATCTATCAGGTTAGGGGTGCCCTATGAAGATGACCTGGATAATGGACATGGACAACGAAAGATGCTTGCTACATCTTGGCGCCCTCCCCTCCCTTCACAAGGTGCACAGGATCCCCATGGTGTCCCATACACAATCTATCTGAGGACTTTCAAGTTCCTCTTCAGATGGTACAAAATCCTCAGAGGTACATGGGGAGGGGAGGGTGTCTGGTGTACATTCCACTCTGAATGACTCCTATTAATAAGCATGTAAAGACTCAGAATAAGTATATGCTACCTCTCTGGTGAACAAATTCACATGTACCCAACTTGTTTGTTTTTCTTATTGTTGCAATTACAAACAAAAATCTATCAGTGGCCAACCAAAATGCACAATATACTTGTTGCGAGCTTTCAAAGATCCATGGGCTTCTTCATCAGGCAAGATGTTACAAACAGGATGAGAAAAACAATTGGAGATGTTAGTCAGATGCCTACATGTTGTTTCAGTCCTTAGTAAAGGTGTTATGATGGCCGGGGGTGGGGGGGGGATATTCTTTTGCAGGCAGGCTTCTCCTCCTTCTGGCCATGCAGCAATAGGAGATTTTCAAAGTCAAGGAAATGTAAAGTCCATTTGCATCTCAACTAGGACCCCTTTTTTGCAATCCAGTATGTCTCCATTCCAGTGAGGTCACAGGCCTCTTTGTGGGCAGAGAACAATTGGTTCTTCAAGAAGTTTCCATGTTTTTGCATCAGGAATATTTTGGTGGAGTAGATGTAAAACATGCAAATTCAGTGCAAATTTAAGAAGAAGAAAAAATGTTTTACCTTGGTTGAAGTTCCAGTCCACAGGCTACTCTTCATGGTTCCCCAGTTGCAGCTACATTGCAGCAGGGGAAGCTGTGTTTGCCATTTAGCTGTGTTGGATGACTATCATCTCCAGTTTTGGGTTTTCTCTGGTTTTGTTTGTAACATCTTGCCTGATGAAGAAATCCATGGAGCTTTGAAAGTATATTGTGCATTTCGGTTGGCCTATAAAGACATCATTGATGAATTTTTGTTTGTATTTGTTAAATGGCTACCCCTGCATATTTGTTGTTGCTGCGGTTAGCAGAGAGCATGTTCTCTTGCATTAAGAACATTGATTTTCCCCAAAACTTCTCATCATACATTTGACCTATGATTGAATTCTGGGGGTATCAAGAGGCAAAGTGAAAGTCAGGGAAAAGAAAAGCTATTCATCACAGAGATATTTATGGGTTACAATAAGTCATAGGTTGCATATCTGCTGACAATTATAAATTATTGATTCAAATCTCCATGACTGAAAATAGAGGTAACAGAGGGTCACACTAGAAGCACAGAATCTTGGCAAATTAAGAGCAAAAAGGTGTTTTGTATACAGAAGTGTAAATGCTTTTTTAAAATGAGGGAAAATAGCTATATAATTAGTATTCTATGAACATGCTAACACAGAGATTATCTCCACTACTGATATGAAAATCATTTGCACTTTGGTGATTCACAGTCATAGAGATGCATGTCAGCTTGAATCATGAACTGAGCCCTCCACCACAGAAAATTATGGCTGATCTATGTATAGTATCTGTTTATAAAAATAAGTATAATTAATTTAATGTCTTTTAAAAATGCCCCAAGCCTATATGCAATTTAGAAAGTTAAAAACAACCTTGTAGAGATAAATCAAGAAGAACAAATAACCACTTTTAAAAGGTGAGCGTTTTTTTAAAAAAATAATTAATCAATGGTTTTAATTAATGACAATGACCAAACACAACAGAAAACTTTAGCTACCTGTTTAAACTAATCAAAGGGAGTCCCACAGTAGAGGTACCACTACAGAACAGATCCCATACCTGATTTCTCCCTACAAACATTTCATGGTGGTAGAACATACAGGAAAGACTCTGAAGCAGATCCTATACTATAGTCCATGTGAAAGGGGAAGAAATATTTGGGAAATCCTGGGCCCCTTCAATTTCAGCTTTTCAATAAATTTTCAGCAGGAAAAAGGAAGCTCATAATGGACCATTGTAGTATGGTCAAGAAAGCATTCACCAGAAAACAAATCAGCCTAGCATATTGGACTAACTCCAGTTTCCAAACACCCTTTAATGACAGTTTATTTATTTATCATTATTTATTTATTCAGTTTATATGCTGCCTTTATCTCACCATGGGACCCAAGGCAGCTTACAATTTTAAAATAAAAGCATACCGGTAGTTAAAATATTACAAAGCTAAAAACTGTTAAACATCAGTTCTATTAAAAGCATGTGAAGAAAAAAAGCTTAAAATATTTTAAAACATCTTTAAAAACATACAAAATAAAAAAGCACACTGTTTCCACACACTGTTCTGCTAATAGAAAGAGAGCAGAGAGGGAGTCAGGTCGTTCCACAGCCTGGGAGCAACCACTGAGAATGCTTTCTCCAGTTCCCTTGCCAAGCAAACCTTTGGTAGTCAGGCTAAAAGAAAGCCCTCCCTTGATGACGTTAAAACTCAGACTGGCTCATATGGGGAGATAAAGTCATAGAATCATAGAAATTTAGAGTTGGAAGAGACCACAAGGGCCATCCAGTCCAACCCCCTGCCGTGCAGGAACTCCCAATCAAAACATCTCCGACAGATGGCCATCCAGCCTCTGCTTAAAAACCTCCAAGGAAGGAGACTCCACCACCCTCCGAGGGAGTGTGTTCCACTGTTGAACAGCCCTTACTTGGGTCCTTTCTGGACCCAAGCTCTGCAGGGCTTTAAAGGTCATGACCAGCACTTTAATTTCTGCCCAGAAACAGCCCAGATGTCAGTGAAGCTGTTTTAGGATCCCTGTAACCAGTTATATGATCCCTATAAGCAGCCCTGATCAGGACTCACGGAAGTCTCTGAATAGTTTTCAAAGGGAGCCCCATGTAGCGTGTGTTACAGTAATCTAAATGGAATGTAATTACGACACATGTCACTCTAGTTAGATCTGTCTTCTCAAAGAACAGGCACAGGTGGCACATTGGCTTGCTCAGATAGAGCATTGCAGCATGGAGGGCAGTTAAGTCAAAGTTATAAGTCACAAGGAATCAATGACTGTAATATGCAAGTTCAGTGTCTCTGATATTTGTGACCGGACTACAGCAGTATGAGCTCATAGCTTTGTTGATAATGTGAAACACATTAGCCAGACTGTGAGGTGGCTAGCCAGAAAGCAGAAATGATAGGCTTTGTCCTGTTCAGCACTAACATATCACCAGGTCAGCAATGATCAGAAGAACAAGTGATAAAACTGAACTAGCATCTCAACAAGAGCTTCTTGTTCTCATTATCTGTATTTTGCCCCAAATGCTCAAATCACCTACAGAACTTCTGCTCCCATATGAGGCAACTTGTGCCTTCACATCTCTCCTATCACACTCTGACAGAATCACAAGAAAGATATTGATAAGATCATAAGCTTAGACATATTAAAAGCAAGTGAGGCAAACTTAAAGAGCAGCAAAGAGATGATTGTGGAATTATATGCAGGTAGGAACGCATGGAAATGTAGCCAGAGGAAGTGATTAGAGGGACAGAAAAACATTTTCATTTACAATGTTACAAGAATGCACATATTATATGCACTCGTGTCGATCCAGACTCTCATTTCCATTTGCACATGAACATGAACTTGAAATTACCTGAACAGATTGCAATGTCCACATTTTGAGCTTCAGAAGCATCTAATAAGAGTTATGGTTTATCTGAATAATAATAAAAAAGTTTTTGCTGTCTACCATTCTGTTTCCTGAACAGTCAACTAAATGTCTATGGGAAGAACATAGACTGGAAATGAGTGCAACCATTGTCATAAGCATACAGGTCTCAGATTTTGATGAGACTAGCTATTCCAGTGAAGGAAGTCTCCTTCCACCAATCAGAGTAGGGTCTAATCTGCACTGCACAAATAATACAGTTTGACACCGATTTAACTATCATGACTCAATGTGATGGAATCCTGGTATTTGTAGGTTGTTGGGGCACCAGAGCTCTGACAAAGAAGTCTAAATATCTCCCAAAACTACAAATCCCAGGATTCCACAGCATTGAGCCAAGGCAGTTAAAATGGTGCCATACTGCACTATTTCTGCAGTGCAGATTAGACCTAAATCAGATGATGCTCCTTGCTCTCTGTATATTTGAGCAGTTCCTGAAGGCGGAGGCAGCTAGGTCAATGTGTATTTGTTATCATGACTCTTTCTGTTTGTGTCCATGATTGCTTAAACTCTGAGCCAGAGCAAGAAAAAAGGTCAATGGATGATCAAATAGAGCAGTTCTGCCAAAACAAAAGCCCTCTTGAAGACATAGTCTACAAAAGAATTTCAGTCTAGGTGTGATATACAGGAAAGAAGAATGCCTACTGAGTTAAGCAACTGGACCTTTAAGAAAGCAGCATTACTTGAATTGCATGAACTACAGTGGTCTTTTCCAACCTTTCCACAATTCTAGTCCATTGTTAACCATACAACCTGAGGGACATTTCTTGGATACACTTTAAGTCTTCATAGAGAGAAGATCCAGGTCCTTCTTATTCATACAGTGAGCCCATGTTTATAACACATTTGGCAGTCATATACATAGGTAACTTTAGATCCTTAATTCAGTGATCTTAATGAGCACAGGATGAGAGCTCTGAATATCTTGTGGTAGCGATGCAGATTTTTGATTATTTTGTCCTTCCATGCAATGATGAATAATTACTATCATTTTCTCTCTGCAGGATAAAACAGTGTTTTTTGTGCAGCATCCTGAAGCATCTTGAAGTGTTTTGAAGGTTTTTTGTGTGTGCAAAAACATGGGTGTACAAGGACACATTTCCTGCACAAAAATTTTCCTGCCTAAAAATCATATTTTTTGTATAGAAAATATGAGGTGCAAAAAAGCTGCATGTTTCTCTGCACTGAAAAATCCCCTGGAACACTTGGGTGCAAATGTCTTGTTGTTGTGTTATTCTTCCCAACAAGGTTTCACAAATGTCAGCTATGCATTCTTCATTTAGGAAACAAATAATAAAGATTATTCTCTCCATCCCTACCCTGAGGACACTACAACAAAGCGTATGAATATGTATTGTATTGAGTGGGGTCCTGGATTTCAAACTCAAAGTACTGCAGTGTCGAAGGCTTTCATGGTCGGTGTCCATAGTTTTTTGTGGAGCTTTCAGGCTATGTGGCCATGTTCTAGAAGAGTTCCTTTCTGATGTTTCACCAGCATCTGTGGCTGGCATCTTCAGAGAACCATCTCTGAAGATGCCAGCCACAGATGCTGGCAAAACGTCAGAAAGGAATTCTTCTAGAACATGGCCACATAGCCCGAAAGCTCCACAAAAAAATATCAAAATACTGCTTTGAGTGAGCTGCTGATACCTAGTTAAAATATACTTTTCCTAAGCTGGCCCCTTCCACATGCTGGATTACACCTCACATCATATCCAGCCATCATGGGAGGAGATCAATGGGACTGATAGTGTTGGGCTAGGCAATCAAGTCTCCTTTTGTCCCAAAATCTGGACCTTGTCTAGCCTCTGATGACTACATGCCTCAAACTTTACTGTAGTATTCACACTGGAAATATTATTGGATGTGAAGGAAAGACCTGTTTCACAGCCCCATTGAACTGGCCCTGCCTCTACCATCTCTTTTTACAATTGGCACCAAGAGCCCTTTATCACAATACTTTCCCAACCTGCCTCCAGTGTGTTATGCTGGGGGAGAACCAAGATCTAATCTTCTCCTTGGCTCTGATCTTTTTGTCTTCTCAACACCAAACCTGTCCAATGGTTGGCTTGCTCCATGCACATGATAACTTCATCCATTTCTATTTTGATTTGAATTTGTAAAACAGCTCCCTAACACACAGGCATCCGGCAGTCAGTGATTCTGTAACCATCAGATTTGTAGTGACATCTTTACATTCACACTTGATTCATGATAAGCATGTGTGTGCAAGCCAGCCTGATTTAAAGGTCTGTGAGTATAAGTGGTCCCCATTTAATACTATGATTCTAAGTGCATTTCCATCTGATACTAGCTATAAAAGACAAAGAGATCTGCATCCCTATGGAAGTGAGTTTAGATTTCTACCCTCTGACAGCATGCAGTAGCAAGTGAGATTGTGTGTTCATATTGACTAACCTGGAGGGTTTTATTTTTAAAGAAGTCAACAAAAGGCATTAAGAGGGAAAGAAGTTTGTAATACATAGTGTATTACATTCAAAGTCATACATTTGTGTCTTTAAATATTTTTGAAAGACTATGTTTACTTGCTGGAATGCTTTTGAGAGCAATTTTGAATGCTGGAGCTACAGTGGCCTCTATTGTTCTTATATTAGTATAGCACTTTTTGCATCTCATAACAAGAACTTTGCTTTGAAATTTGGTAGCCTGGGGCTTTGGCTTTTGCACACTATGTGCTGCCATGGAGCTGACTGCAAGCTAACCTTTATACTCTAGAACATGTCATGCTCAGCCAAATGTCAAAATTCAGAAACTCATCCTCAGTAGTAAAAACTCAGAAACCTTTATTAAGAAACTAACAAAGAAAGCATTACAATTGCAAGCATTACAATTAAACTACCGTACATACAAATTCAAACTTCAGGCAGATTTAATTTTTATTCATTATAATTAATACACATATTTTATTTCCTTTCAAATACTGCCACTTTCTCTATGTTGTTATAGCCAAATGCTTTCTTACAAAAGAACGTGAGTTCACCTTGTTTCCTGCCTTATCTCAGCATGTGTATATGAGCTCACATTTCTAAAAGCATACTATCACTACTGTTACACATTATGCTCAACAAATACAAATATTAAACCTTGATGCATAAGACAGGAAAGCCATCTGTTGTCAGAGGCCAAATAATTCATACTGGACAGGCTATGAATGCTGTGGCCTGGACCCTTTATCCATCTTGGGGAAAACCAAAAAATATCCTCCCCCCCCCCCCCACACACACACACACTACTGATATGGAAATGGTTTCATTGATTGAAAGCAACTAGTGCTTAACTGTCATGTTTACCTTCATGGAATAGAGACCCTGAAAAACTGGCTCAGACTGGTATCCTCCCCCCATTCTAAGTTATCTTGCAGTCTTCAGAGAGGTTGGCCAACACGTCTGGATTTCAAAAAGGTGAATATCAATACTTGATTGGATTTTTGTCTGTTGTATACAACCCCATTATTCGACCTTGCTCTACTTAAGATCTATTATCAGAACCTGAAGGGCATGTCCCTCTCTGTCCTTTTGCAAGTACAACAGTGAGGTCATGTTTTGCCCCACCCAGAGGGGATCCCTTCTCTCTTAGGAGATCTCTCCCCAAGTTAGGAAGACATTAAAAGACAGATACTTTGGTAGTTATCCACTAGGAGGCAAATGGGATCCAAACGAGAGACAATCCAGAGAAAACCAGGAAATACTGTGTGATAAACATCAAGCATTTTCTGGTTTTCTCTAGATTAACTCTTGTTTGGATCCTGTTTTCCCCCTAGTGTGAAAACAATAGAGACAATCTCTCTTTCTCTGACTTTCTCCTGTCTTAGACCTGCTTCCCTGATTTCTGCTGCTCCAATCTCCAGTTGTCTTCTTCACATCAGAGAGTGAGGAAATCTATGTGTGCAACTTAGTTTAGAGTACCTTAATCTTAGTTCTAGCCCCCCTTAGATTATTTAGGAAGAGGTTTTGTTTTCGCCTCCATGCCATCTTTCCCCTTCTTTTACAAGTAAAAAGCTTGTATTGAATATGTAGAAAGATCTTATAGCACCTTTGAGACTAAGGTCCAAAACACACTGCAGAAATAATCCAAATTGAGATCGCTTTAAGTGCCCTGGCTCAGTGTGCTAGGGAATTCTTGCAACTATAGTTTATTGTGGCACCAGAGCCCTCTGATAGAAAAGGCTAAATATATCACAAAACTACAGTTCCCGGATTCCTTAGCATTGTACTAGGGCAGTTAAAGCAGTCTCAAACTGGATTATTTCTCCAGTGTGTTTTGGACATAACTGAAAGAAAGAAGTTGGCAGCATGAGCTTTCCTAGGCTTAAGTCTACTTCATCAGAGGCATTTAGACTAAATGCATTTCAGAAAGTAGAATTAAGTCTATGAAAGCTCATGCTGCCAAAAATCTTTTTTTTTTCCGTTAGATTTTCAACTATTAGTTAAATATTTTCAAATATTAATCCCATACCTAATAGCCCTGCATTTATAGCCCATTTATAAATAAACAATCTGTTTTTATTTAATAAAGAACCAGTGTAGTGTTGTGGCTTGAGTACTGAACTACAACTCTGGAAACCAGGGTTCATTTCCCAGCTCAACCATGAAACCCACTGGGTGACCTTGGGTGAGTCACACTCTCTCAGCCTCAGGGGAAGGCAATGACAAACCTCCCCTGAACAAATCTCGCTAAGAAAACCCCATGATAGGTTTGCTTTAGGAAACGACTTGGAGATACACAACAACAGCAAAAACAAAGATGTTACTGAAACTCACATTGATAGAAACAGAACATAATAGAAATAGTACAGTAGTTTTCAGTTTTTCACAGTTGTATAACTTCACTCCTAATTGACTAATGTAAGACTATCCAGAAACAAAGTTCCCCAAAGGAGCAACCTTTAAATATATTTTCTTTGGAATGATTTTACTGAGAATATTGAGTAATAAGTGAGCTGGGGATTGTGTCCCACATCTCCTTGTATTTCAAATGACCGTGCCCTTCTATATGGAGCTGCCAGTTGACATAACATTCTTAAATTAAATTGCATTTCTTCCCTTGATTCTTCAGCCAAAACTAATCCTAATTATCCTGTGGCTGAACTAAAAAAAATCCACATAAATCTCTACAAAGCTGTTATAGAGAAATGTTATTATAACAAAGTATTAGAAATTATTTACTCTCTGTTTCCACAGTATGAAAACTTGAAGTGTTTGCAACTGCATTAGAACCACATCAAATTATTTTGACTGATCGAAATCCCATGAAAGCTAATGAGAAAATTTCTATATTGCTATAAGTCTAGTCCATTGCTCACTATGCAACATGGGGAACAGAGGATAGAATAACGGAGTTTTGTTCTGCTTAAATAGAATACCAATGATTAGGAACATTGTACCAGGGACAATGAAAAGCAATGTTGAAAGCTCAGCTTCAGCATTTGTGAATGCATTGAAGACATTAGAACTCATGAACTGTTGACAATCATGGCATTTCTGAAGTTACGATTTACCAATTTACCTTGCAACTCTAATTCTCAAATGAGTTTTCACAAAAATGGAATAGCATTTAATAATAATTTAGCACTCCAAAATGAAACCTATTTATAGTGGTCCCCCGGTTTGCGAAATTAATTCGTTCCAGCACCCCTTTCATAAACCAAAAAAGTTTGCAAACTGGGGGACCACTGTAAGTATTGGAATAAACTTTGCACCATTTGAATTTCCTGCCGCTTTTTTTCGTAACCCGGGTTTTTTTCCGTAAACCGGGGCCATTTTTCTGGCCCCGGCTCTTTCTTATCCCGGGGTTTTCGTAGGTTGGGGGATTCGTAACCCGGGGGACCACTGTAGTTGAATCCAGGAAATGGACTAAATACCGTTTGCTAATTAGAATCAGAGCAGACTGGTAGAATAAATGGAATTTACGTCAACCTTGACTTACCAAATCCTCACTGATTCAATGGGTCCAGTGTAGTTGGGAAAATCAACTGGATTTAGGCCCAGATTAGTTCCACCCAACATTAGATTCAGGCCTAAATTCTGCTCCTACTAAGGTCAACGGTGCTTAAGTTATTATAAATTTGACCTGTTGCTTTCAATATGACCTAAATTCCACTAACCTATCTGTATCCAACCTGTTATTTTAAAACAATACTATAAAATAATTTCAATAACTTCTCCCCATTACTAACCAAATCAAATTACATAGTACCCAAAGACAACCCATTTATTTTGGTACATGAAACAGAAAGTTGTGCAATCACTTCTTTCTTGCCCAGAAATATAACAATAACCAGATAAATAATGAAAGAAATATGCAACTTTTTAATGATATCCAATGAGTTAGAAGGTGTGGAAGCCACACCTTTATTGCTATATGTGCAGAGCTTGGCAAAGTTCCCTTTTGGGGGGATAATGGCTGCATCTGCACTGCATAAATGATAAAGTTTGTCACTGCTTTAACTGCTATGGCTGAGTGTTATGGAAACCTAAGATTTGTAGTTTGTTGTGGCACCAGAGCTCTCTAACAATATCTTACAAAACCAAAAATCCAAGATTCCATAGTATTGAGACATGACAGTTAAAGTGGTTCAAACTGCATTATTTCTACAATTCAGATGTAGGCTATACATCCTTGAATGCCCTATCATGGCCATTGGCTGGAAGTAATCCATCAGGGCTTGCCTGAGGCAAGAGGACTCTCCCTCCATACCAACTGCCATCCTCTGCCTAGGGAGGGAGAGAAGAGGCAGGCCCAGCTCCATCAGGGCTTGCCTGAGGAAAGAGAACCCTTGTTTATCCACTTTTGTAAACCACTTTGATCTTTTTTGGAAAGGCGGTATATAAATAAAATAAATAAATAATAAATAATAATAAATAAGTACAGTTGGCCCTCTGCTTTTGTGAGGGATCTGTTCCGAACCACCACCACCACCCCACCAAAAAAAGGAGTCTCACGTTTATTCATCTTGAGGGAGAGAAAGGCATGCCAGCTCCAACAGGCCTTGCCTAAAAAGAAGAAGAGCCCTCCCTCCAGTCCATCTGCCTTGGTCCAGGCCTCTGAGGGAGAGAAGATCTGCTAGACTTTCCCCCTTCCCCACCACCTCTCCCTTCTCCTTTTGTGTCGTGTCTTTTTAGATTGTAAGCCATTGTAAATAGCAGATAGCCCCTCCGTGCATATTCAAGGGTGCAGATCTCAGATCTGTGAGTTAGAAAGGGCAACTGTATAAACATCCTGGGTGGAGGATTCTGAGAGCTGAAGTCCAAAAAGCATCTTTTCAAACCTCTGTACACTTGTAGAAGGTCCATTCAGAGATATGACCCAATCTGCAGTGGTAGGAGTATGGCTGTTTGGAGAAGATCTGCTTGTCCATTCAAGTGTTTAGTCCTCTACGCATGACAAGAAGTTCACTCCTGAGAACACCTTATGTGATATTATGCATGCATGTATCTGGATCTTATACTCGACTTCCTATGAGATGCTTTAAAGAAGCTCCTAACCTAATTTGGTAAAGAAAAGCAAACTAACATAATGCCACATTTAATCTGTTCTATTCCCTAAAGTTTCACTTGCTGAGCTAATTTAATTACTTTAAAACTGCAGTTTAAAAGACCATAAAGTGAGGGACTTCAGTATTCAAACCACGTTTTAGCATTAATCATTGGGCAATGGAATGCATTTCAATGTAGCTTGATTGATCTGTTTGACCGTCCCGGCTGTTCGATGCACCACAAAACACTGCTACCACTCACTCCTAATAAACGCTTAGAAGATATTGAGATAGTCATCAAAAGGGGGGGGGGGGGATAGAGACATTGACCCTTCAGTTTTGATTTAAGAATTAATTATTCCCTGATCATAAAACAGAAAAGCTTTTAAATCTTGATTTTATGCGCAAACACAACTAGAAGCCAATTGAGTCTGATAAGGGCTGCATCTACACCTACCTTATGACATTCCACCCCATTGAACATTTCCCACCAGCTGAAAAAAGTATTTCCCTCTCCAAAAAATGCTGTTTTCTGTCGAAATCAACCATGTACAAAATTTGTGAAGAATAAGCCCTCCATTTAAGCATTTTCTTCCAGAAGAAACTTTTTTTCTGTGGAAAAATTTTTTTTTTTTGCACATTAAAAAAATGCAGTTTTATGTACAAAACAACTATGTGTGAATTTTGTTCAGAATACATCCAAAGCATATCCTGACTAATTCTCATCTGTCTAGGATATTTTGTTAGGGTTTTTTGACACCTAAAAAACATAATTTTGTACAATTTTTTTTAAAAAAAAATCAATAGTCTTTTGATCCCTTATCCTGGTTTGTGTTTTAGTCTTGAATTTTAACATAAGCTCTGGTTCTGTCTTCTGATCTGTCTTTCAGCTTCAACATCAAGCTGCTAGCAACTTGTTTTCCACTTCAGTTCCTGAGCTCCTTGGAAGGATTTCTTCTTGAGGCACATTAGTTCACTGCCTATGGATCAGCCATGACACAAGTATCCAAAACAAGAGCATCACAGTATTATTTTGAAAATAACTGAATTCTATCCTAGATATACAGCATCCATAACTATATATTTCACAGTTAGAGAATGTGTAGGCTTCTAGATATTGCTGGAGTGCAACACCCATCAACCCTAGCCAGTGAAGGATCTTGGGAATTAGAGTCCAATGACTTCTAGTGAGTCACACACTTTTCATCCCCAGTATATGGGCAGAATCGTACATGGGATTTATGGAAGCATAAGCACTGTAGTTACAGGGCTATACATTGAATCTTGGCCTGACTCTTCTGATCTGCACTAATCAGGAAGCAGCTACTGCCATCAATGAGGGTCTGTTTCCCTGTTCCGTGGGAAGCAGCTGACTACTGTTTCCACCCCTATTCATGAGTGATCCAAGGTGTGGCAAGTTGAATTCGGGTCACTGATGCAATTCTCCCTCGTGTCATGTGAGGGGTGGGTGGGAACACCAATAAGCTGCTTCCTGATGGACAGAGGAACAGATCCCCACTGATCACAGTGGCTTCTGCCAAATAAGTGGGGATAGAGGAACTTTCATGTTCCCTACATAGCCCTAAATTAGGAGAAACATGGGAATCATGGGAATCAGCAGTCATGCGTGCATAATTCTAGGGTCTAATCTGCATAGCAGAAATAATGCAGTTTGACACCACTTTAATGGCCACGGCTTAATGCTATGGAATTCTGGGATTTGTAGTTCTGTGAGATATTTAGCCTTCTCTGTCAGAGACCTCTGATACTGCAACAGACTACAAATCTCAGGATTCTATAGAAGTTAGTGTCAAGATGCATCATTCTGTAGTGCCGATTAGACCTGGTTTATGCATTTGTAACTGCCATACGGGAGCCAGAATGGTGTAGTGGTTTGAGGGGTGGGCTATGACTCTGGAGACCAGCATTTGATTCCCCTCTTAGCCATGAAATCCACTTGGTGACCTTGGGCAAGTCACACTCTCTCAGCCTCAGTGGAATGGCAAATCTCCTCTGACTAATCTTGCTAAGAAAACCCCATGATAGGTTGGCCTTAGAGTCACCGTAAGTTGAAAATGACTTGAAAGCACACAACTGCCATAGAGGATTCCAGTGGACATATTTTAGAAAATTTACGTCATTTGTAATATAATATAAGAATACACTCCAGAAGAAACTAGTTAATAGTAATAAATAGGTACACAATTGCATTACAGTATATTTATAACATGATGAAGATCACACCTTTTTCAAGGTAAGTGCCACTTTTAGTTTCATTTAAGCTTATGGGGATGTCATCTCATTAGATGGTGGAGCAGGGACTATCACTTCCAAAGGTGTGCCTCATCTTTGTTGATGATGATGAGGCAACAATGAAACAGGTGGGAGGAAAGTGTGCTTTGTACTATAGTTTTGTAGCGGTCTTTACGGATTAGTTTATTGTTTATAGTTCCGAAAGTAAAAAGCTGCCATTTTTTTCCCTTTTGCTTTCACTTTAACTTTGCGTTATTTCACTTTGGAAGTAACGTCGTGTGATAAACTTCCTGCATTTGTGGGGTTTTTCCTAATTTAAATTTACTTTAAATCACGTTTCTCAGCGGGATTTTGCTAGTGTGATAAGGTACACAGACTTGAGTCTACTTGCTCAGATGCATGGGGTGGAGGGTCCAGAGACACACGTATATAAGCAGGTTGTGTGTGAGAATGGCAAAAGAAATGCAAAATTTTATGGGTATGGAAATGAGGTGACAAGTTCAGTTGCATACTGATTTTAAAGTAATGCTATGCCACAAGCAGATTTAAAAAGCCAATATTTGATGTGCCTATATAATCCTTTTGTCAATGAGAATTTTGCCCCTTTAGCAATCAGAGAGGTAATTATTGCTTCAAGTGCCTGCATCTAGACATAATCCTCACAGGACACAGGATGGAGGGGGCATGTTGAGAAGGCTACAAGTGTCCATTTTAGCCTGTTGGAGTAAAAAATAAAGACTTTTAAAGTAAACAAGAATAGCTTTGGCAGTTGTTAATAAAATTCAGAACAGTTTGCAACAACTTGTACTTTTGAAAATGTAATGAAAATAATTTTTAATAAATTAAAATAAGGATTCATTGAACAACATAGATTATTATTGGTAGCAAGTGTGTTGTGTTGTGTGTTTCTTGAATCTGTGGCAACTAATCAAATATGAATGAAACTGAGAAACTTTCAAGTGCTGTTCCTGCTTCTTTTCAGTAACTGGAAGATCTATCAAGAATACTAAGAAGCCTCACTTGGTAGGTGGGAAAAGATGATGGACGTTGCAGGAGTAGCAGGCAAGAGGTGGCAGGATGCATCTCTTGCCTGCCACCAACCTATTTTATATTGTTACTCATGATTAGTGTGGACACTTTTAATCAAAAGGATTTATCTACAGGTTGACTTACCGATGCAATGATAAATTCTACTTGGGAACAACCAACAGGATTCCCACCACTGTAGGGCATTCAACAGTGGGACCCTACCTTGGACAAGAAGGTGTTCACATCATCTTGATCTGAGACTTTATTTTCTGATTTATGCCATCCAGCAAAAGGTAAAGCAGCCCAAGTTGAGTTATACTGTCTGATTAAGAGCCAGAATTCTTCTCCATACCTGAAAGTAGAGAGGCCATGGAGGGCACTCACTGCTTTCTTCCACGCATAGCAATGGAACCAATAAAGGCAAACTTGAAGTTTCATGTGAGATGAGCTCTTTTGTACTTTGAAATGGAGAGTCAAAATGTATTACTTTATTCCTTTATTTTTATTGCATTTCTTGTTCCTGGCAGGCTCAGGTCCATTCAGAGTGGTGCCTAGAGAATCCAAAATTAATAATCTGCATTTTTCTATACGTACCATCTGATGACAATCTCATCTAGAGCATTATGTTCTTTGCACATGCTACCATCTCAGTGCCATCTGTGGCAGTTGGGGGACAGAGTTCAGAACCTTGGACAGTGCCCTTAAAAACAGCATTGGTCACTATCTTGATATGCAAGCCATTAGATGCCACTCTCTGGACTGTTTTTCTTGCTCCTTGAGCTGAGTTTTTGCTTTCTGGGAGACAAGGACAGGGAAGCAGATGCAAAGAGCAAAGTGATGCAAGCATAATACAAGGAATCCAACTGCTGGAATGAAAAGCACTTAAGGCAAATACCACTGGTAAATAAAGGAAAGAATGGGTTAGAATATGTGGGGGGGGGGGGAGTAAAAGCTTCAGTTATTACACCAGAATAACTTGAATGATAATATTTCTAGTAAATCGTCTCAATTCTAGAGGGATGTTTTTGCAGATTTAAAGTTATCCTTGCAGATGCTGTAGGCAGAGCTTGGTATTTTTCTTGCTGGCCATTGAGTGTCACTGTTTTCATAGAATTTGTTTTCAATAAAAATCTATAAATAACATGCAGGGTAGTTCAAAGAAAAGGGACTCTTCTTTTAAAATGGATTGCCATATTTAGAGTTCCGTGGAAATACATATTCATTTATCTTACATGCTACACACTTATTTTGGTAAACATGTGAAATATTAATTCTTCATTTACATTAGAATCCCAAGTTGTGTATGTGGGGCAGTGAATTAACACTAAAATGATTTATCATTTTCCACAGATGGAGGAGCACTGTTGGTGAACAATTGTGGCTACAAACACACTTGCACACACATGAACATACACGGTTTTATATTCTAAACTAAATTATAAATTAATATCTTATATATTTACCTATTTTTTTAAAAAAAATGCCTTGTGAGATCTAGCATGCTGTATTGATTCAAATCCCTGCTCAGACATGGAAACCCACTGGGTGACCTTGGGCACATCACACACGCTCAGCTTCAAAGGAAAGCAAAGAAAAATTCTCTCTGGACAAAGTTGGCCAACAAAACCTCATGACAGAGTTGCCTTAGAGTTTCCATAAGTCAGAAATGACTTCAAGGAACACAACAACATGTGAGATCATAGCATTTGTATTTACCAAAACATGTAAATGCAATGAGACATATACAGTGGGCTCTTGGCATCTGCTGGGTTTGGTTTCAGGAAACACACATCCCCAAATCCATCCCACTAAATACAATGGAGTAGTAAAAATGATGTACCACATATAAAACAGCAAAATCAAGGTTTGCTTTTGGGAATTATTTTTGTGACTATTTTCTAACTGTGGTTGATTGAATCCATGGATGCAGAATATGTGAATACAGAGGGCCAACTGTAAAACAAAAATCAGCAGAGGATTGTTTCTATGAAATACTTGATTGGGAATAAAGGATTGTACGTTTTCACTACATTTTTGTGGGACATAAAACACTACAACTTATTCTTAGCTGCTACTCACAACTAGTGTAGATCCACTGATTAAATGAGATTTAGACTCACCATTCAGCAGTTGATTCAGTGGGAAATCTACACTATGAAACAAAGACTGAACAAAAAGAAGAGCCACTAGGGGGCAAGAGATTCCTTGGTTAAAGACAAAAATACAAATATCACTCATTGTAACAGTGCGTTCAGCTGAGGAGTAATGACAAGAGTATATCAAAAACAAGGCTGCTGGGGGAAAAAGTGGGAGATGCCAGTAGGCTCTAGGAAGCCCATGTATTGCAAAAGTACTACACACACACACACACACATATGAAAAATACTTCACCCATGTCCATTTTCTTCTCATCACAATCCTGGTTATTTAAACCAATACAGCATTATGCTCTGCCAGTGCTTAATATATTTCTTTGCATGCATAAATACTAGGGCATAGTTACAGGAGAGTGCAAAATGACAGCAATGCCCCACAAATGAAAATTCCTTCCCCCATGAAATTTCCCTTCAGCCTCCAAATTTCCAACATAACAGTGACTAAAACACCGAAAACTGCAGTTCATTCATTTGCTGCATTTGCTTACCCTATTTTAAAGTGGACAATCGCTCATAAGCATGCACCTCCATTCCACAGGGAGAGACCAGGTAAAAGCCAGTCCACGGCAAGGTGATATCAGTGTCAGTGTTCCCCAAATAGAGCATTCCATCTCACTCTGAGCTTTTCCCACTCCATCCAACACTGTTACCAGAAAATCGCTGTTTTAATATTATGTTGGTGTTTTTAATTGGTGAGGTTTTTTTCTCTTTTAAAATGTATTATATTTAGTTATCTTTTTAGGGGGGGGGGAGAGGGTTCTATCTTTTTATCCAGATAATGTTTTATCTAAATCTATTTTATTCCATGTAAGCCACCTTGATTGCCCAGGCAGAAAGGCGGGATTCTAAAATAAAGTTATATATATATATATATGTGTGTGTGTGTGTGTGTGTGTGTGTGTGTTTTTATACAGTAAAAGCAGAAGTGTAATCCAGTCAGCCCAAAGTCAAATGTATCTCTGAAACTGGGAAAGGAATTGCCAGAGTGATCAATTCAAATACAAGCCAAAGATCAGGGATACACAATGCCATGGATATAACAAAAGTTTACCAGGAAGCATTGCATACTCCTATGAACTTGGCTGAGCTAATTTATTTGTTGTTGACTGTCAAGTCAATTTCAACTCATGGCAACCCTATGAATGATAGACCTCCAAGTCACCCTATCATCAACTGCCCTGGTCAGTTCTTGCAGACTCAGCACCATAGCTTCCTTGATTGACTCTGTCCATTGGGAATACAGTCTTCCTTGTTTCCTACTGTTTTTTACCTTGCCTGACCCCTTTGCCAACTGGGAAACATCCAATTTCTTTGTATTATGTCCACTCCTAACAGTATTGTCTTGCCTGAGTACAGGCTATATACATCAGGACAGTCAAATGTTGCAGCACACCCATTTCTTTAAGAGTGATCCATAGTTTTTCATGATCTATACGATCAAAGGCTTTGCTATAATCTGTAAAGTCCAAGCTGACTTTCTTTTGAAATTCTTTGGTGCACTCCTTTATCCAACATATGTTTGCAATATGACCCGTATTGCCTCTTCCTCTCTTGAACCTAAATTGGACATCTGCCAATTCTGCATTGACTAATACATTTACTGTTTGCCTCCTAGAAACACTATAGAGGTGAATCTTGTCTGTCGCTCCTAGGAAAAGCTTTTGAAGGCTTTTCTGATGGCAGTGGGGACAGGCTGATGAGTAGACATTTTTTTTTCCTAAAGTGCAATCTTGGTAAATTGCCTGTGATAACTTTTTAAAAAAAATTATCGAACTTTGTGCATGTCTTCTTGACTTTCCCATTGTTGAAATTCCACACACCCATACACATAGACACATACAACCACAAACACCACCACCACTACCACCTTCTTTTTTTCTATTAAAGTTGGTTCCCAGATTTCAGACTCATGACTTGACTTGAAAGTATTTTCCAAAGTCTTGAGACTTGAAGCTAAAGATTTGAGACCTTACTTGAGACTTGGGAGTAAAAGACTTGAATACATCACTGTCTGATTGTTTTCCAGATTTGGAAAAGGTACTGAGAACACTAAGATTTTCTTTCTCCAGTGGATAGTTAAGTTTGCAATCATTTCATCATAGAATCCCCTTTGAATGGATACACGACAGAACTGACCAAGTGACCTATCATTATGCAAACATTCGAACCAAACTGCCAACAACAATTCAAAGCAAAGTTTCCTCAAAGATCTGCATGATTTTACGATTTTGTGTTCACAAACAAGAGACTTCATGGCATTATTCCATGGATCTTTGAAATTTTATAGAAATACTTTTCAACAAATACACAAGAGAGTCCTGCTATGGGAAAATGTACAATCTTATATTTCACATGTGGCTTTTATGAAATCTGAAACTGCTTTGCCTAATCTATCAGCATTTAAATTACCATTTATCTAAATTGAAATCTGAGTAAATATGAGTTAGAATATAAGATATTTCATTATCCTGCATCTTGGAGCAATATGTGCTCCAATTTCCTGAGATAACAAGCAGGTTTCTCACTGAGCACTAACAATATATTTATTCAGATGTTATTTGGCAATGAGCATGAACAAGTAAAGAACTTAAAGGGAACGGTGTTTTATTTAAAAAGAAAACAAAATTTGTAAAAATGTTTAAAAGAATAATAATCTACCAGTACAAATTTCTGATACCCTTAACTAAATAGGTACAACCTGGAATTATATTCAAAGTATACACCTCACACAGAGATATTTAGACCCAGAAACAGAGATAAGACTGAGTAGTCTTGAGTTCTGCATAAGGAGAAAGGTGGGATGTCAATCAATTCAAATAAATAATATTCTAATTGACCAAACCGATCTAAAAATCCATCACTTTGAGGAAGAGCCAATATGGTGTAGTGGTTTTGTAACCAACACGGTTCCCCAGCACATGCTCAGGCATGGAAAGCCACTGAGTGATCTTGGGAAAGTCTCTCTCAGCCTCAGAGGATTCTAATGGCAACCCCCCTCTGAAGAAAGCTTGTCAATAAATCCACGCGATAAGTTCTCCTTAGGGTCATGAAATGACTTGAAGGCACATAACAATAAAGTCTGGAGCAACTGGATGGGCCAGAGGCTGCAAAAATAGACATGGAGCTTATATGTGGTCCTGGGGCCACTGTGAGAGGCAGTGGTTTAAGTGTTGGACTATGACTCTGGAAACCAGGGTTCAATTGCCACTCAGCCATGAAACCCACTGGGTGACCTTGGGCAAGTTACATGGCTTTGTAACAGACATGGTTCCCCATCACATGCTCAGCCATAGAAAGCCATTGGCTGATCTTGGGTTAGTTGCACTTTCTCAGCCTCAGGGGAAGGCAATGGCAAACCTCGTCTGAACAAATCTTGCCAAGAAACCCCCATATTCAGTTTGCCTTTGGGTTGCCACAAGATGGAAACAACTTGAAGGCACACAAAATACAGACAGGGCCATTCTTGCCCACCCTTGAAATATAAGATTTGAGGGCTGAAATAGTGGTTTGAATGTTGGACTAGGACTCTGGGAGACTAAAGTTTTAATTCCCACTCAGTCATGGAACCCACTGGGTGATGTTGGGCAAGTCTTAGTTTCTCAGCCTACATGGAAGACAATGGCAAACCTCCTCTGAATAAATCTTCCCCAATACAGGTATAACTATGACAGATTTGCCAGAAGTCAGAGCCATTTAAACGGGTGTAAGAACATGACAATGTAAACCTGATAGAATGTGGAATGGACACCTGGAATGACAAAATTGTTGGTGCCAATTGGGCCTCTAAGGTTATATTCCATAACTGGGGCTTCACAGGAGAGAGGGGCCCCTTGCATGTCCTCCTCCAAAGCTTACAGTTTCCACAGCTGGGACACAGAGAAGGGACCCTCCAATAGACCTCAGTTCCCAAGGCAGGTATATATATGGAGAATCTTACCTTCAAGTATCGAAGTCCCAAGCGATTTGGGGCTTGAAATGTAATCACCAGTACCTTGAATTTGGGCCAGAAATATACTGGTAACCACTGCAGTTCTTCTAAAACTGGTGTTATATGGTTGCTCTATGCCATGCCAGGCAGCAGTCTAACTGCTGTGTTTCTGAACTATTCCTCTGCTATGTTTTATGCATTTTGTATTACTAAATGTATAATTTTATTGGTTTTTCATTCTTGTTAGTTGTCTTCAGAGTTTTGGCATAAAAAGTGTCAAGAAATGGAGCATGGGACATGCAGTAATTGAAATGAAAAGATGTATGTGAGAAACAAAGGGACAGAAGATTTCCAATTAGAAAGTTTCCAGCATGGCAAGGCACATACACAAAATCACAGGTGCAAACATAATCAAAACAATAAGTCTTGAAAGTCAAGGTCACTAAAGAATGTACATTGAAAACACCTGGAACGTGACTCATGGGCAAGACCACCATAGTCAAGGGTTGGATTTAAGTCTGGGGAGAGAAAAGTCAGCCAATCAATGTGGATATGCACACCCAGTGGGTGGCAACTAACAATAGTAATAATTGCCAGTCTTGTCCATGGTGATGGTGGTGTTTTTTTTGAACTGGGTGAGCTGTGAAGATTTGAAGTGAATATATAGTGTTACAGAAGCTTAGTCAATGTGTTGCAAAGTTATTTGTTATTTTATTAATTGTATGTAACCAGATAGCAGAATAAAAGTAGTTCTATTGTTTAGACTACAAGTTGTGTGGATTCTCGACTGTTTGAAGCAGGAGTGCCAAGCTGTGAAAACAAGGACCAGCAGTTCCTGAGGTGGTGATATCCAGATGAGAGAGAGAGTGCAAGAAGAGATTTGTCAGGATCTTCAGCACCTACTCTGCAACTCTGCTACATTTGCAACACAACAACCACTGACCAAAATGGGTCAGCTCTGCTTTACCAAGTTGGTGAGGAGTTACAGCCAGAGGTTATGTGCAACAACTCCCATCGTCCCTGACAAAAGGCAGATATCAGTATTTTTAAAGAATGAATAAATAAATAAATAAGATTGCTGTCTCCTTTCAATGGGATTAAGTTGTGATTGATTTTAAAAGAATTGGGACTATGATCCATCAACCATCCTGTAATCTGAATATTCCTTGCCTTATAAAACCCGATGGAATTCATGGGGTCACCATAAATTGACAGGTGACTTAAAGGCATATATACACACACAAGCATGCAAATATATGCTATATGAAGCCTGAAATATAAAAAGGTCTCAAAATGCTTGGAATTTGGTAAGAGTTCAGTTCTCCTATTATGTGGCTTAGGTGGCCAAGTGAAAACATTTTGTGTTAAGCAAATTGTGAGAATTTGTCCTGCTCTTTCCTTTCACAGTTTCATATGGCTTTGTAGTGTGAAATTGATACATTGAATAGCACAAAGTGGATGGCTGCAAGCAAGAAAACTGCAAAAGGCAAAAAAATTCTGGCTAAAAATATCACTTGGGGTGGATATTTCAAACCCAGTGTCCTCATAAACTCAACACTTCTACTAAAACTTTCAAAATGGACATAAAATGATCTCTGTCTCTATTCTCTCATAGATAAGATAGCAAATGCAGGAACCTTTGGGTGCTTAGTGTGAAATGCAGCAGGCTATCAGCTTCCACATCCAAGAAACAAAGATGAGATTTTACACATTGGAGAGAGGGACAGCAATCAACATGTAAACAAATGAATGGTGGTGTAAGGAAACAAGGGTAAAACCATTGTAAAGCTATGTTATATAACAGATATACCTCTGTCAAGAATAATTAGTCTCTTTGAAAGCCTAGAGTTAAAGAGGAAAAGAGCAGCACTGTGAATGAATCCAATTGACCTTGGTGAAATAATAATATAACAATCTTAAGTGGATTATATGGTCAGTTTGTTTTGCATCTTTCCTTGTCCTGAAATGAATTTTAGATTATGCTATGCAACAAGGCTACCCAACAATAATTGTACTAACAAATACCAATCCTGGTCATGGAATGCATTTTGCACTAGAGTATTCCACCACAGTGAACCTTGATGTAGCTAGGGAAGTGGAGACTTCTGGCATTAGATATAGTGAGGAATCATTGTGCAGTGGTGCCCACTTCTCCCTTTAGGACAGGTTTGAGCAAATCAGGCAAGTTTGGGAATAACTACTGCCTCAAACTGACAGTGGCAAAGCAAACACACATGCAGAGTTTTTTGTGGGTTTTTCAAGCTATGAGGCCGTGTTCCAGAAGAGTTTATTCCTGACATTTTGCCAGCAGCTGTGGCTGACATCGTCAGGGAATGCTGAAATGGAAAAGAGTAGAGTATACATACTGTTGGTTGAGAGGAAGTGACTTACACATTAATCTGTGTATTGCTCTGCTGTTGAATTGCAAGGTCTCAGGGGGTCTATTTCATTAATGATCCATTGTTTGCTGGGAACACACACAGACAGACAGACAGACACACACACACATACTAGGGTAGTTTTCATTTGCACTTTCTGGGTCTTGATTTTGGTGCTTTTCAGGACTGGTAGCCAAATCTTGTTTTCTTTAAGGTTTTTTTCTTTCCTGTTGAAATTGTCCAGGTGTTTATGGATTTCATAATGCTTCCCTGTGCATTCTGACCTGATAGTTGTTGACATGATCCAGAATTTCAGTGTTTTCAAACAGCATTTTATGCCCAGGATGGTTTATAACGTGTTCTTCTACTGCTGATTTTTCTGGCTGACCCAGTCTGCAGTCTCTTGTGTTTGAACACTCTGTTTGGTGGTCCCTATGTAGACTTCACTGCAGTTGCATGGTATCTGGTAAACTCCTGCAGCCATGAGAGGGTCTCTCCTGTCCTTGGCTGAGTGCATCATTTGCTGGATTTTCGTGGTCAGTTTGTAGACCATTTGGAGTTTGTGTTTCCTCACCAATTTCCCTATTCTGCTTGTGACTCCTTTGATGTATGGTAAAAAAAAAAGACCTTCCCTTTGTGTGGTTGTTTGTCTTCACTCCTCTGGGTTTTTCTGGGCCTGGCAGCCCTTCTTATTGTTGGAGTTCTTGTGTAGGTATCTGTCCATGTGTGTAGGTATTCTGTATGGTGTGTGGCCCAACTATTGGTTTGGTTTGTGGAAGACCAAGACATCCAAGAATGACAAAGTTCCTTCCTCTCTTTTTTTCCATTGTGAATCAGATGTTTGGGTGAATGTTGTACAGATGGTCCAGAAACATGGTCAGATTTTCTTCTCCATGGCTCCAGATGGTGAAAGCGTCATCCACATATCTTTACCATGTTGTGGGTTTTTTGGTGATGTTTCCAGGGCTTGCTTTTTAAAGGTGTTCCATGTAAAAGGTTGCTATCATGGGGTTCAGAAGGCTTCCCATGGCTATCCCATCTCTCTGCTAATGGAACCTATTGTCTATAGCTGCATACAAACAAAATGAACAAAACAAACAAAATTTGTTTCAACTCACTTCTCCTTTTGGGGAATTTAAAGTAACATGAGTTAAAGTAACTTAGCCCTAAAGAAATACTCTATCTGTTTGTGTGTGTTTACTGTGCATTTTTAAAATAGTACAAAACTATATAAATATGCAGATTAGGAGTGGGAGGGACAAATTATTATTATTAAGCTTTATTTATATAGCGCTGTAAATTTACACAAAGCCCAAGGATTACATGCATACCCTAATCCCTTGTCCACAAGACCTCACTAGCTCACTACAAGCGCTCTCTCTTTCTCTCTCTCTCTTTCTCTTTTTAACTGCTAAAATTTTGAAAGAGGTAAATTTTCACTCAGAAACAGCAAAGGGCTTAATTAAAAGACTTCCCTCAAAAATCAGAAATTGAAACAGAAGTAACTTCCAATCACTTTTTGGTAAGCAAAGGAATTTATTTTCAAACAGTGTTGAGCTGCTGTGTCTAGTCAGGGGTTGAAATTTTGTCGCCATTTGGCACATTTGTGTAGATAAAGAGTTTTTACAGTATAAAAGCTTTGATGGCCACCTTGAATCACATTTTGGGAGAAAGGCAAGATATAAATCCAAGAAAGAAAGGCCATCCAATGACAGGACAATACTTCCAAATGAGGCTGTTCCAAACATACACTCTGTTGTTGGCACTAGAGAGTGTTCATACCACTAACGTACAGAAAGACAGAGATGTGGAGAAAACAGGGTCTTGATTTTGTAAAGTAACATACTATTATCAGAATGGATAAATAAAGCTACCAAATCAAAATGCAGCCTCTCAGCAAATCTCTGATTACTGTTAGGCCATATAATTGCTGTAGGAAGATGAAGGTGAATTGGACTACCATCATGGTTAGGATGGGCTTCACGTGTATTCTCTCCTAATGAGTCTGTCTAATTGTTATCCCTGCATGACATGGAACCTGATCAGCAATGCCAGCTGCTCTGAGTAATTGTAAGATGGGGAAAACATCTGGCCCTAAAACAAGAAAGATGGTTATGTTTTATTTTATGTTTAAGTTCACTGAATCAGATTAGATCCAAAAATCATTCAAAAACTCTCTCACTTTTCAAACATTCCCAAATGTACCGGATATATCCCATATTTCTTTCCTCATGAGACAGAATAGCTAAATTACCCTTACCAATCTGCTGGAAATCACACTTGACTTGAAAGAAAGTTGCAAGCATATGCCTGCTGGACCAAGGTCTTACAGATCTACACAAGGCCAATCACTCTCTGGCTTGGAGAACACAAGAATGTAACTGCCTCCAGACATTAGCAAAAAGAAATTCACCACTACACGTATTCTAGCATAACAAGTCATTTTTTTCTGACACAAAAAAATAATGATCAAAGTATCACTGTGATTCGTGAATGGTTAGTCTGGGGCTGCTCCAACAGAGCTGTCTTTGCCAATTAAGGACATTTCATTCGTAATTGGCAATGTTTTCCCTCTGCTTGGTCCTGAGTGATGGCACCTGGACAGGCCCACTTGTATTAATGAAACTGAACCAATTCAGGTAGTAAATGACCTTTTCCCTTGTACGAGGTAACATTCCTCCCTCTAGTGGGTGTCTAGCCAAACTATATTTAGCTCCTTTGCTCTGTTGTGCCAGCTTCATTATAGCCATCGTCTTTCAGCTCTTGCCAGTTTTTCAAAGTGCCCACTAAGGAGGATCTTAGAACAGAATGTTCTAGGTGGAGCTGAGTTGGGGGAAGACAGTGGCTGTTAAGATATAATGTCTTTCCATAAGAACAGATGGCAGCATCTGAGATAAGCTAAATTCAGGCTTTGTTTCATATGAAATGAAAGTAAATGCTTTTAAAAGGACAACAAGCAAAATGGCTCCTCCACCTGTTGTTGTTATATGTATGTAACATGCTGGATATGTCTTGTGAAAGCATTACACTGAAGTTCTTAACATTTCAGTTGCTCCTTTATTATCTTTGACATCCACATTGGTTGCTAGGATTAGCTGGTGGTTTCCATGTCAGTGGGGATGATGCATCCATTCTGGGTTACTTTAAAGGAACTTTCCAAGGTGTTAAATTTATAAAGGGGATTATGTTCAGCACCTTGGTTAGCTCATTTAAAGTTCAAATGAAAATCCTGCAAGAATTCACCACTCCACTGATGTGGGAGCCATCAGTGAACGTTTGGTTTCATATCCACTTCATGAAATGTTTATTTATTTTTAATATAGAATATTTATCTCTTTGAAAAATACAAACCACATCAGAGATCTTCTCTTCCCATGTCATTGATCAACTGATCAAAGGTAGATTAGATTCCTATCAAGGAAAGGGCATTCTCATTGGTGGCACCTTAACCATAGGTTGTTGGGGACACTGACACTACATGACTACTGATAACACGACTGTTCCAGGATTGACATTTAACATCTCTAAAGTTTTGTGCTATTTTTTAAAAAAATATGTTTTTATTCAAATAGTTTTGTACTAGTGAGAGCTCCTGGATAGGTTTCCTGGATCAAGGAAAATGGGTGCTCATAATTGTGGTTGGAGGATGTGGTTGGAGCTACGGGTCAGAGGCGGTGGTGTGCAATAAGTATTGCCAGTACTCCTTTTTCCAGATCTAATTAGGGTTTAAAAATTGCATGTAGTAATCTCCTAATATACAAGATTCTTATGTAATCAATTGCTATGGCCATCAACTGCATTAAAGAGCAGTAGGTCTTTTCTGGAATACCTAGTTATAATTCTAGTATCTTCTAATCTTTAACCCACCCTACTATAAGCTGGTCTCTCTAGATATTTTGGACTACAACCCCCAATATCTTTGACTATTTGCTCTGGGTGAGGAGCATTATGGTGGAAGCATCCAGAAGGCAAGTGGATGCTCCTCACTGCGGATTCATTTTCACTTGCCTTTGAAACCACAGACTTTAATGGAAAGTTAGACAATACTGGATAAAATTGCATAACCACCAAACACAAACCAATTTCTTTAATAAAGGTCCAAAATGGTTCAATGCTAGGGAATTCTGAGAACTGTAGTTTTGTGAAATATTTAGCCTTCTCTGTTAGAGAGCTCTGGAGCCACAATAAACTACAATTCCCAGGATTGCCTAGCACTGAGCCAGGGCAGTTTAAAAATGGTCTCAAACTGGATTATTTGTGCAGTGTGTTTTGGACCAAAGAGTTGTTTATCAGCAAATACATACAAACAAACCCACAACTGTAGTCAACAGGATAGTAAAACGTTAACACATGGAAAATAAACTTCAATTTCTTTCGTATGGTATATTTGTTGCATTTATATTGAGAGCTCCTTGTCTTTTATATGTGGGGTTGGTAACAGTATTTTTTTTAAAAAAAAATCATTAAAACTCAATGTCTGTCACAAATGTTACAGAAATAGGCCCATACATCTCCAAAGTTCCTAAATGTCTCGTGAGTCAAGGCATCAAAGAACCTCTGAAGGATAAGTTCAAAATCTCACAGGATGAATTCTGAAGAAGCTCATTTCTTCTAAACCTCTTCCAGTTTTAACTATGTGCACCGATTTCTCCCAATCTCACCGACGTCCCCATCATTAATTTGCTGTAAAGCTAGCTCCTTATCACAGTAGGAGGTTTTATGGTCAAGTCATGAATACCGAAAGAATCGGAGATTAAAATAGAACTGCTGCCAAGCTGCTAACTAGCACTTGAAATGATGCTGTCACAATACTGTATGAGAGATTTAGTCCCAAGAATGTAGTTGCTGATGAGCCTATTTATGAAATAAGCTTGAAATTTGTGTGGCCTACTTTTTGAAAATCTTATTGCTTACTTCCAAAGTCTCTTAGAAAGTCAGCAGCGGGCTTCCATAGACCTCTTTTCCACTTTTTCTACATCTACAGACTGGGAGGGGATAAAAATCATAACTTTTTTTCTATGCCCAGTTTTCCAAGTGGGTATGCCATTGCTTTATGCAACCAAAGCACCACCCTCCAGAGACGAAGGCAGATCCCACTGAGCCTGATATTTACAGAAGTAAACACACACAAAAAATCTTCAGTGTAAAAAAGCAGAAATGCAGGGGAGGTGGATTTGGGCCCCATGAGTATTGATCATGTTCAGGGGGCATCACATGCTGCCTGAACATACTTGTAGTTTCCAATCATCATCATAATATCCATATTTTATTTGTAATAGTGTATATATTTATTTAAATGTATAATTTATCTTATGACCCCTTGAATTATAAGTAGAATGTCTAAATGCTATATAGAAGGAAAAGTTTGTTTATTTTTATACAGTGATAAAAAGAGGCAAAATTCTATACCCAGCAAGTGTCTTGTGTGCTGGTGTATTCCCACATATACCTGCGCAGCCCTCCCCATCTTTTAGTCAGGCTAACAAGGGGATGAGGAACAACTCGTTTTTCATCTGTATCTGGTCTTCATGTATTTGTAAAATCAGAAAGCTACTATACATATAATAGAAAGAAACTGACCTTTGGTAAACCAATTTATTGCTTTCATATATCAGCACTAACTGACCATTGTAGAAAGATCTGAAAGACCTGCATGTTATGGCACATGTGGAAACCAGGCCTCCCTTTGCTCTTCCATGCTTTTTCCCAGGCTCTGCTGCAAATGAAAATGTGTGAAAACCATCCAGTTCCAGATCTTTAGCAGCCCATGTTTTCTGGATCAGTAGAATATCACTGTGGGTGAGGAAGTCCGTGAAACAGGGATCTCTGTTAGATGTGCACCACCCAGCGATATTCCATATTATAAGGGCAACCTTATCCTGGTTAGTTGATTGTCAAGCGGTTGCACTACAGTCTGGATGGGTGATTCCCTCAGTGGCAGTTGGTTCAACATTAGCCAATTGCTCAGATAGCTCTAACAATGTCTTTCTCGGGGGTTGTTGGTGTAACACATTACATTCTCACTCTTCCTGCTCCTTCTGTTCTGGTAGGGAGGCTTGAGTGACCAGTGCAGTATGGGTGGCAAAATGAGGGTCACAGGCAAGCAAGGATCCCAATTCTTTGGCAATGGGACCATCCTTTGGTTCATGTGAGATAGTAGGCATGATAGGTGGTGCATTCTGGGTTTGCACAGTGTTTGAGGCCCCTAGAATTTAATTGTAGATGTGGATACATCATCTATATAAGTCATTTTAAGAGGGATATTTGCTACTCAGTAGGACTGGGTTACTAATTGATTTTTTTCTGCTATCTGGGAGTTCGTGTCCACAGATCCGTGAGTTTTGCTCTCAATTTAACTATTTCTCTATTTATGTCCTGAGCTTCCTCCCTTGGTGTATGTTTGAATCTTGGATGTAGCTGGCAGGTTTGCTGCTTAGATTTTCATGGCTTTTCTCTGCAGGATTATGTCTGTGTGTTGCTTTTCCTGTAATGAATTTCCTTAAAGATCATGATAGTTTTGAAGAAATGTGCTTCCCAAAAGAATTTACTCTTTTGTATTTGTCTGTTTGGGACAGATGCCTGATTGAAGGTCAGAAATATACGTTTGATTGCTGTAGAGCTAGGTAAGTAGAGATAGTCTTGTAAGTCAATTGTTCTTCTGTGTGTATTTAACAGCTCTGAAAGGTATCTTATAACTGTTTTTGGCCATTCCAATTATTATTATTATTATTATTATTATTATTATATTAATCTTTATTTATATAGCACTGTAAATTTACACAGCACTGTACATAAAATCTTGTTAATTAGACAGTATGTGCTTTGTAGTGTATTTCTAGTTGTTGTGTTTTTTTTTTTTTCTGTAGAACACAGCAATGTTTGGCAACATCTGGGTGCCCTTATGAAACTGGGCAGTCTTCCTCTGTGTGAGGAAAATCAGCTGTGTTTTTAACCCCCTGTTTTCCATGAGGGTTTTGCATATGAAAGGCTTGTTGGGATTTCCCCACCTTGTTTGCAATAACATTTAGTCTCTGCAAAATAAGAATAAATGTTTCTGCAGACAAAAGGCAGACTTCATGGAAGGGCTGAGCAATATTATTGCCAGTGAGTTCTGGGAATTTTTCTCTGTTATATTTGCTATTTTTGTTATGTGTCTGTTCTGGAAAGTCATTTATACTTATACTTTGAAGAACTGAGAAGGCTGTTTTACTTAATTCATATTTCTGTGACTTAGGGAATTGGACAGGAGTTACAATTGCAGATATGTTACTCACATGTTGTGTTGTCTCTGCCACCAGAAAAAAATGAGTCAATCCTCATCTGTTTCTCTGCTTTGGAAGATTCTTGGTTTTCAGTATTGTTGCTGAAGCTGGTCTGGATTCTTTTCTGGCTTTTGGGTGGCATTTTGGAGGTGATAAAGCCAAATAATGTTGGGAGATTAATTCAGCAGTTGAAGGTCTGTTGTCATCTTGCCCTGCCTCTCTTGGTACCTATTCATGTCCCATTGCAAACTAGTGGCCAGAGTAAGATGAGAGTGCCCAGGCAACATCTGGTTCTTCAGCCAGAAGATAAAAGAATGACATTGTCCTTCCATCTATCCAGGAGGCACTAGATGTATTCTTGCATATTCAAGAGATCCCAGCTGTGGTTTCAGAGCCAGATGTTGTTCAAGTGTTCCTGCCCTACCCTGGCCACTAACTGAAACACTGAAAAGGTCTGCTGAGCTGAGGGGATAATTGTGCAAGGAGGTATTGAAAACTTTCTTGCACAATGAGTGGAAAGGCACATACATTGGTGCAACAGGAGGTTATACCAGCATATGTCATTAGTTGGATTCTAGACATAAGTCCAGGTGCCCAGAGAGCCATTTTATTACAATAAAACCTCTAGATCAGCCTAGATACATGACTCCTAAAAGCTGTTACAGCTACAGTGCTGGGATTGTACTCATGATTTCATCAGAAGCACAAAGGAGTTTCCAAATTTGAAACTGGGCTCAGAAATACTAAGCTATTATCCCAGTCTGTTCAGTATAAGGGAGGTTATATACTACTACCATACAATAAATTTAAAAACCTATTCACAAAAATATGCTTATATGAGGCAAAACAGTTCCCAAGTGGAGCAGAACAGCCAGAGTCTATGGCCCTGGCTTATGTCCTTTTCTGTTTCTGCTTCATTTTATTTACCTGCCTTCTTGGGTAGATCATCCACTTACTGGCATTGCTTCTCTTTCATTTGTCGGTTAGCAATTAAATGAAATTTTCAAGGTTCACAAAAGTACAACAGCAAAAAGTACTGAAAATGTAAAGTTTCCCTGACAAAAGCACATGCCTGGAGTTAAAGGCAAGAAGTTTTTATTATTATGGTACAAGTTACACTATCCTTTGGAATAAAATATAAAGCTGAATTTAAAGAGAACAGAAATGAAATTGTCAGACACCTATTAGCCGAAGCTCCAGGCTATTCAATTACCTGGGGAGCTGATTATTAAGGTTTGCTATGTCCTTGCACATTGTTAAAAGCAAAATGCTCTTGATACAGACTGATGGGCAGTGAAGAAATCACATTGTAATGATGTTTTCTGCAGTATTTGGTGGAAAGTTTTGTGTGTGTGTGTGTGTGTGTGTGTGTGTTTGCTTAGTTTTAATCTGTTTCAGAGGAAGCAGGTTATTAAGATTAGGGACACATTATTTTTAGTAACACTTCTGGTGTGGTCAGGATCTGTCTGCTATGCAGGGCAGGTGCTCTGTCATGGACATTCCCTTGACATCCTTTTAGGGGAAGTATACTAGTTTATTAGGGGCTGAAACTAGTCTCAGTAACTCCCCTGTGCATTCTTTCTGCTTGTAGAGGGGCATGTGCCATGTCTTATTTTAAATATATGTTTTAAAGACAGTACTGTAACCTCTGGAAACAAATGCCCCCTTTTATATTATAAATATATCTCTCATCCAACTGTTCTTCTGTTTTTTAATTTAATAAAACAATGACTTTAGGCCAACAGGCACCTCAAGATGATTGTTCTCGAATTAGATTTTTAGCTGATGCAAATGCTCATAGAGCTGAAAATTTCATCACGACCTGTACAGAGGGGGAAAGCAACATGGACAATTAGTAGAAAAAAATATCACCAAGAAGGAAAGGATTACTAATTCTTTTCCCATTGCTCTGCAATTCTGTGGGTGTGGGTGGGTTACCTGTTGCCTAGGGTTTTCCTAGGCAAGGAATTCTCAGAAGTGTATTGCCATTTCCTACCTGTGAAATATAGCCTACAGTACTTAAGAACCACTGGCAGTCTCCCATCCAAGTAATATCAAGGGCTAACTTTATGATTAAATAGGATCTGCCTTTAGGCTATTTAGGCCTCTGCTCTCCTACTGCAATTGAAATTGAAATTATTAAAGAAACAAAACTATACATGATGGAGCATCATGTTTTGTCCTTTGTTTCACGCAATGAAGGTACAAAACACATGGCAGAAGTAATCCACTTTGAGACTGCTTTAACTGCCCTGGCTCAATGCTAGGGATTTCTGGGGAATGTAGTTTTGTGAGACATTTAGCCTTCTCTGTCAGAAAGCTCTGGTGCCACAATAAACCATAGTTGCAATAATTCCCTAGCACACTGAGCCAGGGCAATTAAAGCAGTCTCAAATTGGATTATTTTTGCAGTGTGTTTTGGACCTCATTTGATCTTTTTGTATACCTGTATTAATCTATGGATATGGCAAGTAAATGATCAGGGTTATAAAAAGTAAAATGGCTGCACAATATCTGATAATCTATTTTATCTTTCAGGCTGACTGATTAGGTCAAAATCAAAAGTGAAAGAGCCCTCCCTTCATGACAACACCATCTGGTCAACTAGGAGGGAGTGAAAGGAGAGGCCAAACTCCATCGGGCCTGTCCTAGATTAAGAAGCCAAGCCCTCCCTCCAGTCCATCCGCCTTGGTCCAGGCCTCAGAGGGAGAGAAGAACATTTGGACCTGATCCCCTTCCCCACCACCATTCCCTTCTCCTTTTGTATCATGTCTTCTTAGAATGTAAGCCTGAGGGCAGTGAACTGTCTCATTAAAATAATAATATTAGCTGCTCTGATAGCCTTTAGCTATTTAGCTGATAGCTATTTTACTTTGAGTCAAACTATTAGTACATCTATAGTGACCAACAGAAGCCTTCTGGGATTTCAGGCAAGACTCTGTCCAGTCCCCTGTGGAAATATTAGAAACTGAACCTGGGACCTTTTTCTGATCTACACTCCAGCCCTTCACAGATTTCCCACTCTCATTTCACAATTAGACTAAAACTAGCAACCTTGTTCTGACAAGCCATCCAATGAGACTTAAAATTTAATCTCTTTGCAAATCCTCTGATGACAAGGGTCTATTAAAGTTCTCATTTTTCTGTTTCTCTTCTATCAAAGCTGTTCACATTAGTTGAAAACAATCACATGGATTTCCATTCCTGCCGGATTGTAGCCCAAAGCAGTTTTATCCATATGTTTTGTGTCATGCTGTATGATTAATAAGGATACTGCTTCTCACAGAAAGACACTCTAGTATAGTATACAAGACTGAGGGTGGCAATCACTTCAGAGCAATATAATTTTTAATCCACGATCCCCTATGTAAAGATACATAGTAGAACAAATTTGTACATATAGTGTGGTTGGGACTTGCCAAACACTATTCTGACTATCAGAGGCTCTCAGCCAGCCACCTTCTAACTGAATAACTGTTAACCGAATGTGGTACCATCTCTATGAGAACTATGGCCTGCATGAGAACTATGACTTTCATTAGCACTACATTTAAAGCATAATGGATATCAGCTAACAGATATTAGCAACACTAGCGACACCAAACACTTCTCAGATTTCATATTGATTATACAAAAGCAGTGCTGTTAATTTTTTCAGTAACCTGAAGCCTCAAATAGTCTAGCATTTATTGCAGCAGTATTCACTAGAAAATGACCAAATGCCAATGTGAATACTGGATTTTTTATTACACATAATAAAATGCATTATCTCAAGTGTTTTATTTCAAAATGCTGGGTTACAGATACTGTTTTATATACAATGTTTCATATGCATTTCACTTGAATGTCTCTGCTTGGCCTTCTCTTTAACTTGTGGTTTGTATACACCATTGAAAAACACTGTACTCGCCCCAAAACCAGTGCTGGCAGTCTCCATGACATATGGTTACTTCAAGGGAGAATCCGTGGTTTTCGGCCCTTAACCCAACTTTGTTCTGAAGTAAGCAAAATCAGAGAAAACCCTGGGGTTCCAGGAAACCTTGAGGTACCTCCAGTTGTTTTCACTTTGTGGATCACTGGATTGGGTCCAATTTGGCCAATCCAGTAGTTGACATGCAAAGAGGAACACCATTCCCCTTACCCTGTGCTGAGCAGAGCAGGGGAGAGGATTGATCCCCTTTGGAGCCACCACTGGCTGACCAATTCCCAGTGAGTGCCTGCCCAGTGCACCGTCACTTCTGGTGAGGTCAGAATGGAGTACTTGTGTGTTCAACAAGGGGGGGGAGAGGAATACCCCTTCCTAGATCACATGGTTGGATGTCTCCTGGAGATGTCACAGTCAGCAGTCTTTCCCTCCCAGATCGCATGGCTGGATGCCTTTTTGAGAGGTCACAGCCAGCGATTTTGCCCCTCTCCCTCAGATTGCATGGCTGGATGCCTCCTGAAGAGAGCACAAGCAGTAATCATGGCCCCTCTCTTAAATCACATGGCTAGATGCCTCCTGGAGATGTCACAGCCAGAGATCTCACCACCACCCCCCGATGTTCCTCCAGCCATGCAATTGGGAAGGGTTAGATCACTGGCTTTGATGTCTCCAGATAGCACCCAGGAATGCGATCTAGGAGGGAGGTTACTTTACCCCTTCCTCATTGATCACACAGTGGCCAAATTGTGACTTCAAAAGAAGTGGCTATGCACTGGTCCAGGTCCTAACCATGAGGATGTGCTGGTGGCAGCTCTAGAAACAAAACAAACCAGCAGAGTCAATGCAGTGATGACCCAGCTGGCCAGTGTGGACAATGATGTGTCACACTGTTTCAGCACAATGTGTATGGCCATCACCATGGATGAACTGAGGCCAGTTGCTAGCAACCAACCCTTAGACACATTAAAAATAGGATTCACACTTTCAGAAATAAGTTCCTACTTATATCCCATCCCCTCCATGGCCAAAATCAATACCTAATACGCCATTTCCGATATCTTCTTCCTTTTCACTGTTTTCTACTTACACTTGGGCCAACACTGTCTTAATCTACAGATAAAGTAACATCATTATTGCCAGAGGGCACTATTTTATCAAGGTTTTGTGCATACTATTTCCATAACACATTCCATTTTGTCCAACAAGATGGGCTAGTTATGATCTGGTAAAGTAAAACAACAAATTGTGTATTGAAATGGTATGTACCAGTGGTTCCCAATCTACCTTGTAAGACATCTTATAAGCATTAAACTGATGTTGCTGTTCACATATAAATATACAAATGTACATATAAAACTGTCAGATACCCTTGTTCCATCTAGTTCAGTACAATTTCCACTGATTGGTAGTGGCTCTCCAGAGTTTCCACCACCCATACTACCAAGGTTAAAAATTTAAATTAAAATTTAATTTGGTGTTTGGTCAGTTAGAAAATTGTTGTCTTTTTTCATTTTGTAGGTGGTTCAAGAGGGCCAAAATTCCAGCCACTAGTCTAGCAATTAAAATAAGAAATTAGCTCACAGGGAGGTCAAAACATAACTCTTAAGAACTTAAGATAAGAAGTGAGTCCACAGGAAAGTCAAAGCTTAAAGACCACAAAAAATGTAAAACAGTAATGTAATTAAAAGTCTGCTTTACTTTTGTTTTTTGGGAAAAGGTCTGAAAATACTAGATGTGCATAAAGCAGAGAATATAATTGATAATTAAGAAACAGAAAGTTAAACAACAGATATACAATTGGAGTAAACTGAAAAAATCAAGACTCAAGCACTGAGGCAGAAAAAATCCAGGGTGCAGAAGATACCTTCTCTGAAATGGTTTGTTTCCTCACTCTAAGTTAAAAAAACAAACAAAACAAAGTTTCTTCCAGAAAAACTTTGTTTGAGAACTTGATATTCTTCTCACACCATTCTACAGAGAATTGGCTGGACCAGTAATTAAACTCCAGAGATTAAAAGGGCTGTTCAGTGGAAGAAGCCAGGTAATGAAGATGGTGAAGACCAGGGAGGAGGAGGGGCTGTTGTAGCTGGCTGATTCACCTACCTTCCCCCAGATGGTATACCAAATTGCATACTCAGCTGCCAAAATACATCATAAATAAAATAAAATAAAGCACCTACTTAGATTCCATTGAGTAGAACAGGCATAGTCTGTACAAACTCAGGAAGCTGAGCGGCCATTAGTCAAATTTGTCCTTCCATACAAAATAAGAATATTATTTAAAAGCAAGAATGAGGATTTTTTTAAAAAAAAAAGATATTTTTTTTGTGTTAGATCACTAACAGAAATGAACATTGGCCCAGCAATTGCTGAGCTAAAATAGGTTGATTATCTCCTGGCCATTCAATGCTGTATTCAGTTCATCCATCACCAGTGATGCACATTTGCCCAAGTATTGTAAAGCTGTCTGGCTTTTTTGAAAACTGCTCATTTTGAGATCCCACTGAATTCTCATTTTCTCCCTGCAAATCCCTGAGGGAAAGAGATCTTACAGGCCAAAGAATTACTCCTCACTCTTCCATAGCATTTACAGCAGTTTAAACTGACTAAATAACGATAACATCTTTGCAGCTTTTCTCTCTTCTTAGCTTGGAATCAAGAAAGCAGCTTGTAAATACTGCAGTTTTTACTAATGTGGGATTTTATGTCAAAAATTCAAGGAAAAGTTTAAATACATTTATTTTATGGCTGCCAATCAAAGACTATTTCATCAATCGGCTATTTTAGTTAATTGCTAGATTAATCACTGAAATTTATATAACTTGACATGGGACAAGTAGACTGGGGAAGCCTAAGGCCAATGCCTATGGTTTCCCACTCACTTGCCATTATTCCACATATAGTAGCCAAAAAAGGGCAGTTGAATGTTTTTTCAAGATTTACTTTGCTCACCACATCTCACAGTAGCATTGTTACGATATATGCTTTTAATAAAATTTTGGGGGAACATGTGGACTGTACTATGACCCTTCTTGACCTATCCAAGGACCCGCCATAAGCCTCAATTGAGGAGGTCACGTAGGCAAGCCCGCTTGGAAGAACCGAATCCCCAGTAAACAACTCTCCATAGGAAGTTTGGAAGTCGCCGAACCAGATTTGCCACTGTCCTATGGAGTAAGACAATAGCCTTGGCCTCACACCTGATGAGCCAGTGATTGACTTAACGACTTAGCCATTAAGTCGGCTTCCCCTCCGAATTGTGTCCAAACCTAAGCGCATTGTACACAAATTATTTGCTCTTGGCTTAACAAAGCCCAGGCAAACAGCACCTTTGTCTAAGCCTATCTAGTAGCCTCAGGATATATAAGGTTCCAAGTTTAAGTCACTCATTGACGCTATTCTCAGAGGACAGGCTGGTCCACACCAGTTTGACTTCTGCCCATAGCTCCCGCGGCCAATCTCCCCTCATCCCAGGGGTCGTGTTCATCATCATCATCATCATCATCATCCACATCCATCAGGCTTCCAAGAGAAGACTTCTATGGTAGATTTTCCAGCTGTGTCTCTCTCTTTCAAACCTAGCTCCCAGTCTTACCCCCTCCCTTTCCACTAGCATTGAATGTGTGTGTGTGTGTGCCCCCTTTTGTTGTGTGTGGTATTTATGCCCCCCCCCCAATAAATTGTGTATTTTCATTGAACTCATTTGGACTAGTGCCATCTCTCTTGGGGTTTGTTGGTGGACCTCTGGTAGACAATACTGGGACCGCGATTCCAGCACAAGGCTTTGTTAGGACCTTCCTCTCTGCATATTTGAGCTAATTATAATTCCCCTAAGTGAGAGACCTTCCTAACAGCATACCCTGCATTTCCCCTGCCCATTTCACTCTGCTCCTACCCCCACAATGATGTAACTATGCATACATACCTGAAACCTATATAGTGTAAATCAGCATGCATCTGAGGAACTGATCAGAAATGAGTAGAATTCTATCATCTCTCTGAATTTTAAAGAAAGAATATTGGTTAAACCAATATATTTAATGAAGAACTGCACTTCTATAAGTGTGATCAGCTGCGTGAAAAGCTGCCGCTTTTTGCTGCTCTTTTTTTCACCCTGGAAAGGCCAGATTGGGGCTGCAGCATGCGGTTTTCATGGCCCCAATCTGGCTAGGAAAGGGGAGTCATCACCCCATCCCTTTGGGGCTGTATGTACAGCCCCAAAGTAATCTTTTCTGTTCCACTGACACAGGAAGATGCAATTCCTTTACACTGAAGAGCATGGGAGTCAGGTACCAATTCTGTTCCTAGACCCCCTCAGGCCACATTTCCACTTGTCCACAAGAAACCCCAGTATCCCTATTTTCCTCTGCAGTCCCTTTCAAAAAGGGTGGCAGGAAGGTTTTTTTTAGGGGGGGGGAGGTCAGTAGACTGTTGGGGTTTTTCATAGGCCAGAAAAGTGTGGTCTAGGGGTGGCACATAACCAACAGCCTGCACTATACCCCACCATGCCTTACACCTCATACCCATTTTTAAAACAATGCAATAAAGTTCCCTTTTTCCTATACAGAGTTTCTTCACTGAAGCATTTGAAATGTTGAGGGCAGGCAAATGGTGCAGCCCCTGTGATGGCTACACCATTTCCAAATATTTTGTTGTTAACTGCCCTCCAGTCAGCTTCAACTCATACTGATCCTGTGAATGAGACATCTCCACACCCTTCTATCAACTGCTTTACTCAGGTCCTGCAAGCTCAGGGCCATGGCCTCCTTGACTGCAGTCTTCCTCTTTCTCTACTGCTTTCAACCTTTCTTAGCATTACTGTCTTTTTCTGGAGTCATGTCTTCTGTGGCTCAAGTATGAAAGCCTCAATTTAGTGAACTTGGCTTCCAAGGAGAGTTCAGGTTTGAAACGTTCAAGAACCCATTTGTTTGACCTTTTTGCTGTCCATGGTATTCTCAGCACTCTTCTCCAGCACCACATCTCAAATTAATTGATTTTCTTTCTGTCCACTTTTTTCACCGCCCAGCTTTCACATCCACACATGGTGACGGGAAATATGGTGGTTTAGATAACCCTTGGAATTTAGTTTTATATCTTTGTATTTTAAGATATTGTCTAGTTCTTTCACAGCTGCCCTTCTCAATCCTAGTCTTCTGATTTCTTGACTGCGACCCTTGTTTTGATCAGTGATTGATCCAAGGTATGGGAAATCTTTATTTCAGTTTCCTCCTCATTTCGACTGGATTTCTGTACCTCTTCTGTGATTATCATTATTTTTGTTTTCTTTATTTTCAGCAGCAAGCCTACCTTAGCACTTTCTTCTCTGACTTTCTTTAGTAATTGTTTCAACTCTGATTTTTGGTAGCAAGATGATGTTGTCTGCATATCTTAGATGGTTGATATTCTATCATCTGATCTTTACTCCTCCATCCTCCATGTCTAAACCTGCTCTGAGTATGATGTTTTCAGCATACAGGTTGCACAAATAGGGTGATAGAATACAGTTTTGCCTGACCCCTTTACCTATTGGGAACCATTCTGTTTCTCTGTATTCTGTTCTGATGGTAGCCTCCTCTCCTGAATACAGGTTGCATATCAAGATACGTGTGAACAGTTTTACTGTTTCACTAAATCAAAATCTCTTCACATGTGGAGATAGCCCACCAGGGAGAATGTTCCTATCTGATGTGGTAGCTTTCTTCATGCAGGCAGATATTGGGAATAGAGTGCATTCTAATTTGAATGAATTCATCTGCTTTCAGAGTGGATAGTACAGAACACTTTATTCACCCTAGGACTAACATAATAAAGCAGTATGGGAAGCCGATAGCTCAAATATCAGACTGCCCACCCCCTCAAAAATGCACTTTCTCAGTCTTAACTTTTTTAAAAATGTAATAATTAATGTTGCATCATCTCCTCCAAGGAAGGAGAGTCAGTTGATCAAGTGGAATTGATCTTAGGCTACATTTACACTGCAGAATTAATACAATTTGGCACTACTTTTATTGCCTTGGCTCAATGCTATGAAATTCTGGGATTTGTAGGTCTGTAGGATATTTAGCCTTCTCTCTCAGAGAGCTCTGGTACCATAACAAACTACAAATCCCCGAATTTCATAGGCTGGAGCCATGGCAGTTAAAACAATGTCAAACTTCATTAACTCTACAACGTGGCAGCAGACACACTCAGAGTTGTACCTGACTGGTTGGGCCTTTCAGGTTTGAATGATTCAGCCTCATCCTTGCTTTCTTCTCATATTTCTACAGCAAAATCACAGTTAGTTAACATTTTAGTGCAAATAGCTAGTGTTGAGTTTTTAACAAAAAAACAGCAGCAGCAGCATTGCTTTTCCAGAAAAATACATCCTGACAGCTGTCAGACAGAAAGCATTTATTTAAGCTAGTAGAGTTCTCTTTTCTTCTTCTTTTTTCATTAAGACAAGCATTATTTATAAGAAGGGGAGAACTGTTTTTCTATAAAAGTGATGGCCTCAGAATGACCCTCCATAGATTTTGCTATCCAAAGCAGATTGTTCTATTTTCGGGGGGAAAAACTGGCATGACAAATGGAAGAAACCATAGTGCAGTCTACCACAATCAGGTTCCCTCCAAATTTTTTGTGGGGGTTTCCTCCAAATGTTTTGGACTCCAGCTCCTATCATCCCTGGCCATCCCTGGCTGTCTGGATAGGGGTTGGGAAGACTGCCATGGTGTAGGAGCCTGAGGGAAACAAACTGCTGTGTTGTTTTACCATTATTTTTTGAGTGCCAGTAAATGTTATAAGGACTGGAATGAGTGTTAAACCAATTTAAGTCGGCAACTCAAAGCAAAATGACCAATGTAAAGTCTATTTAAGTCAGTCAGACCTCCTTGTGAAAAAATCTTCCACTGATGTTTCATAAGCTCAACATATAGCCATACCTCGCTAATATGACACATTAGGTTCCAAACCACTACTGTAAAGTCTATGTCATGTTAAAGAAAATCACAGGCTTTTTTTTTCACTTGCCAGTGCAAATTAAACCATAAAAACATATTTACTCCCTATTCTGAATATAGTTGCACTCTATATGAAAAATCAGGTTTGTAGCTTGCGGATGCTATTGGACTCAATGCTGTTCCTGGAAAGCCTAGTTGCAGCAGTGGCCAGGAGTACCTTTGTACAGGTTTGGCTGTTGTGCCAGCTGCACCTATTCTTGAGGAAGGCAAATTTGGCCATACTAGTTCATGCCTTAGTTACCTCCTGATTGAACTACTGTAATGCACTGTACATGGGACTGCCCTTGAATGTATTCAGAAACTGCAGCCAGTGAAATTGCAGCACCCAAACTGAAGGTAGGTGTGCCTATTAGAGATCATGTAACACCAGACTTGCAAGAAATGCTGTGGCTTCTTATCTGCTTCTGAGTTCGATTCAAGTTGCTGGTGTTGACCTTGTCTGCACAGGTCAAAAAGCTTATTTCCACCACTTTTTGTGTTGTCCTGTTTAGATGATGCAAACCTGGGTTCTGGTGCAAGCAATTCAAACAATGCATGTTCTGTATCAGAATCAGGGTATAACCACATTAAAATGCCTTTTTAAAAGTTACCTGTTGCCCCAACTACCTCTGCCCCCACAGGTATGGAGTTGGAGGGCAAAAGCTCTCTGTGTTTGAATCCTGGCTGCACAAGAAGTGCCCCAGTGGCAGAAGTTTCAAAAACCTACCCATTCCCCAGCAAAATGAATGGCTGGTAGGCACTTTGCTCTCTCTCTCTCTCTCTCTCTGTGAAAGGACTACAAATCCCAGGATTCCTTTGTCTGAAAATTATGACAGCTAATTTGATAGTAAACTGCTGTAATGATAGGGTATGCAAACATCCTATGTTGAATATAATTGGAGCAATTCAAAAACCTAACTGTATTAGTATGGAAAATCAGTCTGCAAAGGGATCTGGTAGCATCTTTGAGTCTAACTGAAAGAAAGAAGGTGGCAGCACTGAAGTAAATTTTTCCCTGTTTGCAACCACTTAGTGATTTATGCTAGCTATAGTAGATCCATTGAATCTATGGGACATACACAAGCCTTAGCTAATTTTACTGCTTCGGTGGATCTGCTTTAGTTGCAACTTAAAGGGGTTGTCTTCCCAATATTTTGCTTTTCATTATGGATAGGAATGCACAACCCTGGGATCCTTGTAGAGCAGAGACTGGTCAGGTGCAACCTGTTTATTTGTTTTGCTATAATCACAAAGTCCACAAATTGGAGCCATGTGTAAAAGCAGTATATGCAGAATTATAGCACAGGGTGCTTTTGAACATATTTTGAGCCTAAAAATACTTTTCGCAATGCCAATTTTAAATGGGTTAAGAACCAGTGTAGTGTAGTTGTTTGAATGTTGGGCTGGGACACTGGGAGACCAGAATTCAAATCCCTGCTCTGCCATGGAAGCCTGCTAGGTGACCTTAGGCAAGTCACACTCTCTCAGGTTCAGAGATAACAATAAACCCCTTCTGAACAAATTCTGTCAAGAAATCCTGTGATAGGTTTGGCTTAGGGTCAACATAAGTCAGTCAGAAATGACTTGAAGGCACACAGCAACAGCAACAGCAACAACAAATTTTAAATTGAGTGATATCCTTTTAGAAGTTACTCCCTTTTATAAGTTACGGCAAGCTTTCTTCCCATTTCAGAATCAATTTGGATAGTAAACATACAATTTATTATTGTTGCTTTTAGGCCTTTGGGTTCCAGAACTCTTCCCAACTTTTTGTAAGTTACCATAGTCTGATACCTAGCAGTAGATACTGTTCTACCTTAAATACATCTGTTCCTCTTCTAGAGCTGTACTTCCTAAAAACTTGAATAAGAAGATGATATTTACTTGGGAAAGAGTCTGAGAACAAAAAGTCTTTAAGCAGTGAACTCTCTCAGCTCAGAGGAAGACATGCCTGATGGCTTCTAAAATGCAATAATTTGTGTTCTGTACTAATACATTTATTGGGTTCAGTACAAAATTACTGTCTATAAAACTTCTGTGTAGTGTTTCAGCAGAAAAAATATTAATTTTAATTTTAAAAAATCTCTGTAGTTCATTACAACCACAAACACTTTTTTCGTAAACCCAGCTTATACTGTATCAATTTACCTACAAGGCATAAATGTTATACTATTTTTTGAACTGTCTAATGTGCATGTGCTGCTGTCAGATCTGTCATTATTACCCAATTACAATGACAATGTTGTTTTAGTGCTGCTTGTGTTTTACGTCGCTGATTTTGTCAATTACAAAGCATTCTGTGTGGTTTGGTTTGGGAGGAGGTCTATGGGAGGGATAACATCATGAGTTAAAGCAGTGGATGTGACCAAACCTAGTGATGCCACTGCTGCCACATTGCTGAAATAAAGCAGTTTGACACCACTTTAATTGCCATGACTCAATGCTGTGGAATTGTAGTTTTGTGAGATATTTGGCCTTCTTTGTCAGGGAGCTCTGGTGCTCCCCAGAACCTGTTGCAAGTCAAGGCACTCTATTTTGCAAAGGAGGAAGTAGAACAGGGGCTTATTCCTCAATAGTCATGCATAGAACACAATTACATCCTGTTACAGAAGAAAAGTGGGGCATGTGTTTTGAGTGTGGTCAAAAGGATGTGAACAAGCAACAGGGGGGTATAAAAGTTATTAATAAGGGAGAATACACAAAAATATTGTTTTACATAGAAAATTTTTACTCTGAAAATCCAAGAGCACTAGACTTGTCAGCTATTTAGTACTGTGACTTATTTAATTAATTAATGTCATAACTCTGAGGAGTGAGAATTTCAGTTTAAGTCTATTACTGTCCTTAAAAAATAAATTTAAGTTGTCTCTGTTCATTGACAATTTTCTAAATTAATTGACTTGAATTTGTTAGTTCCTATTGAATAGAAGACTTATGGATACAGTATTATCCAAAGTTCATATGTGTCTAACAGAACCCATGTACAGAGACAGCATGTTGGCTCCAATACAACTGATGATATAAGCCATTGTTCAATTTTTAATACTAACCTGCTTCATCAAACCTAATAACTTTTATTTCAATGATGCATTCCTTTTACAAGCACTTTATTTGCTGTATCCTACTTTATAAAAATAATGGGTGGACCAAACCTAACGGAATTAAAATTTCCAAAGGTTAATAGAATTTGTTCCTTGACTGCATTTCCAGTAAGTTCAGGACCATGTTGAAAAGAGAGCTGGTACATAACGACCTCTTTATTATTATTTTCAAACTTCTTTCAGGCTTAAATGTATTTATTCATACATGTCACTTTGATTATCCTTACATCCAAGCAAGTGTATTTAGAATCTCAGCCTTTGGGTCTAAATGAGAGAATAGCCTATTAGGACCAGATGACCTGATGGATAGATATAAAAAGTGCAAAGCTTTTAAAAATGTAAGGCTAAAAATGAGGTCAATTGCTATGCATGTTTATAACTACTCTCTACATTATCTCCTATTTTCTTTCTTTTGAATTGGCAACCTCAATTATAGCTGAAATGCTCTTGAAATACTGATGGTTGCTAGTCTTTTCTGTTTCCTTTTCCAGTACCAAACAAAGTAAGGTATTGAAGATTTCCTTTTCAGCAAGGTCTCTGTAACTCTAAAGTGGAAGGCCAATCTTTCCATTAGGCAGAGTGAGGCAGCCACCTCTGGCAGCAAAATGTTGGTGTCGTAAGGAGGAACCATGTGAAATTATTTGTGTCCACAGGGAGAATGAATAATTTAATTAATTTTCTTTTCTCTACCATATGTTTTTGCAAACTATGGGCCCAAACAGATAGGCCAAAATAAAGCTGCTCCAGGTCACTTTGAAGGTACGGTATGCTGTTTAAATGCTGCATGCATCCTAAGAGGCCGGAAGCCACACCAAAGCCACACTGCACTCCTAAGGACTGGAGTGCAGCTTTGACACAGCTTCTGGCCTCTTAAGATGCATATGTCATTTAAAAAGCATACCTCCAAAGTGACCTGAAGCAGCTTTATTTTGCCCTGTCTGTTCGGGCCCTATACCATTTTGTGGGAGGAGAAAATCTAACGTCTTCCATGGTCTTCACTCAGCTTCCTCCCATATGACATCAGGAAGATGAGGAGAACCAAGTGAGGATCAGGGAGGTTATGGCCTTCCACAATCCTCTTCTGGTCTCTCCCTACCATGTAACAGCAAGGTGGAGGAACTGATTGTGAAGACTCCATTTGCTGTTGTCCTTCAAGCATCACACTGTCTTGAGAGAGTCCTTCTGGTGGCATTTTGGTTGTATAATTTTCACATGAATTTTGCCCCAGTCCAGTACCTTATTTTGCAGGTATAGCAGGATAGTTTAATTGAGATTAACACCTGCTAAAAATCTTTTGAACAGACATTAATTGTATATATAACATTAAACATCTAATACAGTGGACCCTTGGTATCCACTGGGGTTTAGTTACAGCCCCCCCCCCCCCGCCCCCCGGAAACCAAAATACATGGATACTCAAGTTCCATTCCATACAGTGGCACAGTATGATTGTGCCCCTTGTATAAAATGGCAAAATCAAGGTTTACCTTTTGGAATTTCTCTTTTTAAAAAAATATTTTTAAACCGTGGATGCTTGAATCCATGGATAAAAAATCCTTGGATATGGAGGGATAACTGTACTCCAGCAGTAGCAATACTCACTGAAGGATTCTAGAAGTTCTAGTCGAAAGCTAATTTCCCTGAAGTTCGGTACTGCAGCACATATCTGTATTGGAGGCTCTTGCTAACAATGTGGCGATGGGATTATACTGGACCAAAGCCTTGCTGGTCCCTGCACTCTGGCTCACTTCCCCCAGACTGAGGGAGGGCCCTTTTCCAATCCCTGAGCTACACTAGGCCCAGTGGGGGATGAAAGAAGGAGGGAAGGAGGGAAGGTAGGGAGGGACATGGATATCTCTGAAGTTTTGAATTCCTGGGAGGTCTCAGAACAGATCCCCCACAAATTTGGAGGGGCAACTGTAGTTGACTGTTGATTTTGTCAAAACTTGTGGGGCATGGCTTGGGCACAAGATTCAGATCCACAAAGAATATGACAGGGATGGCAATACCCAACAGAATGATTGCAAGTCCCCCCAGAATGGACCCTGGGAACTTGGGCAAAAGATTATATCCAGCTGATGGAGGCTTGGCCCTGCTCTGTCCCCTAGTAGCAATGAAACATGCCCATGTGGAATCCCATTTCTGACATTCTGGAATAATGGTTCTAGAACTGGCTAGGTATCTTGGCTCACTGACTGACAGGCAGGGTACTGAATGCCTGGATACAGACCAATGCAGATGCCAAACATATGAGCAGCTGTAACCAATAAAAAGTTGTGGCAAGTTTTCCGCCACAAAATGTAGCTATGTGTTGATTATAGGCAGAGCTGACATTGCTGCTAAGCATACAATTCAGTCTGAACTACTTTTGCCCTTTTAATTCAGTTTGCAGCAACTGAAGTAAGGCAAGAACAATAGGAGAAGGTGGGAGGAGGAAAGAAAAACTGGGACATTTAAAAGCAACTTTAAAAGCAGGAAACAGAGGATTAATTGGAACCGTTCCTGCCAAACTGGGACTGTTGGAGAGTATAAAATACTGTGTCTGGTGCATGGTACAAACTAGAAGCACAGTTTATTGTAGAGATTAAAGTTTGCAGGTTTTTCAGGAAAAAAGATATGTTTGGCAATAGTGATATCTTTGGTGGGTCCTGCCAGAAGAAAAGACCATGGTGACTGCCCAAGGATGTCATAAAGGGCACCACGTGTCCTTTTCATGTACAGATATGTGCTTTTCATTTTACATATGCATATGTAATTTACATATGCATATGGCATCTGTATTTTACATATGCATATGGCAAGCTTCAGTGGAACACTATGTACCCAGGCTGCCACATAGAGTGCATCTGCTCTCAGTGGAATCTGTTTTCATCTGTTTTGATCTGGTCTCCAAAGGCCTTTTCTCTCTCTCCATGCTCTCAATAAAAAAGAAGCTCACTTTATTTTCATTTCATTTTCACTAAAAGGTTTCAAGACAGAAGAAGACAAGAGAAATGATGATATCCTCAGATTGCACTGTTTAAATATGCTGTGACTGATGCAAAATGAAAACAATTTCTTAGTTAGTATCGAGATGGGTTCTAAAATAATGCATGTGTAAAATTAAACCATCTGGTACTTATGTGTAAATCAAATATACAGAAGCTCCAGTGATTTAAGGAGTATTAAAATACATTGATTCAATTTAATCCATTAGAGTCAACGAATCATATTGTCAAACTCCCAGTGAGGATAACAGTACAAACAGGTGTTAAGATATTTGTCTCCACTGTTTTCAGCACATGACGGAGATGGACCTTTACAAATAAACAGAGTCCATTACTCTGCTCTCTTCTAATGTCTTTGAAAGGGATATAAATAAATTTTATTATTATTTTTATTAGTAGTAGTATATATTTCATTTGCCATTAAATTAATGTAGGAAACAAACAGGCATTATAGAAAACTTTGAAATCATGTTTGTTTTGGCAATCAGCAATGTTTTGTCAATGTATTAGAATGAACTTTCCCAATCTGGCACTCCATAGCTTTTAGACTACAACACCCATTATCTCTGATAATCCTGGGACTGATGGAAGTTGTAACATTAAAGAATTTGAAGAGCACTACACTGTGAGAAGGTGCTGTAAAAAGGTAAACATGTTTTCCACCAAGCTGGGTAAACATTACAGTAGAAGAAATAGTGGTGACTGAACTCTGCCCCTCCCTCCCTCCCCCCCAGCAAAGAAGATGAAAATGAATGGGAGACACAATATCCTGGGGGAAAGTTCTGTTATCCTGTCTTGATATTCTAGAAATATTCTTGTGATTCTTCTAGCCCACATCATATTCCAATGAGACTACCAACATTTGCCAAACAGACCAAACAGCAAACTCATGCAGATTCCTGTGCTATAATGTGTTGTAAAGTGATAGAAAAGTTATGCCTGAGATAATTTGATTTGAATCAAAGCTCTCAGATTCTGATACAAAATACTTTTCTTTGTGCTTGGGCAAAGAAAAAGTATTTTATATCAGAATCTGAGAGCTTTGATTCAAATAAAATTTGATTTGACCCAGCATTCGGTCCCATCCTGATCCCCTTCACTAAGGAACCAACACTCAGGACCTGGTCTTCTTGTCGGGAGAACAATATGTGTGACACAGGAACACCACACAGAGCATCTCTTCAGGAGAAAGAAGGGTGGTAAAGCACATCATTAAATGGCACACCGCTAAGACTTTGGAACAACAGTGGAGAACCTTTGGGATTCTGGCTATTTTGAACTGCACAGGTGAAGTCTAAAACCCTAGAACATCCTGCTTTGGAGTGGTCATTTATACTAATAGGGCCATTGCAGTTTAGACATTACCAGCAAATGCTGAAGCAAAGGGAAGTTATTGTTTTTAACTACTGTATTTAACTATTGGGGGGGGGGAATACAGTCCAGCACTTTCTGCCAGCCTGTGGGTAGACTGATGGTGTAACATTCTCATGCTCAACACCATAACCCAAACCCCATGGTACCATTTTGGCATACGCCCATTTACACAGCACGTGCTATGATAATGCCACTCTACATGATGCAGCACCACAGGGGCGTCATAATGCCACACCGCAGAGTCTATGATGCCCTTTCTGGGGTGGAAAAAGAACCTGCTGTTTGTGGCTTCTTTTTGCACCAGGTTGTGGGCAAGAGCAGCATACAGATGCCCCTATGTTACTGCAATCCTATACAATAACAAGGTTAATATATAGCAAATACCAACAACCAATAAATATGATATTTATAGCAAATGTGAAAAATAGAAAATGTATTGTCCCAGCACAGGGTGGTTTGTTTAGAAAGAATCTATACAGGACTTGGGCACATGAAGTTTTGAAAAGCTGAAAATTGCCTTGGAAAGAGATTCAAAATGATTAAATAAGTCCCGGAAATGCTTCTGATTGTTCATTATTCACAGCTTACAGTCATTAGTAATTATTTGTTGGACTTGTGTAAGTTCTTTGTTACAGTCAGGTGGTTCATCATTTATAGTTTGTTGAAGTCCTTCAGTCACTATTATTAGTACTATTACAACTACTTGATCACACAGCTGGAGTTTGTTTATTTGTATAAGTATTACTCTTTATTTTGTACATTCTCATATTGTTATATATTTCCCTTATTCTCTTGCCATATATATAATGTCAGTTTTGGCTATGCTGTATGTCATTTTTCATACTGGATGTGGCTGAGTGGGAGTTCAGACCCTGATCTTTCAGAGTCCTAGTCCAGTGATCAAAGCACTGCATCACACACTCTCTTGCCATCAATATACCAGTGCATAAAACTACTATAGTCAGGGTATCTCTGTCCATAAAATTCAATCATTGGTGGACCAGTCAAAGCTGGCACCATGTACTCCAAGCCACTGAGTCCACTTGGGCCTCCAGGGATAGGGATGGATCTAGACGTACTTCTAAGCTATGCACTGTGTCCCTCAGGTACAACCCTGTCAATGGCAAGCCACTAACACTATTTCCAAAGCCCTCCACAAATTCCATCCCTGATACGCTGGCTCCAAGCACCCATCATCTATAATAATGAATGGGTGTACTCTCTATCAGTCCACCCCCCCCCCCCATCTTTCCAAATCCACAATGGGCAGTGGATCCACTAAGAGTATTTCCTAGGCCAGAAAACTGAAATGCTTGAAATACACCACCTAACGCCTTCTGTACACAAAAGACCATTATATCCCTCATTTTTGAAAGCAGCAGGATGATGAGTCGATATCATAATTGAGGAATGGCCACACACAACTCTGCTCTTTGTCTTGCTTGATTGTTGAAGCACAAATCCCAGGCTTCACTATAATAGCTGCAACACCAAACAGGATCAGACTGCCTGTGTGATATTATGTCTACCCAATACACCTGTCTTTTACAAATGATCTATCAGAACACTTAATCTTATTTCATGTTTAAAAGCTAATTTGGCCTAGTGCCTGAAATGAGTACTTCATCGTCATGTTTGACATCTATTACTTTTTTGTGTCAGAAAATACTGTTTAGCGAAGTAATATATCCTGTTAATTCACACTCCAGATGATATCCTGTTTGAAACATGTGTTGTAGGTTATATGGTGGACAATGGGCAATGCCTGAAATATCACAAATAATTGATTTATTTATGCTGTGCTGACAGCTAAACACATAGTGTGAATAACCTGAAATGTCACCCAACACAAGTGAGTAGAAACAGAAAATAGTTCTATATGAGAGGACTGCCACTATGAGATTTTAAACACTGAAGGTAAGTCATTAGAGGATTAGGGCTACAGTCTTATTGGTGTTATGCCTACATAAACATTCTTGTACACATGTGTTTGTATTTTTTGTAAGTTATAGTGCCACTCTATTCTGCTTTGGTCAGGCCCCACCTGGAATACTGTGTCCAGTTCTGGGCACCACATTTCAAAAAAGATGTGGAGAAATGTGGAGCGTGTCCAAAGGAGGGCAACTAAGATGGAGAAGGGCCTGGAAACCATGAAGCCCTATGAGGAACGACTTAGAGAGCTGGGGATGTTTAGCCTGGAGAAGAGAAGGTTAAGAGGTGATATGATAGCCCTGTTTAAATATTTGAAGGGGTGTCATATTGAGGAGGGAGCAAGCTTGTTTTCTGCTGCTGCAGAGACTAGAACGCGGAACAATGGATGCAAACTGCAGGAAAAGAGATTCCACCTCAACATTAGGAGGAACTTCCTGACAGTAAGGGCTGTTCGACAGTGGAACACACTCCCTCGGAGTGTAGTGGAGTCTCCTTCCTTAGGGGTCTTTAAGCAGAGGCTGGATGGCCATCTGTCAGGGATGCTTTGACTTGGAGTTCCTGCATGGCAGGGGGTTGGACTGGATGGCCCTTGTGGTCTCTTCCAACTCTATGATTCTATGATTCTATGACATATTCAGTTCACGGTAGCCCAAGTGGAGTCCCATGAGTGTAATGATTTTACATCAGCCTAAATCCCCTTGTTACTTGCAATTAGAATAGAACCATTAAATCAATTTGATTTACCTATATGTTACCACACAACTCAACAAGGGATTCAGTGACTTGGGATTTGCAGTTTTGTGAGTCAACAACACTCTTTGGCAGAGAGGGCTGAGACCTTGTAAAACTGCAAATCCCAGCATATCATAGGAAGGTGCTACAGTACTTCAAGTAGTGTCAAAACCGCATTATTTCTGCAGTGTAGATGATCCCCCACCCATGCAATTATGCTTTCTTGGGTGGCACAGAACTATTTAACAGTGCCTTCATTGTACCATTTTCCTACCTAGGACTGCAGAACCAACCATTGCATATTTCCCATTGCACAATGGAACAATAAGCAATCACATTGGCAGATACACAACCTGTTATTCAGTGTCAGTATTCAAAAAGTTACTGTAGCAAGTGGGGACAAAGGCCATTTTTTGACATGGTACCTGATGGGCCACAAGAGTAGCCTATTCACTGTCACAGGAAGTGACATCATGTTTCTTCCGTTTCATGTTGCAACTGAAAAATGGTTGTTACAGAAATTGTTGGGAGTGATGGAGGGGGAACGCTGCATTTTTGCTGAGCTGTGTGGGATTAACTGCAATTTGAAAGCAATTTTCAACTAATGAGAATAAATTTGGTGGAGCTGCAATAAGAATTTGAGTCTGCATGCAGCCCACTGGCTTCACTTTTTCCACCCATTTTAATACCACCCTATTACCTTTTGAAATTGTTATTTTATTTTATTTTTGTCCTCATCAGACGGATTGATTCCATGCTTTTATGGCAGGTCATACAGAGGGAGATGGGTTGATATTAAGCAGGGAAAGAAGATGATGGGTTTATTTGCACATATTCAAATTAAGTTAAAAAAAATAATACAACAGAAAGTAACTTTCAATTAAAGAACAGCAGTGATCAGGGTGCATTTAGGATACATTATTTGTCTGCTTAGTGCCTTTGAAATTAAAATATATACTTTGGTGTGAAAGCAACTGAAACATCTGTACATGGAAAGAGGAAGTGGGGAATAATTCCACAGTAAATATTAAGGGATTTGATCAGTTCAAATGTGTGGGAAAGGGTCCCAAGAGATTGCTTTTGATAGCATGATCAAAATAAGTTCTGAATATAGAAGAAAAGAATTTCTAGCCTCACAACCAGCAAATAAATAAATAAATACACAAAGGAGGAAAGAGGAACAAAAAGTGATGACTGAATAAAAATGTGAGAAAAACATTATGTATTTTATTTTAATGTTTCAATAGAAAACAAAGATTCAAAATTCTCACCAAAACTTCTCAGGGTTGCATTATGAGTTTGTTTTAAAAATATTTTGGTGCTTCTTCTGTGGGTAATATGTAGAATTACTGTGTTGCAATCCTTTCAAATGATTGTGGGCCACACAAATCCCATCCCTAATTTTGTTTAGAAACTCGTTGCACAGACTGTAAAACCTCCCCCCACCCTGGAGAATCATTTTCATAATTTCATTTTGCAGCTGTTGATCTAATTCTAGCAGCTTCTAAACTCTGAATATTAGAGGTTCTTTCAAATGGATCAATAATAGTTTCTTAATTAGGAAGATGGTCATTTCTGCTTCATTTAGGCTTCCTGGAACACATTTGCTGTTACCCACCTCGATCCAACACAGGGAGAGGCAGGATACAAATAAATATATTATATATTATATTTATTATATTATTTCTCAGGACTGCAAGCCATTTAAGTGGCCTGAGCCCCATTCCCATCATATTTAATATGTAGCCACACATGGTTTTTCACATTGAAAACCACAGCACAACAAGCATCTAGTGCTACTCACTTGTGTTCTGGATATTTTAGCTGAAAAACATCTCTTTCAGAAAATGTATGATCATTTCCTACAGTGTTTTGCCACACGGATAACTAAAAAGCCTAAAACAGTAAATCAATTATTATTGTTGAGCTGTTGTTGGGTTTTTTAACGATCTCTATAAAATTCTTTCATAACCAGAAACATTTTATCTCACATAATTGAAACATTTTGTGGCTGGAAAACCATCTGCTCATCAATGGTATTTCCCTTTTTTTGAAAAACAAATCTGTCAAAAAGGCTGTGAATTGATTGTTCTTTTCACTTTGCTCCTTCCAGGAATCTCTGTGCAAATTTCCCTAGCAGCATTTCATATATCCAAAAAAACAGGGGAGGAGAAACAGAGGGGAACTGAAACAGCTATTCCTCTCCACCACCATAATGTTGTTCTGCCCCTTCTGCACCAACTACCAGAAGAAGAGAGAAACAAAAGGAAATGTAAAAGGGAAGTTTCTTTAAGCCATTGCTGCAGTTAAAGTTGCCAGAAGCACTCAGCTGCTGCAGCTATGGTTAAGAGGGTTCATGCGTTCATAAGGGTGGATGAGACATGTTGAGGGGGCGGCAAGTGCAAGCAAATTTAGAAAGGGGAGGGGAGGGGATAGGACAGGGAGAGACAGGTGTTATTCTGAATGATCATGATTTGTGTTTATAAATTCTGGGTGCAATGCAAGCTCAGCCCAGAGGCACCTGCTCATCTCTACTTTTTTGGTTTCTGCATGGAAAGTAGCTCCTGACAGTTTAAAGCTGTAAGACAGGTGAAATGCAAGGGAATTGGTTTCTTCCATTGGAGAAGGAAAGGCTACATTGCCCTTTTTTGCTGGCATTTCCTTAAATTAAAAGCACAGGGATCTGTGTTATAGAATTAATGTTTATGTAAAGACAGAGTTCCGTTCAATCATGCTGGCCACATTACCACCGGAGTCGTCTTTGGACAACGCTGGTTTTTTGGCTTTGTTACAGAGATGATCACCACCCCCTACAGCTGGCTACAACTAGACAATCATGTCAAGCAAAACCCTTTATCTGTCGATAGGGGTTTTTTTTCCTTCCCGTAAAGGAAAAATTCATTATTCTATTCTGAAATAAAGACAGGTTTTAGCTCTGCATCCGCAACCCTTCTAGCACAACTTTATACTGCATATCAATTTGTCTTTTTTCATCCCTTTCTCTCTCTCTCTTTGTGCACAGTCTCACATTTTATTTTAGTTCTGAGATTAAATGTTAGATTTGCAAATACATATGCATACACCTGAGAACCAGAGCATGTGTAAATGAAAGAATGCCTGGAGCCATTTCAGAGTGCTTCTGAAGATGCCAGTGTTGGGCAAGTTCAAAGAATAAACAGAGGAAATCAACTCCTTGCTTTGTTCCCCTTTTTAAAGAAATTAGCAAAATCTCAATCATTCTGGAGGAATGGGTAAGTCTTATTGAAAACATACTTTGAAGTTCCTTTAGCAATATTGTTAACTTACCATTTCAGCTAATTCCAAGAGTAAGACTGGCCCAAAATAAACGGGCCAAATGATGTGGTTTCTCACCACATTCAGGGCATAGCATTTAGATGACATACACCCTAAAAAGTTTGGGAAACCACACCAGACCCATGTCAACAAAAAACAGCCAAGTCAAAAAGGAATAGTAAAATACCTCTCCTTTTGCCAGCATGGTTCAAAACCATGGCAGTGGCCGAGATCAGTGCTGGGTGCATGCAGTCACCATGGCCCCAGTGCAAATGGCCCCAGTGCAGCCCCTCCACCATTTTCTTTCTTCCTTCCTTTTCTTCTTTCTTTTTGACCTGTCTGTTTCAGGTCATTGTTAAAGAAAAAATCAATAAAGAAATTTCTAGAAGAATGGAAACCATTGTTAAGGTACTTAAAAGAAAATGTAGAAATAAAGATACAAACTGGATTAGAAACTTAAAATTACTTTTATTTAGTAATAAATAGAAGAACATATCTACATTAAATTTGTTAAGGTAACCAGAAAAATGAGTAAATTAACTTTTTCCACTCCTATTTGAGGCAAAAGCTGGCTGGATTGGGACTGTGGCATGCAGTTGCTGTGGTCCCAGTCTGGCTCTCCCCATTCTTTGAATTACAAAAAGTGTCCAATAATGATGTATAAGATTGATGACAATAGCTAGTGTGAAGAATATCATGAAGATATTAGTCCCAAATGCAAAGATGCAAAGAAGGAGGTCATTACAGAAAGTTAGTACCTCTTCAGTTATGGGAAACAAAATCTAGAATGAAAATGTAACAAAATTAAATTGAGCTTTTTCTTGAGAGGTCTAGGTGGATTCTAAGAATGAGTTCTTTATTTCCAATATTTCAATTTGGTCCAGGAATTTATGGTGAGGGATCATTAAACCAGAAACATAGCCTAATAAAAAAATCATATTATTTGTTTAGATAAATCCTAATATTTCAAGCATTTGTTAACAGGGAGATTTTATAATATAGAATAATTAAGGTATTTTTCTTTCAGCATGGAATGCTCTGTGTTAGCCCAGGAGAAAGAATCCATGGCACTCTTTCTAAAATGTGTCCTATTTTATCATCTAGTAAAGACTCCAACCTCTAATTATGTTCAGCACAGCATGGCATTTATGAACCAAAGATTTTAGATCACAGAAGGCAGTGAGTCTTTAGGCCTTGGTTCTTGATTACATCACTTAAGAACTCAAGAAACACCGTACATGTCTAATGTTCTTCTAACAAGCTCTAACAAAATGTTGGTCTTTAATCTTATACATACACTTTTGCTCTTCATACATTGTAATGTCCTTTTACAGAAAGTCCAAAATAGCACCTGAGAAATGAATATAAGTCCAATGGTGTGCCAGTTGAGATCATTCAGAATGGAGACAGCTTGGCTGCAGTTATTTACAATAACATTTCAATTAAACTAATATAATATGTTGTACCTGAGATTGCCTTTGAAGACCATTTGAAAACAGCAGTTAGTGTAAAATATGACCCTCTCTTCCTTAGCCATAGTTAGTTAAGTTGGCTAAGAAATTAGATACTTAAATGAGCACAATTGTAAACACATGTGTGCACACCACACATTTAGTTTATTTTTGTGACTCCTTGTTTGGCTTCACTGAGTAATGAAGTTTATTGGTAGTATTGTATTAATGAAATCTGCTCTAGAAATCTTTTTGGCTGAAGAGTGGATGGTAAACTTGCCGAACCAGCAAATGGACACATTTTTAATTGTAAAATGCACTAATTCCCATTTGAACACATTAATATAAGGTCATGGGAAATTACTATTTTTTAGTATATAATCCCCAAAGTTATCTAGTCAATGTGGCTATTTTGCCTGGAAAACTGTGGAAATTGTAGTACAAAACAGGAACTTTTCTAAACCCAATACCTAATTAGGTAGTGCTTCTGAACCAATAAACAAACACACATTACATGACTATGCTACGGAACAGTATGCATAAACATGTATAATGACATGAAAATAATACACAAAGCTACCAAGCGATTATATAAAATTTGTATTTTAGGAAAGATGAATACAAAACTACATATGAATTTACAGGCTGACCTTTGAGGGTGGGGAATCTCCAAGCAGGTGCAGAAATAGAAAGAAATTGGAAAAATGAGAAACTCTGAGAAAGCATTCCATTTTTAAACCTCCTATGAATAATTGCAAGAATATACTAAAGATAATAATCTGCCCAAGAAAGATGTTCAGCATTTCAAATCCACATTTACACAGTATAGGCATTTTAGAATGACATAAGTAATGTCAAACAGTATAATGAAGTCATGGCCCCATGAGAACTTTCAGTACCCTGCAGCCAAAAATATATACCATAATGGGGTTTGATAATGATTTTCCAGTTCATTGACTTGAGTAAAGAAAGTCTTGACATTACTCTTTAGGCTAATGGACTTCAATATAAAACGGCAGCGTGGATTCTCACTTCTTTCAGCACTTTACTGATTTATGCAATGCTGAAACTGTGAAACAGCATGCTAATTAACCTGGGCCTTAAATTAACTGAATCCAATTGCTAGAACTGTCTAGTTTGTTTACTAATACTATAACAATTAAAGAACTTGGGAGTTTTCATATGCAACACAGGTTTTAAAATGAGATTATATTATTTGTTTGCTCAGTTTTATTTTAAAAAATTCCCCAAGCCCTACCACAATCATAGTATATAGGTGCTGAGAGAAAAAAAATCTATTGGATAGCAGCTGACAGACTCTGATAATATGAAGCAGAAGTTGACAATGAGACGTTGAGCCTCTCCTTGAGTAGGATTACACTTGATCTGTTTCGATTGTTGAGTACTGCTGATGTGGACATGCTGCTAGAACAAGAAAGACACCTTGTCCTCTAGGTCCCTGTCCTTCTTGACTTGTCATCTAGAGAGGAGATGCAATTAAATCTCTATTACAATATATTATTAACCGATCTCTCAAGGAGGAAAGTTTTCCATCTCATTTAAAAGAAGCAGTGGCATGGCTACTTCTTTAAAAGGCTTTTCTGGATCCCCTGGACTTTAACAACCATAGACCAGTATCAAATCTTCCTTTTCTGGGCAAGGTGATTAAGGTGGCAGTTGCCTTTCAAGTCCAAGCAGTCTTGGCTGATACACACTTCCTAGTCTGATTTCAAACTGGGTTCAGAAAAGGATGTGGAGGTGAGACCACTATGGTCACTTTGGTGGATGATTTTTGGCTGAGCATTGACAGGGGGAGTATGTCTCTGTTTGGTCTTTTGGACCTCTCAGCGGCATTTTATACCTTCGAGCATAGTATCCTTCTGGAATGCCTAGGGGTGTTGGAATCGGTGCCACTGTGCTTTGGAAGTTCTGGTCCTGTCTCTTGGATATGTTTTAGATGGTATTGCTTGGGAGTGGCTGGTCCTCAAAAGAGAAAGAGAAAGAAATAAAATTTTGAACCGTTACATGGCATACTATAAAGTTTCATTCTATCTCCATCTATAGAACATTTGGAGGCATGGGGCAGGGTGCTATTAGTATGCCCCAATATACTTTTCCATGTCTCCAAAAATAGTATCAGCTAAGGAGAGTGCCTTTCCTCTGAATGCATGTCTAGAGGAGTTAATGGGTTGCGTGAAGAAAAAACTGAAAATTGAATCCAGACAACATATTCAGGAATAGCCATGCTGGCCACACAGCAAAGTACAATACCATCCAAAATCCACAAAACAGTGATGCATTTATTGAGCTTGCCCAAATGCATAACATTTTATTTCATGGACTTTACAATTCTTTGTCTCCCAGGGTCCACATGGCCAAAAGGCAGCCCCTGCCTCCCTGGATATACCTCCATGCCATCTTACCTGAGGATGGTAACAACGTCTTGACAAAATGTAGGGCTATTGTCATTTTTATTCTTTCTCCTGTTTGATTTTTAACATGTTTGCATGGTGAAGAATCCAGTGGAGTTATGAAAGCTTTCAACATGTATTTTGTTCATTTTGGTTGCCCAATAAAAGTATCACTGCGTTGTAGAGTTTGGATGCTATTGAATCCAGACAAGACTTGCTGGCACGGGTCCTTATCTGCGAGGGGGGGAGGGATCAACCAATTGTGATTGGCTTAACACTCCCCCTGAAGGCTGTTTGAAGCTTGAGTGTGCTCTTGGACCCATCCCTTCAAATGGCAGCCCAGACAGATGTGATAGTAAGAAATGCTTATTATCAGTTTGGTTTTTATGCGTTCCTAGAACTGGAGGATCTAAAGATGGTAGTGCATGTGCTGGTAACCTCAATTAATTTCCAGGACAAAGTGAAGATTGTTACCTTTAAGGTCACACATGTCTGGGTTACCTACAGGTTTGCTCTCTCCCATATCATGTGCCACATACACTTAGGTTGACTGTTATCCAGGTGACATTTTCTTCAGCCACCCCCAGACTGTGGAATAATTCACTGAGAAACAGAATTTTTGTTTGAGGGAATGCTATCATTTTGTCCCCCTGCAGCTAAGCCCCTGCCTATCCCTGTTGAAGGCAAAATATTTGGGGGTGATTTAGTCTTGAATGGTTAATGAAGACACATTAGCTGCACAAAAAACCTGGTCCTGTTAGAAATGGAGGCACTAGAACTTGTTTGTTGATACAGATCAACATAGGGGCCTGCATTTCAGATTCTTCTTCAGTTGTCATAAGTAACTGCTCTTAAAATTTTACACCACAACACTGATTTCTGGTGATTATGCAGCAAGGAACTAGAAAATAAACTTTTACATTTCAATTATTTTTTTATTATTTTTTCAGCTGGTGTAGAATATAGATAAAGAACTCTGAAATGTTTCCTCAACTCACATACATTTATCCTGAAAGTAGCATTCATTTTGAGTAGCATCATCACTTTTTACTGTTAAGTATACAGTCATTTAGAAACAACTTCATACAAACAAAAAGACTATTCTTTATATTTAAAAAAGTCAGTTAATTCAAACTGAAAAATAAACTCCAGTTACCATTTTGGGGGGAAAAACCTGAGGACAAAGACCAAAAATGTTTACAAGGTTGGTGATGACATTTCCAGGCCGTGGAATGAGGTGTGGGTGACTGGTTACTACCATGCCAAGTTAGTGTGATGTCTGAACATGGACAGAAGATTGATCATGAAACTTTTAGACAGGTGCTAGTTTGCATTCTTCAGAACCACATATGCAATAGAAGTGAAGGAGATAAAAGAGCACTGATGCATGTACAACATAGCAAGTCAAATTTATGCACTGGCATGAACAGAGTGGATAGGCATAGAAAAATGAATGCTGATAGTTCAGTGCAAGGGAACCAAGAACAAAGTATTACTCAAGAACAAGTTGTCCTTCTAGAGTAATTACAACCTGCTTTCTTCCTAGGACAGTTCAATAACAGCCCACTTCTCATTAAACAAAATCTATTGTATTGCAATAGATTGTAAATTTCTTTTTTTCAGGGTCTGTGTTAACTTGCAATGTCCTCAATATTCCCCAGAAGTGCCCATTATGCATTAATCCAACATATCTGCTGTGGATTGGTTTGAAACTATAATTTAGAATTGGTATAGAAATTGAGAATTTAAAAAGCAAATCATTAAACAGACAGTGTATAACTACTTAGAAAGGAATGTTGTGATCACTGAAAGTCAACATGGGTCTCTCAAAAACAAGTAATGTTAGGTTAATCCTCTCTCTCTCTCTCTCTCTCTTTCTCCCTCTCTTTGATAGAGTTACAAGTTTGGTAGATGAAAGGAATGCTGTGGATGTCGAATATTTTGATTTCAGTAAGGCCTTCAACAAATCCCCCATGATATTCTTGCAAACAAGCTAGTAAAATGTGGGTTAGACAATGCAATAGTTAAATGGGTTTGTAATTGGTTGACCAGCCAAACCCAAAGGATGCCAGCAATGACTCCTCTTCATCCTGGAACGAAGTGACCAGTGGGGTGCCACAGGCTTCTGTCCTGGGCCCAGTGCTATTCAGCATCTTTATCATTGACTTGGATGGCAGAATTGGGGACGTACTTATCAAATTTGCAGATGACACCAAATTAGGACGAGTAGCTAATACCCCAGAGGACAGGATCAAAATTCAAAATGACCTTAACAGACTGGAAAGCTGGGTTAAAAAAACACAAAATGAATTTCAATGGGAGATGTACTACACTTAGGGAGAAAAAATGAAATGCACAGATATAGGACACCTGGCTTGACAAGGCAGAACTGAAAGATCCTATTCCCTACCTGGTTTCTGTACTGTTTCTGTCGTATTGAAATCCTAGGAAAATCTATTTTCTTTTCATGTCTCCCATGCAAGGAAGAACAATACCATGAATTTTTACTCAACATGTTGATAAAATGTTGTTGTTGTTATTGTTTCAGGTCAACTCTGCCTTATGGCAATCCTCTCCTAGGGTGTTTGTTTTCTTTTTGACAAGATTTCTTCTGAGGAAAGAATTGCCTTCCTCTTAAGGCTGAGCTGCCCAAAGTCACTCAGTAGGTGTCTATGCTTGAGCAGAGATTCCAATCCTGATTTTACAGATTCCTAATCCAGTACTCAAACCACTACACCATGCTGACTCCAGAGATACAACATTACTATCACAGAATGCTACTGAATTTGGTGATTCAGTGGATCGTCTTAGTCCCAGCTAGCTTTGCCTATGCTCAGCGATGATGCAAGCTGTATTCTAAAACAGTTGAGGTGCCTCAGTTTAGATTAGGCTGATTCAGTGCAACCCATTCTTATAAAAAGGAACATCCTATAAAAGCCCCCCCCCCCAAATGTTTTCCATACCTCGCCAACACCAAATACGCAGTTGGCACATGCTACCTATTTAGCTTGTTTTTACGCTGTACATCACCTACCTCTTGTTTCTTGGAGAAATGTTGGGGATGACTGCCATTGCCTTTGCCTTTATTGAGGTGAGGGAACCCTCACTCTTGCATCTAGTAAAGTAAGCATTTATGTATATACATGCATAGCAATAATCTTATTCAGGCCTTCCCTGAGGTATGTTGTTTACATACATGAGAAAGTTGCACACTAGCCCTGTTTGCTGATATACTTGGGTTGTTTGGTGACTTCCCATCCACTCGTCAAGTCATCCAGGACTTTCTGCAACTTGCTGGGTGGGTGGATGGGTGGGCAGGCAAAGCAGAGGAAGGGATGGGGCAGTGATGTCCACTGCATTGCCTTTTTATCTTTCCAGCCTGGGTCTTTCCATGGCTGGCTAGGCAGGCAGGTGAGGCAGAGGGAAGGAAGGGGACAGAGCCATCCACTGCTGCCACCACTGCCTCAGACCAGGTGACACTAACCATAGTGACACAATTATGAAGAAATCTCTCTCTCTCTCTCTTTAAACATGTATTGAGGGCTCTCCTCTTCATTCATCTCATCTTCACAGAAGAGAAGTGACAATAGAGTGGGACTAGTATTTCACCTCCTCCCAGGTTTGGACAGCATGCTTCAAAATGACCAAAGAAGGCTACAACATCAACATAATCATCACGAATGACAGAAATCTCAAATGGGCTATATGGCCCCTTTGCATACTGATACAGAATAACTTGGCGATCTCTTTGAATACAGAAGTGAGTATGTTTCTTAAGTAAAATTACAAACAAATAAGATATTCACTGCCATCCATATGCTAGACTAGCTATCCCTAGCTGGTCTGATGATGATTACATTGCATTATTAATAATTTAGTTGATATTGCTATTAATGTAAGAAAATAATATAAATATAAGTAGCAATAATATAATATAATTATTATTGTTGTTACTGTTATTGCTGCATTTTCTTTGTGCTTTTTTTCTCTCCAAGAATTCATAGTTCTGGTACTTGTTAGTAAGGTTAGTCCTTAATCTTGACAATAAACTTTTCCAGCCCCTAAGGAAGGTGTTTAGTCAATATGTACATGACTAGAGAATACACTCAGTATGTGAGAGAATTAATATTTTGCACAGGGCCAACTGTGCCATGAAGTACATTGGGGCAGCCACCTCAGTCAGGATATTTGGGATTATTTAATTTGTTATTATTGATTTTTTTTGTGCCAAAATAATCTGCCTCATGTGCCAAAATAACCTGGCATCTTTGAGTACTAGACACTTCGACCTGATCAAGTGAAGGATACAATTTATTGCTGTGATTCAAGCAGCAAAATGTCCAAGGCTGGCCTAGTTATTTAAATTTCCAAAGATTTCTCAACCATCGGGCACAGAAGGCTGGAGGGGATACAAATTGCTCACAAAGTGAAGGAAGCATCACTAAATGGTTTTCAATTTCCAGTTTATATTTTTTAAAATTTCCTTTATCTATTTTCCCTGTACTTCTCCCTTCCAGCCCTTTCAGAAAATTAGCTGTGGAAGACATGAGAAGATCAATAATGGACGGCTTCCAGTATTTTGGTTCCACACTGTATGTGTGGTTTCTCTACCCTCCAGCTTATCTAATGTCAAATGATCCTTCAGAGTTCAAAACAAGCAAAACTCTCATTTGTTATTGCTCACACATTGCATTACCTAGTTCTGAATGTTGGCCTGCCTCCTGGCCAAAAAGATATACAGTGGATTCATATACAATTGTCAGGCTGAAAGCAGCAAGAGGTACAAAGATGCAATTTGCAAGCATGGTGATTAAGTCAGGAGACAAAGGCAAAATCAGCAACTACTGCTGAAAATGGACAAAATGTTATGAGATACTCAGTCATCTCGACTGGATTCATCTGTCCCATGCTACCAGGAATTTTTCCATCCTGGAAGTCATCCCTTACATTTATTTCTTTATTTAAAATGTCTGTATCCTGCCATGTATCCCAGAATCTCAGGGCAAAATTCAATACAATCCATCTAATTAATAAATATAATAATAGTTTTAAAATACTAAATTATATATTAAACCATTTATCATTTAACACCAGGCCATTTAAAACCAATCAAAACAATTTAAAAATAATGTTGACCATAGCAAATGTGCAAATTGGATAAAAGCAATCAGGCCCCAAAGCCTTAACAACAACAACAACAACAACAACAACAGGTCTTGACTTAGTGCCCGAAAGTTACCAGCATTGGTACCAACTGGGCTTCCCTGGGAACGGTGTTCCATAACTGGGGTGTCACAGCACAGAAGACCCTCCTCCATATCCTCCCATAATGTATTGCCCCCCACAGTGGGACACAGAGGACGCCCCCTCCAACAGACCCCAGTTCTTAGGCAGGCATATATTGGGAAAGGCACTCCCGCAGGTATCAGGGTCCAGGCCATTTACTGTGAACACATCTGTTGTAACTGTACACACTGAACCTCAGAATGGCTCCTGTTTTAGCACATTTGTACTTTTCGGAAGCTGTGTATTTGAATGAAAACATACCCACACTCTGCCACTACATGGACTTCTACCTAATGATATAAAGCTTATGGATGTAGTTGATACAGAATTAGAGAAAGACTTTGGAGAGACTTAGTGTCCACACTATACAGTAGAAATAATGCAGTGTGACACCACTTTAACTGGCATGATTCAATGCTATAGATATCTGGGATATGTAGTTTTGTGAGACATTTAGCCTTCTCTGTCAGAGAGCTCTGATGCTACAACCAATTACAATTCCCAGAATTCCATAGCATTGAGACAGGGCAGTGAAAGCAGTCTCAACCTGGATTATTTCTGCAGTGCAGATGCAGTCTATGTCCCTGTCTTGACCTTCCACACAACATACAAGCAAGCTGACTTTCCTTTGAGGAAGGCTGTCTCTTAGGTGGCATAGAATTGTTAGGGTCATTGAGGTACGACAAAGGCAAGGTGCATGAAGGTGGAGAAAACTTTGAAGGAATTATTGCCATATCAAAGGTAAAGCACTTGCACATACTCTGTACTTTATCCTTACATACAGTTCCGGAGTCCACACCCAAACCTGCACCCATACATACATATTCAGAGGCACAGATCTCCAGGACCTTCTCTGTTTGCAAGTTCACAGCTCTACCCTAGTTATATGACATCTTAGAATCATAGAATCATAGAGTTGGAAGAGACCACAAGGGCCATCCAGTCCAACCCCCTGCCATGCAAGAACTCCCAATTAAAGCATCCCTGAAAGATGGCCATCCAGACTCTGTTTAAAGACCTCCAAAGAAGGAGACTCCACTAGACTCTCCGAGGGAGTGTGTTCCACTGTCGAACAGCCCTTACTGTCAGGAAGTTCTTCCTAATGTTGAGGTGGAATCTCTTTTCCTGCAGTTTGTACCCATTGTTCCACGTTCTAGTCTCTGCAGCAGCAGAAAACAAGTTTGCTCCCTCCTCAATATGACATCCCTTCAAATATTTAAAGAGGGCTATCATATCACCTCTTAACCTTCTCTTCTCCAGGCTAAACATCCCCAGCTCCCTAAGTCATTCCTCATAGGGCATGGTTTCCAGACCCTTCACCATCTTAGTTGCCCTCCTTTGGACACACTCCAGTTTCTCCACATCTTTTTTGAGTTGTGGTGCCCAGAATTGGACACAGTATTCCAGGTGGGGCCTGACCAAAGCAGAATAGATTGGCACTATTACTTCCTTTGATCTAGACGTTATACTTCTTTTGATGCAGCCTAAAATTGCATTGGACTTTTTAGCTGCCGCATGGCACTGTTGACTCATGTTCAACTTATGGTCTACTTGGACTCCTAGATCCCTTTACACATACTTTCATTCAGCCAGATGTCTCCCATCCTATATCTGTGCATTTCATTTTTCTGCCCTAAATGCAGGACCTTACATTTCTCTGTGTTGAATTTCATTTTGTTAGCATTAGCCCAGCTTTCTAGTCTATTCAGGTCATTTTGAATTTTGATCCTGTCTTCTGGAGTATTAGCTACTGCAAATTTGATAAGTATGCCCCCAATTTTGTCATCCAAGTCATTAATAAAGATGTTGAATAGCACTAGGCCCAGGACAGAGCCCTGTGGGACCCCACTGGTCACTTCTGTCCAGTTTGAAAAGGAGCCGTTGCTGAGCACCCTTTGGGTTCGGCCAGTCAACCAATTAGAAATCCAGGTAACAGTTAACTTGTCTAGCCCACATTTTACAAGCTTGTTTGCAAGTATGTTACAATGCCTATTAAGCTAAATTTGTTTGTTCCTGAGTCTAATAATAGAAAACCTATCTTTATGGCAGTGGATAGCATTCATAGATAAGGTGATGAATGGGGATGGGGACATAGTTCAGTACAAGAATGCTTGCACTGGTAAGATTCTGGGCTTTTCTCTACCATATCTTAGTGCTGAAGATGTTTGAGGAGAGGAAAAGCCCCAAGCCAGCCTAAGATTCTAGACTGTTAATGTTCAGTCCTGATTGATTTGTGGTGACCTCTTGAATTTTAATAATTTTGTGGATTTTTTTTACTGGATTTTTTACGGTCCTTTTCTTCTTCTTCTCTAAACATGTTATTTAATACTGAAGTCATAATACATATATGGCTTATGCTTTGTCCTTTGGTCTCAGTGATGGTGTCATTAAGGGATTATGTGGATGGATCAATTTAAATGAACATAGAAGCCATCTTACCCAGTTTGGATGGGCATCTGACAGCCACCATCAGTCAGAATATACAGGGCTAGGTGAGCTAATGAACTTCTGCACCAGTTTAAGGTGGCTTCGTATGCTCCATCTCATTCTCTCTGTAACTGCTCTACCGGTATTCCAGGAACAATGAAAAGGCTTAGCCAAGGTCAGTGTTTCCTTGCCACCATACACAAAAAGAGGAAAATGTTCCATCAAACATTTCCTGAATGGTCTGGTGGCATGTAAGCAGGTCTGACGATCAGAAAGGATGTGGTAAATAACAAAGTCCATAGCCTTGGGAGATACTGTAAACTGGGAGATGTTGCTTGGTAAAATATGTAAATTCTGATGCTTAAATTCCAGACCCTTCTAAGTGTCTCCTCACTGGAGGGAAGGTCATAGGCCTGACAGCTGAGAGTGTGAAAGAAAAGTGGGATGCCAGAGCAATGGGGACCATTTGACAGGAGCAGAGAAAGGCTGCCAGAGACTGCCTGTGGTATCCATCTGATGAATGCCATTATGTGACACAAGATGCTTTGTTTAGAAGCCGCCAGGGGCTGATTAGAGAAACAACATTTACATACACTGGATTTTACAGCCTCATGACCTTTCACAAATGTGAATGCCTGTGCAGCTTGCTACAGTACCTATCATTTACTGTTTAAACAACAGGCAGATAGATAAAAAGACCAATATTTCTAAATACATTTTTCAATAAGCATTTATAGTTTTCTAACAGAATTTCATCACATCATCAAGGATTTTTATTTATTAAACATATGCTTAATCATTTAAATATCTATGCTGTGATCTGGGTAGATTCAAGGTTTTTTAACCTTAAAAAAAAAGTAAATGCCTCCAATTCTCATCAAGACAGCTTGCTGAGTTTGTTTACACCTGTGTAAGCATTTTTCTTTTTGTCAAGGTTTCTGTTGTGCGAAATGCCTGTGGTCATCTTTTTGCTTGGTGAAACGATTGCAAGCACACACAGCAAGCACAGAAGAACTGACTGATAGACTAAAATGATATGCACAACTCATTTGATACTTCCAGACATGAAATAAGGCTGCAGCTATCATAGTTTAGATAAGCAGTTTTGCACAGTGTATGGGATTTGCACAACATATGCTATTTGTCCAAAACATTTCTTGCAGCTCTGAAAACCCTCATGAGCCTGACTGAAAATGTCTCATAAGTGAAGAAAAAAGTGTTGGGGTTTCTCATTCTTTCATGAAAGTATGAAACAAGTGTCAATTTCTATTCCTAACTACAGCATATCCAGTGGTCCGCTACAAATCCGTTGAGGTCACTGAGGGCATATCTACATGAGCCATTGAAAACAGTTTCCTTTCCCCCTTACATAGCCCTGTCCCGATGATGCAGAGACAAACCCCCAATTCTGGTGTGGACACTTTCCATATGGGAAGGCTAGTTCTGTACTGAATCCAGGCCATCCTTCCCTTAAACTGGTTTAACATAACTTATCATTTGCTGTAGATCTTTCAGAAAAATCCAAAGCACTCCAGAATGACACTGGATGTCTTTTACACAGTGTCCTATTGTTCCAACTGGCAGCACCACTTCTAGTGCAGTTCACTCTCTATGAGATCAACATGAGATGCCCAGCCATATGATCAATACTGGTCGCCTAGTTTTTAATCTCAATGGGAGCATTCTGTGCCAATGGTACCAATGCCAGGAGGCACAGTGGAGCCATTGATTAGACAGGTGTCCAGTGTCACTCCAAAATGCATGGGTAAGGGGGGAAATTTAGGGCTTCAGGGCAGAGAATACTCTGGGAGCAGCCTGGAGTATTTCTGGCTGGTGTAGACCAACCCTGGATCCAGATCTCTGATAGAACACCCAAAGAGCTACCACCACCTACTGATTTGGAGAGAATGAAAGGATTCTCTTCATCAGTAGTGTCCACCATTCCTGCTGGGGGTTGTTGGCAGACTAAAGGGCACACAAACCCCTTCTCCTTCACCATGGCAGCGGCCTCTTCATGAGGACGTCAACACATCAGCTTTCTTTGATTATTCCCCCCCCCCCCCCAGCAACAGCAATCTCCTTCTGAGGAGACCATTGCCATGGAGGTGAAGTAGGATGGGTGCACTTGGTCTTTTCTATTGCTGCAGCGGCCTATTTATGAGGAGACTATTACCACCACAGTGAAGCAGCACTTTGTGCACTTGGCATTTTCTTTCACCTCGGTGGCAATGACCTCCTCATGAGGAGACCATTGCCACTGCAGAGAGGCCAGGAGGGATGAGCTTGCCCCTTCTCACCCCACTGCAGGAGGAGGGTCCAATCAAGCGCCACCCCTCTTCTAGCGTGTCACCCAATGTGAACCTCACCACTGTAGCTCCCTAGTGATGCCACTGCTCTTCATCAAATCCCTGGGCAAGGGCATATGTACTGCAAAGTCAGCAAGTAGGGTTATACATGCTAGGCTTTGTATCTGCCCAGAATACAACACAGATATCATTTTAAAACATTTAACATTTGTATTTCTGTAACAAATCAATATTCCAAACAAGCAATTTCTGATAAATAGCAATAAATAAATTTATTTTTAAAAATATTCCAATACTACAACTGTGTTTTTATTAACTCTTCTTGTAACCTGCCCCCTGGGATGCTATTAAATGACTTTCCAAATTGTCTCAAGCTCAGTACATCGTTCCATGTTGGTCTCTCCTGCCCATCATTCCTTCTCCCACCAATTCAGTAGATGAAGACTTTGGGGTCAAAGATCAGTAAATCATGAATGAGCAAACTGAAAGCCTGGGGACATAGGTGCGCGCACACACACACCTGCTTTTGTGGCTCCCAGCCGTTCCAGTCTTCCTGGAGCATCCATTATGTGGCAAAAAGGGGAGGTTTGCCTCTCCAGAAAGAAAAGGCATTTCAAGTTGCCCTGCCCTCCACTTCCATGCTGTTTTGACTTAAAAAAAAAAAAAAGAAAAGAAAAAGTTTATCAAAACCAGAAGTGAATGTCTTGGCACTTCTAGTTTTTGCACCTTTTTTCAAATGGGACATTTTTGGCAGTCTGTGAAGCCCCCAGAATGTCCCAGGGCAGAAATTGGCTCTTTGACCTAAACAGTTACCTATCCCTACAGTTAAAAAAAAAAAGGGAGAGGAAACTGCTAAATTCTGAAGGAAGCACTGTGTATCCCATACAAATGTTTACGTAATGAGTTTCAGTGTACTTTTCAGGTTACTGCTCTCCCTTGCATTCTAATGTCACCTGAATATGTAAATAAATAATGTGCCTTATTTTATTTTATTGCAAAAACTTGTTTATGCATATTGCTTGAGCAGTAATTGAAAGTGCTTGATGATTCTTGGAAATGTGATGAAACAGCATCCAGTTAATTCTCTTTGATGTTAATTCTCAATCAATTAGAAAATGATGATTATGCAATATCAAAATGCCATAAAACTAAATTGATATGCCATTAAAACACATATATACACTAATTGAATTTAGGCAAGTTCTATAATTTATTTTTCTTATTTATTTATTCAGGACTTATTTCTTGTTATCAGTGCTTATTTCATCTGCCTTTTTGGCATATAAGTCATAGCGGATACAAGAAATCTTTATTCCTCGTGTGCATGAGTTAACTGACCTTAGTGGCTTTGAGGAGAAATGATTGAAGAATTGAAAAGAAATATTAAAATTATCATTAAACCTCATCAAACAAGGTTCTAAACTGTCACCGCCTGTGGATATTACATAAAACTAGAGTTTTCCCCTTCCAGCACAAATTTAATTATTAAGTAGTCACCAAAACCCAGTATTTATGTGTTCCAAAAATATTATCATGAGCCTTCCACAATGAAAGGAATCAATAGACCTAGAGTGCCTCCACGACTTTCAGAATTGTGTGTGTATGTGCGCGTGTGCATCTTTATATTCTCAAAAAGGTCCCATAATAATCAGACAGCTGGCCTAAATACCCTAAAAGCATCAGAGCCTATCAGATCTTGAAAGCTAAGCAGGATCAGCCCTGGTTAGTGATTGAATGGGACACTAGCAACAAATACCAGGTGCTGTAGACTATATTTCACAAGAAGGAATTGACAAAATTATCTCCGAGTATTCCTTGCCTAAGAAAACCCTGTGAAATGTGTGTTGTCACCACCAGTCGACAGGCAACTTGATGTCACATGTACTCAGTGACAGCATAATTTCATTTGGGAGTTAGAGGAGAGAATGAGCCAACACTGTGAAAAGAAGTGTGTGTTGAATGGAGTGACACATGCCCTCCATGCCAGGGACAATCCTGATTAATCTTCTGTTATTCCCGCATTTTCAGCTGCTTTCCACATGCCCTAGTTTCTGTCTCCTCCTCCTTCTGCTTTTCTCCTTTTTTCTCAGCTTTCTTCCCTCTGCAAACTGAGGTCAAGGTGCAAATGTAATTTGTACTTATTTAACTCAGTAGGGAGGAAAAAATGGGGGAAAAGGACAGAATCATACACTTCCTTGTAGGCTCAGGAAAAAGGAAAGTGTGGTAGCCTCTCTTAGCTTGTGCGCTCTTCCTTGTGATTAACTTTTGCCATTTTGACCATACACTGATATTGCTTGGCCACATGCCCCAGTTTACTTCTGTGAAATCTTGGAATGTATGGTATTGTGGAAAAAGGCATATCTGTTTGATTGAAACCTTAACAGAATTCCATGCTATAACATCTGGTTAGGTTTTAGAAGGTGGTGAGCCTCTTAAAAATCCTTGCAGGAAAAAAAAGAAAAGAAATGGAGTAAAAGTCACTTCGAATTTGTTATTTGTTTGCATTTTAAGACTGGTGCAGACAACATCTAAAGCTTGGAAACATTACCATTATTATTATTATTATTATTATTATTATTATTACAAATATTGTTAACAAAAATATTAACAAGTTTTGCTTCTGATTTTTTTATAAGTAATGTGTTAGCCATAAGTAATAGGTAGCGCTGCAAGGTATTTATGCATTATTCTCAGGGTTTTTTTTAAAAGAATAAGCAAAAATAAGCTGGTATAGGTAGTGACATCCATATTGTTCTCTGTTAAAAAGTGTCCACGTTCCCTTTTATTGCTCAAATATTAATGTATTATGGGCAATATTGTTGTTTTTCATACATTACTTTTGCACCCTACATTTCCCCCTTTATTCAAAGTCAGCTTGGCACAATAAAGAGTCTTATATGTCCACAAACATTTTCTTTCATTCTGTTCTCTAGCTAGCCGGAACAGAAAGAGGTAGTAACTGCCAGTGAGAAGCCTACAGTCATAGTTTTATTGTAGATGCAGTACTTAAATCTCCTGTTCCCCTCTCACAGACAACACCAACCTCATTTCATTACAATGCCTCCAATCTGTGTTGATATAGATGTATATGTTAGCAGCACATGTTATGTCTTTATTAAGAACAATTAGGAAACAAACTCTAAAGCCAGAATCCAAAGAATCACAAAACTAAAATCACTCTCTCTCCCACCTGCAAGAACATGCCTGTTTTCTCCAGTATCACATGGCAAACGGCTTTTGGGGAAAGAAAATAGACAAGAAGAAGGGATAGGCGGTTTTCCAGGCCAATTTCCCAAAAACAGGACAGAAGAAAAGTCGTTGTACATTTTAGGATTTTTTTTTTTAAAAAAAAGCCCTCTCACAGAATAATTTAAACTAAAATCAGTTTAAGATTAACATGTGGAAAAGTGTGTGTGTGCGCGCGTGCCTCTTTATGTTCTGTCGATTTATGCAACCCTATAAATTTGACAAGGTTTTTTAAGACAAGAAATATTCTGATGTAGTTTTGCTAGTTTCTACCTCAGAAATATAACCTACAGCACCTGGGATTCATTATGTAAATATAGTGTGTCTTAGGATACACTTTTTAAAAGAAAGTGTTTTTGCCACACTGGACCCATGAGTGTGAAATGCAGGGATGTAGCTGCTGTCAGGGACAAAACAGGGACATTGCCCTCCCAATAAGAATTCTGTTCCCTCTGTGAAAATTTCCTTTATTCCAAAAATATGTAGCCTTGCAGTAACTTAAAACGTTAGTTGAGTACAGTATTTGAAAATAAGAGTTTTGGTATTCAGAGAAAATGGACAGGCAAATTACCAAGGGAATGTAAACACAGCAAATATAGGAGTTCTAGGTGTGTATGGTTTTCAGAGTCTCAGGGGCTAAAAAGACCACCCTTTTGGAGCGGCATCCCACTACCCCTTTCCTCACCAGATCAGGCTGCAGCAACTACACACTGCGGCCCCGATCTGGTATTTTTTCAGCCTTAAAAAGAATGGCAAAATACTGCTCCTTTTGGAGCTGGAAAAAGGACACCTTTGTCACCACTGTGGCACTTTCTGGCGCTCCTTTTGGCATATGCCAAAGGAGCACCATGATGCTGCCTGCCATGCGGGCAGGTGGGAGGCATGACAGTGGATTGGGGTGGAATCAGGGCATGTGTCATGCAGCCACCATGCCCCCATTCTTCCCTGAGGCCGGCATTCAACGCCAGTCTGTTCAGCCTCTTAGTTTCTTCAATGCTGCAAATTTGAGGAAAATTTCATACAAGGAGAGAACTCTGATTGGTGTCCAAGGATCTCCACCCTCCCCCAGCAACACCTCTGTTAGAAATGCCTCTTTTTAAAATGTAAGGGCTTTGTTCCCGTCTTTGTTCTATAAGGACTTTGTTCCCATCTAATTGTACTGTACTTTGATTACAGGCTCAATATAACCAAACAGCATGTCTGTTGTTAGATACATGAATAGCTGAAGGGAATATTTGCAATGCATCATGAGCATAGCAGTACATTTGTTAATTTTTGAAGATGTTGCAAGGCTCTTTTTTATTCTTCCTGTATCTTTCAGCACAGGCTCAGCCACTCAGGGCTCTAATAAATAAAGTGTGGACAGAGACCTTGTACCAACCTTTTCCTCGGTACATCAATAGACATATTTATGGTCTTTAAGTCCTCTAGCCTCACTCATGGCTGGATTCCTGTTCTCAACGGGGATTATGATATCCACAATGGTTATATCCTGGTTTTCACCCATGATGGTTATATCTGGTCTCAACTGGCTACCTGTCTGAGGCACAATTCAATTGATAAAACTAGTAAAATCAGATACTACAGCTGTATACTACTCAAGTCAGGTTTTAATATCAAAGACATATTTCTGATGTAGTGTTTTGGCATGATATTATGATGTAATCAGTATTTTATAAGACTATGTACTCAGGAGAAGAGATTACTGTTAGGACAGGATACGGAGCAATTGAATGATTTCCAGTTGACAATAGGCTCAGGCAAGGCTGCATTTTATCACTTTATCTAATATGTACACAGAGCATATAATACATAAAGCAGGATTAGACTCAGAGGAAGGAGGCATGAAAACTGGAGGAAGGAACATCAGCTATTGAAGATATGTCGATGAAACCATACTACTAGCCAAAAATAGCAAAGATTTGGAAGGATTACAGAAGAAAATGAAGGAAGAATGTGCAAAGGAAGGTTTATAGCTGAACATTTAGAAAACATAAATAATGACCACAGATGACTTATGCAACTTTAAAGTAGACAATGAAAACACTGAAACAGTTCAAGGTTGGCTCAGTCATTAATCAGAATCATGCAGTCATGAAATCAGAAGAAGACTAGGACTTGGAAGGGCAGCAATGAAGGAATTAGACAAGATCCTGAAATGTAAAGATATATAATTGAATACTAAAGTCAGGATCGTCTAAGCTAATGTATTTCCCATTTCTATGTATGATGGTGAACGCTGGACATTGAAGAAAGTGGATAGGAAGAGAATAAACTCATTTGAAATGTGGTGCTGGAGAAGAGTTCTAACTGAGGAGCATGGACCGCAAAACAAAACAAACAAACAAATAAATGGGTCCTAAAGCAAATCAAGCCTGAACTCTTTTTTGAAGTCATGCTGACTAAATTGAGACTTTTGTACTTTGACCATATCATGGCAAAACACGACTCATTAGAAAAGATCATTGGTAAGGCAGAAGGCAGTAGGAAAAGAGGAAGACTTCACTCCAGATGGATAGACTCAATAAAGGAAGCCACAGCCCTGAGTCTGCAAGACCTGAGCAGGGCTGTTGAGGATAGGGTGACTTGGAGGTCTCTCATTCATAGGATCGCCATAAATTGAAGCTGACTCGAAGGCAGTTAGCAACAATGCTTATCTTATGTAGCATATTTGTTAAAATTGCAATGAGGTGGGGGGTTCGATTATTTTTTTAACCTTTGTATGTTTTAAATTTTGCATGTTTAATTTTTTTAAACTTTTTACCATTTTAATTAGGCTATATGAATTGTTTTTTTATTATTTTAATGTGTTTTTATATTATGAGCTGCCTTGGGTACCTTTTTGGGAGGAAAAGGGAAATAAATAAATAAATAAATAAAATATATCAAGATGGTATCATTTCTTTTCCTCCTCAGGAATTCTTCACATTTCTCTGGAAATGTGTAATAACGTAAATAGATGTTGCAAAAATGTGGAAATTAGATATTTGTATAGTGGAAAATGAGGCATTCTCTGTGTTCATGGCTTTCTCCCTGGCAATATTGCTTTTGCCCAGAATGAGAAATAGAAGGTGGATTTTGTGAAATTGTTGTATCACTCCCATACAATCTTACATAACAAGTTAATTTAGTAGCAATATTATAATTTAGGGAGGAATTTCTCTCAATTTCGAATGGAGCCAATTCGAATTCACGTGAATTCACTAGTTCAGTGAATTTACGTGAATTCTAATTGTGTTCGGAATGCGTTCAGATTGATTTCCCATTTCCCGAAAATGACCCCCCATTGCTCGAAATTGCATGAGACGCTTTAATACGAAATAACGCGAAACCCCATGATTGCGTTCAGAATGACTTCCCTTTTGCCCAAAATTGCATGAGATACACTCATTTGCAATAATGTGAAACCCCGTGATTGCATTTGGATTGCCATTGCATTATACCCCCAAAAATCTGTCCTGGGTTTGTTTCCCCCTATCAATGTAGGGGATGGGAAGGGACTAGGTAAGCCTAGGGCCGTTGCAGCTTATTTTATTTCACACACATATACATATTTTATTTTTCCACATTCACTGTATTTCACACTACGCATGCGCAGCTTCATGCTTGCCCTAATATAGACCGTTTTATAGTTAGGTTGCTCTGCACACGGTGCACGAGGTAAAAAGAAACGCAAACAACCCTGCTACTAGTGCTGGCATTCCCTGACAGGAAAGGGTGCCCGGGGTGGCTTCATCCTTTCCTTGTGCGCATGCGCGCCCTCCCTGGACCGCAACAACTATAGAGAGGCGGGGACTGGGGAGCCCAAGCGGTTGCGGAGGATGATTATTATTAGACTTTACCCCCTGCTGCTGCTCTCTTCCTCTCACCGTTCTATTGGACGTAGCCCCGCCCACCCGCGAGTCCCACCAATACCCATCCGGGATCCTTGGCTGTCTTTGAAGTTGGCCCAGGGGCCCATTCTGCGCAGACGGGTGAGGTTTCTGGTTTTGTTTTGTTTTTTTAAAGCGGGGAGGGGGTTGGGGGGCGCGCGCGCGCGGCGCTGGCGGTTGCGAGACAGAGCCACGCGCCCTCGTCTGTGATTGGTTGGTTGGTTGCCGGGGGAGACGACGAGGTGCGCGAGGGAGGGGGCGGGGGTCCTGGAAGGGCAGTGGGATGATATTATTATTATTAATCATCATCATCATTATTATTATCATTATTATTATTATTTGTTAAATTGTGTGTATTTTATATTCATTTATATTAATTAATAATGTATTTATATATATATATATGAATATTTTAGATTCATTTATATTAATTAAATATTCTATGTATTTAATTATATATATATATATATATACACACACACACACACATATATGGATATTTTGATGAATATATATATATGAATATATATATGAAGTATTTTCTATTCATTTATATTAATTAAATATTCTATATATTTAGTTTATATATATATATATATATATGAATATTTTGATGAATATATATATCTATATATTATATATATTGATATATGATTTTTTTCTATTCATTTATATTAATTAAATATTCTATATATTTAATTATATATATAGATAGATATAGATATATGAATATTTGATGAATATATATATATATGAATGTTATATATAGATATAGATATATGAATTATTTTCTATTCATTTATATTAATTAAATATTCTATATAATTATATATGTATGAATATTTTGATGAATATTATATATATGAATTTTATATTCATTTATGTTAATTATATATATTCAATTTTATATATATTAATATTTGATGAATATATATATGAATGTTATATATATATATGAATATTTTATTTTTATTAATTAAATATTATTATATTAATTAAATATTCTATATTATATATATAGTATAATATTTATATATATATATATATATATATACATATATAAATAACATATACTATATTTTATATTCATTTATATTAATTAAATATATGTGTGTATGTATATATAATTAATTATATATTATATATAATAAATATAATATATATATATATATATATAAACAATGCATACTATATTTTATGTTCATTTATATTGAATAAATATATTATAAATATATATATATATTTGTGTGTGTATATATATATATATATATATACACACATATAAATATATATATAAAATTTACTTAATATAAATAAATATAAAATATAGTATACATTATTTGAAATGTAATAATGTATATATACACACATTATCTTCCTCCTGAGGCTGAGAATATAATTATATTTGTTTAATTATAATTATGCAATTATAATTACTCGCTAGTTACAATATTCTAATTATAATATAATTAGGATATAATTATAATTATATTTGTATCCTGCTTTTCTTCCAAAACTGGGACTCAGAACGGCTTATGGATTTAAAGAACAATCGAAAAGATTTATTGTGTAGTGGTTTGAGCGTTGGACAGGACTCTGGGGACCAGGGTTCCACAAAAATCACTGGGTGGCCTTGGACAAGTCACACTCTCTCAACTTCATGCAAAGGCAATGGCAAACCTCTGAAAAAAATTGCCAAGAAAAAGCCATAAATCAGAAAGATGTGAAGGCATACAACAACAAATTATTATTTGTATCCAGCTTTCCCTCCCAACACTCAGGGCAGCTTTCTGTTTAAAAGAACAAAGGATTTAGTGGGGTGTAGGGGTTTGGACTAGGACTCTGGAGACCAGGTTTCCATGAAAGCCACTGGGTGACCTTGGGCAAGTCACACTCTCTCAGCCTCAGGGGAAGGCAAACCTCTTCTGAACAGGGTGACCAGTTGTAACTCCACCTTTATTTATTTGTTTGCTTGTTTCACTACGCCACCTTCTTTTCAAAAAGATACACAAGATAAAAATGTTATTAAAATGTCATAATTAAAAAATTAAAATGCACCATGTCTGCGAGAACCAAATTGCCTCTGCTAATGCTGGGGGAGGGCAATGGGATTTGTTTATTATTTAGCGAGAGCCAGCTTGGTGTAGTTTGAGGGTTAGACTGCAGCTCTGGAGAACAGGGTTCGAATCCCCGCTCGGCCATGTAAACCCCCTGGGAGACCTTGGGCAAGTCACACTCTCCTGGTTTCAGGAAAAGGCAACGGCAAATGCCCTCTGAACAAGGAGAGCTGTTGTCCTCACTGCAGAGGAAGACAAGGCACCGTAAATATAGGGCATGGAAGAAAAATGGAGGGCATTACAAAATAAAAGCAAAGAATGCTCATATAAATGCAAACCCATCCTCCTTGGTCATGCTCAGAATGGAGGACATTTCGGAATTCCTCCTGGATAGAAGGTTGAAATGTCGGACACGTCCTGGAAAAAGGAGGGCCTCTGGTCACCCTGCCTCTGAACAAATCTTGCCAAGAAAATGCCATGATAGGGTTGCCTTAGGGTCACCATAAGCCCAAAATGACTTCAAGGCACACAACAGCAAAGAGCGTAAATATATACAGCTGAACACTAAAGTTAGAATTGTTTGAGCCATTGTATTCCCCATTGTCATGTACGGCTGTGAGAGCTGGACAGTGAAGAAAGCAGATAGGAAGAAAACCAATTCAGGTCCAAAACACACTGCAGAAATAATCCAGTTTGAGACCACTTTAATTGCCCTCAGTGCTAGGATATCTTGGAAATTTAGTTTGTCATGGCATCAGAGCTCTCTGACAGAGGCGACTAAATGTCTCACAAAAATACGGTTCACAGAATTACCTAACACTGAGCCAGGGCAGTAAAATTAGACTCATACTGAATGATTTCTGCAATGTGTTTTGGATCTTATTCGAGATGTGGTGCTGAAGAAAGGGGCTGAGGATACCTGGGATTTCCAAACAGAAACAAATGGGTCCTTGAAATGATCAAGCCTGAACTCTCCCTAGAAGACAAGATAACCACATTGAGGCTGCTGTACATCTTGAGAAGGCAAGACTCATTGGAAGAGACAGTGATGCTAGGAAAGATAGAAGGCATTTGAAAGAGAGGAAGACCGCATGCCAGATGGTTAGACTCAGGGAAGTCACGGGCCTAAATTTGCAGGACCTAAGCAGAACAGTGGAAGATATAGGGGCTTGGAGATGTCAAACTTGATTTGACACCATTTTAAGTGGTGTAGCTCCAGCCTAGAGAATCCCGGGATTTGTAGTTTTACAAGGTCTTCTCTGCCAAAGAGTGTTGGTTCCTCACAAAACTACAAATTCCAGGATTCTGTTGGCTGAAGCCATGACAGTTAAAGTAGTGTCAGACTGCATTGTATCTACAGTGTAGATGCAGCTTGGGAGACTAGGGGTCGAAACCCCGCTCAACTGTGGAAAATCACCGGGCGCCCTTGGGCAAGTCACACATTCTCAGCCTCTCAGGGAGGCAAATGCAAACCCTCTCATCTGAATAGTTCTTGCCAAGAAAACCATGTGATAGTGTCACCATAAATTAGAAACAACTTGATGGCACAGAACAACAAGAAGGGAAAGAAAGGAAGGAGAACTGTGATCATGATTTTAAGGGCCTTGGAAAAAGCTGATACATACACAAAAATAAAAAATAGATTAGGTGAGCCTCTCCTCTGAAAAGGATCAACTGTTACCATGACCCAATTACAAGCTCTTGCGCTTCTTTTGGGATTGAAGTGGCAAATGTATATGCCATATATTTTCACGGTTATACATGGTGTTTCTATATATAGAGAGGGTCAAGTATGAGAGGACTCATTTTAGCCTGTTCTCCAGCAGATGTCACACCAACTAAGTGACCTTGTCCTTTGTCTGTTTTTTAGTTTATAAATTGTTATGGCATTGCTGTAGGTAGTTATGTGCCATATACTACAGATCAGTGCTAATGTTTAGTATACTAAATATGCATTTAATTATTTATAACAATATGGACTGAAGTGATTAAACAGCCAACGAGTAAAACATATCCAAAATATCTTCCTGTTGGTTTTCCCCCAGGAATGGATTCTTGTGAGATTCTATTCCAGGGAAGGATCCTTGTCAGTTAGAAGTCGCACTGGTATTTTTAATGTGAAGGTACATTCAGAGGAATTAACTGGCAAAACCACCTCTGAATATTCCTTGCCTAAGCAATAGATCTTACTGTTTGTAAAGCAAAAGGAACCTGATGTGTACCCAAGCCTATCCTATTTTTCTAGCATCTGGGGATAAATTTTAAAGGGTGGAAAGGTTGAATGCTTAACTGTTTCTTAAATTTGCAAACAATATCCATTTTTCCCCTGCTTGTGTATGTGTGCGTGTTTTTAAATAGCTAGATACCATATACTAAGAACATTCAGCTTCCATCTACTAAACCTGCTTTCTGCTGGCTTTTAGCAAACAATAGATGGACTTGCCAGTGACTTGTGTCTTGTACATCTCTGTGTTGTGTGTCTCTTTGTGACAAGCTTTCCCATGTCCTCAATGATAAAGGACTAAATTTAGAAATCAGCCTAACATTTGTGACATTTCTTATTCTGCACAGACAATAAATTGCTTCCTTCTTATCTCACCAGTCTCTTATCAAGTTTCATCTCTATAGTCTTTCCTTCTTTTGCCACACTTTTTTTTCAATTATAGTTTTATCAGGGAACACTTAAAATAACAACACATAGCCATCATAAGACAAATGCAAGATAAAGAGGCACAATAAAACAATAGATTTTTTTAAAAAATAAAATAAAATAAAACTGCTACACATAACTCTGTAGTTTACTTGTAGTTTACTCCAGCTCATATAAATCTCCTCAAGCATGGATTTAATGTCTGCTGTGTTTCCAAACCAAATGTAGGGTTTGCCTTTGCTACTCCTGCAGTCCTGTTTCCTTAGATATGGCTCCTCCTCTATACTAGCCTTGACTGCTATAGATAACCTGCCTCATCCAGTTTCAGTCTAGGGTAAATAGAAAAAGATCCTGGTGGAATCCTCTATCCACACACATATATACATGTATACACTGCTGCCATGACTCTGGAATTAGCACCTAATCTGCTACTTGTGTGCCCCCTCCACAGGCATATTTAGGCTTGCTCTGCCTTTCTATTTAACCAGGTTGTACTGTAGCTACATTTCATATGAAGGAACTGGCAAAACCACCTCTGAGTATTCCTTGCCTAAGAAAATCCTAGGAAATTCATAGGATCACTATAATTTGACAGGTGACTTGAAGGCACAATGCACACACAAGCTTCCTGTATTCTTCAGAGCACCTGAAGACATAGGAAGGCAAAAAGTTAAACAGAGCTTTCAAGTCCTATTTTTTTACAATCAGTGAAATTCTTTGCATGTTTACTCAAAAGCAATAAGGAATCCCTCAGAAAAAGGAAACATATCCATAGGATTAGAGCTGGAGTTTTGCTTTGGCTTTTGTAATCAATGATACCTACTTTCTTCACACTTAATTTAATAACCAGAAGCTAATTCTACCCAGTGTCTCTTGCTATTGGATCAACCAATCTCTGCTAGAAGAATCATAGAATCATAGAGTTGGAAGAGACCACAAGGGCCATCCAGTCCAATCCCCTGCCATGCAAGAACTCTCAATCAAAGTATCCCTGACAGATGGCCATCCAGCCTCTGCTTAAAGACCTCCAAGGAAGGAGACTCCACCACCCTCCGAGGGAGTGTGTTCCACTGTCAAACAGCCCTTACTGTCAGGAAGTTCCTCCTAATGTTGAGGTGGAATCTCTTTTCCTGCAGTTTGCATCCATTGTTCCAGGTCCTAGTCTCTGGAGCAGCTGAAAACAAACTTGCTCCCTCCTCAATATGACATCCCTTCAAATATTTAAACAGGGCAATCATATCACCTCTTAACCTTCTCTTCTCGAGGCTAAACATCCCCAGCTCCCTAAGGCGTTCCTCATAGGGCATGGTTTCCAGACCCTTCACCATCTTAGTTGCCCTCCTTTGGACATGCTCCAGTTTCTTCACATCTTTTTTGAATTGTGGTGCCCAGAACTGGACACAGTATTCCAGGTGGGGCCTGACCAAAGCAGAATAGAGTGGCACTATTACTTCCCTTCATCTAGACACTATACTTCTATTGATGCAGCCTAAAATTGCATTGGCCTTTTTAGCTGCCGCATCGCACTGTTTAAATGCAGTATGACTTACTTGTGAGTAGATATAAGATTGTGTATGAGGCATTTTTAAATTAATGCTAAGACTAGGAATGTTGAATCCTGTATTCAATATGAAATTTCTATTATTTCCCTCTTGTGTAGAATACACCCAACAATTAGACAGATATTTTATATATTATGATAGGATGTATCCCAAAGATCTATTTGATCCATAAATACAAGTCTGCAACTCAGGAGAATGTGATCATCTCTGCACATTCATTTTGGATACAGTAAGAAAATTGTAGATTTCTTTTGCATCCTGAGGCACAGCATAGCTTCACATAATGGCCTAAACCTGTTAGTCCTCCTGAGACACTTAGAATCAATAGGATGTACCTATGTGTTGAATGGGTCTACCTTGGGTGGGACTAACCATCAGGATGCCCGCCAATGTGTACTGTGGTCGGAAAAGTATCAAAATAGGTATTTATTATACAACTTGTTCTCTTCAAAAATGACATCTCAGAATTTTGCTTGCCTTTCCTATTAGTAAACTAATTTGTGCTTACAGTCCCACAAATCTGTAGTTATATATTTAGTTATATATTTACATGAATATTTATTTATTACCACATATTTATATACCACTTACCTCCAAAAATTTCAAAGCAGTGTACATCAGTTCTCACCCACTGATCACAAGTACTGATCAGTTCACATTAAGCATCATTTTTCAACTGGAGAAGTATTATCTAGCCCTTTACATAAAAGGAAATTTTCTATTTACCTTAGCTCTGTCAACTTTACGTTTTGCCTCTAAGTGAGACTCCACCTGGGAAATCTTACCTTCCTTACAGGAGAGGTTTACTTTTTCCTTCCCTTCCTCTACCTTGTATCCTCTGAAACCAACAGAGGGACTAGCAGAGGTGTGTGTGGCACTGTGCACAGTACAGAACAATGGCAGTCTTTGAACAAAATTAAGTTGCATCCATATGTTCCTGCTAGGTCAAAAAAATTACCAATGAGAGAAGCAAAACTGCATTCAGGATCAGGAGCTCTAGTAGCATAGGCAAAGGAGAGATAGCAACCCCTCAAATTAGTTACATGAGGCCATGCAACTGAAGGGAGACTCTTCTGCCACTGATTGGTTGTGAGATCAAAAAAGTCATTGGAATGGTGCACCCTCTCCATCCCAGTAAGAAAAAAAGGCAAGGACAAGAACAGTTTGGCCCATCTCTCCATTTAAGCTGCTCAGGTGCTTCCTTGATTATTATCTTATCCTTCTTTTTTGTCTCATAATCATTATACGGCATTATTATACCTGCAGCCTTTGAAGAGAAGTAGCTTTATGTCTTACAATCTATATAGTTAGAACTTTTCAAGTTTTCTTGTGAAGATGATTAAACATTTTATTTTTATTTCACTTAATGACAGGTTGAAACCTCCTACATGAACTAACATGACATCATGGCAAGATTTCGCAGGAGAACATGCATCATTTTGTTGCTTTTTATTTTATTTATTTGCTCCATAATGATGGCCTTGAAAACTTTGAGACCTGAAAGAGCTGGGTTTGGAGATCCATTTGGTATTGGCCTTTTGCCAGATTTTCAGCAGCAAACAAAATATTTTAAAAGTAAATTCAACCTACAGAAGAAAGCTAAAGAAGATAGCTTCACACATGCCAAAAATTTACAGGATCTGACAATAAATGATAAAATGCCAACAGGAAGAGTAGAGGAAGATCTACCATCTCCAAATTACAATTTCCATGTGTTCTACTACAGCTGGTTTGGGACTCCGCAGTTTGATGGAAAATATATTCACTGGAATCATCCACTGTTAACACATTGGGATCCCAAAATTGCAAGCGGTTATCCAAAGGGAAGACACAATCCTCCAGAAGACATTGGATCCAGCTTCTATCCTGAACTTGGGCCATACAGCTCCAAAGACCCTTCTGTCATCGAAGCTCACATGAAACAGATGCGCTCAGCATCCATTGGTAAATAGATATTTTTAAGATGACATTAAATTATTTGAATTCATATATTTTCAGCAAATTACTCACTTGTTTTCTGTATACTGAAAATGAGCTATATGGAAGGGTTTTTTAAAATGTTATCTCTTAATAATTTTTCATCCATATGATATATGAATCTTCAGTGAATCACAAATGTCGCTTGTTCAAGGGCGGAGTAAAAATATCTTGAAGCTAACAATATGGAAAGTAACTTCATGAATCCCCTCCTTACTTTAGATTTGGCCTGTTCTTTTACCTAAAATGTGGTTTGGTAATATATTTGAACCAAAACTCACTTATTAATCATAGTTTATTTGGGCATTGACTGTGGTTCGAAGCTGATTTGTCACCCATAGGTTGTACAAAGTGGAATCTGTCATTTCACCCAGATTTGCACATCCTAGTTTGCTGTGTCACTTGTTCCCTTGTCCTACTCTGCTTAGCAACAGATTTCATTCCACCTATTTATTGTAAGTTTCTTGCCTGGCTGAATGTCCATCTGCTCAATTGACTTGTGGGGAACAGTGGGAGGAACTTAAAAGACAAAGGGATTGTTTATTGACGTTTTCCAAGAACAATAACTACAGTTATAACTACCTTTTTAAGACAATGGAAGAGATGCATTTGTGCACCTTTTGTTTCCCAGCCCTCATAAGATACAGTAGTTACCTTACCCTTCATCACAAAATACCAACATTGCTTTTCAGTGTTTGAACCAAAAAAATACAGCCTATGCATCTCTTCCCCATCAGACCCCCCTTTGCTTCTATCCTTGGGGGCACACATGCAGGTGACTGAATGATCATTCTCACCAAAGAGTGACTAGGAGTTATTTCGCTTGAGACATTTTGTCCCTTATTGCAATCGTCCTCTATACAGTAAAGCTCCAAGCCAACAATTAGGTATGAAATGTGCACAAGCCTATCCTATTTTTCTACCACCTGAAGATAAAGAATGAAGTTAAAATGCCATTCACAAAGAAGCTGCAACCAAAGCAGTCCAGAGGATAACTGGGAGCAGTATTCCAGTGACATCCACCACAACATCTCAAGCCTTGTCAACATGTATTTGTCAGGTCAAAAGTAGTGTTTGGTTTTGGTTTTGTTTGTTTGTTTGTTTGTCTTTACTGTAAAGGTTTCTGTCTGGCATACCTGAAAAGCCATGCCTCCCAAACAACCTGTGGGAGTAGGGGCTTCTCCCAGGGAGTTTCCACCCATGGAGCTTTCTGTGCATGTCACAAGATCACTACAGCTGATAGATCCCCTCCCCTGCCTATTTCTGTACATCTCCCGTATACATCTGCTCGTTCTGACCTATCTTCAGTAAGCTTGTTGTCAAAGTTAGTAGCAGTTTTATTAGCCATCCAGTTGACCTTTAACATAGATAAAACAAATGAGTGTTTTGTTTATTAGGGGTGCTGGCTCTTTCTTGGTATCCATCTGGTATGGCTGATGAAAATGGAGAACCTACTGATGGTCTCGTGCCAGCTATTTTGGATATTGCAGATAAGTACAAATTAAAGGTGAGTTTCATTTAATAATGAATTGACTATTCTCAAGCTTTGTGTATTTTTGTGTTAAACAGAATTTGTGATCTTACCTCCATTTACACAGAATTTATTGGGACTTATTTCTGCGGAGATGCAGATAGGATTGCATCTTGAAAGTTGCTTTCATGTGTGCTTTCATTTCAGCAAAGAAGTTTTAATAGTGTAATGCTGCATTTTTATGTTTTGTAAGGCAAGGACATGCAAATTGATTCCAAGGCAGCTCAGTCCATTTGGTCAAGTTTACCAGAGGACCATGTACCTTTGAAGCTAGAAAACAAATTGCAGTATAATCTATACATATCTAATCAGAAGCAAGTCCCATTGGTCACAGTGGAACTTACTCCAAGGTCAGTATATGCACTGTTTTGGACAGTTACCTGTGCCATTTAAATTCACAGAGATGTAACTGGATTCAGTGGTACTTGGAACCAAGTATTGTGCTGTTTGTGCATGGCAAATGAGACATGGCTATTTTTCTGCATCTTTCTTGGTAGGCATTCCATGTTGTTAGACATATTAGACATGATCAGATTACCTTATTTCTGTTCCTTAATTTTTTTCAAGAAGTTGACAACTCTTCTGTTCTGCTCTGGTTGTTTTGCAGTAGAAATGGATTTTCTACTTTCCCTGAACAGATGCACATTGGACTATACTGTAAATCTCTACTCTAGTCAAACTCATACACTACAGCCAGTGTTGCACGAATGGCCTTTCTCTTACTTCCCTTTTCATCACCAGTTGCCTAGCTTACCTGAACACATTTACCGTAACTTTTTCTCCAGAGTCTTTTTTGCATTTCTATAAACTAGGACTAGGTATGCTTCAAAGTCCAGTAGTGACTTTTATGATTAAACATGACATTTCATCACACCCGATCATTGGAGAGCAGTTTTGGCAGGGAGTCCTGCTCTCCTAGGGTCAGTACACCCTGAAGCAACCTTTTTAAGCTGTTGGGAGTAAATGTTTGTAGAACAGAAGGATAGTAGCTGAAAAAAATGTGAGCAGGGGCTGCACAGTTACCCCAAGACTTTTTCCTACCTTCCTGATGCTCCTCTTTTGTGAATGGATGGTGTGCAAAAGAATTTGGTCATCTATAAATCTTTTAAATAGAGATAATAGAGTGGGTAGTGTTAATTTCACTGTGATCTTTTATTTTGAGTCAATTTGTTTTTTGTTTTTTTTAATTGCCTATCAATTTTCCATTTTTAGGTCACTTTCCATATTGAGCCATATAAAGATAGAGATGACCGCAATATGTATAGCAATGTCAAGTACATCATAGACAAGTAAGAACTTTCAGATATATTTGAAATATCACTTCCAGAGATATGTGAGATATATATTTTGTTATTGTGTGCCTGTGAGCCATTTCAAACTTACGACAGCCCTAAGGTGAACCTATCATGGGGTTTTCTGGGGAGGAGAGTGTGTGACTCACCCAAGGTCACCCAGTGGGTTTTCATGGCCAAGCGGGGAATCAAATCCAGCATTCATATTGGTAAACCACACTGTGAGAATATATGCATCACTAGAGTTTGTCAATGCTTGTCTCCATAGAAGAATAGCTAGAATTTTATATCTCATATTTAGCCCATCTAACATGGATGATTGCATTACAACAGCCCAAACAAAACATAAAACATATCCAGGGGTAACTGCATTGGCCATTTAGCAAAATATAATAATATTCAAAATCCACAAAACAGTGATACAGTGGTCCCCCGGGTTACGAAGGTAATCCGTTCCGGGATTACCTTCGTAACCCGGAAGCTTTCGTTTCCCGGGGAACCGCTAAACTCAATGGACCGCGCGGCCGATTTAAAGGGGCCTCGCGGGTTTTTTTTTCCGGATCCCGGGGGATCTTTCGGATCCCGGGGGATACAATCGCGGTCCGGCGGCTTTCGGATCCCGGGGTTTTCGCAACCCGGGGGATTCGTAAGCCGGGGGACCACTGTACCTTTATTAGGGCCAACCAAATGCAAAAAATACACGTTGCAAGCTTTTGAAGCTTCACTGGATTCTTTATTAGGCAAAGATGTTAAAAATCATACAGGAGGGGGTGAAATTAAGATGATGTTAGTCCCAAGCCTACATTTTGTCAAGATGTGATTCTGGAGGAAAATTCATGCATGCTGGTCCCTCCTTCTGGCAATGTGGGTACTGCAAGAAATTAAGAATTTTTAAGTTTCATTGTCAAAAAAAATATGTTCTTGAGATCCATTGTTGCATAAAAGTGAATTGCAATAGTGTAAGGCAGACTTATGACAAAATACCAGCCATAGTGTTATTTCAGGTGTAGTCATGTTTTGTTAAATATAAGAGGAGTATATGCTCCCTTACATAATTGCAAATATTCCAATGAAAGAACTTCCATTAAAAACATTGAATACATTATTCAAACCAAATGTTCTAAACCAGATAACATTTTTTAGACTTTTGGAACACTTTCTGGAAAACTCCAGTTCTACTTTTCCTGAGAAAACCATATCACTGATTGCTTCATCTTGTTCTCCATGTGATTTTGCATTTGTTGTGTTGTGCTTCACACCATTTTATCAAATCGTATCAACATACATTTCTTGTGGGAATCAAAGATTTGGTACTGTTGTGAATTGTTCTCTCATTTTTATTTCTATCTTGTATTTCTGTGTCATTGTCTTTCATGTTATCTGCCTTCTGTGACCTCTAGTGAGCCTGTAGTAGGTGAACGATAATGAAATGTGGATTAGAAGTGGAATAATTTTGGAGTTTATCAGAGGAAGAAATAAGCCAGTTTAGCTCTTCCACATTCAGTTCAGGATCCGGGATGCCCCTGGATGTTATCAGACCTAAATCGCTGCTGATTTAGCTGTGATACCATTGCCTGGATACATCCCGAGTCAAACCCTCACTCATCCAGGACTTTTTCAAAGTGTTTCCAACTTCAAAAAACTGCCAGCTGAGTGAGGCATCGGCCCAGGATGCATCATCAGTGATGACTTAGGTCTGATAACATCCAGGGGAACCCCAGGTCTTGAATGCAGAAGAGGTAAACCAGTTTATTTCTTCTTCTGATAAGCTCCAGTGTTATCATGGTATGAGGAAAACTAATTTAATTAGAATTTATTTTATATAACAACATTGTCAAATGTAAATTATTTACTATCTCTAATGCTAGTGATGACTGCCCATTTCAATGAAATATAATTGGGGAGGGGCATGGAGTTTGAACTACAACTTCTAACATTTAAGAAGAAATAGAAGTAATGTTTATTTTATCTAATTCTTTGCTTTGTAGATATGGAAGCCATCCAGCTTTTTACAGACATAAAGTCAGCACAGGTAGAACTCTTCCTATGTTTTATGTTTATGATTCTTACATAACAATCCCTGAAATATGGGCAAATCTGCTTACTATATCAGGATCCCAAAGTATACGAAATACACCGTATGATAGCTTATTCATTGCCCTTCTTGTGGAAGAAAAACACAAGCATGAAATCTATAGAAGTGGCTTTGATGGAATTTATACATATTTTGCCACAAATGGATTCTCTTATGGCTCAAGCCACCATAACTGGCCAAGTCTGAAAGCTTTTTGTGACACAAAAAACTTAATGTTTATTCCAAGTGTGGGCCCTGGCTACATAGACACCAGCATCCGACCATGGAACAACCACAATACACGGAACCGCGTCAATGGCAAGTACTATGAGACAGCATTCAGTGCAGCACTTCTAGTACGACCTGAAATAATCTCCATCACCTCTTTCAATGAATGGCATGAAGGGACTCAGATTGAAAAGGCCATTCCAAAGAAGACTGGGAAGACAACTTATTTAGACTATCAACCACATAAACCAAATATTTATCTGGAGCTCACTCGGAAGTGGTCTGAAGAATATAGCAGAGAAAAGGAACAGTGGCTTACATGAGATGCTACTGTATTGGAGATTCCACAATGAGCCCACCACTGTGTCTCACTGGTAAATTTGAGCTCTGTAGTTTTTGAGGGTGACACTGCTGTAGCTTACCTAAGAAAGAACTAAAAGAGTAATATGGCAAGCAATACCAACTTCTTGGTTTCTTACATTATATGGAGAATATTTTGGTAGCAATACATCCTGTACATACTAATATTCTGCATATTTAAAGTACACCCCAATAATATTTGATTAGTTACTTTAGTGGAATGATACAGAACTTATTTTACCTTTGTATCATTGGGCTTTAACCCAATTGGCTATGTAGGCTCTCTGCATGCAGCTAGGCTTCTGAGTTTCTCTTTTCCAGAAGATAACCCTCAGGTCGCTTCTCAGAGTTAAGCAAATCTAGAAGCAGCTCCCAATGTGATATGAGTAGATATAGCCAAAATACAAAACCTCGGTGTTCAGCCTAAAAACCCTCCCATGGCAACTGTTCAGATGAGGTCCCAAAACAACTGTGAAGAATAAAACTTGATTGGTTCTTGAAAACTAATAGGTATATTGTGTACAAAACAGCCTATCTTGTGGTAGAGAACATAATACATTCGAATTTTTTTAAGAGCAAGAGTCACTTAAAATGTAATTGGAGCAGTGTAAGAGCACAGCCTCTGTGCAGTGTCCATTCACTTTGGTGTAAAAAGCTGGAACTGGTAGTAAGTATTCATGGTGTGTATATTTTTTATACACCATGGAGATCCAAAGTGTATATTTTGTATGCTACATAGATGTTAAAAGTGTTCTTTATATTCATTTTATATTTGTCGTGTGAAATTGTGATATTGATAGCAATAGTTTCAGTCAGGCTTTAAAAGAAAAAAAGAAATGTTCAGTAATGTTGCATGCATCAAGTTACGATTTGGAACAAATAACCAGCATTTTAGTGGTAGTTTTGTTATATAGAATGAAATCCTTACAAAGAAATAATGAACTAATGCTAAAAAGGTATTGTTTAGTTTAGGTTGAAAACCTGCCCCCATCTGCTTCCTCACAAGATAAATATTAGCAACTCCTTCTAAACATGATTCCCTTGTATTCACAAGGTGCCATTTCAGAAGGTATTTCAAAAAAAATTAAGGCATTATGTTGGTGAGGGCTGGTGGAGATGTTATTAGCAGATTTACCAAGCACTTGAATTATTTTCAGAGAAGAAAAGGTGTTTTAGCAAGATTTGACTTCTCAAAAATCAGGCTAAAAATTCATTCTGCAGAATAAAATTATCATGTGAGCATTTGTTGTGGTGAAAATTGGATGTAAGGTTGTTGTTGTTTTTCCCCTAGCTGTGGAGAATTTCTGGAAAATATTGATGATAAAAGGTATGACAGAGGGAATGGATGGTACCTTGGATTAAAGCTACCAAAATCATATTAGAATAGTGCATGTACATTCTTTATCTACATTCTAAGTTGGAACAGATTTATTAAAGCACTTTTGTACTGGCAGTTTAGTTTTCTCTTACAGAGGTTGCTGCTCCGATAGTTAGGTAAAAGATTGTTCACATTCAACCGCTTCATATTTGCCCCAGTATATGGGCACTTTCTGATCACAGTGAGAATTTGAGTGTATTATGGACTTGTAACATTACCCAGAGCCAGCTGGTGTAGTTGTTTGAGTGTTGGACTACAACTCTGGAAACCAGGGTTCGATTCTCCAATCATCCATGAAACCCACTGGGTGACCTCAGGCAAGTGACACTTTCTTGGCCTCAAGGAATCATAATGGCAAACCTCTTCTAAACAAATCTGACCAAGAAAACCCATGATAGGGTCACTTTAGGGTCTCCATAAATCAAAAACGAATTGAAGACACACAATAAGAACAATACCCTATGCCCAAAGGAGTGCACATGTTTGCACTCCCAAAATGAGAAAATACAAGGTGGAATAAAAACATTTAAAAAGAAAAACCATTCACCTCTAACACTGAAGTATATACTGCCATGAATGAATTCCAATTCTTCCCAGTGGAAGAAATTTTAATTTCCTCAGAATGGGATTAGTCCACTGACAATTTACTGCCCATAAAATCTGCTTCACTGTTACCATGATTTGCCAATATATATATATATATATATATATATTATTACATAGGGCGTTCTCCCCCACCCCCAATAAGTTACAGTCGCTGGGAGAAAAAAGTATCCAAAGGGCAAAAATCAATGGGTTTGTCTGATAAATTTTTGTCAGGGTCTACAAAGTCCCATCCTAGTGCATGCTGATTAAATCAGCAATAAAAAGTGTCTTTTGGAGTTTTAAGTTTTTGCCCTCATATATGAACCAAAACCCTTTGGTCTGGATCCCATTCACACATACTGGTCTTGAGTTGCAGTCCAAAATGGGAAGATTGTACCACAAGAGTACCTGTGCTGTGAATGATTTTTCAGAAATAGACTATAGGATATTGTAGTTTTTAATGTATGCCTTACGGTATCTAAATTCAAAGTGCCTCTCTACTGAGTTCCCTTGACATTTATCCAAAATTAATAGTAAACCCTCAAGTGTGATTCAATTTATGTTTCATGAGCTTGGTTTGACAGTTTTGAAAATATACTATAACATATAGTATTGATTGTGAAGGAGGGCTGGTGCTTTTCTGATTTGGCCAGTAATGGACAGAGCCCTTCACACAGCATGATTTTGAACTGGGTGTGACAAAGCAGTAGTATGGTACCATGGTTTGAGTGTTGAGCTAGGACTCTTGGAGATTAGTTTTCAGATCCCGAATTGGCCATGGAAATCCACAGATGACCTTGGACAAATCACACACCCTCAGCTTCAGCAGAAGGCAGCAGTAAACATCTGACTAAATCTTGCAGTCAAAATAAATCTGAGTTGACTTGAAGTCAACAACAAACCAAACTGCTTTCTCTAGAAGGAAAGTGTCAGATTATCTGCCTTATTCAGAACCCATTTTTAAATCCAGGTTGTCATCATTGTTCTTCTGATGACATAACTGGGTGCAGACATTTCCTTTATTATAGCCTGACACTTTCCTACTTTTAACTGGCCTGGCAGATGCAAGTATTACTTGCTTGCTGAAGGCCTGTCTTCTCTTCCCTGAGATGTATAAGTTTACTTATCTTTTTCAAGGTGTCCAGGAAAGTAAAGTAAATATCACATGAGCCACCAGAAGATATCCATTGAGACTGCCTTCTCTTCTTCCTCCTCTTCCTTCTGCTGAGGCAACTAAGTAGGAGCAAGGAGGTTGGGAGAAGCCGGAAAAGAACATATAGGACTGTAATCCCAGTGAGTTCTGTAAATTCCAGTCCTCATTTTCTTTCAGCTACTGACAAATCCTTTAGCAGTTAAAGCAGATGAAATCCATATTTTCTAGCCATCCTAGAAATAGAAATTAATCACATTCTATGATTACTTTTTTCCTACAAAAGATCCTATGTTAGTAACTACAGAAATTGACAGTGAAGGATTTATTTGAAAAGTACAGATTGAAGTCCATCAACCAAACTGGTGTGCTGCCATTTTTGTAACAATCTATGCAAAACTAAATGGGTCGCTATGTTCTGATATATTAACATCCCTGCCTTCAAATCACAATAAAAGATTCATCGCACACTCTCTAAGATGTCTGGTATGATGACGTTGATGGATTCATTCTTTTCATATTCTTTTTTTAAAAAAAGGCTCATAAATATTGCATTAATAAAAATTGGAGAACTTAAAAGTAAACACAAGAAAAATAATATGTATGTAATACCAAGCTACATATTAAGCATTCCCCTCTCCATTAATGGCAAATCATAGGGGTAATCAATGACCATAAAGCTGATCTTTAACAAATATCAGACAGTCAGGTTTTAATGGTGCCAAAGGATTATATCAGGATTTAACTGGGGAGGTTCACTGGGGAGAATGTTCTACAGACAGGGGCCACAGTTGAAAAGGCTTTCTCCCTTGTCACCACCTTTAAGCCTTTCTCACATGCAGAACTTGAAATAAAGCCCCAGACACAGATCTCAAGATGGAGGCAAAAAATATGATTGCAGAGGTCAAGATTAAATACTGGGATCAAAAGCTGTATAATATTTTAGAGATTAAAACCATTCTGAATGGATATCAAGATAGTAAATCCAAAAACAGTCTTGGAGAGTTGCTTGCACAAAAGGAAGGTTTGTGGGGGATGAAGATTACTTCCGTGCTGTTTTAATTTTGAAGGGTAGCTGATATGATAGCAAAACAAATGGACAGAGAGCTGAAACTATGAAATGCACTCAGTTCATCCCTAATTGATAATATTTTTGAGCTAACAAATACAAATGACAGTGTTAGGCTTTTAAAATTGTTATAAAACAGATTTCACAGGTGACATAAAGAGCTTTATTAATATTTTTTTGCCAGTGGAAGTCAAGCTGATTATTATTTATTACAGCACTTCTGTCACTTGCTACTATGTAAATTAGTTGTAGGAACTATATTACAGTAACCAGAAAACTGAACCAGAGATTAAATGCAGTAACTTGGAGCTTCTGCATATATATAATACATGTTAGTTGATTAAATGAGTCTGATTACTTTATAGCTTCAGGGACCTAAATATTCTAAAGGCACCAAACTCTATCTGATCTTGGAAACTAAGCAGGGTCAGGCCTGGATGGTATTTAGATGAACAAATACTAGGTGTTGTTAGCTATATTTCAGAGGAAGGAACTGGCAAAGCCACCTCTGGGTATTTCTTGCCCAGAAAACTATGAAATTCATGGGGCCACCTAATACACCCACATGTTACAGTCTAAGCATATGCATGCTTACTCAATACTAAGCCCCCATGACCTCAAAGGAATTTACTCCCAGATAAATGTGGTGTAGGACTGAGCTCCTGACATATTTAGGTATCCTTCCCAAAATGGTTTATGCCTTATTCCCTTTATTTAAATAGAGCATTTACAGTAAGCCTAAAGTAATTCATACTTCAAAGTCTCCAAAATTTGTAGATACTTAAGGATTTAGGAATAAACATGGTCCAAAAAACAGTTTTACTACAATCTTATCTGTACTATAGGTGACTACAGTCACCCCTCAGTTTTCATGGGGAATCTGTTCTACCCCCCCCCCCCCCAAGAAAATGAAAACTGCCAATATTCAAGCCCCTTTGGCTTGAATGGTGGTGTACACCTGTGGGCACATGCCCCGTTTTTTCCCTCTCCATTTGCCGCTCACACATAAGCGAGCAATACGGATCCCAAGTCCACAAAAACAGAGGGGCAACTGTAATTGTTTTTGGTTACTGAACACCTTTCAAAATAATAACCCAAGAAAAGGTTTTATATTACTTTTTCGCCCCCTCACTTTGTTAGTTGTGCTCCTGCTCAGAGTTGGGATCAAACTGAGTTACAGGCATGGGACATCCAGAATTTGCAGTCACTTTTTTCTGCTGAGGGGGCAGGCTGCATTTTGAACTGAGAAGTGGCTTGTATTTCTAGTAGGCTAGGTAGGTAAAGTTTGAATTTCAAAGTACCTTCAATTAAATAAGCTGTTCTCTCTTGTACTCTCTAGGCCTTCAGAAGAGCTGCAAAATAGTTCTAGTATCAGCTAGATAGAAGAGTATGTGGCAATCTTTTTCCATTAGAAGTTTAAATCTTGAAAACAAGATCTAGTTTAATGACATAATTCTTTTTTAATGACATAATTCTCCTACCTCTGACTTTTCTTTTTAAAAGCCTTGAAAAATTTGTGGGGGGACAGAGGTAGGCTGTATGCTGTCCACCCATCTTTTATAGCATAAAAATCACTATAGCAATTTCAACACGTACATAATAAGGGAGAACTGACACTAAATGCAGTCCAAGCTCTATCTTGCTGAATATATTGTTGGTGTGCAATAAATGTTTGAATGTATTTTCATAGGGTGAAAAGTAGAAACATCTGATGCCTGCAGTAAGAGAATAACACACAGCATGCCTATGTATCCAATGGAGGCTGATGGCTTCTGTGTTAATGGGGTAGTAAATGAACTCCAGGTTTCAGTCCAAACTTGAAAGTAGCTGTCTAGTATCCTGAACCCTATTCTCCAGATGGGGTCAGCTCCACTTATATCATAGAGTCTGGTCCTAGGCAAAAGAGTAAAGCCCCTGATAAAGGAATTGGACTCTGAGGGGTACTGTAAGGTCTGGAAAGCACATGAAACAAGCTAATATTCTTTGGTGATTTATGTATATATCTCTGACTGAGTCACCCACATAGCTCCAGTTAGATTTGTAATGGATTTGACAGACAACTCTTCTGAGCAACATTGCTTAATATTCCTTAGAAAAGGGTAAAGCACTTATAAATCTGATTCTTGCTTCAGTCATCTTTTTAAAACCTGCACAGTTTTTAACTAATACTTCTGGCTAAGAACTAAGAAACAGACATCATTTTATGAGTCATATAATAGTAAGCCACTGTCATGCAGTGACAACGAGGTAGAAAAACCAGAATTCCAGAGTGTTTGATTTAGAGCTTAACAGCTCAGCCATAGGGTGACAGGTTTTTACAAATAGCAGCTGAGCTTAAAAATTCAGTTCTCTTTCTTCTATCTGAATTGAGTGACTTTCTGGATAGTTGTTACAGCCAATTATGTAATAAAGGATTTGCAAAAAATATATTAAGATCTAGCATACAAAAAATGAAATTATTCTAATTTATTTAAGAAATAACTTTGCAAAATCCTGTTATATAAAAGAATTTTTTATTTTAAAAATGTGCATAGTATTAACATGAATAAATGGATAAAATGTTAGAGCACATTCTGTACACATTTAAAATAAAAAAGTGAAATGAGGACTGCAAAAACACTTCATGCAATTAAAAAAATCAGGAACAGTTTTTGAAAGAAAAAATGATTACTAGTGAATACCTGTAATATAAAGATTTGTTTATTTGTACAGATTTTTGTTTAATGCGCTTTCATTTTTCAAAAAGATTATTCAAGTTTCAGTAGAAAAGCATATTGAATACCTTAGTAGACACATGATCCTTTTTCTTGTGGAATGTTTGCTTGTGCTGACGCTACTAAAATCAGTTTTAAAGTTGCAGGTTATTTCAAATATTATTTTTATCACGTTTTTTTAAAACTCAACTGTCAAATCCATCTAAAGACATTTTAGGCTGTGCAATATTTCCAATAAGAAGTGTGGTATTTCTTACAAATTAGTTTCTCTTCTTTAGCTAAAAATCAATAGAACTAAAGCTACAGTAACTTATTTGCCTTTTCCTCCCTTGAATAATGAGATACAAAATCTCTCTATATAAAAATAGCTTTGTAAATACATATATGTTAAGTGAATTAATCCTGCTCTTAAAATATGTTCAGACATGTTTAATGTCTGTTAAAGTTTCTACTGTATGCCAATCAATCAAGTATCACTTAGTTTCTTTTTTGGTCTAATTTAGACGGTTTGCCAGAATGACAAGGTAACTACCAACAGAAAGATCACGAGTAGCCTTCAAATCAAAATTAAATAATCTAGACTATGACATCTGGATCCAGAATTTTTCTTGGTGCACAACTATCTTTATACTTGTGTGTGAGAGTGTATCTGTATATATATATATACATACATACATACATACATACATTATGAACAATTTATGTATGTATGTATGTCTGAACACAACATTTTAACATCCAGCTTCTTCAGTTTACACATTTGAGTGATAAAAATCCTTCATGGATTTATCTATTACCATATATACTCGACTATAAGTCAACCTCAAATACAAGTCAAGGGCAAGTTTTGGGGCCAAAATTATGGATTTTGACATGATAATTGAGTGTAAAACTTGGAGGCTCCTTCAGTGTGTGTATATGAGGGGCAAGAGGGAAGCTTCAGTGTTTCAGCCTTCACTCCCAAGACAGAAAAGTGAGTGGTGGGAGAGGGACTGTTAAACAAACAGCAATCAGTCAATCACCAAGGAATCTTATCTGCTTGGCTCAGGACAGAAAGAAACTGCATGGGGAAATCTGAAAGAGCTGTTATCACATTACCATATTGATCTGTAAATAGGTTGACTTGGGATTTGGGGTCAATTTTTGGGCATAAATTTTTAGACTTATAGATGAACACATATGGTAAATGAGAAACTGGAATGTTATAAAGGATCATGCTGTTTGGGGAGTGCAGTTAGATTTTGTAGATATTTTCATATATTCATACCAACAGAGAATAATATCTGTAAGCTGTATTTCTTGTTGGTTGGAATGAAGACTCTTATAATTATGTGCATGACAAAAGTTCCGAGTGACCTACAATTGTTGTCTTCTTATTTGGTTAAGTCATTAGTTCTGTCAAAATATTTTCTTTCCCCGTTTTTACTTGTCTGTGGATCCTGTATTTCTAAGATGTGAAATTACTCCTCTGACATTTAATTTGAAAGCTGTTTACAAAGTTGGTATATGCTGCTTTGTGTGGGAATGTCACTGAATTGGTAGCTGAATAACAGATATATGAATATGTGAGTTTGTTCTTGACAGTTTTCATTATGGTGGTTGGAAAGAAAAGGTAGGCAGAATGTTGCTATACCATTTTAACTGCCATAGCTGTGATAGATAGAAATTTGCAAGCTTGACCAATTCTTTAATTAGTGTTCCAGTTAAAGCTCCAAGACAAAATGTACAATTAGCCATCTTGCATGTCTTAACTTGTAAATCTATACTACAGTTGATACAACTTGCAGAATTACACTGCTTTGGACTGCAGTTGAGAATCATTTTTTTTAAAACAGTACCTCACACATTAAAGCTGGAATTTCAAGAATGAACATGGGTAGGAGCCCTCGGTAGGGTGAGGAGGAAGGGTGGATACTTTAGTGAGTGCATGCCTTTAGACAGCTTGTTTGCTACCAGCAGTTTGAAATAGTGTGGTCCAGCAAAGGAGACAGAGTTTGCTTCACAGATAAATATGCAGTTTGCATCATTGTCAATTGTTTATTTCCAGTGTTTTAAATTACCTATTGTATGTACAAAGCATGTTCTCTGCTAGAGATCATTCAACCCAATATGATTTTTTTATAAATTCTTGCCTATGTGATTATTAATTGTAAATGTTTAGTTTTCTTTCAATAGCCAAAACTCTTACTTGTGTACAATGGCATGTATCATTGAGTAAAAAGCATACACAAGTTCTACACCAACAGCAAATGAGCCAGACATGTTCAGATGACATGTTTGCTATATATATAAGTGACTGTGGAATATTATTAGGCCTCTGTTTCTGTTTGATATTACAGGGAATAATATGCACTAATCACAGTTGATGTGCCAAGCATATATTTTATATTTGAGTACCTGTACCTGAATATAAAAAGCAAAGCATGAGAAGGTTGAACTAGAGTTTAATCTTATGAGTTATCTGCATTATTGACTTTCATAGCAGTGTATATTTTATTTTGAAATAAAAATTATGTATTTTCTGTTCAATTTATGTGCCTTAAAAACAAAGGCAATGGGGTTTAACAGTAATACTTCTTATCTTAAAGGGTTTATAGGTTTAGGTAAATAAATTTCAACGTCTACATTTCTAAAAGTGAAATATAACATTTGCCTTTTAGCCTTGAAGTTTTTAAAGCTTCTCCCTGGTGTGGAACTTTTTCCATTCAATGTATTCTACTGTCTACAAGGAATTAGCTTCTTTGTGCACTATCTGATAACAGTAGACTACAGTTCGTTTGCATTTCTTAGGCTGTAATGGTAAGCACTTGCTTCTAGGTTAACATGAATAAGATTGTATTGGCAGTTTCTAAGTATATGGCATTAGGGAAGAAAATAGGGAGGGAGAGCAACCCAGCTATTTACTAGGAAAACTTTTCCTTTTATAAAAGAAATCAATATTAGTGAATCTCTAAAAGATGGTAGTGTCATTAAATATGAGATACAATTTAAGTACTGGGATCTTGTTATGTGTTTAAACAGTGGGGACTGAATATCTTTACTGATGAAACTGCTTTGAAGCATATGGGTGCAGCTACTATCAGCAATACAATTTAAAGCTGAATTAGATTCTGGCATGCCTAAGATTCCTTGAGGACCTTTAAAATGTTACACTGATCTCTTAGGACTGCAGAGTTCTGGGCAACACAGTTGACCACATGTTCATGAAACTAACCAAGCACATGTTTGATTGTCATGCCAGATTTTTTTCCTATATATAAGAGTAGGAAATTTTGGAGCATTTCCATATGGAATGCCCAAATCTGGTTTTACAGATCTTATTATGAGATCATCAGGATCTGCTGGCATCACTGAACTACCTGAATTTTGCTCAACCCATTCAGTGAGAACTGAAGGGAGTTTGAAGGGGAAATTACTCTTATTAATCCGTTGCCTGGCACCATTCTTGCTTTGAAGCTTGATGGATCTCTGTAGTGTTCCTACCTCTCTCAAAAGCTACTAAAACAAATTGTGCAGTCTTCATAACTTTAACAAGATCCATTTAGAATTCAATGGTACAGCTGTGTATAGTCTGGAAAATCAGTATGAAAAGAGATCTTGTAGCATCTTTGAGACTAACTGAAAGAAAAAAGTTGGTAGCATTAGCTTTCGTAGACTTCAGCCTACTTCCTGAGATGCATGCAGGGTCTTATTAGATGTATAACCTTCCAACTTCTTCATTAAAAAATGCTCTTTTAAAATAAGTTTTGTTACTCTCTAGTTCATATAGTTCATAAAAGTTTGTAGACCTTCAAAGAGAGGTAAACAATGATTTCTTAGTTAATACAGTGAGTCCTTTTTACTCATTGAGTTTTGATTATAGGACCTCCCCCTTCATGGATACCAAAATCTGTGGATGCTTGAATCCCATTATTTGCAATGATGTAGTAAAATGGTGTCCTTACATAAAATGGCAAAATCAAGGTTTGCATTTTGGAATTTATATGTTTTAAAAATATTTTTGAGGTATGGATAGTTGAATCCATGAATAAAGAAACCCTGAATACAGAGGGCTGACTGTATTGGCTGTTTAAAACATATTTTAGAATACGTTTTATTTATTTAGATATATTTAGAATCATAGACTGCTTAGTTTAAAGGATTGCTTAAAAATTGTAATTTGCATATATTTTATCATGTCTTTGTACAACATTGTCATTACAGAGCTAATATATTTTGTGTACTTCATTTTTTGCACCACTGATCTTACTTACCACTGATACTGTGTAATGTTTTGATATCTCTAATTTGTGTTCAATGTATAGAAGTCTAAAGTATTCTGCATGTCTCAGGAAATATAATTTACAGAAAATGCACTTCAGAAATTGTAAAATCTTGCTAAAACTTTGAATTGTAATCTTACAACGTAGATGTACTTTCAATGTAAACTTGAACTAAGGACTGCAATCAATTCCAGGCTTTACTTAACAAATAAAATGGATGTGTTTCTATAATTGTGTGGTCTCACAATATTCAGCTAAAGTAACTGGAAAAAAAGGTGTTCCTTTCTATTTACTGGAACATTGTTCTTTTTAGGTGTTGTAAAGGTGAGTTCCATCTGCCTTCTGCTTCCTAACCCTTGATGACCAAGTGGAACTACTGTTATCACTAAATGTTAATTGAATGAAACCCATACCAATCCCTCACATTTGGAATACTGTTTATTTAGGGTCTCATCACTTTCCACTCATGCTCCAGGTTACTGAAATCTAATTACTCATTTTTCCATTCCATCAGTATCAAATTAGAACCTTTTCCTACTAGCTGGAAAGAAAATATTAGTTTTCCAAGAGGGTCTTTGTTGTTATTGTTAAAACGATCTGGAAAAATATGAATCGTTAATTTTAAATATTTCCCCTAGATGTACATACTCTGTTAGTTCATGGTTTGTATGTAAACAGAGAGCAACAGAGATTGATGTCCAGTCTGAAACCTGAGGCATTAAAATAATTTATTTATTCAAATTCACATTTTCTCTTGGTGGGACGTTGAACTATAAAATCTGTTCTGTGAGGTATTGAGCTCCTGATAGGCACATGTCCACATAGGCCAAAAGACTGTTTCCCCTGGCCTCACAATGTCCTACTTGGCTGAATCCCTGGGGCCAGGATTGGGCTGTATTCTGGCAGACCTGATCCTGGGATAAAAGGGCCTTTTGCTGTGAGGTTTCTGTGAAACTCAGCGGCAAAACAATCCAGATGTCACCATAGTTACCAAATTCCCTTCTGTAAAATACTGTCCTGGATAAATTCCTGTTAATTGTTTAAATTACCTCAGGTAGAAGTATTTCATTGAGTGTGGCAGACTATCCTTCAGGTTATAAAATTTTGGTGGAATGGACTACAAGTCAGGTTATAGAACCCTGAAATATAATGGCAGGGAATCCAATAACCTTGAGGAGAATTTATTTATTTATTTATTTATTTATTTATTTATTTGGAAAACTATCTACAAGGGTGCAAGCAACAGAAATGAATACCTATTTAATACGGGGGTAGGTGATGGGTTTTTAAAACCATTAGAAAATACTTTAAATTCAGTTGAGAAGGTTCAGTACCAGTCTTGAACATTTGTGTAATGATACATTATTTAAATGAAATAATTCACTGATAAAGCTGAAAGTTTGGCGCTGACTTCATTAACAGAAAAGCAGAGAGACTGGAAACCAGAGCAACGCAGTAGCTGGAGGTTGTCAGCTTGGTTTAATAAGGAAGAATGAGTTTAAATATGTACAACCTTTGTTTGCCACTGATGAAGGAGAAAAGTAGGTCTGCACATACCTGGGCACATTAAAATGACAGTGAATTATTGAACGAAAGTAAATAGCACTATATGTGGATCTAATAAGTGAAATTAAAAAGAAAACTTAGGCTGAATGTCAAGGAAAGCTTCCTAATGGGTAATGCTATTATTGTGAGCGATAATTTCCCAAGGGACAACCTTCATACCATGAAATCTTGCAGCTAAATGAGATCGAATGTTTGCAAAAGGTAAGAGAAGAAAGAAACCGGTCTGGCATGCTAAATAGAATAGCCTGCAATTTTTCGATGCAGTGACATTGAAAATAGTTGGCTGCATCCCTTAATTCCAACGTGGCTGATGGCAACTCGGCAATTTGTGTGCTGAACTGAATAAACAACATAAAAAAAACTATGTATGATCTACAGATATTTTAGCAGATATTGTGTTTCCCTTTTTTAAAAAAATATTGATTCAAGTTCTTATTCACCAAAAAGTAAGTGTACCGTTCTTCTACAACAACAAAATGAGAATGAAGGTATATTGCTAAACTTGGACTGGTGAGACCCAAGTGCAGAAGGGAGATGGGCTGAAATTGTCACAGTCATCTCTCAGCCTGATCTGTTTCATGGGAATACATCTATCTATCTATCTATCTATCTATCTGTAGTGTGTGTGTGTGTGTGTGTGTGTGTTTTGTTAACTGACTGTAAGTCGACCCCAGCTTATGACAACCCTATGGATGAGACATCTCCAAGACCCCTCATCAGTTGCTCTGTTTATGTCCTTGTAAGTTCAGGCCCTACTATCAAATGGAGTGAAGCAGCTGCCTAAGGCAGAGAACGCTGAAAAATGGGTAGCAGACCAATCTTCAGGTGCTGTGGAAGATGCTGTCTTATAACCAGTGTTGAAATAAAATTTGACAATTTGCCTGGTCACTTTTTTTTACATGGAATACTTCATGTCCTTCATGTCAGGCACCACAACATCTTGGAGAGGGCTTGACATTTAGCAATGTGGCAGAATTAATCATTTAAGGTTTCATTTTATATTATGCCATTTTTGAGAGCTTTCTCGTGGCTCATGTCCACAGCCTATTGCGTGTGTGTGTGTGTGTGTGTGTTATGGAAATGTACACTGCATGGCTGACTGGGATATGGCCTTCAAAGCCATACATACAGACTCCAGCCATTGCTATGGAAACACAGCATGGCATCTCAGATCTCTGGCTTCCTGACACAGCAGTGGGATGATTCAGAAAATAAAATTAACAAGCAAACAAATCAAGGCTCCATTGCTCCAGGGGAAATATAGAGCAAAAATTAAAATGTTGCCCTGTTGTGAGTATTAATAGCACTCAGCTGGGAGAGTGTGAATGGAAGATTTGGTTCTAAAGCAGGAAGTGTTATTCTCCTATATTAGAAGTTTGTTTGGGTCAGACTTACAGATGCATGTATGTATTTCCCTGCTTCAGTGATATCACTGAAAATAAACACCTTAGCTATTTGGATAACGCTTAGGATGAATAAAACTTCTGGTCTCACAGTCAGATATTTTATTATAAGCTAAAAGAACGGTACAAAATCCAGTGGGATAATATTTTTAGCAAGTCTGAGAAATCAGTTTCATTTTCAGGCTATTTGATAGTAGTGAAAATAATATGATGCATTCTACTTACTGTGTTCCCAATTGTGCATCTTTGACAATATTCTTCTATAAAATGCATGCCTCATAGGATTTTCATACAAAGGCTGTATTGAAGTCCTCTCCTCCCCACCTTCTGGAAATTGCTGCCATTATCGTATCACAGCCAGATTTATTATGACCAGAAATTTGGGTAATTTGGAAGCGACACAATAGTATTCTGGCCTTATATAGACTTAGTATGGAGCATCCTTCCTCCAGGGGCTCTTTTCCTGGTTGCATTATTATACACAGGACACGGTGTTAAAACAGCAGCCATTCACAGAGCAGTAGGCAGAGTGAGACACAAACCCAAACTGTAAAAATACTGAATTAAAACTCCAGCCATTATATAATTTAGATTCTGGGCTGAGAAGAGAGATCAAGGGCACTTTGAAGAAACCATGTTTAAGTGTATCTTCTTTTTTTCCCCTATTGCAGCCTCTTGCTCTATGGATTCAGTTGAGACATATCAGTTGCACTTAGGTGAGTCATGACAGGCCAGTGCCATTTATTTCAGTGGGTCTGCTCTAGGCATGACTAAAACTCATTCAGACCCTAAGCTACCAAAAATCCAGCAAGGGAAGGGAATGAAAAATGTCCCCTACTCTGGTTGTACTACAGCTTTATTCTGGAAAACAAACAGAAATAAGGAATCATGTAGCTATTCCATACCAAGGGAAGAAGGAGAAGCCAAAAAATTGCTTCATGCAGATGTCTTGACAATTAAAGCGTATACTCTCAGATATGTGATCTACAGGAGTGTAAACAGGAGACCCAGAACACTAAGGTATTTTCACAGAGTAGACAATAGGATGACATGTATTAACTTGTCAAACAAAATTACTTGATTAAATTAATTCTCATGCAGTGATAGCACCAGCTCTGTTGGCTTCATGATATCAAGAGTCTTACAATAATATTTGTTTAAAGCAGATACAGGTAAACATAAAGATGTGGATTCAGATATGTAACATTAAGTCCACTCTGTGCCCACAGCACTAACATCAAGCTACCTATTAGGTAAAAGAAGGTTATGTTCTTATGTAATTTTGATTATTTCTTAAACTGAAACTATGAGCCGGAACAGACAACCCTTTAAGGCCAGTGTTTGAGTGGCTTGGGAGCACACCATTAATACGCCGCACACTCCCACACCCCATTCAGTCCTGATCCCTTTCCGTGCCCAGACCGGGCAAAAATGGCTGTGCGATAAACCCCTTTGAAAACATTCATGTATGAACATGCAGTAAAGGGAAAGTGAGGAGAACAATGCAGAAAACAATAATTCCCACGCAAATGTACCCAAAACATAGAAAGGAGGACACTAATGCCATTTTTAAAAAATGTTATAAATTAGTACATGGAAGTGTGAACCCTTCAAAAAAAATATTGTGCACTAGATTACACTTTTTAATTTTTTAAACAAAATGATTTGATTCTGCAATATTAAACTAAAATTATACCAATCAGGTGCAAGCAACCTGTGTAGTTATCCAGACGTGACACCCTCCCCCTCTTCCTTTATTACACATTCTAACTACATTCTGAGTGTGATACCTAATTTGTATAATCAATGTGTTGTTAGATCTCAGAATTATACTGTGAGCTTTCTAAGTGCCCATCTCCCTCCTGCACTTGGAATGTTAAGGAGTTCTTGGCCTCCTAAGATCTTGAGCTCTGCTGGAACCAAAATTATAAAATAGAAATGAAAGAAAAGAAGCCATGCTGAAAGAGAATCAAAGTAAAGCAAAGATTTGCAATTCACTTAAGAGAGAAATTCCCTATTCCCTCTTCCCTCCTTAAAGAACATGTCTTCTGCCATCACACCAGGATCAAACGTCAAGAATAGCTGGGAATCATAGCGCAAAAGGGAAATAATCTTTTTTGCACTATGGAAGCTAAATGTCTTCTGTGTCTGCTGCATAAGTGGTCCCTGGACCAGGACTGATCTGTGCATCAAGGTCTGCTGGTACACACAGTGAATTTCCAGGAAAGCAAGAAACAATTGTAATAAATGAGCACAAATATGGTACCAGTCCCTGAGACATTAGTTATACAATCATAGAATGTTAGAATCATAGAGTTCGAAGAGACCACAAGGGCCATCCAGTCCAACCCCCTGCCATGCAGGAATTCACAATGAAAGCATCTCCAACAGATGGCCATCCAGCCTCTGTTTAAAAATCTCTAAGGAAGAACCCCACCAACACTCCGAGGGAGTGTGTTCCGCTGTCTAACAGCTCTTACTGTCAGGAAGTTCCTCCTAACATTTAGTGGAATCTCTTTTCCTGTAGCTTGCATCCATTGTTCTGGGTCCTGTTCTCTGGAGCAGCAGAAAACAAGCTCATTTCCCCCCTCAATATGACATCCCTTCAAATATTTAAATAAGGCTATCGTATCAACTCTTGACCATCTTTTCTCAAGGCTAAACATCCCCAGCTCCCTAAGTCATTCCTCATAGGGCATGGTTTCCAGATCCTTCACCATTTTAGTCATCTTCCTTTGGACACGCTCCAGCTTGTCAATATCCTTTTTGAATTGTGGTGCCCAGAACTGGACACAGTATTCCAGGTGAGGCCTGACCAAAGTAGAATAGAGTGCCAATATTATTTCCCTTGATCTATTCTAGACACTATACTTTTATTGATGCAGCCTAGAATCATATTGGCCTTTTTAGCTGCAGCATCATACTGTTGACTCATGTTCAATTTGTGGTCTACTAAGACTCCTAGATCCCTTTCACACATTGCCAGGTGTCCCCCATCCTATATCTATGCATTTCATTTTTTGCCCTAAATGTAATACTTTACATTTCTCTGTATGGAAATTAATTTTGTTATTTTTGGCCCAGTTTTCTAATCTATTAAGGTCATTTTGAATTTTGTTCCTGTCCTCTGGGGTATTAGCTATTCCTCCCAATTTGGTGTCATCTGCAAATCTGATAAGCATGCATTCATCTAAATCATTGATAAAGATGTTGAATAGCACTAGGCCCAGGGCAGAACCCCGTGGCACCCCACTGGTCACTTCTCTCCAGGATGAAGAGGAGCCATTGCTGAGCACTAGTCACCTAGTCAACCAATTAGAAATCCACATGACAGTTGCATTTTCTAGCCCACATTTCACTAGCTTGTTTTCAAGAACTCTTTTTTGAAGATGGGAACAACATTTGCCCTCCTCCAGTCTGCTGGGACTTCTCCTGTTATCCAGGCATTCTGAAAGATTATTGCCAATGGCTCTGAGATTATGTTTGCAAGTTCTTTTAATACCCTTGGGTGTAGTTCATCAGGTCCTGGAGACTTATATTCATTTAGATTAACCAGGTATTCCTGTACTACCTCTTTACCTCTTTACCTATTCTGTGCTGCAGAATAATGATTAAAGTGATTAAATGATTAAAGTGTCTGCATCCCAGAAAAGCACACAAATGAGCAATTGAGTATCATACGCAGACCACAACTAAGTGTTAAAAGCACATTACTAATGTGAGAAAGTGGGTATAAAGTGCATTTGGTACACAAATCCCATGGAGGATTTGGAAAAAAACTTTTTTGTGCATGCTCACAGAAGCTGTAGTTGCATTACCAGAAGTCACCCAGAGAAATAAAGAATTTTATTAAAACAATTTCCTTTATAAAAATATACTATCCTGCCCTTGCTTTCCAAAAAGTGGTATCTATTTCCTGTCAGGGAAGGAAGGGGGGAGCTGCTTGATGGTTCTCTCTCTGGAGGGGAAGATGACTCTGTGCTTCTGTCTGGAGAGGCGCTTATTGGGAAGACTTTGCCCTGACTTTCTTACTAACTTGGGATCATTATGTTAGGAGCAAAGAGGCTGAAGCAGAAGGCAGCAAAATCCTCTTTCCCTCTCCCTCCTTCTACCCCCCCTCCCCCAAGTCCCTGGTGCACACAGGAGCTTTACCAAAAGCAGGGACCTTGGAGGCAGCTTTGCATTGGGGGGGGGGGGGTGGAGATGGCAAAACATGAGGTGAAAGAGAGGCACCAGAAAGAGCAGCCAACCCATTCCTCCTGATGGCTACCCAGCCAGCCACTGACCCAGCCAGCCGGTCAGCCCTCCCTCCTGTCAACTGTGCCCTGCTCTCCAGCCCAGGATGCACGGCACAAAAGGATGGAGAAAAGCAAGACTTCTCCCTCTCCCTCTCCCTCTCCCTCCCTCCCTCCCTCCCTCTCTCTCTCTCTGCATGTGCCTGCTGTCCCTTTAAGAGCAGAAAAGGCATCCCTCTCCCTCTTGGTACAAGAAAGCAGCAAAGAAATCTGGCAACAGGGAGAATCCTGCAAATGGTTTTCACACTACAGCAACTGAGCAAAGAAAGCGATTTCGTGAATGAAATGGAAATGAAAACCAAAAAATTCATGCCATTTTCTGTTTGGATTCTAAGTGGTTTGCATGTGACAGAGTCTGAAAACCAATTGCGAAATTATGCCTAATACCCTGATAATTCCAGCTTCTGTCTAGTTTAAACTTCCAGTTTTCCCTGTGTGATAAACTCCTTAGTCAACATAGAGTTGAAGGACAATGAGATTTGTTGTTGTTGTTGTTGTTGTTATCCCACTTTCTGCCAAAGACTGGGACCCCAAGCAGCTTACAGTCTAAAAAACACAATACAAATAAAAACAAGTTGTCTGCTGAGCTACAGTTTGTCCACCCCAGGTTCAAAACCTTGGAAAAAAGCTCATGGAAGTTGCTGTGATCAATTTAGCACAACATGCTGCCTGCATTGCTTTGTATTTCTTTAACGTATTGGTTTTTCACCTCACCAGGGCTCCCAAAATAATGTAGAATAAAGTGGACTTTTAAAAAATGCTTATCTGAAATAGATTTATAAAAGTATACTATACTGTATACAATTGCTTCGAACTACATTGCTTTTGAGGGCAATGCAACTTGCTTTTGTTATTGGATCAAGTTTTATCTAAAAGACAGCTATTAAATAATAAACACATTTGGTGGACCACAAGCGTTCCTGCTTTTTTCAGTAAAAATGATTGTCTGAAATTGCAGGTTTCTAAGGGCTGAAAATGTTTTTCTGCTAATCACCATGTCCAAATCACATGTTCCAACCTAGATGATTACACTTGTGTCTTCCGCTGGCCCTGAACTTGTTCTCTGGAGGTCATTCCCATATAAAATAGTAATTACTTCACCACCATGCACAAATTTCTCCTTTCTATTGATCATCCTGTCAGCAGTAAGCACTGAAGAGAAAGCTGCTGAATCTGGATTAATGTAACATTTCTGAACATCTGGCGATATGCTGTCCAATTTTCTCATCTCAGAGGATTACATTTGCCATTGCAGGATTCCTTCTACGAAATACGTATATTACTAGCCATTATCACAAAGCTACTGGGTTTGCTTTGGTTCTGTAAGTTTCAAGGTCTCTGCAGCTTCATCAGACAGTATTCTCTGGAAAAAAAATCTTGCCATAACAGCATGAAATGAGTTGGGCTTCTGTCCAGAGGCAATGTCCCTGATAGAGAATTGTGGATGCACTCTACTGGGAACAAGCAGCTTTTGGAAAGCATGATGTTGTTGTGTGTCTTCGAGTCATTCTGACTTGTGGCAACTTTAATGGTCATTATGGGGTTTCTTGGCAAGATTTGTTCAGAAGAGGTTTGCTATTGCCTTCCAATGAGATTGAGAGAGAGAAAGTGACACCCAAGGTCACCCAATGGGTTTTATGGCCAAACTGGGAATAGAACTCAGGTCTCCAGAGTCATTGCCCAAGGTGAGCATGTACATTTTATGGTTAGTCAGAGGGCAACACTCAAATTATAGAGAATCTGCTTTGCATTCAAACTATCTTGAGTTCAGTCTTGGATAGCTCCAAATAGGACTGGAAAAATAGCTATCTGTATATGAAAACCTGGAAAGCCACAGTCATAGATCTGATCTGCAAGGCGGGAATAAAGTAGTTCACTTTAACTGTCATGGCTCAATGCTATGGATTTCTAGGATTTCTAGTTTTGTGAGATATTTAGTCAGTCAGTTATCTGTCAGAGACCTCTAGTGTCACAACCAATCACAATCCCAAGGTTCCATAAGATGGAGTCATGGCAGTTAAAGCAGTGTCAAGCTGCATTAATTCTGCAGTGCACATCAGACCAGTATCAAGATTTCTATACTAGGTTGATCACTACAGGGCAGGTTAATTTCTCTTTTTTAAAAAAAACTGCATATGATGTACAACTAATCTTTCCAGGGAAGTGAATAATACTAAGACTTGTATCTGTCCCCAAAATATTCATGTGGCTTCATATCTATTTCAAAGTAAATAGGTTTCAAATCTGTATATTAACATCTCCAGTCCAAACATTCATCCTTTCAGTGGAACGTGGTTCCCTGTCATGACTCACCATCTAGATTAGAACATTCAAAAAGAGAAGAGGAGGAGGCAGAATGGCAGAAATCTGCAGCTCCTGAAAACCATGCTCTGAGTTTGAGCAACATGGAGGCCGAGGCAGAGGGTGGCTCTGTTCCCCAGCAGAAGGTTGCAGATGCTGAAGATGAGTGATGACAGGACAAAGAAAGATTGTGCTGCTCCCAGGGGCATCAGTGGAGGGTGGGGGCATGCATGGGAATGTGGATGACACCAGGTGACACCTCAGAGGAGAGTGTTCTCCTCAACCCTGACGTTACCATTCAATTATATATCTTTACCCCTCAGGATCTTACCTGGTTCACAGTTTCCTCTTTCAAGTTTTAGACTTCTTCTGATTTCTTGACTGGAGTCCCCATTTTGATTAATGACTGAGCCAAGGTATAGGAAATCTTCAATTGTCTCAATCTCTTCATTGTCTACTTTACAGTTATGTACATCATCTGTGGCCATTATTAATGTTTTCTTAATGTTCAACCGTAAATCTGCCTTTGTACTTTCTCCCTTAATTTTCTTCAGTAGTTGTTCCAAGTCTTTGCTGTTTTCTGCTAGCAGCATGGTGTTATCTGCATACCCTAAACTGTTAATGTTCCTTCCTCCAGTTCTTGCACCTCCTTCCTCAGACTTTATTCCAGCTTTGCATGTGATATGGTCAGCATACCATTTAAACAGGATGGTATATACAGAAGTCTATGTGAGTTCAAGAACCAGGAAATATCATCATTCAAAATGATGGGAAATGTCTTGCTCACAAGAGGCTTGTGGGGAGAACAGATGTTCTGATGTAGAGTGCTATGTTACTCCAACAAAAACGTGTGTGAGCTCTTCCTTTTACAGCCCTTCTATACACTTCAGTGGAGAAGTAATGTCCTGTGGACAAGGAACCATTTCTGCTGATTTGCTGTGTCCACTAAAATGAATTGGTCTATCCCTGCAAATGATTATTCAAAGCTGTCTCCTATTAAACCAGACCACTGGTATATCAGTCCTGTGCATTTTGACTGGCAATAGAGATACTGTATATAGACTAGTACTTCCTGTCACTAGCAGTTAGCACCCATCCCCTGGCCCCAACATTCATATTTAATTCTTATTCCTATCATAACATTTCTGTTGTCGGTGTGCATGTTCAATAAAGAAAAGCTAAACTCTGAACTCCAAAGGAGTTAGATCTTACATTAGATTTAATTGGATTCCTTTAAACATTTTCATAGATCTTGCCCAGCAGCATTATCAAGTTATCATGGTGCTGGAAGAAAGGTCCTTGGGAAATCGTATCCTTTGGATAGGCTGCAGGATGACATCGTAAAATAGTCTTGCTCATGTGACATCCACACAGCATCTGTTGTTCATGTTTTCTTTATTACAGCATGACAGATCGCAGATGTTGGGCCTGCCGGCACTAATCAGTGTTCCGATCACATAAATTCTGCATTTTCCACCTGGACATGAACATTCAAAAGGGTTCCCATAATTTTTAAACGTCTTTCCTTTTCTTTTTTCTTTTCTTCATCCTAAATGCTCCTTATTCAAATACCACTGACAGTCAAGGTGGATCATTCTGGGCTGTTGAACTGACTGTATATGATAAAGTGCACTATCACTGACAATCTGTGATGAGACAGTGATTAATATGGGATAGGAAGAAAACAGGTTTTAAAGATGGGTAGATTAAAAATCTCTCCAATAGTCCATGATAGACTGTACTTTCCTATCTTAAGGACTTTTAGAGCAGCATAGAAAGTCTGAAAAGCAGGTAGTGAAAGTCACAAAGGAGTCCAGAATGATCAGCTCTGCGTCAAAAACACCAACTCAAAATCCTACCAATTGAAAAATGACATTTACTGCAGCCTGGATTAGAAAGGCTATTCCAGAAGGATTTGCTAAGCCAAGCAAGATGTTACTGTATACATATTCCCCTTGCTCTGGTGATATTTTATTACTTTGATATACTGTGGGTGAGAAAAAGACTAAAATATTCAGTGCTAGGATCTGAATACATTTTTAAAAACACACTTAGGATCTTCACTGCACTTCATGAGGGAAAATGCAAGTTCATACTGGACAGAGTAACCTATGGCTCTCCCAGTTATTGGACTGTAACTCCCATCATCTCTCACCATTGGTTATGCTAACCAGGACTGCTTAGACATGGAGTTCCACACTATCTGCCCTTGTGGAGTCCACTCTGAAATAAGACATCTATTGCTCTCTCACTTGCTCAACCCTCCAGTGTCCCCCAGAGCACATCCCCACATTGGAGTAGGAATCATGCAGTCCTCCAGTGATTCCTGAAAATTCAGGAGAAAGTAACTTCTATTTGTGGGAGATTCCCATGTGTAAGGTGTTTCCACCAAAACCTTCTCTCCCTCACCCCACAACCTAACCCATTCAGCAGAATTCCCCTAACCACTCTGTATAACTTTTAAGAAGGCTGGAGAGGTGAGGCTATCTGCTTTTTTCACTCTAGTTGATCACTGACACCTGGATCATTACAGTTGGCCCTCCACATGTGCAACTTTGATTTTTGTATATTTGATTATTTGTACTTTTAATTAATATGTTCTCCCTAGGAGTCTCTAGGTCCTCCAGTGCAACTCTGCCAGAAGTTGATCACAGAGTTGTGCTGGAGAACCTAGAAGTTCGTAGAGGAGACACTTCTCTAGGCAGTTTAGGTCCTCCAGCATGATTCTGTGATCAGCGTCTGGCAGATGCTGACTATAGAGTTGCCCTGGAAGACCTGGAGATTCCTAGAGAGGTGTTCTCTTAGGTAAAATGATGAGTGTTTTTTTTTTATTTGTGTTTTTTCTACATTCACAGGGGGCCTTCACCCCTAACCCCAGCAAATGTGAAGGGACCATTGTACTCATGATTCATTTGTGATCTGTCCAAGCCAAAGACTTACTTGTGAGTACAGCTGTAAGATTGCTCATCCTCTGCATGTCCACTTAGAAGAAACATGTCACCGCTAAGTTCAGTGGGACTTATTGATAAGTGAATAGATATAGGATTCTAGCCTCAGTGGACTTGGATGTTTGAGACTAGAATCTTGGACATGCTATCTTTGGAGTGATCTCCTCTGTATGCAATAAGATGTATTTCCAAAGCACTTACTTGCTCAGGGGTGCTCTTCACCACACAGTAAATATTCACGAGAACCTCTCCTGTATCAGATGCACACATACACTAAGGTGGCCTATTGAAATCAGCCAAATCTCATACATGTGTAAACAGACTATTTAGCATATCCGATTCAACATGATGTAGTTATTTAGTAAGTACATTTTAAAATATTCAAATCTTGTAAGCACTTTTATGTTTTGCCCAAGCTCTTATGTAGTCAGAGATTTTTTTAAAAAAAATTACTGGGGAGGTAGGGGAAGATGTTCTTGGCCTGGGCATCTCCTTTGTTTTCTCCCATACATGCTGAAATCTTGTCTGTTTTAGAGAGCTCTTTCAGCTCCACAAAACATCAGGGATTTTCTCTGCTCTTTTTGCCTCTGCTCAGAGCCAGAGGCTGTTTCCAATGAGTTTTTAAAGCTGTCTGGAGTACCAAGGCTGCTGTCTCAGGTACTGATTCCCAATGAATCTTAGCTCTAAATATAGCACAACAAGGGAACAGCTCTATATTAAACACTGCTCAGGAGCCTGGCTTGCTCTGTACTAGGAGAAATGTGGAGGACAGCTATGTCAGACCTGTGTACATTTCAAATATACCAAGGCAGAATGCTCTGAGGAGTCCTGCAGAAAACCTTGCCTTGGGCCTCCGAGTTGTGTTACTCTGTCAGCACAAATCACTACCAGGAGCAGAAAGCTGCAATGTGATTCTATTGCTAATGACACTGTTCCACATTTGTTTAAATATGACGCTGTATTCTGCTGTTGCATTTCTGAGAACAGTGTCGCCTTCAGGTGCATTTGCTTCAGAAATGTTGCTTTGCATATCCTCTTCCAGAAGAGAGCACAAATATTTTACTTATGAAGAAAATTCGCAATATGTATCTGTGGGATGGAACAAGAGATGACAGATGTCAATTATCTTTCTTATTCTCCCCCTCCCCACTAAGCTCAAACTCTATATTTTTGGGGTTATATTTAGATCTCTGTAATTTGTAATTCTATTTTTCTGTCTCTCTGTATAATTCTAGTTCTAGTTGCCTCAGGGAAAGCCACCAATGAACACCCGAAGCGGCTTCTGAGAAACTTATTGTCTTGAAACCCCACTGAAATATGGGACTTGGTTTTAGTTTTAACTGTTAATTTCAGTAGGTCTTAAGCATGAATCGCTTTATCTAGAGATGATATGTGAGTGTGAGTGAGTACTAGAAAAACTGTTCACTCAACCATGAATAGCACTGGGTAGCCCTGGGCAAGTCACTATCCCTTAGCCTAATGTACTTTGCAGGGTTATTTTGAGAATAAGATGACAAAAATGTATGCTGTTTTTAGTTCCAAAAGATGGTGTGTGAGAGAGAGAGAGAGAGTAGGGGAAAGAGAGATTGCCTCCCAGAGAGTTATGGTCTGGTTGTGCAGGGCCATATTTTTGACCCAAGAGTGTGAAAAGAAAAAGGGAGACAATCTGGACAGAGATTGTAATGGCATACAAACAACGGGACATGAAGGTTACTTTGAGTCTCAGCTTTGGGGAAGAATAAACCAGTTTATATTTGGTTTGCTGTGGGGTACTAATAAACCAATATAAAACAATACAGTTGCTACCACCAATACAAACACTATTGCATGTATTGCATGAAATGTCAGAGCTCCCTCCTGGACATACAAGTACATGAAGAGTAAGGTTGCAAAGCTGGCTTATTATAGCTTTAATAAATCTCTCCTTGCCTTCTTTTCTGCCACCTTCAGTCCTAGAAAGCCTACTGTTCCACAGTTCTGATAGTGGTAGAAAGGTTATTAAAACCATAAAATGGAAGTGGAGAGGGATATGTGGATTTTTTTTTATTAGTCACTTGATAAAAGGGATGAAACATACAGTTTACTAACTAGTTTATTCCTAGGAGATTTCAGCTAATGGCTATTAAATTGCAGTGTATCTCATAACAAGCAGCACCTACAGTGCCCAGTTGTTGGCAGCCCATAGTGACTATAGCTCTGGCTCATATTTCTCAGAAAAAAAAGTACTCCACTAGGTGCAACATAGGAACAATACGTTATTTGTTTGCTTGTCTGGAAATTGCATACATTTCTCAAGGGAATTTTTTCCAGTTTTATGCTACACCATTCAATGAAATTAAGTGAAAAACAATCTCCTAAAGCCTTTATTACTCTGAATTATCTCTTGAGAAAGTTTGTCAAAGCTTTGCTAGCTGTCCTAAATACTCTAAGGTCAGCAGATCCTATTTCCTTTTGGAAACTAAGGTCCAAAACACACCGCAGAAATAATCCAGTTTGAGATTGCTTTCACTGCCCTGGATCAGTGCTAGGGAATTCTGGGAATTGCAGCTTATTGTGGCACCAGAGCTTTCTGACAGAGAAGGTGAAATGTCTCACAAAACTACAGTTCCCAGAATTCTTTAGCATTGAGCCAGGGCAGTTAAAGTGGTCTTAAACTGGATTATTTCTGCAGTGTGTTTTGAATGTAGTTTCCTCTTGAAAAACAAGCAGTTTTCAACCCTGGTTATTACTTGGATGGAAAACCCCCAATGAATGCCAGATAATGTGGGCTATATTTCAAAGAAAGGAACTGGCAAAACCACCTCTGAGTATTTCTTGCTTAAGGAAACCTATGAAATTCATGGGGTCACCATAAGTCAATAGGCAAACACATGCTGCATAGGAATTAATGTCAGTGCATGAGCCGTGAGGGCAGGACTGGTGCTGTCTTTCCTATTCTGTTCAACACAGAAAGAAAAGAGAAAAAAATCCAGTAACGCTGGATACCAACTTCTGTAATGCCCCTTCTCCTGTTTTCAGCACTAGCTTTAGTGATGAAAATAAAGCTTTCCCTGATATTGAGATAAATGGTGGGGAATGAGCTTTAATAAAGTAGAATAGCTCTACTAATTTCTCTTCCAAAATGTGATCAGAATTCCCCACCCTTCCACCAAAGGATTGCTAGTACATTCCTAATTCCTACTCCACAATGGAGAAATTGTTCAGGCAAGGTCTATGTCATATAGATGAATAACAGTTTACAATCAATAAATTTGCTTATCAAGATCCAGGGCCCTTGAAGTCAGAAGCTTTTTAGGGGAGAATTGCTCTGTTGCGTGCCTGGTTGTGAAGACATATGGATTAATATATGAAGTGTGCTAGGAAACCATTGTCTCCGTTTGTACCTCTGCCTTCCACCTACAACCTCATCCATAACAGAGATGGTGATACTGATACAAGACCCTGCAATGTGGATGGTAATGCGGGGAAGCTGCATACAATCTACATCCCCATGTGCACATTTCTTGCTTAGTCTAGTGTTCCACCAGTAGCGGTAGTAAAAATCAATTCCAAATGAGTAAAATGAGATTTTTAATTAATTATTTAATGTTCTGTGGCCACACACAAACAGTGTGAGCTACTCTTAATAAATTTCTGTTAGCTATTTTATTTCTGAAAATGTTCTGTAGTTCTTAGGCAGCGAGGTGATCAGTTTCTTAAATCCACTCTTTCTATATTAAAAAAGCCAACTTTCAACACAATCAGCTCTTTTTTTAAAAGTGCCCTTGATTAGGTGACAGAGAGGTAATTAGGCGGTAATTGCACTCAGGAAAGCAATAGAGATCAAAAGTGCTAATCATCTGGCTGACAGCAGCAGGTGATTAATGGCACTTCTGTGTTACCTCCAATTTCAATGTAAAATGCCCATTCAGACTGCAGTGGAACAAAAAGGCTTATTTTTCCACTTTAGCCATCTCTTTCCACTTCAGAGGTTCATGATGGCTTATCCAACACAGTGAATTCTTTTCTGATGTGTGGTGTTGGGAAAGCAACTTTCTTTCTCTGTGTGTGTGTCTTCAAAGCACCAAGTGACCCTATGCATTTCATACGGTTTTCTTAGGCAAAGAATCTTCAGAGGTGGCTTTGCTGAATCCTTCCTCTGAAATATAGTAACACCTAGTATTTGGAGGGCTAAAGTGGTTTGAGCATTGGACTACAAGTCTAGAGACCAGAGTTCCAATTTCCACTCAAGCATAAAGCCCCACTGACTGGTCTCAGCTGAGTCACACTCTCTCAGCCTCAGAGGAGGGCTATGGCAAAACTACTCTGAGGAAACTTATCAGGAAAACCCTACATATTGCCAAGAAGACCCCTTAGACTCTGCATAAGTCAAAAATGACTTGGAGGCACACAACAACAACACAAGCCTGGTATTCATTGGTGATCTGTCCAAATACTAACTAGACCTGACTCTACTTACCTTTCAAGATCTGACAGGATCTGGTGCTTCTAGGATATTTGGGTAACCTCATACATTTCTTTTTTTTTTTTCATCTAAACTTATCATCCCATGCATATTTATTTGAGAGAAGGTCCTAATGAAATCAATGAAACTTAACTCCTTGTAGATGTGTGTAGTATGGACTTGCATATTAAATCACCCTGATGAACAAAACCACAGATGGTACATTGCTGTCTGTTTCTGTAGCGCGATCTCATCCATCATGGTGAAACCCTGAGATGTGCAAATATTTCTGAACAGATTGAACAAGGTAGTAGTGCCACTCTATTTTGCTTTGTTGAGATCTTTTTTGTACCAGATTTTTTGTGGGTGGGAATGTATATTGATCATTTCCAATCTGTTGACCACTGTTCTGTTTTCCATATTTGTTGTCATATATTGGTTAACACTAGAGCTGATTCTTTCATAGTTCATAGCAGCCATTTTAAGATGGGTGTATTGAAATATATTAAAATATCTGACCAAGATGGTCAGACATACTATGAATCAGAATAAAGCTGCCACTTCAGACAGAAGATGCTGAGACACCAAGGGGAGGGGAGGAGACTTGAGGACAGAGCTGATCAGTTCACCAAGAATATGGAGATTCTTGTCTCAAGCACATGATGTTTACCTTGTTTTCCACAAATCAACAATGTCAGAAGTATGACTTATATGTTCATATAGTTATTGTTGTGTTCCTTCAAGAGTTTATATAGGCATGGCTACCAAACTCACATTTCCCTGTGGAAGTGCTTTTCTTTAACATAATTTGTGTGTTGTTTGCCCAATACTGCAAGGCCACACATCTTCCACTTCAGATTTTAAAAATTATTTCCAGTAATCTGTTGCTGCTTATTGAATAAAGAGTTCCATAGTATATGGCAATGGATGCCTCATAGACATCTGATTTTTATTTTTATTTTTTTATATGAAAATAGTTGACAAAATCAGTGGTGCTGTGTGGCAGTAAACAATATTCCTTCAAGGCATTTCCCTTCTTGAATCTTGATGACAATATTTATCATGATGTGTCATAGTTTGGAATTCCCATAGCTTTATTAATGTTCTGTAACTAATAAGATACTGAGCCTTTCAATTCGTTCTAAAAGATAGAAGGAGGGGGCTTATAAAAGCTTTGCTCCATCCATGAAACATTCATTATACCATGCCAAGTAGCTATTTGTCTTAATTGTAAACAACCTGTTTGTGAATTAACGTTGACAAACTCATTTGTTATTATTTTTTCATATTTGAAGGTGCTGTCTCTTTAGATACTAGTGACTGCTCTAAATTGACTTTCCTAAAGGCAGTGCCCTCCAAATGTGTTGGGCTCAAATTCCCATCATCCCCTTGACAAACATGGCCATGTTTGGGGAAGATTCATAGTACAACACATCTTGTAAGTCTTTGGGTCAGGGAAGGCTACTGGAGAACATAGAATTTCATCTGGATTGTTAAGTGAACAAGAATACTCAGACTCAGGTCTGTTTTTTTTGTTTGTTTGTTTGTTTTTTTCCTTGTAGGTACCGGTTTTATTCCTGTGCAGTCAGGACCCTACTGTTTTCTCTGTTTTGCCCTCTCCTTCATGTCTTACCTTGGCTACAGGGCTCTGGCTGCTTGGTCTTATTCTTTCATTTCTTGGAAAGTCTTCTCCTACTCCCATGTACTTAGGAATGTCCATATCATTGACCCTGTCTGGTAGTCTGCCCCTCCCCCCCCAATTCTTTTTGTACATTTTATCACATGAAGCTTAAAAAGTGGAATGAAAACAAGATAATAGCATCTTTGTCTGTACCTGATCACATAGTGCTGTGTCTGTCCACTGGCTGGTTTGTAGTCCATCCTTTGCTAAAGCACTCCTCATTGATGGGCAAAACCTGTCAATGCCTCCCAATAATGCTGCTTTTGCACTGTTGATTCAAGTGTGATAAGTTCCTCCTGAAGCAGTTCCAATATGCAGGCAGTTGCATGGTGTGAGTGGGCATGATTCTGATCTGCTCCCTCTCTTCCCCTTCCCCTTGCTATTCCTAAGCAGGCTGTCTTTCTTTTCTTTTTTCCAACTTATTTTCTTTGTTTTATTTTTATTTTTTACTTTAGGGATTCCTATGATAGTACAATTGTGCTAAAAATAAATTCAGACCCAAAGACATGCTGGGAAGGCCATAGGGCAGGGACAGGAGGACTATGGAGGCCAGTGTCAAAGACAGAGGGTAGGACAGAAGCAACACCATGGTGATTTGGAAGAACTGTGCAATAATGACTGTCCCCAACCTGGTATGTTTGTGTTTCCTAGACTAAGAGTGTGATTATGGTACCTTATAAGCTTTGATGTGATGGAGTCCTGTATTTTCTAATCAGAATTTTTCTGTGTCGTGGACATCGTATCTCATCAAAAATCAGACATCTTATTATTCTTTCCCTCTTGCTCTGCATATTTCTCTCTCTTCCTCTATTTCTTCCACCTTCTTTTGACCCACTCCCACCCTCCTTTCTTTCTCTAATGTTACCTTCCCATGTGGACATGCTGTCCCATGAAGTACTGCACCATGGGCTTCCTTTTTCAAATAATCCCTCCCTCCCTCCCATTCTTTGCTGGCCATCATGGTTCACATCTCTTGCCACAGCCACTGATGCCCCTCAAAAATTCCAGTGAGGACAGAAGGGGCAATTGTAAAGCAAGGAGAGAAAGACAACATAGCAGATAAATGCTTCATCGTATCATTCCTGTGAATATGCCCTTAAAATTGCATAGACTTTTTTTTTGGGGGGGGGGGGAGATTCTCTACATTTAAGGGTTTTTAATGTAATTAACATAAACAGTATTAATACATTGGTTCTGACCTCCACACTCAGAATAAAAGGAATCCTCCCAATACTGGGCCCTTTCACATAATTATAGATCAATGATTCTACTGTCACTGTCATGGTTCTACTCTGTAGAATTCTGGGGATTGTAGTTCAGTGAGGCACTAGAGTCCTGAATGCCCATTTGCAAACTGAAAACCCTAAGATTCCACAAGACGGAGCCATGGCAGTTAAAATATAATCATAATTCTGTAACTGAGTAATATGAAAGGGCTCATTGTGTGTTCCCCACCCCTTTTTTGGTAGATTCTAATGTAAACCATCCAGTTAGAAGGTGGGGTTCATGTGGGGGATCTCCATAACTCATGGAGCTCACAAGTCAATGGAGCCCCAGGCAGGGGCATCCCCCAGATCCCTTATGGGCCCAACCTTGCCCATGAAAGGCCAGATTAGGCCGGCAGGCCAAAGATGCTCCTCCCTTGCTTTAGACATTGAAGAAAGACTGGGTAAAAAAAAAGATAGTTCAGGGTTTAAAAGAGAACTCCCAGTGAATAATACTAATTGATTAAAGTCCACTTCAGGTTTTCCATTTCAAAATCCTACAAAACCAAGGTACATTCCACTAAGAATCACTAGGGATGGTGCCACCCCAGTAACTCATGCTAGCCCCAGGCTCAGAACCACTAGGCCAATGGGTCCTCAGGAGTGGACTGGGCCACTATGGAAGAGAAAGTCTCCAGTATATTTAACATTGATGGTGTAGACTGGGGTACCCAAAGGGACTGTCTGTGTCCCTGTTCCAGTCCACCTTGTTTGCAAGCCTTGAAAGGGTCCAGGTGTCATTCAATGATGGGGACTCCATGAGTTCACAGTGTCATGCCAACAGCATCCTGGCTGGCCTCCCCCCTGGCTCTAAGTGGGTGGACCAGGCCCTTCCCAGAATCCTCAGTCTCCAGGAGTTCTGATCTATCTGCAGAGAGGTGTGATGGTACACTGGAAGTCAAATATCCTCCTCTGAGATGTAACCAGAGATGGCCCAACCACCCCAGAAACACCCCTGCATTCCACTAACCCGTTTTCCCAAAAAGCTTGTCATGGGGAATGTTCCAAAAGCACATGGCACAATAATCTTACTGAAGTTTAGCAGTTCTGAGTTTCATTTTCTGAATGGTAAACTGACTGCATAACCCATACAGGCTGCCTTGAGTTCCAAAGTAGAAAGATGGAATAGAAATGACAGAAATCTATATGGTAGTGAAGTGTGTGGCACAATGCCTGCCTTTAATCATAATGTTGAGCAGCTGGTAAACACATAAAAAAAGAAAATTATTTTTATATGCTTGGAAGACATTGTTCAGCTGGCAGTATGGCTGGACTGAACAAAGCTAATTAAATTGATTTAGTGTGCATTAGTACCTGCCAGGAGACACAGAATCACGTTTGATTTGTAACAGTCCTAGACAGGCCTTTGATGCTTGCACAATATACTAGTAATTTTGAGAAAGATTATTTATTATTTTCTTAGGGCACCATCTAAAACTCTAATGACTATTGGAATTCCATTCTATGTGGTGATGTCAACATTATAACACTGCTCCAAAACATCCTTGAGTACATTATTAAGCCTAGAGGTGCAAAAGTTACACTTTCGGATGAGAAGTCCAAACATTGTAGTCTTTTTCAAGCTCGGGACTAGAACATCTCATAGTGATTGTGATAACCATCCTGTACCAGCACTTTTATTACCAGTTTTAAACTACATAAGTATCATCATTCCTATTGGTCTAAATAGTAATTAAGACTTGCAGCCATAAACTGTGTTATGCCAGTTTATTTGTAGAATACGGCCACTTGATCTGAATGTATGTGATTTAGGAGCTTTAGGTTACCTAACTAAAAAGAGCATATATAGGGAAAGTTTTCAAGATTCCAAGGAAATAACTTCTTTGAATTGCAAATGGACATTAAATTTCCTTGAATTTGAAAATCTACCATTGACCACATTGCCAAAGGGGGAGGTGGCAGCCTGCAGATAGCCCTCCCTACCATCTGAACTAAGACCAGAAACAGAAAATGCAGGCCTATGATTGACATCTTCAATTTCTTTCTCCTGTTTCCCTGATGAAGAAGCCAGTGTGACTTCAAAAGCTTACAACATGTAATTGTGCATTTTGGTTGGCCCCATGAAGGTATCATTGTTTGGATGTTACTGGATTTGCTATATGGCCAACACAGCTACCCCTAGATATCTTACATTGTGTGTTACTACAATGTCTACTCATAAGTAAATCCCATTGTGTTTCAAAGGACTACGGTCATGTCTTTATAGGACAAATGAATTGGTTTCCCCCCGCCCTTATGTCTTCATGACACACAGCCAAAGGCTCAATTCCACTATGGATGGTCTTCATTTGGGAAGGGTAGTTTTACAGCAAATCCAGGCCATTCCAGTGTTAAAGTAATTAAAAAACAAAAACAAAAACCCTCACCATTTGCTCTGGATCTTCTCAGAAAATCCAGAGCACTCTGGAGTGATACTGGACTTCTGTTTATCCAATGTCCTTCTGTCCTACCTGCTGCTGCTACTATTGGCACAGATCTAAACAGTTGCATACCATACAGAGAATATAAATAATTTCTCCTGTAAAGGAACTATTTCAAATTCTATCATAGTTCCCTCTCCACAGAGGCAGAGACTAGCTCCTCATACTGAAGCTGAGCTAAAATGTGCTCTGTGTAAATATCCTGGGACTATCTTACCATATCTGATACCATTAGTTTGCACATAAGCACTTTCCCACCACATAAACTCTAAGCACAGGCTCATTTGTTAGAGCCCAGCCACCCAGAGCATCAATAATAATGCATGGATGGAGATCTCATACCTCCTTTGTCTCAGTACATCAGCCAGAAGGGCATATTTCTGGTATCTACATTCTCTAGCCTCCTTCATGGCTGATTTTCTGTTCTTGAGTGATTATTATGTCCATTATGTCCATTCATCTGATCTCAGTGGCTACCTGTTTTGGACACAGTTTGATTTAAAGAAATGATGCCCATTGAGTCTGGGATGGTTCATCTGGCATCATACTAGTGTTTCCAGGCTATCTAGTGTGGGGGACAGTAACAGAGCACATGAGGAAGCATCTCATTTGTATGGCTACAGCAACAACGTTTGTCAAGGTTACCAGATATAATAGCCCTGTTAAGAAACACAACATGTAAGCAAACACAATGGATAAATCACCAATCAGAAAAAATGATCAAGTCTTCATTCAGCATAAAATGGCTTCATGAGTCCCATTGTGATATTACCTTGGAGTTTTTTTCCCTGGTAAGGTTTACTCAAAAAAGCAGTGGTGTATTTATCCCTTAGGAGTTCTTTCAAGGAACTTACTAGCAGGTAGAATCATAGAGCTGGAAGAGACCACAAGAGCCATCCAGTCCAACCCCTCTGCCATGCATGAACTCTCAATCAAAGTATCCCTGACAGATGGCCATTCATCCTGTGTTTGTGAGAGAAAGTTGCACCGCTGAAGGGTTTTCTTTGGTGGTGGCCAACTTCAAAATTCCAGACCTACTGGCAATCAATTATTTTGTTAAGGTAGCAGGTTGCATTCTGGATATCGGTGAAGAGAGAAGAAAAATTTCCACCATCATATCCAAATTCATCTCCAACTGCCCCACAAAGAAAGATGGCAAGGTCACTCTCCGGTAGAATTCTGGCTATATATTTCTGGCAATTTCCTTAAGAGAACCAACAGCGATGGATTTTATAGTCCTGTCAGAGCAAAGTAAGGAAGTGGAATGCATGGATGATTGTTGCAACTCCCCTCAAATCTTTCAACTTAAGAATCCCTATGCCTTCATTTCATGGAACAATGTGCAGGATGTCATTGATGCCTTGTTTGAAAAGACTGAGCCACTTCTTCAAGAAAGCTATGTTGACTCTATTAAGAGCGGTTTTCTGGACTGACAATCCCTGAAGGTGAAAGTCATCCCTAGGAAGAGAAAAGTTCCTAAGCACAAGTCTATCTTCTTGGCAATGGCATGGAGAATGGCCTGAGGGGTTAGGAAACCCACTGGAGTACCTAGATGTTGATAGGTGTCTCCTTCTTTACAATGGCTCCCTTTGGATGGTGAAAATTGTCAATAGAATCTGCTCTTTTTCAAGGTTTTGTTAATGTTGAAGTGCAGACCCATCGATCACAACTTGTGCAGTGGCATTTAACACATTCTAGAGCTTAGTGGATTTCTCAGGTACCAAGACCAAATCATCAGCATGTTGTCTTTATTTACTTAGGTGTTGTTTTTTTAATCAGAGGCCAGCAGCCTGTAGCATTCAGTTTGAGTTTTGTAAAGACCAAAAAGTGACTATTTTGCAGAACAAGACCGACTACTTCTAGGCTCTGGAACTATAACTTTAAATATTTTAAAAAGTTATTTCCCACGCTCTGGATATGTCAGGGGTTGGCCTAAGGATCTTCTATATTCAAAGCATATGCTCGCTCACTGAGTTAGGGCCCCTTTAACATTTAAATAGCTTGATGTTTCTTTAGTTTGAGATCATTCAAGTTAAATGTGTGGCCTGACCTTCCTGAGAATCAAAGGGCAACAGAGAAGCTTTAAATCTCGTCTTCAGTAGTTGATTATGTTACAGTTAGAAACCTTTGCATGTCTATATGCAGTAACTGCTAGTCTGCATGTTGCTCTATAGTAATTTAGGTACACTGTTTAATTATGGTGACTGCCTTTTTCTTTCTTCCTGCATCACTGTAACCTGCAGCCATATGTTTATTTTTTCCATTCATTAGACAGAGTATTTGATTATGGATATTGTATTATAAGTAAAGCTTATTTGTATGTTTTTCCAAGAGGACTAATATTACTTCATTCTCCAATAGATTCTCTCCCTTTGTGAATGTGGGACTGGTTGTTGTTCAGTTTCTGTCCTGCCTATTTGATTGTTTTCCCTCAAAGATTCACTACTGTCTATTACACTTCCCAATAGGTTACTCAGTGCAGCATTTGCTGATTATATTTCCTCGGTATTTTCTTCAGTAAATAGACTGCATGCTTAATTAACTAGCATAAGCAATGGTACAGTAGGGAGATACTGGATTCTAAATTTATAGTCCAATGAAAAAAGCATTATTTCCCTGTGAATGATTTGTTGCTGGTTGTTCCCTGGTTATTCCCAGGATAAGTCACCTTTAATCACTAGGCATGTGAAATTCTTCACTGCAATCACGTGAATATTGCTGGATAATGCCTATTTAAACCCCCAGTTTCCCACACACATGATAAACTCCTAAGGCTTGGTACAGACGGCCCCTTTGGGCTGTCCCCACAGTGTGAGGAGGTCTGGGGAGCGTGCAGTATTTGCACGCTCCCCAGCCCTAACACGTATGGACTAGCGCGCCTGACGTCATGGTGCTGCTGGAGGGCGCCTAGGGCGCCCTTTCTGCAGCACTGAAAGGAGCTCTGAAAGGGAGCTTCTTTTCATGAAATGCTTTGTTTCTGTGGCAACCAGATTGCCATGGGAACAAAGCGACTACAAAAGGGGCCAGGAGGCCCCTTTCTCCCTTGCCTCCGCCGGTCAGCATGAAGTCCCAAGGACAGCCCTTTCCAGGCTGTGGAGAAGGGCGTTTTGCCCCTTTTTGCCGGTGAGGCTGCCCTGGCCCCAATCCGCCCTTTTTGGGCAGTCTGTAAAGCCCCTAAGTAGCAAAAGAATATTGTAACTAATTTGAGACAGATGCATGAAGATACCTTGAGCCATTACTTACCATTGATCAGCTAGAATGAATTCCTCTATCATGTGGCTATCCTGTGCTAGTCAAGTTAGTTTGAATTAATACAAATAATCCTGTGTAGAATCAATATGTAGAGAGATCTTGTAGCACCTTTGAGACTAACTGAAAGAAAGAAGTTGGTAGCATGAACATTCATAGACTTCAGTCTACTTCCTCAGATGCTGAATTCTACAAAAGCTCATACTGCCAATTTCTTTCTTACAGTTAGTCTCAAAGCTGCTACAAGATCTCTCTACATACTGATTCTACAGACTAACACGGCCATATGTTTGAATTATGCTCCTGTGTAGAGAAAACCCAAGCTTCTATGCCAAGAATGATGTGGTCCAAGGACACTTCTGTGGACCCCGGGGCTTTCCCCTCCAACCTCATATTTTTTTTCTTAAATGGCAAGAAAAAATATCAATCTCCAAAAGTCTTTAGGGTATGATTTTCCATTTAAACAAGATATACCCCTTCCACCCACCTTATTTTCTTGATTACTTTAATCAACTTCTTTTATCACTAGGAGAGTGGTGGAAAACAGCCCCCAGAGCTGCTTCACTTCTAAATTTATTTTTATATACTAGTTATACAGAAAGCTGCTGCAACACACAACACATTTCTCTATGTCCAGTGAGAGCAGTACATGTGAATGGGGAGTCAAAGGCAGAGCACTTTTAACTACACTTTTAAAATTTTAGAGAAAGCACAGGACCTTTAATAATCTTAGTACCCTGATTTTTTTAAATTCAAATAGTGGAATTGCTTACATCCTAAAATGAGCTCCAAAAGTATAAATCAGCATTACATCTCTTCAGACTAGAGAAGTGGCTGTCAGTAACCAACACACCCAGGGAGAGTCCAAAATATGTGCTCAACCATTTTAACAAACCAGTTCCAGCTGTTTTTGCCTTCAGCAGCAGCAGATCTTTTCTCAAGCTTATGAGTTTAATTTGCCCATTCAAGATGAGGCATCCTTAAAAATATTTTGGTAATGTTTTGTGAGAGATGCTCATGTATACAAAAAGAAGGTAGTCTTAGTTCATGTGGTAAACTAAAGTAGTATGCAATGATTCCAGATTTTCAGAATAGCAAGAAGAGACAGAGAAATTCATGACATGCAGGGTTCATAATCATGAAGAATTAACAGCATTGTGCTCTATCTAAATATCAAAGAACTAATTTTAGTTAACTTGTTAGTCATGTGTTTATATTTGTAAAATTAAAATATTGCCCACATACATAAATTACATGAGGCACACATTTCTGTATTTATGAAGGGACTACTCCCCAAAAATATAGGATTTGAGGGAGATCTTGGTTAGTCTATATAAAAAGAAAGGGTTTTTTTTTCCTCAGAGAGGGAATATATTTTAATATAAGGGACATCTTCCAATCTGATAAGGAACAAGGATGTCCTCAAGTAAGTGAAATCCTTTGTAATAAGGGATTCTTGGTAACTCTCACCATAAGGCATAAATATATTGTTGGTAGGAAAATGTATTCCCAGGTGCCTTGATGTTTACAGGTAAGTAGAGAAGCAATAGAAAAGCTTGAGGGTCTTGGCATTGGCAAGTTGACATTAATATTTCTACTAATCAAAAGGACTGACTCTTCCAACTCTGCAAGTTCTAGCTCTACTACAGTCTTGTATATACTTCCAGGTTTCTCTTAGGAATAACAGCAAGGTCAAGCCAACTGTATCTGGTCATGCCGCATTATTATAGTATAATCAGCCCTCCATATTCATAGATTCTGCACCCACAGATTCAACAATCCAAAGTTTGAAAATATTTTGAAAAATTCAAAACAGAAATCTTGATTTTAACAGTTTATATATGGGACACCATTTTACTATTCCACTGTATACAATGTGACTTGAGCGTCCATGGATTTTGGTATCCACGGGAAGCCCTGGAACCAAACCCCAGCAGATACCAAGCACCCATTGTGTTCAAGATTCTAGTCACAGCAAATGGTAGAGGACAAATAAATAAATATACAATTTCCTCACAGGATAACTATAATGAAAAAAGTGGGTTTTTTTTCTAGTTTAATGGCTTTTTTGTTCCTTGTATGAAAATGCAAGATGTGAAAATAGACGACAAAGCAAGTGAATACTAGGTCTTTCTAAACATATAGCAGCATTGCAAAAAGTCAATTTCTCCTCTGAAAGTCTTTTGCCAACAAACCACACCAGGAATATGTCACTATGCATTAAGCACTGTTTAAAAAGTAGTTTGCTTGATAAAGATCAATGGTACAGAATCTGGATATAGCTGTTTTGTTTGCTTGCTTGCTTGCTTACTTGCCTTAATGACTGTCATTCATTTGGTCATAACCAGTGATAACTTAGCAACAACATGTTCATTTCTTGTAATTGATTTCAAGTCAATTGACATGACCTGTAACCAAAAGCCTCTCACACTGTGTTATTCTATTCAGTAAGAAAACCTGTATTTTGTTTTGTCTCCTAGATACCCTGATTTACCACATCCCTTTCTTCCTGAGGTAATCAGAAGGGCACATTAATTATTCTGGCTGTCTGCTTTGGATTTTAAAAATTCAGTAATGCAGGCTAATTAATGCAGAGATATTTGCACATCATTAGATTTCATAAAGTTTTCATCTCTGTCCTCAAGCTACAAATAGATGGATTATAAGAATCTGAAGTTTCCCATTGATTGATCATCCATCTCCAGTCTGCCCTTCTAATAAGAGACACTGACTACAAGGTTGGATGGCAATTTCTGAAGACTGAATCCTACAAATAGTTCAAATTAGAGCAGACCTGTTGTATCATTTGTTGAATGATGTCAACACTTAGGTAATGGAGCAACATTATAAATCATTTACTAACTGATTATAATCATAGACCAGCATAACGGACCAATGTTACCCATTTCATGAGAGTATGCCACTATCTGTTTTTAATAAGGCCATGGCAGTAACTAGTTAATAACATCAAATTACTTGTAAATCCTTAGTTTTTCAGTTACTCGGGCATAACCAAATAACATTGTGATTAAAATGCAAATGTGGAATAATGGAGAATAACTTCACTCCTTCTATGATGTAACTGTGACTGTGCTATTTTACTTTAATAGTTACAGGGGTAACTTCACTATTAGATGTCAAGTCTACATCAGCGGTGGGAAGATTCATAACATGGGAATAGAGGGACAAGCCCCTGCAACATGGTGATAATGGATAGATGATTTGTGCAAGAGAGACAATGGAGGCTTGAGACCCTGCCACAATCCCAGGTGACAGCTCAGTCCCCACATTTACTCTGGCAGCAACACTGCATATCCTGTGTCACCCATAACATTTAAGATGCATGTATTTGCTCATTCTGTGCTGTGATATAGGATGTCCTATGTCAAGAAGGGCCCTCTGTGGTCTACACTGGGTAGTCAAAGCAATCTCTATGTAAAAGTATAAATGGGCACAAATCTGATTAGAAATGACAATATTTGCTTGTTTATTTATTTTATTTTAATGTGACAAGTTTTTTTTACTTGCCAGGAAAAGCTATTTCTATCTTTTTGGACATACAATCTGTGAGTTACAAGTAGGACTTCTTGAATTTAAAACAAACAAACAAAAGAAAATGAAGTATGATTAGAGAGACTGGAATATAGTCACAATTTCAAATCCATTTACAGACATATAAACAGAGACAATGGTTTCCTAGCATACATATGTCTTCACAACCAGGTACGCAACAGAACAATTCTCCCCTAAAACGCTTCTGACTTCAACAGAACTGGATCTTGATAAGCATCTATAACATAAACCTTGCCTGAACAATTTCTCCATTGTGGAGAAGGAATTCCAAATGTACTAGGAATCCTTTGGTGGAGAAAGTGTGGGGAAATTTGATCACATTCTGGGTGAGAAGTCAGAAGGGCAATTCTCATGTAAATCCACTGGGTTACAGTGGTTAGTGCCAAACTGGGACTGGGGAAATCCAAGTTCATGTCCCCTCTCAGCCATGAAATTTACCGGGTAACCTCTAAACTTCATGTAATTCACAAGATTATGCCACTGATACAAATAGAAGTTGCTGGGGGGGAGGGGGGGAGAGAAGAAGCAATAACAACAACCTTGAGATCCATTGAAGAAAAGGATATGTCAATCTAATTAATTAATTAAATGACACCCACATACCCGCCTTATCTGAGCAGACATGAATGCTCCCTGATGTCCTGCTGTCACAGAATGGGAAGAGAAACTGAGGGACCTTCTTCAGGAACCAGCATCTAAAAGGATGCCCCCCCCCCTTTAAGAACTGCTGAGTGTTGCACCCACTGCTCAAGGCTAACAACACTCACTCACTCACTCTTGCTAGGCTTGCTGATTTGCTGCTCCAGCAGAGAGACTCAAGTTATAATTCGGGTCAGGAACGGTTTGGCCCACCAGATGTGGTCAGACTACAACTCCCATCAAACCTAGCTAGCAGAGCCCATGGTGAGGGATTTGAATATTATAGTCTCTAGCAACATCTGGAAAGCCACATATTCCCTACACCTACTATAATGGAAGATTTCTGTTGTTGTTGTTCTTGTTGTTGTTGTTGTTGTTGTTGTTGTTTGCCCTCAAGACATTTCTGACTTATGTCAACCCTAAGGCAACCTTATTACAGGGCTATCTTGGCAAGCTTTCTTCAGAGGGGGTTTGCCTTTGCTCTCCTCTGGATCTGAGAGAGTGTGACTTGCTCAAGATTACCCAGTGTGTTTCTGTAGGTGAGCAGGGATAGAAGAAAGGAGAAGTCAAGATCTCCAGAGTCATAGTTCACCTCTCAAACCATTACACCACACTGTCCCCATTCATTTTGTGCTAGATGGAGATACACTCCACTTTGAAAACTCAGTTTCTAAGCTTGAATGTATTCCTGCTGTGAATCCAGATGCGCGGCTTTCTGTAATGGCCAAGAGTGTGTTTGTACTGCTCCAGGTAACATGCTGGCTACATCCGTTTCAGTAAATGTTTGGTGAGAACACAATGATACAGGTTATTGTTACCTCCTGTTTGGACTGATGTAATAACATGGTGCCACATTTTTTTTAACAAAAGTCCAGAAAGTTCAATTGGTTCAAAATACTGCTGCCAGGTTGTCAGTGGGTTTGGATATAGGAAGCAAGGGAGTTCCTCCATATGGCAGCTTTGCTACCTGTTTTAAAGTTCAGTATACTCACTATGACTCATAAAGCCCTATACAGCTTGTGTCCAGCCTGTTCCACTTCTGATCTCAGTCAACCCTACCTTGGCTCTGAACTTTTCAGGAGAGGGCCTGCTTTTAGTTTTGTCATCCTGACAGGCACATCTGGGGTGGCTACAAGGGCCAAGTTTGGAACAAATACAAGGTGAGGCTTACTACTCTACCATACTACACTTTTATAGTGCTATATTCCACTTTAACCGCCATGGCAACATTGCATGGAATCCTGGGATTTGCAGTTTAGGGAGGGACATTTTGAATTCTTAGCCAAAGAGCTCTTGGATCTCACTAAACTTCAGATCCCAGATTTCCACAGAATATTGCCATGGCAATTAAAGTGGAATATAACACTGTAACAGTATAGTGTGATAGGGTCCTCACTTTTTTATTTGCACTGCACAAAAGTCCCAGCATGCAGTTGTCAACAAATGAACTAAGAATGTGTTGAACAGAGGCCACTGGATGTGAGTATACACGAGTAAAGACTGTTTTTGAGTTTTGCAAATTTCAGGCTGATGCCCTCTATTTGCTTGCTGACACTCTGTGAAAGGGTCTGGCTTGTTGGCATTGATTTTTATTCCTATTAAGAATACAGCTTTTTGAAATCCAAAGTTCCTTACCTTTACATGATGCTGAAGTTGGAAATCATTTCAAGCATGGCTGGTATCAAAGAGATAATCATTTTGCAGCACGTGGGCAGACTTGCGTGGGAGAGTGAGGGGAAAATGAAAGGAATTTGCTAATTTTTTTTCAGCTATCAATATAATTATCATCAAAATTGTTCTTTTAGATTAGTTGTATAAAATTAGGCAATTGAAGTTCAAGCCAGAATGTTGAACTTTATTATACAATATTATGTGAAAATGATTTCCATAGGCTGCATATTCCCTTTAATGTAAATAAATTCAACATTTTATTGTTGATGATGACACTGTGGGAGGTTTGCACAAAGAGAGAGAGAATTGCTATCATCAAATGCTTTTAAAGCCTTCTTGCTCTGCAATCATGATATTTACATTAATTTGTCTCTCCTAACTTGCTTTTTTGATTTCAGAGGCTTGACAGCTCCTACTGCAGGTACCTTCTCAAAATAAAAAGCTGTAATTTCTTTTTAAAGTTGAAATTCTTATCATGTCACCAGGAGATATTTATGGCTTTTAGGAACTCATTTTGTTTTCTCCTTTCCTATAAACCCCCCTACCCCCAGAAATGATTAGATTAGTTTATGAGACAGACAGCCCAGTTCTCTCACCTCAAGAAGCTTGCTTTCTTGAGTGGACCTCTCTTCCTGTTTGCAGTGTGCACTGATACTTAATGCATCCCCAAGCATTATGAGCTCCAAAGTAACATCTTTTCTCAAATCTAGTTTTTTTTTTTCTCTTCTCTTCACCATGCTTGGAAGCTCAAACACATTCTACAAGGAGAAAGTCAGCCAGTGGAAGTTTGCACCAAAATACTGGCTGATTTGGTTGAGAGAGTGTGACTTGTCCAAGATCACCCCATGGTTTTCTATGGCTGAGCAGGAATTCTAACCCTGCTCTTCCTGAGCCCTTTTCCAGCACTCAGACTACCACATCATGCTAGCTATTGCTTTACTCATATCATGGTAGGTTATTGTATTCAAAAATAAATCCCTACAACTTTATTGTCCCTATAAATACTAACATAGCCATTAACTGGGGAGACAAATGTGACTCCTAAGCCATCTTCTTGACAAGGATGAAGATGGCATCTCTGACATGAAGCTATGGTAGATGTACAAAGGCAATCTAGCCTCCAGATCCAAGTTGCTCCCTGTCAGAATGACTCATATTCATGGAAGCAAAACTAAAGTACTGTAAAGTAAAATAAAATGCAGGGACTTAATGTGCCTGTGTATGGCTGCTGCCACACAGTTAATGCAGTTTGACACAGTTTTAACCATCACAGCTCAGTGCTATGGAAATCGTGGGATCTGTACTTTCTTGTGGCTCCAGAGCTCTCTCACAGAGAGGTCTAAATAGCTCACAAAACCACAAATACCAGAATTCCATAGCATGGAGGCATGGAAGTTAAAGCAGTGTCAAACTGCATTAATTCTGCAGTGTAGATGCTGCCTCAGACCCCTACAGTGCTGGAGCATGCATTAGACCTACTGTTGGGGGCATGATAAATTCTGACTTTTACTGCTGCTCTTCCCACAGCTGTTGTGAGTTGAAGAAGAGATCTCTTGGTGCTCTCATGGCTAACAACTGCTTGGATGGATCATTTCACCTGGAAGAATGGTTACTTGCCCTTCCTCCAGCCCTGTAGCTTAAAACCAAATTATACCATCCACTACAATTCAGTTGGCCTTAGCAGAAGTAAGAGATGTTGTGGGATACATCCAGGCAATAAAGGTTACAGTTTAAAAGTAATTAGTTACTGTTATAGCCCCAAGGGCTTCCAAGTTCCTATTACAATTCTATTTTTAAAGTACCTACGTACTTTCCCATTTCTCTAAAGAAACTATAATAGGTGCTTTTAGGCTGTGTCCACACTTCAGAAATAATCCAGTTTGACAACACTTTAACTGCCATGGCTCAAGGGAACTATAGTTTTGTGAGATATTTATCTTTCTCTCTCAGAGACCTCTGGTGCCACAACAAACTAGTTTGGAGGAATCCATAGAATATTCAGAGCAGAAAGAAGGAAAGTGAAAAATGGCAGAAAGCTAAAAATGTAGACTGTGATCATGAATTAGGCATACACATAAACATATGTTGACCATATGTGGAAAATATTACTTGGCTTGCTCTTGTAAATGGGGAATGTGAGAAGCCCAAAACCACTGAGGAACATTCTTCAATACTGAAATTGACAGACCGATTGATTGATTGATTGATTGATATCCCACCTTATTTCTGGGACAGGAAATGGAAAGCAATTATGTGAGTGAGGAGGACTCTTCCAAACAAATTAGACAAAATGGCAAACTAACCCTTTGCCCAGTCCACATATGGATTGTTAGTTGAATTCTGTTTCAACACTGGCAATGAGACAGCCTCCTTTATCGAACCTGTGGAGACAGGATAGTTTGTGGGTGAGTGGAGAACAGCAGAATGATTTGCATCTCATAGATGGGAAGTGCCAGATATTAATAAGGTATACCTGGGAAGGTGCCAATGCTACCACCAAAATCTACTGCCAGGGCTGGTTGCTTCATTTTGTGTCTCTTCCCTTGTGGCATATAGCTAGCTGGCTGGTTGGTTTAATGTGAATATTCTGGCATTCTCCCAGCGCAAGTCCCAAGGCAACTTATGACATGAATTAAAACAGAATACACCAATTAGTTACAACACTGGGGAGAAAGAACACTGAAATAAGCTATTGGATTAAAACCAATGTCTGCATTCAAGCCCTTTAAAAACCATAAAAAGGAACAGGAGAAATATACCATCCATAATGAAAAGACCTTTCCATGACAGCCAGTTAGTGGCCAACTTTCTGTTTGACTCAAATGGTTCAGCAATTGCCAGCAGGAGTAACAATTGGAGCCTGTGGGAGCAGCTGCTGTGAAGACCCTCACCCATGTCCTCATCAAACATGCCTCAAGGTGGAGGGGGAAGCAAACCTTTCCCCAAAGACCTAACCACACAGTCAAGCCTATATTGGAAGATACAGGCCTAAACCTTATTGTTAGTCCCAACAATAGTTAGTCCTCCACATTTGCAGCTTTGACTTTTGTGGATTTCATTAATATGTTCTCTCTAGGAATCTCTAGGTCCTCCAGCACAACTCTGCAAGAAGTTGACCCTAGAGTTGTGCTGGAGGGTTTACTAGAGAAAACACTTCGCTGGGTATTTTTAGGTCCTCCAACATGATTCTATGGTCAACTTCTGCAAATTTTTTACTATAAAGTTATTCTGAAGGACATAGAGTCTCCTAGAGATGTGTTCTCTCAGGTTTAAAAAAGTGTTTCTTATTTGTGGTTTTTGCACATTTACAGAGGTCCTAGGCCCCTAGGCCCAGTGAATGTGAAGGGTGTGCGTGTCATATGTGGGCGTGGTATATACAGCTTTCAACTTATGCTGAAAGCCGCACAACAAACAGGAAATGGTGTGCCAAACCGCATGCACAAGCCCCATTTTTTCAATGGGACTGGACCATACACGGAATTTGCCTTACATAGGGGCTGGGGGGCTGGGTGGGTCCAGAATGGATTCCCTGCATAAGGCAAGGGTGCACTGCATAGCCATTGAATCAGTGGGCCTGCTCTAGTTGGGACTGACAAGGCAGCTTCCACCCACAGCCTTTCAGATAGTCTAAATCCAAACCAGGTAAGGCTTTGTAGGTCATAACCAGAACTTTCAACTGTGCCTGGATAAAGACCAGTATTTTGAAGTGTGCCTGGAAAGAGGAAGCTTCTCACACTGTCTTCATACTACAGTTCAAGATGTAAAACTTTCAGCAATTTGACATCACCAACAACACAAGAATAATGGCTAGCTGGAACATTTCCAAACCCCGTATACCTGGTGGTCACATGCACCTTAGCAATTGGGCCTGATCAATTAGATGGTTGAAAGCAGACATGAAGTGTTTCCACTGATCCTATGAGTGCTGCTGTGACTAGAAATTGGCCCCCTTTCCTCTTACTTTCCCACACAGCTTTGCTTCACACACACTTAAAAGGGCGAATTTTCAAGTTCACACTTCAAAGTGTATGTGCATACTTTCAAGTGTGCCTGGAAAGCTACCTCCTCCCAAATACCATTTTTTTTCCAGGAAAAGTTGAAAAGTTCTGGTTATGACTTATAGTATTTAGTTAAATGACAGCTACCATAGTTGAGTCATGGCACATGTCATTTAACTAAATAGTCATATCAAGTTTGGAACATGAATATGGACATGGTGATTGTGAAGGCGGAGGAGAAAGGAGATCATAACCAAAATAGAACCCCTTCTCTCACCAGCACATTCAACTTTTCTTTTTCTCCCTTCTTTTCCCTTGGCTGGCTTATTAGTATGACAAAACTTTGCACCCTGCCTAAAATATTAAAAGCTCCTCATTTCCCCTATCTTATTCTGAAAGATGCAGTGAGCTCCACCAGGTTTAGGATTAGCTTGTGACCACCAGTCCAGCAAGACCCAGTTTCTGCGCTAAGCAGCAGGGCATCACTCTTTCATTGTGGGCATTCCTCTTTAGTTGTCCCACAATGCTTCCCAGTTCCTTGGCATTGTGGGGGAAACTTAATGACAGCTCCTAACTATTCAGCATTAATACCCAAAACACCTACTTCTGCCAAGGAAGAAAGCATTCCAATGGAGGTCAACTTGGAAAAGGGCCCCCCCCAAGTTTCTGTATAGTGCTTTCTCTCTCTCTCTCTCTCTCTCTCTCTCTCTCTCTCTCTCTCACACACACACACACACACCAACTTTACATAAGCTTTATAAGCTGGTATTGTGAAGCACCATATCATATGATTACATTCATAAATAACACTACTGTCAGATTCATCACCATTCAAGTAGCACTTACCTGTGTATCAGATCTTCCCCTTTGGTTTTTGTCGCATAACACACAAACTGAGTAATTTCAGCATTGGCTGGAGTACATTATTCAAACAGAAAATGGATGTTTGACAATGGTACACTCTGAAAATATAGGCTAAGAATGAGGATACGCTCTTGAAATTACCAGGAGAGAAGAGCTCTCTGTCAGCTATAGGAACTAAATGTACAGGAACTTTGGGAAATTGGGACATAAAATTAGAGGGGTGGAAACTGTAACACTTTGTTCCTAACTGTTGGCAGTATAGAATTCTGCCACAGTCACTCATTTCAGGCAACTGTTGTGGAGTTAATGTGGATGGGTACCCATATTTCCTAGACGGTAGGAAATTTTACTCTTTGCACTTTATCAGTTACAAAAAATCAGATTTACAAAAGCATGGTGCCCCTTAAAAAAAGAAAATATGAATCTGTCAGAAGTCAATAATCTTTTTGAGGTGTTACATATTATTACTATTTATTTATTTATTTATTTATATAGTACCAGCAGTCTACATGGTACTTCACAGAATAAAACAATAAGAGACAGCTGCCCTGTCATCATCATCATCATCATCATCATCATCCTCATCTAACACCACCCTCACCACCAGGGGAGGAATAATGCAGATATAAAATCAATAAAATACAATTTTAAAACAAAGTATCCAAATGTATGCTTCTTCCTTCAAGACATCTGTCAATTTAACCAACAGTAAGTATTAGGCAAGGACTACTCAGAGATCATTTTGCCACTTCCTCCCTCTGAAATATAGCCTACAGCTCCTGGTATTCATTGGTGGCCTCCCATTCAAGCACTAACCAAGGCTGACCTTACAGATATAAAAAGCAATGGAATACATTACAAAACACGCTAACAAATGCATATAATAAACAATACAAGATTATGAAACTAAATTAAACTAAAATTCCCAAAGCTGTGGTAAACAAGAATGTTTTTAATTGAGATTTTAAAATTTCATTTAATTTGTCTAATTAATTGAATTTGTCTAATAACTTGTCTAAGAATTTTGAGCCACAAGTGAAAAAGGACAAAGCTGAGCCAAAGAAGAGTAAATCTTTCCGAAGAGTTGTGATTATGTGAAGAGTTATGGTTATTAATGCACTGAAGATTTAATCTCCCACCTCTCAACACATTTGAGCTAAATGAAGGTTTCCTTTGTGCCTACCATCAAACTTACTGACAGACACTGAAAAATAATCTATTCTGGTGCTATTCTTGTTTGGACCCTAGAAATGAAAGCATAATTACTGGTACTGCTTGAAATGCAACAGTGTCCTAGTTCCTTCAGAAAAGTGCCCAAGCAATGGCAAACCTTTTATGTTGTGGTGAAGCAGTAATGGGCCCTTTCTGTCTACTATACACATAACGTAAGGGATGAAACTTGTGTCCCTATGTAAATGTACATGACAGGCAATTGATATACACAAGTATTCTTTCCTGACCCCTCCCCCTCAAAAAATGGAAACAGAGGAAACTCAGTGCAAATGAGATTTTTAGGAATATAGTGGCTTCTACAGGGCACCTACTCCGTGATGCTGCACCCATGGTGGAAGGATCTAGCACTCTCTCTCTATCACCATGCAAAGATTGTCAGAAGCATCGTAGAACAGCATTTGTCTAATTTCCTGCTTGCAAGTGAATTTCACTTTGTGAGTTTTCCTTTCAGACTCTGTGCACAAAGCAACTTGACTCCTTCCCCCACTCATAATATATGAAGGGGTCAGGTATAAAGAAAGGAACAATAATCCACAAGCCCTATCCAAAGACATATGTAGGAAACTTTGAAGGTTAAGGTTTTAATTTTTTTTCTCAAAAAAGCAACACATACAGTATTTGTTCATCAGTGTTTTTTTCAAGAGCAGCTTGTTGTTTGTTACTCATCAGTAGTGACTAAAGTAACAGAACGAAAGTGTTATTCTCAATGTGTTTTTAATTACAAAAATCACTAAAGCCAGGTTTAAAAAGGCCAAAATCTCCTTTCCCAAAAACTTTAAAAATTAGAATGTCTGAAAATAAAGGTTGTGCATTCTACCATTAATTTTGTCCTTGTTAAAATATTTAGAAATAATAACAGTGGCTGTCATTACTTTGTCTATAAAAAAAGTAAAATAAATAACTTGGTGTGGCTTTTAATGTCTTATTTCCAGTCTGTGTTGCTTTTCTGCTTTCAGTATAGATTCCATAAACTGAGGGACACTTGGACCACATATTGTCAATGGACCCATTCATTCAAGAAATAGTTCAATGCAGACTAAGAATATCTTGACTTCCCTTCTACCTATTTTAGGTCTAAGATGAGCATGGCAGCACTTCATGGAGAGCAGACTCCTAATAAATCTTTGGGAAACAGCAAATGTTCATCTCACCATCGTGTAATAATACAGGTATGACAAATTTAGACACTCAGTGGAATGCATTTTTATATTTCAAGTTGGAAAGAGGATGATTTTTTAAAACATACAACTTTATTTTGAAGTAAAGTTAACTCTGGCAATATCAAGTAGAAAACACATTTCATATCAAATACAATACTATCACATTAGAAAAGGAAAAAAAAAAGATGTGCATTGCCATATCTCGTAGTTGGATATATGAAATAGACTACCATATATAAAATATGTCCTCTAATTTTTGAGTTTTTTCATGCAGTCCATTCTGCATGCTTGTTAGTAATAAGGCATTCAAAAATTTCCCCAGACATTTAGCATCAAGATGACAGTAATGTTGGTGACAGACTAAAGCTTCTGTACTTTTTTCATATATAGTCACCACTTTTGACATAATTATATGTGTCAGTATATATGTGCCACAAAATAGCGGTCTAGTACTTCTAAGATATACAAATCCATTTTACAAATTGATGGCAAGAATCTTAAAGGGCAGCAGAAAAAGACATGTCAGGGTGCTGAAAAGCTTACCCATGACCCAGGATGTTCCTGTCAACAATTGCAAGAAGAACGAGAAAATGAAGTGTCAACCTCTTTCTCTAGAAAGGTACATGGTACCTCTCAAAAACAACTGTCATTTGAAATATCCCTGAAGCTGGGAAATGCTCAGAAAGCAGCAGGATGGAGATTCTGAAATTGAAGACTAACAAAAAATTATTGAGCTAAGGTTAAATAATGTTGTTCTATTGTTATTTTATTGTTTAATGCATTTATATTGTTGTTTAATTCATTATATACTAATACTGGAACTCAAGGCAGCTATTAATACAAGCACAGATATTTTTTTTAAAAAAAAAACCATACAGAAACATAAGAAATGTATACTCTGCATGCATGAACACATGCACACACACAAAAATAGAGAGAGAATTAAAACCATTGAAAATTCATTAAAAGACAGAATGTAAAAATCAGCAAAACAGCACACTGTTAAAAGCCCATCATGTTAGTTCCTAAAATGGAACAGGAAAGTTTTCATTTTGACCTACCTATATTGCACACACATGAAATGCAGTAAATTAAAGAATATAGGAAATTCTTGCAGCAGATAAAGCAGAGAGAATCACTGTGAATAGGGACATGCTATCAATACCAGGATGTATTATCGCATAGGAAGAATTGCTGTTTTAATTTGTTTCAACTGGTTTCGCTATTATGATGGTTTTATATCATTTTAACTTTTATATACTGTTAATTTTGAATTATGTCTCTGTGAGCTGTTGCAAAACGACTTGGGTCCCAAATGGGGGAAAAGGCAGGATATCAATAAATATAGCAACAACAATCACCTGTGGCAGCTGGTGGCTCCCATGTCAATAGAGTGGTAAATACTCTCTGGGTCGTAGTGTCAGTTTTAAAGGAGTCATCCAGGGTGTTCCTTTAGAATTCAAGCAGCTTATATTGCTCTGTTAAGTTTGTGACTAGAACATGGAGTGGATCCACCACTCATTTAAAAGAAAAGCGATGAGCCACCACTACATCACAACAAAGGGCTCCAAACATTTTAAAGGTGTCATAAAGCCTGGACTGTTCACACCAGAACCACAGATTGGGCCCTGTGTTGTCTGGACTCATCGCTCTGGGAACCGGGGGGGGGGGGGGACATTTTATTTGACCTATGCAGACAGGGCCCTACTTTATTTAAATGGACAACATGAACAATTCACTTCATGTATATAAGTCTCTCCTTGAAGCAGTGAAATGCAAGTGAAATATGTCCTGAACCACACCAACACTGCTGTAAAGCTTAATGCAGGCCTAGAGAGTTACATTTATGAGGAATGAGAGCACGAAAAGGCTATGGCAGGTTGAAGCATGGCCACAAAACAAGCAAAGGCATAATTTTAACAGCTCTGACCTTGTTGTATTTTTCTTAGCACTGCATGAACACAATAGAGGGCAAAATATTTAATGTGGAGTGGTTTGAGAAGCACTGATACATGGTTTGAGAAGCATTGATAGCAAGTGAATGTTAGACAGAGGCTGGATGGCCATCTGTTGGGAGTGTATTTCTGCACAGCAGGGTGTTGGACTGGATTGTCCTTCTGGTCTTTTCCAACTCTAGGATTCTACAATTCAGAGAGAGACATAATATATGCGGTGCCTCCTGGGACCACGGTTGTAGCATGGAGGGGATGAGGGCATTTCCCCTCAAATAAAAACTTTGCCTCTGCCCCAAATTTTTCTTCATTCATTAAATTTATAGTATTGCTGCAAGTTCAATTAAGCATTTAGAAATACAGTTTATATATCTCAAGAAAAGATGCAGACAATCTTACCAAGGGAGTGACGACACAGCCAAAGAGCCAATATAAATGTTCTGTGATTATCTCACTCTCTGCAATGCTAGAAATTTAGGGACTGTAGGAAAATTTCATTTGGAGGACGCAGAATGACTTCATTTTGTCCCACTACTCATATCTGTACTACTCCATGGTGCATAACATATTCAGGAAAAAATTATTTTGCTGTGTTATCACCCAGGTTACTACTCAACAAATCACAGTCACACACACTGCTGTATTTTTATATGTTCCTGACATATCAATTTTTCCTTCTGACTGTACTTTTACATCCTAATATGTCAGCTTGTCTTGAGTTATGGGAAGAAGGTGTCTATGAAGAAGGTGGGTGGGTTTTTCTTTTCTTTTCCAGAGGGGAGAACTTAACAAAGCCAGGGGGATTTAAAAAGACAGTGTTCTTTACTGCTTTGTGAGGTAGCCAGTTTCTTTCCCTTTCCCTGTACACAAACACCCCACACACATACAAAACCCTCATTGATGAGAATCATATATCATAATGAAAATGTAGGAGGACAGAGAATCCCTAAGGTCTCAATAATACATTGTAAAACAAATGAGATAAACAAAGAGCATTTTAAGAGATCTCTTAAATCATTTGTACCAGCCATAAAGACCAAATGGCATTTAACCTTCCTTTAATTTGGAAAGCTGCTTTCCTTGTTCCATTTGGCAGGCATTTGATAAGTGTACCACAGAAGGCAAAGTGCTGCTCTAGCAATTTTGGTACAGCTGCCAAAGCTGGATTTTTTTATTTATTTTTTTTAGAATATTCCTTTTGTTGATGGTTTCAGTGTGGAAGCTTCACGTTCCTGAGTTACTCTATACCCATAGGATAAGTCTAATAGCCTAAATCAAACTACAATTCAATTCAGTTGTAGGCACCACAATTCAAAAAGGATGTGGAGAAACTGGAGTGTGTCCAAAGGAGGGCAACTAAGATGGTGAAAGGTCTGGAAACCATGCCCTATGAGAAACGCCTTAGGGAACTGGGGATGTTTAGCCTGGAGAAGAGAAGGTTAAGAGGTGATATGATAGCCCTGTTTAAATATTTGAAGGGGTGTCACATTGAGGAGGGAGTAAGCTTGTTTTCTGCTGCTCCAGAGACTAGAACATGGAGCAAACTGCAGGAAAAGAGATTCCACCTCAACATTAGGAGGAACTTCCTGACAGTAAGGGCTGTTTGACAGTGAAACACACTCCCTAGGGGTGTAGTGGAGTCTCCTTTCCTAGTTCCTTCCTTAGAGGTCTTTAAGCAGAGGTTGGATGGCCATCTATCAGGGATGCTTTGATTGGGAGTTCCTGCATGGCAGGGGGTTGGACTGGATGGCCCTTGTGGTCTCTTCCAGTTCTATGATTCTACATGTCTCTACTAAAGTAGATGTACTGAATCAATTACTGAATGATAAGTCAACACTTTGGCCAATATAGTTAATTCAGTGGGTTTCCTGTAATTGGGACTAGCAACTGTATGTGCAATTGTATAAGCTTCTTCCAAATGAAGTGGATGCACTGAAATTAATAGTTCTTGTCGGTTACTACTAACTAACATGTCAACTGGTTTCAGTAGCTCTACTCTGTTGGAATGCTGGTAGTACCCACTGCAATTATCCATTGAATTTTAGCTCTATACTGAGCTGGATGTTTTTGCTTTTATCTGTATTGTTGTGCTTGTGTGCCTTCAAAGCATTTCTGACATATGATAACCCTAAGGTGACACTACCAAGGGTTTTTCTCAGCAAGATATTTTTCAGAGGGTGCATAAAAAGGAGAAGGGGGGGGGAGAAAAATGACTTAGACAACCTTTAAGACTAACAAGTTTTTATTTTAACATGGGCTTTTGTGACTATAAACCCCCCTTTTTTTCCAAATACAGTACAGAGTGCTATTAAAGCCTTAGGTTATAAAGCATATTTAAACAATTGTGAGAGTGGGGTAGAATGTAATAGGATCCAAATGATGCAAATCATGTTCCTTGCCCTAAATTTTCAAAGGGCCAGGTGAGGTAATTCTGGTCTTTCTTTACAGTGGTCAGTTAGTGTTGACATATGAAAGCAATAAATTTGCTTACCAAAAGTCAGTTTCCTTGGGTTCAAAACCCTCTCTGAGAATATTCCTTTTGCTATACAGTATGTGCAGTAATGAGGACTCTTGTATTAATATATGTAGTGCATCATGAAGCCATTGTCTTTATTCTTATATCGGCTAATGAATTGAAATTTGTGACTACAGTTCAACTCAATGCTTCTCTTTCTAGTCTTCCTTTGTAATTTCCTTGTTCAAGGACAGCAACATGTAAATCCCTTACTATATGTCCATGAAGTTTGAAATGTTCTTCAATTGATTTCTTGGTATTGACATTTCTAATGTTAGATTTGGGTCTGTTTATTCTCCTATGGAAGAACCGTCCCATTTGTCCAGTGTAGAGGGTAACTGGCATAGACATAGGTATTGCTGTCTTGGAGTAACAAATATCACATTGGAGGAAGAGCAAGTAAATGCACCTCTAATGTCATGGGTGATGGTATTGACAACTGTAATATTTTTCAAAGGGTAGATGTGGTGACAGATTTGGCATTTGAGTTTATGGCAGAGTCTTGTCCCTGTTTTACCATCCATTTTGTGTATCCTATTGTGTTTACTTAAGATCTGATGGCTGTAGGTCAATAAAGGCCTGCCTCCCAGAAGTTGTGAAAGAACTATGTATTAATTGCACCTTGTTGATGATGTGTTTGAGTGGCCTTAGCTGGGGACTGTAGGTGACAACTAGGTGTAGGTGACACTTAGGTTTTTGTATTTTATGTTCTCTGTAGGTGTCATTTTATGTTTTTGGTCTGTCTTGTGGTATCCTGGGTATTAATCTTGCCTTGTTGATTTGTTTCTTCATCTCCTTAGATGGGTATTGTAATCTGAGAAAAACTTATTGTAAGAGTTCTTATTCTAAGAACTTATACTAAAAACTTATTCTAAGAGTTAGAGTCTCTGCTTTGTGGGTCTGTCTAGATGTGGAGATCAGAGGGCTTGGCTGTAAAAGATTTATTTGGTGTTAAGAAAGTGAACTTGTTTTGTGGATTGTTCCAGGCTCAGGATGATGCTCAGGATGGAAGATGTTGAACTCCTGGTGTTATTTCTCCAGTGATTGCTTTCCATGTGTCCAAATTATAAAGTTGTCATCAAGAAATCATATTTAAAGTAGAGGGTTTTTTAATTGTATTTGCTGAGGAAGCATTGTTCCAGGTCAGCCGTGAAAAAGTTTGCATATCGTGATGCCATGCAGATGCCCATGGCAGTGTCTCTGATTTGGAGGTACATATTATTTGACATAAACATAATCAGAATGATGAATGCTACTGTCCAAGGACTAATGCATAAGGATAACAAGAAGTACTACAATCAAGGCAGAGAAATAGAAGTTAACAATAAAAAAGAACAAGAGATCTCTTCCACAAGATTCAAGAATTCAAAGAGAAATATAAACCAAGGGTGGGATGCTCTACAATCAGAAGAACAATGAAATTTCTTGATTGTTATGTTGTGTTATGCTTTGAATTTCATACTATGTTATGTATTTGTAAATTTTTTTGTATAATTATTCAAACTGTTATTGTACTTCATTATTATGTAATGGTGGGGGTTATGATTGGGAGGAGGTGGGGTAAGGGATTATTTTGAAATGTGCTTTTATTGAAATTTGCATTTTATTGTAATTTTCTATTTTGTAATCCGCCTTGATTCCTTCAGGAATTATTATTTTAATACATGACCACATGATTTTTTTTAAAAAGATGGAAACAATACTCAAAAGAGTTATATCAACACTTGGGGGGAAAACATGAAAATTAACTTCAAATTTTGGAAAGTGAAGTGAAAGGCACACTCAAAGCAATTGGAAAGAACAAATCACCAGGAACAGATGACATACCAATAGATCTGCTACAATCCTGAGTCAAACTTAGTATTTAACTAAAATCTACCAATAAATATGGAAAACAAAGAGCCCATTGACTGGAAGTGATCAATACATATTCCCACTCATTTTTAAAAGGAAATACAAAAGACTGCAGTAATTACAGAACCATCACACTAATTTCTCATATAAGCAAAGTCATGCCCAAAATTCTGCAGCATAGACTCTTACCATAAATGGAGCAGAAAATTTCAGAGGTGCAAACTGGATTCAGGAAAGCAAGAGGCACTAGGGATCACATTGCAAACATACATTGGATAATGGAGCATACCAAGGAATTCCAGAAGAAAGTCTGCATGTCCTTTATTGACTACAGCAAACCCTTTGACTGCACAGATCGCAAAAACCTGTATTCAGGACAGGAGGCTGCCTTCAGAACAGAATACAGAGAAACAGAATGGTTCCAATCAGCAAAGGGGTCAGACCAGGCTGCACACTAACATCCTTTTTTTCCACCTGTATGCAGAAAATAATAACAAACTTCAACCATGTATAAGAATAAGGGGGAAATAAGGTAAAACACTTTGAGAGTTCTTGGGAGGCTTTTTAGTTTTTATTCTTAAAAGCAGCTATAAATATTTTAAATATGTGTGCGTGTACATACCAGTTTATATATATTTTGCATTTTCTGTATTTATTTGTTTGTTTTTGCAGGGAGTAACTGCTTCTGCATAAGTGTTTCTTTACACAAGAAGCCGTTTTTATTGGGAAATTACCCTTTACCATGTGCTATCTTTTCATGTCACTGAAAAACTTTTTGGCTAATGAGAAAATGTTAGAAATTGACTTTCTCTGGAATGAAGTCATGCCTGAAGACAATAATCTTGTAAACTTCACAAGAATACAACTCGTTTCAAATTGTAGTATGCCCTCCACTGATAGAAAATTGATATGAAATTACATCCAGGTCATGTCTGCCCCAACATGATAAATCTCTTTTTAATGCTTGTGTCAGAAGTATTGTCTTAACCTTGACTGAACTTGTTCCCTTAATGGCGAATGAACCTCCAGGAAACCTTTTCAGTTGCTCTGTTCACATCCCTTATATTAAATAATTGAAAGATGGGCCACGTTGTTTGTTTTGTTTTTCGAATCAGATTGTTTCAAGTTCTTAATATCTAGAAAAGCTGTATATTTGTTTGCCAACAGAATGTGAAAATGTCTAAACAATTAGAAATTAAGAGATATGTATTCCACAGTGTGGTACTGTATAGTGGTACATTTTGAAGTGCAAACATTTATCATGACTATGGCCTCAAAGGGAATCCAGAACTGTAGGCAGATGTGCTGATCCATAAGAACAAACAGTTCACGAAGTTTCTGTCTCTTTTCTAAGAACCTTATGACAAAAGAAAGCTGAGATGGAGCAGAGAAGTGGCACATAACAACAATGATGGGGTTTTTTGAATCAAACAATATTTGAGAGGACACTTGCTGCCTAACCCTGCCTTATAGTGCAAGAAAGAAAAAGAGAACAGTCTGCTGTCAAGAAATGGAACTGATAATTGTTGTATCTCTTCCATTCAAGGCTGTCCTTCCTAATAAATCTTAGCACCTTATCTAATGTGTTATAATAGGATCATATCATTTTTTTGGTGTTCCAAACAGTATAGCCATGGGAGTTGTACTCTAGAAAAATAACTTTTTCATGCTCTGCAGAACTTAGAAGCTATTTTAAATTCTACATCAGCACTACTCTTGCTTTTTCAAGATGCTCAACTCACTACAAAGTGAGCTGATGTGACAGAGATATATAAAGATCTACTTTGTTGTTGCTGTTGTGTGCCTTTGCTTCCAACTTATGGCAACCCTAAGATGAACTTATCACAGGGTTTTCTTTGCATGATTTGTTCAGAGAGGGTTTGCCATTGGCATCCTCTGGAGCTGAGAAAGTGTGACTTGTCCAAGGTCACCCAGTGGGTTTACATTGCCAAGCCAGGATTCAAACCCTGTTCTCCAGAGTCATAGTCCAACACTCAAACTACACCAGGCTGGCTCCTAAAGATTGGTTAGTTGAGGCCAAATGCGTAGCAGAGAGACTCACTGCTAGGAAGATGAGGTATGCAAGGACTCATTCTCAGAGAGGATTGGAAGGAAATTCATGTCAATACTTTATAAAACTAACTTTGAACATGACCTGCTGGTCTCATTTGTTTTGAGGGCAAGTTGTATAAACTGTATCCAGCTCTATGCAGAAAATTTCATGCAATTTTCTTGGAGCCAGTCCTGCCTGTTGACTGTGATGATAATGAAGCAGTGACCCCTGCAATATTTCCTTCAGTAACGGCAAGAAAGATGGTAATTATTGCTGTGGGGAAAAAAGCTTATCATTGCTGAGATTTATGTTAAGGCAGGCTGTTCAGGATTGGCCAACCCCTGCATAAATTCACCACTCTGCATCTATACTGAAGAAGTAATCCAGTTTGACACCACTTTCTGTCATAGCTCAATGCTACGGAGTCCTGGAATTTGTGCTTTGTTATGGGGGCACCACCACTCTCTGACAGAGAAGGCTAAATGTCTCACAAAACTACAAATCCTGGAATTTCATAGTATTATGCTATGACAGAAAGTGGTATTGAACTGGATTATTTCTGGAGTGCAGATGCAGCCTAAGCAGTGTTATTCCTCATTATTCTTCCTGCATTCTCTGCCAGTATCTCAGCAAAACAATGAAACATGTGCCTTTTCCTTTAGTGAAGCTAAATATAACCATACAAGCACAAAAGGACAATCTGATAGATTGAAAGGACACAAACCATCCATCCAGTGCTACTCCTCTTTTTGAAATAAAGCAACAATCACTGCATTTTTCAATTCTGTGCATTTTAAAAAACTTCACAAAAGTCTTCAAACAAGTCTCCAATACCTGTCTCCCAAATCTTGCTGTCTTGCAGAGAGCTGAATTTTTCTCTTGTTTTGTTCCATTTACTGATGTATATATCCCTAGTGCTATCAGAATAACTGATTATAGCACTTCTAAGTGCCTTTATTGTGGAAATGTATTTTAAAAGAACACAGGACTATCCAAATTTATGCAGATTTCACCAATGAATTAAAACTCACACAGTTAATTGACTGAGTAGAATCCTTTATTTGTCTCTTCAGAAACAAGCCCCATTGGGCTTAGCAGAACTTCCCCCTAGATAAGAGTACACAGGATTGCAGATTTAACATTCTTGGTACAAAGCCATGGAAAACTGAATATTTTTCTCCCATTAAAAAAATAGGCATGTATGATGTATTATCCACTTACAGCAGTGCTTAAATAATTTCTACTGCACAATAAGACAGAACCTGTCTGACAGTCACTTTCTCATTTAGAATTCCTTCTGCCTGATCTCAGATGAATTGGTGCTGTTTGCTTGCATGGGTTTTGGGCCAGCCTTGAATAACAGCTAATAGTGCTGTCTTTTTTCTTTATTACTCTAGACACCATTTTGATCAAGGCCAGGCATAAGAACAGTAATGGTTGATAGCTCCTATGTCAGTGGGTGGTGAATCAACTCTGGCTTTTAGTCCAAACTGTAAGGACAGCTGACCTGATCCCCTTCCCCACCACCTTTCCCTTCTCCTTTTGTGTCATGTCTTTTTAGATTGTAAGCCTGAGGGCAGGGAACCATCTAATTAACAAGATTTTATGTGCAGTGCTGTGTAAATTTGCAGTGCTATATAAATAAAGGTTAATAATAATAATAATAATAATAATAATAATACCAAAGGAGCTGAACCTATTTTGAGAGTAGGGTTTAGACGTAAGTCCAGATACCAATCGCTGCAGCAGATGGGAAAGGCTTTAACTATTGTGCCTAGTGGGATCCTGATCCAAATTTAGAAATAATCAAAGATTTCTCATACCTTGGATCCATCATTGACCAGAATGGACACTGCAATCAAGAAATCAGAAGAAAACTAGGACTAGGAAGGGTAGCTATGAAAGAACTAGACAAATTCTCAAAGTGCAAAGGTATAAAACTGAACACTAAAGTAAGGATAGTCCAAGCCACTGTATTCCCCATCACCATGTACGGATATGAAAGCTGGACAGTGAAGAAAGCAAACAGAAAAAAAAATGTCTGATGTAGTTAGGCTTAAACTGGGAACACATGAAACAATATTGATGGCAAGACTGCCTTGAACTTGAGTCTCTGAAGTTCCTAAATGGAACAGAATCAGGCTAGTATATGTTAGGAAATTAGCAATCAGTGACGTGGTTTCTGATTCTCTCACTGTGGAATAAACACAAAGGAACCAGTTCAAATTGAGACCTTTGTATCTGGAAGGACCGTAGGGGGATTTATTACTTCCCTTTTGCTGATCCTGCTCTGGATCCCCAACTTCTGTATCAGCAGTTTTGCTGGTAAATGATAAGCTTGTTTATACAGTAATTCAGTTTTTGGCACAAAAGCTTCAGTTGTTTATTGTCATTGTTAACCCTCAAGTCAACTTTGACTCATAGTGACTCTGTGAGTTAGACATCTCTAAGCACCCCTATCCTCAACTGCTCTGCTCAGATCCTTCAGGCTCGGGTCCATGATCTCCTAATATGTGGCCTTCCTCTCTTTCTAATTTCCTCCATCTTTCCTAGCATTGTTGTCTTTCCCAGTGTGTCATGCCTTCTTATGATGTGGCCAAGGTATGACAGCCTCAGTTTAGTCATCCTAGTTTCCAGGAAGACTTCTGGCTTGATCTGTTCTAAGACTCATTTATTGGACTTTCTGGCTGCCCATGGTATCCTCAGCACTTTTCTTCAGCACATCTCAAATGTGTTCATTTCTGTGGCTAAATGTCTGAATGCCTGCATTCTCCCTCATACTTTGAGATGTACTAGGGAGATCCTTCTCCCTGTCCCAGAACCCCACACAGGTGTATATCTCATGGGAACACCAGGAGAGGGCCTTCTCAGTGGCTTCTCCAGACTCTACAGCTCCCCTCCCAGAGGAGTTAGGTTGGCACCCTATTTTCTTTACCCAGATAAGCAAAGACTTTACTATTCTGAGAGGAATTTGAGGAGTGATCATTTATTATTATTATAAGGCCCATCTTACACAATGCACTAGATATTAATAATTGTTGTCCTGGTGTTTGTGTGTGTGTGTTAATGATACATGTTTTAACCTGGATCTAATTTTTTTTCCTGATTGTATAATCTGATTGTTTTTTCTGTTTGTTTTAACTTTTGTGTCTTGAGGATTTTTAACAATATTTTTTTAAACGGTTGTAAACCGCTTTCAGTCCCAATCTGTGAAAAAGGTGGGATAAAGATGATGGTGATGATGATGATGATGATGATTCCCATTCAGCCCTGCTCTAAATCAGGATCAGGGATTTTGTGAACCTCCAGATTTACTTGAATTTCAGCTCCCAACAGCCCCAATATCAGTACAGCCAATAGCGAAGTATTGTATGCTGTGAGATACAGTTCATCATTATGTGATGGCCACAGAATTCCCACCCCTGCTCTAAATCCACAGAAGAAAGTTGTGTGAAAGAAAATCTAGGCTATAGATTTTTATAACAGGCATTAAATATGGCTGAAGTAGAGAAAAAGCTTTAGTACAAAGTCAGTCCAATATCGTCAAAGCTTTACACATGTAGCTTCTAAGTGATCCATCATCAGATGACTGCCTTTAAAAGGCATGTCATACAGCTGCCCAAAACTATCAGGGCTTGCCTAGAACTCCCAAATACACCATTAAAATAATGGGAAGAGAAGGAAGAAAGGTGGTATATGCAATTTAAATGTTTAAATGTCTAACTTACAATGTTTAAAGATTTTCTAAATTGATATTTGGGTGGGGTTTTTGTTGTTGTTGCATTTTTTCTTAATGTAATAAAGGCAATATATTTTGTCCATGGTCTGGATCCTGAAGAACAAAGACACAGAAAGTATATCAAATATTAGGTGCTTGAATTTGGCACCAAGGTGAAATGGGTGCCAAGGTGAACTTAGTTACATGATGTAGGGAGATCTTGTAGCACATTTAAGACTCAGGTGCCATTTACACTATGGAAATAAACTGGTTTGAAACTGGTTTATTTCCATAACGTTCACACTCACCTTGACTCTAGTCAGTGCAGTTTGTGGAGGAGCAAGCAAAAAGCCCACCTTAGTGGGGTTTTTTTTTTTTAAGAGCCGCGATGATTCGCAGCTTCAGTAGTGTGAACATGTTACTAAATCGATTCGGATTGCACTGTATTGTTCCCAGAAATGGAGGCATCTTCACTATAAACTCATACTTATTAGAACCTGCAGAAGGACTTTTATTGATTAAGAATGAATAACACTGATGAGTCAGAAAAGCATTTTAGAAAAAGAAAAGAGGGGTCTCAGTTGGTGCCTAAAGCTGAAAGGAGATGCCAAATTATATAGGAACATGTTCAAATAGTCTCCCTTCACATCATGATGATGATGATGATGATGATCATCATCATCATCATCATCATCATCATCATCAATAACATGAACATTTCTTGACACATTTGGTAAATTCTTGATTGCAAGAAAACTGCACACACTGCAGAATTAATTCAGTTTGACAACACTTTAACTCTCATAGCCCCAGCATATGGAATCCCGAGATTTGTAGTTTGTTGTGGCATCAGAGCTCTGTGATATAGAAGGCTAAATAGTTCACAAAATGACAAATCCTAAAATTCCATAGCATTGAGCCATGGCAGTTAAAGTGGTTTCAAACTGCATTAATTCTGCAGCATAGATGCAGCCCTTGCTTTTTGTAGTGAGAGAGAAACATAGAGAGAGAAAACCTTGCACAAAACAGATAAATGTAACGGTGCTGGTGTGTGTGTGTGTGGGGGGGGGTCTCTCATTTTTCTTTGGTGTGACAGTCCCACAGTTGCCCTTTAAACATTACAGGGAAGGTAGTGGGACCCCGAAAGACGAAAGAAGCAGCAGTGCAGGAAGGAATGGCATTTCCCTAAATCAAGTGGAAACAGCTTAGACATACAAGGTTGTATCTGAGATCCAATCTTGTATGTCTTAAAAAACTGGTATGAAAATATCGGTCATTACTAAATTATGCTTAGTAGAACTGAAATACAGAAAGTATTAAGTATACATGCCACATATCCTCATTATGTATGAAATACTTTTGGACAAAATTAGGTGTAAATTCTATATTTAATGGTGACATCTGGTGGCAGAAATAACTCTGGCAACAAGAGGGCTACATTCTTATTTGGTGTAAAATGGTAGGACTGCTCTCAATTAAGAGAGCCAGTGTAGCATAGTGGTTTGAGCTTTGGACTATGACACTGGAGATTAGGATTTAATTCTCTACCTGGCCATGGAAACCCACTGGGTGACCTTGGGCAAGTCACATTCTTTCATCCTCAGGGGAAGGCAATGGTAAACCACCTCTGAACAAATCCTGTTAAGAAACCCCCATGGCCTTAGGGTTGCCATAAGTCAGAAATCATAGACTAGAATCATAGAATCATAGAGTTGGAAGAGACTGCAAGGGCCATCCAGTCCAACTCCCTGCCATGCAGGAACTCTCCATCAAAGCATCCCCAACAGATGGCCATCCAGCCTCTGCTTAAAGACCTCTAAGGAAGGAGACTCCACCACACTTCGAGGGAGTGTGTTCCACTGTCGAACAGCCCTTACTGTCAGGAAGTTCTTCCTAATGTTGAGGTGGAATCTCTTTTCCTGCAATTTGTAGCCATTGTTCCGCGTCCTAGTCTCTGGAGCAGCAGAAAACAAGCTTGCTCCCTCCTCAATATGACATCCCTTCAAATATTTAAACAGGGCTATCATATCACCTCTTAACCTTCTCTTCTCCAGGCTAAACATCCCCAGCTCCCTAAGGCCTTCCTCATAGGGCATGGTTTCCAGACCCTTCACCATCTTAGTTGCCCTCCTTTGGACAAATGACTTGAAGGAACAACAACAATCCCAATTAAATCCAACAACATTGATTTCTGACTATGATGGGAGCTGCCTTTAATTCTGAACTACATGACTAAGGTTGAGTTCAGACAGAAGTCTAATTACCAATTAAATCTTGGTGAGTTCTTGATTCAGCTCATGCTAATGACTTCTAGAAAATTAGAAAAGGTGGAGGGGGCTACACCATCCAACAGAACCTATACAGCAGGCCAAACCAATATATTATTTACTAAATACAGTACATTTTTATTTATTTTGTGAATCTTTGTTACAGGCATTTGTTCACCAGATAAATTCTGTCCTAAGGCAAAACTATTTAGAGACAAAGGGTGAGCCTATCTGAAGCTACAATGTCTAACAATGAGGGAACTATGTTTGTTTGTTATATAGACTGCCTTTCTCCTAAATTGGACCCAAGGCAGATCACAAAAGATCCTTTTAAAACATACAGTTTTTAAAACACAATTAAAAATATCACATTAGTATAACAATTTAAAAATATAAAACCATTAAAAACACAAACATACATTGCTGACATGATAAACAAGCATGCTAGTCAATTGCAACGATGCACAATGGAACATCGTCCAAGGTGTCTCATTGCACAACAGAATAAATTGTGAATGGGGACACATTATGCAATGAGACATGTTGTGCTTTGGAACGTGTTGTGCATTGGGATGACTGCACAACTGCCATGCTGTTGACTCCGCTTGCAAAAATGTCCCAGTGGCATAGCTGTGTCTCTCCTCCCTTCTTGAGAATACAATCATTGTGAAATGGTGAAACTTCATACAATCATAAGTCAGTTTACAATTGCACAACTTCCCCACTATCAGCCATAGTGTTTTACTCGGCAGGTGATGTGAGACGCATCCTATAACATTTGTACAAATTCTCATGGGGGGGGGGGGTCATATTATGAATAATGTCTGCACCATATTGGCTTTGCCAGTACACATTCGTTGCTATCTAGCAGGAGTTAAACTTAAATTCACGTTCTGGTATCAGCAGCAGGCAAAGCAGATCTAGATGGAACTCTTGGACTGAGCATTAAAATCTCCTATGAAGTCCTTTGGGGTCACTGTAAAAGTAACTGATGCAATTAATTAAAACGTCAACCTAATTGTCACATAATTCTACTTGACCGCAACATTATAGGCATTTATGAAACACAGATTTTAAACAGGGCTCCTTTCCCCATATTTAAATTTCCTTAGTCATCAGTGATATTTATTTAAAAATCTAATACTGTGCTGCTTCTGTCCTTATGATATGCATCAATCTGGGATGCTAAAAGAGGAGGAGGAGGAGGAGGAGGAGGAGGAGGAGGAGGAGGAGGAGGAGGAGGTCACCCTTCTTCTTGTTGTTATGCTAGTCAGTATAATCTTAAGAGTTTTATTTTGTTACTCCAGTAACAATTTCTGTCAGAGAAAGATGGTGTCTTGTGGCAAGCCTGTTGCCAAAACCAGCTTTGCCATAGCTGAACATTTGTGCTTTATAGCTTCATGTTTTGTAGCGAATGGAATAGCTATCCCAAATACCCCTCTTCTTTTCAGAATATAATCACTGATAGTTTTCCTACTAGTTTTGGTATCAAAGGATAATTACACACCAGACATGCTTACTGCATCTACCGTTCTGCAGCATTCTTGCTATGATGAGTGTGATAAAATACACATTTCTCTGTAAATGAATATGGGAACTTGCCAGGAAAATGTATGCAGGTGGCCACTGTTCGGTGTGCATTACCATGAATTTGCCATTGGGCATGTCACATACACTCATTTTCAAATTGTGTTCCAAGTAATTCCAGTTTATCTACAGTTTGTCAACAAGGAGATTAATAACAGTGGATAGATTCTCCTTTAAAGAAGCTTGCCTACCATGGTCAGTCTTTCTTAACAAAGGAAGATGGTTGAGAGAGTACATTCAGTTTGCTGTCTGTGGTGATGATGACACCCAGTAAGTAGGGCTGTGTAAGCAATTCAGATCAATCCTGAACTAAACTGAGCTCACTGTGGAGTTTATCACACAGGGACCTATGTGCTCCAATCCAATTTAAAGTAAGGATGCATAAAGTGACACACAGTGCAGCAGAATACATGCAGGAGGTCTCAGTTGGTGGATACTGGACCAAGAAAAGGGATCTAGGGAATGTGATGGGTGGTCAGATGAAAATGTTGACTCCAATGTGTGGTTGTGTAAAAGTTTAAAAAATCTAAAGTGGGAATCATTAGGAAATTAAATTAAATTAAACTGTCAATATCAGTAAAAATAAATAAATAAATAAATAAATAAATAAACTTCCAGTTTTTCCCATGTGATAAACTTCTCAAACTGATGTCCAAAATGGATTGGAGTGATTCAGACTGATTGGATGTTGTGGACATCAAATGACAGTACACAGGCAAACAACAACAACAACAACAACAAAATAATAATAATAATAATAATAATAATAATAAATACCCCGCTCTTCAGCCAAGGCTATCAGAGCGGCTTGCAATTTGTTAATTAGACATTTCCCTGCCTTCAGGCTTACAATCTATATATATATATATATATATATATCTCGCATAACGTTGCAAAATAACACTCTACAAAGAAAATGCCAAGGTGGGAAGAGATAGAAGGGGAGGAGAGGAACTGTATGTTGCTTAATTTGGGGACAAGAATCTCACAGCACCTTCCTATCACAGTACATAGGGGAAAGCTCTTTTGAAGAGTTTATAATCAGAATTTTCTCCTCACTTATGTTTCCTTTTGTTTGTATTCTGTAAGCAGCAGGAGTGTTTTTTGGAAGAGCTTAGAGTTTTTGTGTTTGTGGTTCTTCTTCCTACATCCTCACAGTACCCAACCTCTTTTCCTCATGCTTTTCCAATCCAGTCCCATCTTTAATATTTAAAGGTGGGTAGCACAAAACTGCCTGTTTGCAATTTGGCAAGGCCAAGCCTTCTGAAGGGGTTAATAAGATTCATGGATGTGTTGGGGGGGGGGGGGACACAGAAAGCATTTTGACAAGTTTGCTTTCCCATCACAAGTCAGTGGAGTGCTCAAAACTTTGGATTTTCAAATTCCAGTTTGTATTTGGTTCTGAATAGGACCTCAATAGAAATCACCAAATTAGACTCCAAGCCAAAGCAGGGGTCTTTGTATGACTGAGCAGCTGGGTAAAGTGGCTTGGACCCTAGAAAATAATATTTGATTAGATCATTATGGAAGATATGGATGAGGTATAAAAATATGTGTCCAAAAATTGCACTAGGGACCTCCCCACATGAGGCATTCCATAAAAAAGAAAATCTATATAGACATAAATGTCTAACTTACAAAACACTATTACAACAAAAGGAAAGGAAACACCAAATGAAAATGAGGGAAGAGCTCAACCAAGAGAATATAATATTCCACTGGTTTTTATACCATCAACTAAAAGAAATATTTAAAAGAAATGAGAAACTTGAAGGCATTGAGACAAGAAAAACAGAACAAATACTCAACTCAGAAAATAAAAAATAATCAAAAAATCCTATAGCTTATTAATGTCATATAATAATAATAATTATTATTATTATTATTATTATTATTTCTAGTCCGCCCCTCTGAACAAGCAATCGGGGCGGATTACAACAAGGAAAAAACAATATCAAGTAAAATAGCCTGTCCTTTCCCTTACCACCACCCCCCTTAAAAAGAGATTAAATCACAATTGAATTAAAACAGTAACTAGCTAAAATAGTAATAAAAACAAGATTAGAGAAAAATGGACCCAGCCAAGGTTATGCAGAAGTAGAAACAGAGAAAGGAGGCTGGGAGAAAAAGCCACTCTAAAGCCTAGATTTGGAGCCGGGGGATGTTTACATTCTCTGGGAAGGCCTGCCGGAAGAGATGTGTCTTTAGAGCTTTTTTAAAGCCTTCTAAAGATGAAATAAGACACATCTCATCCAGCAGGTCATTCCACAACCTGGGGGCAACAGCCAAAAAGGCCCTCTGGGAGGTCTGCACCAACCTGGTCTTCATGGGTTGCAGCAAGTTCCTCCCAGAGGACCGAAGTGTGCAGGGGGGTTCGTATGGGAAGAGGCGGTCCCTTAGATAGGATGGACCCAAGCCATGTAGGGCTTTAAAGGTTAAAACCAACACCTTGTACTGTGCCCGGAAACTGGTCGGCAGCCAGTGGAGAGCTTTAAGCACAGATGGAGTTTTAAGCATAGATGGAGATGGAGGAAGAAATGATTAAGAACAATATGGTAACATGGGCACAAGATATTGGCCATCTGATACATTTAGAACAATGGAAGAAATCATGGAGACTAAGTAACAAATTCACCAGAAGCAATGACCTTAAAGAAAATTATTATAAGCTCTTCTATAGATGGCATTTAACACCAGTGAAGCAAGCCAAAATATATAATAAGCCAAAATCAATTGCTGGAAATGTGAGCAAACAAATGGCACTTTCTACTATATGTGGTGGAAGTGTGAGAAGGCCAAAGAATACTGGAGGGAAATACATAAAAGAATAACAGAAACATTAACAATTAATTTACCTCTAACTCCAGAAACTTATATATTAAATATGCCAATCAGTTTAGAAAATCAGAAAGGTAAGAAATTTGAGCATATTCTCTTATATGCAGTGGCAGCTGCAAGAATGGTTTACACTAAGAAATGGAAAGATCAATGAATTCCAATTATAGATGAGTGGATCTTAAAACTAATGGAAATTGCACAGATGGACAAATTAACAATGTACCTGAGTAATAAGACACTACAAACTTATGAAAATGAATGGGAAAAATAGCTAATACGTGAGAAACAAAGAGAAGTAACAACAAAAGTAATATTTAAGTAAAATAAAGATGCAGGATGGTTGTTTAAATATGTACATAAAGAAAACATAACAGGAAAATATGTATAGGATTATTATGACTATAACATTGCATGGATATGGCTGAATTTCATTATTGTTGTTATTTTTCTTTTTCTTTTTAATAACAATGATAATAATAATAAAAACATTTTTTAAAAGAAAACAATATTTGACATATTCTGCATTGCTTAGGTGTTTCACAGGAAACAGGGATGGTACCTCAGCAGACAGGTAAATGAAAGAATAATTTCCTGAAATTGAAGTTTTCAAACACTAGAGTATGAACATAAAGAATAAGGCTACCTATAAAGTATACAGGACTTCCAGCTGCTCAGAAATGAAATATTGTTCATCCGGGGCTTAATTTTATTTGTGTGACCTTGTTACACCTTGTAAATATTTCAGTGGAAAACAAATAATTGTCAATGCCTAAAGCAGAGAGGATCTGCGAATGACAGACTTCTAAAAGCTACATGCGAAAGAAAGAATCAATCTTCTTGTTTCACTGAAACAATAAAGGATTTCATATTCTGAAAGCTTCAAATGGAGAAATAATGGTCTCCCCCTGGATACGTTCTGCTATGACTATGGAATATGCTCTGCTCAGTACCTGATCATTTATTCTCCTGATTTATATATTCATTCATAAAAAGAGATTGTTTGTCCTTTATAGTTTCTCGCTGTCACTTCCCACTTAAATACTGGCAGATGAAGTGTGGTGAGTTTTTTACTGTGAATGTTATGGCTATGTTTTGTTTTATTTTTTATTGCCACATATTTTCAACATGCAAAGTGGCAAGGTTAAAGATGAAAGCAGAGTAAAACCTGGAACTTTCCAATATCAAACTTTTCATGGGCCTGTTTGGTATTTCATGGGAGAAAGAGCTCTGTGTCTACCATTACTTATACACCAAACCTCAGCATACCTTTGGGTTTTTTCCTAATCTCATCATCTTGTTTTACTTCCCTACACTTTATTGTCTCACTTGAGAGGCATTGTATTTTCTGTCCTTTTCCATTCATTGTTTTTTTTTTTCTCTTTAGAGTTCATCTGATCCATTGAGATTGGCCTCAGTTTTGCAAGCAATCGTCAAAGCGATAATCACAGGTATTGATCTTCCTGACCAAAGGCAGCAATGGATCATCCTTTTATTACCAAATGAGTCACCTCTTGAAATTGGAGACTATAACATCCATTTTGATCAGCATGGTTATTAACAGTGCATTAGGAAAGTGTTTTAAATATTTTTTTCTGGGGGAAGTGGAAGGGATTACTCTTTCCCTCTCTGTCTCATTCATTCTCTCAGTCAAGACCTGAAAAAGTTACCTTTATTGCTGTAATATGCATGATCTCCCATCGAGAATGGCCAGTTGATTACTTTTTTGTAGTTCAAAAAGTAAATTTGTCAAGCTCTGGATTCCTTCCCATGCCACAGGTCAGGTGGGGAAATCATACGCCATATAGCAAGAAACCATGCTGCAGCTTTTCACTATATTATAGTTGCAGATCCTGAGAAAGGACAATACTGGTGTGAAGGAAAACCATAATATGGACACCTCTCATGTGCTTAGCACATCTAATGCTACCATTGAAATATGGGAAGCAGATAAATTGTAATACCTTTCATAGGAAATAGGGGACTTAAAGCATGCCAACACTGGGTGCATTCACTGAGCACTTTTCTTTTACAGCATGCGCTGTATAAGAATCATCAAGGATCTTTTTATCTAGAAATGGATGCAAAGGTTGTCAGCTCATCTCTTCTCCCAGCTGAAGGGCATGGTCCAAGGAAGGTCCTGTTTCTCTTTAAAAGGTTATACCCCTTTATTTCTACATTCCAATTGTGAGAATCGTCCCACCAGGTTTCAGTGATGCCTATTATATCATATTTGCTTTGTTGTTCTAGGAGTTCAAGTTGATCCTGTTTATTTCCCATGCTCTGAGCATTAGTGTAGAGATATCCAAAGACCATGGGTCCCTTTTACTTGCTGCCTGTGCAAAATTTTTTGCCTTCCACTGTTGGGTCCTTTCACTGTTTGCCTTCTTCCCTCTGTCAATTTGACTATTTTCTCCAGCTCTTTTGCTTTCCAGAATACTGTCTCCCTCCCCCACATAACTCAGTTTAAAGCCCTCATGATCAAATTTTTGAGGCTATTGGCAAAAACGTTTTTGCCAACTGGCATGAGATGCAGCCCATTCCTTGCCAGAAGTCCCCCCTCATAGAACCGCAACCCATGATCCAAGAATCCAAACCGTTCTTGGCAGCACCATCTACGGAGCCAGTTGTTTACATCCGCTATTTTCTTCCCTTCTAAAACTATATATTTTACAAGAAGAGAGGTTCCATCTGTCTCCACACATGGAGGGTAACTTCCTGTAGGAGAGAATCACTTACATCTCCAGATTGCCTAGTAAAAACTATCTAGGCCATGAGATTTCAGGGCCAGAACTTGAGACTATAGAAATGACTCCCTTGTGATGTCTCAAGGAATAGAGCCTGGTGATTTTGCAAGGACAACATTACAAGAAGCAGGCCTTGGTGATGTAATTAAGCATGGTACATTAAGTATCAAACATAGCTGCACAAAGTATATCATTCATGTATTTTAAAGAAAAAAACCCAAATCTAATAATTGAGGAGCACATACAGAAAGAGATGGATGGATATATTCTTCCTCTTCACCTTAAGGGCTGGAGAATAGAATCCACACCCTGGAATCTGGAACCCTATTTCATAGTCCTATGGGACTGGGTAGATACTTCTTTTCACAGATCTAGTTGTGCCCTAATCTTTCCTCTTCTGCCAAATCTCATGCCAGCTAATTCCTCCCTTGATTTCATGCAGTCTTTGTCATTTGAAGCTATCAACAAGGAAAGATCTGTGCCTGGGCTGCCAGAACCTTCTCTTGTGCCCTCCCCCCCCCCACCAAAAAACAAAAGCAAAACAAAGCCCAAAACAAACAACATTCAGGCTAGAATCCTGTTTTTTACACTACTGAAAAAAATAGTTTCCCAAGTGTTTGCATTTCTTCAGAGGTTGTTTAGGTGCAGTCCCTAGCACAGCCAGTTCTTCCACTCATTATATTCTGCCTGAACATTTCTGCATTATATAGATTTTTTTCTCCATCTCAAAAGATTAATGGAAAATAAGAATAAAATTTACACTCTTCTGGAGGGGGATTATATTAGGTGGAATTCTTTTTTAAAGGTATGTGCATGTCACATATAAACCCCCCCCCCCCCCCATGTGAAGATTTTTCTCCATTCTGTATTCCTCTAATTTGAAAGTAAAATTCTCACCAAAGGAAAAGTGTTACTTTGGCTTTGCAGAATATTAATGATTTCTGTGAGGGAAGCCTATTTTTGGCTCCCCTTTGGGAAAATTTCACTGAGCACTGAAGAAAAAAAAAAAGATTCCTGTTAACAAGTGGGCAAACTAGATTGTAATGCTAGATTGTAATGCTAGAATTCAGATAATTTGCCTGAATGGACCAGTAAACACCATAAAATATGTATTAAAATGGCATTACCTGTCCACTAGTATTTTCATCATCATCATAATCAATATCATCATTGTCGTCGTTGTCATTGTCCCTTTAAGATTTAGCTTTTCATTCTGTAAAGCTGGTTATTTTTATTCTGATATCAGCAACTAGGTGCAATTAAAAATTTACTTGTAGAAACATTTGGGTTACACACACACATATTTATGTTTTTTTCCAGATAAAGCTTTTGCTCTGCCTCAGGTCATGAAACTGTACAGGGAGATGAAACTGTGATGTCTTCCATTTGTAATCTTTCCATGTTCTCTCCCAGCTTCTCCCACTCTCTTTCATGACACAAAAAAGAAATATTAAGTAGGAAAAGACAGAACTGAACAGCATGCATTTTGATGGTAACATTAGAAGCTGTCTATCTAAAAGCACCCTGTGTGAGTCAGTATAGTCCTGCAAAGTGTTTCCCATTCATACAATATCTGAGGATTGTAAACAACGTGGTGTGTGGGGAAATAAACATCTCTGTTTCACCATAGGCAGTAATCAGTAAAAGAGAAAGAATGGTTCCTAGCCCAAAGCATATTGAGCAAATAGTCATAGGACAAATGGGGGAGAATTAACTGATGAATCATGCATACATGGTGTGTCATCACTAAATGACTTGCTCATCAATACTTGAATTTTCTTCATTTTAAACTAAGGTGTTGGAAAAATGTCAAATGGTTTTTTAAAAGCTCTAACTGGACTATTTGATTTGTGTGTGTGTGTTACCAAATCATCACTTGGTATTATAAAGTTATCACCTCTGTCAGTTTTTCTAACAGGTTTGTGATGCTGAGGTACTTACTCATCAGGTGTAGATTTTCTTTCCAGATTGTTGCAATGAGAACAGAAAGCATTATCTCTTGAATTTGTCCACGTCATGCAGCTGTTAAAGGCATAGACATCTCTGTGTGGAAAGGAAGTAGCAACAATTGGATTAGGCCATCATAATGAGGGATGATTGCATCTGAGTGAACTCACATAAGAACAGAACTACAGTTTTCAGGACAATAACAGCTTTAAAACACTGGGACAACAACACCAGATGAAAAAGCAGAGACATAATTTAAAGATTTGTGGCCCATTTGAAGAAGTTTTTAAATGCCCCCATTTCACCCCTGCTACTACTAGCATGGGAGGGGAAGCTGCTTTTTTCCTTTGCCAAGAGCAGGTGATACTGCCGGTTTTCAATTCTGACACATACAGTAGATACACTTCACTTCACCTTCCCTTCCATGGAGGGAGAAAGGGAGGAAGTCAGCAGTTGCAATGGCAAAGCTTCTCTGAACAAATCTTACCAAAGAAGCCCCATGATAGTTTTGTCTTAGGGTCACCATAAGTTGTAAATCACTTGAAGGCACACAACAACAAGAACAACAATGCGTACTTTAAGAAAAGTTTGCATGATTATGAAAACCTTGGGATGATGATGCCGCACAGAACATAAAAAGATTTGATTCATAGAAAGCATCTCTGGGGGACTTTGAGTGAGTCACACACTCTCAGCCTGATAATACTCTGTCATAGGCCTTATGGTCTTAGGGTCACCATAAGTCTGAAACGACTTGAAGGCAAACAACAACAAATCAGAGGAAATGTTAGCATCCCTCATACACTTCCAGGGGCCTTTACAGACTACACAGTTACAGTGCTATCATTCTAGTTTAACTCTCAAGGCTGTATCCTATTGAATCCTGTACTTTGCCAAAGTGGTTTCCACTCAGTGGACTCAGCAGGCAGGGGACCAGAGGAGAGCACAGAATCTCTCCTTTCCTGGTAGATGCAGACAAAAACAAACAGCTTCAGACTTTCCTGACTTGTGTGTTCTTCTTTATTAATAACTTTTGCCACTCTGGTGATGCTTGGCTACATGTGGTCCAGATTTCATCTGTGAAATGTTGGAAGTCCAACCTAGCTGTGTGTCTGTGAAGAAAGTAACCTTTAACTGATCTTTCAGAATTCATACCTTGCTTTTCATACCCCTAAATGAGTCACTCAAAGTGGCTTATAAAACACAGAAGGCAGAATGGACAAACAGATAAACAACATGGCCAAAGGCAAGAACATAAGGAGATGGGAACACTAGGAGACCTAACGAATCCATAAATAAAATCGAGCAACAATTGAGCTGAATGTGTGTTTAAAAGGTTATATCTTGTGTTGCTGGCAGAACATGAATGAAGACCTAACTTTTGGATTCGAGGGCTTTCATGTGTGACATAGCACCAGCAAGAATGCCCTTTTGCATGCTGTCAACTGTGCCTTTGAAGGTACATGCAGGAGGTGGACAATAGCTGTTATTTGAAACACAGAACAGAGCTCACATCTTTTTCTGTAATGTCAAACAGAACACACATTCTGTTTTTGTATCTTAAGGCTGTTTTTGCCCCCTCATCAATGGCCAGGGGCAACCAATGCTGTGAGGTGGAATAATTTGAGGCTAGTGTATGTGGTTCTACAAGATATGGTTCACTCAGGCTGCATCCACATTGCAGAAACATCTAGTTTGACACCACTTTTACTGCCATGACTGAATCCTTTGGAATTTTGAGAATTGTAGTTTTGTGATACATTAAGCCTTCTCTGTCAGAGAACTCTGGGGCCACAACAAACTACAGTTTCCAGAATTGTATAGCATTTATCTATGGCAGTTAAACTGGTGTCAAACTGGATTATTTCTGCAGTGCAGATGCATCCTTAGGTGTCTACATATAGTCTATGGTGTGAGCTTTTAGGGGGAGGTGATCTAGTTCTATCTTGCATTAGCTGTGTGGTGGCAACAGCATGCATTGGGAAGAGCAGGCAAGTAGAAAATTACTATCTTCATTTAGAAATATTTTGAAGAAGCATGGAGGACTTTTTGGCTAGATAATTTAAGCCATAGAAGTCTACCATTGCAGGGCTCAGCTCATAATCTCTGTTTGGGGAAGAGAGAAATATATACTAAAGTTAAATGGATGACATACGAATACTTGTTGATAGTAGAAAATACTCAATTTAGACTGAAATCAAGAGAAGAATTAGAATCTGAAGACTATGGCCCGGTACAGACGGCCAAAAAAGGCCACCTGTACGGCATGATTAGGGTTAGGGAGGGCGCAGCATTCGCACCCTCCCTAACCCTAGTGCATATGGATGCCACTATTTTAAAATGGTGGCATCCATAAAGGCGCACCATGATGTTATCATGGCACGTGCAGAGTTTACAGAACGCTGTGTGCGCCTGACGACATCACACTACAGGAGGACACCAAGCGTGCCCTTTTCACAGCAGAAAAAAGAGCTCCAAAACAGAAATTATTTTTGTGCCTCTTCCTTGGTCCTTTAGACGGCCATGCCAAGGACCCAGGGGGGAAAGAGGTCGCAGTGACGGTCCCTTTCTCCCCTCACCAGTTTCGTCGGTTGCGGGGTGCAGTGGGCACCCAGGGTGCCCAGGGCGCCCGTTGCACCCTGCTTTCAGGCCACAGGGAAGCAGAAGTTTGCCGCTCCCCTGCGGCCTTCAGAAGCAGCGGAGTGGGGCCTCTGGGGCTGCTGGTGAGGCAGCCCTGGCCCCATCCCAGCACTTAAAGGAGCGGCTGCAGACAACCCCAAAAGGGCGGTCTGTAAAGCCCCAGTGTGTTTAAATGGTTTTGTTTTAAACAACTATTTGAAAAATGGGGAAAATTTAAGGGTTTGAAACAATGAAATCTAAGTTTGAAATTCAGTTATGCACTGATAATGGACATTTGATTGCTAAAATGAATAAATGGTTTTTGAGATCTGAAAAAGAAAAGAAGCAGGTAAAACACTATACGGTGAAATTGGGGCTCAAAATATTGGTTCCCCAATCCAAATGGAACAAGGAGAAAAGATCTGGACAAAAACTTTGAAATTTACAGTGAGTTATGATTTGAGAGAAAACTTTTATAAATTAATGTATAGATGGTATTTAACACCAGATAGGCTATAAAAATGTTTTAAAATAGCTAAAATAAGTGTTGGAAGTATATATAAAAGACTGGGTTCTTCTACCATATGTGGTGGACTTGTGATGAAGCACAAAAATATTGGACTCAAATTCATTAAATGCTGGAAGACATTTTTGAAGTTAAAATACCAGTTGAAACCCGACTTTTCTGTTGGGAATGTTAAATGAACAAATGATCATGGGAAGAATAGTATATGCCAAAATATGGAAAGCTATCACTATTCTCACAAAAGAAGACTGGCTGATAAAGAACTTGCTGGAATGAGGAAAAATTGACAAGTTTGGGTTAAGGAGGAATCTTTGAATAATTTTAAGAAAGATTAGGAATTGTTTATTACTTTTTGCAGTACTATTGGGGCCATACATTTTGTAAATAAAAGTTTGCATGTAGTAGAAGAACAAATCGTATATTATATAAAGTAAATATAGTAATAGTTGAATATAACAACTAGTTTGTGGGTCAGAAATCAGTAGCACAGGTACTGTCTGTATTTATAGTTTTTTGTGGTTTCGCCAGCAGCTGTGGCTGGCATCTTCAAAGAATGCTGGAATGGAAGAGAGTGAAGTATATAAACTATTGGTTGAGATGAGGTGATTTGCATGTTCATCTGTGTTTTGTCCTATTGTTCAATGGCAAAACCTACAGGGTGTACATTTGCTTAAGGGTCCATTGTCTGCTCGGAATCCCCCTCACCCTGGGTGGTTTTCATTTGCATTTTCTGAGTCCTGATTTGTTGGTGTTTTTCAGGACCTGTAGTCAAACTTTGTTTATTTTAAGAGTTTCTTCTTTCCTTTTGAAATTGTTTTGATATGTATGGATTTCTATGGCTTCCCAGTGTATTCTGACCTGATAGTTATTGGCATGGTCCAGAATTTCAGTGTTTTCAAACAGCATTTTATACCCAGAATGGTTTATAATGTGTTCTGTTATTTTTCTGATTTTTCTGGCTGACCCAGACTGCAGTGTCGCTTATGTTTCTTGATTCATGTTTGAACACTGTGTTTGGTGGTCCCTATGTAGACTTGTCCACAGCTGCATGATATCCAGTAAACTCCTGCAGGCATGAGGGGGTCTCTCCTGTACTTGGCTGAGTGCAGCATTTGCTGGATTTTCTTGGTCAGTTTGTAGACCATTTGAAGGGTGTTTCCTCACCAGTTTCCCTATTCTGTCTGTAACTCCTTTGATGTATGGTAAAAATACCTTCCCTTTGGGTGGTTGTTTGTCTTCACTCCTATGGGTTTGCAGCCTTTCTGATGTCTGAGTTAGAATAATCATTAGCCTGTAGAGCCCAGTCTAGGTGAGTCAATTCATCTTCCAGAAACTGGGATTCACAGATTTCTTTTCCCAGTCTACCAGTGTTTTTATTGTGCTTCTTTTTTGTCCTGTGTGATTGTTAGAGTTCTTGTGCAGGTATCTGTCCATGTGTGTAGGTTTTCTGTATATTGTGTGGCCCAACTGTTGTTTGTTTTTTTTTGGGGGGGGGGAAGGTTGTTATGTATGTGTGTATGTTTTAGATATGTATAAAAAGTGTATGTGGTCATGTTTATGTTTAATAAAAAAATTAAATTTAAAAAATAATCTGCATGGCTGAATGTCAGAACACAATATCTTAAAATATGTAGACATTAACATTAACCATCTAGGCTGGTGAAGAGTCTGGGATAACCTGAAAGCATTCCCATTATGATAGTTGTAATGTATCTTATAGTGAATATGGTACTATTACAATCTTGTCATAGCTCTTACTTCTCATTAAATATAAACATAATGTGGTTTCAATGTATAAGGTTATTTTTAATAAATGTTTGGCCCTTCTCCCATGGTTGGACTTCATGTCTCATCTTCTCTGACTATTTGACATGCTATCTGGGGCTGACAGTAGTCTGCATCAATCATTTAAATGATAAACAGACTAACAGCTAAAATGTATACATGCCTACATAGAAGTATGCTAAGTATAATGGAATTTGCTTCACTAAGGATATGTTTATCAATGACTACTAATTATGGTGGCATTATGAAAGAGGTGATAAAAAGTTCTCAGCCTGATCCACTTCTCAAAATCTGAGCATAATTTTGTCACTTGAAAGAGTTCTCTTTTGCATTTATAAACTGCCAATTTGCAGCATCATAGCTTTAATTTCTGATTTTTCCCCAGATCATTGATACAACTATGTCAATGAAAAGTGTGGAATTTTCAAGCACTGAACCCTGTGCTGTCATGAAGTTCCTCTTCCTGCAGAAGAAAACTCCAAAAGAAATTTATGAGTGTATGATGCAAACACTGAATGAAAAGTGCCCATCATACACAACTGTGAAGAAGTAGTGCATTGATTTTCACTGTGGAGATTTTGAAACCAAAGATGCACCAAGGTCTGAAAGGCCTTCAGCAATGTCAACTTTTGAAATTGTTGAGTATGTTCATGACCTGATTTTGGCAGTTCAGAGAATCTTCGCTAAACAACTGCTGGGATACAAGAGATATCCTGAGAATGAATTCAGTTTATAATTCCCAAGCAGTTGGCTATGCAGAAGCTGACAGCCAAGGATTTTGAATGATCTAATGGGGGGAAAATTGGAAAGACTCATCACTGTTGATGAAACATGGTTACATCATTATGATCCAGAGACCAAACAACCTAGCCAGCATAACAGAATGATGGAAGCTGCTGATAAGTAACAACTAGACAGGCAGAAGTTGCTCCCTCATAGTGTATATGACTGTAGCAAAGGCCACCAACTTATTCACCATTACATTGAAGTCTACTGAACTCTAGGTGAGTTTGACACATCAAGCTAAGTTCACTGAAATCAGCTTATATAGAATTGTACTGCTAGCTGACCCTAGAAAAATGTTGTTCAGTGGGGCAATCAGCCTCACAATCTCTGGTATCTTTCATTTATCAAAGGATGACTGATTTCACATATCATATAATTAGACCTGTGAACCACCATACTGAGTCAATTTCATGAAGTCTAAAGTACACCTTGTCCTGAACAAACAAGTTATTTTCAGCTAGTATCACCTCAAGGTGTTGCATCTGGTGTTTACTTAAAATATGTAATCACTTCAGTTCCAAGACTAGCTATCTGCATCCAGTTCATACTCATCTTCCAGTCTTATGAATTCTGTTGCTCCTTTATCATCATTCATCTTTTCTTTTCTTTTTTTTGTCATAGATATGGCACAACTGTCTTAAAACAGAAAGATTAAAGCCAAATACCGTAAATCATAAAACAAACAAGCACAGGGCCAGCAGATGAATCCACAAACCCCAAAGAACCAGGGGAAATATAATTAGGCATTAGCCAGACTAAAGACCTGCTGAGTAAAATAAAAATAAAAAAATCTGGTTAGAGTCAGACACAATAAATCTGGTTAGAGTCAGACACAGACTTGGGAATAAGGTGTTCCACCCACTAGACAGAATAGCAGAAAATATCCTTTAATGCATCCCCACCTACCATACTCTTGATACAACATACAAAACAGACTGGTCACATGCTCTGGTCTAACACTGCTTCTAGTGTGTGTGCTCAAAACTGCATCTCCCAGAATCTCAGTCAGCATTCCCTTTGGACATGCTGACTGGGAGTTTTTGGAGTTGCGGTCCAAATAGCTGCTTTCCCAAACCATTTCCAGGTGCCCTAGGATCAAAGTAGAACCTCCTCTTTCTCTTGAATGAGCACACTGCCATGCTGATCTATGGCTGGTTGAAGCCTATGGCTTGTTGAAGCCTATGACATCTTCTTACAACTTTCACCACCTAAATCTCTGAAAATGCATCTACATGGATAATAAGCTTTCCCAAGACTACATCTGAATCTTAATCCAATTCCTGTGATTATGACATATGGAATTTCCAGTGTTACAATAATGGAAAAGTCTTCCTCTCAGGTAGATTTCAGAGGGTGATGCTGGGGGACAACGGCTTCTCTAAGTGGAGCTTAAATGCGGCATCCCTCAAGGTGCCATCCTGTCCCCAATGCTATTCAACATATATATGAAACCACTGGTAGAAATCATCCACAGACATGGGGCAGGGTGTTATAAATATGCTAATGACACCCAAATATATTTCTCTATGTCTCGGTCAACAGCTTTGACGACAGATCATATTTCTCCTCTCAGTTAGTGTCTTGAAGCAGTAATGGACTGGATGAGGAAAACCAAGCTTAAATTGAATCCAGACAAAATGGAGGTAATTACAGTAGGGGCCCCCAAATCAGGCATTGTGTTGCAATCTCCAGTCCTGGAAGGGGTTATGCTCTCCTCAAAGGACTGTGTTTGCAGTCTGGGGGTGCTTTTAGATCCGTCGCTTCAGATGACAAATCAGGTGAATGTGACAGTCAGGAGCTCCTGTTATCAGCCAAAGCTGATACACCATCTGTGTCTTTTCCTGGAGGTAAGTGGCCTAGAAACTGTAGTACATGCACTGGTCACCTCACAACTCAATTTCTGCAATGCGCTCTACATGGGGCTACCCTTGTACCTTATCCGGAAACTTCAATTAGTACAAAACATGGCAGCCAGGTTGGTCACTGGAAAAACCAGAGGTTACCATATAACCCCCATCTTGAAATCACTTAACTGGCTGCCTATTAGTTTCCGGGTGCAGTACAAGGTGCTGGTTATCACCTTTAAAGCCCTACATGGCCTGGGTCCAACCTATCTAAGGGATTGCTTACTTCCATATAATCTTCACACTCTCAGGTCCTCTGGGGGGAAGCTATTGCAGCCAAAAAGACCAGATTGACTGCAGCCTCCAAGAGGTCATTCTCTGTGTCCGCTCCCAGATTGAGGAATGGCTTGCCAGAGGAGATTTGCCAAATCACCAATTTGGACAGCTTCAAAAAAGCTGTTAAGATAGATCTCTTCTGGCAGGCCTTCCCAGAATAGTTCTACCAAGCTATGAATGAACCCCCTTACACTTTATATTGTGCTACCACTTGCCCATTAGTTTATCAGTTTTTAACAGATTATTTTAATAGTTTAATTTTAACAGTAATATGTTTAATTCTTTTCTAAGGGGGTATGGTATATCTTGTATTGTATATCGGATGTATTTTAAATTGTAAGCCGCTTTGATTGCCTTATGGCAGAAAAGCGGAATATAAATAAAAGTTTGTTTGTTTGATTGTTTATTTATTTATTTATGATGAATGGGGCGGGGGGGTCACATATTTAGCTCTGTGCCCAAAGTCGTGCTCTTTCTCCCTTCTTTTGCACTTGAAGAAGGATGTGTTCTCTATCCATGGGGCTTCCCTGTACAAATCAGGTTCTAAAATTAATCTCTTACTTAGACCACTTTAAGTGAGACTGAGGGGAATTGTAAGTCAAAGTGTAACAATGCCCATAGTTTTCCCAATCCTATTTTAATGCAATCTTCACCTGTCTCTCCACCTAAAGAGAAGCCTTGAAGTTAGTGCATATTGATCTGACTCATTAAAAATGGGACTTTGGATTCCAAATTGCCACGAAACAAGCTGTTATGAGCAAGCACTGTGGAAATATAAAAGGGATATAGTCTCTCTATATTAACATTTAAATTGCTAATAGATGATTCTGGAGAATATTTTTGCTTGTTGTTATTGGCCAGAGTCCTGTTGTGGAGTTATAAATGTGGAAGCACCATAATTATAATTATGGTGCTACACGATTAATCCCACACTGATCCTCACTTACCTGGCAGCAGCTACTGTGATAGAATCATAGAATCGTAGAGTTGGAAAAGACTACAAAGGCCATCCAGTCCAACTATTAATGCATCCTAAAATTTCATTGGCCTTTTTAGCTGCTGCATCGCACTGTTGACTTATGTTCAACATGGTCTACTTGGACTCCAAGATCTCTTTCATGTGTAGTCTTATTCAACTAGGTGTCCCCCATCCTATATCTGTGCATTTCATTTTTCCACCCTAAGTGCAGTGCCTTACATTTCTCTGGGTCTACTCCCCTGTCACTCAGGAAGCAGCTGACTGATGTTCCACTCCCCACCATGATCAGTCTTTGGTGTAAGGCAGAAGCAGCATCCCTGTCACAATTCTCCTTTCTGAAAGATATTGCTTGCATGAGGGACAGTGCATCAGACAGTTACATCCCTATTGACAGGGTAATTGAACATTGGGGGACTTTCATGGTCCCTATGTAGCCCCAAATTAAGGAATACATAGAGACAGTGAAGTTAAGAGGAACTTCCTGACTGTAAGAGCTGTTTGACAGTGGAGCACACTCCCTCAAAGTGTGGTGGAGTCTCCTTCTTTGGAAGTATTTAAGCAGAGGCTGGATGGCCATCTGTCAGGGATTCTTTGCCTGTGAGTTCCTGTATGGCAGGAAATTGGACTGGATGGCCCTTGTGGTCTCTTTCAACTCTATGATTCTATGATTCTATGAATAAAAACAGTTGTGGGTGTGTAACTCTAGGTTACATGTTCATAACTGCCCAACAGAATTCTGGCCATCATTTTTTCAAAAGATAAGAAATGCCTCTGGCAGGTGTCTCTGTGAAGAATGTGCAAGTGACTGCAAAGGTCTTTTTAAAGGGATAAGCAAGAATACATTTTATCAAACCTATTATAGCTGTGGACACATATGTTTCACTTTAGATAATAAAGCTGTGGTATGAGAAAAGATCCTATCTACCATCAGGTTTTTCAGGGGTGGGGTGTTTCTGTTTTTTAGCCTTCTTGGCTGTGTAAATGAGCAATCCTCAAGAGAACATGGATGGTTTTTCCTCTGGGTAATCTTTTCCTAAAGTAACAAAAATGAAAAGTCCTTCTCTGTCATTCATCACTTAGTTTGCCAGAGGCATCTTTAGATAAAATGAAACACTAAAGATAAAACAGTGGATAGTGTTGTCTGTTTGGAAGCTATTTTCTCCCTACCCACTGTAGACAACCCCAAACTGCTTGCCTTGCTAAGCAAACAGAGTGATGGGTTTTATGTGGGTGACTAAATGGAAGCCATGTGCGTCATCTCTACTGCTTCTCTCATATTGCCATGTAGCAGTCGGCCTTCTTAGCAGCCATTTTGAGCTGCCTTTGACCAGTTCAGTGTCCTTTGAAAATCAGGACTTTGCAGGTAATTCTGATCAAAAGAAACATGGTGCCTATCTGTGCATAATTGTTTATCTGTGAGGAGGGCCCTTAAAATCAAAATCAAGCAAAAAAGACTTTCTGATTTTATTATAGAATTAACTTTATTGATTATGTATGAAATTTTATCCTCAGTTGGCAGACAAATTGGAAAATGGAGTGAAATAACATTTAAATGCAAAACGTATAATTTGCTACTATTTCAGGTAAAGTTTAAGGTTAAGTACAATGCCAGTAGTTCATTAACAACTACAGTGAGGCAAGAAATAATTTGTTTCCAGTCAAGATGAACAGAAGCAGACTTTTGAGTTATTTATAGTTCAACTCTTTTATAATATTTTGCCTGATTCTTTAACCTAAACTCCATTTGGATGTCTTCCAGTAAAGGCTATATTGCAATTTCAGGAAAGGATATTCATATGTCCTCCAGTGTTCTTAGATTGCTAAATATAGATGACAAAAACTGCTCAGAGCTCAAAAAATTACTTTTGGGGGGGCTATATTTTCCAAAATAGCACATCTGGCTAACTAAGGGGTTTTGGAAGCAGAAGTCTAAGAAATAATGGCTGGAATCTTTTAAGGAAGTAATATTTTCATAAGTGGAATTATATATGCAGGAAGTAGAACTGGGCAGTTTTGAAATGTCTATATGCAGTAGAAAGCTGCTGCTAAATTACTACATAGTAAATCCGGCAAAATGACCATTTTTCAATGGGGCCAATTCACAACAGGGCCAATGTACATCAGGCGTTCTTGCTGTTGACCTGATACATATCTTCACAATTCAGTATCAGGGTTTCTCAGTGCCCTTGCCACTAAGCTAAGTATGCGTTGTTGTTGCTGCTGCTGTTGTTCTTGTAGTGTTCCTTCAAGTCGTTTCCAACTTATGGAAACCCTAAGGCAAACCTATCATCAATTTTTCTTAATATGTTCATAAGAGGTTTGCCATTGCCATCTTCTGAGATTGAGAGCATATGATTTGCCCAAGTGGGTTTCCAAGGCTGAGCTGGAATTCGAACCCTGGTCTCACAGTGTCCTAGTCCAACACTCAAACCACTACACCACACTGCATACAAATATGTTCAGTAAAAGGTGATATAGGACCCCACTGACTGTTTCTAAGCTTGGATGAGATAACAGATGATACTTTCCACAAGCATAATTCCTAGGAATTGAATTTTCATCTAAAGATAAAGCCATGTGATTTAGAAAATTGTGCCTGCTAGTCCAATGCTGATGTACAAATCTTTGAAAAGTATGAAATCAATGCATGAGCAGAGCGGTATCTCAATATGGACTTATGGATGTTAGCCATGGCAGGTCCATATAATATCAAAATGCTTGATCAATTTATTCCTTCTTTGTTCCTATATGGAGACTAGGCATGCCATCCCAGTTGATTTCCTAATTAAAAACTAAAATGAAAGGGTTCTTTAATTCATATTTCATTTTTGGTATTCTTTATGCAAGGGGAAGTAAATATAGCATTTTCCTCAATATTGTAATTTACTTTTTTAGCGTTGGAACTGCGACCCATGTCAAGTATTCTGACTTCTCCATGTGCTATGGAAGAATAATTTTTAATTTCACCTTGCCCCCCCCCCCCCGAACTGGAAAATGCCAAATTTACATAGACTTCTTTTTTGTGTGAGAGTGATCAAGCAATTCTAATTAAAATCAGCTGAAGCCTTCAGCGTTATTTAAAAGCATTACTCTTACGACTCCTCTTTTCCTGCCTCAGCCCCTTTGAGGCATATCTGAAGAGAGGATGATCTTGTCTGTTTATTAAAGCTGAAGTATTTGGATGAGTAAAACAGAACCATAAGCAAAATAGGGTACACAGAGACAACAGATGCCCACTCGTTTCATCTTGTTCAACAACCTGGGCATAGTACAGATAAAACCACAAAAAATTAAAAGCATTCTAAAATTGAAACAATAAAATAGCTTAAACAAGATAAAAGCATGTTAAACATAAGGTAAAATAGCATAAAGGGCTATAGCAATTAAAACTATGTACATTTAAAGAAAATTAAGCTCTAGAAGCTTAATAAAGAGACATATCTTTTAAATGGTGTTGAACAGTGTTGGTAGCAATTGGGCCTCCAAGGGGATGGATTCCCACAGTTGGGGTGCAACAGCTGAAAAGTCCCAGCTGGTGAGACACAGAACAGAAACTGTCCTGCAGATGTCAGTCTTTAGGCAGGTGTATATAAGGAATTGTTCTCCTTCAATTGACATGGAACCATCAATTGACATAGGCTGCATCCTCACCACAGAAATAATCTAGTTTGACACCACTTTAACTTCCATGGCTCCATGCTATGGAATTCTGGGATTTGTAGTTCAATGAAGCATTTAGCCTTCACTGTCAGAGAGCTCTAGTGCCACAACCCAACTATAATTCCCAGAATTCCAGAGCATGGAACCGTGGCAGTTAAAGCAGTGTCAAACCGGATTATTTCTGCAGCGAGGATGCAGCCATAGCCTCCATTTTATCAGGATTCAGCTTCAGTTTATTGGCACTCATCCAGCTCATTGGAGTATGCAGCCACAATGCAGCAATCCTCACAACAACAACTGATTCCAATGACAATGAGATTTAGAACTGTCATCTGCATGCCAATGGTGTTCCACTCTGAAACTCTACACTATATACATTTTTTTTTCACAACACAAGCTTTTATGGCTAAATGCTTAGAATGTTGCCTTAACTGATAGATTCAAATTTGTTTGTTTTGAAAGTTCTAGCAGATTTGTTGGTTTTGCTGTAATAGTTTAACATGAAACTGTTTTTGTAATCATTTGAAATAACACGGACTAGCCAGCTAATTATTATTATTATTTGTATTTGAAATTTGATGAATTATTTTGTCTGCAGTCCTTACAGATCTTTTGCGTATTTTATCATGATGATTTCATTAAAAAAAAAATCCAGTGAATGAAGTTTCCAGAGATCAATATCTAATTATATTTGTTCATATAACATGTTTCTTTTCCAAATATGTTCACCTTATTGAATGAAGGAATGGAATGTGAAAAAAAGGACACAGTCTGTCTTTTAGGACTAATACATGTTTGTGCTGAAGCACAGTGACCAACATGCCAAAGTGAAATCGTGATGCACTGAGTTGTATTGGCATTGTGGATCAGCTGAAAAGATTATGTTACCCTGTTTCCCTGAAAATAAGACATCCTCTGAAAATAAGACCTAGTAGAGGGTTTGTTGAATTGCAAAATATAAGGACTCTCCTGAAAGTAAGACTTAGCGAAGTTTTTGTAAATAAATATATATACAGTATATAATAAATGTTAATTTATTTATTTTTATGGTCAACAATAAATGTGAATTCTTCTTCATGGAAAAATAAGACATCCCCTGAAAAATAACACCTAGCGCATCTTTGGGAGCAAAAATTAATATAAGACACTGTCTTATTTTGGGGGAAACACAGTAGTACACAAGTGAGGATTGGTACTTGTTATGTGAAAAACATTCCCATTCCAGATGAAACATGAGAGTACTTTACATGTTGGCTATATGGAGGTCTTTGAGGGCAGGACACAGTGGGACCAAATGGAAGAGTTACATATCACTATGAGAGTGTTGTAGGTGCAACAAAAGAAGACTTTTTTTTTCCAAAAATTCTTTGGGGCACAATGCTTCCCCCCCCCCCGCCCCCAGATAAAACCTTGTCTCTGTCATTTTGCCTTCTCCAAGCTATAACCTTGCCCCATCATAAAAGCTAGAAGGAAACTGAGAGGTGATAAGATAACCATCTCTACATATTTTTGTATGAACTGTCAAATAGAAAGTGAATTTTCTGATGCTTCAGGGGACAGGATGCAAACAGAGGATTCAAATTACACAGTAAACTAAACATTAGGAACAACTTTGAGACAGTAGAAACTGTTCAACTGTAGAACAAACTACTTCGGATGGTGGTGGTATCTCCTTCATTGCAGGTTTTTAAACACGTTAGATAGCCAACTATCATTTATGGATACTTCCCAGGTAGTTGGACTAGATGACTGCTGCCTCTGCCTCTGGAATACCTCCAGTTTAACAATCTGATGGTTTTATGAGAAATCTACATATTGAAAAATTGACAATTCAGTTCTTTATATATCTGCAAGAGTTTGAAAAGCCTAGGTGATACCATATGAATGCTAAATTATTTTAGAAAATCATCTTAAAGTTAAAGGAAACATTTTAGTGGGTGAAAATTGCTAACTACTCCAATTTGTATGAAAAGGAACAGATAAAAATAACGAAAAAATTTAATCATCATCCTAAAAATCAAAACTGTTGACACTTAACAGCTCTGATTTGATATCTGGTTTGTTAATTAACCATTGCCAGAACAAATCACACTTCCATGTGTTTGGACTTTATGGGGAACTGCAATTTGCTCTAAAGTGAAAATGAATGGTCTCAGTCTCCTTTTCATGTGTACAGAGGAGGAAGAGAAGTAGAGGAACAAAGAACTGGAGGTTTGTGCCATTTCATTTCAACCGTAACATGTTGCCTTCTTGACATTTCATGCATACCTCAAGATCACCTCATATATAAATATCGCAACATAGAAGTTAGGGATGTGAATGCTCAATTATTTCATCCTCACATGAAAGGAAAAATGAGTACTGTAGTTTTCTCTGGAGAGAATGTAGTTTTATCTGCAGAAAAACTTCTCTTTATTCTCCCTATATTTGAACATCTCAATGTCTTTCTGAGGAATTATTCAGAATTTTTTTTCTGCACAGGAAATGTGTTTTCTTTGTAACAAATAGTGTTTTACTTGCACAGACAACTTGCTTTTTGTGCCAGAAAGCACCTGTGAAAATGTATATGTATTTCTCTGTGAAATAATTTCTTAGCATCACTATGGAATAACTGAGTACCAGGGAAAACTATGAAAAAGTATTGCTGTTCTATTATTCTCCCTCAGCAGAGTTTTCTGATTGTTGGAAAACCCGTTTATGACGTGGAAATGAAAATGTGAATATTTTTTCTTCCCTATAACCAATAGTGTGGAATACTGCCTCTCATTATTCAATTGTTCTGCTAATGACAGATAAGCCTCAAAGGAATTGAGGTTTCTGAGATATCTGAGATATTGTTGATGTTCAAGTTTAACAGAAGAAGGCATTGATAGAAAAGAAGGCACTGGTGAACTGTTTCTAAATTTTTTGCACCTCAACTTTTTAAGGTTCATCATAACTTGAAAATGACTCTATGGCATGCAATATATCATATGTTTTTAAACCAGCTAAGTCCTACATGTAAGAATTTACTACAGTTGTGAAGGATTCTGGTTTCTTACACGTCATGGAGGGGGTATGCAAGTAATCAGGTATGTCTGTTGCAACAAATGAACAAAGAACCATACTTTTTCTAGTGAAGTGGGCTGTAGTGCATGAAAACTTATGCTTAATAAAACATGTTAGCCTTTATGGTATGACAAGACTCTCCATTACAATTCTTTATGTCCCTTTTTCTAATGGGTAAAGTAAGAATTAAGATTTAAGATTTAAGAATTAAGAATTAAGCCTGTAGCTCTGTAGATAAAGCAGAAGAGAAAAATATTTATAGTTATGACTTAAAGAAATATACTGGACTTTTGTCCCTAAGCACTGTCGGGTCATTTCCTGGGTATGAAAAAATATGGGACTGTGAACTTTCTAAATTAATAATAGAGGACAAGGTATGCAGGATTAGTTGGATCTTTCATCCTTAACAGCTAACCTTGAAGAGGAGAAAATTTTTAATACAGAGTTTGGATGCAGTCCCGGTTTTGCTATACAAGCTGATGAGCCCATGCATTGAGGAGAGGGGCCCCAAATGTGCATGAACTGGATTACATTCCCTGCCAACAGTGAAATACCTTAAGCAGCACATCATTACAGTAGTGATGGGCTTATTTGTAAAGCCTTCCCTAAAAGGGTTATCTGCAGAGCATCAATCTTATGGGGCAGGAGGGAGGAGGAGAACTTGCTTGGCTCCACAAAAGTTCTGCCTGGAAATATTGTCTGTGGTCTTTGAATGCCTGTACCTGGTGTGTGGCTAGGGGGGCAGATTTCTGGTTCACATCCATCCTGCAGACAAAAAGCTTCCCTGACCAAACTGGCTAAGATGGTCTTGAATGTGGAATTAGAGACAGACAATTGTCCTGAGAGACTATGAACATCCATTTTGCTGCTTCAGGCTGGAATGTCATGTGGCCTCTATGGCAGCTATAGGCACATGATGCAATAAGCACATGATGAAATTAGTAATAATAATAATAATAATAATAATAATAATAATTGTTTATATCCTGCCCCTCTACAATATGCAATCAGGACGGCTTACAAAGATTAAAAAACATACATTCAAAACCCTCAATCCTCCCTCCCCTTAAAATACAATTAAACAAGATGGGACATGCTTTTTCCTGGTCAAGTTTGGTTAAGGGCAGCTGCTCCTCTTTGCAAGAATGGAGGGTCTATTGAAAAAGCTGCCCTCCCCCCACCCCCGATATGGAACCTGAGTTATTCCTGAATGGTCTGGCAGAGTTTCTATTGCTTAACTGATAACATTATATGGGATGGTGAGGTGAGGCAAGACATCAACACAATCACATACTCTCCAACTATTCTGATTTGGCAGGAACAACCCTGATTAATTCTGTTATCCCTCATCTAGCCCTGGGAGGTACTGTTACATTATCCCAGTTACTCTCTTCTCCTCCCACTTTGCCCCTTTGTCCTCAGTTTGCATCAATTGCTGCAGACTGAGTTCAATGCACAAAAACAGATTGGACTCAGTTTAGCAGGACAGAGATGAAAAGTGAGGGTGGAATCTTGCCCTTCACTGTACACTCAAACAAAAGTAAACTGATGCTTTTAGAATGCCAGTGTTTAGAATGCCAATAGAAATGAAGCTAGAAAAGGTGGGGTCTGCTCCCAGTAGCAGGTATAAATAGAGAGGCAGATCCATGTGTTAGGAGAGTGTGTCATTGTACCCTGAGGGGACAGCGGCTGAAGAGGCTGAGGGAGACTGCTGTGGGGTGCAGTTAGAAGGGGTATAGGTACCCAGCTAGGGACCAGAGGAGTCCAGAGTTAAAGTGTATGTGTTAATACCCTGTGGGATATATATAAATCACTAGGAGGTGGTGAAGATTATTAAAGTCATCTGCAGAACAGATGAAATAATGTTTTAGGAAACTGAGGAAGTTCAATCAGAGTACTTGTTAGTATAACAGATAACCAGAAGGGTTAAGAAATATGGAGGCTAGATGGAGTTTCTGTGGAAACCATGGCCCAGTGCAGACCAGCACTTTACGGTGTCCTCCCAGGGCTAGATGAGGCTGAGCATTTACATGCCCAGCAGCCCTAGTTCACAGGAACACCGTTATCATAGCTTGCCACCATCCACACAAGTGGCATCATCATGATGCATGCACCGTGCAGCGTGCACACGTCACTGGCCAAAAGTGACACGATCAGGGCATGCAAGGACCCCAATCACACCCTTTCCAAGAAGCTACTTTCAGCAGCTTCTTTTTGCTCCTGGGAGGGAGCACATCATTGGTGCACTGTTTGGTTGCTGCAGCAATGATGTGGGGCAAAGACAGGCAGCACGGAGCTGCCTGTCTGTCAAGCCCCTAAGACTAGAAGGAAAGATCTTTTGTTGTTTGATACACTACAGTTAGCCGGTGCTTAGCTATCACTTAATGATGCCAAGCTAGTGGGATTTTAAAAGCCTGAGTGTTGGCACCTGAGGAAAGTAGTGAGGCAGGGTTTGCCTTGTCACATCACCTTTCTCTTTTTCTTTGATCTTCCAAGTCCAAACAAGCTTAAGGCTAAAGGAGTCCCAGTTCTGATTACAGGCTTGTCTCCTTTAGCATCCTTTCCAGCTGCAGCTTTCCAGAAGCCAGTCACAAGACAGCAAGGGGCATTCAGAGACCCTCCAACTGTGTGTGGTAGTGTTGACAGTCCCATGGGGCTCTTATGACTGCAATATCTCCAGTGTGCTGTGGTCCCTGTATCAGGCTGCACTGGTTGACTGCCTCTATGTCTGCATGGTATGTGGGTGTCCTAATATGTGGGTTTGAGCCATGCTACCAATAATGTTTTTGAACAATTTTCTTATTGTTTCTCTGTGTGTTTTTCCTACTCTTTTCAGGGTGGGTGTGTATGGAATACAATGGGTGTTCAATTGGCATAGCAGCAGCGTAGCTCAAATCCCAGCACAGTATTTCTGTAGGAGTACTCTGCCCTGTCTCTAATAGAATGACATCTACACTTGCAAAAAGACAAATGCACATTCTGGTGTACCACATATTTGAACGAAAAATCCCTTCATCCCCTTAAACTCCCATCCCTAGTTTCTTTGTTAGCCTTTCTGCTGTTTATCTAAGAGCTTATGCTTCTGAGAGTTCCTGTCTAAATACAATTCTGATTACTTAGTGATAATAAAATAATTACTTCATTGTTAATATTTGCTTTACACAACGTATGCTCTTTTGGTAGCTTCCTCTCTCCCTTTACCCTCTAGTAAACTTTTCATTGTAACTGTGAATATGATTTACATGTAATTCTGGCACTGAGCCAGATCAGGATATATATATTTTTAAGCAACTCACAAAATAGAGCTTTGCTCAATCCATTAGCATGGTTGGTTTAAAAGGAAAATATGTAAGGAAGAACCTTTGACTGGCTTCCATGTCTATCCAGCAGAGATACTATCTCATTCCTTAGTAACCAATGCCTGGCTATTTCTGTACAGCTAATATTGCTAAGAAAAATATCTGATTCATAATAGATTTTTAAAAAGCCTTATGTGCTTATCTGCAGAAATGGGAGTCAACAATACCTGAAATGAACCATGCTTTTCCTTTAGGCTGTCAGTAAGAAGATACATAAAACATTGTTATCATTAATTACAGAGCTATGTACTTTGTTCGTAGCAAGCCATCCCAGGAGGTTGCTTCACCGAGCTTTATACCAATAAGATGTCATCCTTTTCCTCCTGTGAATAGCCTATATTTGTGGAGAAAAAGCATCATCATCACCATCTGTTGGTTGAAATGCTGAGGGGGAGGGAACAGCTAATAAAGAGTTTTTAGAGTTCATACTGTATTTGGAACTTAGGGGCTGTACACACATCTTCTAAGGGACAGTGTGATGATTCCCCTTTCCTAACTGGATCAGGTTCATGTCAACCGCATGCCACAGCCCTGATCCAGCCTTTCCCAGGGTGCAAAAAGGAGCCTCAAAAAAACCCACATGCATCACCCACAGGCAGGCCTTAATGGCCAGTCTGAAGAGCCCCTTGCTCTTCCTGAACAGAATCTAATCATGGTTCATTATATCAACAATGGGCTTCCTATACATTTGAAACTGCTGTTTTAATGTTCTTTTACCAGCAAAGTTTTACCAGCCTTTGTGTATATGATGGCAGGGACTATGAAGTATGTTGGAAGTAACAGACTTGCTGTTCAGCTGATGGTCCATGTTTTGGCATGGTAAGGGACAACAAGAAGAGAAACGTAGAGAAGGTCTAGTCTCCTAGAATATCCTTTGTCTGTAACACAGACAGTAGCATCTCAAAGTTTTTGATGTCACTTCTTCCTTCTTCTCATACTTTCTGTCAACTTTCTCATGAAGGGACAATGTATGGGCTTTTCTTCCGCTAGGTAAGAGCAACAATAACTTCCTGCCTCTACAGAAGTTATTTTAGAATTTAAGATTACCAGCCTCAATGGATTCCCTAGCACTGGGTGTATTACTATCCCAAACTGTGAAACTGAACATATGGGGCTCAAAAGGACCAGAAGCCACTGTATCACTTGTCTATGAACTGCACTAGCCCTGAAATTAAGCAAAAATCACACACACACACACACACACACACACACACACACCTGGAAGTGACTAGAGTGCTGAATCTGTGCAAAACTAAAGCCAGTTTAAGAGCAGAACCTCCACCACTCAAGAATCTCATTAAAAGGGCAAAATTCACTTTTTGAAAGAAAAAAAACACATTCATCATGGTAAAGGACACAAATAAAAATCTGTGACCCATGGGGTACACTCTGCTAAACCTTGTGATATAGGGGATCTGAAACAGTCTGGGTGAAGTAATAAGAAGAATAGAAACAAGCACTTTCCAATATATAGAAAATAAGGGGCCTGTTGTCTTCAAATTCAGCGCATTCATCACCATCCAAATATTTTACAGCCTGGAATTCATTTATGAAATTTCCCTAAAAGGCAAACAAACAATACCAATTAGGTTATGCTTCTCCACTTCTGACCCCTATTGTTCATCAGTGAAATGGGGTTTGTAGTCAGGTTAATCAGCTCAAAAAACAAATGCACTGTCATCTTCCTTGTTATCCTGTTCCGCTAAGGCTCAAGACTTTCAGGGCAGGTGGAAGCAATCAAACAGAGTTTATTCAGGACAGACCTTCTGAAGCAACAGGAATATTGTCAGCTTCCCATGAGACCTGGCTGAGTTATTGAGCAATGTTGCCCTTACATATGCTAATGAATTTCTAGTACTTAGTGGTTGACATTCTCTTAGGAGCATATGCACATGTAAGCTTTATTTACATATACAAAAGTCCGTTTGGGGGGCACTGCAAAGGTTAGAATTCCATCCCTCCCTACCTCCAAAGTGTCCAAAGCTCCCCTATACAGTTTAACATAAAGCCACAAAAGCACACACATGTGTGTCTATGCAAGTTGTCTATGCAATTCTTGACGCCTCCAGATGTTGTTGGACTACAAATCTCAGCAGTTCTAGTCAATATAATGATGAGGTGCCTCTCTTGTATTAGCACATGAGGGTGGTTTCAATGTCTTAACAATTAAATCACATGCACATTAATAACTCCTGCATAGCAACATTAATTATGGAAACACTTGTCTTCATATTGATCAAGTTAATATTTTTATTTACATAACTAATGCAACACTCTACCTCATGTTAAACTAGAGAGGGAAAAATCATGTACCCTGTCTTGAACAGCTTGGAGGAAAGGTAGCCTTTAAGTGTAATAAACAGAGCATTTTAGTTAGACACACTGGGTCTAAATATACATTTACTTGGGAGTAAGACCCATTGAACTCAGAGACACCTGCTTTTAATTAAACAAGCATATGAGTATGTTATAAAAATGAAAACTTTAAAAAAAATTATATATTTTAGTTTCCCAAACATTCCCTAAGTTTTATGCAGCTTTTAAAATACAACATTATAATTACAGTTCCTAAAACACTGGCTTATTTCCTCATGCTAGGTCTTCTGTCCCATTGTTTCAATAAACTTCAAGTGCAAGCTTTTATTTAATTACCAAAATATAAAAGCATTATTTTATAGCAGAAGTAAATATACTTTTAATTGTGATGTGGTTGTGTGTGTGTGTGTGTGTGTGTGTGTGTATATATATTCTGCTTTTATAAAGGAGCATCAGGTCAATTCACTTATGGCTAACCAACCTGAGCTGGGAGCAATTAAAAGCCAGAGTAGTTGGCAGTCATACAGGAAACCAGAATACACAAGTCCTCACTGCCTTAAAAATATCATAAAGCGGTATTATGTTTCACCCAGCAGATTTGTCCAGACAGGCTTATCAAAAAGGCTCAAGGAATAAAATGGTCATTTCTGAATAAACACGCATATGATTTACTGGGTTTCTTTGCTTTAGTTAGATTTGTACTGTGTAAATGTAACTTGCCAAGATCTTCAAGGACCAGCTGAGCTGTAGTCAGGTAAAGGTATGCTGAATCCAAACCTCTCCCAGCCTAGGAGTGCTGGAATTACTTACGACTGCCCTCACCCTGAAATCCAGTCTGGTGTAGTTGTTTGAGCATTGGACTGCAACTCTGGAAACCAGGGTTTGATTTCCTGCTCAGACATGAAGATCCAGTTGGTGATCTTGGACAACTCACAACCTCCCAGCCCCAGAAAACCCCATGATACGTTCCTCATAGGGTCAGCATAAACCAGAAAAGATTTTAACACACAACAACAACAACAACAACACCCCTCACCCTGGACTAGGTTTGAGCTAGCATTGTGGCTGTTTCCTTGGAATGGAGAAGGTTTGGAATGCCTTGATTTTTCCATCACCTCACCCCTTCTTCAGCCTCTTTGTATGGCTCTTCTCTTCAAAGATCTTAAGCAGGATAGTTGATAAGCCAACAGATCTGAGTTCAGCTGGGAGACCAGGGTTCTGCTAAAAGAAAAAGAAAAAAAGAAAAACAGTATTTTTAAAAGAGTCAGAATTGTATTGGATGTTTGTTACCAGTTTTAGTGTATGAGATGAAGGTGTTGGTGTCTGAACTTATCTCAGCCCCCTTGAATATGTGAAGAAGTAGTTCATTTCTAAAAATAATAGCTATATAACTGAACCAGTGTCCATTAATAGAAAGCTGTCTTGCATACTTGGTTTATCTATCTGGTCCCAAGATAATTCAGGCTTCTGAGGCCAATGATATATGGAACTAAAGGACCATACAGACCATTAGAAGATAATTGCTTAGAAGTGTTTCTTTTATGGCAAAGGGATTCTGGGAGGTGTAGTGCAAAAATGTTCTGCACTCTGGATGCAGAGTACATGTACAGAATAATCCCACTTAATGACCTGCCAAGAGGATCAGATAGCCATTGCTAGAAGACCTGAAGCCCTCAAGACTGCTTCCAGTCAAATTAGAAACTGGGCTTGAGCAACCCACTCATTTGACCTAGTTAAAACAGCTTCCTGTATTTTATGCAGTTCTCTCGTATGGCCCACACCTTCTGAGGTTTTCTGGGTTTTGGTTTTGGAAAAGAGAAGACTCAATAAAAGTAATAATATTTTTCATTCTTATTTTTGCTTTGACAACTCGCACACTGTCACTGTAATCCTTACAACAATCTTGTACAATAATCTGCTATTTTTATCTGCAATAATCATTGCAGAGAGGAATGGTATGTTCTGATAACAAAACTTCTGGCCATGAACCTAATGTAGAAATTTGAACTTTGCAAGGAATTATTTTATAATGGAGTAATCCATTATTTCTTCAGAACTCAAACCTTTTCCTGAAATAAACTATGGGTTATTCTATCTTTCTGATTTTTGTGCCTAATTCCTTCCATCCCTGGTGTTGTTCACCAATAACTGGTTGACTCCACACTGCAGCCTTTTAACAGTTTTGAGACATTTGCTTGTGTACATTTAGCTGGAAAATGAATTCCAAAAGCAATCCCACACAGCACTTAATATCCCAGCTATATAATCCATCAGTACTCTCCACTGATGGCTAAGGCATCTTTGGAGATTTAACAGCCGAAGGATAGGCAGCAGTTCCATGGGTATATCTTTCCTGCCACAGAACCACACACAGGAGCAGGAAAAACATCAGACATTAGTTTGTCTGCCTTGTAGCTGTTCAATTCCACACTCATTTTTAAATGTATTCTATCTATATAGTTTATACACATGGGATGACTTAAATACTGGAGTATTCTGCATTGCATCCCGGCTTTGTATCTGTAGCTGCCATTGACTGGTGTTTCTTCTCCCATGAGATACTGTATCCTGCCCATCTCCACAACTCGCTCACCGCCAGGTCCTCTAGTCATGCTTTTCCTCCAACTTTTTGCTTATCTTGTCTGCTGCAGCTGCTGCTAGTTGCAAAACATACATTGTTTGTGAAGTGATGCCCAGGAGGAAGCCTTTCACCTCCATACTTGTCAATTTTTGGAATGCAGAAAAAAAGAAGTACTCCCACCCAGTCCTATACATTCACCAAAAGCTTTTGGGTCTCAGAATTTTTCTCTTCCATTTCAGTGCTGAACATGGGACGGGGGGAAAGTTACTGAGAAATGGAAACTCAGCACAGGTCTTCTGCCTTTCTAATTTAGCTATGAGGTACAAGCAAACCTTGGAAAGTTATTCTTAAGAAGAATAAATATAATGACATGCTGAAGCCATCTATTACTGATGTGTGGTCAAATGATGCTCTGAAGACCATAACATCATCCTTCCACTGCTTAATTATCGTCCTTCAACTGCTCTGATATGGATGGCTACAGCATGCCATTAGACTCATTTCTCTTGAAAGCAATTTTCTAAGCTCTCATTGGAAGGAGAATTGACATAATGTATACACATGGAAGTGAGAACCAAATGACTCTCCTAATGTTGGATTGCACATCCTGGCATTCATCACCCTTGCCTACGCTGGCGAGGGCTGCTAGGATTTGCCAGTCTTTGTTTAAAAGAGTTTAGACATGTGGGTCTGCAGATATCTTATTGAGGTTAGAAATCAATTGTGACTTACAGTTTACTAAAGAAAGGTCTTATGAATTCAGTAATAAAAATTCAAAATTCCTGACCAATTTCAATAGAAAAAATAAAAACAACAGCCAAATATAGTCTCTCAAGAACTCTAATGAGCTGAAATAACATGAAACAGTCAAAATTAATCAACTTTTAAAAGAAAAAAAATTAATTTACTCACCCTTGCACCTTAATGAAATTGAAATTGATTGTTGTTGTTTTTCAGAAGAGTCCACTTAAAATCACTAAGTGTAGAATACAAGTTTTTTTTATTTAAACCAATCAATGACTCTTAATGAAATTTATGCAACTTTTTTTAAAAAAAAAAACCTTAAATCTTATGGAACTCCAGGTTTTTATGGGTTCAGTGATAAGTTTTATGAAACATATGAAGAAACAATTTCACCTGCATTGTTGCCATTAGTCTGTTCAATTTGTGATAGTAAAGAAGTTCCACCTTCCAAGCAACTGAAAAATTATATTGATTTAAAAACATCTATACTATAGACATCTATACTATACAATTAAAATGTTTTTCTGGCCTAAATCCAGTTATTAGTCCCAATTAAAGTGGGACTTTAAAGTAGAGAGTGGTGGAGTCTCCTTCCTTGGAGGTTTTTAAGCAGAGGCTGTATGGCCATCTGTCGGAGATGCTTTGATTGGGAGTTCCTGCATGGCAGGGGGTTGCACTGGATGGCCCTTGTGGTCTCTTCCAACTCTGTGATTCTATGATTCTATAAAAAATTAAATGAATGGAAAAATGAACAAACATCTTAGTTGCAGATTCTGTACTCTGCTTATGTGCTACACTGTTAAACCCAATAGCATTCATAAAATCAGTTGTAAGGGACTTAGAGGGCCATCCAATTCTCATATGCAGGGATGTACAACTAAAACACTCCTGAAAGAAGACCATACAAATTCTGTTTAAAGACCTTCAAAGAAGGAGAGCCCACCACCCTCTAAGGTAATTTATTCTACTGTTAAATGGCTGTTAACTTGGTCACCCTGTTCTGGATACTTTCCAGTATGTCAATATTCTTCTTTACTTGTGATGTCTAGACCTGGATACAATAACCAAATAGCATAGAGTGGTAATATTAATTCCCTTGATCTGGATATTATAGTCCAATTGATACATCCAAGAGTTTGAATTGGCATTAGCTGTTGACTCATGTTTAGCTTGTGGTCTTCTAAGAACCCCCAGATAGTCAATTCCATGTCGCCTGCTTTACCCTCTGTACAATGAAATTGTCAGCAAGGCAATTGAGGAATTTCTTAAAGGTTGCATTACATCTCCCATTACAACCTAGCTTTTCTTTTTGGATGTCTGGACATCTGTTCTAGGAGAGTATCATCCAAATTTTCAGTAGTGGGTGGGGGTGTCTATAGCAGATCCCCACAAGGAGAAGACTGTTTTTCTTTTTCCCCTTTCATCTTTATCTATATGTTCTCAACCTGTTTTTCATGCTCTATTACTTACTCCTTTCTTCTTCGATCTTATATCCTTCTATTGCTACATTCATGCCATGAGACTTTTTAAAGTACTGTTAGAATTACTTCTTGTACATAGTCATTAAAGATGCACAAGACTTGTCCTATTTTGTGACTGGCCACTCTAGAAAGAGATCATTCTTGAAATGTGAAATCTGAAATATGTATAATCCATAAGTAGTTATATTCAAATAATACTGTAGCCTTTTAGAAGAATGAAGTGAGGGTTGATATAGCTTGTATGTATACAATGTCACTACTAACAGAATGTGATCAGTGTGTTCACATATACACTTCGCTTTCTGTATTCATGGATTCTGCATCCATGGATTCAACCACTCACAGCTTGAATTAAAAAAAAAAACACCCCAAAACCAAACCTTGACTTTGCCATTGTATATAAGGGACACCATTTTAAAACTCCATTGTATATAATAGGGTCAGAATCTACGGCATATCTACGGCAGGTCCTACAATCAAACCCCAGCAGATGCTAAGGGATCACTATAATTAAAAGTGTCAGCACACATTTACTGAGGTTATTACAGCTTCTGTGACTACATAACGTTCCACTCATTGTGATGTGAAAACATTTCTTTTGATGCCTGAGGGCTATATGGCAATTTTTAAAAACCTCCAGTATATTCCATTTTGGGGAAGAACATTTAAAAACATGTGCTTTGACCCTTGAATAGGGATCGAGGTGGAATCAGGGATGTGGTTGGAGGCTGGGGGATGGTAACCAGCTGGTGAGCGGATGTCATAAAGTCACCCGAGGTCTTCTTCACCTTTGAAGAGTGGGATGGGTCAGCACAGTTTTTAAATATATATTTTCCTTTGTATTCTGGGCCTATGTGAGGCTTTGAATCTTTGCTCTTTGAATCTTTGCTTGCCTAGAGATGTCCTTTTGAGTAGAGTGGGAGAACAAAAAGTTTAGGGGGAATGAATGTCAAAAACACACAGTGATGTAATAAACAACACAAAAATATTTACTTAAGAGATAAAAAACACAATCTGGCTGGTGAGCCAATCAGTGCTGTACTAGGTAAACTGCAAATCACACAAGTAATAATTCCCCTGTGTCTCATAACATAATAAAAGATTAATACAATTGAAAGAGACACATCTGAGGCTAAATTACAAGGGATAACACAGTTTATAATGACAAATAAAAAATATTAAAAATGAGACCAAAAACTGCAAATCACAAAGATACCAATTCTCCTGTGTCTCATAATCTAGAAAAAAGAATGTGAATACAATGAAGAGAGACACCACTGAGACTGGATTGTGTGGGATAAAGCAGTTGGCTCATTACACATTACAATCCAAAACTTAGACCAAATGCGTTTCGACAGAAGCGTCTTCTTCAGTGGTCATACAAAACTTAAAAATTTGTTGTGTGGCATGTGGAACCACCCTGTCAAGAAAGGTAAGTGGAAGGTCCTCGTAGGCCTATGATAATGCCCAGGACTGGGGTGTCCCACATGTGTTTGTAAGCCCACAACTCAGGAGGACATATGCCTGAGTAGACTGGTATAAGATTGTGCCATATGCTGTCAATCCTACACCCACTTTCTTAGGAATTAATTTTTCAAAATGAGGTGGCAAATTGGAGGGGCTGGATGCAACATACGTGAGGGCTGAGGTAGCTGCCCAGGTATGTCCTCAATGGTAGTGCAGGTGGCTGGTCAGAACAGAAAACAGAGAACAGCTAATTACTTATGTGAATATGCACATGCATGGCAGAAACAAATAAACTCCCCTGCAGTTGCTGCAGTCTTGTAACTGGACATAAACCAATATGGGGAACACATGCAGACAGTAGAAACATCCCTTTGTGCTGATGTGACTACATGGTGGATGTCCCTTGTGGCTCTCTGAACTGATTTCAGTTTGAATTAAAACAAGTGTGTGTGTATGTGTGGCAGTAAAGAAGTCAAACAAGAGCAGGATACTATGCAGTGGAGCTGGAATATAGCCCTTGTGTAGATTCAGCCAAGGTGTGCCCATCATTCTTCTGTAACTTTATCTTAACAGCAGCTGGCTCAGCAGGCATTAGCATGTGACACAGGCATCATTTCTTTGCAGTAAAAAGCTTTGTCAACTGATTTAAGCTCTTGTTCAGAGCTAAGGAGAAAAAAGTCAAAGCTGGCAACCATAAATACCAAAAGTAAAGTTTCTCAGCCTTCCAGCCTCGTGCAAAGTTTTTCACCTAAGGCTGGTTTTGTGTTTACCAATGAGTCATCGGTTTTTGAGGAATGACTGTCCAAGGGCTATATACCATATGGTGTCACTGTAAATAATGGCAATGGTGTGCTTCTGATCCAATGCAAATGAAATTGGGACTTTTTTATTACCCTCCACTCACTGCTCTGTGGTGCTAAAAAAAACACCCAGATTTTGTGGTGTTCCCAGCCCCATACACAAGTTTTTAAAAGAGATACATGGGAGGAACTGTAGGAAATAGGATGGGTCACTGTTACATACAAGGAAGAGTAGGTTCCAAACCTCAAAAATGCACTAACATGTTGATTTGGGGGGTGGGGGAGGGAATACAAATTCAGAAGGTTTATCCAAAATGAATGAGTCCTCAATTTCAGTTGATGTTTCTGTGAGTAATCCATTTTGATCTCTCCTAACATTTCAACCAGACAAGTAATCTGCTTGTATAAGACTTTGCATTCCTGCTGTGTATAAGTTAAGATGATATATAGCCCAATGTGACTGTTAGGAAGGCTGATGTTAACTTCCCCTGACTTGTCTCACCTGTCACTGACACACTGGAGAAAGCAGACCCAAAGAAGGACAAGGCTACTGTACATGGAATAGTTGCACAAGACAGGAATGGCATTGGGTACTTTTTATCGCTGCCTTGCGTGACAAACTGCAGCTGTCCCAATTTCCTCTTCTTAGCAACTATTACAAGTACAAAAGCCTTAGCATACTTCTCTGTGTCTGGTCATCCCATGCCAAAATAGTTCCTAAAATAGAGGAGCAAGCAACCCACATACGGGATGTGATTGTACCCCTGACCATTACTTCCATTGTAAAGGTAGGAAATAGAAGAAAGACAAAGCATTAGCACTTACTAGATACAAATGAAAAGCACGTAATTTCATGGAATCAATTCATTTTTCCATAATGATGATATAACTAAATTACATAGTCATTGTAAATTAATAAATATACCTCCAACTCTTTTTGTGCAACCAACTTGATAAATTACTTTTAGAGTTATAGGGGTCTGGCCTCATTGAACATTGGAAAGAGAATATCACATAGTTTGAGGACTGGTTTTTGTTCTGTTATGCATTACAAGGCAACACTCAAGCAACCAAGAGGATTTTAGTCAGAAGCTTGTACAATAAATATTCCCCCCTCTAGTAACTAAAAGTGCACATTTCTGCTATTTTACTTTTTTACAAAGAGGAAATAGTTACATTTTAAAGGTAACTACAGAGGTAATTTGCTTCATTTCTGGCCTTAGAAGTACAGTACTGTAACTAATTACTTTTCAAAAGCATGTTTTCAAGCTCTGATAAGAAGTATTGGCTGAATGTTTGGTTGAAGAAGTTTTAATAAGAAAATGACTTCTGTTTTCTAGTTCCAAATTGGAAGACTTTTCTACCTAGACTGAGCTTAAAGATGTGCCATTATGATGGCACATTTCAGGGTTGTTGTTGGTTTTTTTCTCAGAAAGTGCAGGCTGTTTAAGAGTATCCATGGACCACATGGCTGCTGTAGCTATTACTTTCACTCCTGGAAAAGGCTGTTTTAGTAGGGAGATCCTTGCTTTATATCTACCCAGACAAGAAATGCAGCCAACTGAATTTCTGTGGGTTTGGTCTATAGTCGTAGTAGAAAACCTGACTAAACAGTTTCTGGTATTATGCTGAACTCAAGGAGAAAGGGTTTTTATATGCAAAACGGGAAATATATATCAAATGTTCTCAGAAGAAGAAAAACTCAGTAAGACTGTCACAGAGTCACAGTAATTGGAAATTATTTCTTAGGGTTAACAACAAATGAGCATATAATAAAATGGATCTCTTTGATCACTTACAAACAATGGGCACATAATGTGATTTATCTCAAATGTGATCACCAAGAAATTTGTGTCCTTATTAATGCATGTTTTATTATGATGGAATATTTATAAAATAATGCACAAAGACATAAAAGTAAAGGCAGAGAGCCTCTGTTAGGAAGAAAGATGGAAGCCCATGATTTCTCCATGGGCACTCTGAGTACACTTCATTATTTTAAACCCATTTGTATTTGGCCTTATCTATAATTTACAAAGACCAATTCTGTTACAACACACATGGCTTTCCAACAAAATGTTGAAGTATGTGTGTTCAAAATGTTGAAGTACACATGCATTGCTTCAGCCAGCTGGTCCAGGAATTGAAAACAAACAAATGGAGGAGGAAAGCCCCTACTCCATTTCCTTTTTTTAAGAAAGGTTTTTGAACTTTTAAAAGTCTACATGCATCCAAATATGACACAAAGCTTCTGTAGGCAAATAAGTGCTAGATTTGACCTTGAAAGCAATCTGGGGGAGCAATATTGTTGCAGTCCAAAAGCAGAGCTTGACAATGCTACTTCTTTGGATTACAAAAGAATTGTCTTATACTGAATCAGATTATTAGTCTATTTGGACTAATATTATCTACAAGTACTGGAAGCAGATCTCTGGAGGTTCAGGACGGATTCTTTCCTAACTTCATTCATTTTCCTGGTACAGGTTGAAGCTCCCTTATCCAAAATGCTTGGGACCAGAAGTTTTTTGGATTTTTTTAAAATTTCACAATGCCTATATTCACATATACGTACATAACGAGATATCCTGGATATGAGATGCAAGTCTAAACACAAAATTAATTTATGTTCCATATAGACCTTATACACCTAGACTGAAAGTAATTTCATACAATATTTTAAATAATTTTGTATGTGGAACAAAGTTTGTGTGTACTGGATCATCAGAAAACAAAGGTGTCACTATCTCAGCCACCTATAAAAAAAAGTTTTGGTTTTTGGAATATTTCAGGTTTTGGAATTCTGGATCAGAGACCCAATCTGTATACGGAGACCAGATGTCATAACCACAAAAGAGTACAAGCTACCACAACATGCAGGATATTCAAAAAAATGTAGGACATTACTTAATAAAATTTAAAAATACAAGTATAAATATGAATTCATGCTTCTTAATCATGCTTGAAATGGAGAGCATTTTGAAAGTCCTCTTGGACAGAAGGTTTAAATGTAGGACATGTCCTGGAAAAGAAGGACATCTTGACACCATGAATCTGTATTCCTTGTCTGCTTCCCATCCAAGTACTAACCAGGGCCAGCCCAGCTTAACAGCTAAAGCAGACAAGAGCAGATGCCTTCAAGGTGGCATAGTTGTTCTATGACTGGTAGCTCAGCTGGCTGGGAGGTCCTGGGAGTTTCAATCTAAGAAACATATTGGCTGAGAGATATAGGGAATTTTTGAGTGATGAGAATCCAAACTATTTGGCCTGCAATGTCCATGGAAAAGTATCTTACCATTACAGGGTTCTATTCTCTTTTATTATATCCTGCAAACCACCTTGCCCAGCCCCTACAATAAAAAAGAGAAGGGTTTCTTCTCCTGTTTCATATAAAACAGAAACAAGAGTCAAGGTCTTTTCTGCAGCAGCTGCCAGAACTGAAGAACACCTGTCCCCACAAGAGATGGATGGGCCCCTGTCAGGCTTTAACCAGGTAGAAGACATGTTTATTCTGGCACTGTTTGGGCAATGAGGTCTCTGCTGTTTTCTTTAATGCTAAATCCCAAAACCTCTTGCACCAACTGAGAAGATCTCCTTCCTCAGCTAACAGTTATGTGTTAAATTCTCTGAAGGGAGAGACATGTTAATTGTGATACGACGGCCATTCATTGCATTTCAAAATGATGTCTCTGATATCTTCAGGACACAGGATGAATACTGAAAAGATTTGTAACGAGATCTTTGATCCTTTCCATTTTGGAAATTGGAGGTTCAGAATTATTCATTTATAAGAAACGAAAGAAAAAATATATTTAGACTGTGCTGGAAAATTGACTATGTGGAGGGGCAGGATCTAGAATATAATCTTTTCTTTCATATGGCATTTTCAAGCATTTATAGATATAATTTCATTGTTATTTTTGTCAAAGTAACCTAATTTTCTAAAAAATCTCCTGTTTTGCAAAGAAGTTATGTTTGTGCCCGCTATTTGACTTTATTGTCACTTAATGTATGTTGTTGTATTTTTTTTTTGTATTTTACAAAACTGCTATGAGTAGAGCATAAGACACTAAAATGACATAAACAAACAAACAAACAAACAAACCTGCAATGGAACTATAGAAATGAACCACACTGCAAAGTTATTGTACAATACTGACTTATTTCCAACATTCAAATGGGAGACAAAAAGCAATGGATAGCACTGCCTGGGTACTGTCTGCAAGCTACTCTCCCCGCTTCAACCCATCCTGCAGAGGAAGTCTGATTTCTCTGGGCAACTCTGGTAGGTAGTTATAAACTACAGAGGATGACCTGCCATATTCTGTGAGTGAAACTGTCAGGTTCGATTAGCCACCTTCTACATCCACAGCCCTTTCCAAGCTGCAAAATGGGGACAATGAACTTTATTTGCTTTAGAATTGACAAAGGACTGTTTCTTTAAAAAATAATGACAAGAATTAGAACTTTAGAAGTACAATGGTTAAATGCCTGTACTGCAGCCACTCCCTCACAAACCACAGGGTTGTGAGTTCAATACCAGCCAAGGACTCAGGAGTGACTCAGCCTTGCATCCTTCTGAGGTTGCTAAAATGAGTATCCAGCTTGTTGGGGGCAATTGGCTTACACATTGCAAACTGCTTAGGGAGTGCTTAATTGAACCGATAAGAGGTATAGAAATGTACAATTGCTATTGCTATTAATTAGAAAGAACACACATTCTTGTCTTTGCTGCTGCCTTTTTGGATTGGAGTAGGTTTGGGGATTTCCCATTTTTTACAGTTCTCTGGTCCTAACCTGTCAATGAAGAAGGGGTTTCCTGTACATGCATAAACACACACACACACAAGAAATATCAGATGAATTCCAGTAACAAATAAATGGCTTATTGTTGGTGTGTGCCTTCAAGTAATTTCTGATCTAAGGCAACCGTAAAGTGAATTTTTCATGGGTTTTCTGAGTGACTTGTCCAAGGTCACCCAGTGGGTCTCCATGGCTGAACAGGGTTTCAAAATCTGGTTCCCAGAATCATAGTCCAATGCTCAACCCGCTACATCATATTCTCTCCTGGTAAGTGGCTACTAGTATTTAACAAAGGTAATAAATTCTGAGGTAATGACCCAAATCCAGTTGTAATCCCAACTAGAGTAGACCTGCTGAATCAACTGTTGAATCAACAATTATGCAGTTGACATTGGTTCAATAGGTCTGCTCTTCTTCAGCCTACTAATAAGATTTAGGCTGTTACTACCACTTAACTTTTCTTATTCTTGTTTGTTAATTTTGACAAAGAAAAAAAGTGATATGTCTCAGAATGGTTAAAAAGATGGTCTTTCTTTGGTAAAAAGCTCAGTATTTCAGTTCTTAAGGTCTTCTTCAGGGGGCTATGGAAAGAATCACCAAATTCATTGGTATTGATACAGCATCACCTCAGATTTCTGATTTTCCCATTCTTTTCTTATTGGGATTTTTAACCTTCAGTACTCTCCCCCAAAACACCAGGTTTACCAAGAAGGTATGGATTCATATTGTAAATGCTGTATAGATTAGGCAGAATCTGGAAATAATGAATTACAAGCACCACAATGTAGTTAGCTGTGACACTTTTTTAATGTTTATGTAATAACAAAGTTGTATTGCAAAAGCAGGGCTGAAACAAACAGCCCTGAAGGGGCGGCTTCGTGCCACCCCTTTGAGTGCCAGATCAGGGTCAGGACAACTGCACGCCATGCCCCTAGTACAGCTATTTTCTAGGTCAAAAAGAGGCAGCAAAATGCCACTCCTTTTTGAGCTTGCAAAAGGGGACCCTTTCTGCCACCACCATGGTTTTGTGGTGCTTGGATGGTATGCAGCATCTAAACATGAGCCGCCAGAGCACTGTGAAGCCAGTCCATGTATGGGCAGATGGGTGGCTTCCAGACAGTGCCAGGGCATGTATCATGATTATGCCATACCCCTATGCAGCCCACAAGGTGGCTTTTAGTGCCAGTTTGTACCGGCCCTCAGTGAGTTGGGAACAATATTAATTTTTGGTATAACTAGTAATATTTTGATTATACCAAACATTACTTTGGTCACAAGACCTAACGCCATCACCCACAACATTAGAGGGACCTTCAAGTGCTTATGCTCCAATGTGATTTATGCCATACTATATCATCAATGCCCTTTAGCACTCTCCACATGGCAAACAGGCCAGTCCCTGCACCAGAGGATAAATGGACATAAATCAGACATTAGGGATGGGAATACACAAAAAACTGGTGGCAGAATATTTCCATCTCCCTGGGCATTCCATGGCAGACTTCAGAACAGCAGTCCTTGAACAAAAGAACTACAAAGGTAGATTGGAAAGAGAAACAGCAGAATTGAAGTTCATTCACAAACTACAGTCCCCCAGCAATGGACTGAACAAAAAATGGCTTCTTGACACACTATACACATTTCAACGCTATCTGATCTCATGGGGGCATCCTACACTCATCTGTTCTCTTCACCACAGGGTAGTTCCATTGCCAAACTGGATTTGTCACTTTATTTCCATGCACAAAGCCTAGTTCACAATGCCTTTGTTTACAAATGACCATAGTTAAAACTGGGCTTGCCACTTCATTTCCATACACAAAGAATTTTGAGTTCAAAATTGACATTTTCACACACGTAGGGCATATATAAGTCTTCCCTGGCTTACCGCTCCACCAAATGTATCTGAGGAAGTAGACTTAAGTCTATGAAAGCTCATGCTGCCAACTTCTTTGTTTAGTTAGTCTCAGAGGTGTTACAAGATCTCTGCATACTGATTCTTCAGACTAACATGGTTATATCTTTAAATTAAGCAACATAATTGGTTACTGATTGCTGGAAATAGTTATGCAATGAAAATTTTTAAAGTTACTTTTACTTGAAAATTACTTTACTTACAAAGTAGCTTTCGAAGCTCTAAGTACAGGTGAGGGGAAGACATAACATCCAGGCTTAACTTTAGGTGTGCATCTTGTTCAGCAAGCACAAACGTTCCATTTGCCTATAATAAAAAAGCCATGACAATTAATGGCTGCACTAGAGATATTAAATCAGCATGCCAGATAATCAGAGCTGGCCATCTGGGCTCCACTCCTCCAGTCACCTCTGGGAACCTGGCCAGTTCTTCTGATACCTTGTTGTTACTCTTGAAGCCCTTGAAGCTAGCTGCTAGTAACCAAGCGTATAGCCTGCTTGGGATGGTTTGTACTACACAATATGCAGAAATGAAAGCCAAGGGACTGCAGGAGACAGTGTAACCAGATGGAAAGGAGTGCAGGAGTCCTATATTTTATTGTAGCTGGGTACACTTGAGATAGGTTGGTGTATTATGTAATTTTCCTTCCAGCATTAAGCACTCAGGGAAACCAAAAGCAAGAAAACATACAATTACAAAATAATAAAATCTGGTCAAAACAAGTGCACCAAAAACATATATAGTAAATAGATAAAAGACATGTTGGTATGTCCATCCTGCAAGCAGCCATGGATACATATTGGATATTAATGCAGTTGTACTGTGGTTACTGCAATCATATTAAATGTATAAATTTTTAAAAAATGAAATCAAAGTACAGAAGTTAAATACATATGAGTAAAAATTAAACAAACTCTATTTAGCAAGTGATGGATTTCCTACCTACCAGGGAAATATATGTTTACTGCCCTACTCTGTTGTTCAACAGTGAATGACCTGAAGGCACACAATGAAGATGAGCTGTTGAAATTAAGTAGGTTTGGTCCAGTAAGCCATGTAGGAGTATCTGGAAATCATATGTGTATGTATATACCATTGAGCTCTTTGGAAGAAGAGAGAGGCCTAAGTCTAACAAATCAAGCAAATGTAAACAGACCTTAGGGATGGAAATGTTTACTTTCTGGATTTAAAACTCCTAAAATTCTCAAGGGGTTTTTTGAGATGCAAATTAGATAATTTTAAACCAATTTGATATATTTGCATATCTTAATGCTAAGCTGCAAATAACTTCTGTTATGATAGAATCCAATACCTTAGCTGGAGGTAAGCCCCACTGAGGATAGCAGGCTTTACTTCTGAATACACATGATGCTGCTGTTCACTCTATTTGTATCCCCTATGCCCCCTTCTGCCCGGCTTCTCTATTTGCTAAACAACTAAGAAAAAAGCCTATGCCAACAATTTCATTTGCAGGATGAGTTCAAACGAGTTTGCCAAGTATCTTTTTTTCTAAAAATAAATATTGCCCTCAGCTAACTGCCACATGAGCAGCATTAACTCTGTGTGTGTGTGTGTGTGTTGGGGAAAGGAGAAAAACACATATTAGTAGTGAGGAATCCTTCGGCTTGCGACATGGATAACTTTAAATAACACTGAACACAAAAGAAAAGAAAAAATGACCTTGGTGCCATTGTTTTGTTCTGAGTTTTTGCTTGTCTTCCAGTAAGAGGAATAAAGAAAATACTTCAGCATTACCCAGTTCTTCTTTAAATAAAACACTGTATCTTGAATTTTCTGTCATATGAAAAAAATTAAGTGTTTGCTAAATCTTGGGAGAGGGTTGGCAACCAAATCAAAGCCAGTGTGAAAAAGTATGAAAGCACCTCTAGCAGAAATCAAACAGTTGGGGGGAAGATCCATTGGTTCTGGTTTTGAGATCTAGCAGTAGTGTATAAATGAATGGTATTTCCATTTTTATTTTTATTTTATCTTTTTGCCCCTACTATTTTTAGGAGCAGCTACTTTAGCGGAGGGTTTGTGACCTTCCTGAACTGAGAGACAGACTGTTGAGCAGATGGGTTATGCTCAAAGGCAGATACTGCTTTCTGCATGGACTGAGCTCGCTGCTGGGATGACTCAGGCAGATTGATGGTAAGATTCGAATGACTGCTCCTGAAGATACTTGAGAGACCTGATCTCTTCCGCATTTTCATGAAGTGCTCTGATTTTTTTTTAAATGTTCTGTTAAAAGCCACCTTTATGCCAGGTTTGTAAACTAAACCAAATAAAATCACTGGCAGCTGGTGCTTCTTTTTTCTATAAATCTGCTTTGAGCATTCCAGGTGCTGAACCTATTTGGGAATACGATTCAGCACCCTAGATCAGTGATAGTGAAACTTTTAGAGACTGAGGGGCTAAACAGACAGGCAAAAAGAGATGCTTTCCAGCTGGCTTGAAGGCGTGGCGTTTATATGACACATACCTTGAAGCCAGAAGAAAAGTGCCCTTATGCAGAGAAAAGCCATTTCAAAAAGAAGCAGCTTTTTCCCACTTCTTCCTGGCTTGAAGCCATGTCATGTGGTCATGACATGAGCACTCCAGCTGCCTTGGGAGCTGTGGTGCAGTTTCAATGTAGCTTCAGAAAAGGCAACTTAAAGCCACTTTTTCCTGCCCACCTGTTTCACCCCTGAGTGCCCAAACTTAGTGGCGTTCCTGCACCCAGTATCACCTGGTTCCAGTGGTTGGGACAAAACAAGCAAATGTAAACAGGCCTTAGGTATGGAAACACTTAGGAACACTCGTTCAGCCTCAGGCTATCAATAGCACCCTCCCCCCCATGAAACTTGCCAAAAAAAACCCCTCCATAATAGTTTCATCTTAGGGTGGGCATAAGTTGGAAACAGCTTGAAGGCACACACACACAAGTCACACTTTCTCAGCCTCAAGGGATGGCAAAGGCAACCCCCTCCACTCCTTCCCCTATCCTCCTCTCCCTTTAACTAGCTCTGGGAGCCAATTAAAGGCACAGAATGGAAATAAGGAACAGGTATGTGCCATGGCTCAAAGATATGGAATTATGGGATCTGTAGTCTTGTGCGCTATTTAGACTTCTCTTCAGAGCATTTTGTTGCCACAACAAACTACAAAGCCAAGGATCTCATAGGATAGCACCCTGGCAATTAAAGCTGTGTCAAATTGCATTAATCCTGCATTGTGGGAGCAGACTAAGGCCTGGAGCCAATTTTAGGGGTTCAGAGAGTGGAGTGTCTGCATGCGCCTGAGCCATACAGTGTACTGATGATGCCATCTTGGTGTGCCCCCGTACAGTGTTTTGGTGCCACAACAAACTACAAATCCCAGGCTCCCATAGGATAGCATGGCAATTAAAGCTGTGCCAAACTGCATTAATCCTGCATTGTGGCAGCAGACTAAGGTCTGGAACAGACCGGCGGTTTGTGCTGGCCTGGGGCCATATTTAGGGCTCGAGAGAGTGGAGCATCCGCATGCTTCTGAGCCCTATTTCATGTAGCTGGTGCCATCCTGGTGTGCCCCTGTACAGATGGGGGCATGCAACAATGACATCTGTGTGGCGCAATGCCCAATCAGCACTGTGCTGTGTGTATGTCATCAGCACATGCAAGCACACCAATGGCACCCCACACGCACCCTAAAAACCCACTGGGAGCGGGTGTTTAGTGATCCTAGAGGCCATGCCACTTGGTTGCTGTGACCTCTGTTGGGAGCAGAAAGGGCCAGCATCTTGCCACCCCTTTCTCCCTCTCTGTCTAGCCCTTACCCTATTTTTATTGTTCTCTGTTTTAAAGTTGTAAGTTTACCACAGTTATCTTTTTTCACATTGTCAGACACAATACATCTTTGCATTTTATTGCTATATTTCGAAGACCTCCTGTTGGAGATGCTATGCTAGCCTCCCCCAGCCTGATGCTATCCCAATGTTTTGTTCTTCAACTCCTATGAGCCTTTGCCACTGAATATATTAGCTGAGGCTGATATGGGAGAAACCACAAACCTACCTTAAGAGAGCCTGAGGTTTCTCTTTGAGCAATGGAAAGTAAAGCAGTGTCACACTGCATTAATTTTTCAGTGCAGATGCAGAAATACTCTAGGATATGTTCTTAATGGTGTCTTCTTGATGGTTGCATCTTTGCTCTGCAATTCACTTGTTCTGGAAATCTACCAAAGTTTGTACTTCATATCTGAAAGTGAACCATGATTTTTGCATTTAAGTAGGCTAGGAATAGGAATTAGTTTATATGAGTTTTATTTTTCAGTTAGTATTTTTAATGTTTTAATAGCAACGTTTCCTGACTTCAGCCTAAGGGATTGTCTGGCACAGAAATAAACAGCTGGTTTCTATTTTTAGTTCAGCTGTGCTAAGGTTCACAAAGCTGAGACATATCTATTATTTGTAGAGCATTTATATTGTGTTAGGTATGGATACACCTGAATATACTGCATTTCCAAAATGGGAACTGCGCATTTTTAATTTACAGGATAAATTAATTTTTTCACATTTGTGAAGAGCAATTTAATTTATTCATCCTGCAAACCTGCAAGGATGGGACTACAAAACAGCTATTTGACATTTCATCATTAATTGAACAAGGAATGCAAACAGGGCCAGTCATGCTTCACATCAAGGACATGAAGCATAGGTTAAACAAATGAGTACTTGGCATAATCCTATAACTATCATTTGACCTTTGAAAACTTTGGTTTAACTTCTTAGGCTTCATGTCTTTGAAGTGGTGAGACAATTTTTCTTACATTCTTCACTTCTCATTCTTATCCCACTTCAGAGACCTCTATTTTCCTCACAATAGGTAGTAAAGCAATCTGTACAGTACTAGTGTTGTATAAACATGCGACTTATGGTCACCCTAAGATGAACCTATCACAGCATTTTTCTGGCAAGTTTCTTCAGAGGGGGTTGGCCACTGACATTCTCTGAGGCTGAGAGAGTGTGACTTGCCCAAGGTCACCCAGTGGGTTTCAGTGGCTGAGCCAAGATTCAAACTCGGGTCTCCACAGTCATAATCCAATGCTCTGACCACTACTTAATATACTACTAATAAATATAGTAATTACAATAATTTTATTTAATGATGTTCTGAACTTTATCATCTGGGTTTTACCATATTCACACAGTAATTTGCAAACTACTTGTCTATAGAACATCAGTGGTTGCTTTTCTTTTACAAGCAGTAATGCCCTCTGGGGAGAGCCAGTGTGGTGTGATGGTTTGGATGTTGTACTAGGATCCTGGAGACCAGAGTTCAAATCCTTGTTTGGCCTTGGAAACCCACTGGGTGACCATGGGCAAGTCACACTCTCTCAAGCTCAGAGGAAGGCAAGGACAAACCTCCTCTGTACAAATCTTGCCAAGAAAAACACATGATAGGGTTGTCATAAGTTGGAAACAACTTGAAGGCACATAACAACAACAACAATGCCGTCTGGGCTACTTCAAGAGTTATAATTTCCTATTTCGGAAATGTCCAGTAGAAGAAAGAGTGTGTCTATCATAACACAAAATTGGCAACATGAACAGTTTTTCTGTTTCAACCACTTGAAATGGGCTGTAACTGTAGCAATGCATGCAGCATCTGAATAAGCCAGATGCCTTGGGGAGTATACTTTTTATAGCAGTAAACTACCTTCTTCTGCTTCTATCTCACGATCAGATCTGATGTCATGCCATACCTTGGCAGTGGATAAGGATGTGCAAAACCCATGAAAGCATGACCTATTGAGAGTGATGCTTCCATTCCCACACAGAGGAAACAAACATATTTTTCCAGTTTCATCTTATTTCACATCCTACTACATAACTTGGCATGCCATGATACCAATATACTTCCATTAAGTACATTTAGATGTGTACATCCCTCCTGCTTTCTATGCATCAAACTTTTTATGTTCTGTGTGGCATTATCAGCCTAGAGTTTTAATACGCATGCATACTTTTCTTAAAGTACTGATAAATGATGTAATTTAGATATAGTATGACATTTTCAGCCCCCTCCCTTCAGCGATCTGCAGATAAATGAGGAGTTGCAACAAGGTTTCTGATTTTGAACGTTTCACTGGAGTTCATTGAGGAGTGGAAACTGGAATAGTCATCTTGCCATGCCCCCAGCTCCAGCAGAACAGACCTCCATCACTTGGTGTGACTGCTGGCTGTTAAGGGAGGTTTGTGGAGTTGAGGAGACAATATGTAATTAAGTGTTCCTAACTATGTTAGTGATGTAGGATCTCAGCTGCTGTTTTTGCACAGTGCTACAATCATACTGCAACCACTCTTCCGTTGCCTATTTTAATTTTTCTCATTGCAATACACCATAGCTTAATATGTTTTATCATGTTTTAATAAAGGATTGCATGTGTGGAAACACACATGCTACAAAAAAAGTCAATGACCCTCATAAGTGGATAGTGATACAAAAGCTATCTGTACCCCCATCTGTCAGCATAATTCTATGTATGGTTGCTTGGCAAGAAGTTCCCTGGCCGTGCTAAATAAGAAACAGAACAAAAAACTGGAAAGCACATATTCACAGTGGGAGAGATAAAAGAAACGAAGCCCCATGTTCTGTTGATGGTCTTCAAACTTTATCATCTTAAAAAGCCCAACACATTTTGGCCTTGTCACAAATTGGCCTTCTTCAGGGGCTATTATAACTGCTTTATCACACTAGGGGGCAAACAAGATTTAAATGAGAGTTAAACGAGAGTTAAACAGGAAATGTCCTGTGATAAACATAGGGCATTTCCTGTTTAACTCTCATTTAACTCTTGTTTAAATCCTGTTTGCCCCCTAGTGTGATAAAGCAGATTTCAAGAGTTGTAGCCTGCCCTCTCAACACTTCCTTCTACTGCTCAGTGTGTTCAGCCCTAGAGGAAAATTTGCACAGGGTTTCAGTCTATGCACAGTTTTAGTGCTGTGATTCCACTCTAACTGTCATGGCTGCAAAGATAGAAATTCTGTTAAGAAGTTTCTCAGAAAGACTGGGTTATTTGTAAAAACTCTGATTAATGTGTCTCTACATTTTTTATTTAGCTTTGCTGAGTCCCAAGGGATTCCCTTTTTATCTCCACAAAAGCACTACTCAAAGGGCAGTTTTGCTATGTTGCCAGGAATCCAAGAAGCATGTGCCTAAGAACTGTTTTCATTCTGATATCCAAAGGATTTCAAGGCAAGGTATTTCACAGGCATTCTATTAATTGGACTCCAAAGAGTGAGTCTTTCAGTAGCTTTTCATCTGAATTTGTGTTCTTGGTTCACTGATTTAACTGCATGTGTCCATCTGTCTCTACTGGGTGTCCAAAAACAAGGAATGACTTGTCCATTTGGACACACAATTATTACATTAAAATGCCTTGCTGTCAGAGATGCTTTAGCTGTTAATTCCAGAACTGTCAGGAGGCTGCCATCTGGGATGATCTTGAACTTGAGGCCATTAACTGTGGGCCAAAAGAAGACAAAATCTTTTATTTTAAGCTTTCTCTTCCTTCCTCTCTAGAGTCACAGTTTGCCAAACTGCAAATGCACACCAACATGGTGTGTGTTTACAATATATTTGAAAGATCCAGATCCCTCCTGCTTTCTCTACATCCCATTTTCCTCCACTTTTTAAAATGTTTCATATATTATGGCCTTGTTTATGTTGAAAGTTGTGTGTTCCTCCTACTCTGTCTTTCTTACTACCTTAAAGTAGAGTCATCACCCTAGGGTATTTTTTTTAACATGTCTGCATAGCTCTCCTAAAGTAACTGTAATTGGTGCAGCTGAATTGCAGCTTTAGAAAACAAAATGCAGAGAGGAATTCTGATATCCACTGGATTAGTGAACAGATGTTAGAATTATTGTGCTTTGAATGACTGTGCTTTGATGTGACAATTGGCCTTTTGGGTATCACATTTTGCTCTGATTCTCCATCCCACCCTCTCACTGATGTAACTGCATTTATACCTACAGCTGAACATTTTACTCCATTAGCACATGCGAGGAAGCAGATTTTAATCAAAAGAAGCTTGTACCATAATAAATAAATTGGTTAATCCTTTTCTCCTTTCTTCCTTTATTTTTATATTTAGACTTACACAGATCTCTCCCTCTCTCTCTCTCTGAAAACTGCTACCATCTGTTTATCAGAATCTTTCCCAAACCAAAGCGCTTTATTGAGGGAGGGCAATATAAAGCAGTAAAGGGACTGCATTTTGAAATGTTTTCCACACAGCTGAACTGAGTTAGATTGACAACAAACTGCAAAGAATTTTCTCTCCATTTGCGAGTTGGAGGCAACATTAAATGCATTTTGGTGCTGAAACTCAAACCACAACTCATTCTTAGCTTTCCTTGCATCACAGATCCCATTTGGGATTCTGGTGTAAGCTATGCACCCCCTTAACAGAACAAAACACGCTACTATTTCACCCAAAATTTATTTGATTGCATTGGAAATTGATTTTGTTCACTCAGAGTAATTGGCATGAAGAAAATGACAATGAACACTTGAAAAATATGACATTTTTACCTTAATGTTCACTGTGACAGGAAGAAGACAGAGTCGCAGGAAGGAAATTGAAGGGGGAACTCATTTTCTGCAACCCATTTCATACAAACACCCTAACTCAATATTCTTGCTCAAGTACATATATATTGTGTATTTCCCAGCACAACAGCAGTGCCTTTGATTGTAAGGCAAACAAATATCTGTATCATTTTCAGGGGGAAATTGAAATCTCTTCTGTCTTCTGTTTGCCTAACAAAGTGATGCCATTCTAGGCATAAAGGGAGGTTTCACTGTTTACATACTAGTTGGAGAACAAAGTGAAAGCATGGAGGAAGCCCAATAATGACTGATGATTGATGATTTTGCCAGGAGGATGGGCAGACTCTTCTCCAACTACGGCAAACAGACTTCAGTGAGAGAGATTGTAAAATGGTGCACAGGGCATAAAGTGCTATCCATGGGCATGTACCATGATACACACTATGTTTATCAAAACACATGGTTTTATCATGCGAGCTGCACTACCATGTAGCTGTCCAGAACCACATGAATCCATGACTGTTCAAAACAGGTAGATGCCAGCTACAAAGGGATATTGTGTGAATTCTACCGACAATTCTAGCCCCAGACTGAGCTACACAATATAGAGGCTGGGGTGCCCCCCTTCCCTAGCCTGAATCCTGTTGCCTTGTGCCAATTAGAGTAGGCCCATTAAAACAAATCTTCAATGGTGACACAGCACATTAGTGAATCTACTCATTTCATGTGTGTGTTTTAGTCAAGACCAGGAATGGGCATGCCTCAGAGACCAGAAAGCTACACATCTATCTAAGTGTCTGTCTGTCTGTCCATTTATCTATCTACTCCACTGGATTTCTAGAGGGCTTCATGTCACGATGTGTCCCACTCACCCCACTCTTTTTATTCAAGTGACAGCGCAATGGGTTTTATTATCCCACCACTGCCCCCATTTTGTCATGGCCACTTTATTCTCCAACACTATGTTCCTTTTAGGACAGCACCCTGGGCCTTTTCATCCCACTGTTGCCACTTAATAGTCACAAGCACCTGTACTTTTAACACTATTTCTCTTATTAATTTGTCATCCTGCCACCTCTTTGTGACTGTCACTTTACCCCCAAAATATGTTTTGAATTGTTAGTAGCATGGTAAGCATTCAGGTTCCAGACAAGTCTTTCTTGAACAACAATAAAAACTTTATTTAAACAACAGTTTTAACAATGTTTTACATACTGAGCTGTTTTATGCACTGTTATGGTTTCTTTTACACACACTCAGTCTAAATCAAATTGGTTATTTCACTTCAAACTCACACAATCTTTGTATTAGGTTCCCTTCTCAAACCAATCTCTACCCTAGACAACCAGGCTAACTAATTTCCATAGGATATCCCACTTCAACAACAACAACCCTCAATACTGGACTCTACCCCTACCAGACCCTGTCTGACTAAGGGGTTGTGCAAACAGCACGTTCAGGGGTGGCTCTGTGCAACCACCTAAAGGGAGGGCATTTTTACCATACATCAAAGGAGTCACAGACAGAATAGGGAAAGTGGGGAGGAAACACAACCTCCAAATGGTTAACAAACTGACAAGAAAATCCAGCAAATGCTGTGCTCAGCGAAAGGCACGAGAGACCCTCTCACAGCTGCAGGAGTTTACCACATACCATGCAGCTGCAGACAAATCTACATAGGGACCACCAAATGCAAACATGAATCAAGGAACATGAGAGACACTGCAGACTGGATCAGCCAGAAAAACCAGAAGTAGAAGAACACATTATAAACCATCCTGGGCATAAAATGCTGTTTGGAAACACTGAAATTCTGGACCATGCCAACAACTACCAGGTCAGAATGCACAGGGAAGCCATTGAAATTCACAAACACTTGGACAACTTCAACAGGAAAGAAGAAACCCTTAAAGTAAACAAATTTTGGCTACCAGTCCTGCAAAACAGCAAGATTAGGACTCAGAAAATGCAAATGAGAAACCACCCAGGGTCTGGGGCTTTCCCAGCAGACAATGATGACTAATTAAACAGATGCTAATCCCCTTTGCATATCCTCCCACTCTGAGGCCCTGCCATCAACAACAGAGCAATACACAGATTAGCATGGGAATCGCTCCTCCCTAACCAGGCCACACAGTATGTATGTATGTGTGTTTGTACACCCACTTTCTTCCATGCTGGTATTCTCTGAAGATGCCAGCAACAGATGCTTGTGAAACATCAGGAACAAACTCTTCTAGAACATGGCTGCATAGCCTGAAAACCACACAAAAAACTATGGATATCAGCCATGAAAGCCTTTGACTTCACATTGTTTTAATAATGTTTTTAATAATGTTGATGTTTAATTCCTTTTTAATTTTTGTAAATTAATGTTTTAAGCAGGTCTTTTTTGAAATTATTGTAAGTTGCTTTAAAGGCAAGATATAAGTGCAATAAATAATAACAGAAGCAGCAAAGGAAATCAACAAGAATGTCAGATACCCCTGGCAGCTTGATACTGAACGTTATGTGCATTTCATGGATTGCAAGTTGTCCACACTTGTTTTAGAGGATAATGTTATATGCAAACCTTCTCAAAGTGCATGAATTTTGTGGAAATTATGCCTATCCAAAGCCTTTCCTTTTATAGCCAACCAAATCACCTATTATTACATGTTAGAAATTGTAGGTACACTGCTGTGAACTGTTCCTGGCTCATAAATTCTATTGCAGTTGGCAGACCTTTGAAACAGGCAACTGTGTGAGATTGCAAACCAAACAGCTGCTCTGACATGGATGAAGGCCATTTGTCCTAGAGTATAGCATACATTTTGAGAATTTTGAAGTGTCCTCCTGTTCCCGGATGACAATTGTCAGAAGTGGGTGATACAAAGAATGCTTACTTTGCTTTTACCTAAATTCTAAGGATCACTTGAGTACCCTTCCAAAGCCTCCATAGAAATAGAAATAGAACCTAAGGGGTGAAAAGACTTTAAAAAGAGAAAAGGGGAGGAAAGGTCTAGGGGCTAGAGTTCGAAGTGATCTACATAAATCCAATGATTCTTATAAAAAGCATGCTTCTCTTGTGATTGTTATACTTGGTCAAGCTTCCCAGCTGGGGATTTTAACATAGCTTCATCCAAGCCACAAGAGATAAATGGTATTCTGGAGATTTTCTCCCATGTATTAGTGTCTCTCTAATTAAATCAGAAGTTTTTCACTGGAAAATACATCATAATAAAATTTGCAAAATACAAGCCACTAGATATGATGAGTTTTTAATCCTCTTCTAAATATGACAGCATTCCAGTTTTCCTCATCCAAGTAGCTAAGAACTAGGGGAGCACTGGTAGAATTACTAGCTGAACAGGAACATATTCCTGTTCTTTTTTTTTTTTTTTCTTTAACAGCAATATACAGAAATCTCTGTTTCCCACAGCATGGAAATAAACTATCAAAGTCTGAATATGAAATCAGTATTAAAAGGAGATCAGCTAAGAAAGTTGGCAGCCTTAAGTGACAATGGCATGTGTTTTGAAATCACTTCCTAAACTGTAGAAGGACTGCAAATGTGGTTTAGATTTCTCCTCTTTTTGATGTGACAGTATTATAGATCTCACATCTGCAATTTTGTGGAATTTTCTGGAAATCAGTGTAAATTTTGGTCTAAATCAGTCCAGATAGGAAAATTACAATTATGCTCCCTATACAAAGCAATAAAACTTGGGTTCTCTGCCATCACAAAGTTTCCACTTGTATTGAGCCAGCAAAATCTGTGTGCTTTTTTTGCATGCCTATCAGAGTGCCCACAGCCAATGCCTCTGGAAGGATAATTTTGTTATTTTCATTTGTTAAGATATTTCTGTACCAACAGAAAAGTTTTCATTCCAACATTCCCAAAGCAGTTTACAAAAATTACATTTGTGTGTGTGTGTGTGTGTGTACATAGAGACACACACATTTTTTAAAAAAATGTAACAATACAATGTATGAAGACTTATGCAGGTACACTTCAAATCTGTAGACTGTATTGATCTTTAAAACATTTTGTTCTCTTCTTGTCTTTTTTCTTTTATCTCTGTATCACTGTGTTGCAGAACTGACACTTTGATATATCTTGTTCAGTTCCAAAGTCAATATTATTGACAAGTCCATGTCCATTATAATGATTTCCTACAAAACTTCATATGGCTTTGTGGTGGACACCGAAGGGATGATTCTTCATAGGCAAACATAATAAAATTGTACTATACTGAAATAAACTTCTGTTTCTTTATGCAATACATTATGCATTATGCAATGATCTGTAACATCAAGATTTAAGTGGTACTAGAACACTACCTTCTCATTATCTGAACGTTCAGCAAAACATTCAAGCTATTCATGGAATATGTAGGACGCTAACTAATTCCAGGGTTGTGTCATTACGTCCTGCTCATGTAGTTCTGTCAGTAAACTATTTATTATCATTATTTACTTATATCCCACCTTCAAGGCTGCTAACAGTAAATTTAAAACAGTACAATTTTAAAACAATACAAAAGTATTTAAAAGTAAAAATATAACATTTAAAAACAATTAAACAATTTAAACAGTGAAAAAGTTTCATCCAACACATTTGTGTGATGGCGATGATAAAAACTAAAGTGTAAACCTGATGGCAGGAACTAATTTATTATTGGTATTTTTAAGCCACTCTCTGGAAACCTTTTTCAGTTAAAGAGAGGGGTGAAAATGCTTTATATGACTAAATAATGACACTGAACTTGGACTTTAAAGAGGCATCCATTCATATCCACATTCAGCCATAAAGCCTTCTGAATGGCCAGCTCTTTTCCATCATGGCATGGTTATGTGGATTAAATCAGATACCACTCCAGATGCAATACCCCATGCTTTTTCAAGGCTGAGTGAGATACAAATGTGGGTGGGAAAACAGCATAAAATAAAAAGTCAGCATCTAAAATGCATTCATTTTAATGGTTCTTATGTTGGCTGTGCTTTGATCATTGTAGTGAAGTGCTTTTTTATTACTGTTTGATCATTGTGTTATGATTTATAAGCCAGCCTGGTTCTGCTTTGAATAGAAAAACACTAGAGAAATGTGTTGGTAATTCAACTGCTAGCATGGACTTCAGAGCTGCTGTCTCATTTCTGTACAAACTTGTGGGTTCACAGAGCTGGAAACAACCAAGCATCCTATGTGATGAAACGGAGAAAGAAAGTGGAGAGCTTAGGGAATGAAGGGGAAAGATGTGAAGTTCATTACAAAATCAGGCCACCTTTTAGCCATTTTCTTGCTCTCAGATTTCCCAAAGAATGCCCAAACTACAGCAGTTTGCTTCCACTGACCCTCCAATGCCTCCCAAACTCCCTCAACATGAAAACTAAATCTTTAAAAATGCCCCCAAATTGGGCAAAATGGTGGATGAAGTAACTGTCCGTCCAAGCATGACAAAATGCAGTAGTGTGTGTGTGGGGGGGGGGGAATGAAAAAAATGCCTCCCTCATCCTGTGCAATTGCTCAGCCCCAGTCTAATGTCATTAAAACTAATAATTTGGGCCAAGTGTAAGAATCTCACGCACACTACTATTTCCACACCTCTTTTAGGCCAAAGTATGATAACACCATAGTAAAAGTACTTATTAGCAAAAGAAGTATTTTACAGCACTATCAAGAGTCAGCATGGTGTAGTGACTAGGACTCTGGAGACCAGGATTGATATCCCAGCTTGGGCATGGAAACCCACTGGGTGACCTTGGGCAAGTCACACTCTCTCAGCCTCAGGCAAACCCTATCATTGGGTTTTCTTTCAAAGAAGAACAAATATTGCCAAGAAAACCCAATGATAGGGTAGTCACAAGTCAGAAATTACTAGAAGGCACACAACAACAACAACAACAACAACAAGAACCAAGAGGCATATTTACAAATTTAGTTGCTATGACCAAATGTAATTTGTTGCTAGGGAAATATCCCTTAGCTACATAAAATCTTTTAGTAACATAATGCTGTTGTTGTTGGGTTACTTGGAGAAATAAAATATTCAAAGTAGAATAGAAATTCAGAGTCTTGCTAGTACCACAGTCCAGTTTTAACTGGCTTCATGAGAAACCTCACACAAGATCTCCACTATCACCTAGAGTGGTGCTTTCATAAATATGTGAAGTGTTTATAATAGTAAAAAAATATTTAGGCAAATTATCAACACTTCACATCCTAATTTCCAGAATGGCTTCCGGGAAAATGATCCCCATTTGGGGCATCTTAGGTTTCAAAACATGACTCTGTAAAAGGACTAGTAAATGTAGGCCTGAAAGACATGGGCCAAAAGGAGCAGCTTCCAACTGCTTCAGGGGCATGGCATGCAGATGATGCATGCCCCCAGAGGGGCCAGAAGCCACTTTGAGCCCACCTAAGGAGGCCAGAAGCCACCAGAAAATGGAGCAGTAAAAAAAAAAAGAAGAAGAAGAAGAAGAAGCTTCTGCTGGCAGCTCACTTGGGATTGTGGCAGCAGCCCACTTTGAGAGAAGGCCGTACAGTCACTGTGGTCCCAGAATGATAGAGGACTGATCGCAGCTGGAGCGGCCAGAGGCTGCTCCTAGCTACCGATCTGCTTCACCCCAGTCCTATATCCCTACTGTGATATTGACTTGATGCTAACAAACCTTTAATAAACCCACTTGAGAAATATTTGGGGGCAGGATTCACATTTGTAATACATTGTGTGCAATACTTGTAATACTTGTAATGAATTTGATCCATGGTAACATATTCAAGGAGAATATGCAAGTGAGAGTTGTTGGCTGCCCTTGAAATGGGAGGTTAATGAAATGTTGGTTAATGTCTTGCTGTTTTGTAATTAAACTCTTAAAACAGGGCTGGGTTTTTTTAAGTCTAAAATATACATTTGTCCATGGTTCCCCAGAGTTAGAGCTCTAATCCTAGAATGTATTTTTAAATCATTTATTTGTTTTTAATTTATTTATCTTGTTTTTCTCTCAAGGTGGGAACTATGGCATCTTAAAATGATTTACAATAAGACTCAGTTAAAATCTTATTTTAGAAAAGTTAAACAATTAAACAAGTTTTTTTTAAAAAAAAAATATGGTTAACAGCCAAAAATACACTTAAAATGTAATTACAAAAATGCAGGTTGAGTATTCCTTATCCAGAATTTCAAAATCTGTAATACTCTAAAATTCAAAATTATCCTATGAGTGGCTGAGATAGTAACACCTTTGCTTTCTGATGGTTCAGTATACACAAACTTTGTTTCATGCAACACACACAAACCCCCCCCCCCAAAAAAAAAACCCAGAATTTCAAATTGTTCCTGGAAAAATATACTGGTAACCCATGAAGTTAATTCAATGCAGTCAGGGAGGGGGGCAGCACACTAGCTCACCCTAACTCTGGCTCTTCATAGTTTCATATTTTTCATATCTAGAGTCCAGCATGCTTTAAGAGGTCACAGTAACTTTTGAAACACAGGGGAAATTCCCATGGGAAAGGCACATGGCATGTGGAAGACCGATGTAAAAAGCTAAAGGCTGATCTCTCCTTCCTCCCCCAGGGTCACTGCATATCCTCTGCACCCAGAGAAAAAGGAGGTCCCATGGCAACAAGGCAAGTAAGCCAATATCCCTAGCTACCCCCTGCCATATTCTCAGCCAACTCCATTTTCCTTCTGACCTCTTATAAGAGACCTGAAGAACTACTACTTCTGATTTGTTAGTATGTACCTGGATAAGTATTTAATTGTTTAACGTAATTTTATTGAATAATGTAAGGTATTTTATTGACTGTATTTATGTACTGCTTTTATTGTTGTGATCCTGCCTCGATCCATAGGGGGAGGCGGGTATAAATAATCCCGAATCCAGCCTGCATGGGCACAGAGAGTTTTCTGCTCTCTGTGACTCCTTCAGACTTCATCTAAGCCATATCCCACTTTCTGTGGTCTACTCTTCAGGACAGGTAAATATCACTCTCTCTGCAATCCTCAATCTTCAGTATCCAATTTTCATGTGGATAGTTGTGGGGGCTAAAATACTCGGGACATATTTTGATAGAGTTGATGCAATTTCTATCTGGCCTACATACTGGGAAGTGACATACTGAAATGGAAAGAGGTTGTTGTTTTTTAAAGACCCTAACAATGCAAGTCTACTGCAAATCAGTGCAGTGTAGATTGCTATCAGGTAAGTGGGTAAACCATATTAGGATATACCATTCACTTCAATAGTGACAGTAATGGAAGTGACCTCTTTATTAGCTGTTTTCTTCAGAAACAGGACAGTAAAATTAATATGATGACATTTCCCAGTAGGTGGCAGTGAAGTTAGCACATTTCTAGCCCTCTGAAAGGTCATCTTCCTGCAAATTTATATATTTGTTAGCACTGCTGATGTAAAGGATTCCCTTCTTTGTAATAAAAAGTACCTTCTTTTTATATGAAGAAGGAGGAAGGAAGATAATGTGCCGGTCTTGTAAAAAGTGAATATCAGCTTCTTGTGTCATCTGTCATTTACTAAATAAAATGAAACAAGCAGGGAGGGAGAAATGGAGTGTTATTCATATGACTGAGTGCTAGAACCCTGAATATAACACCAATCTTCTCACAAGATTTAGTAAATGGAAATCAATGATCACCAAAGCTGGGACAATATGTTCCAAGACATTTTAATTCTGAGGAACACAGCCTTTTGAACACAGCAGCATTTTCTATAGAAAAATCCTGTGATCTGGCCATGCTTGAAAACAGAAGGCAAGTGTTGGATCTTCAAACCCAGTGCCATGATACCCTACGGCCTTAATTTAGAGGACATGACTCTTGAATCCAGTGCTATCTTTGCTGAGTTGATGGCCAGATCCTGGGAATTGTACAACTGCCTCTGGATGCTGTTTATCTTTCCCATTCCAATGGGTATCACCAAGGCATGTGAAACAGCTGGTGTTTTATCCATGTGTGTGTATGTGCCTTCAGGTTCCCTGTCAACTTATGATGACCTAATAGCTAATATAAGAATGCCTGCCTGCCTGCAAATTTATAGCTCACACTGGGAATACTTGGTACAGTTCTGGTCAACAGCACCTTTAAGTGGATAATGTAGAGCTGGAAAAGATGCTGAAAGGGGCAACCAAATTGCTCAAGGGACAGGTACATCTTCCCCTTGAGGTAGGTAGGTAGCAATGCAGGGCATGAGTGTAATAGCATCCTACTGATCCTATTCGCCACCAAATGGCACCAAGAGAAATGATGCCTTGGATGCAAGAGGGTATACAGCCACCATAACTTGTAGTCACATGTTTATATGATTATAATTATATGATATATAATCATATATTATACGATTATATTTTATTATATATTATCATGTATTACCTTATATTATTACAGTGGTCCCCCGGCTTACGAATCCCCCGGGTTGCGAAAACCCCGGGATCCGAAAGCCGCAGGACCGCTGTCATATCCCCTGGGATCCGAAAGATCCCCCGGGATACGGGGAAAAAAAACCGCACGGCCCCTTTAAATCGGCCGCGCGGTCCATTGAAAATAGCGGTCCCCCGGGAAACGAAAGCTTCCGGGTTATGAAAGGTAATCCGGAACGGATTATCTTCATAACCCGGGGGACCACTGTACAATTATAATCATCATCAGAGAGAGAGAGGCCTGCCAGCTCCATCGGGCCTGGCCTGAACTAAGAAGAGTCCTCCCTACTGTCCATCTGCCTTGGTCCAGGCCTGAGAGGGAGAGAAGAACTTTTGGACCTGATCCCCTTCCCCACCACCATTCCCTCTCCTTTTGTATCATGTCTTTTTAGATTGTAAACCTAAGGGCAAGGAACCGTCTAATTAAAAATAATAATTGTAAGCCGCTCTGATAGCCTTTAAGGCTGAAGGGCAGGGTATAAATACTCTAATAAATAAAATAAACTTACCTCCAAAAAAAGGTTACAATTGATTCACCAGTGTGGGAAGAGAATGATGGATTACATGAGCCTTTGGTCTGGTCCAGCATGGCTCTTCTTATGTTTTCAAATATCCCATACCAGATCCCCAGAGAGTTACCCACATACCCAAAGTGCCTTCCAGCCTTCAGCTTCCAAGTCACCTTTGGGATTCTACTTACAACCAGTTTCTGCCACAAGCAGATTTAGAGCTTTTGTACATTACTTATATACCCCAAATTCCCACCCAGGCTTGTTGTGTGCTGTTTACATTATGTGAGCCCAAACCCCCAAATCAAATCTAGGCTGTTTTCACAATGCCTAGACCCAAATTGACGTTTCCAACCCTAGTCCCACCTTAAAAGATTTACTTTTTGCTCTGGGTTCCCCAGGAAACCTGGAACAAAACACAGCAACGATGCCTGACTCCCTTCCTACATAGTCCCTGTGAGTTTCTCTGTTGATGTGCTCTGTGGGCATGAGAAGATCTGAGGTCAGAATGAGGCTGACCTCAGAGGGACTCACAATGTCAGCAGCAGCAGAGGCCAGGCCACAGGGATTGTATGGGAAGACACCTGCCCATTGTTGGCTGGAAACTGGCAGCAGGTAAGCGGGGATCTGAGGGGAATTCAGGATCAGAATATTCTGGGTACAGCCTGGAGTACTCTCATAAAATGTAGATGAACCCCAAAAGATATATTCTTAACTGGTGGGGTAGAATCACCTTCCTCAGAGGTCTAATACGTGTGGCCTTTCAACTTTTCCAGAACAATCTTCTGTATCATGAAAATATCTCCTACTAATTAGTCCCATAAGAAGCATTCCCTGGACCTCCTGGCTCATTAACATTCAATTTCCTTAACAAAGTATATGGCAGGCACGGCTAGGGAACAATTGCAGTGTTACGGACTTTCTTTTACCTTTTCCTCTTGTTTAGTTATCTTGTGGCATGCGGTGGATCCCTCCTGTATTTTTAATTTTAATTCATTTTTTGAAAAGTGTGTGTTAAAATGACATGAAGGGAAAGCAAACCGAGACAAAGATGAACTTGGCTATCTAGGATAGCCTGTGTGAAATTTCTGGAAGATGTCTCATCCTCCATACTGTTGATTGGTGTTAAAGTCTCCATTTTTAAACAGTTGCTGATATTCCTGACAGTAATGACTCGGGAGAACATTCTATGCATGCCATGGGTCTTCCTATTGTTGTTATAAAGCAAAAATACTTTATGAGGTAATAGGCCTATGCCTTCCTTAGCCAACAGAGAGATTCAAGCAATTCTAAAGCAGTTCTGCTGTATTCCAATAGCCTTCAAAGGCTAGTACTTACTTTTGAAGTTCTGTTTAATTTGTTATCTCATTACTTCAAGATCCTGGAACCTTCAGTCATGGACCACATGTACCCGTGGGAGTTGCCCACAGGCTAAAAACTTACTCTGTTTTCCTTTCCTATCAGTGGCGGGGGTTAAAAAACATCAGATATAAATGGATGTTGAAAGCACATGAAACTGTTTCATTGAGCTTGGTTTGAAGCATGGACAACTGCTGCACAAGATTAAATGCTGGTATGCAGCCTGGGAAGCTACTGCATGGAACTGAGCCCTGCTTTGCACTCCAAGAATAGGTGCATGAATCTACTGTAAGGTCTGTCTTATAGCGTGGAGTCGAAGGCTTTCATGGCCGGCATCCATAGTTTTTTGTGAAGCTTTCAGGCTATGTGGCCATGTTCTAGAAAACGTCAGAAACAAACTCTTCTAGAACATGGCCACATAGCCCGAAAGCTCCACAAAAAACTATATCTTGTAGTTTTTTGTGGAGCTTTCGAGCTATGTGGCCATGTTCTAGTAGAGTTCCTTTCTGACATTTCACTAGCATCTGTGGCTGGCATCTTCAGAGAATGTGGTTTCTCCAGCGTCTGTGGCTGGCATCTTCTGTCTTGCAGCTTAGGAAGCTATTGGCCTGGGGTGAACATCTAAGTAAACATGCCTAGAGAAGAGACCAAACAGGTTGCAAACATTTTGCAGGGGTTTTTTTTTGGGGGGGGGGGAGAAGAGCACCCCCTTTTTGCAAGGCAGGCCTGGAGGAAAGAGGGTCACTTAAAAGCTGGAAGGGGGGCAGGTTTTCCTAGTAAGAGGGCTCCAACCCAGGGAGAAATACAATTATTATCATCATCTTCATCATCATTATTGTTGTTATTATTATTACTATTGTGGTGGTGGTGGTAATAATAATAATAATAATAATAAATATGTGGTGGTGGTGGCGATTTTTGTATCCCACATTTCTCCTCAGATTAGGACCCAAAACAGCTTTGGGTTAATAATAATAATAATAATAATTATTATTATTATTATTATTATTAAATATATGGTGGTGGTGGTGGTGATTTTTGTACCCCACTTTTCTCCTCAAATTGGGACCCAAAACAGCTTTGGGTTATGTAATTAATAATAATAATAATAATAATAATAATAATAATTTCTTAGCCACCTCTCCCAATGGATCAAGGCAAGGGACAACAAGAATGAACCAACACTTCAGTTCCAACACGCATCACTTTAAAAAGAGAAATAACTTTGTGGTTATTTTTATTATTATTGCTGCTGCTGCTGCTCTGTGTGTGTGTGTGTGTTGTGTGCCTTCAAGTCGTTTTTGAAATTATGGTGACCCTATCATGGAGTTTTCTTGGCAAGATTTCTTCAGAGGGAGGTTTGCCACTGTCTTCCCCTGAGGCTGAGAGAGTGTGACTCGCCCAAGGGATTGCATGGCTGCAGAGGAGGTTAAATCTAATTTGCCTTCATTCATGGAACTTTAGAGCTGGAAGGGACCCTCAAAGGTCCTCTAATCCAGCCTGAACCTGCCATGTAACGACAGGGTCATTTTTGTAAAACAAATCGGGTTTTGCCATTGCCATCCTTAGATGTTGAGAGCATATGACTTGCTGTTATTTTGTAAGCCCTAAGACCTTGCTGTGTGTGTGTTTAGACTTTAGAATTATACAGTATAATTTATACACCTCAAATCAATGTAAACCACAACAAACCATTGAGGCATTGAAACAAGTTTGTAAAGATATCCTGTTTTTAGGCCTCTTCCTTGTAAACAGGACCAATATCTAAATAATTTTTCTCATTGCTTTCAATTTATCATGTTATGTGGCTCTATATTGTTATTATTTTGTCAGGTTTTAGGCCTAACTTAACTTATGAAAAAAAATATGCTGTTAATATTGAACAAGTTTTAACCTTATAAGACTAATTAAGTGCCTGTATGTCATGTTAGTATATTTTAATTCTTCTTAATAAAGAAATTTGTTATAATTTTTGATTGATTTTATTTTACCACATTGTCATAACGGCTTTATTCTCCCAGAATTGTAGGCTATTTATTAACCACTCACCAAGGTTATGAATATTTTGGTTTATTGTTATATAACCCCTTACTATTAACATTACGGGGACTTTCCGGGGATTTTAACTGAATATTCTGGGCAATATTGGAGAATTCTTAGTCTGGACCAACCCCTCTTCCCAAAATCCTAGCTACGTCCCCAGTCCCATCCTGTACTAGTGCTTACCTCAAAGGAAATTTGTAGGTCAGGAGGCAAAACATTTGTAGAAGCATTGGTGGCAATCCCATTCTTAGCTTCCCTATGAAAGTGGTTAGACATTTTTGTCTGATCCCTTCATTCAGTTCAGAAATCAGTGCTGTGCAGTTCCAGGTGCACACTGTTGGCCAATATGTGTTCAAGAGTCCCCTCTTTTAGTTGTGCATTCAGTTATACAATTGGTTGTGCATTCATTTGTAACGCCTTGCCATCCAAGATAAGGGCCTCATGGCACATTTAACCGGTAATTCCCCATGTGCAATTTATGCTGTACCATTTGCCCCAATATGATTAAGACACCAATTTTGATTATCATAAGTTCAGAAGATTGGCAGTTTGAGGCCCAACCGCCACACGATGGGGTGAGTTCCTGTCACTAGTCCCAGCTTCTGCCAACCTGGCAGTTAGAAAGCATACAAATGAAAGTAGATACAGTGGTCCCCCGGGATACGAATCCCCCGGGTTAAGAAAACCCCGGGATCCGAAACCGGCGGGACCAAAAATGATCCCCCGGGATCCGAAGGATTCCCTCGGGATCCGAAAAAAAGGGACGTCCCTTTTCCTCCGAGGCCAGGCTTCGGATGAAAAGGGACAGACTCCCACCCCTTTTCCTCCGAGGCCAGGCTTCGGGGGACAAGGGACGGACTCCCATCCCTTTTCCTCCGAGGCCAGGCTTCGGAGGACAAGGGACGGACTCCCATCCCTTTTCCTCCGAGGCCAGGCTTCGGGGGACAAGGGACGGACTCCCATCCCTTTTCCTCCGAGGCCAGGCTTCGGGGGACAAGGGACGGACTACTGAAAGGAAGGCCCGATCCGCCGGATCGGGCCTTCCTTTCGTTAGGCGCGGAGGCCCAGCCTGGGCCTCCACGGCTGATGAAAGGAAGGCCCGATCCGCCGGATTGGACCTTCCCTTCCCCAGCCAGGAGGTCCCCGCGGCTGATGAAAAGAAGGCCCGATCCGCCGGATCGGACCTTCCTTTCCTCAGCCAGGAGGCCCCCGCCAGGCCAGGCTTCGGCCAGGCCTCGGAACGGATTACCTATTTCCTATGGGAAATAGGCCCCGGGTTACGAAATTTTCGGCTTACAAAAAAGGTGCTGGAACGAATTAATTTCGTAACCCGGGGGACCACTGTAAATAGTTACCACTTCGGTGGGAAGGTAACAGCATTCCATGGAGTCATGCTGGCCACATGACCACTGGAGTCATCTTCAGACAATGCTGGCTCCTCCGCTTAGTAATGGAGATGAGCACTGCCCCCTACAGTCAGTAATGACTAGACATTCATGTCAAGGGGAAACCTTTACCCTTACTTTTAGGCTCTCAACCATTGTCTCCAGAAACAATTTGAATCTGATGACATTTTGTTAACCCAAAGGCCCAAAAAAAACTGGACAGAAGTAAAGGAAGGGAGGTAAGAATGGGACCCAAAAGTGTTTCACCCATTTTTAGTAGGAACAAACTTTTCAAACTGATACACAAAGCAGAAGGGAATCATACCTTGCTGTTCACACTTGATTTGATGTTCTATTATAGTGTTATTGGGTTTTTTTTATAACTGATTTTTATTGTGAAATTTTTTTCTGCTCCAGTTTCTGCATTAGATTTCCAAAAGTAAACACAAAGATTAGCCTATAAGAATTCTGTTACCTTTATAATGCCTGTGATTTTTGAAAATTTCCCCAGTGCAAAGATAAAAGTTTCACTTTTTAAAAATCTACATTGCTTAGAGCTTCCTGGAAAAGATATTTGAACCATATCTAGCTAAATATCATAAACTGCTTTAGAAAGATTATTAACATGGCTTTTAGCGGGGGAGTTAAAAGGCAGATAATAAAGACTGTGTGGATTTTAATAGGAAGTAACTGTATAAAGTGTCTGTAGGACCAGTGGATTAGTATGTTGTCAGCATCTCGAGCCTGCCATTAATATTTATTTGATATTCATAACAATTAAGGTTGATAACCAAATACCTAAGTAATAATAGCTTCTTCCATGCTTCAAAGAACTCCTCTGACTGGATTCATACAAGAAACTGATGTACAATAGAGAAACAAATATTAATTCCTACCTTCCAGATATTAAGCAATCCTAGTGATGCATTCTTTATTAAGACAACCCTAAGACTACTACAAATATTTTAATCCATTTCCCACTTTAAACTTAGAAAAAGTCAAGATGCATATTGACCATGGGTCATCCAGACTGGCCAAATGTGTCAGGAGATGGCAGGTTTTTTAACTGCATGGATTATCACTTCTTTTTCAAATATTAAAAAAGTACCTTTTGCTAATTACAAGTAAGCCAGTGTGCTGTAGTGGTTTCAGCACTGGACTATGACTCTAGGTTCAAATCCACACTCAGACATGGAAACCCACAGTGATCTTAGGCAACCCACATTCTCTCAGCCTCAGAGGAAGGCGAAGGCAAAATCCCTCTGATCCTTCAAATCCTGCCAAGAAAACCCCCATGATAGGGTTGCCATAAGTCACAACTTGAAGGCTCATAATAACACCAATTACAAAAGCAGCATGATCTCAATCCCCCCCAACACACTCAGCAAAATGTAATTTTTCTGTTCTGAAAAATCCCAGGCAAGACAATTGCATGGCAATCACCCCCTTTCCCTTCTTCTCCCTTTTATTCACTTCATTCCTCTCCCATCAACACTGTCTTCTGTTTGTTTAGGCACTGGAATGCAGGAGAGAGAAGACAACTGGGATTTTAAAACTGCAAAAACAAAAGAAAAATTTTCTGCATGTGTGTTTGTGTGTGTGAGAGAGAGAGAGAGAGAGAGAGAGAAGAGAGATTTTTTCAATCAAAATAGATATGAGCAAAGGAGAAAGCTTATCAGATCAAAAGATCCCTTCCACCTCAGATAGGGTTGCCAGAGTGGAAACTGGAGAGAGGGCTCCTGTTCCTTGTATAGTTGTGTAGCAGAGGGAGTTTCAGCAGGTGTTTCTTGCCATACAACTAGGTAAAAAGCAACACCTGCTGAACTTCCCTTTTCTACATAATCCCTCAAGGTATAGGAGCTGTCTTTCCAGTTTTCAGTCTGGCAACTGTAGCCCCAGGTGAGCTTTATTCCAAACTGTGGAAGAGAAAGGCAGTGATGGGGAGGGAGTTCGTCAAACTCGTATTCTGTTCAAATTGCCATGAGCTTGTATTTCTGGAGCCTGATTTATATGGAGTGGCTTTTTGTAAGACTGCTGTGAGATGTTGGGCAGGGGACAGAATCACCACGGCACATCACTAACATCGCCTGAGCTTATTGATCTTATGATAATGCTGTCAAGAGAGTACTCACTCCCCAATATTAATTAATTAATTTATTAATTAATTCAAAATTAAAAATTCAAAGGAGTTATTTGGGGAGCAACAGAAAAGAAACCATGGAACGTATTGTTTTTACAAAAACATTTGGATAGTGGAAACACCAAAAAAAAAAAAAAAGCCCTAAGGCAACATTCTGTGACTTTAAAGAGTACAAAGCCACACAAATCATATGTCTGGATGAGCCTTATGTCGAGCTTTCACATTTATACCATACCACAACAATTTTTCCTAACCAAGCACCAATTCCTTTTGCCTCAGGGTACTTAAGTAATTGGAACACAAGGGCATCTTTCTTCTAATTTTAATAATAAATGAAGAAAACTGGATGAAAATTCTTATTACATTACTATCCCCATAAGCGATGTTTTCCATCATAAATACCAAAATGATTAAGGACTAGACCATATTCTCATGCTTCTGCTATTCTTGGCTCAGAGGGAGCTTTGTTTCAGTCACAGATCTACTACACATAGAGTATACTTCCAGGTGGAGATTTGATGTCCCTGTCGCTCTGCTTTGTTTATAAAATTCTGACTGATTCACAGAATTTTATCAGCAGAGGGCCCAGATGCCATTAAGCGTCTTGTATTTTCTCACTCTTTCTTCTGTTTTCTTTTGTTTTTTCATAATGGGAAATCTGTTAAGGAGGTATAACAAAGTGATTTAGCAAATATGAAATATGACACCTGGGTTTGATAGGCTGCCTATCAAGAGAGAGGTTCCTCCTCCATCATACCATCAGGGGAAATTAGGCTGGCTGACAATTTGGGGCAGGTCTACACTGGCCAGAATACTTTGGGCTCTTCATGGAGTATTCTGGCCCCAAAGCTGCCCTGAATTCTCTCTGATATCTCAGCATTCTGGCACAATGCCAGGTGTCTGTCTGCACAGTGTCCCACCGTGCCTCCCAGCAGCATGGTTAGTGGCATCACTGAGTGGGTGTGTGGGTGCAGACCATACCAGGTAACACCTACAGGAGAGTTGACAGTTCCTCCTCCTGCTGTGCTTGAGGGAAGAGCACACCCCTTGCGACTTCATTGCAGTCCTTGCTTTCTCCTCCAGTAGCCAGCTAAGGCAGCGGCAAGTGCTGTAGGGGGCAAGCATGGCCCTTGTGTTTCTATTGCCACCTGGCCCCTCCCCAGAGAGAAAGCCAAGATGGTGGTGCCCCTCATGGCTTTGTCACTGGCCCAGTTGCCTCCCTAGGGAGGTTGCTGAGGTGACAGCGAGGGCAGCAGAGGAGCAAGAGTGCCCTTCATGGCTTTGTCACCAACCCACCTCTCTAATGGGGGAGGGAGACAGGCCAGTGAAGGAACCACTAAGAATGAGAAGCAGGGGACAGGGATCAGGGGACAGGCCACCCCTTGCACCTACTGTCACCAAACCTGGTGATGCCACTGGACATGAGTTGTTCATTCTGGGGTTGAAAAGGAGGTGCCCAGCATTGATCAAATGTCTGGGCACCTTGTTGTGACACCAGAGGGAGGAACCCACATCAGGAGTGGTGGTGCTGGGCAGCACAGCAGGGCGTTGTATAAACAGCTGCTCGGTGTTGCTCCAGAGTACTCCAGATTTTCCTGGAAAATCTGGAGCCAAAAGTAAATTATTTTAAACTGGATTAAAGGAGGAAATGAGGAAATGGCTTGGATTCAGTGCAGACCTGGTCTTCCCACATTAAGACAGTCCACACCTGAATCAAGGCTTTGGCACTGCATCGTCTGGACAGGGAGACATGAGGGCAGGGGGAAACTGGTTTTAATGGCCCATGTAGACATGTCCTTGGACTTCTGAGCTGAAGAGGGGCAAGTAGCTTGACAGAGCAAAAATGTGAATTTAGTGTAAAGCCCTTACACACTACAAAATTAAAATGCTATGATCCAACCTTAAATGCCATGGTTCCATCCTATGGAATCCTGGGATTTGCAGTTTAGGAAAAGGTATCTGAAAAACTGCCATGAAAGGAGAAGAAGGGGAAGACAGTGGCTGCAGAAATACTAACATCCTTCACACACTACAGGGGGGCCTTTCACAAAACACAATTATTGCATTGTGACTATACTTTAACTGCCACTGCAACTTCTTTTAAAATCCTGGGTTTATAGTTTTGTCAGAGGCATCAGAGCCCTCTGGCTGAGACTTTTAAATATGCCCTCCCTAAAATACAAACCTTAGATTTCCATAGGGTGTTACAATGGCAGGTAAAGTGGAATCATAGCACTATAATTGTGTAGCGTCAAAGGGTCATAAACCAATTCTTCTCCATTATAAATACTACCCTTTAAGTACCTTTTAAATTGGTCGACAACTCTGATAGGTACAGGCCCACTTTTTTTTGTCCCAGGAACCTTCCAGGGTTACAAAGGTTTCAACAATGCCAACAAACAAGCATATTCCAGAAGTGCCACATGCACAACCTTGCTTCTCAGATCTTAAACTGAATATGGTCATTCTACATTGGACAAAAATGTCCAGCAGCTTCCCTAAGGGGTACTTACATATGTATAAGAAACCAACAGAAGGATGGTGGCTCTGGTTATGAAAATTTTGGAGTTCCTTAATGCAATATAATGGACATAGTGGATAAAGTCAATCATTGCTACCAGAGGGTTCTGGAAGAGGCAATTTACCCCTTGTTTTTTGTTTTGTCTTGTTTTGTCTTTTGGTGGTTGCAAGAGTTTTGAGGGTGTTCAAAAAAATATCTGGAGATGGGCTGATGGTGGCCCAGTGCCACACTTTCCCTCCCTTTGCTTTCAATCCCAGAGTTAGAGTTAGTGTAGCTAGCTTAGTGCAGCAAATTTGTTTCCTTTCTTCTTTAGTTGTGTACATGTCCTGTAAGTTATCCTGTACAGTTATCCATCCATAAGCATGGCCTTTTTGCCATGAATAAATTTCTCCCATTTTGAGCATTCAGTGGATCCTGCAGGAGTGATTTCAGAGTCCATCCTTACAGTCCTTCCTGCAGGCTGCCTTCCTTTGACTGAGCCTGCCGTGTCTTGATTGATGAAAGGTAAATTACCTTTCAGCCATGGAAGCCTATTTGGTAATGCTGGACACATCACACTCTCTCAGCCTCAGAGGAAGGCAATGATAAATCCACTCTGAACAAATCTTGCCAGGAAAACCCTATGATAGGTTGGCCTTACTAGGTAGTCATAAATCAGAAACAACGAGTGTACCAAAACTTCTAGAAAAAATAAAAGAATAGGGCCAATGTGCTGGATTTAAGATCAACAAATCTAAATCAGTGTTGCTAACATTTAATATATCCAGTAGGAAAAAGGAACTGCTACAGGAAGTAACGGATATCCAAGTAAAGAAGAAAATTACAGTTTGAAGAAGTAGGAAAATTTAAAACTGTCACTATTAGGAAAGATAGCGCTGGTTAAAATGAACATACTATCCAAAATGCTTTTTTTGTTTCAAAATTTACCCATAATTTTAAATGAGAATATATTTAGAGAGTGGAAGAAAGATCTGACAAAATTTATTTGGGTGGGAAAGAAAGCAAGGATAAAATGGAGTTATTTAATAGACGCGAAGGAAAGAGGGGGCCTGACATTACCAGACTTGCAAAAGTACTATCATGCTTGCTGTTTGGACTGGTTGAAGGAGTGGATTCAACTCAAAGATGACTATTTGTTAGACATTGAAGGCTTTAGTATTCTGTTCGGGTGGCATGGTTATCTTTGGTTTGAGAAAATAGAACAAAATCGACAATTTAAGGACCATATAATTAAAAGAGCCTTATTACAGGTATGGAACAGATATAAATCTAAAATTTATAGACAAATACCAATATGGGTTTCGATTCAAGAAGCACTTTTAAGAAGAGGTAGACTGAAACAAAAAAGATGGTTAAATTACGCCGATATTCTTAAAAAAGAGAACGGAGAGTGGATATTGAAAAGTAAAGAAGAGCTTCAGGAAGAAGGAATAAGTTTGAACTGGTTTACATATTGGCAACTTAGAGAGAGATTTCTGAATGGTGTAAGAACTATGGGGATAGCAGAGGAAAAGAATGAGTTAGATGAAATAATTTTAGGAAATGAGAAGAGGTCAACAAATTTGGTAGAATGGTCGAAAAATGTTGGACATAATATTAAGTTAGAAAAATGGGAAAGAGCATGGAGAAAAGATCTTAAATTCACTTTGTATGTTAATATAAAAGAAAACCTTGTAAAAATGATACACAGATGGTATCTCTCCCCCGCAAGAATTGCAAAAATATATAGTAAAAGAGAAGAAAAATGTTGGAGATGCGGGAATAAAAAAGGATCCTTCTATCACATGTGGTGGACTTGCCCCAAAATCAAGGCCTTTTGGAAGAAAGTTCACAAGGTAATCCAAGACTTATATAATATTAAAATTAAACTGGAACCTGAACTATTTTTGCTCAATATGTTGGATGGAAATATTGAGAGACAATATCTGAAACAGATACTATATTTAGTAACCACGGCCAGGATGACGATTGCTGGATTTTGGAAAAGAAATCAAGCACCAGAAGTGGGAGAATGGTTATTAAAAGCTTTGGACGTTGTAAAAATGGACAAATTAACATGTGAATTGACGGTTGGAGAGAAGGAGGATTTATGTATCTGGGATACACTGTTTCAATATTATGGTGAGAGATATAAAGATATGTAAAATAGAGATGTAGTTATTTGTAAAGCAGGATAAATAAGAGACAGACTTGTTGAATGAAGTTGGTAAGAAAAGAAAGTTTCAGTAAAACAATTTGAATAGATAATAAGGCACATTTCTTTGGAAAGTTAAAACAGAAGAGTCGAAAGGAAAGTGACAAGGTAGAAAACAAAGTTTTTCATTTATAGAGGAAAAAAGAATAAATGCTGGGAAAATAAGTCAACTGAACACAGAGAAAATAAGGATTGGGCTCAGGGGGAGGGGTGGGACAGTGTATAAGCTAGAATGTAACATTATGGTTTGTACTTCTGTATTTGTTTGTAATATCTTTTTAATAATAATAAAAATTAATTAATTAATTAATCAGAAACAACTTGAAGGCACACAACAGGAACAATAAAGTGTGCCCAGCCAGGCCAGGAAAGAAAGCAAAGAAGGAGCGGAGGCAGGGACATTACCAGGACAGATCTGGGGTATGCATTTGTTAATTATTCATACTGGAGAGCCTCACAGGAAGAAAAAGACAAAAAGAATGGCACAATGTCTTTTCAAAGGTACTGCAAGTAGCCATCTGTCTGGGAGGATTCTCATCATAAATGAAATCAAAACTTATAGGGAGAGATAAAAGAAGCAAGCCTTTCCAATTAAAATGAAAGCAGAAGTTGCTTAAGTCTCATTACAATCTCTACCTGTAACATTCAAAACATACCTCTAGCTCCTCCTTTATCTATAATTTATTTACTCTATCTTTAGTTCAGTTGCATTCGGAAAGAATTATCTCTACATAGATAGGCCAGTTCTCACTGACAAGTTTGCCAGTCATCTCTCCCCAGTCCAAACCCATGTATGTCCTTCACAGGAGGTAAGCAGCAGCCAGTGGCATGTGTAGCATTGAACACAGTGCTCCTGTAAAGAACTTCACTTGCGATCAACTTACAGTTGGACCTCCTTATACACAGATTTTTTTATGCACAAATTTGAGCATACACAGCTTGAAAATATTCCCCCAAAGTATAAATTCCAAACAGCAAACCTTGATTTTCCATTTTATATATGGGACACCATTTTGTTGTGCCATTATATTTAATAGGACATGAGAATACACAGATTTTGTTATCCATGGAGGGTCCTGGAACCAAACCCCAGCGTATAACAAGGGCCATCTGTACTATTAAAAGTCCAAGAACAAGGTGGGCTATTTCCCTTGCACCAGCACCATTCCACTTCTAAATATGCAACATCTCAAGTGTGGGGTTCAGCAACAGATTATTCATTATGCCAATATGTTTTTCTCTATGTGTCTGTTTGCAACATGGATAATTGCTATTTTTAGAAAGCTTCAAGGAGTGGAAGTTCTTAAAAACAAGACACGGTCCCCCAGGTTTACATGTCCCCCAGGTTTACACACACATGCAAAGACACATCTTCTCTAAATGTAAAAAGAAATTCCACTGGAATATACCCTTATGGAGGAAACAGAGAAATTCCAAGATGTAGTGCTTAGGAATCATTTCATTATTGTTAAGAAGGAGCTTGAATTCACATCTACATTCTTTGAGAAGAAGGTATAGATTTGTTTAGGTCAAATAATTAAAAATATAACCAGACTAAAATTGGAATTTATCATGTGTTCTGTGAATACATAAACCACAGGCATCTAGAACTCATCCTCTTCCCTCTGAGCTCCTAAAAGGAGTGAAACCCAAATTTAGTAGAGTGATAATAATAATCTCTACATTTTTTCCTTCTTTCATAAGGAAAACAGATGTATGTTTTGTATCATTGTGATTTCTATGTACAACTTTAGAATAAAAAAGGCCACTCTCTGTTAAATTATTAAATACTCTGTTTTGAAAGAAATTACTTTTTTTTAGAGTAAAGTAAGTAGGAAAAACCAGGCATGAATCTGAGACCCTTGTGGGATTTAGTTGAAGAACTCTCCCATTCAAGACCAGATTTGTGTTGCCATCTTTGAAAACCCTAATCACAGTTTTGAGGAGAATGGGATAGGTAGGGAAGGAAGGAAGTATTGGCTATTTGTTCCTATTCCTTGAGCAGATGATATGGCATATTCTTCAACTGTCTCTTTGACAGGGAATGTCTTGATTTGTCAAGCACCCTTTTGATTAATCTTTTATCATCCTACTTTTCCAGCTGCTTTTAAAATGTCCCAGGTTTTCTGTCCTCCTCCCACTTTGTGCTCTGCTTACTTCAGTTGCTCTTTGCACTCAATTAAGGTGTGAGGAGAGGAAGAGGGGGCAGAATCTTGACTTTCCCATTTGTTGTTGTTAACTGCCTTTGAGTCCACTTTGACTCATGGAAATCCCATGAGTGAGACAGCTCCAAGTGGTCACCTAAACTACTGTGCTCATATCCTGTAGGCTCAGGACTGGGGCCTCCTGGACTGATTTTATCTATCCTGTTTAATAATAATAATAATTGTAAGATTATTGTCTTTTCCAGTGAGTTTTGTCTTCTCATTATGTGACCAAAATATGACAGCCTCAGTTTTGTCATCTTGGCTTCCAGGGAAAGCGGAGGCCTGAGCCATTTGTTTGACTTTTTGGTTGTCCATGGTATCCTCAGCACTCTTCTCCAGCACCATATCTCAAATGAGTTGATTTTCTTTCGATTGGCTTTCTTCATTGTCCAGCTCTTGCATCCGTACATAGTGATACAATGGTTTAGATTATCATAGCTTTGGTATTCAGTTTGATATCTTTGAACTTTAGGATCTTTTTTAGTTCCTTCATAGCTCTCCTTCCCATTCCTAGTCTTCTTCTGATTTGTTGCAACCTAGGCTCAGGTAGAAGCAAAATTGCTGCAGCTTCTCCTGGCCCATGTGTTCTTCCTCATTAATAATGACTGACATCTTGACCATATGCTGATGTTGCTTCACCACCTGTATGCCAATTATCTGTGAAGTGTTGGAGGATATAGTCTCTCACACATTTTGGAAAAAGGATTTTTCATCCATACCCCAGAGGACAGGATCAAAATTCAAAATGACCTGAATAGACTAGAAAGCTGGGCCAGTGCTAACAAAATGAAATTCAATGCGGAGAAATGTAAGGTTCTGCACTTAGGGCGGAAAAATGAAATGCACAGATATAGGATGGGGGACACCTGGCTGAATGAGACCACATGTGAAAGGGATCTAGGAGTCCAAGTAGACCATAAGCTGAACATGAGTCAACAGTGCGATGCGGCAGCTAAAAAGGCCAATGCAATTTTAGGCTGCATCAATAGAAGTATAGTTTCTAGATCAAGGGAAGTTATAGTGCCACTCTATTCTGCTTTGGTCAGGCCCCACCTGGAATACTGTGTCCAGTTCTGGGCACCACAATTCAAAAAAGATGTGGAGAAACTGGAGCATGTCCAAAGGAGGGCAACTAAGATGGTGAAGGGTCTGGAAACCTTGCCCTATGAAGAACGCCTTAGGGAGCTGGGGATGTTTAGCCTGGAGAAGAGAAGGTTAAGAGGTGATATGATAGCCCTGTTCAAATATTTGAAGGGATGTCATATTGAGGAGGGAGCAAGCTTGTTTTCTGCTGCTGCAGAGACTAGAACGCGGAACAATGGATGCAAACTGCAGGAAAAGAGATTCCACCTCAACATTAGGAGGAACTTCCTGACAGTAAGGGCTGTTCGACAGTGGAACACACTCCCTCGGAGTGTAGTGGAGTCTCCTTCCTTAGGGGTCTTTAAGCAGAGGCTGGATGGCCATCTGTCAGGGATGCTTTGACTTGGAGTTCCTGCATGGCAGGGGGTTGGACTGGATGGCCCTTGTGGTCTCTTCCAATTCTATGATTCTATGATTCTATGATTCTATGAGGATATATATAAGGCACAAGCCTTATACTAGTGGGTGTTAATTTTGGGTCCTTAGCCTGCTAGACTATTATGAGTCCTTGAGCATTGGTCACGTCAGCTGGGGCTCCCAGGGATTGTAGGCCAGCAATATCCAGGCCTACAATGGCATACTATTGGTCCAACACAACCAGTTTATTTTCCAAGTCAGGCAAAGTCCATTCCCAGCCTTGTTGCTATGGGTTCTTTTAAAACTAGAGATTTCGAGTTTTAAACCTGCAGTCATCTGCATGCAAAGCATGTACATGACTACCAAGTGATAACAGACCCATCTGCAAAGGTAATTGCTACTGAATTTTGTAGAAGCCTTGTTAGAAGGTTTATGTTATCAACTTCACCTTAATGGGGAAGTTGCATGGCATAACAGCCTCAATGACTGACTGCCTAAGCAAGAGCAGGGCTCATACAAACTTCTCTTTCTGCCACTCACTTTCAAAAGAGACACAAGAGAAGCCTTAGAGAAATACAGAAGAGAAGAAGAGAAGCCTTTTTATGAGACCTTTAGTGATGCAGATCTGAACTCCATGGAATCATCTACTCCCCTTCTGTTAGCTGTGGACATCATCTCATAGTGCTAAGATGGTAGGTAGCTTAAAGGTAACATTAAAACAGAACTGCTGGGGTTTGGTCTACCAGGGCCTCATAATGGCTCTGAATACAGTTAGCCCTCCATATTCATGGATTCTTTATCCATGGATTCAACCATCAGTGGGTTGAAAATATTTAAATATATATATATAAATTCCAAAAAGCAAAGCCTGATTTTGACTTTTTATATCATTTTACTACACCATTGTAGGACCTGCGCATGCATGGATTTTGATATCCATAGGGGGAGGGGGGTACTGAAAACAAACCCCAGTGGATGTCAAGGGCCCACTGTCCTTTACATCTTAAAAAATTAATTGCATGCAAAGATATAACTTTTTAACCGATAGTGTGATGCTAAACCAATACCTGAGCCTCAAAGGTAGCCCAAAATCTACTGGGCTCTTTCCCTCTTTCCCCAGCTACAATCCCACCCCCTAAAACTGTCCCTTCTCCCTGAAATATATGGGAGGGAACTAATGTATCCCATTTCCTTCTGATCCATGGCCGCTTCTGCACCAGCACCAACACCCTGTGATCCCAGCATGTCTCCCCATTCCCCAGTTCCATCACTAAATTTCTAAATTCAAAGAGGTAAGGGCCTTATATGTTTCCATAGGGATCAGGACTGGGATCCAAAGTTAGATATCTTCCCTGAAAAGTTGAACTTTTTTTGAGCCCTGAAAGGGGAGCTCCAATATACTAGTGGCCTGTGATGCTTTTCCAGGTAGAGATGAATGAAGGATTCACATTAATCCAAGGTTTGGTAGGCTAGTGTCTTTTATTTTTAGCATCATGCTGTAGGTCCCCCTGTACAGGTTGGACAGTATTTGTACCATAGAATTGACCCATAGATCAGGGGTTCCCAAGGCTGATTAGTTACATTGTCATGTTGCCACTTAAATATGTTAAAACTGCACAGTTTTTTGAAGGGGCAGGGCTAAACCCATCTTGTTACAACACATGTTCATCTACTCTGCTGTTACCCCTAACACATGAGGAATAAAAGCAGATCCTAGGTTCATTTGAGAAGAACAGTACCTATTTTCATAACAGCTCAGGGATATCAGAGAGATAGACTGGTTTGTAGGACAGAAAGTTAAAAATAATTCTGCACACTCAGTTTCTGCTATGACAACATATTTGCTCTTGCTTTTTTTCTGGAAACATTCCATATGCCATGAATATTCAACAGCAATATCTTTTATTTGTCTTGGAAAGAACGATGCTAAAGGCTTATCAAGTAATTTAGGCCTCTGCTTCATTCATCAAAATTCACCTTTCTGAGATGAGCAGTAATGTCAGCCCAACATATCAGTTACCAGTTGTTTGATTATTAGTTTGTCTAAAATTATTCACTGAAAATTCATTGAGTTTTGATTAGGAGACTGGCATGTCCACATTTGTATACCAAAGCCAGTAATGGCTTCAGGATACTGCTGGTTAAATATTTTCAACTTGGGACACAGCATCATTCATTCCTCTGCAAATTCAAAATATTTGTTTGATGGTGGCCCATCTATATAGGGCAGGCCCATGAGTATACTCTATGTGCATGTGTGCATATATGTGTGCACATAATCACCCCTTTTAATTAGCATGCTCGACAGATAACAAAATAAAACTAAATAAATATATGAAGAGGAATTATGTATTCATTTACTTATTATTTGAATTATATCCTGCCTTTCTCCCATAAAAGGAACTCAAAGCATCAACTTTATAACTTTGGCATTTAATGACACAGTTGTTTGACACAGAAGTTGGTCAGAGAGCTCAGTAGTAACTGAAGAGTTGATGATGTCACAAATATTAATTGAAAGCCCTTGAATTTGTTCATAAATTAAGTGCATAAATTACTCAAATTTCCTTTGTAATTAGGAATTAATTAATTGATTATGAGGATGATGGCAACAACAACATTAAGAATTATTGTAAATATTTCATTCATATATATCCCATTTTGGGACTCAAGACAGGTTAGAAAAGCAGGCATAATTAAAATCTGAGAATTAGGTTGTTGTTGTTTGTTGTTGTTGTTGTTGTTGTTGTTGTTGTTGTGTGCCCTCAAGTCATTTCCAAGTTATGATGACCCTATCATAGGATTTTCTTCTTCAGAGGGGTTTTGCCATTGCCACAGCCATCCTCTGAGGCTGAGAAAGTGTGACTTGCTCAAGGTTACCTTATGGGTTTCCTTGGCTGACCTGAGATGAATTAGTTTAATATCTTCTGGACCCTCTGGGGCAGTGAATTTCCTAAGGTAACTATTTCTAGATTGTCTGAAGTTATATCTTCTTTGCTGTGTCCTAGAGCTAGTGCCAGTCAATTTTATAAGTGAACTGAGTTTTAGTCTTCATCCACTTTGTCCATATAACTTTCATCATGCCCACTCCTCAAATGAGAAGCCCCCTAAAATGTAACAGCTTGCTGTAGGCAAGTCATTCCATTGAGTGTTATCCTTGTTCTTTTCTACATATTGCTATGGAGTGACCAAGACTATGTTGTCACACTACAGATTTATATAACAGCATAGGAACTGACTAATGACATCTATGAGCAGCCATTAATTCTTAATAGTAATTAAATGGTTGCACGCCTATGTTCCCATTAGCTGATTAGAGCTCTGCATTTAAGTGGTCAGTTGGAAGTTGTAGTACAAGCTTTAAAAACTTCTTCCGAAATAGTATGTCAGCACCATATTTACAAGTCCGTCTATCTTTTCCTGAACGGCTGTGAGACATGATAGGGGTACAGTATGAAATCTGAGAGGAATGGGAAGCATTTAACAAATCTGTCCAGAGACACAGGTTTGCAAGTTCCACTTCCCCTACAATTTGCACATAGAGAACACTATAGCTAGACGTAGCATTACTTTTGTGATATATGAGCTATTAGATCACTCCCTCTCTATGTATCAGAAAAAACTGCATGTCCTTCAACAACATGCCTGACATTAAGGCCCAGTTCAAACATAGCCAATATTTATTTACTTGTATTGAACAGAACAAGGAGGAGGCAAAGTATGGTTCTCAGCAGGACCCCAGAACTGTCTTTAACGGGTAGGATTCAAACTGGCAGGCAGTTTGTTAATAATTTTGCCTACATCCAGGGATTTGCAAGGGGTTGGTAAATTATTTCTCTCACTAATTGTCATTCAAACAGCCTTAAACATTAAACTCGCACAAGCAGAAAGTACTTAGAAGTGCCCTCCATGTGTTCACTGTAGCTTACTGCCAAAGAAATATGCATAGGTTAGATTATAGGCAGCCTTTGTTATTTGGGTGAGAACTTAATGTGTGTGCACGTGCACACACGCACATACTTAAATGTTTAGTATAATTTTCATTCATAACTCCTGAGGGGATTGAACTACATAGGAATTCAGATCATTGGGAAGGGAGCTTGGCCACCCCTAGCCTAGTCTTTGTTGGGCTTGTGCTCCCTTTGCCCCAGTGTTCTGGGGTCTATGGACCTTATCAGACGTTGGAAATTCGAAGCATAATCTAATGGCAATCTGAACGCAATCATGGGGTTTCACGTTATTGCGAATTAAAGTATCTCACGCAATTTCGGGCAAAAGGGAAGTCATTCTGAACGCAATCATGGGTTTTACGTTATTTCGTATTAAAGCATCTCACGCAATTTTGGGCAATGGGGGGTCATTTTTGGGTAATGGAAAGTCATTCTGAACACATTCTGAATGCAATTGGAATTCACATAAATTCACTAAACTAGCGAATTCACATGAATTCGAATTTGCTCCAATTGGCTCCATTCGAAATAAAGAGAAATTCCTCCCATCTGATAAGGTCCTATGACAGAAAACAGAAAGAAAATGTGGAAAGCAGCCTACCTCTCCAGGTGCTCTCAGAAAGACTTAAAATGTTTTTGTTTACTTATGCAACGCTTACCTAACATGGATGTTTCCTTTCAGATGTGCATATTGTTACTTTCAAATAAAAAGTGTGCCAAAATACGCTGAGATGTATTTCTTTTTTGTGATGCAGGAACCTATCCCTATTATTCCCATGTTATTTCTGCCTCTGATACCAAACAGTATATTTAAAAAGTATTGCCCATTTATTGAGGTATACCTGTACTGTGAATTGTGTTAATTCTATGCATTAGGTAAAGTACTGGTTCTACTGTCAAACTGTCTAATGAACTTCCAGCATCTCTGTCCTTGGAGATGTCTAAAAGGGCAGAAATTTGTATTTGGGCACTCAGGATATATTAAGGGTAGCACATGCTAACTCAGAATAGATATTCAAACTAGACATCCTTCAGGACTTTTCCAGTCCTAGATAAGGTGTGTTGATGATTTCAATAGGATTTGTGCTGCTATAGAATCAACAGATACTCATTATACTGTTGTAGCTAGATCTGGAAGGTTCATGTTATTATTCTGCTTTACATTTATTTTTAACAGTTACCTTGCTAGCAATTCACAATTAGTGGGGTAGCAAATTTATTTATTTTATGTAACTCCTTCCTCCCAGAGTGGGACCCAAGGTGACTGAAAGATAAAATTGTTAAAAAAAACTTCACAATAAAAATTTCCAAACAATTAAAACCATATCATTAAAATAGTATAAAGAAATGAACACACACATACATTTTTGCATTGGTCAGAGCCTAGAAGCAACTTGTTACAAATAAATTATTCCTTGCAATGAATTTCTTTGTTGATGTTGTTGCAGTAACAGAGGCATAACTGAATTAAATTGTTTCCATGGTTTGCCAAGTTCTTATCAGAATAACTATAAAGTTTAGGTTACTGATATATTTATGGATATGTGGCCTGATTAATGAAGAAATTATTCAAATGCTCATCATATTGACTTGCATTATGGATGTGAGGAAGCCACAGAATGGATAGAAAAATGTGTTTTTTGTACCACAATTAGATATTTTAAAATGAAAGCGACTATTTGGTTACTTTTAAGTAATTGGGAAATAAATAGTATTTTTTTAAAAATTGCAAAGTGTAATTTGTCACTTTGTTATTGTAGTAGTAGTAGTAGTTGTGAGCTTTCAGGTCATTTCTGACTCATGGTGACCCTAAGGTGAACCTGTGCAGGGCTTTCTTGGCAAGATTTGTTCAGAGGGTTTTTTCTTTCCCTTTCTTGGAGAAAGAGTGTGATTTGCACAAGGCCACCCAGTAGGCTTCCATGGCCAAGCATTTGAACTCTGGTCTCCAGAGTACCGGTAATAGCCCAATGCTTAAACCACTACACCATGCTGGCATTCTGACTGTTCTTTTTTTAAAAAAAACCCTCAGAATCTTGCGTTAGTAAACATACTTGTATAAGTTACTTTTCTGTTGCTCATGGAGTTTAAATTTTATTACCTATCTTTTATAGTCCATTGTCCCTGGTCCCCACGTGGCCAAGAGGAGAGATGCCCTTTGCCTGCATTGAGATTCCTCCAGAACAACTGAAATACAATAGAAACAACATCTGATACAGACTGTAATACTCAACTATAAGTCGACCTCATATATAAGTTGAGAGCAGGTTTTGGGGTCAAAATTATGGATTTTGATATGACCTGTGGATAAGTCAAGGGTAAAACTTAGGCATGTGTAATGGAGGATATAAGGGGTGAAGTAAAGGAAAACAAGGCCACAGAACTTACAAAATTCCAGACGGCATGACTATTTGTGCACATACTGAAGGCTGGATGGATGAGAAGGGGGTCAGTGCTTCCAGGGTAGATTAAACCCTTGCCTTTTACCATATATATGTGTTAAAATACAGTACTTATATTGACCCATGAATAAATCAATTCAAGTTTTTGGGGGTCAATTTTTTAACTTAAATTTCTAGGCTTATGCATGAGTATATACAGTATACTCTGATACAAACTTTAAGCCTGTGACATTGTCATTTTCTTCTCCAGAATGATCTTTTAACATCTTTTGCCTGATGAAGAAGCCAATGGAACTTCAAAGGTTTGCATGATTTATTCTGTGTGCCCCCCCCTTTTTTTCTCTTTTGTGGATTTTGAATTTTTTGTATTTTGCTGCATGACCAACTCAGCAACACCAAATATATCATGTGTACACATGGGACTGGCAAACATAGATATTATTACTTAAGGAATGTGTGTTGGATTTTATTTTGAGAATGTTACAAAGTTTACAGAACTGGCATGTCATTTTCCTAAAAGCTGTCTTCTTTTTAACCATGGAGAAGATCCTCTTTTCTTCTCAATGTGACAAATGATGTGGTCAGGAGAATGAGTGTTAGTCAGTGGCTTTCAAGTGATTGTGAAATATGGTGTTCTCCACAGTCCCAAAGGCATTTGCATGCAAATTCAGTCTTCCTTCTTTTATCCTTGGATGTGTCACAGGAAACCATGTGGTTATATATAGAATTTGCTACCATAAGCCCAAGAGAAAATGCAGCCAGGTATTCCTAATTAAATACCAGTCTTAAAACATGTCAGATAATTACCATACAGAACCCAAAAATGTGTTCAAGTCTTTGCATATTTGTGGGCCTGAGGCCCCGTTTCCATACTCAGAGAAGCAAGGACAAAGGTGTGCAGATACAATTCAGAATGGTTTTAAATCAACTGTTTTCCTCAACATAAAAAGCCAGTGCTGGAAGATAGCAACCTAACTTAAGCTAATATGAGCCAAAGAACAATCATATGCTCTTTCATCCCCCCCCCCCCCAATGTTTCCAACTAGTATTAGTATGACTTCTGGCCCAATCCACACAGTGATGTATGTATTGCATGGGAACTGCAATGCAGGCAAGAACAAAGGCAGCATCACCTACTGGAAAGATATCTAGAGGTAGCTAGTTGGCCATATAGCAAATACAATTAATATCCAAACAATGATACCTTTATCGGACCAACCAAAATGCGCAACTACGTGTTGCAAGCTTTCAAAGTCACACTGAGTGGATTCCAAGGAAATATCTTCTTTGAATTGCAAATGGACATTAAATTTCCTTGGTTTGAAAATCTACCAGTGACCAGATGCCAAAGGGGGAGGTGCCAGCCTGCAGATAGACCTCCCTACCATCTGAACTAAGACCAGAAACAGAAAATGCAGACCTATGACTAACATCTTCAATTTCTTCCTCCTGTTTGCCTCATGAAGAAGCCAATGTGACTTCAAAAGCTTGCAACATGTAGTTGTCCCATTTTGGTTGGCCCAGTAAAGGTATCATTGTTTGGATGCTATTGGATTTACTGGCAAGTAGTGATTGTTACATGAGAAGACGAGCCTGATGCTCTGATACTGCCCCTTTAGTTTCTTGCCAGAATTTCCTGAGTGCAAATGAAGCCTGATTCTGCTATTAATGAAAATTTCCTATTTCCAACACAAGTTGACTGATAGATAGCTTTATGTATCATATTTATATGCCAGACATTTTTGGGGACTTTCCAATGTATTTTTAGTGCTGTTAGAGCATAATGCCCCATTTCAAATATCATCCTTTCTGTGAATTTACTAGGCAAGCTGGTTGTACCATTTTCCGAGTTTGTTGGGAACAGCTATAATTGAATACTGCATAGGCAGCTACACTTTAAATCCCAATATATTTTTTTAACAATACAAATTGTACATCAAATTTGACACTGTCCCAAAATTTCCATGCATCCTGTGAGGTGCCAATGCAGAACTTGATTGCAGGACTTCTGCCTGCACTACTTGGCATTTCTGCAACATTTGATACAACCCTAAATAAAAAATACAAAACAAGCAAGTGCAATACAAAGGCTACACTGCAAAGAATCTGACCTTTCATTCTCTGCTAAATATATAACTGAAAATCCCACTGCCTTATTCAAAGCAAAAAGGGCCTAGTTGTTAGCCCTGCAGCTCCAGCTTTCTTTCTTTCTGAACTCAACCATTAAGTACAGCCCCGTCCTTAGGGTTGTCCCTCCCACTGGGCCAAACCAATATGCATGGGGTTACACTGGCTTGGCAGCAGAGCATATGCTTTGCATACAAAAAGTTCCTAGTTTTCATCCTCAGCATCTCCACATAGGTCTAGGAAAGAATGCTTCTTGAAATCATGGAAAGAGCCACTGCTAGTCAGAGTGAGCAATATTGGGCTACATTGACCAATGGCCTGACTCAGTTTGAGAAATCTCCTCATGATTCTAAGCCACAACCAATCAGTCTACATTATAAGGAAGAAAGATACTGTTTCACCTGGCAAAGCTGTTGTAAAAACTAGTTCAGCCACCATGGTGTATTGGTTTGAACATTGGATTACAACTCTGGAGACCAAAGTTCAAATCCCCACTTGGTCGTGGAAACCCACTGGGTGACACTGGGCAATGCACATTCTCTCAGCCTCAGAGAAAGGCAAAGACAAATCCCCTCTGGACAAATCTTGTGAAGAAAAAGCTTTAAGGTCACCATAAACTGGAAATGAGTTGAAGGCACACAATAACAACAAAGTTTTGTTAATCTGGAAAATCAGTATGAAAAAGGATTTTATAATCCCTTTGGGGATTTCTAGACCACCCCAAGAAGTGGTGAGATGGGGCCAAAGCTGCTGCACCGGCAGCCCCAGAGACCCCATCTCACTGCTTCCGGAGACCACGGGCCTCAAAGTGGAGTGCAGCAGGCGCCCTCGGTGCCGAGGGGAGAAAGGGGCCACTGCCGCGGCCCCTTTCTCCCCAGGTCTTTGGTGCGGCCGTTTGAAGGCTGCACCAAACACCCGGAAGCAAAGAAAAGCTCCTTGAAGGAGCTCCTTTTTTGCACCGCAGAAAAGGCGCGATTGGCGCCCTCCCACGACGTCATTGTGTCATGGTGCGTGCAGCGTATTTACATGTTGCACACACCATGATGCTATGATGGTGTGCCCATATGGATGCTGGCATTTTAAAATGGCGACATCCATATGGTTTAGGGTTAGGGAGGGTGCAGACACTGCGCCCTCCCTATCCCTAAACGCACCCTTTTTAGCTCTAATCATGCCTCTTCAGGCGTGTCTAGATCAGGTTTTTGAGACTAACTGAAAGAGACAAATTGGTAGACTGAAGTTTCATAGACTTGATTCCCCATGCATCTGAGAAAGTAGAGTCAAGTCTATGAAAGCTTATGCCACCAATTTCTCTCTTCCAGTTAGTCTCCAAGGTGCTATAAGATCCATTTAATCAACAAGTACTGCTCATTAGAAGTATTACATATCAGACTAGCAACAAAATGTTTCACATTGGAACATCTCTTTTCAGGACTCTAACTAGACAATCGTGCCCCTAGTCTAGGTTATTCCATTCCATTCCTTCATCATACAGTTCTCACATCTCCATTCCCAATGGTCAAGTCATTGTTCTGTGGCTATAGACTCTTCTCAATCACGATTTGTTGTTTTGGCTTCGATGCAGTGGGATATATTTGCACCACTACATACAAAGCCTGCTTATGTTTTCCTCTCATGCAGGGACAGCTTTGCTTTGGCTATAAGGTCCATATGAGCCAGACAAAGGAAAGGCAGCAAGAACAAATACTTGGTGACAGTTTCAAAACCTGTGGATTTTTCAGTAGTCAAGTGGCTCTTCCATAAATGGCATCCCCACTCATTACTCCAACAAATAAAGTCAGGAAGGAGTTAAAGGCATCATGTTCTGATCACGCTCCAACAGTGAGCAACAGTTCTGAGTGCCCAGTATGTTCAACACAGACACTGCAGGCATTAAATTGGCATACAAACATGGAAGTGTTTATTTTGCATTCCAGGCAGAATACAAATGATAGGACAAGCAAGCAGTGGGACTTACTTTTGAGTAAAGGTTTGTAAACTTGGGTTGCTGATATTTCGGATATCATTACATCTCATTGGTATGTTGACTTTTTCAGAGGCCTGTAGAATGTTTGAATTGAAGGGTCCTTGGAGGCAGTAATCCAACATTCTGCTCACTGCAGGAACTGTGCAACTCCATCATCTCTAACAGATGGCCATCCAGCCTTTACTTATACCTCTAGTGAAGGTGAGCCCAGTCTGCTCTGCTTTCAGATGGCTACTATTAGGTTGTTTCTCTTAATGTTCAATGAAATATAATTCCTTTCAGTTTGTATTCTTTAGTCCCAGTCCTCCTAGAGCAATGGAAACAGAGAGGTGGACTATAAAAGAGGAGCAAAAATGGCAGGAAATCAATATTTTTAAATATGTACCAATCTGTTTTGTAAGCCCTGTTTTGAAGTGGAAGACAGATTAGTAGAATAACCTGCTTTCCTTAACAATAACCATCAGAATTTGTAATTCTACCCCTGTTGCACCAAATTTCTGTCTAGTTTTTCATTTACTGTGTGGAAAGCATAGTACTGAACTTGGGGTCTAAGAAGTTCAAGATGTTGAACATTGCTAATGAAACCTGTTTCTGTTGTATAAACATTAATGCAGTGATGGTATGCACTTCATATGCTTATGCTTTGTCAATTAAATGTTTCTGATGTATAAACATTAATGCAGCAATGGTGTGCACTTCATACTCTTATGCTCACTCAGTTTTTCAAGTGGTGAGAAGTTCAGCGGTGCAGTACTGACTCATGTTGCTTCCTTTGGAAGGATATCACTTGTGACTTAATGCAGCCTTGGAACACTTGTTTACTTATAAATGCACTGGTTATACTTATACTGTACATTTTAAACACTCCCCATTGCATTCTTTTCAGATCTTTAGAGAAAGACCACTGGTATCCCCAAATGCTGTTAGCTTCATGAGCCCATCTGAATTGTCGCTCTTAGCTCCTGACTCAGTCTGCAGCATTCTGTTCTTTGCACACAGTCTCCAGCTAGTACTGGAGAAGTAAAGAAAAGCACACTGGAACTCTGATGGAGGCACATCACCTATATTTCCCCTGACAGGAGAGTTTTTTGGCCAGATGCCTGAGGCCATTAAAAATGAATCTTTCATAGTACTTGGAGCTGCATCTAACTTTTCCTGTGCAGGCCACAAAGCTTAGAATAGTACAGAAGCACCTTACTAGAGTATCGTGCAGATAGCACTATATAAAGATACATTAATGGCACAGGAACATCATGATGATGATGATGATGATGATGATGATGATTTTAAAAGTAGGGAGAGAACAGCCAAAGTGTAGATAATACTGTGAGACTGATCTTTGGCATGTAAACCTTAAAGCATGTGTGCACTTTAGTGTAGGGTGGACATGGCCAGGGGCTAATGTAAAGTACAGGTAATAGAATATATTGCTTTATATTCTGAACATTTTTCACATCTTTCAATGGACTTTATCACACGGGGGGAATTTCTCCCAATTTTGAATTGAGCCAATTTGAATTCATGTAAATTCGCTAGTTTCATACGCAATTACGTGAAACCCCATGATTGCGTTCAGATTGCCATTGCATTATACCCTCAAATTCCGTCGTATGATAAACTCCAATGATGTGCTTCTGTGCATACAGCCATTTAGCATAAAGCCATCTGGAAAATCCCATCTCTACCCACCAACCAGTCCCCCTATAAATTAATGAGGGCTTGCCCATGTCTTTCTTACTCTTACATCACTTCTCCAACGCTGATTTATTCAGTTATTCAATGGCCTGATCTAGATTGGCAAAAAGAGGTGTGTTGATGGCTGCATGAAAGCCCAGCCTTTAGATGAGAAAAAGGGAACGTGTGCCATGAAAATGCTATTTTGGCGTTTTAAGGGAGAAGAAGCGCCTTTAAAAAGGAGCTTGATTTCCCCACTCCTTTTTTAAACAGGGCGCAACATCGCTACTGCATCTAAAGGCTAAGGTGTAGTTGCGTGGTTAAATGGGGCTCTGCATCTTTGAAGCGCCCATTTAAAGGCCGGGATACAAGTGCGGAGCATAATGGATCGTGATTTGGGAGCATGCGTGGTGTGGAGTTCACTTCTAATTAAAACGCTCAATGCCCTGCAGGTGTAAAGGCTGGGGTTTTTTAAAGCTCCCAAACCCTAGCTCCACCCCTAATCCAAACCCTAGACATGCGCAGTAGGGACTCTGGGATGCCGTTACTGTTATTCTACTGTGGATAACATGTCAAGTCATTCACAAAATAAGGGTGTTCATTCATGATGCACCAGTGCAACAGCACAGTTTAAAAAGGCAGAGGAACCGCAATGATAATTTGACGGATCCCGCAGGTTTGCCGGCTGCCGGCTGCGAACTGCGCAATTGCGCAGTTCCCAGCCGGCAATGATAATTTGACTGTATGGTGTACCTGTGAAATTGCGCAATTGTGGAATTGCACAATTCGCAGCTGGCAAGGAAAAAAAATTTAAAGGTTCAGCGTGGCTAAAAGCCGCGTTCCTTGCCGCCCATGTAGCTGCTCCGCCTTTGTTTGTAGCGTTCTGACAGCTTCCCATGTAGCTGCTGAGCCACAGAACAGACTTCAGATAAGTCGTTCCCACACCCCTCAGTCTAGCAGCCCTGTACCTTTTAAATGCACACCTGGGGCTTGCACACCTGGGGCTTGCAGTCTAGCTGCTGAGCATTAAGGTAAAGGCAACTTCATGTCACACTTTCCTGCCAATCTAGAAAGCCCTAATTATCCTATTGTAACAGTTATAGATGTGTTCTTTAAGAACCTTAAGTGTGGCCCTGGTTTGATAAGATCAAAGCTTCATCCAAGTCTAGTATTGTTTCAGAGCACTGTATATCTAGTCTAGCATCATCTACATGCTAGGGATGAATATTCAAAAATGTTTTTAAAATGGTGAAAAATATGTTTTTTAAAGTTTTCAGTGTTCCACCTGGATAGAAGATCCTGGACTGACACACACAAAAAATTGCAGTTCAGGACGTATTCAGTGCAAAATTTTCACATGGTTCTTTTCCTGGAGAAAACAGCATTTCATGTGCAGAAAACAGCTTTTTTCTGTGCAGAGAATAATACAGTATTTCTACATTTAACTACTTTCTATGAGGAAAGTATTGTTGTATGTGTAGAAAATGCTATTTACTATGCCAAACAACCATGTGTACATTTTGCACACAACAAGTCCTAGATTGTGAATAGAGTTCAAAAACTGGGGTTGTCAAAGATATTCTTGCAGCAGGAAGAAAATTGCTAAGATTACTTGTTGCTTCAAAAAGAAAATTACTGAAGAATTACATCCCAACTACATGCATTGCATTCAGTTACGGCTGATGGCTGCTGAGAACCACATAAATAGGACAGCAAAGCAATTGGTCTTTTTGTTTTTGTTTTCATTTAGGAATCTGAATTTTCTTTTTGATTGTATTTCAGTTGCAGATTGTATTTTTTTGCAGTTTGGTTTATGTGAACTCATTATAGGTTGTTTTTGTTTTCTCTGGCAAGACTGATTCAGACAAGGTTTGCCTTCCTCTTAGGATGAGTGTGTGTGATTTGCATAATGGCATTCAGTGGCAGCTGAGCAGGGATTTGAACTCTAGGCTCTTGGTCCTAGACCAGCATTCAAAACATGACCCTACACCAATTCTAACCAGTCATTTACACTTAGCCATTTCCAGTGAGGTAGCCATGCTTATTCCTCTTGCTACAATGCAGATGAAGGTCCTGGTGCCACCTGACTACCTAATGGGGGCATGACTATACTACTGTAGCTATACTGCAGTCCATCTCACTAGACTGCTGAATGCTAAGGTCTGTTGCACATACACACACACACACACACACTTGTTTAGTTGGGTGAAGGAATTGCAAGCAGAGAGGTCAGAGGGAAATGGAATGCAGAAAGTACTGAGACAATTCAGTTAGACCTTGGATGCATGGAAAATAAGCACAGTGATTTTCACAGCAGCAGTGACATAATGACAAGCATAAAGAGCATCAAAGCCGTTAAGAGTTGTCATGGATGGGGGAGAGGCACAAGTATTTTTCCCCATGTACTTCATTCTTGAATGTACATTCCCCATGTACTTGCTCCTTGATTCGCCGCTCCACATGACAAGTCAGATGAATGCGGTGGTCAGGAGTGCCTGTTATTAGCTTCGGCTGATACGCCAGCTGCGCCCCTACCTGGATCTGAGGGACCTGGAAACAGTAGTACATGCTTGGTAACCTCACGTTTGGATTTCTGTAACACGCTCTACATGGGGCTACCCTTGTGCCTAACCCGGAAACTCCAACTAGTCCAAAATATGGCAGCCAGGCTCGTCAGTGGAACATCCAGGGGAGAACACATTACACCTGTGCTTAAAGCTCTCCACTGGCTGCTGATTAGTTTCCAGGCACTGTACAAGGTGTTGGTTTTAATCTGTAAAGCCCTACATGGCTTGGGTCCATCTTACCTCAGGGATCACCTCTATATGAACACCCCCCCCCCCGCATGCTTTGGTCCTCTGGGAGGAACCTACTGCAGCCTATGAAGACCAGGTTGGTGCAGACCTCCCAGAGGGCCTTTTCTGCTTCTGCTCCCAGGCTATGGAATGGCCTGCCGGACGAGATACGTCTCATTACAACGCTAGACTGTTTCAAAACAGCTCTAAAGACGTATCTCTTCCGGCAGGCCTTCCCAGAAACTGTATGATTCACTCGGCTCCTAAAATCTCCCAGCAAATTCCCTGCCCTCCCTCCCTCCCACCGTACTTTGTTCTACCCATGCTGTGGCCAGCAATGTGGTTTTATTTGTGTAATATGTTGGTTCTATTTTTATTGTTAGAAATTTAATTTTAAATCCAGCTAATCTAATTCTATTTTAAGGGGTGCGAGGTTGGGAATGGGATCATTGAATTGCTGTATCCCGCCTCGATTGTTCTTACAGAGGGGTGGGTAAGAAATAAACATTATTATTATTATTATTATTATTACTATTCTCATTGTACCTAACAGCCACACCATGTGCTCTTTTCAGTTTTCTGCCATACAAAACAGCAGGGGACCAGTGTGGGTTACACGTCAGCTTTCCTACATGTTTGGACAGAAGACATCTGATATTCAAAATTACACATGGCTGGAAGTGTGTAGTGTCAGGTATCTGCCGAAGCATTGTGTATTGAAGTGGGGGAGGGTGTTCCTGCATCCTTTTATTTGCGTAATTTCAATGTGTAAAAGTTGGACAGAGAAAGCAGGAAGGGAAAAACAACTCCATCGATTTTTTAAAAAACAAACAAATTACCAAATGATGCTAATGACTTTTTATTAATGATAATAAATCCCTTGAGGTGCCAAGTGCAGCTTTGCAAAGCTCCACATTATTCTTGAAGAAATGTGCTGGGGGAGGGGGGGGGAGAGGGCAAATTCCCAGAATATAACTTCTTCTATCCAGATAGCATCACATATTCATTTGGTTTGCTTTTCATTGTTGTTGTTAAATGACTTCAAGTGGAGCCCAACTCATGGTGACCCTGTGGATGAAACATCTCCAAGACCCCCTGTCTTCCACTGCTTTGTGTTGCTGTTGTTGTTGTTAACCACCTTTGAGTCACTCTCAACTCATGGCGACCCTTTGGATGATACATCCCCAAGACTCTCTACCCCTCCACTGCTCTGCTGAGATCTTGCAAATTCATGCTAGTGCCCCCCCCCCAATAGAGTCTACCTATCTAGCATGTGGTCTTTCTCTCTTTCTAATTCCCTCTACCTTTCCTAGCATTGTATTTTCTAATGAGTTGTGCCTTCTCATGATGTGTCCAAAGTATGACAGCCTCAGATCATCTTGCCTTCCAGGGAGATTTCTGTCTTGATCTGTTCAAGGACCCATTTGTTTGTTATTTTCTCTGTCCACAGTATTCTCAGCACACTTCTCCAGCATTATATTTCAAATGAATTGATTTTCTTATCTGCTGTCTTCACTGTCTAGCTCTCGCCTCTGTACATGGTGATGAGGAATACACCACCTTGTATGATTCTAAATTTAGGGCTCAGTTGTGTATCTTTACTCTTTAGGATCTTTTGCTAGGTGAAATGAAATGTTCCAAATAGAAAGTTGTTTCTAAGGAACAAAAATGCACAAAATACATGATGCCACCTTTTGAAGCTCCACCGGCTTCTCCATCAGGCAAAGGAGTTAAAGAGCATAAAGGAGAAAAAGTAATAATGACCATAAATGTTAGTCACAAGCCTGCATTTTGTCAAAATGTGGCTGTTCTCAGTTCAGGTGATATTGAAGGCACATTCGTGCAAGCAGGCAACAAATATTTTGTGCATTTTTTGGGTTCAGAAATGACCGTCTCTTCAGAATATTTATTCCACCTAGTAGAACCAACGAACACATAATACAATCTGAACAGAAGTCATATTTTGGGATGTTCCTTCTCCTTCCCTCTTTCCTTCCCTTGTTTCTTTAAGGATAATGCGGAGCTTTTCAGAGGAAGAAACCAGGGGAGCTTTGAAAGCTTTATCATGTATTTTAATTTTGCAAGCTGCCCTGAGTCCCAGCCCTGGGAGAAGGGCATCATCATCATCATGTATTTTGTGCATTTTGGTTGGCCCAATCAAGGCATCACTGTTTTGTGGATTTTGGATGTTATTGTTCACTGCTGCATGGCCAACACGGCTACCCCCGGAGATGTTTATCACTTCATCTTATCTGCTAGAGTTGTTTTTTCTGAACTCAGGCTGCATCCACATTGGAGAAATAACTCAGTTTGGCACCGCTTTAACTGCTCTGGCTCAAAGCTATGGAATTCTGGGAGTTGGAGTTTATTGTGGGGCCCAGAAATTCTCCAGTGTTGGATGCAGGAAACACACAAAGAGAAAGGGGGAGAGGGATGGTTGGGGCTACACCAAGCACACCTCACTATGGTTCACCTTCCATGAGGGAAGTCTCTGCTTTCTTTGGGTTTGTGTGATTCCCATTTCCCACCCACACATCCACCCTCATCCCTTTTGGCGGGAACCCAGGAGCCTTTTGCTCTTTTGTCTGGAGTTTATCATACGACAGAATTTGGGGTTATAATGCAATGGCAATCCGAATGCAATCATGGGGTTTCACGTTGTTGCGTATGAGTGTATATCTCACGCAATTTCGGGTAAAAGGGAAGTCATTCCGAACGCAATCATGGGGCTTTACGTAATTGTGTATTAGAGTATCTCACGCAATTTTGGGCAATGAGGGGGTCATTTTGGGGAAATGGGAAGTCATTCTGAACACATTCTGAACACAATCAGATTTTGCGTAAATTTGCTAAACTAGCGAATTCACGTAATTGTGAATTGGCTCCATTCGCAATTGAGAGAAATTCCTCCCATGTGATAAACCCCTCTGTGGAAGGAGGCCAGCAAGAAAGAGGTGGTGGTGCAGTGGTTAAATGCCTGTACTGCAGCCACTCACTCAAAACCATAAGGATGCGAGTTCAATACCAGCAAAAGGGCTCAAGCTCGACTCAGGCTTGCATCCTTCTGAGGTCACTAAAATGAGTACCCAGATTGTTGGGAGAAAGTACCTTACAGTTGTAAACTGCTTAGACACTGCTTGGGCAGTATGAAGTGGTATATAAATGAAGCTGTTTTGTTTGTTTGTGGTAAAAGACTCTCCAGGCTGCCCTTCTCCTCAGCAAGAGGCCCAATTGCTGTGTGGTGCCCAACCAGGGTCCTCTGAGGAAACAGTGAAGGGGAGCGGGAAGGGGTGAGCCAAGGTCCTCCTTTTCCAGGACTTGTCTCCATTCCAAAAGGTCCTTCATTTGGAGCCTAAGAAGCAAGAGTTCCCATTTCTATTAGGAGTATGTTGAGCTTTTCTTTGGTCCTGTCCTTCATTTTTCCTCTACGTTGTCCTTCTTCACAGTGAGGGCAAGCTTACCACGGGTCCTCATTTTTCAGGACACATCCTCCATTTCAGCCTTCTGTCCGGGAAGAATTCCAAAACGCCCTTCACATTTGGAGACTGAGTAAGAAGCAGGAATGTTTCTAGCTTGTATACTGAGTATGTCCTCCATTTTCTTGAAAAACCTGAAACCACTCCTGTAAAAAGGGTAAATCTGTGTTAGGCTTAAAACAGAGGACGTTTGGGGATTCGCCCTGGACAGAAGAAGGCAGACATGGAGGACAGGTGCTGGAAAAGGAGGATGCCTGGTCAACCCTAATAGACAGAGGGAACGAATGAGGGAGCTGGGGATGTTTAGCCTGGAGAAGGTTAAGAGGCGATATAATAGCCCTCTTTAAGTATTTGAAGGGGTGTCACATTGAGGAGGGAGCAAGCTTGTTTTCTGCTGCTCCTGAGAACAGGACCCGGAACAACGGATGCAAGCTGCAGGAAAAGAGATTCCACCTCAACATTAGGAGGAACTTCCTGACAGTAAGGGTTGTTCGACAGTGGGACACTCTCCCTCGGAGGGTGGTGGAGTCTCCTTCCTTGGAGGTCTTTAAGCAGAGGCTGGACGGCTATCTGTCAATGGGGATGCTTTGATGGAGAGGTCCTGTATGTCCCAATGGGGTGGAACTGGAAGACCCTTGGGGTCTCTTCCAACTCATGATTCTAAGGGGAAGCCAAGAACCCAGAGAAGGGGCATGGCGGTGGGGTGTGTGTGTGTGGATGGGGTGGGCTATTTGGGAAAAAACAAAGAGGGGCCACAAAGTGGAGAGGCTGCAGCAGGCAGCTGAAGCGAGAGGGGGGAAAAGATCAGGGATCAAGCAGCAAGAGCAGCAGCAAAGCACCAGCCTCCAGCAGCAGAAGCAGAAAAATAGCAGCCAGCCTCTACTCTCTCTCTCTCTCTCTCCAAAAGAAAGACCCCACCACCACTTCAGAGAGCTGCTGCGCGCCTGCGCAAAGCCCAATGCTTAGGTCTCTCTCTCTCTCTCTTTCTCTCTTTCTTTCTCTCCCTTATCCTCCTCCTCCTTGTTTTGTTTCTCAGTCCCTCCCTCCTCCCTCCCTCCTCCTTGCATCCGTGCATCCTTCCCTCCTTCCCTCCATCCCTCCATCCTTGCAGCAGCAGGACCATCCAAGCTGGGGATGGGCAGCGAGAGCGCCCGGAGGAGCAGCAGCAGCAGCAGCAGCATTTGCGCCTCTCCTTCTTCTTCTTCTTCTTGCTGCTGCTGCGGCGGCGGAGCAGGAGGAGGAGGAGGAGGAGGAGGAGGAGGAGGCACCTCTGCTGCTTCTGCTTCTTCTTGCCCCTCTGCTGCTGCTGCTGCCCCCTGGGGGGCGCCCCGGCTGCGTTCCCGCCTCTTCTTCTTCCCCCCCAGGAGGACCGGTGAGTGAGTGGGGCTGGACTCTAGGGAGGGGGGGTGGCTCTGCCCTCCTTGCACCTGCTGGGCTGCTGCTGATGGAGAGGCTGGCACTCACTCTCTTGGCACCCCTGGGATGGTGGTGGTGGGGAAGCCTGGCACTCTTTGGGTGCCCCAGGGTTGTTGGGTGGGGGTGATGGGGACAAGGCTTTGAGGGCTTCTACTTCAAGGCTGGCACTCTCTTGGCACCGAGGATGGATGGTGGTGATGGTGTCGGTGAAGGTCTTATAAGAGGGGGTTTCTTGGGTGGGAAAGGGTGATGGCACTCTCTGGGTACCCCTGAGATGTGATGCTAGTGGGGGAAAGGGTTAGGGGGTTGGGCTTCTTCGGTAGGCAAGGCTGGCACTCTCTTGGCATCCCTGAGAAGGATGGTGGTAGCGAAGGTCTTCTAGGAGGGTTTCTTCAGTGGGCAAAGCTGATGGCACTCTCTTGGCACCCCTGATGATGGTTGTGGTGGTGGTCGTGGTTGGAAGGGCTTCTTCTTCTACTTCTTCTTCTTCTGGAAGAAATGCTGGCACTCTTCTCTGGGTGCCCCTGAGGTGGGTGGTGGTGGTGGTGGTGAAGGGCTTAGGGGGACTTCTTAGGTGGGAAAGGCTGATGGCCCTCTCTTGGCACCCCTGAGATGGTGGTGGTGGTGGGGAAAGGGTTAGGGGGATTTCTTTGGTAGGAAAAGCTGGTTCTCTTGGTACCCATGAGATGATGGTGGTGAGGCTTATTAGGGTGGTTTCCTCTTTGGCGGGAAAGCCTGGCCAGAGATATTGGGGAGGGGGGGGGGTGTTGAGCAAATGTTTTGAAGGCTTCTACTTCCATAGGAAAGGCTGGCACTCTCTGGGTGCCCCTGAGGAGGATGGTGTTGGTGGCTTTCTCTGGACCCTTCCTCCCTCCCTCTGCCAGCCCTCAAGGAGGCTGAGAGGAATAAAAAGAGAGGGAAGACAAGGAAGGAAGGAAGGAAGGAAGGAAAGAAAGAAGGAAGGAAGGAAGGAACGAAGGAAGGAAGGGGCTTTTCTTTCTGTGGAAACAGCAGCTCCAGCTCAAGGCTTTTTAAGCTCCAGCGCCTCAGACTGCTGCCTTCTTGGGAAAGGCAGCATTTACGCACATGCCCCCCCCCCCGCTTTCCTCATTATTATTATTATTATTATTATTCTTCACAGTAGTAGTAGTAGTAGTAGTAGTATTGTGTATGTGGGTGTTGTGTGTCGTCTCCCCCCCCCTCCCCAGAACCTATACATGCCCCACAACAAACTCCAACTCCCAGAATTCCATAGCAGCGAGTCAGACAACCAGTTAAAGCGTTGCCAAACCGGGTTATTTCTCCAGTCTGCATGCAGCCTATTCACCAGTCAGTCAGTGGCTGGTGTCCTTCTCTCTCTCTCTCTCTCTCTCTTCCCCCATCACCTCCTCCTCTTTGCTTTACAATGACTCCCTTTTTAAAAGGGATGCCTGGTTGCCTAAATCTAGCTTGCTGGGCTTTGTGCCAGTCCTCCTCCAGCAAAGCCCTGGACCCTTCCTCTGGACTGAGCCAAGGGTTTGGATCTCTCCGCTGCAGGAGGAGGAGGAGGAGGAGGAGGAGGAGGAGGCGAGGGCCCCTGGCTCCCCAGCAGAGCTAGCCTCAGGGGGACCTTGGCCACAGCAGCAGCTAAGCAGGAGGAGGCTACCTGGCTGGAGGGAGGCAGGCAGAGAGGAGACACAAAGGGGTCTTGCCAATAAATCTCCCCCTTTCTTCCCTTCCCATCTCTCTTTTCCCTCGGTTGCCTTACATTGGTGCATGACAGGAGACGGTTTGTTGCCATCCCCCATTCTGTCGGCTGTGTAGTATTTTCAGTTTTCCAATGTAGTTCAGTAGTTCTGTGGGAAAAGGTTGTTATGACAGCAGTTTGCCTTAGCCTCCTTCCCTACTTTGTCTCTATAGCATCACTGGTGATGGGAAGAATACAGGTTGCCTGTTGCTGCACTCTTTGAATTGTGCTCTACATATGTATATATGTTTGTGTGTATACATCTATCTATCTATCTATCTATCTATAAATATATGCCCATGCATGCACACATATACCTGAATCAATGTTTGTATCCTTTTATTTTCTCCTGGTCTGCGTGCCCAAGCGTACATGCGTACACACCAAAGTTGCAAATATGACAAAGGGATTTTGCTCCCCCCCCCCCCCCATATTACTTAATATAATGCCTCTTTCTCTCTCTCTCAATCTCTCTCTCTCTGTATGTGAGGCTTGTGATTGTCGGAAGAGTTTCACATGTTTAGTGTCTTGCTTGATTTGTTAAAAATCAAGGCTGTCGTGGTTGTTTTGAGACCATGGAGGGTAACTTCTGATACCTCCCCAGGTCGCAAAAAATCCAGGTAATGCTCAACAGTAGTTGAAAGGTTTGAAACTATCATTTGCATGGGTTGTTATGGAGATAACTCAGTCTGTCATTAGTAATGGTACCATTATGTCACGGTTGTTCTGTTTCCCTTTTGCACAAAGAAGCTGTGGCTCAAAAGCTGGCTGCTCTGCTTTCTACCCTGTTCAATTATTCTCAGAATGTGTGTGAGCATGAAGTGTATGTGTACATAAAGTGGTACTGGGTGTGAGAAAATGTAAAAGAGTTCTTTGTGCCATCCCTTTTTTTCCCTTTCCAAAAAAATCTGCAGGAGTGTCTTTGAACAAAGAACTATAAGTGAGCATAGTAATGTAGAAATCTATCTTTGGGGTGTTCGCAGGAGGTGTGTTTACATCACTTGTGCCTGTATCCAGTGATCTATGACAAGTTTATATTAATAAAGCCGGGTTCTATACAGGCCATTAAAGGTCAGTAGTAAGAAAACTAGCAATAGTATATCAGCATGAAAAAAAAAGGAACACAGAGCCGTTTGTGCAAAATTAAGCATGTTCGCAGCAATACAGACAATAAAAAAAGAAAAAAATCCCTAGGGACTTGTAATAAAGACAATAACATAAAAAATTATTATCTATCTATATAAACAGGGATTTTGTAGACTTGCATTGCTGTAAAACCTTATTACAGAAACTACTTTATTAAGAATTGAATTTGTTGGAACATTTGTCTTTGGCTTGTACATGACTGCAAAATAAACATCCACTGGAAATTTTATCCCATGAGCTTCGGCAGTATCAGGAGTATTTGCAGCGGATTCGGAAACCTTACAGATTGACCTCAGCCTGTTGCTGCTGGTTCAAGGGAATTCAGCACTGCTGTTACAAACTAGCACAGTTCCAGATAATAACCCCAGCTGAAATCTTCCGATCCTGGATTCTCACCATGTGGTAGCAGGCTGCCTATATGTTGATCTGCATGAAGGTCTCTGCACCCACCAAACTTAGTTTTATTTCCATTGGGATAAGTCTTACCTCTGTTAAAGGGTGAGCCTGTCAGCCAGTTGCTAAGAGATCCTATACAGAGAGATGTGATCCTTCAAAGATCGCTGAGATAATGGGAACTGCTTCAGTTATTGGATGTAAGGGTTTCCCCCATGCAGCCAAATTTTAGACACACAAAGTACAATCAGGATAGTGATCTATGCAGAGATTGGTTTTGTTTGGTCAGGGAGAAGAAGCTGTAGTATCCTCTTCTATATCGAGGGGAAAATTTTAATTTAGACATAGCACGGTGTCCCCCTTTTCTTCTATAAAATGATCACTGGTGCAGTAGATAGAGACAAGGGTTGATTTTAGCTTGGATGCATATGTATCACTGGAAATATTGAGGATAAGACTACAGCATAGGTGTAGGGGATTCTTGGGGTTTCATTGTTATTCGCTGAGGAGGGGATGTTCATTTGCACTTCTGTGTGCATTCATCTTATAACATTTCACAGGGTTATAGGAAAATACTGAGATTTGCCCATATTTTCTTTTTTCACATTGTCGTTTTGTAACATAGTGTAAGGTAAGATGGACTGAGAAATGGTACGTGCCTAAGGCCAACAAGAAAGCTTCACGGCTGAGTGGCTGTCTGAATGGGTATCCGGTTGTCTCAGTATTCAGTTGTCTCACACTGGCTTACGTATGAGTATGTCTTGGTTAACTGTACCTGCAACAGTGATTAGAAAGAAACACATATGTTGGATAAGAGAAATTTCCAGTACTAATCATCACCCATGAAATACCATTTTAAGTATAAGGAAATGGTAGAATGATACTGGAAAAAGTTAAGAAATTACCCTACTATATACAGAGCATGAACAATTAGAATATGGTATGTGAAATGCCTCACCAAAATCTGTAAATTTAATGAAAAATCCTTTGCATTTTTGACTTCATAAAAAGGGCATTTGTGCGATAATCATAGAAGAAAATACTGGAGAAATTAATAATTATTTTCACTATAGTAATAATACTTAATAGTTATAAATTACTTTAAAGTGTTCAACATACTTTGTAAGTTTTGTTTCAGTAATTCTTACAAGAAGAAGAACTGCATTTAATAGAAGCTGTTTTTTATAAACTATTTCCCTTTTTTCCTCTATACCAAAGAAAGAAAAATGGTGATTAAACAAATAAAGATGTTTTCTTTTTATCTGTATCTGAAATTTTTAAAAGCATATTTCTCTGAAGTATCTCTTTCAAAATATCATGGTTTCAAATGTATCAAGATTTTGTACAAACATTGTACTTATACTCTGAAAACTGAATGTTTGACCTGCTGTAGAACCAATTGGTCAGAGTTAAATCCTGTTTTTCCATGTAGAAGACCCGATCGTGGAAAAATGTCTGATATGAGTAGAGGTGTTTTAAATATGACCTATCTGGTGTTCAGTATACTCCTTTTTCTGACTGGATACAAAAAACAAGGGTCTAAATCTTAAGTAGGAGATCTACTGTTCAAACTGTTTTGATCATTGGAATTGGGAGGAGATTATCCCCTCCCTACTGCAGTCTCCATTCAATTAAAAGTGAACTACTGTATACACTCATGTATAAGTCTAGAAATTTTAGTCAAAAAATTGACTCCAAAAACCTGGTTTGACCTATCCATGGGTCAATGTAAGTCCTGTACTTTAACTCTTACAAATAAGGGAATCCTCTCCTGGTGAAAGGCAAGAGCATAATCTGCCCTGGAAGCACTGACCCCCTTCTGTTCTCTCATCCATCCAGACTTTAGCATGAACACAAACAGTTATGTCTGCAAGAATTTTATATGTTCCTTAGTATCGTTTTCCTTTGCTTCATCCTTTAGCTCTTTTGTTACATAATTTTTACCCTTGACTTATCCATGGGTCATATCAAAATCCACAATTTTGGCCCCAAAACCTGCCCTCGACTTATATGTGATGTCGACTCATAGTCGAGTATATACAGTATTCGTGAAGGCTAGGATACCATTTGGAACTGGTTTTCAGGTAGCGCCAAAGGCTGTAAGAAGAAGGGAAAGGGGGGAAAGTTTTGTTGAGTTGGTGTATGGCATTGAATTTAGGCCAAGATATAAAGGTAAATCTTAGTGCACTAGAAAGAATTGCTGCAAAGTAATGGAACTCTTACTGTGTTTGTGATCACTTTATCCCCCCCCCCCCATAAGTTATATCACACATTCCTTTTGCAACCTACCTCCTCCCCCTTGCCCCTCCAAAACAATTTGTCATGCATCGTGGAAGAGATATGTTTGTGGATGCTGTTAAGAGGGCTTATGGAAACAGCTTTACAATTCTTGAATCATGACTTTAAGGTTGAGTTAGAATCAAGGTCAAAGCTCTCCTCCCCTCCCCTCCTCCACAGCTCTGGTTGACTGATGTACCAGTGACTGCAGCAGTACAGCTCTGTCACTTTGCACTGTTCTAGTCCTGCTGTGATCTTATGCCTGCCCAGTGGAACAGGAGAAAGCAAAAACAAGGTACAGTGGCTCTTGGTATCTGCTGAGGTTGGGTTGCAGGACCACCCCCCTAAATACAGTAACCTAGTAAAACAGTGTCCCGTATATAAAATGGCAAAATCAAGGTTTGCTTTTTGTAATTTAAAAAAAACCATTTTCAAGCTGTGGATGGTTGAATGCAGAATAGGTGGTAACAGAGAGGTGATTATATTATATAGCGGTGCCAGCTAGGGAAGCATGCCTGGCAATGCTAATAACATTTAGCAATCAGGATCATGCTCACTCAATGAAAAGTGACTGCCACACTTCCGGACAACACATGTGGAAGAACTGAAAGTGCATAATTCAGTACTGATCTCTGTGTTGCAATGATCAACACAAATTGCTGCCATTGATTCATATAACTATAGAGTTTCCTACAAACAGAAAGCCGAAGTGCCCCAATACTGACAGCAGCAACCCACATATAAACATTCTTTTGCCAGGGGAAGGTCTGGAACATAAAGTGCTAACTGAATCAGAAGAGTCGGACATCTGCGTTGCCCCTGGGGGCAAGAGAACACTGGCATTAAAAGTCCATTAGCAACAGGACAAGTGTTCAATGTCTCACAAAATATACACATCAACAAAATACACAAAAGTGAGAAGAAGTAGAATTGATTGTCATCAGTATATGACTAACACCTCCAAGTTCTTCGATAACCCAAAGTTAATCAGTTAATCAGCAGGGGGACAAAAGAGAGCCCTCTGAAATCCGTAGCACAGAGGCCACAGGGCAAGACAATAATATGGTTTATGCTTTTAGTTTAAGGTTTTAATAGTGTTTTTTAAAAAATTGTACTATTCATAGTTCTTTACTATACCAGTTGTAGTTGTTGTTTTTAATGTGCATAACTTTAAGCCAACTTCATTTCTTAAAGCAGCATAGGCACTGGTTAGAGAATTTAGTATAGCCCCACATGAACTCTTCTGAAAGATTTTTTACACATGCTGCTGCAGTGCACTGTGTTGGCTGTTTCCCTGTAGGTACAGTTCTCTGGATTCAACCCTATCTGTTTAGTTACAATTAATGATAGCATCAGGGAACTCTTACATGAGTGCCTACAGGTGATGGCAGGTGGTTTTTTAGACCAAATTGTAGACTAAAGCCAGGGCATTTTCACTACCTCCCCAACATGGGAACCATCATCCAACAGTGATGTCTTTCTTCATCAAGGTTCTTAACTGCCTGTGTGGTACATTCTGTAATGGGGAGAAGATGATCTTTGAATTTTTTCCTGGTTTGTCTCTCATCAGAAGCATGGACTGTTTGCTCCTCCCCTTGCCTCAGCATTTATCTCTGGTAACATACAGGTGTAAGCCTGTCTTTCTTCTTTTGGTTGGCCTGGGCTGCCTGAAGACTGGGGACTGTTTGTTCCTCCCCTTGCCTCAGCATTTCCCTCTGGGCATATATAGCCTTTCTACTTTTTGTTGGCAATTCGGCAGTCCCCAGTTTGCTCCTCCCTTTGCCTCTAGAGACTGAAATACCTGTGACTTTCAGATATCAGTGAAAACTGTTACTGTGGTTGTGGAATATCTGTGATTCAAAACTGTTATTTTCTGTTATCCGTACACTACAGTGATACTGCCATGGATCCAGAATTTAAAAATACATTTTAATGTATGTTTCATTAGTAAATATTTGTTTTATTTGTTGTTATTATATCCTACAGGACCTCCTGTTTCTAATAATAAATATTTATAACTATTTTGGGGGTTTCAAGATCGTCAAAACTTAAAAATTGCCCATTCCCTTCTTCTATACAGCTACCGTAAACTTTACCTACAATGTACTCTATTATTTTTTGTTAATTAATTTGTGTAATATTAAAAATCTATGTTGTTTAAATGATATAAAAATAATTGACAAATTGGGGGGGGGGGTTTCTGGACTCATTGTACTGTACTTCCCTGCCTACACCCTTGGTAATAAACCAATGCATAAATCAATTTTTCTTACCTCAATATCAGAAGAATTCAAAATAGTTTTTTGAAGAGACAATATCAATTTAAAAAGTTGTATACAGTATTTGCTCTTCATATGTTTCTCTAGGTTGGAAGTAGATGTCTTGAAAGATATCTTGTTTTTACATAAATTGCATTCTGTAATACTGTCACTTTTTGGAGAGAAAATCCTCCAAATAGGACTCTCTAAATTTCTGTTTTTTCATTTTAAGACATCATTTATTTATGTAGCTATAACATTAATAACTACTAGATTAATTATGAGAATGCAACAGCTAAAATTGCAAATCTCAAAACTAACAGAATGGAAAGTGAACAGAATGAATCACAGTCACTGAAAATCACAGTTTGCACTGGAGCTCAAGCCAGTCACAGTTCCAACAGTGACTAGTGAATCTTTGAAAAAGTAACAGTTCTGTGATTCTATACCAGGCAGGCACCCTCTATTGCAGCCTTCTGCCCAGCCAGGGTTCCAAAACGCCCTCCATTTTGAGCCTGACCCAGCAGGAGGGGCATTTGACATTTGTATTCAGTGTTGCCTTTTAGCTCTTGTTTTGGGCATGCCCGGCATTTTTCCATGCATGTCTTCCACTTTGAGCAGGACCAGGAAGTATGAATTTATATTTATATTGCTTTTAGCTTTTACCTTTATCATGTCCTACATTTTTCCTTGCATGTCTTCCATTTTGAGCAGGAGCAAGAAGTGTGCATTTATATTTATATTGCTTTTAGCTTTTCTTTGGGCACGTCTTGTATTTTTTCATGCATGTCTTCCATTTTTAGCAGGACCAAGAAGCATACATTTATATTTATATTGCTTTTAGCTTTTGTTCTGGGCATGCCCTACATTTTTCCTTGCATGCCCTCCTTTTTGAGTATGACCAGGAAATATGCATTTATATTTATATTTATATTGCTTTTAGCTTTTTTTAAAAAAAAATATTCATGTCCTGCATTTTAACTTGCATGCCTTCCACTTTGAACAGGACCAAGAAGCATGGAATTTATATTCCTTTTAACTTTTATTTTCATCATGTCCTACATTTTTCTCTGCATGCCCTCCAAGAAGCAGGGATTCACATTTATATTGTTCCTAGCTATTATTTAGTAATGTCCTACATTTATCCTTGCATGTCCTCCACTTTGAGCATGACCAAGAAGCATGTATTCATAAATCAGAAAATACATATTGCACCACCCAATCACTGGTCACAGAATTGTCCTCAGTGCAGCGCTGCTTGTGTGAGTTTGTTCTTTCTGTGATTCCCATGATCCTAACACTTATTCCGAGTCATTCAGTTGTTATAGGACTCTTTCATACAAGGCTAAATTGGAAGTATAATTTAAGGTCAATTCGAATGCAATCATGGGTTTTATGTTATTGCAAATTAACTCTTCACATGCAAATTCGGGCAAGAGGGAAGCCAATTCGAATGCAATCATGGGTTTTACCTTATTGCGAATTAAAGCTTCGCATGCAAATTCGGGCAGGAGGGGGTTATTTTCGGGTAATGGGAAGTAATTCCGAACGGAGCAGGGGTTCATGTAAATTCGCTAAACAAGCGAATTTACATAAATCCGCATTGGCTCCATTCGGAGTTGGGAGAAATTCCTCCCCGTTTGAAAGAGTCCTCAGTTACTGCAGCCTGCTTGTGTGAGTTTGTTCTTTCTGTGATTTCTGTGATTCCCGTGATCCTAGCACTTGTTCAGACTCTAAGTCATGCAGTTACATTTAGTTCTTTCTTTCTTTCTTTCTTGAACAACAACAAAAAACTTTATTTTAACAATGGTTTGACAGTGTTTCACTTGCTGAGATGTTTTACACACTTGTTACCTCATGGTCTCATTTTCTTGGTTTAACTTTCTTGGTTTTACTTTGTTACAGTTGTTACGGTTTACTTTATAACAATGCATTCAGTTTTTTCAGTTACTGCAGCCTTTTTGTGAGTCTGAGATTTCTGTGATTTCTTTTCTTTCTGTGATTTCTGTGATTTCCGTAATCCTAGCCCTGGTTCTGACTCTGAGTCATGGCAGTTACATTCAGTTGTTTCAGTTAATGCAGCCTGCTTCTGTGAGTTTGTTCTTTCTGTGATTTCTGTTCTTTCTGTGATTTCTGTTCTTTCTGTGACTTCCGTGATCCTAGCACTTGTTCTGACTTTGCAGTTACATTCAGTTGTTTCAGTTATTACTGGCGGTTCCATGGCTACCACTGTGATTCACTGTTCTAGCAGGTAAAAGAACAGAATGAATCACAGTCATTGAAAATCACAGTTCAGCTCACAAGCCAGTCACAGTTTCAACAGTGACTAGTGAATATCTGTGAAAAAGTAACATTTCAATGATTCTATTCCATTCTCAACTTGCCTCAGCATTTTCACCTGGGAGCATATGACAGCAGCCAGGGCAACAATGCAGCAGCAGCAACCGTCACAGGCATGGAGGCATGCTTCTGAGGCTGCGTCCTGGGCTCTCGGCCAAAGGAGGACATAAAAACATCCCCAACCACTCCCGAAGTGGCAGTAGTGGCGGCCAGGGCAACAGCACAGCAGCAGAAATCACCACAGGCATGGAGGTGTGCTCCTGATGTGGCGTCCTGGACAACCACCATTGGTAAGGGGCCACCAAGCAGTGGCAGTGAGCTCTCCTGAAGTGGTGGCAGCTGCAGCGGCAAGGAGAGAGCCAAAGGATGCCAGTCCCACTATCTCTTCCAAAGCGGCGACAGCTGCAGCGGTGAGGAGAGAGCCATCGGTGGAGCCTACAAAGGACACCAGTTCCACCATCCCTCCTGAAGCAATGGCAGTTGCAGCGGTAGGAAAGAGCCACTGGCGGAGCCCTTAAAGGATGCCAGTTCCATGAGGAATGGAGAATTTTATTTTATTTATTTAATTCTTCAAACTGTTAACCTAAACAGGGATGAACAAAAGTTACTTACACCTAACCTCTTTGACAGAGAAGAAAATAAACTAATAAGCTCTTTTTGTGTTCCCTCTATGGAGGCACAAGTTGAAATAATCTTGAGGCTAGACCTCTTGAAATCCCATTTAGCTGGACTGTGGTCTGATAAAAACAAGTACAAAGAAAAATAATATTACGGAAGCCCTTAAAGGGGGAGAATATCACCTCGACTTAAATGTGATAGCCAATACATTAATCCTACATTAAACAAGATCCAGACTAGAAACAGTGCAACCTACAAAATCCTCTACATGGCTTGAAATGAGATTCCTAAAAAAAAAACCAACCAAACCAAAACCAAAACAAAAAACCAGGATCTCCATTGAAACAACCATTTTTGCCTACTTGTCAACTGAGTCAAATTAAAAAGATATTTACAAATGTTTGGAAGCCAAGTCTTGATTTTGAAACTATCAAGTATACAGAAGACTCTGAAGAAATTCCTGGAAAGCTCCATCTAACTCACTGCATTGAACAGAATAATAACAAATTGATAAATAACAAGGAAGAACTGTTTTTTTCAAACATCACAGCAAACATTACAAAAGAAAGTCCTGATAATCAAGGCAGAAATGCAGCATCTCCAGAGATTGCCTACAAATTCTGATGATTCACCCCTACAAACACCCCTACAAACACGACAAGAAAAGAACTTCCAAAAAACTATATCAAGGAAAACAAATCCTGATTTTATTATCTTGGAATATAGCTGGCTGGCTCAGTAAAGCAGCAGACCCGGGTTTTCTTCATATCCAATTATGACATTATATTATTTCAGGATACTTGGGGAAGAGAAAATCTGCCTGTAAATAGATTCTCTGCTTTCTCACTGGATGCAGAACCCAGCCTCCGTGGAGGACATTCAAAAGGTGGTTTAGCCATTTTGCTATCCACCAGCAATTCAGGTCAAAATTGTGAGACCAACTTCCTTATTAAGCCTAGCAATGTCTTTGGTAATCAACTTCAAATCGCTCATTTTATTGATAATACATGTATATTTCTCACCACAAAACCTGAACAACTGATTAAAAACAACTGGGTAAATCTAGAAGGATGTATCTCTGATCTAACAGACCTTTAACCAAAAGTGCATATTAACTTAAATGCCCAAATGACTTAAATGCCCAAATAGGTGACTTAAATGCCCAAATAGGCCAGTCAAATAAAACTCTGTATTCTTACTTCAAACTAAAATGCCCAGAAACAGACAGTGATCATCCTATAACCATAAGACATTCACAAGACAAGGGTTGTAACCATGCTAGTCTCTACCTAATGCAACTGATAAACAAACTCGATTTAGTTATGTTAAACAGGTGCACTAAAGATGACATACCTGCAGAATACATGTTTCTATCTGGAACAGGAGCATCCACCATAGACTATTTCATAGCCTCATATAGTCTGCTAAACACTATCTCCAGTTGCCCTGTGACTAAACACTTAGAGAGTAACCATCTTCCTCTAGTATTAAAACTTAACACCTTTAACCAGAATATTTTTACAAAGTGTACTAAGATGCTAAATCTTGGTGCTGAAAAAAAGATTCACAAGATTGAAATGGTCAAACACAGTAAATCAAAAAACAACAGCACTATTGCATTCAGATTCCATTCTAAGCCAATGTGAAGCTCTGCTGTCTGCAGATTCTGCAGAACCACTTTTTTCTATATTCCATGAATTAATTTTGAACTTACAAACTTGTTTGAAACCCTCAAATGTATCAAAAGTCTCTAAGAAAAACTCCAAGCGATGATTTGATCATGAATGTATCACCATGAAAGAATTTTTAATAAAGCAATATAAACATTATAGAGAGCAAAATCTGCATACTCTACCCCTGAATTGTTTGTGTTAAAAAAGAACTAGAAAAAACTAAAACCAAAAAAAGACCAGGGTATAAGATCAACATGGTAAATCTTAATAAGCATGTCAAGGACAAAAGACTCTCTAACCTTCTGGCAAGTGATGTCCATGTCCTGGCCAAAACCAAGCCCAAACAGATTGCCTCATCTTCCCAAACCGCCAGGAAGCTTATTTTAGCTTCATTTTTGCTTCACATGAGACCAACTATCCAGTTCTAGGGGTTTATGCAAGTATTCTCCCTAAGTGGCTCCCAGTTTCTGAAATGAAAATATTTCTCCTGATTTCTAATTTAAAAATAGGCAAAGCTCCAGGCTGTGACAATATCCCACCCGAACTATTCAAAACAAATATAGACTGGTGGGCATCCATTCTTTCAAATCTGTTTACCTGGATTGACCACACAGCATATATTCCTGAGGATTGGGGGTTAGTCATTATTATTCCTATTTTTTAAAAAGGAGAAAAATTAGTCCCGGACAATTATAGACCCATCAGTTTTCTGAGCATAATCAGTAAATTATATGCTTCATATCTTCACAAAAAACTGATTGACTGGCTAGATCGAGAAAACATTCTTGCCAACAAGCAAGCCGGATTCAGAACAGATCAAGGTATAATTGACCAAGAACTTATTCTTCAACATCTGGCTGAAAAATATGAAGCAGTCAATGAAGGTCTTCATGCTGCTTTTATCAATTTTAAGCAAGCTTTTGACTCAATCTCCAGGGAAAAACTTTGGATAAAATTAGAGTCTTCCTACATCAACAAGAGAGTGGTGTTACTTATGAAGAAGCTATATGAAAACACCTCCTTGAAAGTCAGGTGCAGTCTTGCTGGTCATTTAACAAGGAAAATACCTACTTACGTTGGTGTAAGACAAGGCTGTACACTAGCCCCCACCTTATTCAATTTTACATCAACTCCCTAGTCCGACATCTGAATTCTATAAATTATCACCTCCCCCCCCCCCAGTTAGTTGATAGTCTAATTTCTGTACTTTTATGTGCAGATGACACAGTACTCTTATCTCAATCAAGAATAGGCCTGAGACGTCTTTTAAGTGCTGTTATTGTAAAGATATCTGCTGACAATAAATAAAAGATAAAACAAAGATTCTGATATTTAATAAGAAAAAGATCAAGCACAAATGGCAGATAGATGGTCAACTAATAGAACAGGTCAACTCGTATAAATATCTAAGTCTAATATTCCAGTCAACAGGCTCTTGGATGCTGCAAACGAAGCACGCCATCACAACTGTTCAAAGAAGTACCAAAGCACTCCTTTCCTTTTTTTTTACACTAAAGGTGGCCAATACATCCCTGCAGCAGCTCAAGTTTTCATCAGTAAATCTGTATGGCTGTCAGATTTATGCAAATGAGGACTATAAGCCTTTTGAAGTTGTACTTACTAAATTCTTAAGAGCTATCATAAGAATTTCGACCTGTGTTCCAAAAGTAATACTTCACCTGGAGACTGGACAAATCTCTACAGAGGCGAGAATTCTGATACTGACAGTGAATCTCTGGTTAAAATTGACATTCTTGCCTCTGGGTCTTGTGCCATTAACTCTAATGGACTCCTTCCATTCTAAATGGAAAAAGACGTTGACCACAAAATGGGTTTTTCGCCTAATATTCTTCATTTCATTTCATTTTATTTATTACGGCACTTGGCCAGCAAAAAATATCTTTCGATCCATGGGGCACTCAAAAATCAAAAACAGCTATACTTCAATGCGTAAAAGATCTAGACCTCCAACATCATTGTAGCCAGGCTGAGAAATATTACAATTAGTGGGATTGCGCCTGTCCATTTGTTATGGCAAATTATTGGATGCATCGAACAATACCCAAACACAGGAAAGCATTCTCGTCAGCTAGACTTAAAGTATTACCTTCAGCACAACTCGAGGGCAGGTATAGTAAGACTCCTGTGCTTTAGAGAATATGCCCTTGTTACACAGGAACTATTGAAACGGTCAATCATGTATTATTTCATTGTCCTTTTTATGATGATACCCGCAAAGCCCTGATCACCCCAGTCCTTCTAAATAAACCAGGGAGATCTGAAACTTTTTATTTAAAATATCTTTTGTCAGACTGTAACTCACAAACAACTTGTAAAGTGGCACAATTGTATTTGCAAAGATAGTTTTGTCTGAGTTGCCTTAATTTAACTGACAGAAGTTGTTCCTTATTCTTATTTTAATTCATTTTATTGCTGAATTAATCTTTTTTATCTTCTTTTTTTTTTAATTCCTTTGTAAAAAAATTTTCCTAATTATATTTTATCTTCTGAGTGGGCAGATTTTCTCTTTCTGATATTTAAAAGCAAAGCATCCAGTTGTGTAGCTTACCCTATGTTTGTATTATTCTATTGCATTGCTTTTAAATGTAATATTAACATATTATTAATGTTTTTCTCTTTTTTAGTTTACTGTTTTAATGTTTTTTATTATTTGTTTTTAATGCTGGTCTTTGACCATAATAAAGTATTATCTCAGGAGCATTGAGATTGAAAGATGACAACCCTGTAGACACTTGTAGTGATAGGAATTTTATATTATTTAAGTCATGTTATTTCCATTGATATTATGTGGTATACTTGCCAAATTATATCATTTCAACGAAGTTTTCCATTGATAGTGCTTAATATATGTACCAAACAATGGTTCAAATCTGATCTCTAAATGATTCACAACTAAATTTACAATTAAACTGATTATTATTTTTACTGTTTCATTTTTATGAGAAAGGAAAAGAAGAGGGGGTTTCTTCCAGTAGCCATCATAGTTTGCAGGGTTATATAAAATAATATAGGGATCTGCACACTAGGGAGTTTAAAAGCTTAGTCTGAGTGTTGTTTATTTGTGGTTAACTGCTTTCGCCAAACATGACCCCACAAAAACAAGTAGGAAAATTCATTGAAACATTCATGATTAATTGCATGATTAATCGGCAGGAGCTCTGCTCTGTTAGCTGCTGGGCTACTGAAAATGAAATGCATATGTCTCATATCCACATGTTCATATTTGAAAAATAATCAGGCTGGCTTATACATTTACATAGAAAATCTTCCTGATACGTACATACCAGGAAGAGGCACATATTTAACTTAAAGTTTTGCACCTGACATCAGTTTAGACATCATCCAGTTTTTTCTCTCTATTTTTCTTTATATGTGTTAGAAAATATTTAATAAAAATATCTCAAGAAAACCCTAGATTGACATTTATTGCCAGACATTCATTCACTGTGACATAGTTAATGAAACTGTGGATTAATATATAGATAGGACCACTGTCTCACTTTTTGTTTGATTGTTATAATGTTAAAACTGGAAAATTCTGTTTTACTTGAAAATAAATTTAAGGAGATATGTGCAAATTTTTACGTGTAAATTTAAAAATGAATTGTGTAGCATAGTAATTGCCTGCAGATGAAGAACTCTGTAGAGGCTTTAAAACTGAATGCCTGCACACAAAACTCTTTGCCATTGTGTAATTACAGCTGATCTAGGTATAGCAGCAATTTAAGAGGAATGACTTGTAAGTCAAAGGGTTTGACTATAAATAGGAAGAAACCTAGCCACTTCTCATTTTAGAGATAATATGGCTACTAATCATTTCCATTGCAGGTTTCTTTGGAGGTTTTAACTAGGAAGCAGACTAATAATGTTGAGTGGGGAAAATACAATCATCATCATCATCATCATCATCATCATATTTTAGAGAGATGTCATGAGAAGTTAAAAACATTTGCAAAAACGAGGGTGTTTTTTTTCAATATTTGGAGATGACTGGTTATTCTAGTGAACCTCATCCGAACTATCACTCTCCTGTAGCTGCAGACCAAATAAGACATTGAGAAGAATGAAGAAGGTATCAGAATAGCTGAGGGGAATCCTATGTTTCAAAGAAGTAAAGCTTTGAAGAAAAAAAAGAGAGAACAAAAAAACCACTGCAGTTTGAACCATGGAATGCAGTGGAAAAGGGAAAAACCAGCCTGGTTCCAGAACTTGTGTCTTTGATATCTTCTACTATCCAAAACAAATAAATACAGTGGGCCCTTGTTATCCGCTGGGGTTTGGTTCCAGGACCCTCTGTGGATAACAAAATCCATGTATGTTCAAGTCCCATTAAATATAATGAAACAAGAAAATGGTGTGCCATATATAAAATAGAAAATCAAGGCTTGCTATTTGGAATTTATACTTTTTGGGAATATTTTCAAATCGTGTATGCTCAAATCTATGGATAAAATATCCATGGATAAGGAGGGCCAATTGCAAAAATAAAAATTATCATTCTCTGGTTGGAGAAAGTAAACCTGGAGAGTTCTATTGCAGCCATGGACAATTAAAGGCAATGGGCTGCTGTCCCTAAGAGCCATCCAAAAAGAGAACATGCACTTTCGTCTGTCCTTCATCTCCCCATAGCTGGTTAAAAGCATTTGGCACTTGCTCATTGCTTGAGGTATCTTCCTCTGTGGTTCTTCCGGCATGTGACTATATCATACTTCACTACACATATGCTTCAGAAAAAGAAAGAAGGGAAGAATTCCTGGCAGTGGTCTCTCCCTATGTCTCTCTGTTTGTCAGTATTTAGTCCAGCCAAGGCTACCGTTATTGTTTCATAGAGGGGCATGTGTTATTTAACTGCCGAGCCCAACCAGTGTTGTTACCTGTCTTTTTTTTTTCCTCTTTTTTTTAAGCTACTGGTGCTCTATCAGTGTTTCTCTATTGACTCCCTCTCAGCACTTCTCATTCAGACCAGATGTGACTGAGTTCATTGACTCCCCAGTGTCTTCCCACACTTGCATACACACACCCAGTTAAGCTGTTTTTCTGTTACTAACCTCAGCTGAGCAGTTTGTATGGGAGAGGAGCATCCAGGAAAAGTGTTATTTAAACTTTTCCTTCCTCACAATTCTGCTCCTCCCCTCTCCTTCCTGTGCTCAGCTGAGGAGCACCTGAGCCCAACATAATGTTGTTGTTCTTTATTAAAGTTAAAATTATTTTGTTTTTACTTTTGAATAACTACTCTGTGTTTGACTGGGTGGGTAGGTGTGTGGGTGGGTGACAAAGAGAAAATTAATTCCTCTGCCTGTCTGTCTCTGCAAACATGGAGGAGGAGGAGGAGGAGGAGGAGGAGGAGGGATGCCTACCTGTCTCCTATTACCTTCATCCTGACTTCTGTTAGCTGCCTTAAAACTCCACATCACCAATCAAAATGGGCATCAGCCACCCAGTGGTTCCAGATCCCACTTGTGTTAATCAAATTCCCAGTCAACCAGGATTCAATAATCATCCTGCATACAGTCCCTGGCTACCAGAAACCAATTTGAATGAAGATGGCTTACACTACTTCTGGAAGATGGCCAGGTGAGGTCTTTGGCACTGGCAGCTCTCCAGATGAAGTTAAAAGTAGAAACATGGGCATAAAAACAAAGCAGAAAACCATCACTGTGCTTAGCTGAAGTGAGCTTTCAGAGTTCTCTGCCACGGAAACGTAGCTGTACCTGGGATAGTATAAAACACAGAGAGACACAGCAGTTAAAATGGGAGTGCCACCAGTGATAACCAGTTCAATTAAAAATGCATTGAAAAACACTGAAACACATTATACTCTCTCTCTCATACACGAAAGAATAAATTCCAAAATGTAAAACACTTTTAGTAGTCTACATACAATAACCCTTAAAAAAGACCTTCAGGTAGAAGGAGTTGATTTTGCCTCCTAACAATTCAAATTCTAATGCCAACAGAGTCCTACTTTTCCTTCCTCTCCTGCATCCTGTAAGGGCCTACACTGGGGGTGGCAGGTGTTCAAAGAGTCCAGAATGAGTATCTTTCACAGTCAGGGATAAGAGTGGTACTCCTGGTTTGCTTTTGCATTATTTCCACTTAGAGAACACCTTCAAAGAAAATAATGTGGGCCCTCTGTATCCATGGATTCTGCATCCATGAATTCCACCATCAATGGCTTGAAGATATTAAAGCAATCCTTGATTTTGCCTTTTTTATAGACACCCTTGGGAAACAGGGAAGGGGGTAACCCAGTGAGGGTAACAACCACTTGAACTATCAGTGAGATAGGGAGGAGTTCAAATGGTTGTGAAGATGGGAATGCTTAGAAAATCCTTCCTGGCAAAGAGCCATTGTATATAAGAGCCATCATATACCTTCTTTGATTGAAATATGATACAGATAATGGCTTCCTCAGCATGATTGGAAGGAATTTATAAGAGGGGTATTTCTTCAGCTCAAATTCAATCTTTCATGCCCATTGTTTTTCTTTCTAGTGCCTATAATAAGATTTTGATGGAAACAGGATTCTCTTTGGCATTTTCTTATAATATACCTTTACTTAATAGTTTGACTCTTGTTGAAAGTATGTGTTAATTAAGCTTCACTTCAAGTTCTGGTGTTGTGACTTAGGTTAGGAGTCAGTTTTTGCTCAGCTGTAATTTTTAAGACATACTGTTTGTGAAATATTTCCAGTATTATTATTAGCAATACAAATACAATATGCTCTTTAATATTTGATTTGCCTCTCTGAGGCATGTAACTATCCCACTGCCATATCCATACACAGCTTAGCATTTTTACTTGGCATATAGAGGCTTTCTAGATTGGCAGGAAAGGGTAACATGAAGTTTCCTTTTCCTTAATACTTAGCAGCTGCACTGCAAGTCCCAGGTGTGTAATAAAAAGGCATAGGGCAGCTACACTGAGGAGGTGTGGGGACGACTTATCTGAAGTCTTTTCTATTGCTCAGCAACTACATTGGAAGCTGTCAGGATGCTAACAAACAACGCTAACAAAATGAAATTCAACACGGAGAAATGTAAGGTACTGCACGTATGGCGGAAAAATGAAATGCACAGATATAGGATGGGGGACATCTGGCTGAATGAATGTACATGTGAAAGGGATCTAGGAGTCCAAGTAGACCACAAGTTGAACATGAGTCAACAGTGTGATGCAGCAGCTAAAAAGGCCAATGCAATTTTAGGTTGCATCAATAGAAGTACTGTATAGCGTCTAGATCAAGTGAAGTAATAGTGCCACTCTATTCTGCTTTGGTCAGGCCCCACCGGTAATACTGTGTCCAGTTCTGGGCACCACAATTCAAAAAAAGATGTGAAGAAACTGGAGCATGTCCAAAGGAGGGCAACTAAAATGGTGAAGAGTCTGGAAACCATGCCCTATGAGGAACGACTTAGGGAGCTGGGGATGTTTAGTATGGAGAAAAGAAGGATAAGAGGTGATATGATAGCCCTGTTTAAATATTTGAAGGGATGTCATATTGAGGAGGGAGCAAGCTTGTTTTCTGCTGCTGCAGAGACTAGAACACGGAACAATGGACACAAATTGCAGGAAAAGAGATTCCACCTCAACATTAGGAGGAACTTCCTGACAGTAAGGGCTGTTCGACAGTGGAACACACTCCCTCGGAGGGTAGTGGAGTCTCCTTCCTTGGAGGTCTTTAAGCAGAGGCTGGATGGCCATCTGTCAGGGATGCTTTGATTGGGAGTTCCTGCGTGGCAAGGGGTTGCACTGGATGGCCCTTGTGGTCTCTTCCAACTCTATGATTCTATGACTTCCCATTGTCCGAAAATGTGTGCGATCAGCTTTCGCGCAATAATGCAAAACCCCATGATTGCATTCAGATTGCCATTGGATTATACTTCCAATTCACATCATGTGATAAACTCCATTGAGCCCTGGGAATTAAAGTGGTGTTAGACTGCATTAATTCTGCAGTGTAGCTGAAACCTAGGTATTCTGTCTGGAACAGCATGAGAGGTGGTATTAATGGCTTCAGAGAAAATGTGGAATTGGAAAAAATAGCTGACCCATCCCCATCCTCCAGTGTCATTAGAACTCCTCTGAGTGCCACTCTGGATTGCCAACATCTCCCCTTGCTCTGGATCTTCCTACATTAATGTATTGTGTTTAGGCAAAACTATTAACTATATTGGTACTATTTAAGGGAATTAAAGTTGCCATCAGGCAATCTTAATTAAGAACACATATACAGCAACAATTGTGAGAACTAAAGCTTTGATCAGTCAGCAATATACTCAAGATTTGCAACTAATCCTTCAAAGCATTTATCTTGTCCATATGTTACTTTACAATATACATTTTATGTTTTTAATTAAAGCTCTGAGTTGATCATAAAGAGAAAAGGGATAAAAATAGAATCTGTTTTCATGTGAATTGTTAATTAACTGCATGATCATGGCATGTTTACTTGGAGCTACCATTGAAATTCATAATTCTGAATGGATTATTTAGAATTAAGATAATTCTGAATAAAGTATGTATAGGGTTACAACTTTAAATGACAATCTTAGAATATAACAGTGCAGTTGGGGGGGAAGCATAGGTGCAGCCCAAGGTATGCTTCTTTCTTTCTTCCTTCCTTTCTTTCTTGTACTGCTAATTAGCCTTTGTATATTTCATTTTAAAACTCACTTCCTTGTTCTACTAGTAATCAATGACCTTTCTGCCTTACAAAGTTTCCTTTCCATGTCCAAATTCTTACCAAATAAGTAATAAATTGGGAAGTGTCCAAAATGACAATTGGACAAATGTGGTTGGTAGGATTTGCACAAGAAATATTCCAATATATAGGTATTGCCTCTACAAATGCAGTATGGACCCTATGCCTGGTTTGTACACATCTTCACTGTTAGGTGATAGCTATCATGTATCATTGTTTCTGTCTTCAAGATTACTGAGTTTGAACATTATTTTTTTAAAGTATTTGCCATGATGTTTCAGTTGTTTTGAAAGTAAAACTGAGTTATATAAGATGGGGGGGGGGGGGGAGGAATGCAAATACAAATGTTTTAAAATGTTAAAACTGAAGCTCCTCAAATTGGCATTATGGTTAGCATAATCTTGTTCCTTTCTTCTCTTTTCTTTCTTTAGTTAAATACTATCCCCTCTTTAGGGGGGGAGGAAGTTCTGTTTTTGTTTGACCTTAATAATAGTTACTCTGCTAATTGAAGTGGAGGAATGCATAGAGGTATAATTTTCAATAGGTTCCTTTCTTCTTTTCAAGTCCTGCCTGCTAAATTTACTGGCAGGACAGGCTGGCTTGGGAATATCTCAGGTACCATCTGTGCCTTTCATCAGGAGGAAGCATGCACAAACATTATCTTAGGTTTGATCAGGACCCATGTGTTGTAAGACTAGTTCAATTCCCCCTCCCATCCTTCCCATTGTTCTACCTAGTTCAATTTTTAACAACTAACTGCTCTTACTGTTGGTCACTTTCAATCTTCTGCTTAACTATGCCTCTTTGGTATTAAACCAGTATCATTCCCTTTCTCCCTTCTTATTAATTTGTACCCCCATTTTCTTCTGAGGAGATAAAGGTAGCATACATGTAAGTTTCCTCATGTATCTCCACAATAACCCATGAGATAAAAGATAAGAGAGAGTGCCCTAACTAAGGACACCCAGGAACCTCCATAACTAAATCAAAATTTGAACCCACATCTTTATGATAGCATCCTCACAGATATTTGGCAACTGTTGACAAATCTCTTTAATCCCAGACTCAGTATATTTTGTTCCCTGAGGATTCTCTCAAATGAATAAAAATCTGTTATAGTCTAATCCCATTGGAAATTAAAGCTCTTTAATTGCCACATGTTCTTCCCTGTAGTATATTCTGTGGCATATCTGAGCTTCTGACCTTCTCTTCAAATTATTCTATATATGAGAAACATAGATTTGATCTTGTACAGGCTACTTTATAGCAGAGAAACAGTTCAAGTGGATGAAATTAATTTTCAAGAATTCTTGATCATTACTATGATCAATAAAAATGATCGCTATGTTTTAAAAATCTCATATTGGGATTTAAAGCAAAATGGTTTTCCTTTTAAAATGATTTCCTTAGGACCTCGTGGAACAAAGAGTAGATTGCAGACTTTATATTCTTCCAGCAGTTGTAACAAACAAAAACAGTGAACACAATAATTACATAAAGTTTTCAGCTGTTTCTTGAGAATTGAAATTCTCTGTATAATGAGTGATAGAATAATCAACAGAAAATAATTTCGACATGATTATGTACTAGCTAAATTTACAAGTGCCACAGTTAAATTTAGTCTTGGGAGTCTTTGGAACAATTGCTAACAGTTGATTTGGGATTATGAGTAATTTAATTTTATATAATAAGTAAGGTAAATAATGTGTTCTCTCTGTGTGTGGACAATTGCACGGATGAGGCCAGTATATTTTCAGATTTGTGGGAAAACTTTAATTGTAATTTACTATAACATTCAAAATCCACAAAACAGTGATTATTTATTAAGCCAGCCAAATGCACAAAATACAGGATATATCATTTGAATAAAGCTATCACTGTTTTGTGGATTTTGGGTGTCATTGTACTTTGCTATATGGCCAGGCTAAACACAGGGTATGGTTTCCAGACCTTCCACCATTTTGGTCCCCCTTCTCTGGACACACTCCAGCTTGTCCATATCCCTCTTGAACTGTGGTGCCCAGAACTGGACACAGTATTTCAGGTGAGGTCTGACCAAAGCAGAATAGAATGGCACTGTTACTTCCCTTGATATACTCGTATTGTTAGGAACAGGCTGGTGACTCCCAACCCCAAGTCTTCAATAATATCTCCCAGTGATTTCATGTAGGGAAACAAAGCTGAATCATGAGGGACCCCACATGCCAATGGCCATGGAGTCAAATCAGAAGCATCACCTGATTTCACCCCTCCAAAGAAGGACTTGAACCACTGGAGAATAGAGCTCCCAGAGAAGTAACTCAGAAGGATATTGTGGTTGACTGTATCAAAACGTTCTGAAAGGACCAGCAGAACTAACAGGAACATACTTCCCCTTTCCATTTCCCTGTGTAGATTATCATCCACCAAAACAATAAAGCTATCTTAGTCTCAAAGCAAGGCCTGAAACCAAATCTATAATGCATTTCATCCATTTCATGAATCTACATACTCCATTTATTTAATTTATTATTTATTTATGGTATTTATACCCCATCCTTGAGCCCTAAAGTCTCTCAGAGCAGATTACAATTTTTTTTTTTTTTTAATTAGACGGTCCCCTTCTCTCAGTTTGAAAATCTAAAAATGCACAACACAAAAGGAGAAGGGAATGGTGGTGGGGAAGGGGATCAAGTCCAGCAAATCTTCTCTCCCTCTGAGGCCTGGACCAAGGCAGATGGACTGGAGAGAGGGCTCTTCTTCTTGAGGCTAGCCCTGATGGATTTCATCCAGGATGCCCTGGAGCTGGGCATCCACTACACACTGCAAAACCTTGCCCAAAAATTTACTTCCATTATTAAATGAGTAGCCCTATGGAAATGTTTTAAAGTTATAACTTATCTTCCCTCAAAGTATCTGTGATCTCTATGTCACAAATATTGTGTCCATGAGTTACTGGAAAAGACAGGAGGATAACTAAAATTTTAAGCATCGTGATTTTTAGAACAGCAGCAGCCAAAATCAGTTGCCATAGTAAAGTTGCCATAGTAAAGTATGTTTCCATGCTTTTGTACAGGAAATGTGTCAAATAAGATTCCCTGTTACTAGCACACCATCATATATATGTACATATGTATCTATGGGGCTTTTTAGATTGGCAGGAAAGTGTGACATGAAGTTGCACTTTCCTTAATGCTTAGCTGCTAGACTGCAAGCTCCAGGTGTGCACTTAAAAGGTACAGGGCAGCTAGACTGAGGGGTTTGGGAACGACTTATCTGAGGTCTTTTCTGTGGCTCAGCAGCTACATGGGAAGCTGTCAGGACGCTACAAACACAGGCGGAGCAGCTACATGGGCGGCAATGAACGCGACTTTTAGCCGCGGTGAACCTTAATTTTTTTTTCCTTGCCGGCTGTGAACTGTGCAATTCCTCAATGCCCTGCAGGTGTAAAAGCTGGGGTTTATCCGCGAAGTTTTTTAAAGCTCCCAAACCCTAGCTCCACCCCTAATCCGAACCCTAGACATGCACAGTAGGGACTCTGGGATGCCATACTGTTATTCTACTGTGGATAACATGTCAATTCATTCACAAAATAAAGGGGTTCATTCATGATGCACCAGTGCAACGGCACACTTTAAAAAGGCAGAAGAGCTGCAATGATAATTTGACGGATCCTCATAAGTATACATTTGTGCTGCGCAACTGCGCAGGTTTGTGAACTGCGCAAACGCAGTTACACCATACAGTCAAATTATCATTGCCGGCTGGGAACTGCGCAATTGCGCAGTTCGCAGCTGGCAGCCGGCAAACCTGCGTAGTTGCGCAGGACAAATCTATACTTATGAGGAACCGTCAAATTATCATTGTGTTTCCTCCGCCTTTTTAAACTGTGCCGTTGCACTGGTGCATCATGAATGAACCCCTTTATTTTGTGAATGAATTAACATGTTATCCACAGTAGAATAACAGTAACGGCATCCCAGAGTCCCTACTGCGCATGTCTAGGGTTCGGATTAGGAGTGGAGCTAGGGTTTGGGAGCTTTAAAAAACTTCGCGGATAAACCCCAGCTTTTACACCTGCAGGGCATTGAGTGTTTTAATTAGAAGTGAAGTCCACACCACGCATGCTCCCAATCCACGATCCATTATGATCCGCACCTGTATCGCTGCCTTTAAATGGGCGCTTTAAAGAGACAGAGCCCCATTTAACCGTGCAACTACACCTTAGCCTTTAGATGCAATAGCAATGTTGCGCCCTTTTTGAAAAAGTAGTGGGGAAATCAAACTACTTTTTAAAGGCACTTCTTCTCCCTTAAAACTCCAAAATAGTGTTTTCATGGCACACTTTCCCTTTTTCTCATCTAAAGGCTGGGCTTTCATGCAGCCATCAACACACCTCTTTTTGCCAATGTAAAATGGGCCAGCTCCTTTTTAAAGCACTTCTTCTCCCTTAAAATGCCAAAATAGTGTTGCCTCGCAGGTCAGGCGCCACAAAGAAGCACAAGTACACCAGGCTGGAGTGAACATGGCCACAACTTTATTTAAAGCCAAACAAACAATAGGGTTGGCCCAAAGCATAAGGTCTGGATCTGGGCATCAGCCAAGCCCCCGTTGGCTAATGAATGGTTGCTTGTAGCCAAGCATCGGGATGACGTAGGTGCCAAGCCCCGCCCCGAAGCACCGTCGGGCAACAGTGCTCCTCCCACTCGATTTGCAAGGCACTCTAGTCACCGGGTGTCAATTGACTGTGGCCCCCGCACTGGCCACATCAGCACGCTCCATACACCCGGGTCGCTAGGACTCCCGATCCAGAGCCATCGAGCCCTGGAAACCCCTCACCCCCAGATCCAGGCCTATGCTGCCGCCCCCGCACCAGTTGTGACAAATAACTCCCAGGGAGGGAGGGTGGGAGAGCCGAAAATCGCAATGGCGCCTCACCGAGCGCGCCTCCTGCATTTATAGCCCAATGGGCCAATCAGGGCCAGCCACGGGGCATGGCCCCGCCCACTGGGCAGCCCGGACCAATCGCAGCGAGAGGCGGGCCGACCAAGGGCCAATCAGGCCGCCCGCCTCAGCGCGAAGCATTCTGGGACGTGTAGTACGTCCCAGAAAAAGGCGGGCAGGCTTCCCGCGCTCTCCCTCCCGGCAGCCAATCAGGAGGGAGCCCGCCCCCGCAAAGGCTGCCGGGACGAAGACCGCGGCGGGAAGCCAAGATGGCGCTTCCCGCGCGCGGCAACAGCGCCGGCCCGGTAAGTCGGGCGGCGCTTATTGCCTCGCAGGTCAGGCGCCACAAAGAAGCACAAGTACACCAGGCTGGAGTGAACATGGCCACAACTTTATTTAAAGCCAAACAAACAATAGGGTTGGCCCAAAGCATAAGGTCTGGATCTGGGCATCAGCCAAGCCCCCGTTGGCTAATGAATGGTTGCTTGTAGCCAAGCATCGGGATGACGTAGGTGCCAAGCCCCGCCCCGAAGCACCGTCGGGCAACAGTGCTCCTCCCACTCGATTTGCAAGGCACTCTAGTCACCGGGTGTCAATTGACTGTGGCCCCCGCACTGGCCACATCAGCACGCTCCATACACCCGGGTCGCTAGGACTCCCGATCCAGAGCCATCGAGCCCTGGAAACCCCTCACCCCCAGATCCAGGCCTATGCTGCCGCCAAACAGACGGAGAGGAACGAACCGCCTGCCGCCAACCCTATAAACAACGCCTTCGGGCTCCACACACCAATAGAACAGCAAAACAATCATTGACCCCCCACAAGGTCCCGGTCCGTTCGGATATAGCCCAAATAGGCCCTGGATTTCCAGCGTCCCAATTGTTTGATAGAGTCCGCCGACAGTCCAATTTGCGCAGCCGAAGTAGCTGCCCCGATCCAGAAAGAATGTCCCCCAAATTCTTTCGCTGGCAGACCCAAATGACTGAGGGCCAAGCGCAGCACTGCCACCAGCTGGTAACGCGTCACAGGGGCTCCGTTAGAGTGGCAGAATAAGGGACCTGCACCAGCCGGGCGTGCCTCCAAGAAGGCGTGCAAGGTACGGACAGGGCACACCACCGATCCCCTAAAGCGATTCAAAGTAATAGAGGACCCCTTCCCCAATTGGTCGCATTTGGACCTCCGAACCAATAAGGAAACAGAACTCGTATTGAAACAAACATCCCCAACCTGGAGAGAACGCTCGGAAGTGTCATTGGCAGAATTAGGAACAAGCTCCCCCAACCTAAGGGCCCCGAAAAAGGCAGTAATGAAAGCAGCACGAAACAGGCCGGCCTCATAGTGGGAAGAGCAAATAACAGGTAACACAGCAACCAGCTGCTCGAGCAGCGACAGCGTGATGGGACGTCTGGCATCCAGAGAAGGACCCTGAGATCGCCTCCAACCTTCCAGGGACCGCCTGACTTGGAAGGAGGCACAAGGATCACCTAGGCCGGAGGCTTTTGAAAAGAAAGATATGCCCGCCAGCATAACCGAAGTGGCCCAAGGGGAGGACCCATTAGAAAAAAAGCCAGGCCATGAATCCAAGTACAATGGGGGACTGGATGGGCCAGTGAGCCGGGATATTAGAAGCTCTAAAATATGCAGATAGCTTGGGAAAAACCCTAGAATAAGCCCTCTGAGTGGAAGGAGCAATAGACGACATAATCCCATTCATAATGATAGAGGACCAAGGTCCCACAACTCCTGAGGAAACGGAACAGGGGCGGGGTCCGCCTCCGGAGCCAAACGACGGAAACGTTCCTCCTGGAAGCGAGAGAGAGCATCAGCGATGTTATTCTCGAGTCCAGGCACGAACCGAGCAGAAAAAGAAATGTTATTAATTAAGCAATCAAGAACTAGTCTCCTGACCAATAACATGACTCTCTCAGATGAAGAAGACATACTGTTGACCACGTTGACAACCGCCTGGTTATCACACCAAAACGTGATTTTCTTTTTGGCAAAATCTTTACACCAAATGCGAATAGCAACCACAATCGGAAACAATTCCAGAAAGGTCAAGTCCTTCAACACATTGCCCTGAGCCCAATCCTGCGGCCACCTTTGTGCGCACCAATGGCCTTGAAAATAAATCCCAAAACCAATACTCCCGGCTGCATCAGAATGAACTTGTAAACGGTCACCTATCTGCCAGGACTTTTGCCAAATGGCCACCCCGTTAAAATTGGAGAGAAAAGATTCCCAGACTCTGAGATCTTCTTTCACACCCTGTGAGATCCTAACCCGGTGATGTGGGAGGCGAGCGCCAACAGTAGCCCTGGCCAGCCTGAAGCAAAATGCCCGACCGGGCGCCACCACCCGGCAAGCGAAATTAAGATGCCCCAGTAAGGATTGGACTTGTTTCAACGTGGCTTTTTTGGCAACCAGAAAATCCGCTAAAAGGGCTCTTAACGCCAACAGTTTTGCCTGTGGCAAGGAAGATGTGCCGCGGACAGAGTCCAGTTGAATGCCCAAAAAAGTAAGAGATGACTCAGGGCCCTCAGTTTTTTCTTTTGCTAAAGGGACCCCAATCTCAAGGGCCAGGGCCGAGAAAGTGTCTAAGAGTTTCTTACACTCATCAGTGCCTGCCCTACCCACAAACAAAAAATCATCCAGATAATGGGTCACCAAAGGGGAGCAAGCCCGCCGTTTGAGCTCCCATTCAAGAAAAGTACTAAAAGTCTCAAACGCTGCACAACTAAAAGAGCACCCCATTGGCATGGCCTTATCAAAATACCACCCATCTCCAACTTTGAAACCTAGCAAACGAAAATCGCTAGGGTGATTGAATATCACATTTGGCCATTAAAGCCCCTTTTCCGCAGGAGCGAACCAAACGGACCGCATGGTCAAAAGAAGCATACTTCACAGAACACAACTCATCGGGAATAGCATCATTCACCGAGGCCCCAGGAGGGTGAGACAGGTGGTGAATGAGCCTGTATTCCCCAGGTGCCTTTTTGGGAACCACCCCCAGCGGAGAAACATGCAGATCAACAATTGGAGGGGAACTGAAAGGCCCTTCAATCCGCCCAGCCTCGATTTCTTTATTAATCTTGCTGAGGAGGACGTCAGGCATATCACGGGCCGATTTCAAATTTTTTGCCACCGAAGGAGGAGGAGAGGCCACCACAGGGATATGAAAACCGGATGAAAACCCATCGGCCAGCATTCGAGCAGCTTCCTTATTAGGATAAACCTCCAGAAGAGGTAAAAGGGCTCCCACATTAACGGGCGACCGAGCCAACGTGAACATCTGACAAGGAATTGAAGGCACCTCATTTTTGGCTCCCTGACCCACCGGCATCAGAGGCAGGGGCCCCGTCACGTTTGCCGGCTGCCGTATGGGCAGGGCGCCCCTGTCGAAAGGGCTGAGAACTATAGCGAGAACAGGAGGTCTTGGGGTGAGGACCCCTGCACAGTTCACAGCAATGCTCGTATCTACAATGTGCCCGCGTGCACCGGCCCGCATTGAAATCCCAGCAAGCGAGCCTACGATCCCGCTTGCCAGATGCCTTGAAGGCACCCTTGGACTTAGCTAATGGGCCTACTTCTAAAAGCCAAATCTCACTGTGAAGTTGGTCCCACCTCTCACGGGAGCTAATAGACGCCTGCTGTCGAAAAGCTGCGTCATACGCAATGGCCGCTGCCTCCCCTGCTACGGACCTAGCCCGCAGGACATGCAGTAAATGGCAATCGAGATGCCAGGCCCTCTCGGGGAAAGCCATGGAAATGACAGCCTTGAACACAGTATAGCCCTCCAGCCAATTAGAGAAATTAGGCTCAGCAGGAGGAACTTTAGGGTGCCTCTTGGCCCGCTTTGGAGAAGTTACAGCCCAAGCCTCCTGACCTTTCGGTTGGAGGAGAGTGAAGACATCCACATAACACCCCCGCAAAATGAGCTTCCGAACTTTCTTAGAAAGGTGGGAGCCCGGAGGGCGGTCTCCCGGAGAAGAAACAGGGATGGAAGAGGCCTGAGCGTCAACCCATACCCCCTGCAGACCGGGCCTCCAAGCCCTCCTTCTAATGGCCCACAGGGGTAAACCGGGAGCCCAGGCATGCTCAAGCCAGTATCCATCCCGACCCTCTGGGGCGCCCGAGGACGTACCCTCCTGCCCCACCACAGTCCCAGGTGCCCGCGAGGCAGAGCGCCTAGACTTCTTCCTCTTCTTCTTTGATTTCTTCTTATGTTTACGCTTCTTCCTTGTCGAATCCGCTGCCAAAGCTGACACCAACACTTCATCATCAGAACTAGACGAATCTGACGACGAACTAGAGCTGGAAGACGAGCTGGAACTCGAATCTGACAGCCGTACAGCAACCTCTCGAGCCTGGGTCCCAGAAGCAGAGCCGGACGCTTGAACCGAATCTGCGATCCCGACCGAAGCTTGAGCAGTCCCACCGGACGTCGACGAAGCCACGCCAGCCACAGTCGAAGAACCACTCGCTGCTAGTGCCTTGGAAATAATATCAGAGAACGACCGAGCCAACTCCGCCGCCATCTTTTGTGAAATGACCGACGACGTTTGTGAAGAAGACCCGACGCCTAACGAAGCATCTGTACCGGTTGAAGCGCCCGACGACACCGGGCCTCGAGGCTCCTCAATCCGACGAGCCAACGCCTCCGAAGCAATTCGACCACGAGATGAAGAATTGCGCCCAGTGCGAGCCGACGGGGCCGGCCTCTGCTTATTAGCACTCTTCACCTTCGAAGGCATCGCGGCCCAACGAAAACAGGGAAACCTGGAACAATAACTGGACTTCCAGACCAAGTCAATAAAATGAAGAGGGGCGGGCTCAGCAGGGACGAATCCGCGATCACCGCCCCCCAAATAACAAAGGCTACGAGGGCGGGCTCAGCAGGGCCGCAGCCGCGATCACCGCCCTAAAATATAGCCAAACAAAAAATAAAAGTAGGGGAAAAAACCCTCACTACAAGATATGTGCCCCAAAGATGCCGCAGCCTAATGTCCAGCGTGGGGAACCAAACAAAAAAAGGGGGGGAGGGGCAAGCCCCTCAAAGCCTGCAAACCCCCACACCCCGCAACCGCGGTTTTTGACAACCGCGAGGGGGATAAGGGAGGGGGCAGAAGGCCACCCAAAGCGCCGACAGCCTCGTGTGGCGCAAACCTGAAAAAGGCCACCCTGACCCCAGGCTGCCTGCCCGGGCAGGGAGAAATGGCCCCCAAAAATTATCCGGGCCCGACTCCCGGAGCACACCCGCTCGGCTCTGCTCACCTCAGAGCCGAAAATCGCAATGGCGCCTCACCGAGCGCGCCTCCTGCATTTATAGCCCAATGGGCCAATCAGGGCCAGCCACGGGGCATGGCCCCGCCCACTGGGCAGCCCGGACCAATCGCAGTGAGAGGCGGGCCGACCAAGGGCCAATCAGGCCGCCCGCCTCAGCGCGAAGCATTCTGGGACGTGTAGTACGTCCCAGAAAAAGGTGGGCAGGCTTCCTGCGCTCTCCCTCCCGGCAGCCAATCAGGAGGGAGCCCGCCCCCGCAAAGGCTGCCGGGACGAAGACCGCGGCGGGAAGCCAAGATGGCGCTTCCCGCGCGCGGCAACAGCGCCGGCCCGGTAAGTCGGGCGGCGCTTATTCTCATGGCACACTTTCCCTTTTTCTCATCTAAAGGCTGGGCTTTCATGCAGCCTTCAACACACCTCTTTTTGCCAATCTAAAATGGGTATAGGTCTGTCTGTCTGCCTATCTGTTTACCTAACTGGTGTTTCCAACAGACATCACCAAGGAAGATGGAAGCCAAAATACAGTATTAGATGGTTTTTATAATCATTTATTTAAGAATATATTTAAATTAACACACAGGCCAAAAGAATAGGCTTCCAGCTGGATTGAAGGCAAGTTGTTTATCCAGTGCATGCCTCCAAGGTGGCTGGAAGCTACACCGAGGCTGCGCTCTGGTCCTTTACACAAGAACAAAAAGGAGCTGACATAATCTGGCTCCTGGTGCCGGTTGGGATCAGTGGCTGCAGCCCGCTTTCGGGGCAGTCCAGGCAGTTGGCATGGAACCGATGCGCTTGTAGTTAGGACAGCCTTGGTGTAGCTAGCACAGCACCGATCTGCTCCCAGGGATTGACTTTATATTGTCCTTTTGGGATCCAAGTTCTGCCTCAAAACTGTGATGTTAGTCTCCCCCCCCCCCCCGCTTTAAGCGTTTCATTTACACACAAAAATATGCACAGTGCACTACATGCACACTTGTTAGTTCTAGAACTTGGAAGGTTTTATTTACACCATAAAGAACAGACCTAATCAGAGCTAAGCCTAGCAAAGAACATTGTACTCTCTGTATACAGTTTCATCAAATTACAAACAAAGGCCCTCAGTAGAGGCAAATGTAATATAATATTTAAACATTCCACACCAGGCTGCAAGCAGATCTTTAATTCCAGTTATACCAAGTTGGATTTTTATAATGGAGGGCAAATAAACCACTAAATTAAAGCTAGATGTTGATTTTTTTTTTAAAAAAAAATCTTTTTATTACTTTGATTTTTGGCATCAATATAGCAAGAATACATATTTTGCTTTTCTTGAAACTGGATGTAAGATTAATTCCATATATATATATATATATATATATATATAGTATTTGTTTGAATAGTAGGGGCTTCAATATTTATTTTCAGATATTTCAGATATTTATTTTCTTGGGGAATGAATACACATAGTTTGTTCCATTTTTCTGTTGTCACATATTGTGATAGTGTACCAACTAGAACTGAGAACATTTTCTGTATCCTTGATAGCTTGCTCACAGAGTTGGCTGGTTTAAACCAGTTGGTTTGAACTAGTTTTTTAATTGATTATTCATATATATATATATATATATATATGGCTATTATTATTTTCCAACCCTCTTACTGGAAGAACAATGACTGAACTTAAACATTTTAACAGTTTATTGGCAGTTGTTCATTCTTAGACCAGATCCAGCATCAAATTCAGTCAGCATTCCTTTTAATCATTCTATTTTATAGTCCAAGAAATTCCATTTTGTAACAGATCCTTCAATTAACATAAGTTCAATCAAAACAATTTGCTTTAAAGGGATACTTTTTAAAAGAACAATTATTATTTAAGCTAGTAACCATAACATCTGAACTGCATTTTGCTACTTAGGGCCTGTACAGACCGGCACTTTGTGCCGGCCAGCAGTCAAACTAGGGCTGAACTAGGGCAGAGCATTCACATGCTCTGAGCCCTAGTTCCGCTGCACATTCACCATTATGTCATGTTCCCTTCCATATAGCATCTGCCATGATAATGCACGTGCGGCATAGCGCCCAAATGACACTGGCCAGAAGGGTTGTCATCATAGTGATCGAGCACATCTGTGACACCCCTTTGAAGAAGCTGCCCAGAGCAGCTTCTTTTTTTTGGGGGGGGGGGGGGAGTGGATCGGTGCCACAGTGTGTGGCTGCAGCAGCACTGATTCAGGGCAAACAGGAGCTGCTTTTAGCCACCCATTTGTATAGCCCCTTAGTTTTCTGATTTAGGTCTATATTGGTGCAGTCTTACACATTAATGCAAAAAACTGGGTTTTAATGACCTGCCATGGATTAATGAGACCAGACACAACACATTGGATTAAACAAGGGACACTTTATTGACATAATTATTGACATTAACATTGTGCCAATCCTGGAAGACAAAAAGAGGGGGAGTCTATGGCCCGATACAGACGGGCGCTTTTGGGCACCCTGGCAATGTGCTAGGGTTGCCTGGGAGCGGAACGAATAGACGCTCTGCAATCCTAGCACGTGGCCAGGATGTCATCGCTCCATAGTGCTATACAGAAGGTGTGCGGAGCAATGACGTCACAGGTGAACAGCGTTGATACAGCGCAGTACACCTGTGACATCATGGATATGCCCAGTGGAGCTTGTTGTGTCTCAGATGCTACACAAAAAGGAGCTAGTTTTTTAGGCTTTTTTTCCCTCCGCATTATCACTGCGCTGTTTGGTTGCTGCGGCGACGATGCAAAGAAAAAAGAGGTGGCTCCAGACTGCCCTTTTTGGGCAGTCTTTTAAGCCCCTGCCTCCCCAGAGTTTGCTTCAGTAAAACACCTGGACCCAGGGGGCAGTCCATTAGACTAGGTTGTTCCCTGGTTGACCATCTGCAGGAAGGCAAACCCAGGTAGTCCCAAGATGCATGATTTTACAGTCAAGAGAAAAACCCTCAACGGCTGAGTTTTCCACACCTTGGGACTAAAAACAACCACCCAGGTGGTTTAAAAAACCGCAACTGGGTTTCCCCTTCAAACCTGCTTTCTTATTAGCATTAACAGTCTTAAATAGGAAAATCTGTGGATAAAACAGGGACTTGCAACTTGTAATCTATCAGACTGATGATTCAGGCTCTGTGTAGTGGCCTGAGTTGGGATCCAGCATTTCTGTGACTTTTGTTGTTTGAAATTTGTTTGGGTAATGCTGTACAAGTGATGGGAATATGCTGCTCTGATTTTATGGCTGTAAATCCCTCTGAGCTCCAACTCCAGGAAGTTGTGATAGATCACCTCCAGGTTGCATTTTTGGTCAGTTCTGAGCCAAAGGTTGAATGGTTTGCCCACAGGGGAGGGCACAGAAGTGAAAAATTGGTCCTTATCATAGTTATTCACACATGTATTAGATTCTAAAGGAATCTAGACAACATGATTTAAGCATAGTATTGCACCTTCAGCATTTTTTAAAATTGAGGACAGTTCAAATGTCCTCATTTAAGGGATGGAACAGACCACTGGAAAAAGATGGATTGGGACTGCCCTGGTGCCACAGCAACCACATACCATGGCCCCAATCCACTCTGGACCTGGCCCAAAGAGGAGCAAAAAAGATCTGCTCCTCTTTGCGCCAGTAAAAAGCCACCTTAGCGCAGCTGCAAGCCCAGAATGGCTTCAAGCCACTCGGACTGTGTGCTGTATACAAATGCCGCAACCCCATAGTCTCTTGAAACTGCCCACATCTGGGCAGCCTTTGGACATCTTAGGAATGTGCAGTGTCTAAACACCACACCTCCAAGCCTCACAGAAGCCAGCTTTACTGGCTGAACTGTTCTGGCCCTAAGTTTAGTTTAAATTTGATAGATGTTTTCAATCATAGTTTACATTAATGCTTCCAAGACTTTTAACTGTTATTTAATTAACCATCAACACATGTTTATTTACAATTAGCTACAGTCTTTAATCTCTTACAGTAAGTAGCTGAAAAATTGTTGCTTATCCATTTCATACACCTGTAAGGAGTAAGAGTGGAGAGCTGTGTCTTTGCAACTTTTTTTTCTACAATTCTCATAATTTCCCCTCCTTGTCAATGCTGAATAAAGCTTATGGGAATTGTAGGCCAAGAGTCTACATATCATGATAGGTGGCCACCCCTCCATCACCATATTCTCCCAGTTTCACTATGGTAGAAGAGAGATGTTCTGAAATGTTTCTAGATTTCTAGTTGCACCTGTCCATTTTCAATACAAGGACATTGTACAAAGTCATTTCATGTGAAGAATTAATACCCTAGGTTTAGCAGATGCATAGGAGGGCATGGGTTGATAAATATTTATTTACTTGTTTGGTAGGAAAGTCTACAAATATTCATAATTTGATAAATTGAGAGCTCTGTTAATCTGCATAAATAGTCAGAGGCCACAAGTAGAAAAAGGATGATCCTAGTGAAAAATGTGCCTTCCAGGACACATGGTTTGCCTGTGATACCTGATAAACATCTAACCTCCAGTTAGTCATATGTCTTCCAAACCTGTTGACTTACAATGATCCATGAATTTCATAGGATTTTTCTAGATGAGGAATACCATTGCCTTCCTCTGAAGTATAGCCTACAGTAGCTGGCATTTCTTGGTGGTCCCCTGTCGAAGTACTAATCCAGCCTGACCCTTCTTACCTTCAAAGATTCAGCAGGATCTGGCAACTTCAGTATATATAGGTCTCTGTAATTTTCAATTCCAAATCAATAATAATAAATTATGCATAGCTATGGCCAAAATCCAAAAAGGTAATTCCACAGATATTCTATAAGCAGGAGTAGGCATACTTACCCAAACTAGCTCTGAACTGCTGGGAATTCCTCTGGAGCTGGTTTTCAAGTGGTCTGTAGTGCTGCAAGGGAGAGAGGAGGAGGAGGAGAAGGTGCAGTTATGCTGGCAGTTGAGTGCTAGCATGATATTTGTTGTAGAGTTGTGCTTTTGTACTTACAAAAGCTTAGCTGTCCCCAGGTAGTGTTGGTGAGAGCTTTGCATGCAGAAGGTTATAGGTTCAGTCCCCACCATCATTCAGAAACCTCTAGTAAAGAAGCCTGTTGAAAATCCTGGTGGGCCACTGTGTGTGTAAACTTCTTTTTACAAGTTATTATACATTAGAAGGTAAGGAAATGTCACATTTACATTGTGAAGTTTTCTCCTCCCCATTTATATTTTCTCTTTCTTTTCTATACCTTTGAAGATTCAGTTATGGTGGAGAGTGTAACTGATCACTCACTTGAAGTTGCCCTTGGAAATCTGAGGCACATTTACTTGCATTCAGTTTTGTTCCATTTGGCTCATCCTGTTTGTCAATAGGTAAAACTTTTCAAGTTCCCAGGAAAACAGTCTATCCCTTATGAATAGATGTCGCAGACAAGCTCTCTTTTGTTTGAACATGTTTCACTCAGTAACAAGCGTTGTATAATGAACATGTCAGATTATTTTTCAGTAAAAAATGCCCAATTTCCTTTTGTTAAAAATAGAAAAGCAGTCACAGGAGTTATGAATAGAGTTCTCCTTTCAGGAGTATCAGAAGTCTCAGAGTTTGAAGTGTAATAGTGGGAAACTGTCTGACTTTGAAGCAAAGAGAGAAAATGCTTTTGGTAAAATAATTGAGCACTATAGAAGTTCCACTAAAAAAGGAAAATGTATATGGAAGGTAAATTACATATAATACATAAATGGTTGGCAGACTTGCAGCCATCCAAATGTTCCTTTGGCATCTCCTTCCCAGGGCATGGAATGCCTGACCATTGATCTCACCAGGCTGAGCTTTGTCCCATCTAAATGTGAAGGTCTGTGGGGAGGAAGTGGAAATAGCCAGATGAGGAAAATTGGGAAAAATAGATTATAGAATACTTTCTTATAGAATGATGTGTAAAATATTTAAGACCTGGTATTTGCATGTCTACTGTCCCCAAATAATTTCTAACAACTATGTAGCACTATATACACTATAAAAATATTACAATTCCTAATCTTTGGTTTCCTTTTCTCAGCACATTCAATGGGAATGAGTGTGTTGTGTCTGAATAACACTATGAAGAACTAGAATAATAGAATCATAGAGTTGGAAGAGACCACAAGGGCCATCCAGTCCAACCCCCTGCCATGCAGGAACTCCCAATCAAAACATCCCTGACAGATGGCCATCCAGCCTCTGCTTAAAGATATCTAAGGAAGGAGACTCCACCACCCTCCGAGGGAGTATGTTCCATTGTCGAACAGCCCTTAAAGTCAGGAAGTTCCTCTTAATGTTGAGGTGGAATCTCTTTTCCTATCCATTGTTCCACCTCCTAGTCTCTGGAGCAGCAGAAAACCAGCTTGCTCCCTCCTCAATATGACAGCCCTCCAAATATTTAAACAGGGCTCTCATATCTCCTCTTAACCTTCTCTTCTCCAGGCTAAACATCCCCAATTCCCTAAGGTGGTCCTCATAGGGCATGGTTTCCAGACCCTTCACCATCTTAGTTGCCCTCCTTTGGACATGCTCCAGTTTCTCCACATCCTTTTTGAATTGTGGTGCCCAGAACTGGACACAGTATTCCAGGTGGGGCCTGACGAAAGCAGAATAGAGTGGCACTATAACTTCCCTTGATCTAGACACTATACTTCTATTGATGCAGCCTAAAATGCTGCATCTGAACTCATGTTCAGCTTATGGTCTACTTGGATTCCTAGATCCTTTTCACACGTAGTTTCAGTCAGCCAGGTGTCCCCCATTTTATATCTGTTCATTTCATTTTTCCTCCCTAAGTGCAGAACGTTACATTTCTCTGTGTTGAATTTCATTTTGTTAGCATTGGCCCAGCTTTCTAGTCTATTCAGGTCATTTTGAATTTTGATCCTGTCCTGTGGGGTATTAGCAACTCCTCCTAGTTTAGTGTCATCTGCAAATTTGATAAGTATGCCCCCAATTCTGTCATCCAAATCGTTAATAAAGATGTTGAATAGCACTGGGCCCAGGACAGAACCCTCTGGGACCCAACTGGTCACTTCTTTCCAGGTTGAAAAGGAGCCATTGTTGAGCACTCTTTGGATTCAGCCTGTCAACCAATTACAAATCCATGTAACGGTTAACTTGTCTAGCCCATGTTTCACAAGCTTCTTTGCAAGAATGTCATGGGGGACCTTGTCAAAGGCCTTACTGAAATCGAGGTATACTATATCCATAGCATTCCCTTCATTTACCAATCTGGTAATTTTATATATATAAAAAAAGAGATCAGGTTTGTCTGGCATGATTTGTTTCTCTGAAACTCATGTTGACTTTTTGTGCTTATGGCATTGGCCTCTAAATGTTCACAGACTCTCTGCTTAATGATCTGCTCTAGAACCTTTCCTGGAATTGATGTCAGACTAACTGGACGATAATTGTTGGGATCCTCTTTTTTTCCCTTTTTGAAGATGAGGACAATGTTTGACCTCCTCCAGTCTGCTGGGACTTCTCCTGTTCTCCAGGAGTTCTCAAAGATTATTGCCAGTGGTTCTTATTTTACATTTGCCAGTTCTTTTAATACCCTTGGATGTAATTCATCTGGTCCTGGCGACTTATATTCATTTAGGTTAACCAGGTATTCCTGTACTATCTCTTTACTTATTCTGTGCTGAAATTCCCCTATTCTGTCTTCTGCTCCATTATCCTTAGGTTGAGCACCCTTTGCCTTTTCTGAGAAGACTGAAGCAAAGAAGGTGTTGAGTAATTCTGCCTTTTCTCTGTCCCCTGTTAGCATTTTGCCATCTTCTGCATGCAGTGGCCCTATCGTTTCCTTCTTCTTCCTTTTGCTGTGGACGTATCCAAACAAGCCCTTTTTATTGTTCTTAACCTCTCTAGCAAGCCTGAGTTAATTTTGTGCTTTAGCTTTTCTGACTTTATCCCTACACATGCTGGCCATTTGTTTGAATTCCTCTTTGGTGATTTCCCAATTTTTTCCATTGCTTAAATATGTTCTGTTTAAAACTTAGCTCAGTTGAAAGATCCTTAGTCATCCATTCTGGCTTCTTGAGACACTTCCCATTTTTCTTCCTCACTGGAACTGTTTGAAATTGTGCCTTCAGTATCTCCTTTTAGAGAAATTCCCATCCGTCTTGAACTCCCTTCTCTTTTAGTATTCCTGATCATGGGATCACCCCCAGTATTTCTCTAAGTTTATTGAAATCAGCTCTCCTAAAGTCTAGAGTGCGTGTCTGACTATGCCTGGCTTCTCCCTTCCACTGTATAACAAACTCCAGGAGAACATGGTCACTTTCACCTAAGGATCCCACCACTTGCACCCCATTATCTAGGTCTTCCCTGTTGGTTAAGATCAGATCCAAAATAGCTGACTCCCTTGTTGCCTCTTCCACCTTTTGGACAATGAAATTGTCTTCAAGGCAAGTGAGGAATTTGCTAGACCTTGAGGATTTGGCAGAATATGAATTCCAGCAAATATCAGGGTAGTTGAAGTCACCCATTACTACTATATTTCTCCTATCTGAGTGTGTGGTCATCTGTTCTAGAAAGGCATCATCCAATTCCTCTGCCTGAGTCAGGGGTTTGTAGTAGACTTCCACAGTAATATCCCTGTTGTTTCCGTCTCCTTTAATTTATATGCAGACGCTCTCCACCTGGCTTCCAGTATTGATTTCTTGGATCTCTTCACTAGTGTAAATATCCCTCACATACAATGCTATTCCTCCTCCTTTCTTGTTTGGCCTGTTTCTCTTAAAAAGGTTATACCCCTCTATTTCTACATTCCAATCATGAGACTCATCCCACCAGATTTCAGTGATGCCTATTATATCATATTTCCCTTGTTGTGCTAGGAGTTCAAGTTCATCCTGCTTTTTTCCCATGCTCTGTGCGTTAGTGTAGAGACATTGAAGGACCATGTGTCCTCTTTACTTGATGCCTGTGCATGTTTTTTTTTCTCCTATTGTTGAGTCCTTGCCCTTTGCCTTGTTCTCTCTATATCAGTTTGACTATTGTTTCCAGCCCTTTTGCCTTCCAGAATGCTGTCTCCCTTCCCCACATTAACTCAGTTTAAAGCCCTCCTGATCAGATTCTTCAGACTTGGCAAAAACATTTTTGCCAACTGGCGTGAGATGCAGCCTGTAGTGAGCAGGCCATGGAAAGAGCCAATCACAGAGCTCCAGTAGTCCAGCCAATGAGATGCTGGCTAGGCAGGGCTATAAAATAGCTTTGACAGGGAGCGAAAGGGTTTTATTTTCTTGGAGTTTTGCGGGAAGAGACATCTTCGGAGGGAGGGTGTGCTCTTGGGGTTCCTGTGGGAACATTTATAGGATAGTTATAGGCCAGGGAAGGGTCTGAGAAGTCCAGTAGGGACTAGAGAGGCTTGAGGGAGTCTGAGAAAGAGAGGCTCAGAATAAGCCTGGAGGTTAAGGAAGCTTTTGGCTTTAATATTGGAGAAGGTTGCCTGAGTGGCTGTAGTATTATTTTTAAGGAACTTCTGTAACTAAGGAATAAGACAAACAAAGCTTTAAGTATATTTCAATATTTGTTTCTTTATTTTATAAATAAACTTCATTCATGTTTTGAAGTACTTCTTGGCCTCTGTTAAACTATTGAAACACGCTACCAAAGATAACAGTGCCTAAGTAGGAGATAGGTGGTGAGTGAACAAGAAAGTGTTCACGACACAGCCCATCCCTTGCTAGAAGTCCCTCCTCATGGAACCCGCAGCCCATGATCCAAGAATCCAAACCATTCTTGATGGCACCATCTACGGAGTCAGTTATTCACCTCTGCTATTTTCCTCTCCCTTCCTGGACCATGCCCTTCTACTGGAAGAAGAGATGATATGACAACCTGTGCATCCATCTCTTTCAGCTTCCTTCCCAGAGCCTCATAATCCCTTCTGATATTCTGAAGGCTGTGCCTTGCAGTATCATTGGTTCCCACATGAACCAAAAGAAAGGGATATTGATCAGTAGGCTTGACAAGTCTTGCCAGCCTTTCTGTCACATCATGGATCTTTGCCCCAGGGAGACAACACACCTCCCGAGACATCTTTTGATTTCTCCTATTATCTGTACACCAATGACACTCAGCTGTATCTTTCCACCCCCTGACCTTTTGCCAGAACTTGAACGGCAAGTTTCATCTTGTCTGACTGCTATCCTCTCGGTTGGATTTCTGCAATGCGCTCTACATGGGGCAGCCTTTGTATCACTCTCGGAAGCTACAATTAGTGCAGAATATGGCAGCACGGTTGGTCACCGGTGCCCCCAGGGCTGCCCATATAACACCTATATTAAAAGATCTCCACTGGCTGCCTATTCGCTTCCGGGCTCAGTACAAAGTGCTGGTTATCACCTATAAAGCCCTAAATGGCTTGGGCCCAGAGTACCTAAAGGACCGCCTCTCCCCATATAATCCGCCCCGCACACTTAGATCTACCGGGCAACAACTACTACGAGTTCCAGAGGCTAAACTATCAACGACTATGAAGAGAACATTCTCTATCTCGGCCCGTAGCCTCTGGAACTCGTTGCCCGCTGAGCTCCGCCTTGCCACCTCTCTCATTCTGTTCAAAAAGGGCCTAAAAACACATCTATTTGAACAGGCATATTCCTGATATCTTCCCCTTGTATGACTCCCCCCCCCCAACACGACCAGACCTGAAAATTGTTATTTTAATATGATTTCTTTATTGTAACGTTATTTAATTTTAATACTTGTTCACTTTTATATGTTTTTATCTTGTTATGCTGTGCACCGCCCTGATCGCAGGAAGGGCGGTATACAAATAAAGATTATTATTATTATTATTATTATTATCTCTCAGTGGATGTGGCATCTGTGCTTGAAGCTCAACATGTCAAAGACAGAGCTTCTTGTCTTCCCACCTAAGCCCACCCTTCAATACTCTTTTTCTGTTTCTGTTGATGACACTTCATCAAGTCTTGGTTTCATTTTTTATTCTACAAGCCACCACCAAGGCCTGTAGATTCTCTCTTTACAACATTGCTAAAATCCATCCATTCCTCTCAGCCTCTACTGCCAAGATTCTGGTCCATGCCCTAGTGGTATAGTGACTAGAATATTGTAACCTTCTTTTGACAGGGCTTCCACTCTCTCACCTCCATCCTCTAATCTCTGTCCAGCACTCAGCTGCATGTATTATCATATCCGCTGACCTCTTTAACCATGTATAAGCTTTTGTTGTTGACTTTCAAAGCCCTGCATGGACTGGCCCCTCCTTATTTATCTGAACTTCTTTCTCCTTACATTCCTACTTGTATCCTCCATTCTGGTAGTCAAGGTTTCATCTCCCAGTCTAGGATTTCCACTGCTCTGTCCCGGATTTGTCCCTTCTCACTTGCTGCCCCTCACTCCTGAAACCTTCTTCCCCCACATGCATGCCTCATCACTTCTCTGACTAGTTTCAAAATTGAGTTAAAGACTATATCGTTTAGGGAAGCTTTCTCAGAATTGTGCTGTCTGCCCCAGGATGCCTCATTTTAACTATGTATTAAGAAGATGAGCCCTCCCTCCAGTCCATCTGCCTTAGTCTAGGCCTTGGAGGGAAGAACTGCTGGACCTGATCCCCTTCCTCACTACCTTTCCCTTCTCCTTTTGTGACGTGTCTTTTTAGATTGTATGCCTGAGGGCAGGGAACCATCTAATTAAAAAGATTGTATGTAAAGCGCTGTGTAAATTTACAGTGCTATATAAATAAAGGTGAAGAAGAAGAAGAAGAAGAAGAAGAAGAAGAAGAAGAAGAAGAAGTAGTAGTAGTAGTAGTAGTAGTAGTAGTAGTCAGCTAAAGTAAGAACTCTGAGGACAAAGCAGAGAGACACTGGAACATCTTAGCTACCATGTGGACATTTTAATTGAGGCTAAGGAATGCTTCACTAAAGGATAAATATCCCCCTTATTTCAGAATACCCCCCCCCCAAAAAAAAAGAATTGTGCTTGGGACAGGGATATTCATTTCCATCCCTCTGTCTTTTGGGATGTCTGTTCTGCAGTTCTGTATTTGTTACTGACTCTTCATACTGGCTGTAAATCCACACTGCATGCATTGCAGATTAAAATCTGAGATCCTTATCACACTAGGGGGCAAACAGGATTTAAATGAGAGTTAAATGAGAGTTAAACAGGAAATGCCCTATGTTTATCATAAGACATTTCCTGTTTAACTCTCGTTTAACTCGCATTTAAATCCTGTTTGCCCCCTAATGTGATAAAGTAGATACCAGACTATGTGTTGTTTCTTATTTGGCCAGATAACAAACAAAACAAAAACAAACAGCTTCATTTATATACCACTTCATGCTGCCTAAGCAGTGTCTAAGCGGTTTACAACTGTAAGCTACTTGCCCCCAACAATCTGGGTACTCACTTTAGTGACCTCGGAAGGATGCAAGCCTGAGTCGAGCTTGAGCCCTTTTGGTGGTATTGAACTCGCCACCTTATAGTTTTGAGTGAGTGGTTGCAGTACAGGCATTTAACCACTGTGCCACCAGGACTCCTTATTTTCCTTTGGATGAAGGGAGGGACATGGGAGCTGCATGTGCAAGCCTGGGCAAATCAATAGCAAACTAGAAAAAGATTAATAGAATTAATAATACTTTCCCACATGTACTGGTCTTATGTCTTAGCTCCTTGGCAGCTTAATTCTTGTCATTATATTACCTCTTAAATGCTAGATTCACACCCTCCAAATGTCCTGATTTGGCAGGGACAGTCCTGATTAATCCTATGTCATCTCAGTTCTTCAGCTGCTTTAAAAATGTCCAACTTTCTCTAGTCCTCCACTTTCTCCTTTCATATAGGCTTGCTTCAGTTGCTAGTCTATGAAAGCTCATGCTGCCAACTTCTTTCTTTCAGTTAGTCTCAAAGGTACTAAAAGATCTTTCTACATACTGATTCATTTGCTTCATACTGAGTTCAGTGGGAAAGTAGGCTGCACTCAGTTAACTCAGTAGATGGGACGGGAGAGGAGATGAGGCAGTGAATCATGCCTTTCCCAGGTGGCTTCAGCAAAAGCAAACTGCTGCTGCCTTTCCCAGCTTGTGTGTTCTTCCTCATTAATAACTATTCCTATCTTGCCCACACTCTGATGATGCTAGGTCACAGGTCTCCCAGTTTTCATCTGTGAAATGTTGGAGAGTATGAAGATTGAAAGCATCTGTTTTCTGTTTTCCTTTACTCTCTGCTGCCACCAATTGGCTCTAAATATTCTCCACCTTTTTACTGTGGAGTAGGCGGTTTAAACTATGGGATGAACTGACAAGATTTGCTGTTAAAGGCAGGGGGTTGGACTGGATGGCCCTTGTGGTCTCTTCCAACTCTACGATTCTATGATTCTATGATTCTAAATTTCTTTAAAACCTTATGATTCATATAATAAGATTATTGTGTACTGTACAGGTTAAATGTTAAAACAATTTTTAAGTCCATGAAGTATGGTAAAATAAAGCATGGAAGGAAAATGTTTGCTCCTCTTCAAGAAATTCCTTTCTGTGTAGTAATATATACAAAAAAGGAAAGGCTTATGATTTAAGACCATTACAATTGCTCTAGGAGCCAGACTGGGGTAGTGGTGTGACTGTTGGACCAACACTTTGGGAGACTAGGATTTGAAACCCTGATTAGTCATGGAATCCCATTGTGTCACCCTGGACAAATCCCACTCTCTCAGAGAATGGCAATGACAAACCCTTTCTAAACAAATCTTGCAAAGAAAACCCCATGATGGGGTTGCCATAAGTTGGAAATGATTTGAAGTCACAGAACAGCAGCAGCAATAGCAGCAGCAGCAGGATTGTTCCGCTTGTCTCCTTAATCTGCAGGCTGTGCAGGAATATATTGCAGTACAAAGATACATCAAGAACATGGTTCTTACTGTGTCATCAATAATGTATAAAATAAAGCAGATACGGGGAAGGTGTGACCCACTGGCCTACATGGGGTCCTTGGGCTGTCTGAACCTGCAGAGCTAGCCTCCAAAATTCAAGACTGAGGATTCTTGCCTCTCTTCTAGATCAATCAAATTCACTGGAAAGCACAGCAAAATGTAGTGGACTTGCTCCCCCAACTCCTCTCGGCAGAAAAATTGACAGCTCAATGTGATTTTCAGGGGTTGAAGGAGTATGGGTTGCAAGAGATGTGAAAATTGGCCTCCCACAGACCTGATGCTGTTGTTCACCCCTGGACTAAACAGTATTGTGTGACATCCTAAAGGCTAACATGCTGCTTTGGCATGCACTTTCATGGACTACAGCCGACTTCATCAGATGCATGCAGCATGCACAAATATCTGCCTTGCATCCAATAAAGTAGGCTGTGACCCATAAAAGCTATACCAAATAAAATTTGTTGGTCTGTGAAATACTGCAGGACAACACACATATGCTGCAATGAAAAAAACACCCATTACTATTTTATTTTATTTTAAATCAGACATGGATTAGTTTTGTAAGAGAATCCAGCCCCATGTTAAGTGATGATGCTGTAGAGATGGGTAAAGCAATAATTATCATTTTGACACAGGGAACCTGGCTGGTGTTGAACTCCAGAATTTACATTTCTTAATAAAGTCTGAATTAATCAACAGAGGCTCAAATGCTGGGGAGACAAAAGGAGATTTGTGGGCCCAGCTTTCTAGATGTGATTGGTTTTGCAATGTCTAGGGGAAGATGCTAGCCCTAGTCAGGGTATCTTAGCAAAGGTAAATTAGCCTGGCTTCATGTCTCCCATCCTATATGTTGATTGGGGATCTGTCACATGTTCCACCTCATTCCTGCATAATTCCCTTATGGAACAATATCACCCTTTTTATCTGGCCAGGAATCTTCTCCATTGTATAAAGGAGGATGTGATTTCCTTCTGATCAAAGCATAAGAGCAACAGGAGCAGCTGTTGCAGCAAATATACCAGTTCCCTTCTTTGTGTGAGAAGATGAATGTTTGCATTGTATCTGTAGCTGAATGGAGACTATGAGGCCTGAGATGTGCAGCTTTGACAATAATCAGTTAATGCCCCCCCTCCCTGCCTGTTTTTTTCTTTTTCTTTTCCTCTGACCTTAGCATCAAAAAGCAAGATGGATATGCACATCATGGCATGGTTGTTTTTCTGTGATTCAGAAATATAGTGCTTTTGGATGTCAGTTTCTGCTATTAAAGATCAGAAGAGTGAAGGGTAGCCAGGAGCTCAATCACCATAGCAATGAACTGTGTGATTCAACATAGCTTAGTGCCATATAGCACTGGGAAGATGGACTCAGATGGCCACTTTGCCCCCTTCTGAGTAGGTGAGTAGCTGACTTTAAGCTTGCCAAAAATTATAAAACAATGTTTAGTAATTTCTGTATATAATTATATGTTGAGGAAACATCTAGGCCATATAGTAAATCAGATAACATCCAAACAATATCTTTATTGGGCCAACCAAAATGCACAATTACATGTTGCAAGCTTTCGAAGTCACACTGGCTTCTTCATCAGGCAAACAGGAGAAAGAAATTGAAGATGTTAGTCATAGGCCTGCAATTTCTGTTTCTGGTCTTAGTTCAGATGGTAAGGATAGGAGGGCAACCTGCAGGCTGGCACCTCCTCCTTTGGGCATGTGGTCACTGGTAGATTTTCAAATTCAAGGAAATGTAAAATCTATTTGCAATTCAAAGAAGATGTTCTTAGGAGCCCTGGTAGGGCAGTGGCTAAATGCCTCTACTGCAGCCACTCACTCAAAACCATAAGGTCGTGAGTTCAATACTAGCCAGGGCTCAAGCTTGACTCAGGCTTGCATCCTTCCAAGATCGCTAAAATGAGTATCCAGCTTGTTGAGGGCAATTAGCTTACAGTTGTAAACCACTTAGACACTGTTAGTTCAGTATGAAGTGATATATAAATGAAGCTGTTTGTTTGTTTGTTTTCTTTGGAATCCAGCATATGTTGAGGAGTTGTTTAATGGCCTGTGTTGTTATGCACTTAGATCTTAGTTATTGAGGGTTCCATTTTGTTTGCGGTAGAGTGATGGGAGAAAATTGAAAATATTTCTGTTCCACTTCTACCTTTCACCATTTACACAGAACTAAATGATACCAATGTATTGTGGCCTTTCTCTGAGGGACAAATTAAAAACAATATCAGATTCAAGATTTAGAAAAGTGGTTCATAACCACTTTACCAGGGATCTCTTTTAAATATTTATTGTTGCCACACACACCCCTTTAATGCATGATTTAGAACTCTGAAGTACATCCAATATTTATTTAAAGTTGTTCATGAAGTGTCTTCAAATTTGGAAAGAAAAGAGAAATAAGTATATGCATATCATTAAAATTATTCCATACAAATTTAAAATAACAATAATAATACCTATATTACTAGTTAATTTTGATTAATTAATGAGAAGACTGACACTGCAGTTTACTTACAAATCATGTTATATCTGAATATAGCTGAAATGTGTATTCTCAGTTCTCACTTTGTAATTTTCAGATAGTTTCTACACTTAAAAATAGTTCCACATCTTAAAAATAATGAGAGCAGAGGATTAATTTTTGCACAAGTGTGTTGTCAGGAAAAGCATCAATATTTTCATAACCATCTTCGATAGTTCTGGAAAATCTACTTGTACGTAAACCCAGAAATTTGGAAGGGACTGTTCCTTGAACTGGAAATTTCAAACCACCATCCATGAATATTTCTATGAGCTTGTCTTCCTCTGCTGCTGTTAGCCCCCATAATTCATACACATTAACTGAAAATGGATCTCTTATCCAGATTTTGCTTGAATGAGGGGCAGGAAAATATTCACAGAAACTCTGCTGCCAGTCTCAAATGACATGTGATAAATGATGTGTCTTCCACAGACAACACTTTGTTGGTGGAATGAAGAAAATTTGTGGAGTATGGAAATGTCTCATGGGCTGCATCTATACTACAGAAATAATCCAGTTTGACACTACTTTAACTGCCATGGCTGAGTGTTATGGAATTCTGGAAACTGTAGTTTTCGGTGGCACTAGAGCTAAGTGTCTCACAAAACTGCAAATCCCAGAATACCATTAGCATTGAGCTATGGCAGTTAAAGTGGTGTCAAACTGGACTATTTCCACAGTTCGGGTACAGCCATTGTTTTGGTTCAATAAACAATGATGTCAAATTCTAGCTTTTTCATCATAGCTTCAGTCTATCTTCCACTTGAAAAGCTGTGATGTTTTCTCCTTGAAGATTAAAGCTTAGCATATTTAAATGGATGCAGATATCTGACAGATAAGCTAATTTTACTAAACAGGAAAAATCTGTCAAATGATCACTGGGGTAAAATTGCTTCTCCATGAAGAATAATCTTACCTTGTCTCTCAGTTCCCAAAAATGAGACAAAACATTTCCTCGTGATAGCCCACAAACTTCACAGTGTAGCAAAAGTTGATAGTATTCACTTTCCATATCCTTGCAAACCTGCCCAAAAAGTCTTAAATTCCCTGCTCTGCTTTTTAGGAAATTAATAATTTTAACCAATTCATTTAAGGACTGTTTTAGTTTTACTGGTATCTTCTTAGCAACTAGAGCTTCCCTACGTATGCAGCAATGGTAACAAGTCACATACAGTATGATTTCCATGCCACGAGTCCAGTAAGCTTTCCAGAAATTGCTTGTGCCCCATCTATGCTAATTCCAATAGATTTCCTGCTTAAATAGTGGTGTTGTGTTGGTGGTTGTATTTATGTTTTGGGGTGAAGGGAATGTATTATATGTGCTGATATACTTTCGTCTTTATTGTTTTATATTTTTGGTGACTTATATGTGGGAACTAATAAATAATTATAAAAATATAAACTCATTTAAGCTGTTAAATATTTCTTTATCAGTAGTGTGTAATCACAATGAGATGAAGAATACATCTTGCCTGACAGTGCCTACCTAAACATTGGTGGTTGCCTACCTTGAACATCAGGGGAGTCAAAACCAGTTTCTGATATTTCCTACCTACAGAATGCCATTTTCATTAGGGTAGTAAGTATCATCAAGTCCCCAGAGGCTGTTATATTAATTTACAATGTTATCTCTAGATTATATTTAACCAAATGCTGACTTGCCACAAACACAAAACAGTAGAAAAGGTTACAGTGTAATACCTCAGCAGTTATTGCTAAAATAGCTCCACTGGCAACCAATCCACTTCTGGGCATAATTCCAAATACTGGTCATAACCTATAAAGCCCTACATGGTTTAGGTCCAGACTATCTGAAAGACTGTGGGGCTGTACAGATTGGCGGCAAGACGCCACCCCTTTTGCCCCGGATTGGGGCTGTGGCAACTTCTTTTTCACTCTCTGGAAGGGGCATCATAACCACAATGGGGTATGTTGCACTGTTTGGGCACTGCGGTAGAGTCGTGCCATGATGCCGCGTGCTGTGTAAATGGATGTGCAGCATCATGGTGTGATGAGGAAAGAGTGATGGTGTTGAGCACACAGACACTACAGCATGACTCTACCCACAGACCTGTACAAAGTGCCAGTCTCTATTCCCCCTGTGTCTCCCCATATGAACCTTTAAGGTTCCTAAGATCTATGGAGAAAGGCTTTCTCTTGGTCCCACCATCATCACGGGCAATCTTGGTGAGGACACGAGAGAGAGCCTTCTCAATGGCTGCTCCCACCTTCTGGAAGTCCCCTACATGGAAGGCTAGGCTGGCTCCCTCCCAACTTTCCTTTTGCCAGAAAGCAAATATATTTTTATTCAAGCAGACCTTTAATGTTTAATCATGTCAAGGATAGTTTTGTATGGGAGTGTGGGGTAGTTATGTTATATTTTGTACGTTTTTTGTAATTGTGTACTTTTTTTAGCTGGCTGGTTTTAATTGTCTTTTAAATTTTTATGGTAAAGTTTTTAAATGATTTTATTTGTGAGCTGCCTTGGGCCCCTTTCTGGAAGAAAGACAGCATAAAAATAAAATGAAATAAAATAAAATAAACTATAATAACTCAGCAGGAAATCTTTCTTTCTTTCTGCATTAACACAACACTTCTCCAGATTGATTGGGATAGTGTCTACAGTAAACATCCACTTCAGGAACATTGTGATCAGTCCTAGTCATTGTGGATGCCAGTATTATGAAGTACTGTTCCACCATGCCTTCACTGTGACATTTAGTATACCACACCATTCATTTTTGCAATTCTACTCCCAGCCTATTCAGACAGTCCTCCAATGGCTTTTGTTTTTTGCACCAAATATGGAAACTCTTATAGAAACATATATATTTTCTGTAATGCATGCCTTTCACAGAAACCACAGAGATACACACCAAATAAGCTCACTTCTTCAGGTGCAGTACACAGTGATATTAAAAGCTTTGGTATAAAGCCTATTTATACAGTTGTGGAAGTGGGATTGAATGACATAGAAAACCATTATCCCATTCCCACAACTGTATAAATATGCCTTATATTTGAGCTTTGAATATCACTCTGTACTGCATCTGAAGAAATGGATTTATGTCCCCCAAAGCTCATACTAAAATAAAAAAAAACTAAGCAGTCTTATCACCTTTTTATGGTGCAAGAGAGAAATATGGCTACTTCTTTGAAAATCAAATAAGCTGATATCCTACTGTTGTATCAAGCAGTGAGCTTGGGACAGGAGAAACACAATAGTATGACACTGTTTGAAGCTTTTGTACTGAAAAAATGTGTTATTCCTCAGTACAAGTAGACTTAATAAAGAAGACATCTTTTTCTCTCACATTTCTGTAACAGTTAATATATATCACACTTCTCAAGCATGTGTTGATTCATCCATGTTCTGCTGTGTGATAGAATTACTTGCTGCACTTCAAAGATTCAGTAACTCCCTGGCATTTTTTTTGGTATAAAAGTAGGAACTAGTGGTGTCTTATCCCTTCCCACCCCCCAAAAATACCAGTGCCTCTCTCAATTTGTATTAAAAAAATCTCAGGGGATCAAAAGCTATTGCTTTGAAATTACTATTTGAAGTCACATGTACAAGAAAAAATGAACATTGCAACCACTCATTTCAGAATAAGGATGTTCAAAGATACTGTAAACTAGTCTAGGTGCTCTTCCATTCATGGACTGGAATCTTGTTAGTGGCATATGCTAGGGTTACATCAGGCAGTGTGTGCCGTGTAGAAACATGTTGCAATGGCCATTTAGTGCATACTTATTAGAGCGCTGGGAAAGGGATTTCTACATTCATCTCTTGGCTACAAAACTGTTGTCAGACACTGTTTGTGTATCAGTCCTTGGGGCAGAAGGCATGTAGGCTCTCAACCATAGTTTTCCAGCCTTAAGTGCAACTTTTTATATATCAGTTTGCATACTACAGAGATCACCAGCCAACAGTTTGTGGGTCAAATCTAGCCCACCAAGATACTGAGTCTCCTGGTCTTTCCCCCGGAATTAAAAGATGGGAACACGGGGGAGGGATGGGGGACAATTATTTTAACAGGTTTGGAAGTAGTCCACTTGGAATGTAGAAAATGGAACAGCCATCCCCTGTGTTCTGCAAAAGATACTTTTCAACACAATTACTTGCCCACCAGAGACAAATGACATCTGTGTATGCCACTGCAGCCTGGGGCTGTAAATAAATTTGTTTTTAAAAGAAACTACATTTTACAAAAATTCTAGAGCAGCTAATAAGCTTTGAGTCAAATTCATTTGTAGCAATCCCATTCTTCATTTAGGGAGTGGCCCACTTGTGCATATGTTTGGTATTTGCTACATTAAATGGTTACTTGCATGTGCAGATGAGTTTTCAGAGGTCAGGCACAACAGACAGAACTTGTAGTAGCAGCTAGTATTTGTAGTGAAAAGAATTATGTGTTGACAGTTGGCTCATTGGACAGAAAGCTATCAAGTTCTTGAGTAGTAATCATGCCATCAAGAATTTAATATGAGCTATGACAGCTAAAATGGTGTCAAACTGCATTATTTTTACAGTGTAGATGCACCCACAGTCAAAAAAGTTGCTGTGTGCAACCTCCAGGTTTGGAGATAGTAACCTGGAGTCAGAGAAGCCCCAGCAGAAGCTTCCAGAAAAGCATTTCCTGAGGGTCAGAGGTTTTCCTGGTCAGTAGCATAGGATGCTAAGAGGGAAATTCATATTGCTGAAAATTGAACAGGGACAGATTATGTGAGGAGCAGCTCAGTTAATGGATGTTCAATGCCTCCACTAGATTTCAGCTTATTGTGTCTTCCCCTGCCCCTTTCCACAGTCACTCAAATTGAGAGATTCCTCCAAACATCAGGGCACCCTTTTTTAATGATCTGCTGAGACAAAGCAGAGATAGAAAAGTCACCTTCCTCAAATGCCAAACGTCTCAAATGCCTAGGAAAAAGATGAAAATACAATGCACTCTAAACACTGTAAATGAATTTGTCTGAAAAATGAAAAGGACATCACAGGCTAGTAAAACCACACATGAGAAGGAATTTGGATTATGGGACTTTGGCTACTCTGTTCCATGCTTGAGTGAGCCTTGGAAGAGAGGACTTTGCTAAGTGAATAGAAGATGTAATATTTAACTAGTCACTTTTTTGTGTGAAATACTACCCGTGTTTAAAAACTGCATTCATGTACGTGAAGACAGTTATACAACTGGATACTGAAAAGTATAAGTGGAAGAAAGGCAGATTAAATATCCAGTGAGTACCTTTCAAATTATTCTTTCTCATTCCCTTTTTACCATTGTATTGCCTTGTTTTTCCTCCCCTTTTTAAATGGCCATTATATTGCTAGGATATTTTTCTCCAGGTACTGATGAGATTGTTCATTTGTCCAGTAACAGCCAGGCTTATCTACTTAATTCCTTGAGTTGCAACCAAAATTCTCTGTAAAGCCTATGTTGACCCATCAAAACAGTGTCTACAAAAGGCATATTGTCATTGTTGTATTTTCACAAATCATATCTGACTTATGGGGACCCTAAGGCAAACCTATCACAGGGTGTGTGTTTGTTTTTGGGGTTTTTTTAAGCAAAATATGTTCAGAGAGGGTTTGCCTTTGCCTTCTTCAGAAGATGAGAGAATTGATTTGCCCAAGGTGATCCAGCAGGTTTCCACAGTTAAGCCCTGGTCTCCAGAGTCATAGTCCAACACTCAAACAACTACACCATATTGGCTATCTCTAAAAGTCATATGGGCAGAAGTAAATTAAAGAGAATTATGTAAATGTAGCCCATACAGAGAGGCACAGAAGCAAATCTGTAGAGAGAGCAGGTTCCCAGTTAATGGCAGTATAGTTCTCATCAGCTAGGAGGTTATATGTCATAGAATACCACATAGGAATTACATTTTTAAAATAAAGAAGAAGAAAAGGTTAAATATATGCACTTTGTGCTTTAGCTTTCAATATGCTATTTGAATACTTTAAATGCAGGCTATTCAGGAACTAGACATTCTATTTTGTGCCAGCTTAAAGCAACCCAAATTCATGGAAATTTAAATGAGTTCTGTTCTTCTGCTTAATGAATACCATGCAAAGAGGCTTCTTTTTTGCGCATTTTTTAAAAATATAATTTTATACCTATTTTCATTCTAAAATGAACTTAGCCAAGCATCCTTTGCTTCAAAGCATCAGTTAGTCTTCAATTTCTCTATTTTTGTGCAGAAAAAAATGGAGATAATTAATGTTATTGTGAATAACATGAATGTATTTTTTTTTCATTAATGTGTAAAGAACAGTAATTTGAACCATAGAATTTTGCTAACTCGGATGAGCAGCATGTTCACTGTCTAGTCTATTCCATTTTCATCGAATCGGAATACTGATAAAACAGCAAAATTGTTAAATCTTCCATTCTGCAAAATCATGGAATCTTTGAAATGGCCAGAACCTCTTCTTTTAGTCTGCTGGGGTTGAAATACATCAGCAAAATAGTGGCTTCCAGCCACTTTGAAGGTGGGACATTTAGACGACAAGTGGAAGGTGAAATGAAGCCATGCTCCAGGGCTAAAAAGCAGAGCAAAATGAAGTACTGATACTCTGACTTAGCATGGAAAATGTGCATCTTTGCTCCTGCATAAAAACAGCCTGGCACCAGCATGAGGTTGCGGCAAAGCAAAAAAAATTGACAACTGCAATGGTTATAATTACAACATACACAAACCAGACAGTCCTGTAGGGGGGGATGGGGTGAAGGGGGGTGAAGAGGGCATGTAAGGGACTCCTCCATGGTTGTGCTTTTTCAGTGTATTATTTGGCACATTGATGCACCGATGCCCTGTACAACTGTGTGGCCAATCAGATTGGTGGCTGTGCAATGCAATGGCATCTGGGCAGGACATGGAAGGTAATTCAAGATTGCAGGCAGTGTATTTGTGCAATGGTGCACATGCATGATGGAGAGGTGACCAAAAATAAATAAATAAATACAGCCCTGCTTGACATTGCACTGTTTGGATGGCCTATGGCTGTTTAGCCCACCTTGGTAGTGGGCATGTGGGCAGCAGGATTTCAACCCACTTTTGGAAAATGCAGGATTGAGCTGATTTTTCCTACCCATCTATTCTGCCCAAAGTTGTGGAAAGAAACTTTTTGGAGTGGCTAGTGCAAATGGAATCCCTATTATTTAACATGTTTTGCAGAGAGCATGAATGCAAGAAACTCTGCCTGATAGTGTAGATGCCCCACCGAGCACTACTTATTTATTTAATTTTGAAAAAAATTGGGTGAAAACTTGTATGCCCTCAAGCTTCTTGCATGGCCCTTTCTATATTAATCAATGTATTTAAATAAAACCAATAGGTCTTTTTCTCCACAAGAATAACATGTATTGATTTAATAAAAGCTACAAGCAGAAGTGTTTGTAAAATTAACCTCCATGACATAAATCAAAAGTGGTTTAAATTTATTTAACACACTGCAAGCTACTTTTAAAGGTAAGATGTTGGGCCCAGGGTTGTTGATGACTTGGAGGTGTCTCATTCATAGGGTCATTATGAGTCAAAGTCATAATTAACAGCAATTAGCAACAATAAATTGGGCCCACGAGTTGAAGTCCATTCATGGGATGGCCCCCATTATAGGAAAGTGGAAGGTAATTCTTACTGAATGCTCCCTCCCTCTGACAATATGTTTCAACAAAATGGGATACACTCTGGGACTGTGATGAAGGTGATACTTGGAACATATAGTGGAAAATTAAATCATGGCAGCATAGGTTATCACAGAACTTTTTGCCTGTGGGCAGCTTATTGTTTCCATGTCATGGAGTGGTGAATCTGGTCTAGGCTTTAGTCTGAAATATCCCCAAGATATTCAACACCTTGGATAGTTCCTTTAAAGTTGAGGCCCAAAGCCAGAGCATACTCACCATGCCGATGAAATGGGAGCTACATGATTTTCAGCTTTTATTTCATTTTGTGATTAAAAGGATATAGATGCACACATGCATGTGCATAACAACATAGCTGAGATTACATAAGTTTCAAAATAATTTATGAAAATGAAATAATTCCAACTTGCATATTTCCTTTTCTGTCGGTCAGTTTTACCATTGACAAAGAGCCATGTTATCATTGCTTGCCATCCTTATACTGAAACCAAGAAATCTAGAGAAATTTAAATAGTTCTACGATGGCTGGGTTACACAGCCTTTGGGACCCGTCTCTGTGTTTATGGAGGTTGGAAGCAAAGGACTGCAGAAACAAGATTCTCTAAGATTTATATTTTTAAAGTGATATAACACACACATGGAACATATACACATGCACACAAGCTCACAAGAAGCAAAGGAGTTAGTGTGGAATAGATTTTGAGGCTTCATTAACGGAGATATATTACCAGCAGCAATGTTGCTCCTGTGGATGCAGCTTGATAGACAGTGGCACTCATTTGGTCCCAGACTGCACAAAGTAGTTAGCGATGTGGGGTCTAGTGGAGAAATGAGCCAGCAAACCATCTAGCCCAATGGGCAAGAGAAATTTGGGGGGTTTATAAGGGAATCTCAGCCTGGGGCAAGGTCCATGTGTCCCATGACCATAGTTCAAATTGTACAAAGTAACTCTTTGAGGTGGGGACTTCCAGGGTGAGAATTGGGATGCAAATAGACAGATTCTTGCTTTAGATAGCCCACAGGACCTGATAGACAATAACAAATATTATCCTGGGATTGTGTATTGTTTCTTCATAGGCTTTTCTCACCTCCTGTGATAGGTGTGGGTCAATCACATCCCTCTGGTGACTCCTCAGCTAGATTATGTGACCCTCATGCTTGGAGTTCATGGCATCCACATGGAGGGATGAATCTTATCCTATTTCTTGATATTAAAAGTGAGACAGCCATATACTGTAACAACACACTAAAAATAACCAAGTTCAAAATTAAGATAAAAAAACCTTCAGATCAACACTACATTAGAATTACATATTGAGTTATATTTTCAATATATTTTCAATATATATTCAATATATATCAGGGTGATTTATTAATCCCCTTTTTCTGTCATTAACACATGACTTTCATAGACTCTGAAATATTGGTCAGAAATTATATATTATTTGAGGTTTCAATTACCCTTGTTAATCATGCTGTTAAATATGGTTACTATTTTTTTTTAAAAAAAAAAAACATATCTCGCAACTGTTCACAAACTACCTAAAGTGAAACACATTGACATCTGAGTTGTCCCAAGACTATTGAAACTGTTCTTAATTTCAAGAAATGTCTCCCACTCAGAAAGGCACACAAAATGGCTGTTCTCCTTTCAAGTCCATCACCCATTTCCTCTCTCTCTCTCTCTCTCTCTCTCTCTCTCTCTCTCTCTCTGCCTATACAAAGAGAAAGGTCAACAATCATTCTGTCCCACATCAAACTCCAGCTACTTGAGCACAGCTCAAAAGTACATTAAGGAAAAGAATCCATATCCGGTGCAATCCTTGACAGTTCATCTTTACAGAGAAAAGGAGAGAATCATGGTGTGAATGCTTTCAAATCAGTGACCCCCCTGAATCTGAGTTTTCCAGTGATGCAGGCACATGCAAGACTTTACCCTGGGAGCCTCAGAACAGATAAACTTCTGGTTAGTGAAATGAAACCTTGCCATTTTAAAATACGCTGTAGACTGTGGTCTTAAAATTGTATGTTTATTATTAATAGAAATCTTTTTCAAAATAGGTTCAGCAAAAGATGTCTAAGATTGATAACTGCAAGCTGTACTGAGATCGGTCTTTTGGTTGTTATTGTTGTTTTTTAGTCATCATCACTCTGAAGTGAAATAGTGAAAGTAGGGGAGGAAAAAAGCAACATATAGATAAAATGCATTAAATGCAACCCACATAATTTTGCACATTGAACGGTTTATTTGACTCTGGTAACCCTTTTGCGTCTTCCATGAATGTGCTTTACTCTGCTTCACTGTTGACCTGAGATTGCTTTAACTCTGATGTAGAATGAAAAGCACAAGTCTCTTTCAGTGGCCAAGAATGGAACAAGCTATCAAAAATCAAAAATCTTAGACTTCCTTTAGAATAATGTATCATGTGAAATATCTTCTTGTATACTGTGTGTGTGTGTGTGTGTGTGTGTGTGTATATATATATATATATATATTGCTGTAGAAGCCAAAATTAAATTGACTTGCTGAAATTTTCTATGTGATCCTGAGATCCAAATGGAGAGATACCTACCTCTTTTTTAGGATGTGTACATATTGTTCCCACAGCTGAAGAATGAGAAGTTACCCAACACTCAGTCATTCTCTCCCTGCCTCTCCTCACAACTATAGACTTGTGAAGGGACCATAATCCAACTGATTTCAGTAGAGTACAAAATCAGTTAAGCAGATAGTGTGAAAATACTCTGGTTAAGCATCCAGTTCAACACTGAACATTATGAAGATTAGGTTAATATTTGTTGCATGTTCTGGAAATCAATTGAAGTGGTACTGGATCTTTAAGACATGTGTCAAAATTGTCTGGATATGAGCAAACATCACAACAACACAGCTATCTGTCATGTTTGCTCCCCATGCTAGGAGAAGCAAATGTATTGTTCCTATAACACCACAAATAAACTTAACTATTAAATGGACTGTTGAAATCACAAGAGTTCTCCAATACTGCCTAATACTGGGAAATGTTGTCAATGGCAAATATTTTTTTTAATTAATGGAATAGAATTTCATAAATAGCATTGCAATGCCCTGTCATAAATTGTAGAAAGATTATTAATCCCAAAGTGATGGATTTGTCTACGTTAAATGTATGAACTGTAGTATAAAAATCTGCAATCAGAATTTTGTAATGCTATTTCAGTATTCTGCACACTGTCAATTAATAATAACAGTGGGTCTTCCATAGTATCTGGAAATACAGCTAATTTAATACATTTCTACATGTTATCGTTAATTCTTTTGACAGACTATTTCTTAAAAGCCAAAGTTATGGCAGCAATTAGAAAACTACACAGCTCTTTAGAGTTTGGTCATAAGAGAATCAGTTCCATCTCTTATAAAATATGCAATTAATTTCAGCTTAATAAAAGCAATATTTTGTCCCTTTTCCAATATAGGTATCTGCTGCAGAAGGGGTTGTGTTTGAAAGAATACTAATGCTGCTATCTGAATTTTATTCAAACAAGACCTGCTGCACAATATATACTTGTTCGTAGCCTGAGTAAATGCATGAAAACAAGAACAAGAACAAAAACCGACATCACCTATTAGTTATTATTGGTTGCCAATAATGTGGCAATTAGTTATTCTCTCTGCCAGTCTATGTATTAGAAGGAAGCATGGGATTATCCTGCATAGTATCTTTTCCATTGTATGAATTGATCCAGGGAAAAAAAATATTTTAAAACATCATGCATGGTGGGCAATTATTGACATAGCATACCACATCTTCAGTGGCACCTCAAGAAAACAGTTTCTCTGTACTTGTTCAGACAGCATGATGGCTGTTTATGAAGGGTAACCATATGAATCTGGTAAATGGTAACTTTCCTTCCACACCAGTATCTCACCTTCTTGGGAGATAGTACTGTAGGCATAAAAAGAGATCACATCATTTATCTGAACCACATTGCTCTTGCATTGCTTATGTGATACTGGTGTGATGAGTTTACCTTATGTGATGAGTTTACCTTATCTAAAATTCCAAAATACTCCAAAACCCAAAACTTTTTTCATGGGTGGTTAAGACAGTGAGACCATTGCTTTCTGATGGTTTAGTGTACCCAAATTTTGGTTCATGCACAAAAATACAGTGGGCCCTCAGTATCCACAGGGGATCCGTTCCACACAGCCCTCCCCTGTGGATACCAAAATCCACAGATGCTCAGGTTCCATTGTCCTTAATGGTGGTGTGTGCCTGTTGCCACACTGCCATTAGGGACACCCAAGCAAGACAAAAGGGCAATGAGGGCAGGAGCGTTTCCCTCTTCAGGACCCCCAGGCCGGACAGGGAGGGTGAATCATGCCCCAACACCACCACCCCCCTGGGAGAATGGAAGGAGGTCCCACACATGCATGGCAAAGGCAGGGAAAGAGGGCCATAGTGGAATCTCATCCTGATCTCCACTAGGGCTTCCTTCAAGGCTACAGGGCCTCTCTGCCCATTCGCCACCAACAAGGACCCCTGGCACTGATGCCCAACCTGGGTCAGATGAAATTCTGTGATTGATGAGCAAACTCTGAAGACACCATCATTTTATGGATCACATTGCCTTTACTCTTTTTTAATGAGTTCCTGTATTTGTCTCTTCTTAATAAAGGCTTATACAAAAAAGTTGCAATATCATCCATCACCTTATTTTATTTAAGCACTCATGGTTAATACCCTAGACACATTGGCTTCTTTAATTTAGGCTAGCGTGTCTTAATGCTTCATCACTCCCCCATCCTTGCTACTGTGCACTTTCAGATCTATTTTATTCTTAGCCAGGGGAGAAAATGCACTACAGATTCTTGTCTCCAGAGCACATCTCAGATTTTAACAAGTTTCTTCCTGTGTGCAGTGGTGCCAAGAGAAGATGTATCAACTGTGATCTGAAGGAGGACAAATGGGGAAAGTGACAGAAAAAGAGAACACAAAGTAATCTAAAATTAGAAAGGGTGTAAATATAAAATGCAGAGTTCTGAAAAGTGATCTCCTTTTTTCTTTAAAAATGGGGACTGTGCAACATCCAAAAAGGCAGTGGTTGAGTGGGATTAGAAGGGATCAGAAAAGAAAGTAGTGATCAAAAATTAGTTCCTTAGCAGAGATATTTGTTGAGTAATACATTGTTGTTGTAAAGCAGCAAAACACAAAGCATAAATTCATATCTTTAAAGACCAATTCTGTTCATCTTTATTGAAAAGTATATTCCCAAGTGAGGATAGAAAGGAATGTTCATTTCCATTTCTGTGTATGCTTTCCTGACTGTAAGTCTGAAGACATACTATTTTTCTGAATCTTTTACAGCAATTCAAATACACCACAGTCTGGATCCATAAAAATGAGTACAGAACTTGCAACTGACTTCAGGAAAGAATAAACAATATCTCTAAATAATAGGTTGCTACAAGGTTCCTAGGTAACATATAATAAAATTGATGGGGACTGTTATAATAACATTTTTTCTATATATACATTCTCCAATATATATTTCCAAGCATATATGGATTTCCCTATAAAATCAAATATAAGTCTAAATCCCCAATCAGTTTCAAAGGAAGCCTCAGTTTCTACTATGATTAATTTAGCTGAAAAGAGCAGCAACATCTGTTTTTAGAAAGAAACAAGGCTACAAACAGCTCCTCTGAGAACTCAGCAAGAAGACTGAGTGTTATGGATTAGGTAACTTAAAATGAGTATATACTTTAACCATAATTACTAATGAATCCTCTTCCATAATAAAGAGTGTGTGAGTATCTTTCTGTCTGCTTCCCTCATAGTTCCAAGATCATAAAACTGCAACTTCTGATACTTAGCATGGATATTAAGGGGATCCTAAGGGCATACAGGGTTATTTTGTTCTTTAAATGGTTCCGTTAATTTTATTTGTCTTTTTTTCCCCATGTATAACTTGCCTTTCTCATGGCATGATACCAAAGGTGGCTCAATAATAAATTAAACATTGTCTGTGGCCTGTGTACCGGAGTCTACAACCAGTTAGCAGGGAACAGGCTGCTTGGCAATAGGAGAGATCCTTGAGAGTAGGAGTCTCCTCATGAGGAGGAAGCTTTGCAATTTGGTCCAAGTACTTGGAATTGGTTTCAGGCAGGCTACTTAAACCTTATCGTCCTAATTCTGGTCTCCTTGTAGCTGGAACAGCAAAGGCCTTGCTGTGTAACTCAGCTGTCTGATAAAGCCAGCTCTATGTGGCTATGTCTGCATGGTCCAGAGTACCCTGGGAGGAGCCCAGAGTATTCTGGCCCCAAACTTCCCCTGTTACCTGTACACTCTGGAGCAATGAGAGAAAGTTGAGGAGGAGAAAACACTGTAGTGTTTTAGAGCAAACACTGATAAGCCATGCTGATACAAAAGCGCTTTATTTATACTGTATGCTCTTAAATATAGCCTTTTTGTATCAGCATGGCTTATCAACATTTGTTCTACAACACGGGAGCATATCTCTCCTTTTCCAATCCAGAGCAATGTCAGGCCATACATGCATCCTGCTGTGCCAGCTGCCACAGGCACAGGTTGCTCTCTCAGAGGGAAAAAAAACAAGGTGCTCAGCATCAATCATATGGCTGGGCTCCTTGTTCTGACCTCAGAGAGTGACTTGCACTAGATGCAGTGGAAGTTGGCACACAGTGGGATGAATTGGAAACATTGTTGCCCTAGAGGGCTCTGGATTTTCAGGGAAGATCTGGAACAAATGGTGAGTTTTTAAAATCTGTTTTAAGGCTATTATAAGATGGGTCTGGTGCTGAACTGTCCATACGTCATCAGGACAGCTTGCATCAGAATCAGGGATTGGGTCCTGTGTCATCTGGACTGATCACTATGAGGATGGAGGAAGAACATGTTATTTTGTTCCTGTGGGTAAGACCTGTAACAGATGCTTTTGAGCTGAAGCCTGTGTGAATGTTATAGAGAAAAAGAGAGGTTGTAAATGTTACTTTTTAGAATGCTTGGGAGATGTGGTCCAAAAAAGTATCTTTTTCTGCTTGTGTCTGCTAAAGGTGGGGAAGATTTGATCTCCAGACCCCGGTCTTCCCTCTGGCCTTATTCCATCTGGCCTGTGAGGGCACAACCCCAAATTTTTCCAGCTATAAAGGCTGTTGCCTTTGTCAGGAGACCAAATAGCTGTTAGCACTACATCATTATGTTACATGCAAAGCGTGTAATAAACCCAAGGATATGCTTTCTGTTTATAAAGCAGCTGTGAAAGGAGTCTGTCTGAATGGGAAATCAATGATATGGGTGTAGGTGCATACTGACCAACTCTTTTATGAGCCATCCTAAAATTTGCATAATATAGAAACTATTTGCATGATATTGAAATGTAACATCCTTGATCTTGGGAACTAGAATATGACAGTTCTGAAAGGGGGACACTCTTGAACTTGGTACGGGTAGGAGGAGAAAAGTAGGAGTCCAAAAGGCTGTGGACTAGAATGACTGGTGGATCTGCCCCTCTGGGTGTGGTGGATCTACTTTTTATTTCACTTTCACTTATCCTGCCACTGCTCAAAACAGAACAGGATCTCTGCTGGTGAAATCAAGAGTGGACTCACTGCCCTCATAGTGGCAGATTCACTGGCCAGAATGATGCTGATCATGATGAGTATAGGTGCACTTGGTTAAGCCTCCAGAAGTTTCCCAAACTTTGTGGCATTCCCATTCCTGGGAAGGCTACACCTGATGAATATCGCCATCTCCATTTGCACCAACTGTGAGGAGAAAAGGAAGGTGAAGAAAAGGGAGAGTGGAAGGTGCTTACAACACCAGGCCTTACATTGCATTGCATACAAAGTAGCTAATTTAGGGGCTTTCTAGATTGGCAGGAAAGTGTGACATGAAGTTGCCTTTTCCTTAATGCTTAGCAGCTGCACCACAGCCTTTAGATGGAGCTGCGCTGTTCCACAGTTTTTAAAAAAGAAGCTGGGAAAACCAGCACCTTTTTAAAGGCGCGTCTTCTCCCTTAAAATGCAAAAAAAAGCGTTTTCATGGCACACTTTCCCTTTTTCTCATCTAAAGGCTAGAGTTTCATGCAGCCATGAACACACTTCTTTTTGTCAATCTAGAAAGCCCCTAAGAAAACCAGCCTTCTAAGTTGTGAAGCAACTTTACAGGACTGCTTTTACGTGGGAAGTTAATAGAATATATGTAAAGGTGGAGGAGAGTTAGGAGATGGCAAAGCCGAATGAGCTATCAGGATGGAGGTAGTCAGATGAGGGAAAATAGCAAGAGCCCTGGGTTTAGAGTGGGGCTAATGGGTTTTTAACAGATACTTTTGCGAATATTTCATAAAATGGCTAATTAGCTGTTATTGAGATTGCTTCTGGGTGAGAAGATCTGAGTAAACTTCTGCTTTGATAGCGTTCAGGTACTCTAAGCAATAGTGTAATGGCACTCACTAAAAAAGGAAACCCTGTATTACCATTACTCTTAATCATTTCAAAGCATAAATGGATGAGCTGGTGACTCTTTTCACACCAGACAATTAAGCAGTGAGCAAAATTGGAAGATTTGGGCCTTGTGCTTTATTTTCATATATTCATGCTTTGGGGCTATGAACACTTCTAAAAGGCAGCTGTTGCACCAGAATGCACATTAGAATTTGGGAAAATACAAAAGTACTTAAGGAGAGCCATCCAAGATCAGATTGAAGGTCTCACTGGTTCAGCATTCTGTTCATGCAGTGACCAGACAATAACATGGGCCCACAAATGTCATGGGAGTGTGACTCCATCCTCTGCCTTACTTCCCCAGCATATTGCCTCTGATAATGGAGATAATTTATAACCATCCTGACTATTAGCCGCCAGTGACCCAAACCTCCATAAATTTATCCAATCGCCTTGTAAAGCTATTCAAGGTGGCAGCCATTACTGCCACTTGCAGATGTGAATTCCACAGCCAGCTGCTATGTAAAGGTATGTGAACAATTAGGAAGTTTTCTAATTTTTTCAGTTTATTTCTTCATAAGAGCACAGCATAGTGTAATATGTTCAACCATGTATTGTATGGGTTTGATGTGAGCTGCCCCATTGTCTTAGCCCCATGGCTAAGATCTTTGTGGCTGAGATCAAAATTGTAGTCTGTGTTGTGCATGTGCCAAATGTTCAATCCTGCCCTTCCAATGGCAGTCCCCTGGCACCCCCAGAAGTCATCTCCTGGTACTGAGGAATTACTGAAGCAGCATTTCCTAAGGCTCAAGAGACTGATGCAAGGAGAAAAATGAGCGAACCCTCTCCCCTTAAATGCCTAAAACAGGAGACTGTAGACAAACTGTACACATCATATGGAAATGTTTGCTTTTTGTAATGTTTTAAGTTCATTAACATAATAAAATTGAAATAAAATAATAAATATATTGGGAAACTGAAAAAAACAGGTATTTTAGATTGAACACAGAAAATTATCTTCCTTTGTTTTTTACAGTGATCATTAAAAGGAGTGAAAAGAAACCATGTTCCTTAAAAAAACCAAATCTGATTCCTGTAAAGACCTATCTGAAGACAAAGGGACTTAACACTGATAAAATCCTTCAAAGCATAGAATCTTTCTGAAGATCAAATTAAAGGAAACACTTGATAGGAGTTCAGGTTCAAGTATGTACACAGGAGATGAAGGAAGCCATCTGATCTTTTAAAACTGATATAGTTTTAAAACTGTAAGTAGAAAATGCATTTTTAATTGAATACTGACTTTCTAAAGAGGGGGAGGGGGCTATGGATGAATGATGTGAATGATACCATACAGATAACAAAACTGAATATTCAAAGTATACAAACTTTACAAGCTACATCAAAACGTATCTGAAGTGTTTTCATTTTATGTTAAAATTAACATACTAATTATAACAGGCATTTATAAAAGCACATATAGTTCCAAAATAGAAAGGAATTGGGATGTTGCATAAATTTTAATTTGAAACATGATACTGAGGATTTTTATATTTCATTAGTGAACTTTGGTACAAACATATTTAAACCCTAGTACCTTTGAAAATACAAATATAATATATAGCACCCTAATATATTATATTTAGTGCCTAGTTTATATTGAGGGCCTAGTTATCAAATTTGCAGATGACACCAAATTAGGAGGAGTAGCTAATACCCCAGAGGACAGGATCAAAATTCAAAATGACCTAAATAGACTAGAAAGCTGGGCCAAAGCTAACAAAATGAAATTCAACACAGACAAATGTAAGGTTCTGCACTTAGGGAGGAAAAATGAAATGCACAGATATAGGATGGGAGACATCAGGCTGAATGAAAGTACATGTAAAGGGATCTAGGAGTCCAAGTAGACCATAAGTTGAACATGAGTCAACACTGCAATGCGGCAGCTAAAAAGGCCAATGCTATTTTAGGCTGCATCAAAAGAAGTATATGTCTAGATTAAAGGAAGTAATAGTGCCAATCTATTCTGCTTTGGTCAGGCCCCACCTGGAATACTGTGTCCAGTTTTGGGCACCACAATTCAAAAAAGATGTGGAGAAACTGGAGCGTGTCCAAAGGAGGGCAACTAAGATGGTGAAGGGTCTGGAAACCATGCCTTATGAGGAATGACTTAGGGAACTGGGGATGTTTAGCCTGGAGAAGAGAAGGTTAAGAGGCGATATGATAGCCCTGTTTAAATATTTGAAGGGATGTCATATTGAGGAGGGAGCAAGCTTGTTTTCTGCTGCTCCAGATACTAGGATGAGGAACAATGGATGCAAATTGCAGGAAAAGAGATTCCACTTCAACATTAGGAGGAACTTCCTGACAGTAAGGGCTGTTTCATAGTGGAACACACTCCCTCGGAGTCCGGTGGAGTCTCCTTCCTTAGAGGTCTTTAAGCAGAGGCTGGATGGCCATCTGTCGGGGATGCTTTGATGGAGAGTTCCTGCATGGCAAGGGGGTTGGACTGGATGGCCCTTGTGGTCTCTTCCAACTCTGTGATTCTATGATTCTATAATGTCAACCAAAATATATAATTCTGGGCACATTCAGTCCAATTGAAAAGACCAGAATGTTCCTGTTCTTTCTAGTGTGTGTGTGTGTGTGTGTGTGTGTTTAATTGTTTATACGTTTTGTTTGTTTTATAATATTTTCGGTCAGCAACCAATATAGTCAGAGACCCTTTTTTTTACACCAGCTCCCCAGGATGGTTTATTTTAATCCAGTATAAATAAAAAGAACAACATCTGGGACTTTTTAATCAATCTGAATACATTGTTTTTTTGTGGGAGTTTTGGGGTGTGAGGCCATGTTTGAGAAGAGTTTATTCCTGACATTTCGCCCACAGCTGTGGCTGGCATTTTCAGAGAAGGCTGGAATGGAAGAGAGGGGGGTATATATGAGAGTGGGGTTGAGAGGAGGTGATTTGCATGTTAATCTGTGTTTTGGCCTATTGTTGAATGGCAAAACCTACAGGGTGCCCATTTACTTAATGATCCATTGTCTGCTGGGAATCCCCCTCACCCTGGGTGGTTTTCATTTGCATTTTCTGGGTCCTGATTTTGTTGGTGTTTTTCAGAACCGATAGCCAAACTTTGTTTACTTTAAGAGTTTCTTCTTTCCTGTTGAAATTGTCCAGGTGTTTATGGATTTCAATGGCTTCCCTATGCATTCTGACCTGATAGTTGTTGGCATGATCCAGAATTTCAGTGTTTTCAAAAAGCATTTTATACCTGGGATGGTTTATAACATGTTCTGCTACTGCTGATTTTTCTGGCTGACTCCAGTCTGCAGTGTTTCTCATGTTCCTTGATTCATGTTTGAACACTGCATCCCTATGTAGACTTGTCCACAGCTACATGGTATGCGGTAAACTCTTGTGGCCTTGAGAGGGTCTCTCCTGTCCTTTGATGAACGCAGCATTTGCTGGATTTTCTTGGTCAGTTTGTAGACCATTTGAAGGTTGTGTTTCCTCACCAGTTTCCCTATTCTGTCTGTGACTCCTTTGGCGTATGGTAAAAAATACCTTCCCTTTGGGTGGTTGTATGTCTTTACTCCTCTGGTTTTTTCTAGGGCTGGCAGCCCTTCTGATGTCTGAGCTGGAATAACCATTAGCCTGTAGAGCCCAGTCCAGGTGTTTCAATTCATTTTCCAGGAAGTGGGGTTCACAGATCCTTTTTGCCCAGTATACCAGTGTTTTTATTGTGCTTCTTTTTTGTCCTGGGTGATGATTGGAGTTCTTGTGTAGGTATCTGCCCATGTGTGTAGGTTTTCTGTATACTGTGTGGTCCAACCATTGGTTCAGTTTGCAGATAACCAGAACATCCAAGAATGACAATGTTAATTCCTTTTCTTTTTCCATTGTGAATTGGACATTTGGATGAATGTTGTTCAGATGGTTCAAAAACACAGTCAGATCTTCTTCTCCATGGCCCCAGGTGATGAAAGTGTTATCCACATATCAGAACCATGTTGTGGCTTTTTTTGGTGCTGTTTCCAGAGCTTGCTTTTCAAAGTCTTCCATGGGGTCAGAGGGCTTCCCATGGCTTTTTAAATCTGGATACAGTTTAAAACAAATAATTTCAAAATCTCCAGATTTATACATTTAGGAACATTATCCAGCAAGAACAGAGTTATTTCACAACTGACAATATGGTCATCTCAAAATGGTCATTAAAACAGCAATAACACTCTTGATTTATTGACAATATAATTGTCACAGACCTCCCAGAGGGCCTTTTCTGCTGTTGCTCCCAGGCTATGGAATGGCCTACCAGACGAGATGCGTCTTCTTACAACCTTGGATGGCTTTAGGCCTTTCCAGATAGTAGTTAATCCTCCCGTCTCCTGATGAATCCCCAGCTCCTTCCATCTCCCATTTGACATCTGAGGCTGCCTATATTTGGACCTCGAAATGATGTGTTGTTTTTATACTTTGATACTGTTTTAATTAGGACTTAGTTTAATCTTGTTTTAAGGGGTGGGAGGGGGGGTATGGACTGTATAGATTGCAATATTTTAACTGTATATGTTTTAAATGTTGTACCCTGCCGCGATTGCTCGCTCAGAGGGGCGGGTTAGAAATAAATAAATATTATTATTATTATTATTATTATTATTATTATTACAAGTGATATGTTGAATGGGGGGATGGCAGTGAATCTGCTCTGGAATTTAGTCAGAACTTTAAAGAAATCCAGGATGCTGCGTCCTCTCTCCAAAATAGGTTCAGTACCTTAGATAGATCCTTTAGCAAGCAACCCAAAACGTGGAGGAAATTTACTATCCTTCTGATACCAGGACTGTAATCCACAACTGGTTGTTTGTAAAACCATTCTGCATCTTCAGTCCCATCCTGTTTTCCAGCTAAAGATGCAGAATTGTTTTACAGACAACCAGTTGTGGATGATATATAGTACAATCACTGCTATAATCAGCCCTGGTGGCGCAGTGGTTAAATGCCTGTACTGCAGCCACTCTCTCAAAACCATAAGATGGCGAGTTCAAGACCAGCAAAGGGCTGAAGCTCGACTCAGGCTTGCATCCTTCCGAGGTCGCTAAAATGAGTACCCAGAGTGTTGGGGGGCAAAGCTTACAATTGTAAACCGCTTAGACACTCATTAAGGGTATGAAGCGGTATATAAATGAAGCTGTTTGTTTTGTTTGTTTGTTTGCTACATAGTACATCAATAGAATTCTGGCCCATGGCAGAAGATAAGAGATTTGATGAGTAATGTTTGCTCCTGTAGTTAAGAAATGTGACTTTATACTATATCTTACTCCATGGAACTTCTGGTCCTAATCAGTTTGCTTGTTGACCTCATTTGTCTAATGTTGAACCAACTACACTCTATTTTAACCATTTTTGATATACTATTATTGTTAATAATAAAAATAATGTCATTATGACTACTATTATTATTCTTTGACCTGCTCGCCTGAAGCTTGGCTCTATTCCTGAATGAGACAAAGCACACTAAATCTAAGGAAGGGTATCAGTTCGTGGAATTTTTTTTTTTCCTTTTTATTTGTTGATCTCTGAATTGTAGTTGGCACTATGAATTATTTGTATAAATTTTATGTATTTGAAACATAAAAATCCAATATCTTAGGCTTCAAGTACATTTGACATATTTTAGTGCTGTTGATTTATTTATATAAAATACATTTCTCTTGTTTTCTGCAGCTGAGAATGTTATGTCTACTTCTGTACAATATATTTTGCATTTTAATTTTCTGTATCTCTGTAGAAGTCTGTAGTGCTGTTTATCAGATTATTAGAGTTTTCATACTGCAACACACCTTTTGTTCTTTTCCCATTTCCTCTCATTATTTCTGAATTACTGTCTTTACTATACTGCATTATCCTTAAATTCACTTCTAACATTATTTGTTGTTACTTGAGAGTAAGATCACTTTAGAGAGTACTTAAGTAATAATCTTTTGTTGAGATGTGCTTTAATCCTAATGAGAGGAAACTTTCTTGGATTTTACTATTTGTCCTGCTTGAGAGAAAGTTGCTATAGAATGTATTTGAGGTTAATACTCCCATCTCTTAAAGTGTTTTTTTTTTGGGGGGGGGGGGTAGAAGTTGATAGTCTGTTAACCTAAATAATCATAACCTATTTCATGGTTGTAATCCCTCCCCAGGTAGCTTACAACAGAAATATAGGACGGAAACAGATGGCTGTTGCTCTGTTGGTTGCTCTGGCCCAAATCAGGCTAGGACCATGGTGAGTGCACGGCCTGCTCTTAAAGCAGGCCACTGCCATGATTCCAAGCAAGCAGCTGGCAGGAGTGGATTAAATATGTTCTTAAAAGGACTGGCTCTTGCCAGCTTGCTGTGGCCTTGTCGTGGCTTCTGGCCACTTTGGAGGAATGCATTATCTGAACGCCATGCCCCCAAAGTGGCCAGAAGCTGCTTTATTTGGCCTACGTCTTCTGGTCCTTAGAAACACAAAATGAAAGAAAAGGTACAGTAAAAAAAAAAAACCACTGGTTATGATCTTGTAGTAGGAGATGAAGCTATGACAATTGAATCTGTTATCACAGAGGTGAAGAAGACTGGCAGCTTAGAGCAGCTTCTGGTCACTCCAGCCCCAGTTGGCCCCTAATAGTCCCTGGACTGTGGTGACTGAACACTCAGTCCTGAAGCCAGCCACTACTGCAGTTCTCAATGGGCTGCTGGCAAAGAGCGGGTTTTCACTTCTGGCTGGCTTCAGGCTTTCTTAAGCAGCCCTGGGATGCCTTTGGGCCGATCCAGAGGCATGCATTTTCTGTACACCATGCCCCTGGAGTGACTGGAAGCTGCTCTTTTTTGCATGTGTTTTGGGCCATAGCTACATCTCTTGATGTGACCTCCAAAATCATACCTGAGAAGCCAGACACCACAAACATAGGGATTTCTAAGGTCCTGGTGAGCAGGGCAGTTAGCAAAGAGGCATCTACCCTCTCTCAGCAGCAAGGCACTTTGTGACAGGCAACTGCATGAATCCCTGTGGGATTCTCTTATAACTGCTGGCTTCCCAGAGAGAGATTAACAAATCTCTCAATTGGCACTGATGCTGGTTTTGGGGAGCACTTTCAGTTGTTGCAATGGTGCAACAGTCATAAATGTGAATTTCCAAATTTACAGTGTCATAAGCCTGGTTTAAAAATAAAGGTTTTCCCTTCAATGTGATTGTCAAGTCATGACTACCTGTAGGGAGCAGGGCTCATCTCTATTACCAAGCCAAAGAGCCAGCTTTGTCCAAAACAACTCTGTGGTCATGTGGCCAGCATGACTGCACAGAATGCTATTACCTTCCCCCTGAAATAGTACCTATTTATCTACTTGCACTTTTACATGCTTTCGAACTGCTAGGTTGGTAGAAGCTGGGACTAGTGATGGGAGCTCACTCCGTCCTGTGGCACTTGGGTCTCGAACTGTGATCATCAGAGTCAGTGTCCTAACCAGTGAGCAACCACATCTCTAAGTCTGGTTTACAACATCATAAATACTGAAAAAAAGATGCCATAGGCTGGAATCCTTTTGTTGCCTTGTTGTTGTGTGTCTTTAAGCAGTGTCCAACTCATGACAACCCTATCATGAGGATTTCTGGGACTGAGAGTGTGTGACTCACCCAAGATCACATTAGGCTGAAAAAAAATCAAATACATAGGAAATAATAAGAGTGTGCTCCTAGTGCAATTCATGTATAAGTGCCATAAGCCTATCAGTGCATTAAGCAAAAGTGTAATTTGCTCTTGCATTAAGTGGAATGATAGCAGGTGATGTAAGGAGGCAAAAGGTGATTTAGCAAATCTCTGGGACTAGGTTGATTACTGGTCAGGTCAATGCAAGGTCTGCTTCACCTATGAAATGTCAGATGAGTACCTGGCAGAGTAGCCTGTTTCATGGAACAAATAAAGGCATGCAGATTTCAGAGGGATAAGGATTCCAGCCATTATTTCTATTTTTATTGCCTTCATTGGTTTAGCTATAAAACACAAGATTCTTGTGATTTTTCTCATAATAAACCATAATGATTAGATTCTGTTACTCTTAGGAGTTACATAAATAAACAAAGTAAGATTGTGTGTGTGTGTGTGTGTTTATGCAGTCAGAGTTAACATGTTCATGGATATACTGTAAGAGAGACAAATGAAAAGGAAATAAAAGCAGCAAAACCTATTGGTGCCCGGATTAATACATTTCAGTGCATGTTTTAAGCATGCATTTGACTAGAGACTTCACATTTCTTTTAATCAATGTGTGAAATCCAGCTCTTTTCACCTTCCTATAACCCTTACTAACAAAAGCACACATTTTCTTTTGTACTTAAGTCCTAGGTACATTTGTGTATTTTAAAGAATCAGATATAGCAAGCAGTGATACATACACACATTTCCTTCTTAATTTACATAGTATTTCATTTTGTATTCCTGAAGTATACTATTGAAATGCAAGATAGTATGTGAGAAGCTGCATACATCTATCCTACAGTTTTAGGAAATGTGGCCTCACACATATGTACACGCGCCTGCTATTGCCACTGCCAATTCTCCCTTTCCTCTTCTTCTCCCTCTTCAGTTCGGATTTCTTTGCTCTGAATGCACATTCACAGCCATTTTTGCTCATTCATTTAAGTGCCATATTCCATTTAGACCCCTTCCATGAGGCCTGCAGTTCTTCTGCTGTGCATACTTCACCTACTAGCCATTCTGGGTTATTACAGAAGAGCACTTTGTAGCTCACAACATGTTGCTGCATGACACAGAACCCAAATTTTCCCCAAGCCAGTATTTCTGTCAGTGCTTTAGAGGGTTTGTTTGTTCGTTTTTGTTTTTGTATCATCAGACATCACATCCAACCCATATATGCCCCAGTCATGGTGAATCAGATCGCTTCAGCAGTGCCAACTCTGCTTCTGAACAGAGTATTTACACATTTTTTGCCATGCACTGTGAAGCAGAGGGTTTTCCAGCCACCACATTTCATCTACTCTGAATTGACTAAGAGGAGAAATTCTGCATAGGCATGAGTTTGGGGATGTACCCCCACCACCACCACCACCAAGTTAATTCAAAATCGGCAATGTGTATGCTATCACATGTGTGAAGCATTTTCACGTGGGTCTTGTTGCAAGGCAACTGAGAAAACCCACTTCCTGGTGGGACTGATGTTTATTTGAATCCATCCTGAGACTAAAATGGGTGAATTATTAGGATGAGCGGATTTTTAGATGTCAATGGCTTCCCCATGGATTTATATTAAAATTCAAATCCCTGTCTAAAATTCAGTAGCTTGATAATACACTGCACAACATTTTTATAAGCAGCTTTTAAAAATTAATTTTATGTATGATTTTTTTTTCTGCAAGAAGTATAAAGCAAGCACTTGCTGACCTTTAATATTTAATCTTCTGGATGAGCATCATCGTATTTTTTCCTTAGTACTTTTCTTTTTTTAGCTCCAGTACAGAAGGGACTCCATTTAGCTCCATTTTCAGAGGGAAAATGGAAATTACCCTTTTATTGAAATTCATCAAAGAGGCTTCATTCTTCCATATTGTCATTCTAGAAGAGCACATTAAACAATATGATGAATCCACTGAGAATGTTTCCCAGGATTTACAGTGGAAGAATTCTGAATTACTATGGAAGAAAACAATGTACAATGGTAATAGATTACCTACGTACCTGTTCAGTGATGCAGCACATATACAGCCAAAACAAAATAGGATTGATTTGGAAATGTCAAGCCTTTCTTTTCTGAAAGACAAGGCTTAGAGAAGAGGAAAGAAATAAAGAAAACACTAAGGATGTTTGATGCTAAACTTACATGCTCACGTTAAAAAAAAAGTTGCTATGTCTATTGAAAGAATTGCTTTACATATCTTTATTGCTAAACTGATGCACAGCATTCAGGTCATGGGGTATATTACAGGTAGAAATGCAAATAATTGGAAAGGTAGTCATTTGACTTAGGCATTACATCACTCATTAGCCTCAATAATTCACACCACTTCGATACTCCTGTATACCTCCTATTAGTGTCTGGAAAATCCAATATTTGATGTTATTTTGATATGTATTCATTTATACCTTGCACTTTTGTTGTTTGCTGACTTTCTGACTTAATGCCAACTTTAAGAGAAACCTGTCATGGGGTTTTCTTGACAAGGTTTGTTCAGAAGGAGTTTGCTATTGTCTTCCTCGGACACTTAGATACTGTAATTTATCCAGAGTCACCCAGTGGGTTTCCATGGCTGAGCAGGCATATGGGCCCTGGTCCTAGTCTAACACTGAAACCACTACACAACACTAGCTCTCTACGGTGATATACAGAGTGGACACAAAATGTAGAAATATATATATATACACTCATACACAAATGTACACCTGGACACAATATTTAAAAGCCAGCGGTAGTGGCAAGCACAAAAAGAAACTAAGTAGCAGAAGACAGTTGAATGTAATGAAAAACCATTCAAGGGATTTTTAAGAGCTATAAGACATTCCCTTACTCTGAAAGGTACTGTACTGAAGGGGTGGGCAGGGATTCTAGTGCTGCAAAGGCCCCCAGTTCACCCATTGAAAGCTCTGTGGGCATATGAGCTACACCCAGCAAAGGGTTTGACAGCCCCAAAAGAGACGGGGCTTCTGTTCTGGGGCTGGGGCAGGACAGAAATAGCCTTGTCTATTTCTGGCCCCTATCCATACTTGGATTTCATTCATTAAAAAACACAATTTAGTTTTCATTCACATTCTGGAAAATCCAGCCTCCACCCTGACGGGCACACTTAAACAAGTCATCTCTAATCTCATTGCATCATCTTCAGTGTGTCTCTGCTAGTATGAATGCCTTTCAAGGCTGGAGTATTGAAAGGCCCCAACAGAATTTTATGAAACGAAAGACAGCTGTAAAGCTTCTATTTAAAGCATATTCTCCAATACTACACAGATACAGTTCTGATACACTATGTCAAATGCAGCATGATGGTTTTGGTACTTGCTTGCAACCCAGACAAACTTCATTTGCCACTCATCCATCTTTATGTTATTATGGGTTTGTTTGTTACAGGGCAATTGAAAATGCCTGGGTCGTATCTCAGCTCCTTTGACTAGCAGTGCATGCTGGATCTTGGCAAAATGCATGTTGGTTTGATCCCAATGCAACCAATAGAATTTACTTAAAAGTAAACATGCATGGAATTGCATTTCAGCTAAGATGTATATCGGTCATGGCAATATTTTGGTTCTTTTGGAATTTGTAAGAATCAACATTACAAAATTCATTTTATGCCAGATTTGCCTTGGCAGTATCCCTTCCAAGATACAGCTTCTAATTTTAGCTAAGCAAGTGGCAGTATAAATCCCCGGTGGGGAAGCCGCAGTGATAAAACTATTACAACATCAGCTGTTTCCAAATTACGCCTTCCTGGCTTGCACAAAATGACAATTTTAAATACTTTTCCAATGGCCTCATGGGAGGTTAATTCTATTCAGTCTGGTTTGGAAATTGTATTTGAACTTTTCTGCTGCAAAGCACTTTCAATTCACTTTGCGAGGCTGCTCTCAAAATGGTTGAAATTTATTTCATTTCATTTATTCTTATCAGCTAAAGGTTATCCATCCAAAAAGGCAGTTGGGTGATAAAACATTTCATTCCATTTATCATCTAAAATAATGCAGAATTCTAGTCAGGGGTTTCTATCTTTGGAGCACTGGAAATGCTCGAAATGCTTCTGAGCCATCTTTTACCTCCATTTAAAATGTTAAGGACATTTTATTAGGGGGGGGGCCTACCTTTCAAAAATACCTTCCATAAGACCTTAGGATTTCTAGATACCTGTCATGAAACTCACAAAAAACTACATCCCTTGCTTAGAAGCCTGGGACATGTTTCAACAAAAGGGGTAGTTATGTACAGGGGCTGGGGGCCAGTTTTCCACCCCCAACAATCCCATGAGTTGAAGCCTTTTACTGTTCTAAAATACCTTCTTTTCCTCTGCTTCCCTCCAAATAGCAACCAGAAGTGATGATTTATCACTTCTTGCAACCATTTCATGGGAAATATGTAAGCAAAAGAAGAATTTGAGAGGGCGGTGTATGGGGGACTTTCGGACTGTTGGAGAAACTACAGTAATCCCTCCATATCCACAGGCTTTTTATCCACAGATTCAAGCATCCATAGCTTGAAAATATTTTCTAAAAATATAAATTCTAAGAAGCCATCTTATATTAGGGACACCATTTTACAATGCCATTGTATTTAATGGGATTTGAGCATCCACAGATTTTGGTATCCACGAGGAGTCCTGGAACCAAACCCCAGTGGATACCAAGGGCCCACTGTATGTGTGTTTGTATGCATTTGTGGGGAGTTTAGGTATAATTCTCAGGATTTGTCACCACGCTGGGGAAAAAAAATGGTGGGATTAGGGGGCATTTGAGGGTTGGTGAAGGGTTCTGAGGCCACAAAAGTGAGCTTCGCATGTGGCCCACTAGAAAGGCAACACAGAACACTCTCCTACCATTTGAACCTCAATGTAGATTGAAATTGCATGCAGTAGCACATGTCTGCAGATACACATTGCAAGAGAAGACTGATTACTGCCCAGTTTGAAATAACGAGACCAGACACAAGACGTGGATTGAAACAAGGCAACTTTATTGAAGGGATTAACTATTTAACTATTTAACTGTCTCCTGAATCCTTGCAAACTATAAAAGGGGGCAGCCTGGTGCGGGAGCAGCCAAGACAGGTGGTCTATTCCTCAGACCTCCTCCTAAGCTTCCCCTGGGCGAAACACCTGAGCTCCAAGGATAATCCAAGTATTGGGGTGCTCCACGGCCAGCTCGCATCTGGAATGCCCACCTGAGACCTCCACAGACAATTCACAAGACTTGATTGAGGATTATATCCCAGGTGAGCCCCAAGGCAGACCTCCTTTCCTCTCTCCTTACTTGCACGACCTAAGAACAAAGTTCAAGAGGCCTAACCTTCACCTCAATTGGGTGCCATAGGTGTTCACCTGAGTCCTAATATTCCTCTCTAACTGCAGTGACCGTCTATTTAATTCCACACCCAAGCCAATTTTCCCAGTACCAAGAGCAACAGTGTGAAGTAGGCGAAAAACCCTCGGAAAAGGGGGTAAAAATTCCTACCTGGCCCTGAAGCGACCACCAAAGCCACATTGAAGTAAAGGCGGGCTGGCGGGACAACAAATCTCCAAAGAGGGGGAAGGAAAGGCTGCAAAATTGCATGCAGTATCACATGTCTGCAGATACACTTTGCAAGAGAAGATTGATAATGATAGTTATCTTTCAAGGAGGTTTGTCTGCCTTTATTGTATCTCTAAGAACACTTACTAGCTTTTGATGAATTCCAGGGTTCCACGTAACACAAAAGCCAGTGATTTGGCGTATGGAACAAGTATATACATGGCCACCATTCAGCAGTTAGGACATAGCTCCTACTATCCTAAATTATAACAATTAGATCTCCTCTTTTCTAGAACCAAGCAAACACAATAACATTAATTTATGTATCAATTATGGTAAAGTCTCTCCAGAGAAGAAGCTTGATGTTGTTGTTGTTGTCTGCCTTTAATTTGTTTCTGACTTATGGCCACCCTAAGGCAACCCTATCATATGGCTTTCTAGGCACGTTTCTTCCGGGGGGGGTGCCACTACCTTCCTCTGAGGCTGAGACAGTGTAACTTGCCCAAGGTCACCCAGTGGGTTTACATGGCTAAGCCAGGATTCAAACCCTGGTCTCCCAGTGTCCTAGTTCAGTGTTCAAACCACTACACCAAGTTGGTCCTCCTAGACAAAAGGCTACTGGGTGCATAATTCTGGTCAGCCAGTCATATCGCTACTTTTTTGCCCATTTTTTCCTAGCAACTTCCTATAAGTCTTTGTGGAGCTTTCACATTCTTCTCTGACCATCAGATTCCCTTCCACTTTTTTTGTAACTTTGCCAAGAACCACTGAATCCTCAAAACTACATTTCCATAATGGTTTCTGAAATATTGCTTTCAGATGTCTGCTTTCACTTTCCACTTCCACTGTCTCACCACAGATCTGATAAAACCTCTTGACAAGCTGTGCTGAGGAAGTGATGACAGATCTGTTTAATTAAGACTACATCAGAAGGTCTCTAGTGGTGGCTTTCATGACAATAGTGATGGCTAATCCACCACCGGGTTTCAATCCAAACTTTAAAGTAGTTGTTTAAGTCATTGACTCATATCTTCAAAGTTGGTTTGGCAGCTCGATCAGCTACTTTAAATTTTAGGCTCAAACCTGTAGCAGCAGGCTCACCATCCCACTGAAAAACAACCCATCTGCCACTACAGACCTTCCAGTAAGATCATGTCAGAGAGCCAGAGTAGTTTAGTGCTTTGAATGCTGGATTATGGCTCTGGGGCACAGCATTTGAATCCTCACTTGGCCATCTAAACCATTTGGCGACCTTAGGAAAGCCTCAACAACAACAACAAAAACAAAAACAACAACAAACACCAAACCATGATAGGTTTGCATTAAAGTTGCCAAAGGTAGGAAAAAACTTGAAGGCACACAACAACAACACAAAGTTTCAGTAAGCAGGATCATGTCAATTTCTGGGAAATCAGATTGAATCAATCAGATACATCCCGATTCAGATAGTCCTTGTCAGCACCACAGAGAGCTCCCAGTGGCTTTAACTCTTCCCCTATGATAGGAATGGAAGGTCATTGACTGAAGCCGCAGAAATAATCCAGTTTGACGACACTTTAACTTCCATGGCTCAATGCTATGGAATTCTGGGAACTGTGGTTTTGTGAAACATTTTAGTCTTCTCTGGCAAAGAGCTCTGGTGCCACAACAAACTATAATTCCCAGAATCCCACAGCATTGAGTCATAGCTTTAGGAAAGAGCTAAAAATTCTGTGAAAGCTGTCAAGGCCTACTGTGCTGCTCCATTCAGTTCTGTAGCTTCTGGCTTCTGTGAAGTATAGGAGATGGAACCCAGGGAAGCTTCAGATGCCATGTCCTGGAAGAGCATGAAGATTTTCAGACCAGTGCTTAAGCACTGGTAAAATGCTGCTAAATCATTTAGGAAGCATGTGTGTGTGTGAAAGCCTGACACACTTCCTAAATGTCAGGGAATCGTCAGCTCTCCTCCAGCATCCCGAAATCATTCAGGGAGAGACAAATTCCTATGAATGAAAATTGTCTCTCCCTGAACATTTCAGGGATGCTAGAGGGGAGCTGATGATCCCCTGACATTTAGGAAGCACATCAGGCTTTCACACACATGCACTTCCTAAATGATTTAGCAGCATTTTACCAGCACTTAAGCGCTGGTCTGAAATAGTCCCATGAAAGAGGAAGTGCTGAAATTTCTTCTTGAATGAACAGTCTTTCACAGTACGGCTCATGGGAACAGGTTCGTGACACCCAGCCATTCTTTCCCAGTCTGGGTATAATTTATTGCATCTCTGTTGGTACCTTGGAGTGCTTCCCAATGACTGACATTGTTCTGTGGAATCGTGTTCAGAATATTAACTATCTGGATAAATATTAAGCCGTTCACCACACTCACAGAACATCAGCACAGAAAAGATGTTAATCTTTTCCTGTTCACCATAGCTTTGTTGTTTTCAAGCAAGAGAAAAAGTCCTGCTTACCTTCAAGAAAAGCTCTGAACAGTGCTTGACTGGGTGTAAATTTCCTTAGTAGTTAGCCCTTACTTATATTTCTTGGCCTAGGGGATGGCATCTTTTCAGTAGCCTTGACCTTTTTTCTTGTCAGGTTTCACGATGGAGCTCACATCTTAGAAAAGTCAGTCCAGTTGTTATGAATATACAGGATTGTCGTCGTTTAATTTAAATGTGCAACACTTCCAAAGCCATTGGGCTTCTTTAGCTCTGTTGCTTTCCCTCAGATTCTATTCTTCAAAATGCCATCCATAAATTATTTCTTTATTTACCATTATCTGTGTCTGGGATGCTCTATAAAAACATGATTGGTTCCTTCCTCAAGGGGAAAGCTGGAAAAGGAAATAGAAACATTGGGAAGTAGGGAAGTAATGCCTCCTTATTTCAGCTAGAAACAGTTACAAATCTACAAGGACTAGGGATTGTCAGTAATCAATAGTTTTGACTAATTGCACAAGGCCTAGAAGATCCTCCAAAGCTTCTGACAGAGGGATGAATAAGACAAGTAATTTCAAGCAAGTTTTCTTAAAACCTCTTCCAGGCATAAAAGGCAGCAAGGAGAAATATGTGGAGGTATTCCAGGGAGCAGAAATTTTTTGCGTAGTTGAGGATTGTGGGGAGTTTACAGAATGGCAGAGGGGTATAATTTAACAAAAGAAGAGGTGGAATGGGCAGTGGAACTGAAAGTGTTTAGAAAGAAGGCAGCTGGCCTGGGAGAAAGAGAGATTCCCCAGAGGGATCAAGCAACAGCAGTGGCAGATTCCGATAGATGAAGTTTCAGTAAAGCAAATGGCTTAAGGAACTGAGAAATAACAAAACCATGGACTGATAAACTATGGTAGGCAGGAAATAGTGACATGCTTTCCTCCATAGGGAGGGTTTGGAAATACCCCGCTTGATTGCTTTGTTAAATCCTTTGGGATCTAAACTGACTTGTATTTTAGAATTCTCTCCAACGGAGATGGGGAAGCTTTTTTTTCTGTTGCAGGCCACATTCCTTCAGGTATAATTTGGTAGTGGGCCAAAGGCAGCAGAAGGCAAAGGCTGCATCCACACTATAGAAATAATCCAGCTTGACACCACTTTAACTCACCATGACTCATTTCTATGGAATACTGGCAACACTTTAGATTCTTTTTTTTTTTTTAAATAGTGTTCTGTGTCAGAGAACTCTGATGACACAACTACCAATCCCAGAATTGCATAGCAATGAGCCATGGCAAGTGGTGTTAACCTGGATTATTTCTGTGGTACAGATGCAGCCAAAGTGAACCTTTCTTTCTTTCTTCCATTACTTTCTCTTCCTCTTCTCTTTTTTCTAGCCAATTAGGCTTTTGGGGAGGAGGTCATACATCACTTTCTTTAGATGTCTGATCTGATTTGCAGAGAGCTTTTCACTGGACCAAAGGCCATATGAAAGGGAAGGTGTGAAGTTTCTGCATGGATCAATCACTGAGGCAAATGGATGTTGTGTGTGCCTTGTTAGCAGCCAAGACATTCACATCATTCTTTATTATTTTTGTTTTTGTGTGCCTTCAACTCATTTCTGATTTAAAGCAGCCCTAAGGAAAACCTATCACAGGATTTTCTTGGCAAGATTTCTTCAAAGGGGGCAACTTTGCCTTCCTCTTAGGTTGAGACAATGTACCAAGGTCAACCAGTGGGTTTCCATGGCTGAGTGGGATCCAAACCCTGATCTCCAAAGTTGTAGTCCAGCACCCAAATGACTACAGTACTTATACTGGAATGAATCCCTTGTATTCATGTTCCTATTTTTTTTCATAAAAAGAACAATTTTGACTAGACTGAACTTCTCATATGTTATCAGATCCAAGACTCTGGTCAACTAGTTTGATTCTATTTTTTTAGACATGCCATGTTTGTATACATGATATCTTTGTATTTAACACAGGAAACATACTTCCCTCTTTATTGCTATATTCAACCCTCAGCTACTTTTTATGTAGTTCGGCTAAGTTGTTATCTTTCACATTTCAGACAACACATGAACATGAGTACTCACAATCCAGTTTAAAAGGCACCATTTTTCCCACAGGCAGACTCCAGTTTTACTGATTCCCTTTCCCTGATTTCATGGCATTACTGGGAAATGCCTTGTTTTATATCAGTTCAATAGAATGAACCTGGCATTTTAATGCTTGTGGTGTGCTGTGGTTTGCAAAAGTAAGTTATAATTATTGCATAGCTTCAGATGTGCAGCACATTGCTTAGGACTTTTCTCTCCACACTTTCTACAAGGTTGTTTTAAGCTGCTTTGTCACTTTTCAGGTGCATTAATACATAAATGCTGTAAACTTGTTATGGACAGTCTCTTTAGATGGCCATTTTCCTGAGCTCTTGCCAAGTCTGCTGAAGTTGTTGTTGTTGTTGTTGTACACCTTCAAGTCATTTCTGACTTATGGTGTTCCTAGGGCAAACCTATTCTGAAGTGTTCTTGGCAGAATTTGTTCAGTGGGGCTTGCTTTTGACTTCCTCTAAGGTTGGAAGAGTATGATTTGCCCAAGTTCACCCAATGGGTTTCCATCGTGGAATGGGGAATCGAACCATGGTCTCCCAGTGTCCTAGTCAACATCTTTATCAATGACTTGGATGACAGAATTGGGGGCATACTTATCAAATTTGCAGATGACACCAAATTAGGAGGAGTAGCTAATACCCCAGAGGACAGGATCAAAATTCAAAATGACCTGAATAGATTAGAAAGCTGGGCCAGTGCTAACAAAATGAAATTCAACGCAGAGAAATGTAAGGTTCTGCACTTAGGACAGAAAAATGAAATGCACAGATATAAAATGGAGGACACCTGGCTGAATGAAACTACGTGTGAAAGGGATCTAGGATTCCAAATAGGCCATAAGTTGAACATGAATCAACACTACGATTCTAGCAGCTAAAAAGGCCAATGCAATTTTAGGCTGCATCAATAAAAGCATAGTATCTGGATCCAGGGAAGTAATAGTGCCACTTTATTCTGCTTTGGTCAGGCCCCACCTGGAATACTGTGTCCAGTTCTGGGCACCACAATTCAAAAACGATGTTGAGAAACTGGAGCGTGTCCAAAGGAGGGCAACTAAAATGGTGAAGGGTCTTGAAACCATGCCCTATGAGGAGCGACTTAGGGAGCTGGGGATGTTTAGCCTGGAGAAGAGAAGGTTAAGAGGTGATAAGATAGCCCTGTTTAAATATTTGAAAGGATGTCATATTGAGGAGGGAGCAAGCTTATTTTCTGCTGCTCCAGAGACTAAGACCTGGTCTTAGGTCTTTAAACAGAGGCTGGATGGCCATCTGTTGGGGATGCTTTGATTGAGTATTCCTGCATGGCAGGGGGTTGGACTGAATGGCCCTTGTGGTCTCTTCCAACTCTATGGTTCTATGATTCTATGATTCTAGTCCAACAGTCAAACCACTGCACAATGCTGGTTCCTGCTGCAGTACATGTCTTCATGTGTTGAGGTTCTTTTCATGGTGAGGCCATCTTTGTGTAGTAGCACAGTACTCCCTAACATGATGCCCCCAGGTGTATTGGTCTAGAACTCCCATCACCTCAGGACTCAGATCTATAGGAACTGCAGTTCAATAAATCTGAGAGGAAACAGGGAGTCTGCATTTCAAATGGATAGACATAGGAGATTATCACACAGGGTAAGGACAGATCACTCCAATCCTTACCCCATCCTTATCATGTCTGCACTTATCCATTCCTTCTCCTGTCAGTGGCACCTGTCACTGTATTAATGGGAGTTTCCCTTAATACAAAATGATGGGGCCATGCCACTTCAGTGATGGGAGAATGGTGGGATAAGCTTGACATCATCTGAAAATCTTATTGTGATCACAGGATAAGAACTGCAGAAGGACAGGATAATGACAGACATCATGTGATAATCTTTGCATACCATAACGACAGGGTAAGGATGGGAGCGTTCTGTCCTTTACCCCATGGGATAATCTCCTCAGTCAAGGAAGCCATGACTCTGAGTTTCCAAGATGTGAGCTGTGCAGTTTTTGATAGGATGACTTGGAGGTCTCTCATTCATAGACTCACCATAAGTCAATGTTGAGTTGATGCAGTTAACAACATCTAGGGGTAACACACTGAGGAAGGCTGCAGTAGATTTTTCCATACATTTTTCACTGATGTCCCAAACAATCCTGTCTCAAATCATGGAGCCTGTCGATTTTCCAGACAATTGATTTTTAGCTCCATGACATACTGTTTAAAATTTTCATCCATTTTCTATATGCATGAAAGGCATCTACATCATTCAGAGTCTCATTCCTTTGGTGATATATAGAACTTCTCAAATTTATCACTGTATCACTGAGATTCATCTTTTCTTCTTCTGCAAATTGGAAACTGTTGCAAATTCCCAGTGCTTCTTCTCCCTCTGCAGGCAACAAGATGGATGGTTTTGTTTGATCAGATTTTTCTTCAGCTCCTACAGATATCACATAAAACTGGATCTTTGCTTGGATTTTCTCCAGGTTTCCACAGCATTGCCAGACATTGCAGTCTTGATGAGACTTGCAGAAATTCCAAAATTACACTTCTACTAATGTACTACAATGAACCTTGCATTCTTGAGTAAGGTTCTAGTCAGCAGACTGTATTCCTGCTCCAAAGTCGGTTGCCTCCAATTCTGATGCCATAAGCACCCATGAAGGAACAGAATACTAGAATAAAACTGTGATAAAGTTTTATTGTCAAATGGATACAATTATCGGAAAGCAGCACTGACTGTCCTTGTTACAGCCTTCACACTATAGAGATCATCTCTAAACTCCTATTCTTATGTTTCCTGTAAAGAAATGTCCCTATTTTACAATCATCACATTTCTATTTCACGCAATAAAAATTGCAATGCAGCCAGTTATACCTGTTCACAGGTGCAGAACTAGACATTGTCTTCAGGGCTATGTTTCAAATTTGGAGAAGGCCTCAAGTGGAAGTTTGCAGGATTCTATCCAGGGACCAATGCTCTTCAATATTTTATCAGATATTTAGATGCTATCTCAGCCTCCATTTCAGAAATATAATTTCCAAGTTGAGGGAAACAATAGTCCCACTACATTCTTGTGTTCAGTTCTGGGTGCCTCAGTTTAAGAAACATCTAGACAAGTTGAAGTGAATTTAGAAAAGGGCAATGATGATGATAAGTATGGGGAACAAAACGTATGAGGAGAGGTTGAAGGAAATGGACATGTGCAGCTTGTGAAGAGAAGACAGGGATGGCATGGTTACATTCTTCAAATACCTCAAGCTATAAAGAAGAGGGAAGATTGTGATTAAACAGTAAAAGTAACATGTTGACAGTTAGAGTGATTTGAAGTGGCAAGGTCTCCTCTGGGTGTCTTCAAAAAGAGGCTAGCTAGCTAGCTATTGGGGATGCTCTAGCTCAGTGATTCCCAACTTTGGTCCTCCAGAATTTTTGGACTTTAGCTCCCAGAATTGCTGATAGTTAGCTAAGCTGGCTGGGGCTTCTGGGAACTGAAGTCCAGAACATCTGGAAGACCAAAGTTTGAGAACCACTGTGATCTAGCTGGAGACTAGATTGAGCAGGGGATTGAACCTGGTGAGCCATGAGTCCTCTTCCAATTTTATGGTTCTATTATTTGGCAGACAGAGGCTTAGGGACCCTTTCTGCCAAACCTTTGCAAAGCACAGAGACTTGGCAAAAGCAATAGCTGGTAGCTACACATGAAAGGTACAACATATCTTTTTTCATGTAAATCTGTTTCTCCCAACTTTGTTTCTCATCTGTGTGTTTTCTGCCAAATTTAGTTTGATCCTACTCCTAAATAAAAATCAGTAGAAGTTTTCAAATTGGGCTAGACTATCACATCATATGCTTTTTTTGATACTGCATTTTATTAAATTGTATTTCATTCTTTTGAGGGGTTTTTAAAAATCTTCCCAAATAATTTTTTTTTCTTATAGGAAGAGTTAAAAACATATTAAATAATTAGATCAATGAACTATTATTGCCTTAACAGAAAACTTGGTCTGGAGGGCAAAAGTAATATGGAAAGAAAACCTAGTAGCAACCATGCTGCTTCCAAAATGCAACCAGGAGTGGTGTTTTTTGTTTTATTTTCCCCAGCCTCTAATTTTTGTACAATTTCCATTTTGGTGACCAGACATATAGATCTATGCCTTTTTATAACATGCTGGGGAGGTGGGATTGCAAGCTTATCTGTTCTCTTTTCTCTCGGTTTTGCTGTTCACACATGCTTCTTATAGGATTGTGGATACAGCTGCTGTTTACCTTGCCAAAGATGCTTCTTTGACAGAGGCTTTGTTAACTGAGGCATGCCTGTAAATGATAATAATGTGCAAATAATAGTTATGTAAAAGGATAATGGAATCATGGAGTTGGAGACAAAATGATGTATCATGAAGAAATGTAGTTAAGATTTTGCTTTTAAATTTCAGTGCTTTTGTTTTGACTCTTGGAAAAGCATGTTTCCTAGAAATACTGTGGAGAAAACTTTTGCAATTCTGTTTTTTCTTTCTTTCTGTGTATAATAAATACAATATAATAAATACAAGAACTGTTTATACAGTTCAAACTACAGTTCAGTCATATGACATATTATTACATAGCACTGATATTACTTTTATCATCCTTTATTATCTGTCATTTTTAGAGCTAACAGTGTAAAAGCCATTACAAATATGCATTATTAGGAAAGCAAAATACATTTTAACACCCCCCCCCCCCCAAATAATTGCCTTCAGAGCAGCAAGAAGCAGCATATACTCCTAGATTTCTCATTGCCCAACTGTATAACAGACTGGTTGTAGATTAATATTGACTAAAAACAGATTTTACTATTCAAATAACATGAAACCTATTATTACATGTTCCACTAACTTCTAGACCATCTGAAAAACTGACTAGCACCTGAATTGGTTCAGTTCTGACCTGAGGCCAAAGGTTACAACACAGATAACACATCTAGACATTGTATGTGAAAGACCATCTGAAAACAGCTAAAACCAGAAAGTCCAATATCTATATTTGCCAGCAAAATAGAACACTAAGGCAGTTTGGATGTCTTGTATGTTTCAAAATTCCCCCATATCATTATTTTATGGATTGGCTTAGAGTGTTGTATGCGGAACAGCTCTCATTTTTTAATATATAGCTTTTGTAACCCTTCACAGCTTTGGAGCCACCAAGTACTTAATTGGAGGTAGAAGGTCAGAGTTGAGCTGTAAGAAAGAGAAGGAGGGGAAGAAAAGGCAGTTTCTTCATCAAGCACATTCCACACAGGACTGGTCAACACCACATTGCACAGGCCATTTTCTACCTTCTTATTACAACCTTTCCTGGCTTTGAGCAGGCAACAGGTAACTAAATAAGGTGGGTCCAGGCTCAGTGTGCTGAAACCTGGTAGCTATTCACTATCATAAAAGAGCCCACTTTGGGAAAATAAAAAGAATATAGGCATCACCCTTGGGATATAATTAGAATTCCATTCAGAGTTATCTCCCCAAACACTGGCATACCTAAATCCAAGATCTTCTCCTACATGGTTTTATTACTGCTGCTCAAAGAAGGTGGTACTTTTCCAGGCAAGACTCAAACTTTGCTGCAGCTTTTGATTATGGTAAGTAACCTTAGCAGCATAGTGTTGTAAAATGCTCTTTCTTTTCCCTATCTTTACCCCTCCTTTCTTTCTTTTCCCTGTCTTTACTCCTCCTTTCCATTTCTTTGGCTACTTTATGGCTTTCAAAGCAGTGAATTGTAAGGTGCATCTGTGTCAAATCAGCCAGACATTAAAAAATACTTAAATAGAGATTGTGCATTGAATGTCTTGTATAGATAGTGGGATTATTTTAGTTGTCAAGTCATTGACAGAAATCCCTTTCTCTTTCCTGAGATGTTTTGATTCTGTGAATCAAATCAGAAGAACTGACATCTGAAATGGGTCCTTCATTCTCTTATTTTTAAAAAGTCATAATATGCCCTGACTTCAATAAGTTTAACATACATAATGTGGGATGTTACGTGCCTGTCAGTTCAGAAGTGAAATAAAACCATCCAAAATAAGACATTTTAAATTATTTATATCTTGCTCTATAGCCAGAGATTTTGGTGTGGTTACAATAAGATCAGTTTGATTGTAAATCATAAATGTTAATTTACAGTCTGAGAACACATTCAGCTGTCCAGTATATTAAAACAAAAAGTTAAAGCATTTGCAAATTGGATAAAACCATTAGACCTCAAAGGCATTTTTTTTAATTTGGTGCCAAAATTGAGTCAACATTATCTGACAACCAGGATGCCATGGCAGAGACAGACCTTTACCATATCCTCACACAATGTATTACCTCCACTGATGAGACACAAAAAAAATCTACTCCTTTGGTAGACCTTGGTCCTTGGGCTGTTGTTAACCGCCTTTGCATCGATCATGTCCCATGGTGACCTTGCTGATGAGACATCTCTAAAAAACCCTGTCCTCCACTACTCTGCCCACCTCCTACAAACTCATACTCATGATCTCTTTAATAGAGTCCGTCCATCTCGCATACAACCTTCCTCTCTTTCTGTTTCCCTCCACCTTTCCTAGCATTATTTTTTTTAATGATTCATTTCTTCTCATTATGTGTCCAAAGTACCCCAGCCTAAGTTTTGTCATTTTGGCTTCCAAGGAGATTTCTGGCTTGATCTGCTCTTGGACCCATTTGTTTGTCTTTTTGGCTGTCCATAAGATCCTCAGCACTCTTCTCCAGCATCACATCTCAAATGAATTGATTTTCTTCCTATCTTCTTAAATGTTCAGCTCTCACATCCATACATGGTAATAGGGAATATAATGGCTTGTATGATTCTAACTTTTGTGCCAAGTTGTATATCTTTGCATTTTGGGATCTTTTCTAGTTCTTACATAGCTGCCTTCCCCATTCTGAATCTTCCTCTGGTTTCCTGGCTGCAGTACCCATTCCTATCAATGTTTGATCCCAAATAAGAGAACTCTTTTACTATTTCTATTTTCCCATTGTCCAGTTTGAATTTACATAAGTCCTCTGTAGTATTTTTTTTTCTTTATATTCAACAGTAAGCCTGCCTTTTGCACTTTCTTCTTTGGTCTTCCTTAGCAGTTGTTCAAGGTCTGTCAGGCTTTCTGCTAGTATTATGGTGCTGTTAGCATATCCCAGACTGTTGATATTCCTTCCTCCCATTTTCACTCTTCCTTCTTCTGCGTCCAAGCCTGCTTTTCCTACAATATTTTCTACATACAAGTTGAACAGGTAGGGTGATAAGATGCAGCCTTGTCTGACCTCTTTGCCAATAAGGAACAATTCTGTTTCTCTGTGTTCTGTTCTGACAGTAGCATCTTGTCTGAAAGATTTCTTATCAGGACTATCAGATATGTTGGCACTCCCATGTCTTTAAGGGTGTTCCATAGCCTTTCATGATCTATGTGGTCAAAGGCTTTGCTGTAGTCTATAGAGCACATGCTGATTTTCTTTTGAAATTCCCTGGTGTGCTCCATTAGCCATCATATGTTTGCAATGTGGTCCCCAATCTTTTTAAAACGTATTTTTATTCTTTTAATAGCTATCTATTTTAACATTGTAATAATTTAATTCCTGTTTAATGCCTCTCTTTTCTATGTTTTAATTTATTTTATTTTATTTTAATATTGTGAAGCTGCTCTGAGTCCCAGTTCTGGGAAAAGAGCAGAATACAAATAAATATAATGAAAATGATAATGATAATAGTGCCTCTTCCTTATCTGAATCCTTGGGCAGACATATAAAAATAGAGACACTCCTTCAAGTGTCAAGGTCCCAAGTTATTTAGGACTTGAAATGTAATTTAGATGTTATCTATAAATGTTATCAAAAGAACTTTGAATTTGGACTGGAAGTATGTAGATGCCCAGTGCAGTTCCTTTCAGACCGGAGTTATATGGTTTCTATCCAGTTTTTGATAGCTGCCTTTTACACTAGCTGACGCTTCCAAATATTCCTCAAGGGAACATACTGCAGTAGTTCAGTTGGTAAATTACTAGTGCATGGATTACTCTAGCAGGTTATTTCTGTCCACGAGATGCCATAAGTATATAAATCCCATTTTTCAAATGTTTCCTAACAGATTGGAACATTTCTTTCTGTATGTCATTATGTTGTTTTTCAAGACTGATAGTCCAAAGTCTGTAGTACCAGAATTCGACATTGTGATCTTGGGAAATCCTGGGGTTTTTTGGTGCCAGGGCCTCCTCAAGATACCAAAATCTGTTGAAGTTATACAATGGTGTAGTAAAATGGTGTCCCTTATATCATTTGGCAAAACTAGGGTTTTCTGTTTGGATTTTTTTTAAGGTGTGGATGGTTGAATTCATGGGTGCAGAATCTATTGATACAGAGGTTGACTGTACAAATATTTATCCTGAAAACTACTTTTACCTCCATCTCAAAAGAGACATGGTGAGAATTTTTATCTATGCTGATTTTTAATGCAATGCAAGTAGGTACTACAGGACAAAAAGGTGGGACAGCAATGATTTCCAGAATAACAAAAACATGCAGAGATGTTTATTTTTTTAAGAAGCAATTTTTGAAGTAGAAACTGAGATATTTATTTCCATGTTTTCAAGAAATGGTTAATCACAGTATGAATTTTAGAAAGAAAGGGTCTATAAACATATACCTAATACAATTGGCTCTCTGTATCTCTGGATTCTTTATCTATGCATTCAACTGTCCACAGTTTGAAAATATTCAAAAAATATAAATTCCAAAAAGCAAACTATGATTTTACCATTTTATACAAGAAACTCAATTTTTCTGTGTCACTATATTTAATGGGACTTGAGCATCACAGATGTTGGTATCCACAGGGGAACCAAACTTTAGCAGATACCAAGGCCCCACTGTAGTTGATTTTATATATCCTAGTTTTTCTAATATTCTTTTTTTAAAACTGATAGTTTATATAATTAGGTAGTTGTTGGACATCATGTGCCATTGTTGGCTACAATTTGGCACCATTCTGTTTTGCAAAAGCTGTGCAGACAAAGGCTGTGCAGCTGATTTTGAAAGTTGATTGCTACAATTGAAATAATTTGTGAATGATCCTGACTGTTGTAGCTAGCTTCTACAGCACATTATTGCAAATTATAGCCATAAGAACAATGGGAAAAGGAAATACAGATACCATAAAAAAAATGACCAAATTGCATGCTACATGCAAATATGTATTATAATATGTATTAAAATAGCCACTTCTGCTAATCTACTGAATTGCTTCAGATTGGAAAGTTGGAAATGCTTGACCTCTTGTACAGGAAGTACCACATTCCTTTCAAGGCTCTGGTTTCTGGATGCATATTTGTCCTATCAAAGTCCTATCATAAACCCTTGTGTTGGCTACTTCTTCTGTGGAATGTACAGCCAGGGGAGAACTCAACGCACTGTTCGATGATGGGACTTTCTCTTGAATTGTCCCTTTCCAGTTCAATGCATCATTTCTCTTACATAGTTCCAAGAAATCAGGCTACTATCTGTAGCAGGAACTGATTAGTCATTCAGAAACCTGCCCTTGCTCCAGGCTGACTGTCTAATGGAACCAGTTTGTCTAGTTCATGTGGAATATCTGAGAAATCCAGGTTAACATGTGTTCTTTTCCCTCCGGGTAAAGGTGGACCAACATATTAAGTAAAGCTTTTAGGCACAAAAAATACCCTTCCCTCCCAAACACACACCTTTTAAGACTGAATCAGTTGTCAATGGACCTTTTGGGATGAGTGTCATCTGCCTTCACTTGAGGTGGCCAAAGGGTTTTTTTTCCTCCTTTTATAAAAATGTTCTGGCACTTGAAGCAGTTAAGACACTTTTGGTTTCTTAAGGAGCCCTCTCATAAGCCAAAGAAAGACAAAACTTATAGAAATCTTGCCCCCAAACAACCAGGTTGTTTTTCCCCACATAGTTCCACAGGGAACAGAAGTTTGTGTGAATGTGTAGAGAGGATATATTCAGCTGAACTTTACTTATAGGTAAAGTTATACTTATAGATATTAGGGTTATGATGTGTGTAGTGATATACAAGGGTGATAATTGTAGAAGAATTTGATGTTAAAAGATGTTAACAGACATGTGATGAACTGCAGTCGATTCTAAATATCTGCTGGTGTTTAGTTCCAGGACTTCCCATGGGTACCAAAATCTGTGGGTGCCGAAGTCCCATCAAATACAATGGTGTAGCAAAATTGTGTCCCTTATATAAAAGGCAAAGTCAAGGTTCGCTTTTCGGAGCTGTATCTGTGTCTTTGTCTGTGTCTCTGTGTGTGTGTATATATTCAAGCTGTGGACGGTTGAATCCATAGATGCAGAATCTGTGGATACAGAAGGCTAACTATCTGAAAGCTCTTTAAAACAGTTCTAGTTGGGGGGGGCAGTTTTGTCCTCTGTTTCTTTAGTCTGCTGATACTGATACTGACCTGTGCCACAGGCAATTAGTTTCTGATGAAACTTTTTTAAAAAATATCAGAAATGTCTGTTTCTAACCTGTAAAATGGGATACACAGATATCATAACAGCAATGCTGAATAAAACAAGAGTGATAGGCAGAAACTGCTGATCATAAAGTAGTAACAAAAAGAAATCAAAACAATAATGGAACCTGCTCACACACCACCACCACCCTACCTTTCACATTGTCTGAACATGCTGTGGATAGAATACGAAAGTACCATGCCCCAACCAAGTAAGTATGAGAGTTGGAGGAAGGCATATTTTAGCAAAACACAGAAATCTGGGACTACCCCTTTACTGTTGCTGCCCTTTTACCGTGAAAAAACAATTGACACTAAATTTCAGGTGATGACTGAGAATATGGATGGTTATTTATTTCCCTGTATCTTTATAAATATTGCGCACACCTTGCAATATTTGCTGGAGCCAATCAGAATAAGTGTTAGAGAACAAGAAGCAATATTCTGATTAGTGAACTGTTGGTCTAGCTCTCCTTTCTAGAACAAATAGCATCTTTACAGTTAAGCAAGGACTTATAATTTTGATGGCAAATTTCTGTTTCTGTATGTGACAAGGACTTTTGAGTGTCAAAGTTCTCTGTGGACAGACAACAGGAAGAGATAAGTGATAAGACAGACAGCACCATACAAGGACAGAGGTTTTACAAGGCTCAAATATATGTTAAGTTTGAAACCCTAAAACCACTTACAAGGAAACAAGCCCCATTGAGTACAGTGAGACTTACTGTGAATAAACACACATGGGGGTTGTATTTCTGTGTTTCCCCCTTGTGAAACACTGAATCTCCAAAAGGAAAAAATGTATTTACCTTGTGACAAAGAGCATTAACTACTCCTTATTAAAGGAGTTTTCCAAAAACAAATAGCAACTAAATTTAAATGAGCCCAGGAATTTGACGGAATTTTTTTAGGTAAGGAATACTCAGAGGGTTTTTTTTTCCTCTGCAATATAGCCCGAAGTACCTGGTATTCATTGGATGTCTCTCATCCAAGTGCTAGCCTGGGCTGACCCTTCTTAGCTTCCTAGATCAAACAGGATCTGGTGCCTTAGGGTATTAAGCCTATGTTAGTCAGTTAGCACTCATAAAAGATGAAAGAGGCAACATAACCACTGTTGACCCATGGTAGAATGCCTATAAATTTTTTAATGAGTCTTAGCAAGTTGTTGTTGTTAACTGCCCTCAAGTAGACCTCAACTCATGGTGACCCTGTGGATGAGATATCTCCACGACCCTCTGTCCTCTACAGCTCTGCTCAGGTCCTGTAGGCTCATGCCCATGGCCTCTCTTACTGAATTAAGCCATCTAACATGCGGCCTACATCTCTTTCTACTGCCCTCTACAATTCCTAGCATCATTGTCTTTTCCAATGATTCCTGCCTTCTCATGATGTGGCCAAAGTACAACAATCTCAGTTTAATCATCCTGGATTCCAAGGAAGGTTCAGGCTTAATCTGTCCTAGAATCCATTTGTTTGTCTTCTACACCATCCATAGTGTTCTCAGTACTCTTCTTCAACACCACATCTCAAATGAGTTTATTTTCTTTCTATTGACTTTTTTCACGGTCCAGCTCTCATATCTGTACATGGTGATAGGGAATACAATGGCTTGGATAGCAATAGTAATAGCCAGCACATTTCTATACTGTTTAGCAGTGCACTTAAGCACTCCCGTAGTGGTTTACAATGTGTAAGCTAATGGCCCCCAACACTCATTTTAGCGACCTCAGAAGGATGGCAGGCTGAATTGACCCTGAGCCCTGGCTGGTATTGAACTCACAATCTTGTGGTTTGGGAATCAGTGGCTGCAGTACAGGCATTTAATCTCAATTAGGTGTTCAGAATTATATCTTGACACTTTAGGATCCTATTGAGTTCCTTCATAAATACCCTTCTCATTCCTATAATTCCAATTTATTGACTGCAATCTGTGTTTTGATCAATATTTGATCCCAGATATAAGAATTTCTTGACTATTTCAATTTGCTCGTTACCTAGGATGAATTCTGGTAGATCTTCCATAGCTATTATTTTTGTTTTATTAATGTTTAGTATTAATCCTACCTTGGCAAGTTCCTCTTTGACCTTCTTTAGTAAATGTTCCAAGTCTTTGTTGGTTTCTAATAGTAGTATTGTGTCATCTGGCAGGACTTTCCTGAATAGACACCCGGCCACCAAAGAGAGGAAGTAATGGATCGATCCCGTTTGCTATTTGCTTGTTTATTGTTTTTATTTATTGTTTAAATTGCTATTTATTTTTTACATGTTTTAAAGTGTAAAATGTTTAATTCTGTTTTAGGGGATGGAGGGTCGGGGGATATGTATAATTTTAATGCTGTAAGCAGCTCCGATTGCCAGAGTTCAGATGGGGCGGGATATAAATAAATTGTATTATTTGTATATTTTGGGTTATTAATGTTCCTTCCTCTGATCTTCACTCTTCCTGATTCTAAGCCTGCCTAGTGTACAATATTGTCTGCATAGAGGTTGAATATATAGGATGATAGTATGCAGGCTTGCCTGACCCCTTTTCCAATTGGGAACCACTCTGTTTGTCCATATTCAATTTGGATGGCAGCCTCTTGTCCTGAATATAGGTTACATATCAGGACAATTAGATACAGTGGCTCTCCCATTTCTTTGAGAGCATTCCATGGCTTTTTGTGATCTATGCAGTCAAAACACATGCAAATTTTCTTTTGGAATTCTCCGGTGCTCTCCGTTATCTAGCTTACATTTGCTATGTGGCCCCCAGTGCCTCTTCCCTTCCTGAATCCAACTTGCAACTCTCTGATTTCTTCCTCCATATACTATAGAAGTCTTTCCTGCAGAATTTTAAGCATGATTTTGCTTGCATGGGAAATTAGTGCAGTAGCTACTGCAGTCTTTTGTATCTACTTTTTTGTGTGTATTAGAATGTATATGGATCACTTCCAGCCTGTGGGCCACTGTTTTGTTTTCCTTATTTGTTGGTAGATTTTAGTTAGAACTAAAGTTGATTCTGTCTCTTTGGATTGTAGAGTTCCCTTGGTATGTCATCTATTCCTGGTGCTTTATTCTTCCTAATTGCTTTTGAGTGTGACTTTCCAAATTGGGGTTCATCTTCATAGGTTTCTTCTTCCCATATGTGGTCCCTTCTTTTGCATTTTTATATAGTTCTTCTGTATATTGTTTCCGTCTTTTTTATTTAATTTTCCACTTCATATCATAAAACATCCCCACCCTTTGTTTCAGTTTCTTTTTGAATTCCCAGTTTTTGTGGAAGAGGTCTCTTATTCTTCCTTTTTTGTTGTTGGCTTATATTTTTCTGCATTGATTGTTGTAGTAATTCTCTTTGTCTTTATGCACTAATCTTTGGACAATAGGATTCATGGTTCTGATTGTCTCTCTTTTCTGTTGTTTTCTTAGCAAGTTAGCTCTCATCAGAAATCTGAAGGCAATCTACTGTTGTGCAAGAGAGTCTGTCAGATATAAGCTTGGAAACTAATTGAATATGGAGACCTAATTCCTAATTTTTCAATGATAATGTCCTATATTTATAGAATTATCATAGTTGTTTCATTCTGTGTGTAGTAAATCAGTGCATAATATTATTAAAACCAACAAAACATTACAAAATAGCAAAAAGGGGATATATTTCAGTGCATTGTAGAAAAACTATCTAGAACATGATGTAGTTTCTTATGCTTCATTCCCTGTATAGCATTTGCATTCTGGTAAGCTGCAGATTCTGACAAGAGATGATAAAATTTGTTGAAGGAGCTTCAACAGGAATAAAGTAGTTACATCCTAAAATACTAAAATAATCCTTAACATTATTTATCAAACCCAGATATTGGAATATTAATGAGAATATAATTTCTAGTGTTAATTTGTAGGTGAGATAAAAATTAAATTTGTTTTGCTGAGATTTTTGTTAATTTTTGTTTTTCAAACTACAGGACTGACAGGGAATAAGAACAGCATATATTTGGTTAACATTGATGTCCCTCAGTGGCATACTTTCTGGTTGCTGCCCTGAAAAATTATAATAATCTTAAATTGTCTTCTCCAACCGAACATTTTCCCAGTAATTTGGACTAGTAAATCCTTGTTAATAGGATTATCAATTAAAAATGAACCAACTTTTGAGCTGTGATTAAGCCATTTCACTTTCTTTCAAATCTTGAGAAAAGCTTTGTACTTTACTTCATAAATGTCTGGTGGTGTAAGGATGCTGGTTTGGACTGGCAGCTCATTACTACAATGGGGAAAAACCTACAATTTTTAAATCATGCTTACGTATATTTACCCAAATTGATTTCCATATATAGATACAGATATAATTCTGAAAGATCTTGTATACCCCAACTCTAAAGGCTCCAGATCCTGTCTGATCTTGTAAGGCAAACAGGGTCACCCCAGTTAATATTGCGGTGGGAGACTGCAAATGAATACCGGTTGATGTAGGCTATATTTCAGAGGAAGAAACTGGCAAAAACACCTCTGAATATTCCTTGCCTATGAAACCCTAAGTAATTTATTTGGTGGCCGTATGTTGACAGGCACCTTGAAGGCACACATACACACAAGACCTTGTAAGATTTGATGACACTAATCAAAAGTAGTGCTGAAACAGAACAGAGAGGGGGCTGACGACCCAAATGCTGGGGTTGTTTTCATGGGCAGGGATTCATGGCACATGGCATAGGACTATATAGAACAAGAGTTTCTACTTTTCTCTCTTGTAAGTCCTGAACTGGATAGTTTAATGTTGCTATTTTCAGTTTCTACTATCACATTTAAATAATAAATCTTTTTTCATTTAGAAGGTTGGAAATGAGCTAAAGGGCCACAGCACTGTGTTATGATGATGTTGTTGCCAGATAGGAAGGTCATGCTTAGTGATGATGATGATGATGATGATGATGCTTGTATTCATCTCCCCAGAAGATCCACTGATGTACTTGCAGATTATCCCATTAAATGACATAGTTAGCTTCATGACTGAGGATTTGATCCCATGAATAATCCCTAAAGCTCATTTGCAACATCTTGTGAAATCTCTCTGTTGTCTTTAGCAGTACAAACACAAAATAAATGATACCTATAATCAATCAGTAAATTTTACTTTGCATTGTAAATATTTTGGGCAAGAAACTTCCTGCATTTTTGTTGTATACAATGACTAACACACCATTGGCTAAATGAAAGTTTTAGTAATAGTTCTTTTAATTTTTAATTTTTTAAAATTGTTACAGTATGTCTTAGCAGTCTTCTGTATGATGTGCCTTGGCATCATAAGTACTTGGATAGGAAAATTTTACTTTTGTTTCCTGTACTTTGAACAATGTGCCACTGACTGGATCTAAATATATGTGTGGCTATCATTGTTGAAGCTTAAGGGCCTGGAAGCTTCTTAAATCCATTGAATCCTTGACAGCTTCTTTTTGTTGTCTGCTTAGACACAGAGAAAAAACTAGGAGCACCTGCTTCAGAAAAGCAATAAGGAGATATTTTAGGATTAGGATAAGGCTAAAGTTTAAGTTGGATTGAACATGATTGATTCAGACATATATTAAATGGGTATAGTAGAAAACAATGTTGCAATTACATTAATCACAACTGTACATATATACTTGCAAAAAGCTTAAATATACTTTCAGTTTTCAAAGGAAATGTTGTGGGTCTTCCTAAGTATTCATAAATTGTGCGTTTTTCAACAACATGTGGCAACACATTCAAATCATCAGCCAAGAGCTGTAGAAAGCTGTAAAAATAAAAAAATCTACAGATACATCTATGCAATAGTTACTGTTTATATAAATGTGTGCAGTTTTTTTTATCGTTAATCTCAAGATGATGATCTTTTATTTCTTTCACAGATCAAATTATGACACCATCATCCAAAGGAATTTTCCGGCCATTTCTATATATCTTTATTGTGCTGGGCTGTTTTATGGCATGCCTGCTTATTTATATCAAGCCCACAAACAGCTGGATCGCCAATCCCATCGAATCAGCAAGCTCAGTTCTGAAAATGAAGAACTTCTTCTCCACCAAAAGTGATTATATCAATGAGACGACTATTCTGATATGGGTGTGGCCATTTGGTCAGACATTTGATCTGAAATTCTGTCCAACGTTTAACATACATGGGTGCCATCTCACTACTGACCGTACACTGTACAATCGTTCTCATGCTGTTCTTATTCACCACAGAGACATCAGTTGGGATCTGACTAATTTACCTCAGCAGCCAAGGCCACCATTTCAGAAATGGATCTGGATGAACTTGGAATCACCAACACACACTCCTCAAAAGAGTGGAATTGAACATCTTTTCAATCTGACCCTCACTTATCGTCGTGATTCAGATATTCAAGTGCCTTATGGCTTCATGATGGTTAGCACAAACTCCTTTTTGTTTGAAATGCCAAATAAAGAAAGGCTGGTGTGTTGGGTGGTGAGTAACTGGAATCCTGAACATGCAAGGGTCAAGTATTATAATGAACTAAGCAAATACATTGAAATACATACCTATGGGCAAGCATTTGGTGACTATGTGAGTGACAAAAATTTGATCCCAACTATTTCCACTTGTAAGTTTTACCTTTCCTTTGAGAATTCTATCCACAAAGACTACATCACAGAGAAACTTTACAATGCCTTTCTGGCTGGGTCTGTGCCAGTTGTTCTTGGTCCTCCTAGAGAAAACTATGAGAACTACATCCCAGCTAATTCTTTCATACATGTGGAAGATTTTCTCTCCCCACGGGACCTTTCAGAGTTTCTTTTGATGCTTGACAAAAATGATAAAATGTATCTTAGCTACTTCAACTGGAGGAAAGATTTTTCAGTGCACCTTCCTCGATTCTGGGAATCGCACGCATGCCTTGCATGTGACCATGTAAAAAGACACCAGGAATACAAATCTGTTGGTAACTTGGAAAAATGGTTTTGGAATTAAACCTTGAACACGTTTGCACTTTATACAGAAAAATCAGACAAATCTTTATTTGAAGATGGACAAAACATTCATCAGTCAAGGGATCACTGTTTATCTTGTCCTCTTTTGGATACAACAAATTCCATTTAGACTACCTTCTCTGGATGATTAATTCAGACCTAAACCTGGAATCTTTCTCTGGAAAGTAGACAGGTATATGAATATTTAGATAAGAGGAACTGAGAACTGGCAACCTGGGACAGATGTTTGATTGCATTGTGGAAACAATGAGTGCTGTCATGATTTCTTGTTATATTTTAATCAGACTTAATTGCCCAATGTGAAAAATCTAGAGTAGCAAATTTTGCAGTGTGTTGTTGAGGGGGGGGGGGGCAAGAGGTAACTCATATGGATGCTTTTTGAAGATCCATACATGTATCAGGCACAAAAAGGCTGCACAAATTATTTCATTCTGAGCCGCAGGTGTGGGACCTTATTTATTTTATTGGAAAAACTGCTATGTAGATAGCTGGTAATATGCACTGAAGAGTAACTTTATTGTTTACCATTTCTTTTTAAAACTCTTTTCTCCCATTTTGAAGTGCATAAGTCACTGGCCAATACACATTAGTGATAGTGTTTACATTGGCTCAGATAATTTCTTCTGGGGGTAGAGAAAGAATTATTTTTTCTTAGTGTAGAGGCTTGTGGTAGGCTCGTGAAAGGCATATGAACTTGATCTTGTAGAATGAAGTTTTTTTTAAAAAAATCCTGGTCAACCTCTCTAATAATATTTGTGAAGAAAACCCCCTCAGAAATACCTGGATTGTCCTCCATTAAGGCTAATGATTACAGAATTTCCACACCCTTAAAAATGTACAGTACTGAAGCACTTTCTCTTTTTTCTTTTTCTTTCTTTTTTAAAAGGTTAAAAGAGATTGAACAATTAGGCAGTTACCTGGAATTAAGCCTCATACAGCTCTGTAGGACTTGTGAACAAACATGTATAGGAATGAAAGATGCAAAATTAAGAGACAGCATTGCAAAGTTTAGTAGTGAAAACTTTTTAAAAGGTTATTAGGCTACCATTGTTTTTGGCCCATATAATGAAATGCATCATCCCTGAACATGTTGTTTAATTAGTGATATTTCATACAATTAGATGGGAAGACATGTTTGAAGGTCAGTGAGCTAATTCAGACTTTCTAAACTGAAGACACAGATACATTTTTATGCTGTGGATTTCATGATGGATGCAAAAACACTTCTGTCTACACAACGGGAGGCTGAAGCCTCTTCACCAAGTATAAAATATTACTGCTGGCAGAACTGCTTACTTGTTGAAAATGGAGAAGTGGAAGTAAACTAGTGACCAGATTGTTACCGGGCACCTTCAAAGTTGTCATTATTCATGATCTGTTGGGCTTTGTGAATACAGTTTGGGAACTAATGCTAGATATACTAGCCCCTGCTCCCCCAGAAAGGGTGACCTGTGAGAAGACTCCTGTTTCTAATTGTGGTTGTTTTCATTGGGGAGTAGAACATTTAATTCTATTTCAATGGCATTTGTAAATGTACAACATTGTTCAGTCTAGTAGATTGTTGACATGAAGGATATTCAAAATGAAGAGGTCATTTTTCCAGCTATAAAATGCTACTGCTCCTAAGATACATGAGGGTGTTTTCAGTGCATGGATTGTTAAAATAACTCCAGGGTATATATTTTAAAAATGTATTTGGGAAGATACAACCATTCTTTTATATCAAAGGATTTTTCACTGGATCAGCACTTTGTGGCTTGATCTGCTCTTGTCTTTTTGTGAATGTAAAAATGAGATTTTGCTTGACACCACATAAATGCAATGGAAAAGAACAGCTTGTTTACATAGTGCAAGTGGGTGGCAGGACGAGGAGTGCATTCAGAGTCCCTCTTTTCTTGCAAAAAAGAGGACTCTACCATTTCCTTCTAGGTATAATACTGAATAAACAAAACCCAGCAGTCTGAGAAGGAAGCAGTCCCCTTTAAATGTAGTTAACCTTAAATTCAATAAGTGATGAGATGAAATGTCCGAAGAGATGAAGTGAAAGGATAAAAAATTAAATGTACTTTGAAGAGTGCTGCTTTGATATTATTTATTGTAGCACTGCAGTGAAGCACTACACACTTTTTAAAATTATTGTAGATCTCAATAACTGATGATATTCAGTCAGAACACACTCACACTATGCCTCAAAAGCTATAAGACTATTCTGGTTTTGTTTACAACACTAGGGCTGTGGCGCTTTCAAGACTCAAATGAAGCATTTACCTCAGATTTCTCTGCAGAATTTGAGTTTTGCAGTCAAACATTTTAATTCTGTTAAAACTAACTGAAGTTTCCCTTTCATGAGATGTGAAGATCCATGAAGGTGAGAATGGGGCCATTTCTGCTGACTCCAGTGTGTCCTTGCTCCCACTACACTATCCATACACTCAGTAGACACAAGCCTAGATGTATGCTTCTCCTGTGATCTAGAACCCTGTGTGTTTAGGTTTCTATATCATGGGTAAAGATTGTTCATGGGAGAACAGTTCTTAACAACATGAAGGGCAACACCTACACAGGGTGAACATGTCTGAAACAAATGGGCATTGTGATCAGTTCATCCCACCCTCTGTCAATATATTATATTTTTATTCATGGTCCACCAGCAAATGTAAAAATGTATGTACTGTCCTATTGCCATATGGCTTATGGCAACAAAAATATCATGTTGGATTAAGACTTAGTCATGTTCTAGAATAAACCCATTTATTCTTTGGGAATGTTACTCAAAAATAACTTAAGCCCCATTGACCAAGAATGACCATGTCTGGATTCAACCTGATGACTATATTTTTTAAAATGTTATAAATAATGTATAAATCAGCTTTTGCTATCTGAAATACAATTATCCATAACCATTTATAACACAGAGTCACTGTGAATTTGCAGTGCAACTCTGTGTTAATCGTATGTGAACAGTGTTCCTTTGTATCAAAACTTTCAGGTTAAGTTGCATGTTCCATGAAACATTTGGGCAAATGGATCTGTCATGCATTAGTCTTTCCTGTTTTTCCTAAAATCGGATATTTGACAGTTATTTATCAATACAGCAATTGTTTACTGAGAAAAGTGTGATACAACTTCCCCATTGATTTCTATGAAAGAAACTGATCTGTGTGTGCTTCTCTGAATGTGAGTTTCTGAGAGTTGTCATGTACAGTATGGTTCACATGAAGTACTGGATCAGGGTAGTAGTTTCAGAGGTTTATGAAATATCAGAATTAAAGGAGGAAACTTACATGATATTTCCTTTTTTAAATGCTTTGATTCCCCCCCCCCATTTTTTTTTTCACATTTGCAGGGATTTCAACATCTCAGAAATGTGTCTTTTACAGGAAACTGTGAATCCCCTCTGTTCACCAGCATTTGCTTTATGAAGCTAAAAGGAAAAAGTGATAATACTGTATGCATAAATATGATACAATACAATATATTCTTTTCTAAAAATATATTTATATTAAAAACTGAAATGGAGTATTTTAGCTTGCATCTAAAGGTGTCTTTCACCTTTCGGCAGAATGACCCCTTTTCATGTAGTGGGATATGAGGACTGGGAGGAGAGATATTGCTCTTAATGCTTCTCTCCATCTGCAACTTCCTGTGCCATAATCCACAGCATTCCTAAAGTGTTCCCAGTTTCCAGATTGACTTGAAGGACATGTTGGATGGATGTAGTAAAAGGGGAGGACAGGAAAGCCCCAATCGATGATGTGGACTCGATTTATAGCGCCTAAACTTCTTTATATGTATAATCATATATTTGAATGTGGTCAGCATTTCTGTTTGTATTTTTGGTCAAAGCTATATGCTGCAAAGTAAAATGAAGGTTGTATTTCCAAAACTCTACTTTTAGATCATGGAAATGAAATCTAAAAGAGTATACTTTGTCAAAGTAATTTAGAACTGGACTCACTTGAGTCATAGTAGCGTTCTTGCATGTTACACAGCAACAACTGGTTCTGTCCCTTGCTGGAAGGCATGTATTCTCCTCTTTCCTACTGACTTGCTAACCTAATTCTTTTCCTTATTCAAAATGTTAAACCAAATTTAAGTAACATCATTGCCTTTAAATCCTAGCTTTCACATGCATAATGACATACAATCAAAACAACTAGGAAAGAGCAAACTTTCTGTTTCCTTGCAATAGCTAACCAGAAAGACCTGGTCCAGCAAAAGCATCACATTGTGGGCTTTTGTGGGCTGAGGCACACATGTTTCTCTTATGCTAACTACAGTGCTCTGCTGATATCTGAAATGTGAGAAACTACTAATGCAGAACAAACACAACTCTGAGGAAAGCTATATAAGAAATCCTTAAAATGATTTGATATGGAGTGATGAAACTTGTAAATCTTCCTGGAATGCCAGAAATTTAGTTTTTCAGGTTATGTCATTTTATATCAAAATAAGAGAGAGTAAAAGTCAAGTAAGATACACATTAAAGCTGGATGAAGAAGAAGATTGGGAATGCACAATACATTATTGTGAGATGAAAGGCAGTTGTTATTTGTTTTGTTTTGCAGTTCTTCGTTTACCTAGGAGAATGCAACCAAAGCACAAGAGACTTTTTCATTTCAGCCATTGGCTATACCAAGAAATATTTCTGGAACATGCATTAAAATTACAAATATAATGAACAATAGTTTACAGAACAATAATTTTCATGAGTGTGTTTAATCTGGACAAATTATCCAAAGATTCTAATACATTTCTATCACAGCAATGCTAATATTTTGGTATACCTGTTGTTATAACACTGGCCCATACCTGACCCCTTGGTTCTTTGTATGAGAACCCACTGTATGGGACCTCTGTGTGTGTGTGCATCTGTGTATGGACGCACACACACAGCCATAGAATTGTGTTTGGGTCAGGTCTCTGTATCTGAGATTGGATAGAGGATATTTCTTTTTAAATCAAAACAGAAAATGAATCACATGAATTTTTAAGTACCTGTATGTGTATTTGTGTGTGAGAGAGAATAGGGAGGGAGAATGAAATACCGTAGTTACATAAATATTAGTACTTACAGAGTTAGCAAAACAGCATCACATGTGGGGTGCTTCTATAGAAAGAAAACAGTTATTGGATTCTGCCTTACATTTCAGTTGCATTGTGTACAATTGTAGTAATTGTAAAGTATTATGGGAAATAGAAATTTTGCTCTCTCTTTTTTTCATTTCCTAGTTTTTTGGTAGAAAGGTTTAAAGAAACCAGATTTGTGGGTTTTAAAAACTGATATTTGTATGTGTGATGAGCATGCTGTTTCAATTCTTAATTTCTCTGTTTAACCACTTTGATTACCATCCACATACTCATACAAGGAAATTTAAATTGCTCCAGTTGTGTGCATATATCTGTGTTCCTTAGAATCCTTTTTTGTATACAAGTAAGACATAGGATAATATATACCGTATATGCTCGTCTAGAAGTCTAAAAAATTATGCCCAAAAATTGACCCCAAAATCCCAGGTCATCTTATTTACAGGTCACTATGGACATGTGATAGCAGCTCTTTCGCATTTTCCCATGCCATGCAAAGAGGAGTTTAGCAAGAAAGAGTCAAGCAAAAAGAGTAATGGGTGACTGACTGATATTGCTGTTTGTTTAAGAGTCCCCCTCCTGTCTACGCATCTGGCTGAAACAAAAGCTGAAACGATAAAGAAAAGCCCCAATGAGAGTTGCTCTTGCCGTAGGCACACATACATGCACTGAAGGAGCCTCCAAATTTTATCCTCAACCTACCCTCGTGACAAAACCCATAATTTTGGCCCCAGAATCTGACCTCAACTTATACATGAGGGTGACTTATAGTTGAGTATATACAGTACATTATCTTTTTGTGAAACATCAACAGTAACCAAACGATTCTAGACTGGACTCTTACATTTTACTGAATTACTATTTATAAGCCCTACAATTTGTACGTAGCACAAGGGCTTAATTAAATGTATGAGACACAGACCTACCACCATTTCATATGTCATTGCCCCTTATTCGTCTTAATATCAAGACAGATCATTGAATGTCCTGAAGGCATTATTCCCCAGCCTGTTAAGATATACATTGGGCTACAATATCCATTGTCCCCAGCCAACATATACAGGGAATAATTTGAGTTGCAGCACTACTCCAACCTCCTGCCATGCAAAAATACACAATTTGCCATTCTCCTAGCCTGCTCATTTGCCAGTTGTGAACAGAAGATTTGTATCTGTTCCTTCTAAATGATCAAAATCCATTTTCTCTTCACTCACATATCCACTGATTTTTAACATTCTACTTAGCCTAAATACCAGTCGTACCTATAAAAGAATACCCTTTTATTGAAGACAGCATCCAGTTCCTATTCTAGGGTAGGCCAGGCAGGATGTAATTCATTATTCCCCTGGTTATCAAATATTTGGAATATTGCAGTGTGCCATTTTTCAGATTCCACATTTTAGATCATTGTTTTCCCTGTATTGGATAACAGTGGATAGTGTAGAAGGAGCTATTCATCGACTCCTTATGCCCACAATCCAGAACCTGGTAAGAGAAGGATACTGCTACAGCTATTTGCTAACTGGGGAGTCAGAAGAAGTCTATTTGGCTGGCCAAAAAGCAAGTGGTCTTAGTTACAACTGCAGCTGAGGGAAATAGAAACAAGGTCGCAGGAGAGCAACTTCATTTTCCTTTCCCTTGCAACTGAGACAGGTAGCTAATTGTCTGCCTGACTGCCTTCCCCATCCATCCATCCATCCATCCCCACAATATAGCCAGTGACTGACCACAGCAAAACCACCACACTATTCCCCAGGGCTTGACATAAAATTAGAAATGAAACCAATATGTGTTTGCATGTATGGAGCACCATTTTCCACATGTGTGGTGCAGAATCTGGGCCATTATCTATAATCTTTATTTCACATATTTCTGTATGTGTATGTGCCTTCAAGTCACCTTGGTGACTCCATGAATTTCTTAGTTTTTTTCTTAGGCGAGGAATAATCAGTACATATATATAAATTACCAACCTTTCTTTTCCACTCAAATACTGATGGAGTTTCTTTAATTTCTCCGGCCTCTGTTGTGTGACTAAAAGTACTGTCATCCATCAAGAGATTACAGTTTGTTTGATGTTGTGTCTCAGACTCCATTCTTCCAAATAGCCCCACAATTCTACCTAAAAAGCCAAGTGAAGCTTGTCATTGCTTCTTCTTAACATGTTTCAGCCTTGTGCCTTCTGTTTGAATGCCCAAATCAGGTCTTACAACCTTCTCAATGAGGAGCCTAGACTGTTTATAAGTAGTCCAACCTATAATGGAACTCTACTTTTGCTTTAGTACAACACACACAGTAGGGAGATGAGTTTGTGACATGGCTTTACGCAATATATGCCCTCAAGATCTGGATTTCTTATGGAATCCTTAGTGTCTCATTAAAATATATCCCTTAATATGTTATTTTAATTATGTGATCTGAAATTCATAGGGTACTTCTGCTTAGTGTCCCTCTAAACTAATGGTGTCACTCCAGACTTTCCGGTAGTGACATCACTAGTCGGGTGCAGGGGGTGCGGACCACTACCATGTGCATCCTAAGTGACACCTTTACTGCTCAAACCCCTACCTTTTGGCAGAAACGAGCTATGGCATTCATCTGCTTCCCTTTAAAATACCTTAAGAGATGGTGGGAATGGGGTGAAGCTCAGTGGGAGGAGAAAGGAGAAGCATCATATTTTTAAAAACATTAAAATTTTAAATTTCAAAATTTTAAACATTTTTGAAATTTACAAATGTTTTATTCCTTTAAAATGTTCTTTAAAAATCATATTGTAACCAAATCTTTACTATGTATATGTAAGTACATGTGGCTGTGTGCATGATATTGTAATTTGAAGGTATAATTTTAATTTTGCTAGTTGTTTATGTCACAGCTATTAGTATTTCATTCAGTAGTATATGGGAATTATGATTTATGGGTAACATTAGTGCAAAAAAGCATTACTAAGGATTCTGTATGGTGTGAAATAGAAAGAGGCCAATGGATGGATGACACCATGGTTACTGCATCGGGTGACACCATCCCTAGTGACACTACTGGTTTACAGCTAGAGATCTAGATCAGTGGTTGCCAGCCTTTGGTCCTCCAGGTGGATTGGATTTTAGACCCCATAATTCCTGACTTCTGGCCATGTTGACTGGGGCTTCTGGGAGCTGAAGGCCAAAACAGTGGGAACCACTGATCTGGATCACAGACCCTTCATTCAGAGGGCAGTTACAAGACCACACACTGTATGATCTGTTCCAGTGAAAAGTAAAAACAGCAGCAGCAGCAACAACAAGAAAAGTAGATCCCTAAGTTATTAATGAGCTTTAAGAGTCCATGTGGTGTAGTGGCTAGTGCTGTCCTAGGACTACAAGAGATCAGGGTTTGAATTCTCACTTAATCAGGGAAACCCTAGTTGGTGAACGTGGGCAAATCTCTTTAGAATATGCAATGGCAAACCTCTTTAGAATAAATCTTGCCAAGAAAACCCTAGGACTTGAAGGGATACAATCACAACAAAAAGCACTAGTGGTCAGAATCATAACTACACATCCAAAAAATATGAATTTAGAGGAAGGGGTATGTACTAAAGAACTTGGCCATGTGGACATATGTCACGCAGCTAGAAATTTTGCCCCTGATTTCAACAAAGCATCCTGTTGCTGTACAATTCATGACTAGAATCTAAATTGGGGTACCCATGTTGTTCTTCACATTTTGGTTTTTCAGCTCTCCTTTCTGACACAGTCCCTCTTTTGTGCACCACAAAAATCCTGCAATTGAATGCCCACTGTCCAATATACAACACAGCCATGTTGTTTCCAAACACAGGAGTAACCAAGTGCAGTAAGGATATATAAGGATCAATAGAAGACAAGCTCTGTTTCTATAAGAAAAAAAATCTTTTGCACCCTTTGAGGCATCTCAAATGTGGAATCATTCACCAGATAAATATAAGGGATTTTGTTGACAGATGTGTAACTCTTCTGGTAAAAGAAGAGGGATTCAAAAGTGTACCTAATTCTGAAGTTCAAAGCTCCTGCTTACTTATTTTCTTGCCAAGAAGAGAAAATCCACATTTCTTTTTATTAATACTATACAAACAGATAAACATAAATGACAAAAAAGCACGTACATGTATATCTAGTCAGCCCCTTTATTCCATGCTTTTGCTGGAATAAAACTGCCCATCAAGTCATCAGTAGTAAGGTTCAGAACATGGATAAATGCTTTGTCATCCGCTCAGTTCCATGTGTGAAATTAAGTGTTTTGTTCTTCTTGGACATCTATTGCTTAAAGCATTATTGTCTGAGCTCCTGCACCATCAGATGTAGCTACAATGATGGAACTCCAGTGTTGTAGCCACTTCTATCAATGCCCCCCCACCCCCCACCCCCAAAAAAACACAAAAACCCTACTTCTTAAAGCAAGTGGTGCCAACCGATTTTCAAGGCATTGCAGATCAGGATACTGGGGAGTAGGGGAATAACTGCAGCACTCTCCCAGTTATGGAGAACACAGCCAGGCATCTGGAGACACCCCTTAGGGTCTCACCACAACTATTTTTGTGAAGGCAACCTGTGTGTGGGAAAGTGTCACAGTCATTTCTCAGCCCTCCAGTCTACAGCACCTTGGAAACCCATTACTAATAATAATAATAATAATAATAATAATAATAATTTATTATTTCTATTTCCTGCCTCTCCACAGACCGAGGAGGGATTACAAGTAAAATGTGTTCATACATACAAATTTTGAACATTAAAACTCTCCTAAGACAGTCCTCCTAAAACACAGCAATACCATACAATATGATATAATATGATAAAATACACAGTACAACAATAACCGAACTGGAATTAGGATTCAAAACTTATGCAATTGGGAATAGGGAGAGAGAAAGGTAGGCGTGTGCCTAATGTTGGCTCTGGTGGGAAGACCCGCCAGAAGAGATCCATTTTAATGGCTTTCTTGAAAGCATCCAAGGTAGTAATACGACGGATCTCCTCCGACAGTTCATTCCAGAATTTAGGGGCAGTTGAGGTAAAAGATTGGTTGGGGTGGCTTTGGTCTGGCTTAAGACTCACATTCTGTCATCGGCATCTGTAAATATGAATCCCAAAAATTACAAGATTATGATTTTTGTAATTATTAAAACAGAATGCCAGCCAATGTGTCATTCCTATGCTGTGCTACTTTCTCAATATGCAATCAGAAAGTCAGTCTGGAAATATTACTTTCTTTCATGCAGTTTAAATGTTTCAAGGGCAAATTCACAAATAAGTAAGGGATATTCTTCATGACAACTAAGACTGCACTGCTATACCAATTTATCTAGAAGTAAATTATTGGGATTTACAGGATTATTCTTTGCATCTTAATGTGCCAATTTGTTTCCAGTGAATGAGCACAAGGCTAAAAATGGGGAAATAGTTGTTAGATATGACTTCTGATATCTTGTATTAATGCACTGTAATTTTGCACTACTTTGTAAAAAAAAGAAGAAATCTTTAAAAAATCTAAAATATGCCAAATGTACAGTATGTAAAATTATATTTTGCTCACTTCATCTCATTATTGTTTCCTGAGTGTCTTGATATGAAATGTATTGTTTTGACTTAAGTTAACAATAACTACACCCAGCACACCAGTAACTCATTTTGATTTTTATATTGGCTACTTTCATATATTCCTTTTTCTACTTATTTTTGTATTTTCCATATCGGATAAACACATAATCTTAGACAACATTGATTACAAATTACAGACTGGTAGACAGTATGCAGATTTATGCATTCAGTAGGTCAGCATTTGAAATCAGTGTGCAAGGTGCTTTCAGATAACAAAACCACTTTAGTTTTCCAGGTTACTTGAAATGTGTTACAAAATGGGAGAGGGTGCTATTAGTCTTGCTGTCCTTTCATTCTGGTAATGAATAATGTTGAAATGCAATAGAATTACCCATGACTGACATTCAAATTGCCCATGATTGATATTCTGGTGAAGCTGAAAATAATAATGGAAAGCCTAGTTCTGTGCACTTCTAATGAACCCAAATGCTTGATATAAGAAGCAAGGATTAAATTTCTTCATGGTCTAGTCAGCAGCGATGGTTGGTGGCTCCTGTGTCAAGGGGGCAATGAATCCACTCCTGATTTTAGTGCAGAAATTAAGAGAGACATATCCTGTAGATAAAGGTTCAGCATCTTAGACAACTCATTTAAGCTTAGAGCAGATTCCTCATTTTACAGATATAGAGGCCACCATTATTTTGGGAGAGGGGGAGGCTATTTTTATGTGTAACATTATGACAATGTAACAGTTTGAAAGTTAGGAAATCAGTGAGTGTATTGATGAAATCATACCACAGGAAAGCATTTCTTACATCAAAGGCAGCTTACAATGAATAGTATAAATACATAAAATGGGGGGGGGGGGGGACTAAAACACAAATTAAAATTAACTTGACGTGTGTTTATGAGATTTTCTGTATTAATTAACAAATTCTAAAGCAAGACAATGCAAAATTCATCAACCAAAATATTCTGTTAAATGTCAAATACCCTTTTACCATATTTCCTAGTTCAGGAATAGCATTTCCTTCTACGTGCATATTGGACTGCTTTTGTATTCCAATACATGCATCATTGTGTTTATCATATCACTTATTGTACAGAAATGTAGGTAAACATTCAACTGTGATTTTTAAAGAAAAAAAGAAAAAGAAAAAAGCTATAGTGGAAAATTATAGCTCCATTCTCAAATACACATTTTAAGAAGCCATGGTAAGACAGAAGGCCTTGTAAAAATGTGTATACTTTTTTATTCATTCAGAGCTGAAGCTCTTTGTGTTTTACAAGTGTTACCCTTGAACAAAATGAGGTTTCCTGTTGTTAGAATTGCCATTTTACCCCATTAATATGTGAAAGTAAAATGATATGGTTGTATTCCCTTCCCTCCTTTTGTTGTGAAACTTTATGTATTTCTGATAATATGTGATTATGTTCATGAATGCATATTACACTGGCTACAGTCTTCAAAGATCCATTTTGTGGAATGCCAGGAAAATGTAACTGTAACAAAGATTTCAATAATTTGTCTGGATATTAGTTTTCCACAAGATTTCAAGCACTTAATTTTTTTTAAGAAAAGAATTATTTATTTAACAGGCATTCCTTCCAACAGATAGACACTGGATATGTAAATAAGTGTCAATACATACATAAAGTTGTTGTAATAGATATATTTAAAATAAAAAGACACAATCTGAAAGACATTTATTCATCTTAGCCTAGTTTTTTCCTATGATCCTGACCAAGATCCCACTCTTCAAAAAGAAAGACTGCCTCTCACCTCCATTGTTTTCATATTCAGTATTCCTTGCATACATTAAAGACACCAGACCCTTTCTAATCTTGGAAGCTAAGTAGAGTCAGCCCTGGTTAATACTTGAATGGGAGAGCACGAATACATATCAGATTCTGTGGGCTATATTTCAGAGGAAGGAACTGCAAAAACCCAACATTCCCTGCACAATCACAATAATGGTTTTAATGATTGAAAAGAAAAAGGTAGAGGTCACTTCTCAGCTCCAGATTAAAATTAGAATCACAAGAAGCCATCAGTCATGATAAAGCTGAAGGGAAAAAACGATAAGACATATAACTTAAAGCCAGTCCAGGGTCAGGAATTCAAATGAACCAAGAGCATGTGAGAAAGCATGCACTAGTTTGATGAACAGTTGTCTACAACAAGAACTTCCTCCAGCCACTGGAAGATATATAGATGCTTGGCCTTGGTATGTCAGATGGCTAGTTGCTCAATATCTCCTATTTAAGCCTCTGCATGAAATGTCTCCTCCTACACTCCTTTTTGGTTCACCATCATTCTATAATTAAGGGAAGCCTCTCCTGGACTTTGGTTGCCCTGGCTGAATCAGAAGCTTGTCTTGCAGTAAGTTAGCATCAGCTGTGTCTGCCTTTCACTGTCTAGCTTCTGAGGAGGAGTTGTCCTCTGGAGCTCGAATCTCCCCTCAAGATCTGATTCCTCCATCTCTAGTTCCTTTGGATGAGTTAGGACTTCCAACTGTATTAACACACATCCTAGTCCACATATTGGAACATAAGGATGATAGTTGGAGCTGTTCTGCCTGTAACTATGGGATCCACTCATGAAATGTTTTTCAGATCCATTGCATAGCTTGGGTCAGGGGAGAGATGACTATTTCCTTTTCCTTCCCTGTTAAAAACATAGGGAATTAGTACTAAGCAAGGAGTTAGTAGGATACTTTAGTGCCTCTAACAAATTTGATGCAGTGGATGCATGCCCCCAACATCCCTAGCTTTTATTTTACCCTACAAGTAGCATAGTGGTCCACCAGTGGTCCTCTAAAGATATAAGCACTATCCAATGAACAGAAAATCTGAGAAGTCTCTTGTCAATCTGACAAGCATGTGACCAACTTCCTAAGCTGCTGCATCTGGCTTCACAGAATTGTTTGGAGGGAATCCGAAGATGCTTCAACTTGAGAAAGAGTATCCTGGGGTAATCTTACAGCCATATCTCCTGAGTTGCTATCATATCCATTCAGGCCCAGAACATATTTTCAGACAGAAAAAGAAGGGGACAGGGAAACTGGAGTCCTACTTTTTCCCCAGTCAACCTTCAAAACTTTACTGAGGAGTGAGGAAAGATGAAAAACAAAGGATGACACATGGTAAACTTAGGGAACAAGGGATGGCATCAGGAAGGAGGTGGAGAAAAATGGGGTTGTTTGGTGATCAGATCTGGAGGAGAAGGAGAAAGGCTTTAACCTCTGATTGGGGTGTTTTGTGGTCAGGGGAAATCCAGAGGATGAGGAGAAAAGTTTTTAACATCGGGTTGATAAGTAGAGGGTGTTTGGCAGCCAGGGGATATCCGAGGAGGAGGAGGAGGAGGAGGAGGAGGAGGAGGAGGAGGAGGAGGAGGGGGGGGTTAACACTGGATTTGGAAGTGACAAAAGTGGAGGGAAATAAGGTGCTTGGTGTTCAGAGAGATCCGGAGGAGGATGGGGAGAAAAGATTTCAACATTGGATTCAGAATGCAATCACCACACACACTCACACTCCTGCCTTGGCAGCTCTTTCAGAAATCACTGCCAAGGCATAGAGAGTAGGGCATCGAGCTTCTTTTTTTAGGACCTTTCTAAGCAGTATTACTGTTTGTTGTTGTTGTTAACTGCCCTCCAGTCGATCTGGACCCATGGCAACTGTCTTGACCCATATATAAATTGACCCTGGATTTTAGGGTCAATTTTGAGGCATATATTTTTCAACTTGTAGTCAAGTATATATGGTAAGTAACTTAATCTCTATTTCCATCTCAACTTTGCTTGAGAAAGAGAGAACTATAGATTCTGAGGAAAGGGTATAACTGATACAGATGGAATCATGCCCAAAGAGAGTTTTAAAGTGAGTAAATCTAGCTATAATGTATTTGCGTTACATTTTAAATTGCCTATTTTTGCTCCCTAGAATTTATTCAGCTGTAATCTGATTAGTTGTGGTCAGCTCATCCTTCATTCAGCTTCTTCTGCCTAATGGACTTTTCTGTGTTAATGATCATCCAGACAGCTGCTATCAAATACAGCCATGTTTTGCCAGACTACCTTTTGTGCTGCATGTAAGGAAATGCCCTTAACTGGTGTTTGCTTGATAGCAAAAGGCATCCTCATCTCCATGTGCTGTGAAAGTAATATCACTTAATATTATTACTCACAGCCTCTTAGAAAGATTGCAAAAACAACCTTAATCTTTGAGGAGATTTTCTATTCCCATTATGTCCTTCCTACACTGCAGCTTGTCTGGTGATAAAGATGATTACAATTTTCACAAGAACCTATTACTTAGCCATAGAAAAATATGTGTTCCCTCCTCCTGCTGCCACCCATGGAATCTGAATACCAAGAAACATCTCCCTGTTTCAAAACAGGGATGTAGCAGAGGAGAGCTACTTCCTTGGCATGTAAATGAAAACATGTCTTAATAACATATTAACATAGTATGGTAGTGAGTTGTGCAATATGATATAGAACTTGAAGAAAATAGCACAGCACATACTGCACAGATGTTACAGTGTAGACAACTTACTGAAAACTTACACATGGAATTGTTGAGCAACAAACTATGTGTCTACCCCATCAACCACCTCATATACCCATCCACCAATGTATTTTATTCACAATCTGCCATTACCTGCATCACTCACAGCTACATGTTGAGACTATCTTGGCTAGGTTTCATTCTAAAAGGACTTTGTCAAGGATCAGCAACAGTGCATCCCAGCTTTTTTTCCCCGGCTGGATAAAACTGATTGATTGAATAGGCCGCTTTTCTCTCAGCACAGGATTCAAGGTGGCTTACAGCAAGTAAAAACAAAGTACAGCTATAAGCAATTAATGCAATAGTTTTTAAAGGCTATTAAACAACAATTCTGTTTAAAAACACAAATTAAAAGACATGTTTTTTTAAAGACATGTAAAACAATGAAATACAGACACAACACACCCCATTAAAATGTCCTTCTGGCACAACAAGTTAAAAACCAAAGAATGGACATTGAGTAGAAGACTGAAAGTGGCTAGGAGACTGGTTTGATCCATTTATATGTATTCTTCCACTACCCGTCCAAAAACAACAAAGGAATAAATCCAATTGCTAATCCCAGCTACCATAGCACATTGAATCAATCGTTGGATAGTAAAGAAATGGTGAGATATAAACCCCATTGACTCAATGGCTCTCTTCTATTGGGACTTCTAGTGGTAGTAGTGTTTATAAAATCATAAGCATAAACCACATAGTCTGAAGCCAAAGCAAACAGTCCTGAGCTGAGTCCAAAACCGAGAAAGAAGTGTCCAAAGAGATTAATCCAGACTCAAGCCAAAGATGAGAGATACACAAAGCTGAGGAGGCATTGGATCTATTGTTTGCAGCATCAGAATGGTATTGATTAAGCTAATTTATAGCCAGCAGTAAATTAGTTCATTAACTCAACCTGGGGCTAGTACAGACCAGCACAATACACTGGCCTCCCGGCAGCGTGGAAATATGGCCTATGGATGACACATGCCCCGAAGCCACCCTGAAGCTGGTGTCATGCCGCCTTGCCGCCACATTGGGGAGGAAGATTCTTGACACTGGCAGTCAGCACTAAAAAGCACACAAATCTAGAAATACACACTGCAGAAGAACTGAAAAGCTGTGGCGGAGGCAGAAAGTGTGGCTTTTTTCCAGTGCAAAAAAGAGTAGCATTTTGCCCCTTCATTTTGGGAAGGAATAATGCTGGATCAGGGCCAGAGCATGTATTGCCATGGCCCCAATCTGGCAATAAAGGAGGCAGCATCAAGCCACTCCTTTTGGGCCACCTGTTTTGGCCCATAGTAGAGAACAATGACTCTGGCACTTCTGTTCCTTGCATTTGAGTTGTTGACACTTAGAACAGTGACTCTGTCATTTCTGTTCCTTGTATATGAATTGTTGGCTTGTAGAGAGTGGAGAGCCTCCATGCCCTCCTGAAAATCTGCAGGGGGTGCCTGGGCTGGAGTGGGCCCTGATCCTGACACAACAGGGCTGCCAGCCACTTGGTTCTGGTTGGGAATCATCTTCCTGGCACTCCTCTTCTCCTTCTTCATTCAAGGGGGCCTCTTCCAGGTAAGGCATAACAAATAGATTTACACCAAATGATGCATTTACATCTAATGATGCAATTTATGCCTGGATACTAAAAGCTTGCTTGAAATAAATTGAATCTGCAGCTAAAAGATCCCCCCCACACTTTGATTAGCTTATTTAATTCCTCACATCTTTCCTGACTTTCCTAAGGATTCTTATGGTTATGGTTAAGCTCTGCACCGTACAGTGGATGGTTTTGCTGCTTCTTTTTTATTTATTTATTTGTTATTTTTATAATTGATTGGTTTGTCATTTTACAATAAATGATATTTTCCTACATTGTCTTGTAAAAGAAAGAATAAACCATTTCATAGAGAATTATATTTTTAGCATCTGACATTATAGGTTACTGTCCTGTGTATAGTTTTGTGAAAGAAAAAAAGTTAACTCAGGGGCAAAGCAGACGGGCATAAAAAGCCGACTTCCCATGTCTGCACTCCAGACACCTCAATGCCACCCCCAAGCCACTGTGAGTGGTGTCATGGTGTTTCTGCAGTGCAGCGCTGAAATTGGAAAAAGCCACCACCGTGGTGGAAAGGACAGCTTTTTGCCAGCCCAAAAGGAGCAGAAATTCACCACTTCTTTTTGGGCTGGAAAAATGCTTTTTCTTGTGGATACTTGTGTTATTTTATTCATCATATTAAGTAAATAAACTTCCAGTGTTATTTCAAATTTTGTGTTCAATATTTGAGTGGATAGTTATCCAGAATTTTGTCAGCAGTTCCACCATACATGATACCAGGTTCCAATGGTTTTTCCGCATTTCCAGCACCAATTATTGTCAATTTTTTGAAAGTTTTCTCAGATATTTTGGCATTTTGTAAATTGTAGGGTTCTTTTCCTGGTGTATTGACAACTTTCCAGAACAATTTCCCTACCAATGCCTTTAGCCCATCATGTCATAGTGTCTTTAATAGTGTCCTGTTCTAATTCTGTTTCAAGTAAGAGTTTGTATATCTTAAGTATTAGTTTCTGTTCCTTTCCTTCCAATAAGTTATCTAATTTGTTCTTCTTTATATCAATTCCTTCTTGACTTTGATTCAACTTGAATTTATCTGATAGCTGCTTATATAATAACCAATGCTTTCTTATTTCTAGATCTTCTACAGTGGTCCCCCGGGATCCGAATCCCCTGGGGAACGAAATCCCTGGGACCCGAAACGGCCGGGGCCAAAAAAAAGCCCCCGGGATCCAAAGAAATCCCTGGATTGCGAAGAAAAAAAGCAACCCCGGCCCTTTAAAACAGCACGCTTCCGGCACGCTGTGCATCAACTAAAGCGGTCCCCTGGGTTGCGAAACATTTCCGGGTTACGAAAGTAATCCCGGAAAGGAATAATTTCGCAACCCGGGGGACCACTGTATCTCTTCTACTGATTTCATTCTGTATTGATTTTGATTACTCCTTTGTATTATCACATACACTTGTCCCTCCGTATTCACTAGGTTAGAGGCAGAAGACCACCGTGAATATGGAAAAACCATAAATAACAAAAACACCATGTTTTTACCTGAAAGGACACCTCTCTAGGCATCTCTAGGTCCTCCAGTGTAACTCTGTAGTCAACATCCGACAGATCCTGACCATAGAACTGCAATGGAGCAACTACAAAGGTCTAGTAGGGTATTCTCACTAGGAATCTCTAGGTCTTTTAGTGCAACTTTTAGTTAAAGTTCACCATAGAGTTGCACTGGAGGACCTAGATTTTCCTAGAGAGAACATATTAATGTTTATTCTTAGTGTTTAATGCTTAGTTGTGATTGCATTCTAGTTAAGGGATGAGGGATTGAGTTTTAGTTGTACGTATTATGTTTTGTTTAGGGTATTTTAAGTATTTTATTTATTTGCTTATGCAAATTATTTATGTATTTTATGTAATTTTGTGTAATGATGGTTGTATTTAGTTAAGGAATGAGGGATCGAATTTTAGTTTGTATATGTTATGTACTGCTTGAGTATTTGTTTGCTTATGTAAATAATTTATGCATTATGTGTTTTTTATGTAATTTTGTAAACTGCTTTGATCTTTTTGGAAAAGCGGTATATAAATAAATTATATTATTATTATTATATTAATTAAATCTGTGAATAATCAAATCCACAAATATCAAACCCGCAAAGGTGGAGGATGATTGTATACTCAATTATAAGTCAAAAAATTTATGCCCTAAAATTGACCCTAAAATTCTGGGTAGATTTATATATGGGTCAATACACCAGTAGTGCTTAGAAAGGTCTGAAAGCAAGCCAGCCTGATGCCACAATCTCCATTTAACACCAATTCCCTCCCCCTCCAATCTGGTTTGCAAAACCTTGCCTCCTATGTAACATACTCCCCATTTAAACCCATCTCTTCAGTCTGTTTTGTAAGACCCTGATTCCTATGGGGGAAAAAACTCCCCATTTAAAACTTTTTTCTTCTCTCTCTGGTCCATTTTGCACGACCTGGCTTCCTATGGAAACAACTCTCCATTTAAATCCACTTGCTTCTCTCTCCGGTTCATTTTGCAACATCTGGCTTCCTATGGAAAAAGCTCTCCATTTAAAACCACTTGCTTCTCTCTCTGGTCCGTTTTGCAAGACCTGGCTTCCTATGGAAAAAACTCTCCATTTAAATCCACTTGCTTCCTTTCTCAATCCAATGTTAAAATCTCTCCTCCAGCACCTGGGAATCAGTTGGGAGAGGTCCAGAGAAGGAGAAGGAGGGACGGAAGTGGTATTTCCCCCTTTCCATCTTTCCTTATACTTACCTAAGTTTTACCCTCAGCTTATTCATGGGTTATATCAAAATCCAAGATTTTGACCCTGAAACCTTCCCTCGAGTTATACATGAGGTCAACTTGTACACAAGTATGTTCGATATATCTTTGAATCTTAGCCACATTTTTGTGTAGGTTCTGCCAAAAAAGGCCTCTTTGGAATTCTTCTACAAAAACTGTATTTTATTTTGATCCAGTTTTTTATGATTGCTCTGCAAATAAAGTGATAACAGAATTCTTTATGGACTTTGTGTTTTTCGTATGGCAGGTACGCATGCCAATCAAAGCAAAGGTTGACACCTTCAAGGTTAAGACTTTTTTGTTTACAAAGTTTACCCAGTCTTTTAAATAGGTTAAGGTATTTCCTTGATAGTACAATTGCAATTTTTGGAGAGTGTATCCTCCATATATCTTTGTGTCTGTTAAAGTTTTTCATTTAACATGGGGGGGGGGTTGCCTCCTCTCATAGATCTTTCCTAATTTCTTTATTCCAGGTTTGAAAGGGTTTATAGTTAATGATTCTTGGTAGGTTGGCAAATAAGTAATTAAATTAAATTTCTTCCAGAAAATGTCAGCTTCAATTTTGTCCATATTTCTAAGTCTTTTAAAATGTTCTTCCAGATGTGGTAATTATTTTCAAATAGATCAGTATTCTTTTTGGTTATCCAAATTCCTAAATATTTTGCTTTTTCACAATGTTGAATTTTGTCATTTCTTGAAGTTTCTTCTTTTCATCATTTTGCTTTTGTTGTTATTATTGTTGATTTTTGCACATTGATTTGGAGTCCTATAACCTTGCCAAATCAATGTGATGTCTCCATTAATTTGGTGATATCTCAAATGGATACTACGTAAGTGTGGGTTTGCTTCTTCAAGTGCACTGACATCCTCACAAGGATCTTCACAGCTAACAGAATCCATTGCACCTTTGTCGGTTACAGTAGAAATATAGGGAGAATGGATCAAGCATTTGTGAACTTTGTCTGGTTTTCCAAGAATATACTCAATATCCTATATCATACCTATACAAAGTATAAATCCACACTTGCATAGTCTTGGGGTGAATAAGCTACAACATTTTCTCCTGAAAACCAACATTGTGTAGCCAAGTCTGTATCTGCCAGTGTGCCTTATTGTCACACTGTCTGATGAGGAATGCATAGAGGCTCTTTCTGCAATCCCACTGAATACAGCGGTACTGTACATTGAAGTAAATGAGAAATAGTTACATGCCATCCAAGAATGTACAACTGCATGGCCAGAACTGTATTGGTTACTTCCAGATGGAGCAGACCCTTGGAATCCATTGTTGAATGGCAAGTCAATGTATAGGTAAATCCAATGGATTCAACTCTTGTCAGAACTCACAACAAAATGTAGGTCTAGATGAAATGTTGCAGTTGTGGAGCATTGCTTACACAAGCATGAATTGAATAAATCTATTGAACAATTTCCAAAAAAGGTACACCCACATGTGTAAGAGAACATACACATGTATAAGCCACCAACATGATTCCAGTATCCACCTGTTCAATTTGTCTGCTTTAATTGGGACTAACAATAGGATTTAGGCCCACATTAAATGCTAACATTTGTGGAATTCTGCTTATGTAATCATGAACTGAATACGTCCATTGAACAATGGCAAAAACAACAACCACATGTGTAAGGGAAAATATATATGTATGGTACCAATACAATTCTGGTCTATACACTTAATGCATAAAAGCTAGATATTAGTGCTCCTGTAAATAACTTCTTCTAATTCTATATATACATGCAACAGGAAAAAAGACATATATGCTACTTCTCTGGTCAAAAAATCAAGGTTTCCTTTGCTGGCATAAAAGCCACTTGACATCACTGAAAAATCTTATGTAGGTTTCTTAAGCATATATTATTACCCCAGTAATTACATTTCTCCAAAAGTTCAGTTTCAAGATCAAGGCGCTGTTGATTACATAGTTCCAACAGCACAGTGCTAAGAGGCATCATATTACTGTGCACTACTCCCAAACATAATTCAAATAACTTTTTAATGATTTGTGTTAATCTATTGTAAAGTTAATGATGTTTATTGATGCACTGCCTGAGATGGGATCCAATTTTTAATTGTAATTACATTTAATTGTAATTAATTTTTTAAATTGTAATCATAGTTGAACAAATCTGAAAGTGTTGAATCCCTAGCTGTTTCAATTTTTTTAAATAAAAGATATTATTTCACCCATTCTATTTTAGGCAGTTGCTTGATTTGTAGCAGCCTGTTGTCTTACAAGAACTAAAAGGAAGATTTTATTGCTAGTGTTAATCATTTATTTAATACTGGCAGTATGTGAGTTGTGCACAGAATACAGAAGTAGTCAATGACCATCACAATCTGCCACCTTGTCTGATCTTATTAGAAATGATTGAAACAAATATTCTTCTTGATTTCATTAGATAAAAATTAAGCATAAGCATGCCCAAATAAAAAGAGCCCAATTATGATAACAAGATGTGTTATTACAAGGAGCAATATTGCCACTTCCTTCCTCTGTTCTATCAGCTCTTCCCTTTTTTGCACATCTAAAATGGAGGAACTCTCTAACTGCTAACTTAGCCTGGATTATTATTAATAGCAAAATGAAGGGGACTGGGGCCAAATAGCATGATGAGCCCAGGTTATACAGTTAATACCTTTTAACAGTGCAAGTGTATTCCTGTCTCCTCAAAAATAAGAAGAAAGGGGCTGTGCAGACCAGCAGTTTGGGCCAGATTGGGAGCAGAGTTGGGGTGTAGTGTCTACATGACACACACCCTGACTCTGACTCCAGGGTAGGATGCCACACCACATGCCATCATGACACTCCTCTGGTGCTGCAGACACATGATGCAGTGCCAAAGGAGCACTGCCAAGCCACAGCAACATGGCTATCATACCCTTTGCAGGGTGCAAAAAGGAGCCGCTTTTTGTGGCTCCTTTTTGCACCCTTCAAAGGCCAGATTAGGGCTGCAGCGTGCAGTTGCCTTGGCCCCAATCTGGTTGTAACACGGGCAGCTTAGTACAGTCCCAAAGTTAATTCCATGAAACTAAGACACTTAATTAGTTGCTGAATGTAAACTTTAGCTAGAGGTTTCCTATACTGTACTGGTAGCAGTATAGACTCAAGATGGGGTCTCTTCCAACTCTATAATGCCAATGGAAGCCACATGCCAGAACGTACTGCCAAAATTGGGGGGGGGAGGGAGGATGTGAGAAGGAGGAGAAGGGACAATAGAACCACTAATAGTCTCATGGGGGTACTCAAATGGGTAAAGGGGTATTGAGTGATTTAAAAGAGATAGAAATTGTGTGTTACATCTGAAAAGGTGATCAAAGCCCGAACCTTTTCATGTTCCTTCAAGGTAACTTTCTTACAACTTTGAACAGAATTCTCTGAATTATGTAGAAGCCCAACTGAATCTCTCTAAAAACTCTTGAAGGACAGATCATTTTACCACCCTAGATTGTTATCAAAGCCTTCTGCCATGGTTCAGGAATACAGAGTGATTGTAATCTTTTGAACACATGGAAAGTGGGAAATCCCTTCCAAAGAGCCCATGTTTTTATCTCCACCTCATGTCTGTTTAGGCATTGTTTTTTTCCCCTCTGCTCACAAAAGACAGTCTTAATCAATGTAATTTATAAGGAATTGGATATGCAGGTGATCCGATTCCAAAACGAAGACTTGAACAATGAAAAATTTATAGTGTGTTAAAACTAACAAAAGAAACCACAGCAAACCATACTACTGTTCATTGCTGATTTGGCCAACAGCTGGAGATTGTGATGCACACAGAGACCTGAGACCACCAATCTGAACAACAACAGCAACAACAAGAAGTATTAGTTCATTACCAGAACAGAGCAAGCTCAAATGTTTTAATATCATATGTAAGTTTCTGTGCCCAAACTTACAAAAATATTGAGATTTTAAAAAATGGGTTCTACTCATTCTGAAAGGGAATGGTATTCTCATTCTTTCCTGCAGTTCCCACATTGTCCCACCCAATATGCCCCCAAATCTACTTTCTGTAGTAAATTTGAGGGGCATGGAGGATTACTGGGGCATGAGGGAATGGGAAAATGCTCTATTGAGCAAGCAGAAAACTATTTGCACTACTCTAGATGCTTGCTTTCCAGTGTACTGATCTACTCAGAATTTTTCTCAGACTACTCCAACATATACCACACCACCACCACCACCACCTTTCATGTTGAACAATGGTAACTCTTAATTAGGAAGTTATATTTGTCTTTTGGCACTGTTATTGTACTCTTGTATTTTTAGTTACCTTGAGTCATTGTAATAGCACTCAGTCAGGCTGTGCTCCATCAAAAAGTTCATGAACAAAGTCTGACCTACTCTCTCAGAGGAAATCCATTAAATATCAGAACCAGAGCGTAACAGATGACTAAAGACAATACTGCAGTTTATTCTTTGGTGACACACAACTGTGACTCATCACTGGCGGCCTTTATTGATTGTTCCACAACCAATAAAACAATGTCAAGTGAGACAGCATGGTATTGTGGTTTGAGCACTGGCTTAGGACTCAAGTCTCTCAGTTTAAGAGGAAGGAAATGACACTCTTTCTCTGAATAAAACTTGCCAATAAACACTTTTATACAGTTATCATAGGTCAGAGTTGACTTAAGAGCACGTAACAACAACAACAAAAACAAGATAACAGTAGGCCTTCTCAGTGGTGGCACCATAACTCCAGAACACCCTTCCACAGACATTTCAAGATGTAGAAAGAGGTCCTGGCTTAAACATTCATTAAACTGGCTTGGCCTGAAATTTGGAGGCTGCACTGATTTTGAATCTTTTGTATTGGTCATTTGGATGTTTAATGCAGTGGTACTCAAACTTTTTACCCTTAGGACCCCCCTTTACATCTACATGTGAATGTTGCCCCCCCCCCCCATTTGATGTAGTATAAGAATGAAAATATTTTGTTTATTTAGTGTGTGTATTTTCATTCACACATTCATGTATATTTTAACATTTTATATGGAGACAACATTGTTCAAATTAGAACAGTTTTATTTAAATAAATTCAATATTTAACTCAATGCATGTGTAAATTTTACGCATAATGCTCCCTGGGTGTCCTTTCCCACTGTTTGAGAACCACTGATTTAATGTTTAAGGAGCATTATTTAAATAATAACTGTAATGGTGTTCATTGTTTTTAGTATTTTAAAAAACTCTATATAGTCTTTTTATTGCATATCATATATGTATATACTATTAGACATTGTTATATCAGGTGGCATGCATTATTACAACCAATCAGTCAAATGATGGTCTCTGGTATGCATCACTCCTGAATATATCTGCCCACTTTGATAGTTAAACTTGGTGATACACTATTTAGTACTGTATATCTAGAAGAAGTGTTGTCTTATTTTTTTTTAATTATCTCTTGGACATATGCTTTTCCTCAGCTCTTTATTTGCAGAGATGGATTATTTGTTTTGACATTAGTCACAGGAAGGTAAACACAGACTTAATTTGCAAGTCAGATTCATGAAACACATAACTCCAGGGATGTGCTTTAATGAATTATTATTATTTTTCTCTCTTTAAAGTGTAAGAGAGATGTTTTACAGGGGTCACAAATCTATCTCTCTTCCATTGCACACACTTCATTTAGCATAAAAAAGAACCTGTTCAATCATTTGTCTTAGTTTTTCTGATGTTAATTATGATCACTGGTTTGGTGCCTGATAATTTAATAAACCTTTGAAAAATGTAACATCCTGTTCCTCTGATAACCATTTGCTAAAGCACCTTGATTTTCTCAGTGTAGACTTGTCTTTGTTTTGAAAAGAAAGAAGACAAAAGAGTAAGAGAATGATCTGTAGAAAACTGCAGGGCACTACTCAGTCTCTGGTTTTGGGATAATCAATGTCTTTCAGGTTTAAAGGGCTCTAAGTGGGAATACTCACACTTAGCACCCTTCCAGATGTGCCAGAGTGAAATTCTCTCTTGGTTTTCTCAAGAATGGTCTGCATGAAGCCTAACCAGAATAGATCTGTAGGCTTAAGAAACAGTTCTATGCCCAAGTGCAAAAGCAATGTGGAGGGTTATGGTAAGGTAGCTTTCTGCCATCTAAGAACTTCAGACCTGAAATGCCCATCATCCCTCCAGGTGCCCTTTCACATGATATCATTACAGTGTGGTGGTGGTGGTGATGATGATGATGATGATGATGATGAATTATTTATTTATAGCCCGTCCATTCACTAGGAATCTAGGTGGGTTACAACAATACAAATGCATTAAAATACAATAAAATACCAACTGAGCACTTCCCACCCACCCCCTCCCCATTATTAAAACTACAATTAAACACTCAAATTAAAAGCAATTAAAAATACAGAATAAATAAACATAAAAACAGTTTGGCAGGCGAGAGACATACATCACAAAGTTAGGGTCATATTCATAACATCCACAGGGGGAGAAGCTAGGATATATTGTCTAGGTTGGGAAGAGATCCGTCTTAAGAGCCTTTTTGAAGGCTGTAAGAGTGGAAATATGTCGGCTCTCTTCTGGCAGGTCATTATTCCACTGCAACTGCCATCGTTATTCCACTGCAACTGCCATCGTTTCATCCTGTGGAATCCTGGGAATTGCAGTTTAGGGAAAGACATTTAGAATTCTCATCCAGAGAGCTCTAGGGCCTCACCAAACGGCAAAACCCTCCATTTTACAGGATGTGACCATGGAAGTTAAAGTGGAATTGTAGTACTGTAACTGTGTGAAAGGGCTTGAGGCTAGTGTACATTTGGGCAGGAATGTTCGGAATTCAGGCCCTAGGAGTTGCCTTCCACTTTCTCACTTTCCTTAGATGAATATGATGCACTGCAGGACAGCGCCCACCTTTTTAAACCCTCCACTCATTTCTGCTCTATTTATGTAATTAATTAATATTGCAGTACAGGACCCAAGGCAGATTCCATTCCTTCTCTGGACCACAGGGAGCAGAGGTGGCTGTATCCACTTTTCCTTTGCATTATGTTACATACATGCATACACTGCCCTAGGTATCTCCATGAACAGGAAGCCAAGGCAGCAGAGGAGGAGAGGCAAGCATGCCTTTCATGGATTCTCCATTGTGCCAGCTCTCTCCCCAAGTAAAATGACAAGGCATTGGAGGAAGAGGGGCAGGTGTGCCCCTTCCATCCTCAGTTGCCCAGCTGCCCCCGGACACCTTGAGTGGGTGACTGGGCAAGTGAGTGAGTGAGTGATTAAATGGGACAGGGGAAGGTAGAGGAGTCTGCCATTGCTGCTGGTGCTGCCACCCAGCTACCCTTGCCAGGTCTGGCCAAGTGGCGGGCAGCCAGGGAGGGATAAGGGAGCAGGCAAGTGAGGCATTAGGAGCCTCCTGCATCCTGTGACACCAAGGCTGGTGGCACTACTGCCTGCCATGCAGTCTTTCACTAAAGGGGACGCTGAAAAAGCATTCCGAGCACCTTCCCTCTCTGAGGGATGAGCTTACCAGCCAGCTCCTGAGGTTGTTATTTCTCACCCTTGAGAAAATTGGGAGTGACCCTCACTCTTGAGAACCTAGCGTGTAGTGTGAAAGGGCCCAAAGCACACCACACATTTAAGTCAATGGATTTTTAAAATATATTTAAGAGAGGAAAGAAGAGGGGGACTTTCTTTTAAAAAAATTAAATTCAGCACAACTTTTCATGATAAATCTTGGCCTCTAGGCAAACACGCCTGTGTGGTCCCAGGAGATTACAAATGAATTGTAAAGAGTATGACAATCTTTCACTCCGCCAGCTTGGCTAAATTCCTTCCTTTCCACATAATTAATAAGTCCCATTCTAACCTAACAAATAGTTCTCAGTGTATTTTAGGATTTATTTACCTTTCAGGTGCTCACTAAAGGGCCATTAGTCACTGGGATCTGTCTCCTACAGCTTTGTGTTTTCATTAAGAGAGTTAGTTGCCAAATTAATCAAGGAGGCTGATCAAGCTGGTTCAGTTGCAGTTTATATCCATAGGTCATCACTCCCAAGCCATTTTACCGTATGGTACAATGTTTACGTCTCAATTTTCTTTCTCAACCTTTAATGTACTATAGGAAATTAACTCATCCCAAGTGTACAAAAAATTGGGAAATAGGTCAATGGCATGGTGAATCCTCTCTGAGTTTTAAAGCACTTTAAAATTTTAAAGAATCTATCCAACATGTTAATTCAAACATGAATCTGCCACTGGAAATGGCAACCCTGTGTGCTTTCTGCTCTTGTTATGAGTTCCTTCACTCTTAAAAAAGTAGCCGTTGCATTGAAGAGAAATCACAGATGGTATTTCAGAAGGTACTGTTTGTTACCTGGTTATATTATAAACAACACCAGCTGAAATTCCCTTTTCTATATTACCACCAAAGGTACAAGAGCCCTCTTCAGTTTTGAGTGTGGCAACCATAGAAATCAAACTCCCATCTATTGTAGTTTTGAGCTCTAGCCTCAAGGAGATATTGAAGTGAAGGTGAATTTATTCAATAAGTTGTAAAGATGGATTTATCTTCCATTTTATAGGAATAATGAGAGAGAATTGATCAGGCTACCAACTCGTTAATAATTAATGAACCAAAATATTGCCCATATCTGAGCTGAACATTACTGATGCAGTAGCATTTAAAGATCCATAAAAAAACCAACAAGCCAATGATTTATGGATAGATGTCCCTATCCAACTGATACATCACAGAATGAAAGACAATGACCTTGGCAGGAATGCTTAATTTTCAAAAAAGGAATTCAGTCATAACTCTCATCTCTACCTATAGAAGCCACACCAATTCCTTGTGTTTAAATGACTATAGGCAGAAAGATGATGGCATATCATATTCCTTCTCAGTTCACTTCAGTTTCCACTGTTTTAATTAAGAGGTATGCTAACTTTGTAGCAAACAGGAACCAGTTTTCGCCTATTTAGGATTGCCATCATCAGGTTTTCATGAAAAACCTGAAAGTTCCCTTATTACTTTGTGACATTTTAGCTGGTATTCATTAATTTTTACCTGGTAATAATATTTACAGGGCTTCCTTCTCCCTTGTATCAGACCAACTTAGCTAACTGAAATTGTGAAAAGCAAATATAAGGCCTAAATAAAACTTTAATAGAAGCAAGAAAAGAGATGGAAAAATGCCACATCTGTTAAGGGTGAATTGTGTCTTCATTAACTTTTAGGTTACATTCAGGGGCCCCAGAACTGTTTTTAAGGTGGAGAAATGGCTTGACATTAGTGGTCCAGTTGTTAATATTAATCTTGGTAACATGCAGGTACTTGCAGGGGGAGGGCAAATACTGTTCCTATTGTCATTGAAAATCCTTAAATATTGAGACACAAGTACAATGTGTACATAGAAGTGCCCTCCATGAGTTGAGTCTAGCTTACTCCCAAATCTGTATAGTCTTAATATTCCTTAGTGTTTGGTTATTAAGTACACTTATGATTGGTAATTTCTGAGGAGGCTCAGTTACCTTTGACTCATGGTTGTCCAATTTTGTCAGATCATTTCAGGGGAGCTCAGCTCTCTAGATCAGTCTTGGAGGGAGCTCAGGTTCTCCTGACCCTCCACCATTCCAAAATCCATGGCAAGATTTAATTTGCCAGCTAAAATTACATTCAGTTCCATATTAATTTTAAAGTGTTACATGGTAAAGAAAAGATTCTCATTGAGTTTTTTGAAATTCACCACATCAATTAAACACATATTCAGTATTCTCTTTTCCATATTCCAGTTATTTTCCACTTATAGTCTTATTTCTAAATAAGAGCCTAACACGCCAAATAGAGGAACTTTACACCAGAGTCGGAATCCTATTGGGGATTTATGTATGCATATACAATGTAGTTACAATGCTACACATTGAATCCTATCCTAACTTCCTTGATCTTCACTTACAAAAAGCAATCACTGGGTTCAATGGTGGGCTGTTCTCCTGTCTCTTGAGAAGCAGCTGACTGATGTTCCCACCCTCTCTCATGAGCAATCTCCATTGTAACAAGCAGAAACTGGGTCCCTAACCCCACTCACATCAAAGATCACTCATGCCAGGGATGGGTGAGAACATTATATGCTTCCTGAGTGACAGGGAAATGGACTCCCATTGATCACAGTGGAAACTTTCTGGTAAGTGAGAATTGAGGGACTTTCATGGTCTTGTTATGATATATGCTTTTAATATAAAATTTTTGACTGTGTGTGGAGTTCCTTCATGACCTCAAACTGACCTGCCAGGCTAGCAGCCATAATCCCAAAAGCAGTGGGTCATGTAGGCAGATGAGTCATACTCACAAGACCCCTGAAAAACAACACTTTGGAAAGGTTTGGGAGTTGCTAAATGGGACAGCCATCACCTCCAAGAGTAAAATCTTTGTTTTAGGTCTCACACTGATGAGCCAGTGATTAACTTAACTCATCTACCATCTCCTCTTGATTGTTGTCAGACCACTTTGCTTAGACATGACAATGCAAAGCCTTAGTTTACAATGCCCAAGTAATCCAATACTTTTGTCTAGGCTTCAGCCAAGCCATTAAGCACCTTTGCCAGAAGGGGTTTTCCCCCATAAAAGGTCCCAGTTTTAGGCACTCAGTGTGCCAGTCTATGAGGTCTCCATACTCCATGTCAGTCTGATCTCTGAACTGGACACCGACAAGAGCTGCTCAAACCCACATTGCGGAGTGGACTTGTCCCAGAAATCACTGTCTTATTCGATTCCCAGAGGAGAATCTACACTTTGGTAAGCATCACCCTAGTCAAGCCTCAAACTATCCCCAATGCTAACTACTGACTTTCCTTAGCCTTGTATGTTTGTGTGTGTGTAAGTGCATTGTGTGAGTGTCTTTTCCCCCTTTTAATAAAGTAGATATTAATTAGACAAGCCTGTCTCTGCTCAATTTCGTGGAACCCCGGTCTTCTTGGTATACACAGTGGGAAGTGACCTCGCAGGGTTGTTGTAGCCGACCCATCTCGCAATTTGAGCTAATAGTATAATTCCCCAACTAGGCTCTTGACTACAGTCTTTACATGTGCCCTAAAAGAAGGTCTATGTGGGGATCATTAATACTACACAGTTATGAATGTATAACTCTAGGTTGTGCATTTGTAAATCCCCAGCAGGATTCCAGCCCAGGTTATTTATAAAAGAGGTGACTGGAAAATTTGGAGTTGTTTACATAAATGAAAACAGCGATTTTAGCTCTTTCCTGCGATTTAGTACAAAAGAGACTGTGAAATGAAATGACATTTGTTGTCTCAACAGTTTTTAAAACAGTACACTGTTGGCAAGTGTGGTTAAATATATCTAATATAATTGTGAATGCCAAATGTGAGTCATACCACCAAAAAAGCAGATGAGAACTGGAAAATTAGTCCTAGTCAGCATTTAATAGAATGCATTTAATAGAAAAGTATTAGGAACTGTTCATTTTGCTCTTGGAGACTGGCAGTGTAGGAACCTAGGACATGCCCTTACGTTGAATAATAATAATAATAATAATAATAATAATAATAATATTCAAAGCAACCAGGGCAGTATACAACAAAATTAAAACAATCAACAGTTAAGAACATTCCCTCAGCCCAATCCCTCACCCTCCCACCCCTTAAAATTAAACTAGTACAAAATTAAAATAACAATTTAAATAGCAAATACAACAAAATCAAATTCCTTAGGGCAGCAAAGGCAGTGGCAGCAGGGGGGCATAGGCTGGAACGTTTAGAGCCGGGAAATTATTCCAGGAAGGCCTGCCGGAAGAGATGCGTCTTTACAGTTTTTTTGAAGCTGTCAAGAGTGGGGGTAAGACAGATTTCATCCAGCAGGCCATTCCATAGTCTGGGAGCGGTCGCAGAAAAGGCACTCTGGGAAGTCTGTGCAGCCTGGTCTTCATGGGGTGTAGCAGGTTCCTCGCAGAGTTCTGGAGCGTGCGGGGGGGGGAATCATACGGGAAGAGGCGGTCCCTGAGATAAGATGGACGCAAGCCATGTAGGGCTTTAAAGGTTAAAACCAACACCTTGTACTGTTCCCGGAAACTAATTGGCAGCCAGTGGAGAGATTTCAGCACAGGTATTATGTACTATCTCCTAGATGTTCCAGCAACTAACCTGGCTGCCATATTTTGAACCAACTGAAGTTTCTGGGTTAAGCACAGGGGTAGCCCCATGTAGAGTGCATTACAGTAATCCAAGCGTGAGGTTACCAGGGTGTGTACTACAGTTTAGAGATCCTTCATGTCCAGGAAAGGGCGCAGCTGGCGTATCAGACGAAGCTGATAACAGGCATTCCAGTCCGTCGCGTTCACCTGATTAGTCATGTGAAGCGACGGGTCAAGGAGCACCCCCAGACTGCGAACAGAGTCCTTTGAGGAGAGTGTGACTCCATCAAGGACTGGTAGTTGTATTCCCAAACCTGGTTTTGGGCCTGTGACTGTCAGTACCTCCGTTTTGTCTCGATTTAGTTTCAATCTGTTTTTCCTCATCAAATCCATTATCGCTCCAAGGCAATCACTGAGAGGAGAGACGCCATCTGAAGTCTGAGCTGATGATCTGGTCATGGAGAAATATATCTGAGTATCATCAGCGTACTGATGACACCGCACTCCATGCTTCCAAATAATTTCTCCCAAAGGCTTCATATAGATATTAAATAGCATCGGGGATAGCATGGCTCCCTTTGGGACATCACAATTAAGCTTAATTTTGGAAGAGCAGCTGTCCCCGAGCCTCAACCTTTGGGATCTGCCAGAGAGAAAGGAACGGAACCACTGCAACACAGTGCCTCCAATTCCCAACTCTCTCAGCCGATCCAAAAGGATGGAATGATCTATTGTATCAAAAGCCGCTGAGAGATCCAAGAGCACCAGCAGGGTCACGCTACCCCTGTCAATGCTCAAGCGGAGGTCGTTGGCCAGAGTGACCATGGCAGTCTCAACTCCAAATCCTGTCCTGAAACCATTTTGAAATGGATTAAGATAATTGGTTTCATCCAAGACAGCTTGGAGTTGGGAGGCAACTGTTCTCTCAATCACCTTTCTTAAAAAGGGTAGCAAGGAGACTGGTCTATAGTTGTTTCTATCCAGGGGGTCCAGGGAAGGATTTTTCAGGAAAGGCTTCACTGCTGTCTCTTTCAAACAAGATGGTACAGTACCTTCCCTAAAGGACGCATTGATTGTATCTCGTAGAAGTAGCCTCAACGCGTTCCCCCCCCCCCCCCAACGACCAGCCAAGATGGACAAGGATCGAGAGAGCAAGTCGTCGTCCTCACTCTTCCAAGGAGCTTGTCCACATCCATTGGCCCATCTATTATTTTCATTTTTGACAATATGCAACAAGGGCTCATCAGGGATTCAGGCTGGACTCTTTCCTAGCCATACCTGGAGATATCCAATATTTCGTGATGGTTTTCCATTCAAGTACTCACCAGGTCTGATTCTTAATACTTTTTAAAATCAGGGTCAAGATCCTGCACCAGGACATATAGGCTACAACATAACATCCTTCTACATAGCATACATATCCCTGCCATGCAGAGATATTCTACACCAGTACTATGCATCCACCATGCAGAATGGTAACATTGCGCCAAATCTTTCAGTGACTGAGTACCATTGTGCAATGCACTATGACCACTGACCCTAATTTTGAAGATTAAGCCCCAGAGGCCCCATTCTGCCACTTCTCCAGGCCATGGAGGGCAGGCACCCTGGGTGCCCACCGCATACCTTCATTTTTTGTACCTGCTCTGCCATCCCCCTTCAACTCAGCTGGGAAATAATTTTTGGTGGCACAGCCCGAGGTAAGAACCAGAGCACCTCCTCTCCTTCTTGATGTACCACTGTCCTGATCTAGAGTTGGCAGCATGGCAATAATCTTGTGTAGATTATTATGTTACAACATCTCATCTATTCAAGGTCCAAATACCACTTTTGAGAATACCAGTTTCTGTGAGGGCAACATATTCATCTTTAAAAACTATTAGGCTACAAATTCACTCTGGCATGTGTCCAGAGCTGAAATCAGCATACTGGCACCTTCTCTTTTACACAGATAATATTCAGTAATGCAAAATATATTATTTTCTATCACAATGCTACATATTATCCAACACCCCACTCAGTCCTCCACATTGTTCATAGGCTTGTTGTAGGATTAGATAACACGGTTTCCCAATTTCTACAGTTTCCCAATTTCCAAGCATTGGCTTGAGTGTGGGAAAGAGAAAAGGGAAGAGGCACAAAGCCACAGCTCTTAGCCACCGCCATAATGTCTGGTTTGTAGTTTCACTTCAGCTAGCATACCCAGTTATCTCTATTATTCTGGCAATGGTTAGAAGGACCACCCAACGGTCCTGAAGTATATCATCTTGTCATACTTCCAATAGATTCAAGATACTCAATTCTTGAATTCAGCAGGGATGACTATAATCTGCTAAATGATAGTTTAGTTAACTTCAGTTTCCCCATGTGCATATATTTCAGAATTAATTATCTGCAACTACTACAATTATGCAGACATATATCTTGACCATCAATTTACAAGTTCAGGTCTCCATGGAAGCAAAGTGCTAAGAATTAAGCCAAAGGAGTCCCACTGAGTCCCTAATATCATTTCTCTCCTAATATCACATTCAGTAACCTCACATAGTCAAACCTACCCGTGTCTATTATCTTAATGCTTTTCTCTCCTTTTGTGTGATAAACTCTACTTGTGGATCAGAAAATATTATTGTACAATATATTCCATTAGACAGACATAGGTTTGTTTATTTTTTAAAAAAAAAAGGAGGAGGAGGAGGAAGGATATGCTTTATGCTTTGTTTTTTAATACTTTTAATATTGGCACATCCTTGTCAACAACATTTTGCAAGGTGGGGTAGGCAACAGAAATCCATATATAGTTTTTAAAAGGAAACAAAATTTTATTATGAAGATGGTAATCCCTACACAGTGCACAAATCTGTGGGAACAGACAATGTGCAAATCTTCTTGCGAAACAGATGCATGCTATTCATGCTATGCAAGAAGCACATTAGAGAGAAAAGTGAGATGATTTCAGGGGTCTTAGAGTTGTTACAGGCTATGCTTAATAAAATATGAATATTAGACTTTGATGCATAAGGCGGGAAGCTGCTGCTGCCAGAGTCTGCACACATGAGAAGAAGATATGCTGGACAGGGTAAACCAGTGATGGTGAACCTTTCAGAGACTGAGTGCTGAAACTCAGTGGCATTCCTGCACCAGGTATCACTAGGTGCTTGTGGTGGGACTTCCAGAGAGCAGGACTTCCAGGGAGTGGGACTTCCAGAGGGAAAAGACACAAGGAAAAAATGGAGGACCTGGCCAAATAAAAGTTCAAAACAAAAAATAAAGCATTAAAAAAACCACTCATATAAAAAGAGTCTTTCTCAGCCCTGCTCAAAAGGGAGAATGTTTAGGACAGCCTTCTGAACAGAATGCTGAAAGGGAGGAGATTAAAATGGTTAATGAGGCTACTGTCACCGCGGCTGAAGTCAGACATCCAAAACACCCTGCAGAAATAAGCTCAGTGCTAAGGAATCTTGGGAATTGTAGTTTATTGTGCCACCAGAACTCTCTGGCTAAATATCTCACCAACCTACAAATCCCAGGATTCCATAGCATTCAGCCCTGGAGGTTAAAGCAGTGCCAAACTGGATTATTTCTGCACTGTGGATACAGCCCTAACACCAGTGGCTGAATATCACTGTTTTTTGGATTTTGGATGTTAGTGTACTTTGCTATATGGCCAAGAAGAGCCTGCGTGGCAAACCCCTCTGAACAAATCTTGCTAAGAAAATCCTGTAACAGGTTTGTTGTGACTAGTCTTCTGGAAGATCAGGATTCAATCCCCCATGAAGCCACAGAAACCACCAAGTAACCTTCAGCAAATCACAGTCTCTCAGCTTCAGAGGATGGCAATGGCAAACCTCCTGTGATGAAACCTGCCAAGAAAAACCCATGACAGGGTTGACAGAAATGACTTGAAGGCATACAACACACACACATGGACACACACAAACACACCCCTACAAGTGACACTTTCTCAGCCTCATAGGATGACAATGGCAAGCCCCCTCTGATGAAACTTGCCAAGAAAACCCCATAATAGGATCATCTTCAGGTTGCCAGGAATGACTTGAAGGCACACAACACACACATTCACCTAAGTCTGGGAAGAGGAGGAGGAGATGAGGTGCCTTGAGTGGGTGGGACATCTGGCTGGAAGGGGTAGGACTTCTGGTCAGAAGGGGCAGGATGTCTGCCTGGAAGACGCAGGCTTAAGGCCAAAAGGGGGGAGGGCTTCCACCCATAAGGGCCATGCACTGCCCCTCCTTGTCGTGGCTTGGTTTTCCACAGGAGAACTGGGCCACGGGAAGGAGCCGGCCTAGCTGTGTGTGCTTCCCTACCCCTCCTTGCTGTGTCTGTCTCATGTTTTTTGATACAGCTTCACGTGCTAGAGAGGGCACGCATGCCACTGGTTCACCAATACGAGGATAGACCCTTGCTCATCTTGGAAGCCTCACTTCAAAAGTACAAATTGTGATTTGTGCTCCAACATCCCTCTCCCCCCCCCCACCTCATCAACAAGGAAATGATCTCATTGATATGTTCAGGAGAGCAATCAGGGCTTAACCGTCTTGTTTACTTCTATTGAATGGAGACCTGAAAACTGGCTGAGACTGGTACACACACATCCCCTTGTGAGGTATTGTGTAGCTTCCAGAGATGTTGGGCAATCCTATCTGAATTTGAAAGAGGGTAGATGTCTATACTTAATTGGCTTTGTCTTAACATACACTTCGTTGTTCTCTGCTCCATTGTTCTCTGCCACCTAAACCATTAAGTCTGAATCTGCACTTCAGAAATAATGCACTTTGACACCACTTTAACTACCATGGCTCAATGCTATGAATTCTGGGATTTGTAATTTTTTGATATATTTAGTCTTTTTTCAGACAGCTCTACTGCCAAAACAAACTACAAATTCCAGCATTTCATAGAACTGGACTGTGGCAGTTAAAGCAGTGTCAAACTGCATTATTTATGCAGTGTAGATGCAGCCTAATAGTCATTATCAATGCCTGAAGAACATATTCACATCTGTCCTTTTGCAACAGAAGCTCAGCTTTGCACTCCTCACTTTAAGCACATGTGTTTGTTTTTGGAATGCCCAAAGAATAACATTGAGACTATGTTTGCCCTATGCAATGGCATTTACTTCACTTTAAGAAACAGCCACCAAGTTAGGAAAAGGCTTAATACAGAGAGTGTGAGAGAAAGGGGGAGCTGACTGACTCTCTCTGTCTAATGCATGCTTCCCTGCCTTTTGTTGCTTTGACATAGAGACTCTTCTTATTATATGAGTGTGTATGTGTGTAAGAGAGAGAGAGAGAATCCATGTATGTGTTATAGTCTATAATCCCTTAAATTTAGCTACACCAATCTTTAGATTTGTCAGGAATAAGGTTTCAGCTCCCATGCCATTTCCCCCCTTTTTATTTTGAGAAACAGCTTGCATTAAATATAGACTGTTCTGTTGGTTTCAGCTGCTATCTTTTTCTGTCTTTTAAATAAAGTAATAACTTAACTTTCAGCAGCCCCAGAGGAGCACCATGACACCGCCCGCCGTGTTGTGGGGCATGCAGTGTCATGCCAGCATGGGAGCAGAGACAGGGCATGTGTCATGTGGATGCCATGCCCCCACTCTACCTCCATGGTGGCCACTTAGTGCCTGGAGGTTCCTTTCTCCCCAAACCAGTAAACCCAGTGAGCTGCTCTTAACAGAGTGTTCTCAGCATTTGCTGACCTTCCTTCTAATATTAGACTGATATTCTTGCAGTTACTGTTGCCACTTCCTCCTTCTTCTTACACCCTCTCAAGCCTCTCTCCTTGGGGAGAAGAATTTTTGCCCCCTTTGTTCTGGAGAGACTGGGGAAAGCATGAATTAGGAAAGATTATAGAAATCCTAGTTCTATCATAATATATTTCTCATAATAAATGTTAGCTTTCTTGACTTCTTCACTAGAGAGTCTAAGCATGACTAGTTTCTAGGGTATAGACATTTCAGAGGGCTGAATCACTTAACACAGCTGCAAGCTCATTCTGCTAACAAAATCAAGACAACCCCAAATAATTAAAGTGACATTAAAACAAAAGGCAACTACATTTCAAAGCGAAGTTAGCCAGAGCTTTAAAAAATACCCTTCCACTGCTATTCATTGTGGATGAGTTATGGGGGACCTGTGACTCTCCAGATATTGCTGAATCATAGAATTATAGGCACGGTACAGATGTCCCAAAAGGGCCATCCCCTCGGCATGAATAGGGCTGTGGAGTGCACAGCATCCGCATGCTCCCTAGCCCCACAGTGTATGGATGGTGCCATTTTTAAATTGTTCCATCCATACGCGGGTGCGCTGGTGACGTAATGCGTGCAATGTCCAAATGGACCAGTGTACACATTACGTCACTACACCACTGGAGTGAGCTTAGGGTGCCCTTTCAGCCATTTTGGAGCTCTTTATGCGCATGCGCATCACTGGCGCTGCCTTTACATGACCGCACCAGCGATGCTGAAGAAAAAGGAGCCAGGCGGCCCCTTCCACCGCTTCCCTGCGTCTGTCGCAGTGTCCTTGGGGTGTTTTGCCGCATCCCTGAGGCCTGGAAAAGCAGAAGATTGTGGTCGCAGGGGCTGCCCATGAGGCTGCCCTGGCCCCAATCCGGCACAGGAAGGGGTGCCTACAGACCGCCCTTTTTGGGCTGTCTGTAAAGCCCCATAGAGTTGGAAGAGACCACAAGGGCCATCCAGGCCCTTGTGACTTGCCTAACGTCACCCAGTCCAACCGCCTGCCATGCAGGAACTCACAAATCAAAGCACTCCTGACAGATGACCATCCAGTCTCTCTTTAAAGGCAACCAGACCCCACCACACTCCAAGATAGTGTGTTCCACTGTCAAAGAGCTCTTACTGTCAGGAAGTTCCTCATACAGGAAGGTCCTCGGCAGCTAAAAAAGCCAATACAATTTTAGGCTGCATCAATAGAAGTATAGTTTCTAGATCAAGGGAAGTTATAGTGCCACTCTATTCTGCTTTGGTCAGGCCCCACCTGGAATACTGTGTCCAGTTCTGGGCACCACATTTCAAAAAAGATGTGGAGAAACTGGAGCATGTCCAAAGGAGGGCAACTAAGATGATGAAGGGTCTGGAAACCTTGCCCTATGAAGAACGCCTTAGGGAGCTGGGGATGTTTAGCCTGGAGAAGAGAAGGTTAAGAGGTGATATGATAGCCCTGTTTAAATATTTGAAGGGGTGTCATATTGAGGAGGGAGCAAGCTTGTTTTCTGCTGCTGCAGAGACTAGAACGCGGAACAATGGATGCAAACTGCAGGAAAAGAGATTCCACCTCAACATTAGGAGGAACTTCCTGACAGTAAGAGCTGTTCGACAGTGGAACACACTCCCTCGGAGTGTAGTGGAGTCTCCTTCCTTAGGGGTCTTTAAGCAGAGGCTGGATGGCCATCTGTCAGGGATGCTTTGACTTGGAGTTCCTGCATGGCAGGGGGTTGGACTGGATGGCCCTTGTGGTCTCTTCCAACTCTATGATTCTATGATTCTATGATTCTATGATTCCATACTGTTGAGGTGGAATCTCTTTTCTATAGCTTGCATCCATTGTTCTGGGTCCTATTCTCTGGAGCAGCAGAAAACAAGCTTGCTTCATCCTCAATATGGCAATACCTTCAAATGTTTAAATAAGGCTATCATATCACCTCACATCTAAGGCCTCATTCACACTACATAATAAACTGGTTTAAAGGGTCCTTATTTGCACTTGTGTCAAATTGCTGACACAGTTTCCTGGGGGGGGGGGGGGAAACGCCACTGAACCCAGTTAAATTGGCTCTTTCAAATCTGTGGCATTCCCTGCATCTTTTCAAATGAATCGATTCAGCACAAAATTAAACACACTATAGATTGGATTCAGTTCCCTGTGGCATGGTCACCCATGTGATGCAACTCCATTTTGATTCGATCCAATTATGAAAGTGAACTCGAAGTGAAGTAAATTGAAATGGTCAGATTCTATTGCAGTTTGAATCATGTAACATCTATTTGGCACTAAATTGCTTCATAGATTCGACTCAAAAGTCGGTTTTTTATGTAGTATGAATGAAGCCTATAAATCTGCTAAATGAAATCCATCCGTGCCTTTTGTCTATTCATAACCCTTCAATCACATGTTGTGTGACATGCCTTAAAACCTGCTTGCTACAGCAGTGGAGGGAATTAGACAATAGAACTAAGAGGAAGCCACAGTCAACATCTGCCTCTTGTCTGGGGATGCCATCTCTCTCTCTCTCTTTTTATTTCTTTCTTTTGAAAGAAGATCTTTTAAAACATTAGAAGGTTGGATACATGAGGGCTCACACTTCATATTACTGCAACCATTTCACAGAAACATTTCATAAATCACCACATGATACCAAGGTGCAATCAATTTTTTTTTCCTATAACGTAGGTCACATTCAGAAACTGTGGAGGAGAATTCTTTGAGGCTGTTATAAAAATTTATAAAAAAAAGTAAAGGAAGAAATATCAATGTTCCTTTATAACCATTCCACAAACTATTTATTCTTTCCCTGGGGGGGGGGGGGGGCACAACTAGAGCTTTCTAGAGGGGAAAAAAAATCCCATCCTTGCAGACCATATTCTGGAATTATTTCTGCCCTAATGTTGCCAACAAGAAAAGGACTTGGAGTGATGTGCCACATTTCAGTGGCAAAAGGGAGTTCTTTTGGCAGTAGGTACATTTCCCCATTTTTGTGTTTCTGCCACCACACTGTGACTGACCATGTTCAACAGGCTTTTCTGAGCCTTTGTGTAGAATATCCAGGGGAGAAGGGGAGACTTTGGGTGTTACTGAGAAGGAAGGAAGTCAGCCTCTCCCAATGCCCTTCTATAAGATAGATGCCCCTCTAAGGCCACTGTCCTGAACAGAGCTGTACCCTTGAGCTCCATTGATTTCAAGATTCCTTTGCATACTGATTTTCCTGACTGATGTCTTTGAATTCTACTGATTTCAGGTGTGAAGGATTAGGATCAATTCAGTAGATGTAAATCAGAAGTAGAAATCATGTATTAGCCACATGTTTGTGCACGCTTGGGAGCCTCTCATACCCCTTCGAGCCTCTGCTTTTGCAATATAGTTTGCAAAAAAAACCCTCAAGTAACTTGGGTACTAGGAGGCTTTCAGGAATTTCTATGAATTTATAATTTAAGCACTTTCGACTCTAAGAAAGTACAGGAAAATCCCCTTCCCTGCAGTCCTTCCCAACCCCCAGGACAAGGAACTGTCATATCTAGTTCCATATTTTCTTTTCATGGGGGGCAGGGGGCGGGAAGTAAAGCAAAGTTGGGTTCTAGGGATAAGAAATTTGTCCCCAAATCTCCTGACTTAGCCTGCCTCTGATGTTAAACTTCCCACTGATGTAAAACATGCCTAGATGTAAATGTATTACACATTATGCCAGGGAATACAGTGAAAAGAGGTATGAATCTTTTATTGGGTGCTGGTTTCAAAAGGCAGAATTACTCATGAGTGGCAAATTGTCAAGTCCCATGATTCATTTTCTCTGAGGTGTATCAACGTTAATAAAACATTGATATGTCATTCCCTATTTGTTAGAGTAGGGGAGAAAGAGACTACTTGCAACTAATAGCGACTCTTCACCTGTCAGGCTTTTCATGGACATAAGACTATTATAGTACAGAGAGTCCCTTGGTACTATAAGGCCAACTTTGGCATCCTTGAGTCTCTGGGATTTTCTCAAAGTAGTTATTCAAACAAGAATGAGGGGAATCAAGGTTGTGCTGTACTGTTTGGAAATCTTAATCTTGGAAGACCTTTAAAAAAATAAAGCTAGAAATAAATCACCTCAATGTGTTTGTTGCTGGTTCAAATTAAAGAGGTGGAATGTTATTAGAGCCAGTGTGGTGTAGTAGTTTGAGCATTGGACTCATAAATCTGGAGACCTGGGTTTGAATCACTGCCCCACCCTGAAAACTCACCAGCTGACCTCTGGTGAGTCACACTGTCTCAGCCTCTGAGGAAGAGTAAGGCACAAACTCCTCTGAACAAATCTTGCCAAGAAAACCCCATGCTACGTTTGCCTTAAGTCACTGTAAATCAGAAACTACTTGAAGGCACACAACAACAAACAAGATTAGACTGTGGTGGTCCTAAATCATCTAGATTTTTCTAAAGCTATGCCTTTGAAAGGAAAGGGAAGAACAAGGATCCTTTGCACTGTTTGGGTGTTTGAATATTCAAAGCCTTGTTTTGTTTTGTTTTGAATGCTAATAATTCATCCCAGTAGCCTGTTTTATGACAGGGCATGTAAATTGAGAAGAAAAAGATGATAAAACCTTTAAGCCTTGTTGAATATCGTTAGGTATCCCTGCCAGTCAACCTGAACTCTTTATAAGCAAGCAAGGGAGCAAAACATTGCATTGGAGTCCCATTTAGAATTCATGACAGGTTTGCTTTTAAAACGCCAGATCTCCTATGGCAGCGCTGTCTCCTCACAGGACCTCACTTTCCTTTCAAAAAGGCACAATGCCTCTAAGGCTTTACAGAGAGAGAGAGAGAGAAAAAAACAACTTTTTCCTCATACCAGGGCTATGATGTACTTGCAAATGCTGGGATGCTTCATAAAGCTTCTTCCCAAAGTCTATTTCCATGCCTAGATTTAAACATATAATGTATTATGTGCAGGGAATACAGTGCAAAGAAGTATAAATGTTTTATTGGGTGCTGGTTTCAGAAGGCAGAATTAACTCATGAGTGGCAAATCAACTAGCCCTGTGATTCAGTTTCTCTCTAGTGAATCAACATCAGTAAAACATTCATATTATCTTTCACTGTTTGTCAGACTGCGTAGGAGGGTTTGGAGTTTCAGAAAATGTTGAAAGTTATGGCCCAAATCCAAATGCCAGTCCCAAATAAAGCAGACCCCTGAAATCAATGGGATTCATGTAACTGCTGACTTACTATCAGAGACTAGTTCAGTGGGTCTAGTCTAACTGGTACAAGCCATTGTTTTTAGGCCAAGCAGCGTTTAGATCCCCCATTCAAGCAGTTACATTTAGTAATCTGTAATCCACAGAAGGTCCATACTGAAGGTGTTGCAATTCATCTTCACCCACCAAATTGGCCACCATTTGTCAGACTATAAATTAAGGACATTTATTTGGAGCTCTGCCACTAAGGCATTTTACTTTTGCTTTGTATATAATGAGACTTGAGCATCCACAGATTTAAGTATCCATGTGAGGTCCTGGAACCAAACCCCACTGGATACCAAGGGTGCACTGTACTGCAATAGAGTGAACCTCAGTGACCACTGAAGATTGTTGCCAGCTATAACAGCTCCCTGTGGTGCAGGAGATTTCCAGACTGTCCTGCACAGTAGAGATTTATAGCACCACAGGCACAATGTCTTCTTCCCTTCTTGAGGTGACAAAAGGGAAGAGGAAGAATTTTCCAAATACCTTTCTCTGGTAGAATCTAACGCCTCCCATTCTGCTTCATCTACATTGGAATAACAGCATTTGGGGAACTGTGTAATCCACCAATCAATCATGGCACACTATAAAAACAGCCCCCTTGATAGCAGCCTCTCCTTGTTTTGCTAGTTGAGCTTCTCTTTGTTTTGCTAGTTGAGTTTTCTTAGCTGGAGATTCAGCTGACACTTCAGTATCCATGAATAACATAGACGGTGTCCACGGACATAGTGGTCTAGATAGAGAGAGAAGAGGATGAGGGATTTGGAAAATTGTCAATTGTGGGGTCCATTCTGAAATGGTAAAGAGTAGAAATGTGTTGTTTTTTTTTTTAAAAAAGCAGTATGTGCAGTTTGTCCCAAGATGATTGTGGCAATCAGATGGAAGATAGCGTACAGCTGGTTAAAAAAATTGCTTTGGAAAATAATCTACTGCAGGTGAATCTTCCTCAGATTCTGACAAAAGCAAACAGGAACCTTTTCTCTGAGACCAGACAACATCATTATAACAATGTGTGTGTTTTAATGCTGTTTTGTCAGAAATGTATGCTCACCCCCAGCTAAAGAAAGCTCACAGCATCATAGGCTATCACAGCATGACACATTGAAAGGAATGTGAAATCTTGTTAGCCATCTGAAGACCATCTGTATTTTCCTAATGAACACCACATCCCTTCTCGAAGCATGAACTGTTCAATAAATTATTACATTTAAATGAATTGCTTAGAATTTAGACTTCATATGCACTTGAAACATTTCTTTATCTTGGGGAATTGTCTGGTGAATAGATCCAGTGATATTCAAACATTTATTAGCTGCTACAAATGAGTTCTCTTCAGAAGACTAGGTTTTATGCATATTACTAGAGGAGGCTGGTGTGGGTGAGGGGACTCATTCAGGCAACACTGTGAACATCCTGAACTTCCTTACTTAAAACCTGATTTTATTCTTAGCTCTTGTAAGTTGACTTTTGGGGCAATTGATTTTTAGTCCAATTGATTTCAGTGGGAAAAGTAAAGCATCTGCAATAACTCTTACTTTGACAGAAAAGAGTGCTGTGGGACCTTAAACACTGACAGATTAATTGTGGCATGCATGAGCTTTCACATAAACTCTAATCCATGAAGGTTTATGCCACAATAAATCTGTTACTCTTCAGGATGCCTTACCATACTGCTGGTTTTGCTTCAAGAGACTCCAGTGTCTTCTCCTCAAGACGTTCTCCCTTTGATTGTAAACAGTGTTGAAGGACAAGGATTTAGAGAAGCTTAAAGGCATGCTCAGATGTGATTTTTGCCTCAGTCACCCCCCCTGCCCCCAGTGGCAGACTACATTGTATCATTATCACAATTTGCTTTCAACCCCACCCACCCCAGTTTCAAATGCCATTTTCTATGTGGCACTGTTTTGTGTGTGCCTGTTGGAGGGAAACACTGCTCAAGAAGCATACATCAGTGTTCTCTTTGCAAAATACACTAGTTCCATATTTAAGAACTAGATGTGTGTTTCTCTGGATGATGGCCAAGAGCTTCATGGATGTGCTGAATGCCCACAGCAATACAGGCATTTCACCAGGCAGGATTTTTCTAACTCTCCCCTAGCACTTACAATCCTTTGAGAAAGTCTTCAAACAGTATTAAATCTTAAAGCAAAGTAACAGTAAGATAGTCAGTGGCGTTCCAGCAAAGGAGACAGGTATTTCGTTTGTGCCTCTGCGGACGGAAGAGATGTCCAAACTCATAAGTCATGAAGAATCTGCTGGCTTAATTTCTGAATGTAAAACCAGTGTTGTTTCTATCATTAACACTACAAAATGCAGCATACCGAAGTCTCATAAAACAGTTCATAAGCCGATGAGCCTATACATTTTCCTTAGGCACTAAAACATTTGAAATGCTAGCAAGAATAGTATCACTCCAGTCTTGTCAATCATCTTGAGAAAGAGATTCCTCAAAGCCACTGGGAAAACAGTGAGAAGTAAGCTGAGCACTGAAATAAGATAGATTTTAATATTAATATTGGCCAGAATCCTTTATCACAGTGACCTTACATAAACTTACATATACTTAGCTACATAGCAGGAGTGTTAAGAAACCTGATAGTGAATTGCAAAGATGTGTAGCAAGACACTGGCAAGAGTGTCCTGATGTACATTTGCACTCCCTACCTACTGTCCCAGTGCACAACTGGGCCTAAAGTGCACCAGGTGCAAGGTACATTGACCCCAACGTGATTCAATCAGTTTGCTGGCTCCCCTACTTAGTAACCTAAAAGCAGTCTTTCACTGGAAGTGGACATTACAGGATTACCCAGTTCTAATTTCCACATGTGCAAGTCCACTTAGGAAGACGTATGTCCCTGGCAGGATTCCAACCAGTATTAATATCAAGTGTACAATAAGTGCTGCACCCTTGTCTGGACTTTATTAGGACCTTCTCTCATAAGGCAATAAATTGGAATTAAAGCAAGATATTAGTGTATTTGGCCAGTAATCACATAAAATAGTGTCTATTCAGTTATTGCTTTGCATTTCCATTGGAGTTTATCAGACGGGAGGGATTTCTCTTTATTTCGAATGGAACCAATTGGAGCCAATTCAAATTCACATGAATTCGTTAATTTAGCTAATGTACGTGAATTCCAATTGCATTCAGAATGTGTTCAGAATGACTTCCCATTACCCGAAAATGACTTCCCATTGCCCGAAATTGCATGAGATGCTTTAATACGAAATAATGTAAAACTCATGACTGCGTTTGGAATGACTTCCCTTTTGCTTCAAATTGCGTGAGATACTTTAATACGCAATAACATGAAACCCCATGATTGCATTCCGATTGCCATTAGATTATACTTCCAATTCCCATCGTCTGATAAACTCCATTGTTTCTATAGCAATTCCTAATATTGCTCCTATTCCATTAGTTCCCCCTGGTGCAATATGTCCCTTCCATGGCAGTAATGTCTGACAGAAGTCACATAGCATAAGGGGAAATTATTCTCCTTCTTTCCCCCTCTGTCTCACTATTCCTAAGCAGGCCAAATGTCATGCCCATCCTGGATGATGACTCGGAGGACTCAGAGGATGAGCCAAAGCCTCTGGGACCTGAGCCTGAAATTGGGGAGCCTGAGACTCATCATCTACTTTAAAGTTCTCTAAATTTTCTGTAGTTGTTATTTTTTTATGTTCACCCAAAGACCTTATTTGCACTTTCTTCCCTGACTTTCTTCAATAATAGTTCCAAGTCTTTGATATTTACTGTTAGTAGTATGGTATCATCTGCGTATCTTAAATGATTGATTTTCCTTCCTCAAATTTTCACACCTCCTTCTTCTGAATCCAGTCTTGGTTTACGTATTATGTTTTTGGCATACAAGTTATACAAAATGATAAAATGCAGCTTTGCATTATACCTTTGCCAATTAGAAACCACTCTGTTTCTCCATGTTCTGTCTTCACAGTAGCCTCTTGTCCTGAGTACAGGTTAGGCATCAGTACAATCCAATGTAGTAACACACTCATTTAAGAGTGATCCCTAGCTTTTCATGGTCTATGCAATCAAAGGCATTGCTATATATAACCTAACTATATTTAGTCAGTTTATTACAGATTAAGAAACAAATTATTTTCTGAATACTCAAGTCTCAGCAGGTTGATCTGATTAATCATAGCAATGCTGTACCATGTTTGTACACTAACACTTAAAATGAGTGATTATTATTCTTATTTGTTTTTTCATGCTTTACACCTCATTCAAATGCACCTGTTTGCTATACTAATGGCAGTGTTTCCAGTGGAAACATTTGCAGTCTCAACCAAGTGTTGAAGATATAAAACAGTCACATTGTTGACAATTATGAAACTGATGAGGAGGCCAGTTTGACAGTGTGAGGCTATATAACTTCGCCTGCTAATAATGCTGGGAAATGTCTGTTAAGAAGTTTCTAGAGAATAATGTTATGTGTACCTTGACACCTGCCCTGCATGTCCATGAGGGCTGCTATCTTTAGTGGCAGAGGAAGAAATAGTCTTGAAGCTAGATTCAACAGCCAAACCAATCGGCTCTTGTTGAGGGACATCATTTTGTTCTTTGCCTCAGGCAGCAAAATGCCTTTGGCTGGCCCTGAGGATGAAGGAGTGAGCTCAAGAGCACAAAATATTATGCAGTTTGGAATCATACCCTTGAGTTAACTTGAACATGGAATGCCAATTGCTACTACAAGCGTTTTTTTCCAGTAAAATCCCTTTATACTTTCACAAAAATGTCAGCATTAAGTAATTCAGTTGCTGAACTATTCAAAAGTAATCAGGGAGAATATGACCTAATTGGTTCACAACCCAGCAAGAATGCTGTGCATAAGGAAATATAACATTGCACAAATTTCCTATCCAGATATGGTTTGTGCATGGTCCAATGAGGAAACCTGCATGCAGTCCTGAAGTGTACACGTTGATCTTATCCAGTTTGGCCACCCTGTTATGCAGAGTGACAGGTTGGACTCAGCCAGCAGAATATGAGAGGATGAGGAATGGGCATGCTTCTCCCCACTAACTTCCACACCCTACTGGAAGGGCTCCCCATCACTGTTCTGAAGAGCCTTGTTCTTTAACTGTGATACATCTTCTATAGCTTCAAGCAGTGGGAGAGGGCTTGGGCCATGATATGCTTAATCTTCCAGTGCCAGCATCCTAATGGTTCAACCAAAATGATTATAGAAACATAGAATCTTAGACCTTGAAGAGACCACAAGGGCCATCTAATCCAATCTTCTGCCATGCAGGAAAATACAACTAAAGTACTCCTGAAAGATTCCCATACAACCTCGGTTTAAATACCTCCAAATATTGAGAGCCCATCACCCACTGAGATAGCCCATTTCGCTACCATTTTTCTTGCAATATGAATCCATTGGTTCATGTTCTAGTCTCTAGATTTGTGGTTCAGATTTCCTTCCTTTTAGGAGTACAGCTTCAACTATATCTTTTGTTGTTGTTGTGTGCCTTCAAGTCATTTCCAATTTATGGTGACCCTACGGTGAACCTTTTATGGTGTTTTCTTGACAAGTTTCTTCCGAGGGGCTTTGCCATTGTCATCCGCTGAGTCTGAAAGAGTGTGACTTGCCCAAGGTCACCCAGGTGACCCACCATTTTTCACTTCTTTTGGAATATACCTGCTAAGAAATACAAAGGTTTGTTTGCAAATTACTTTTTGATTGAATTAGTATTATTGAAAATGTCATTCATTTGTAATAGTTTAATAGAAGATGCCACAGGCTCATGCTTCTGAGGTATTTGATGAGGGGGTGGAGTGAGCCCCCCCCCCCCATGTGCAGGAACTGGCATCCGATCTGTGTCCATTGGCTATAACCTTTTCTTACTTTTCTAGAAACCTGAACCAAAACCTGTCAATAGTCCTATAGGCTATAAGCTATGCTCATCAACACTGCATCAATAGCATGTCGCTGATGATTCCACATAATTACATAATTTCTGTATAAAACACATATAGTAAGGAGGGAAAATAAGTGTCACATCTCTTCTGTGTTGTTTTTTTTTTCCATTAAACATTAGAAGGAACATCTTGACAGTGGTTTGGTGAAGGAACCAATTGCCTAGAGAGATGGTGAGGTCTCCTTCTCTGGATGTCTTCGAAAAGACGTTGAACAGCTACCTGCTGGGGATGCTCTAGCTGGAGATCCTGCATTGAGCAAGAGTTGATGCCCATAGGGCCCCTTCCAACTCTATGGTTCTATGTGTTGTGAATGCTGATGTTTTGTTCTACTAGTCTATTGGAACTTAAGGCATAACAGTGAGTAGGAACTAACTCACATTTTTGTGTCCAAGTGTCACGATTCATGAGGAATAGAGACTATTCATCATCCTCAGGATTCCAAATAGCTCTTTCATTAGGTAGGCAGACAGGCAGGCAATGGGAACAGAAATGAAAAGCACACCTCTCTGCTAGTGGCATGTCACAGCTTACATGATTTAGCACCGTCTCTACATTTGGGAGCAAAGGATAACTATTAAAAGCCAAAGAACAGCACTATGCATTATAAGAAATACTAATCTCAGTGGAAATCCTCCATTATGGAAAACCACCCTCCATTTGAAAAGTGTCACAGAAGTTACTTCCATGACCTGAGATGAATGTTAATTTTCAATGTTTTTCTGCCTCGCTCTTCATAATTGCCTATTACAGGTGGGTAAGAAAAACTCAGTGGAACAGAGGATAAGCAATAGTAAATTACAGAGAGAGAGAGAGAGAAGTTGACAAAGCAATTCAGCCTGTGATAATGACACACCTACCAGGTACGGTTCTACTTCAACATTTATTCATCTATTATTTAAAGTATTTTCAAACTGGCACACATCCTCATAGATACCTGGCAAAATATAATGGTTCCTGGAAAAATATAAAATATATAAAATTTTAAAGTATATCTTATATGTTTATATAAGATAGATAGACAGGTAGATACTTGGCGTAACTATAAGGAATGACAGCAAGATAAAAATACAAGAAAACAAAATAACTAGAAAAATAAATTACAGGAAGCTAAAACAGTAGAGTAGGTTAACTATGTAATGAAGTTTCAAGGCCTTGCCAAAGAAAACAATTTTGACTTCAGAGAAAAATGGCAATAGCGGTAGCACCAATTTCACCTACCTGTGAAGGGTATGCCACCATGGGCATGTCAACTCCAAAAGATATGTGTTTCTAATGTAGAACTTTCAAGCAATGTGTTACACATAATAATGTTACCTATGATAGGATCCTTTCTGGAACAACTAGAGTATAACAATGTTATTTTCAAAAAAAAATAATAGTGACTGGTAACCTCATTGCTTTTTAAAGAAATGTTATCAACAAACATTTCCACATAATTCCTAAAGCATTTTTTAAATAAATACATTTTTGGATTTTTAATATGTATTTTTCTAAATCAAGTGAAAGACAACTAAAACTCAACACATTAGTAATAGGTTACTTTTTAACACGTAATAGGTAACAAGTAGCTGATAAAAATACTGAGCAATAAGTAATGTATTACTTTTTTGAAAATCATTTTGGAAGCTCTGGCCTAATGTAAGAAATGTCATTATATTCTTGCATTTCTGTGACTGTACAAAACATACTAAGTCAATATTTTCAGAGGTTTGTAAACTGAGCTACAATTGCTCATGTTCTGATACAGTTTTAATACTGCCCCTATTTAGTATCTGTTTAACTAAACTTTACCTTATATTTCATTTTGGCAGATGTAACACATCCCTATGAGATATTTCAGCAGCTTTTATTATACTTAAGGAGTGCTTAAACTCCTTAAAACCCCAGATTTTATAATTGAAAGAAAGACCAAACAAAAAAAGGGTGTTTTCTTTTTTTTAAGTTCACATTCAGTATATTTTATACAACTAGCGATGAAGTCACTGTCAATCATAAAGAGAAGTGTTTCCATTTTCTGTGACTGTTTACAATGTTATTTGAATTAACTCTGCAGAGTTTTATTATTATACCAGGTGAAATGATGTATTTTTACATTGTCAATGTTCATGCTTGAGTTTGTTTGGGGTTTTTTTTCCAGACATAAAATATAGGGAGGCAGGAATAATACATTTGTTTTATATGAAAGATTTAATATTTTTTATTCCAGATCAATATTACAAAGGTAAAATAAAGCCTACCATTTAATATTTGGGGGTGGGGAGAAGTGGGAATCCCTTCCTCCATATTTTCGGATGGAAATTTAAGCCTGGAGACATGCTTTCAGCAAGACATGGAAGAGAAAATTATTTCCACTAGTGTCTGAAACATAAATCACCTTCCTGGCACATCATCATAACTTGTCTACCTCTGTGATTGCAGCATTGTGAGCCATACATCACTGTAAAACAAATGGCCAGAGAAGAACTAGTTTAATCTACCAACGATGACTATTCACCATTTGTCTGCATTTTCACCTTCACAGACAACAATGTACTGTTGTACTGTCCTGTACAATGTACTGTTTTGGTGATTAAAACCAATTGGACAGGGAGGGGGGGCAATGTCCACTAGTAGGGAAAAATCCAAGGTTGCAACCCAATTATTTTCAGACACCAAGCATGTTGCCCATCTCTGAACAACAAATCCCAGCTGCTGTATCCAAGCAACTTTTGAACTCAACCTCTTGAAAAAGTGTTTAGTTTTCAAGAAGATTTACAAAATCACCATTATGAGGAAGGACAGGTTACATTTCAAGTACATTTCAATGAACACAGCTCTAAGCCTTCCTTTGGTTTAAATAACCAAAGTCTTGGGGCATGTCTACATGGGTCAAAACCTGCCAAGAAAGCTCCATGACAGATTCACTTTAGGGTCTCCATAAATCAGAAATTACTTGAAAGCACATATAGACAAACCAAGTGGTATTAAGGTTTCAGTTATAAAGTGTATTTATGCAGTTGTGGAAGTGTGGTGGAGTAAAATAGGATTCTCCCAACTGTATAAATACACTTTATACCTGACACCTGCACTTCGTTCTGCATCCTAAGAATCCACAAAAGTTCATGCAAAAATTAAAAAAAACAGTTAGTGTTAATGCCACATTTATTTTTTCATCTCCTCCCTTCTTCCTTTTTCTGTTACAAGAGACTATCAGGGCTTCTCCATTCACATTTCTGGACATGCCTGGAGTCCCATTTCGCCTGAAGTGGAGGAGAGCAGAGTTGTGGGGGAAGCCTTCAGTGTTGCCTTCTCCATTCTAGGATTCTCCTTCCACACTGAACCAGGGCTCCTGACAGGAGGGTGTAGTAGTAGGGGTGGACATTTTTCTACATTTCATTTCGCAAGAACATTTTCCTGCTTGCATGGGGGCGGGGGGGGGGCAGCACAAAACTGCAGTTTTCAGGCTATGGACTGTATGAGACTTATGTTTTGCAAAAAAAAAAAAAATACCCATGTACTCATGCTGTTTTCTGCTCAGGAAACTTGTTTTCTGCACAGGCGTGATTGTCTGTATGAAGAAATGTGCACATTTTTCATGAGGAGGAATTCCTGAACTGGAAGGTATTCACCTGTCTAGGATTACCCTCATTAGGGTTTTCTGACAAATTATGAATATGCCTGTGTTTGTCAATTACATATGAAAGCCATTTATAACATTTCCCTGTCTTAAAATCTGTGCAAAAAAACACAAAACAACAACAACAACAACAACAACCAGATTCCTAGTATGAGAGAGAGAGAATGCAAGCAGCAGAGCAAAGGGTGGAGGAATCACCTTTAAACCCAAAGAATTGTTCAGATCTTGTGGAGGAAATCCACATTAGGTCCAGTCTCAAAAATGGAAGTTTACAGACCAGAACGTTTGAGTAACGTGTTTCTCAAATGTTCTTTCTGTAAGCAAAACGTATGGATCTATCTTCCAGGCAAGCTCTGCATGTTTGCCCCCAAACATCTGTTCACTGAAGAGGAATGTAGCATGCACTGGAGATAAAAAGAAAATTTGCATTTGCTTTTTAAAAAAAAACCAACAAATTTATCCAATCTATGGCCAGTGAGATTATGAAAAAAAAACCCAAAAAAAACAGCTATTTATTTTTCACTTTCTTGTCATTACAGGAAAACCTCAAGCTCTCCCCTCTTCTTTTTTTCTTTTCTTTTCTTTTTGAATTATATGCTAACAAAAATGTGTTATCCTTGACATATGCATACAAAGATTTTTTTGTGTGTGTGAATGGGGACGTACATACATTAGGAAAAATGAATCCCTAATGAGCATGTGTTTCCATGTGGGGAAAAAGACTAAATCTGCAACTTGGTATGAAATGTTGAGAAGAAAATGAAGGGGAGGTTGGAGAAACACAATACTAACCCACAGATTTCCACTTCCTAGTGTGCAGTCCAAGTACCCTCAGTTCTCCTGGGGGCTTAGCCAGCATGTCAGGGCCTTACAGGAACAAGTGGAAAACAAGACGGTGCTGTAAAATACCTCCATGCTCCTGTGCAGTCCTGGCAAAGATTAAAATTGATGGACGAACTGTCATTTCAAGAAGTTTGTACTCTACCACTGAACTTTTCGCTGAAAAAAATGTTGATAATCTTTCTCAGTAGCCCCATTGATTTTAGGAGTATAACTGAAAGCTCTTCTGTTCTAGGATATTGAATCAGACTTACTATTATAGGTACAGTGGGCCCTTGGTATCCACTGGGGTTTGGTTCTGGGAACCCCTGTGGATGCCAACATTAGTGGGTACTCAAGTCCCATTAATTAAATAATAATAATAATAATAATAATAATAATAATAATCTGTTTAATTATTTCCCTTCTTCCTCATTCCTTCAAGGGAAGTAATAGTGCCACTCTATTCTGCTTTGGTCAGGCCCCACCTGGAATACTGTGTCCAGTTCTGGGCACCACAATTCAAAAAGGATGTGGAGAAACTGGAGCGTGTCCAAAGGAGGGTGACAAAAATGGTGAAGGGTCTGGAAACCTTGCCCTATGAAGAACGCCTTAGGGAGCTGGGGATGTTTAGCCTGGAGAAGAGAAGGTTAAGAGGTGATATGATCGCCCTGTTTAAATACTTGAAGGGATGTCACATTGAGGAGGGAGCAAGCTTGTTTTCTGCTGCTCCAGAGAACAGGACTCAGAATAATGGATGCAAACTGCAGGAAAAAAGACTCCACCTCAACATTAGGAAGAACTTCCTGACAGTAAGGGCTGTTCGACAGTGGAACACACTCCCTCGGAGGGTGGTGGAGTCTCCTTCCTTGGAGGTTTTTAAGCAGAGGCTGGATGGCCATCTGTCGGGTATGCTTTGATTGGGAGTTCCTGCATGGCAGGGGGTTGGACTGGATGGCCCTTGTGGTCTCTTCCAGCTCTAAATTTCTATGATTCTATGATTCTATGATCCCAGTACAGGGACACAATGGAGTAGTCAAATGGTCTTTTTTAGCAAAATTGAGGTTTGCTTTTGGGACTTTTAAAAATACTTTCAAGCTGTGGCTGCTTGAATCCATGAATAAGAATCCATTGATACAGAGGACAAACTGTATGAAGTGGCAAAATCAAGCTTTACTTTTTGGAATTTTAATAAAATATTTAAAAGACATGGATGTTTGAATCTTTGGATGCAAAATCTGTGAATATGGAGGGCCAACTGTAGTAGGTCCTATCACATGTATAAACAGATATATAAATTCTTAGCATTGTGCTGTGATGTATAGATTGATTTACAGATGACGTTTTTATTGGAGGATGTTGTTTTTTTATTATGTTTTAAATATGTTTTAACCTGCGTTTAAGTTGCGTTTTTAACATAAAAAAATAGAACCCATTTTAATTGTGCTGTAACTTTTGTATTGTTTTTAGGTGCATTGTTACATATTTGTATTGCTTTAGCTACAAGCAGCCTTCAACCCCATGCTGGGGGAAAGAGAGGGGATAAATGAAGTGTTATTCACAAAAGTAACTTTGGGAAAGATAGATCAAGTTAAGATGCCAGTGCAGATGTTGATGATGAAACTGGTACAGATGGTGGTAAAAATTTTTCCTCATGTTGGTAGCAGTGAAGCAGAGAGGTATTGACCTGCCCAAGGCAATGAAGACATGGCTCAACAGTGATGTGAATCCAGATTTGCAGGTCACTATTACACCCTTTAGCATAGATGTCAAAATAGCGGACCAGTCAGATGCCGTTAAACTGCAACTCTCAGCATAGTCCTAGCCAGCTTAGCAGATGGTAAAATAGTGTTGTTGTTGTTGTTGTTGTTGTTGTGTGCCTTCAAGTCATTTCCAACATATGGTAACCCCTAAGTGAATCTAGAGAGTCAGTGGGGTATAGTGGCTTGGATGTTGGACTATGCCTCTGGAGACCAGGGTTCGAATCCTGGCTCTGCCATGTAAACTCCTGGATGACCTTCAGCAACTCACAATCTCTCAGCCTCAGGGGATGGCAATAGCAAACTCCCTCTGAAGAATTTTGCCAAGAAAACCCAATAATAGGTTCACCTTAGGACTGTCATAAGCCAGAATTGACTTGAAAGCACACAACAACAACAAAGGTGAACCCATGATGGGCTTTTGGGGGGGGGGGGCTGAGAGTGTGTGTCTTACCCAAAGTCACCCAATGGCTGAGCAGGGAATCGAACCCTGATCTCTAGAATCGTAGTCCAAAATTCATACCACTCCACCATGCTGGTTCTAGCATGCTAGGAGAAATTAAATAAAATCTGGATAGCTATATGCTCCCCTATCCCTTCCAGTGTGTTAGAAGTATTTTACAATAGCTGGGGGAACTGTATGTGTAGAAAAAGTGAATATTTTACATCTCATTGAAATTATCAGGAAAGGTTTAAATTCTTTCACAACATTTGACATCAAAATAAGTGTTACAATGTGCAGTGGGGCCTCCTTATCTGTGGACTTGCCATCCACATATTCAAGCATCCACGGATGGCAAGCCCCCATTGTACCCAGTGGCAGAGTGTGTGCACAGCTGCAATAGCGGGTGCACGCACATCACCCAGCCATTAGGGAGAATGGGGCTCAAGGTCTCGCATTTTTTGGTATCTGCAGGGGGAGGGGAACAGATCCCCCATGGAGACCAAGGCCCCACTCTGCTATTCATATCAAGATTTTGTAGTTTGATATAGTCTGAATTTGAGGGCTTGGAGGGTGCACATTATATCCTTTTTTTAAAAAACAACATGTGAGCAGTATAATATGATGTGCAAAGAAAGCTGTCAATCATTACATAGTAAATGCATTCCTCAAGTTGGGACTCAGTGTAGTATGATTAGAAATGATTAATAAATACTAGAATGACATTCTTCACCACATATAAAAATTTCTTTCTTTCTCACAGAGAATATGACAACATGTTTCTGTTGCTGTGAATCATCATTGGTCCTGTCACCCCTTGGAGGTATACTGTGACAAAATGGATTTGAAATGCTGAGGCACCCATGCATGTACCATCACATATACTGATCAAGGACAAGAGCAGAGTCATGTCAAACACATACATCAAACAGTAAAAAAAAGTTGTGGGCTCCATCATCCCTCCAAGCATCTCGTCTTAATTGATTTTTCATAGCAATTTAACAAAAGCTCTATATTGAAGAAATACCTATCTGTTGTTTTAACCTGGTATCTCCAAATGAAATAATTTTCTTAGGAATAGAAATCTGCAATGTCTTTATTTATTTATTTGGTTTGTTGAAATCATATTAAGGAACTTGGGGGTATATTGTAGGATGGCCTGTGGACAACAGCTGCTCCTGAGAAAATAAATGTTGGGTAAAGCTAAAATAAAATGTGCATTATTCAAAATATTTGACCAGATATTGATATTGGTTATCAGATAACTGACTTTATGAAATTTTTAAAAGAGTGCTTATTTGGAAGTCCAAGACATTGCTTTGAACGGTCCCCTCAAAAAATCAAAACAAAAAAGTATCCATTCTAGGGGGCCATTATAGAATAAGAAAATACCAAAGACATGCAACTGCCCAAAACAGTAACCTTGGTTCCTCTTTCTTCCCTGTAAGATGTAGTAAAACAAAAGACAAATTGTGGTGTCATCACATTTTGAGATCTACGGCCCTGCAAATAACAACCAGTGAACTGGAATGGAAGTAGCAAAATTTAGAGCATAATAGCACTGCTTTATTTTGGAGAGGAACAGGAGATATATATCTGCTGTTACTGCAGCAGCTATATATCTCCAGAAACATCTAATTCCATTCCTAAGGTGTTCAACTTGAACATCTTCTTTTCCATGTAGTATTCATTATTGTTACCTACACAAACACACACACACTTAGGCTGGAGTCCTACAGACTCCTACATGGTTGTGAGTCCCATTACGTTAGCATAAATAGGTTTATTATAATGTTTATTTGTCAAAGAGTCAGAAGCTTGCAATGGATCAAAGGTATCTCACCAGGCTTAACTGTCTGCCCACAAAATCAGTTCCTCACCAGGTTGCTTTCAGAAGCAGGAAAGGGTGCTTGCAAGATAAGAAGAAAAATCAAAGTTTTTCAACAGAATGGAAATATTTTCAAATACAGTGCAGGAAGGGGGTCAGCTAGCTGGAATATAAACAAAAAACAGTGAGAGAATTCAACACAGAATCTGACATGCACTAATGGCTTCTGAAGTCTTCAGGGATATTGGTAGCGGTGCAAAGCTTGTGAATGTGAAAGCACTGGATCCTTGCTGATCACAGTCTGGTTTAGGATCTTACATTTGAGAATACAAACATAAAAGAATATGCAGAATAAATTAATTTATATGAAAAAAAGCAAGACTTATAATGAATCCCTCAAACCCCCCCACCACCAGAAAAAAAATGTAAAAAATACTCAGTAAGTGTCAGATTTTATCTATTTAACTCTCACTCACTGGTATTTTGCTATTCAAATAACCACATTACTTTAAATGGAACCAGCCCAAAGCAACATAGTGCTTAACATGATTAATGACACCAGCTTCTCCTACGCAAAGCAAAAGAATATATAAGTTAATAGAGCATGTTAAGGGTGGACCATCTAGAATCACATAAACATTTAACACATAATAAGGTGAGGCTGGTGAATAAAAATAATAAAAATTAATATGCACAAAGTACTGTACCTCACATTGATCAAAGGGACAATCATATATGCAGAACTTCAGCTTTCCCTCCCCATTTAGAGTTGCTGGAGAAAAAGTACTAGTCTCCTGTAATAACTGGTAGTGTTTCAGTTTCCAGAATTGAAATCTTTCCCAAAGATGAAAGCACAGATGACCAAATTACCTTCTTTTCCTTTATGTACCATTTGCATTAAAAGTTAAGGAACTGAAGAGGAAGAGGGACATAGACATTCCTCTTTCATTTCAGTTAAACATTTTTCAGTGAAAATGTCCTCAGAGTGTTAAAAAATTAATTACATGTGTGTGTATGTGTGTGAGACTTAACCAAAAAAAAAAAAATAGTAAATATGAGTAGGGAAGGCAAAAGCAAGAGTGAGCACAACCAAAGCGCATCTTAGCTACAAGTTAGAGTCATTAGTGTAGCTACAGGAAGGGGGAGTCCAATTGTGGGCATTTTCTGCGCATAAGTATTCTCCCCATGAAATTTTACTTTGCTCTCCAAATCTGCAGTAATTTAAAATTTAAAATAATCAGCTGACTTAGAAGTGGTCCTGGCTCAATAAATAAATCTGGCCTCGTCCACCTCTGTGACATCACAAAGGAAAACACTATGACATCACAAGGATCCATTCCATGGTCTCAGTTTTTGGCCCTGAATCTCAGGGAATGGGTTTCTGTTGATCCAGCAATCTTAGCATCCAACATATAACCCCCACCCCAGTCCACAGTTATAGCATTAAGTTTGGCAGTGCTGGCAGCTGGAATATCAGAAATTGAACGATGGAGGGAAGCCCCACCAAACATATCTAGTAAGTGATGTCTACACTATAGATGCATTTTGACATCACATTAACTGCCATGCCTCGATGCTATGGAATTCTGGGATTTGTAGTTTAGTGAAATATTTAGCCTTCTCTGTCAGAGAGCTCTGGTGCCTCAACAAGCTACATATCCTGGGATGCTATAGGATAGAGCTACGGCAGTTAAGACTGTGTCAGACAGCATGACTTCTGCATTGCAGATGAAGGCTTAGTCAGTTGGGGTTCCATAGTCCTGCTCTTCACCTAACTGAAAAATAATGACAGATTTAGAATCCAGAACAGAGTTGATACCTGGAGACAGAAACCATTGTATGAAACAGGGGGCAGGTAAAATGTGGCCCTCCCGATGTTGCTAAGTTACAAATTTCCGCAGCCCCATGGTGAAGAATGCTCAGAGTTGCATGCCAACAATCTCTAAAAGGTCACCCTGAATTGAGGTTTAGATAAACATTTACGTCTCTGTTTATCAGCCCACAGCTGATGCTCTGGTTAAGCTAGAGAAAGGGGTAAAAGGACAGTTATGATTAAAGCACAGAAAAGGGGAAAGGCCACCGTTTCTTCTATTTGTGTATATGATTACATATCTGCAAACATTTGCCATTCTGTGGTGTTCTTTTGTGGTGGTGTTTTTTAATACAATATAATGGACTTAAAATCAAAGCAAAAGGGGCCATTTGTCCTTTTCTGTTTGCAATAGTGATGCTCTCCGAGTCCTAATCAATGAATAAATGGCATTTAGGGTGCAGTGTAAATGAGCATAGCCATACACTATTATGTTATAGTCTATGGTGATCATGATGTTGATTAGAAGAACTGCCTAATTTGTAAGACAGGGGATTTTTATTTATTCTTATTTAGACATTGGAGGAAATGTAAAACAAAAAGAGAAGATCAGAACACGAAGATGAAAAGTCTTGAAGGCATTTTGCTCTGATGTTTATGCTAGTCCTAGCCAAAGCCTTGGAGAAGCTTAACTTTCTCTGGCCCAGTGCAGGCATCAAGAGAGAATAACTGGTTGCTAAGCAACTCTGATCCTTTCAGAAAGCTGAAGTAAAACAAATTGGCTGGCACCAAATGGCCTTTCACCTCTTCTTGAAAGTAAAATTAAAGTAAAAAAGTTACATAAAGAATGGAGGCAAAGGGACCAAATCTGATCACTAACTTTATCAACCAAGCCTTGGAAACTTTTATAATTTGTAGGCACACAGTGGACTTTTCTTTTCAGTACTTGACATCTCTTTTTTTTCACCCTCCTTGGCTTTTGTTTTCAATTAAATATAAAAACTTGCTGCTTATAAAAAAAAGAATCCTGTTACTCAGCTTTTGAGAACAGTAGAAAAGAAAGATTTTTAGAGGCGGAGGACGAGGACAAAGGCAATAGCTCTCTACAAGATTGATACTGTTTTATCCTGCCTTCTGCCTTTCAGCATCTCTCAAGACTTATTAAAAACAATGTCAATTAATAACATAAAACAGAAACAAATAAATAATAATCTGTTCCCCATATCCTCCAAGTACCCTGATTTAGCAGGAACACTCCCAATTAATTATCAATTCTCTGACTTTCTCTCCCCTGCTACTACTTTCTCCTTTTGTCCTCGGCTTATTTCAGTTGTTGCAAACGGAGGGTGCATCTACGGTGTAGAGATAATGCATTCTGACACCACTTTAAGTGCTGTAACTTCATTTGTAGTTTTACAAGGTCGTTAGCCAAAGAGAACTGCTGCCTCATAAAACCACAAATCCCAGGATTCTATAGGATGGAGCAGTGCCAGTTAAAATAGTGTCTAACTGCATTATTGTTCCAGTTTAGATGCACCTTGAATTCAAGGTACAAAAGTGGTTTGCACTCAGTTAGCTCAGTAGGGAGGAGGGGAGGTGGAGGAGGGAGAATCATGTCCTTTCCAATAGACTTGGGCAAAAGCAAACTGCTGCAGCCTCCCCTAGCTTGTTTGTTCTATCTCATTCATAATTTTTGCCTCCTTGACCACATTCTGGTATTGCATGGCCATGTGTTTCAGTTTTCATCTGTGAAAAGTTGGAACATGTGACGTTGTTGTTTTACCTTCAAATTGTTTCGGACTTTCGGTGACCCTAAGACAGGGTTTTCTTGGAAACTTTCTTCAGAGGAGGTTTGACACTGGCTTCCTCTGAGGCCAAGAGAGTGTGATTTGCTCAGGGTCACTTAGTGTGTTTCATGGCAATGGTGGTACAAACAAACCCTAGTCTCCAGAGTCAGTCCAACATTTAAACCTCTATGTCAGGCTGGCTCTAATGTTTTACCAAAGCAATAAACCAGGCTGCAACAAATGGTGCAGTAGAACAAAGAACCTTCCCTCTATGCATCAAAATGCTGATAAAGCCTCCCAGAGTAGAAAGTTCCCCAATTATAGCACCATATCAGGCATCCTTGCCTTTTCTCAACTGAATATAACAGGGTGTAGAGCCAGGCCTCTGCTGATGACTGTATTCAAGAAAGTTAATGTGGGAAAAGAGCCTTTGAAACACTGCGGTCACAAATAGTTTGAATGTTAACAGGCTTTTAGGATGAGCTGTTCTCAGATAAGAAAGCTGTCTTTACTCTCTACAAATGTGACCTACCATTTCTGGATAAATGGTCCTCTCCCTCCAGTATTATGGTGTGGATCCACAATGCTACATCCTATAATTTAAGCAACAGAAATTGGGGTGCCTTGTTAACTACACTTAGTGATTGAGTTGGGGGTGGAAACGTCAAGTTAGAGAATAATAATAATAATAATAATGTTTATTTCTTACCCGCCCCTCCGTAAAACAATCGAGGCGGGGTACAACAAGGTTAAAAAACAGATTACAGATTAAAATAATTCAAAAATTCCATCCCAACCCCCCCCCCAAATAGGATTAAACTAGTTAAGTTTAAAATTAAATTACTGACAATAGAAATACAACACAACATGATACACAAATAAAAACCGCAATGCTGGCCACAGCATGGGTAGCAACAAAATACAGAGGGGGGGATAGGGAGTTGGGAATTGGCTGAAAGATTTTAGGAGCCAGGTAGATTATACGGTTTCAGGAAAGGCCTGCCGGAAGAGATGCGTCTTTAAGGCTGTTTCGAAACAGTCTAGCGATATAATGAGACACATCTCGTCCGGCAGGCCATTCCATAGCCTGGGAGCAGAAGCAGAAAAGGCCCTCTGGGAGGTCTGCGCTAACCTAGTCTTCATGGGCTGCAACAGATTCCTCCCAGAGGACCGAAGCGTGCGGGGGGGTTCATATGGGGAGAGGCGGTCCCTGAGATAAGATGGACTCAAGCCATGTAGGGCTTTAAAGGTTAAAACCAACACCTTGTACTGCACCCAGAAACTAATCGGCAGCCAGTGGAGAGCTTTAAGCACAGGTGTAATGTGTTCTCTCCCAGGTGTTCCGCTAACAAGCCTGGCTGCCATATTTTGAACTAGTTGGAGTTTCCAGGTTAGGCACAAGGGTAGCCCCATGTAGAGCACGTTACAGAAATCCAAGCGTGAGGTTACTAAAGCATGCACCACTGTTTCCAGGTCCCTCTGATCCAGGTAGGGGCACAGCTGGCGTATCAGCTGAAGCTGATAACAGGCGCTCCTGACTGCCACATTCACCTGACTAGTCATGTGAAGCAACGAGTCAAGGAGCACCCCCAGACTGCAAACAAGCTCCTTCAAGGAGAGTATGACTCCATCTAGGACCGGAAGATGTATTCCCGAACCTGGTTTCGGGCCTGTAACAGTTAGTACCTCCGTTTTGTCTGAATTGAGTTTCAGCCTGTTTTTCCTCATCCAATCCATTACCGCTGCAAGGCAGTCATTAAGAGGAGAGACGCCATCTGGTCATGGAGAGGTATATCTGAGTGTCATCAGCGTACTGAAGACACTGAGCTCCATGCCACTGAATGATCTCACCCAGTGGCTTCATGTAGACATTAAATAGCATCGGGGACAGGATGGCGCCCTGAGGGACGCCACAATTAAGCTCAATCTTGGAGGAGCAACTGTCCCCGAGCCTCACCCTTTGAGATCTCCCAGAGAGAAAGGACTGGAACCACCGGAGTGTGGTACCCCAGATCCCCAACTCCCTCAGTCGACTCAAGAGGATGGAGTGATCTACAGTATCAAAAGCCGCCAAGAGATCCAAGAGCACCAGCAGGGTCACACTACCCCTGTCGATGCTCAGGCAGAGGTCGGAGGTCAGAATGACCATGGCAGTCTCCACTCCATGTCCTGTCCTGAAGCCGGTTTGAAATGGATCAAGATAATTGGTTTCATCCAAGACAACCTGGAGTTGAGAGGCGACTGCTCAGTAAAACTGAACTGAGGTCCAGTTGCCTTTAAAACATTTGCCATGTGTCTGAACGTCTGTGATTTAGCTTCTAGAGGCCATTCAGATGATTGTATAACCCAGATCTACTTCCTGAGGCATCCTGAAAAATTTTTCTAAAGAAGACATTAACTGGTATTTCTTTGTGAGGGAAAAGGGTTATACTTAGATCATTGTTATATGGGGGATATTTAGTGTTTTACTCAGCTCATACTCAGCAAAGAGGTAAGATTCTACAACAGAGAAAATCCTATCCTCGGTGATAACCTGTATTCCAAAAGGATTACCTTGTATTTTAGTTCTTTTTAACTTCAACTTATTTCTCATTTGACCATATTACTTTTTTTTAAGCCAAAATTATGCTTCAGTCATATGCATGCTGAAGAATCTAACCAGAATGGAGTTGGAGGAAAAGTTAAACTAAAGCACAGTGAGATAATAATTAAAATAGTTGAAGCTTAATAAAAATAAATAGAGCTACAAGAATGTCTAAGGAGTTCTGCACCCTAAAGGCACATCTTCACTGAAGAAATAATGCACTTTGACGCCACGTTAACTGCCATGGCTCAGTGCTCAGTGCTATGAAATTCTAGGATTTGTAGTTTTGAGAGATATTTCGCCTTCTCTGTCAGAAAGTTCTGGTGCACCACCAAACTACAAATCCCAGAATTCCATAGGCTGGAGCTACTGCATTTAAACTGGTGTCAAACTGAATTTACAGCACTGTACTGATGCACTCTAAGGCTGCATCTGCACTGCAGAAATAATGTAGTTTTACATTGCTTTAACTGCCATGGCTCAATGCTATTCTCAATTCTGAGATTTGTAGTTTTGTGAAATATTTAGTCTTCTATGCCAGTGAGCTCTGGTGTCACAACAAACTACAAATCCCAGAATTCTATAGCACTGCATTATTTCTGTAGTGTGTGCAGATGCATTCCAAGTCATCATACTGAAAGCTACTGGGTTACTATTTAATTAATTTCATATTTCCAGTCTAAACAGTTGTAATTCATGGCTTCACAGACTTGACATTTACATACATTCAGATGGATAACTAGAAACACATAGCCAAAGTTCCTTGTTGTTATAGTGGGCCCTTGGTATCTACTGGGGTTTGGCTCCAGGACCCCTGTGGATACTAAAATCTGTGAATGCTCAAGTCCCATTAAATACACTGGTGTAGCAAAATGGGGTCTCTTATATAAAATGGCAAAATCAAGGTTTGCTTTTTGGAATTTCTATCTCTTTGGAATATTTTCAAGGCATGGATGGTTGAATCCATGGATAAAGAATCCACGGATATGACTATATATAACTTCTATCTTTCTCTTCCATACTTCTTACATACTGGCCTAAATATTTCTGCACAGTTTGGATCATTATAGGTTACATTTATTTAAAATTAAAATCAGAGATGAGAGTATATATTACTAAGGACCACTATAGTGTTTATAAAGTGGCCTATACCTGCTGCAGAACTTTGAGTTACCTTGATCTCTTCATCAAGAATTATAGTATAAAAACTGGAGGAAGAACCAAAAAGTCCAAAAATCTAGCCTGGTGGATTGATCATTATGTGTCTCTACAGCTACAAGATAAATAATACAAGTTCAGTGAACAGAAGAGGTGGAGTTTACAGTGTTTCAACTCCATCCATTCAGCTTGGTGGGCTGATTTACACCCCCAGAAATTCTCTTTGCCTTTCATTTATTCCACTGTGGCTTATGATATTAAAGATGAGAAGCCTTTTAGCAATGATATATCTACAAGTTCAAACACAGAAAGACCAATAAATTTTGAAATCTCATGCCACAGAGGTTCATCAGAGATCTAACTGAAACCTATTTCAGAAAAAGGAAATGTTAACCAAGTGCAGAATTTATTTCTTTTAATTCAATATTGTTAAAAAGTTTGTTGTTTGGGATGCTAGGAGTAATGCCCTGCTCCTTTGAAACTGTGGTTTTCAAAAGGACATTTTCCAGCTGCACAAATACTTCCTCAGATGTCTCCTACACAGAAGGAAAAAGAGAAAAATATACCCTACGTTAGTAGCAATTTATTCTGTCATAGCAGTGAAATGATTCAATTATGAATTTGACTTACTTCAATCTTCATATTCTTGTTGATTCACCAGGCTTGCTCTGTCAAAAGTTGAACCCACCATGCACTGTTTTTCCTTCCAGGTTCATAATTATTCCTCATATTTTTAAGGATCTTTCAGATTTCTATATGCATATGCACATCCATTCCATCGCCTTATCTTTAATGCATATCATATTTATTTTTTCCATTTCCAGCCATTGTAAATCTACCAGCTGTCCAACCACGTATTTGTTCACCTGCCCTTTTGTGTCACTCTGTACATGCAGACAAAATCATTTTTGAAATCTCCCACAGACTTAGGCAATATGTGCACAGTATATGAAAAGCAACGCTGACATCAAAAGGCACTTACACCAATGGATCTTATTGCTTAGTGCTCAAACTAGCTGTATTAATATGCGCAGGAGCATAAAACAGGAGTTCCATCAAACATTCCCACACCATGTCAGAAAAATATTACGTGATTTAACTTAAAGCAGACAAATTACACAGATGTTATAACACTGTGACAAATAAGCTAGTAAAAATATGAAGATTTTTCTCTATGCCCTTCTCTTTTTAGTTGCCCCCCAAAAAATCAGAACTGGCTTTCATCCAAACTTTTTTTTCTGACTGTCACAAGATCCTGCACATAACTCTAAGTCATATCTTCTAGGCTGTAGACTTAAACCAATTTTACAGTAATTCTCTTGCTGCAGGAGCTCTGTAAACTGTCACTCGGTAGGAGAAACAAGGGGTCTCTAGTTGAACATTCTCAGCACTCTCAAATTACAATTTTCACTCCACTATTCTTTGGGGAGAAAGCCTTGTTATACTGGTATTACATGTCTGAGGTCTGGCGGCTGCTTGTGAAAACAGAGCTGGGCTGGCTCCAGACCTTGGTGACTGCCCACACTTCTCCAGAGTAATGTCAAATACTGTAATGGCATAAAAATCCTGTTTGACATTCTCTTTACCAAGCAAAATATCATTCAGTATTCAACTTCCTCACCTGAGTTTAGGGTTTAGCCTATGAATAATATTCTGATATTGTGTGCAAACCTTGGAATTATTTTAGTAAACTGAAGTATGCATTCTGTTTGCTAAAATCTCTCAAGCCGTTTCCTTGATGGAATAATGTCTACTCATGTAGACAAATGAGCTTGAGGATAGGACAGCAAATGAACTGAAAATACAGAAGCACTAATTATTTAAATTGGCTTCCTTTTATATTACAATAGTGCACGTTATAATGCAGAAAAAAGACCTAAGTTGAAAAGAACCAATGAAAATAAATATATCAACAAAATTAGAAAGCACCACATGGGGTGTAATTATGCATTTAAAGTGAAATCAAAAGATACAAGGAGGTTTCCTCCAAACCCCATAGGATCCAGAGCAATGAAATTACTTTTGTGTGGAGAGCGATGCATAAAGTTGCAGGGATGGCTGAGTTAGTGCATTGTGAGATTAGCATACGACAGCTGGAGAAAGGAATTATTACAGCAAACATCCATGATGTTGTCAAGTATTGGTTTATTAGAGCATTGATGTTTGAAATCACCCTCACTTTCTGCCTTTAATGTGTGTAAGTTTAATTAGTTAACAGTTGCAGAGGTCTTGACAAACCATTAGTGGTAAAACCTGGATGACCCCTGATGTGGAACTATTCAGTCAAATAAGTGGCAAAGTTCTTCCCTCAAATATGTAGAATAATGTGAAAGCAGATCTTTCTCTGGCTGCAGTATGAAAAATTCTGGTCCTGAATGGATACTCCCACTTCCTCAACCAAATTCATATGGTACATAAAACAGACCTTGGATAAATTATGCCTTGGAGACTTGCAGAATCCCTCAGCCAACATGGCCACTGGAGATGTGCAAGACTCCTCTAGCCTCTGCTCAGTACATATCTGTATTTTGTTTTAATCTGTGTTTTGAGCTGCCTTGGGTCCCATGTTGGGACAAAGGCTGGGTATGGATTAATGAATGGATATCTACACAGAACTAGGGCTACCCCTAGTATTAGGCAGGGTAAGACAGCTTTCTCAGGAAGACAAAATGGGAGATTAGAAATGGCAGCATTTCAGAGTTAGAAGGCAGAGACGTGTGTGTCATGTTGCCTACTTTCCTGATACCCTCAAAGATAGTAGTAAATTTGATGAAACTGGGATAAGATTCAGGGAGGGGTCACCATTTTGTTCTTCAATTCATGCAGGGCTGAGAAAATAGGAAGCAAGAGTACTTTCCTACTGTTTGGCTAAGCAATCCGTGTTATCTGAAATATATAATATAAAAATAATTGTGATAAATCAATTTACAGGCTTATTGCATGCACTTTAAAACCAGATCAAGTGTCCCGGGCTTTAGCCAGGATGTGAAATGGAGGCAGGGATTGTCGCATACTAAATCACTGCCTAATCGCCAGCCGCCATCAGCCTGGATCCCAGCCGCCCACACTTTTTAGAAGCTGGAAAGCTTCTGAATTCTAAAAGTGCTGGCAGAGCATGGCTGGGACCCAGCTTGGACCCGGGCTGATGGCGCGGGGGGGGGGGGAATTAGATAGCAATTTAGCATGTGATAATCCCCACCTCGATCTCGCATCTCAGCTGCAGCCCAGGATGCTTGATCTGGTTTTAAAGTTCATGTGATAAGCTCCTTATACTGAACTGGGCTATTTTCTTCTCTAGTCCAGTTGTATCAGCCTGTAATGTGGAATAACCTCACAAGGTTTAGAAAAAAATAGGGAGCTGAGCTAGGAGTGACCCATGCTGAACTTATGATATACCTTATACATTCATCCCTTCGTATCTGCAGGGGATCGATGCTGAGGGGGCCCTCCATAGATAACAAAAAACATGAGATTTTGGGTCCCATTGTTTCCTATGGTGATGTACATGCACACCCATTAAAAACAATGGGGCTTTCTATCCACGGACGCTCAAATCTGTGTATGGCAAGCCCACAGATAAAAGAGACAGTATCCAAAATGTCATCCCTGAAACTAAAGGCTAACTTGTGGTGTGGTTAGTTCGCTTTCCTAAGTTAAATTGTCATTATTTCAGAATGTTGTGCTTAAGACAGGAACAGATAACATTCTTGCAGAGCATAAGACATAATTTTCATTCAGAGTTTTCTCTAATGCTGAGCAAACACCTATCGCACTACATGAACACATAAAAGTCTCATATTCAAGTCAGGAGATGGTCATTATGCAAAAGACTAATAGGCACATCTGATTATGCCTGCCACATTCAAGGCACATCTGGCTATGGAGTTTAGTGCACAGCTAAATAATCCGGCTTACTTTGCAGTTGGATGCAGCTGGATATTATCATATGCATTTTGTTGACAATGCTGCCTCCCAGCTAAAACCTGCCTAAAACCTGGCTCTCAGCTGCACTCAGCCGGCCGATTTGCAAAGTCAGGAATTTCCTGGCTTTGCAAATCAACCAGATGAGTTTAGATTCTAGCTGGGATTTAGGCGAGATTTAGGTGGGTTTTAGGCGGGAGGCACCTATATCAGGGTGTGGAGACTGCAGCCTTCTTGATTTTCTCAGACTCCAATTTCCAATTATATAGACTTGAGTCAATATAAACTGAGACAATATTGCGCTACATTATGCCATTTTAACTGCTATGGCTGCCTCCTATGGCATTCTGGGGTTTGTGGTTTAGTGAGGCCTAAGAGCTCCCTGGCTGAAATTTTGAATGCCCTTCCCTAAACTGCAAATCCCAGGATTCCACAGGAGTCAGCCATAGCAGCAAAAGTAGAATAATAACACTACAACAGTGTAATGCAGTAAAGTCCTTGGACCCAAGTCGGGCTCAAGTCCCTTCAATTTCTTGACTTGACAATAAATGACACACTGGAGTTTATCATATGATGGAACTTGGGGGTATAATGCAATCATGGGGTTTCACGTTATTGCGTATGAGTGTATCTCACGCAATTTCGGACAAAAGGGGAGTCATTCCGAATGAAATCATGGGTTTTATGTTATTTCGTATTAAAGCATCTCATGCAATTTCGGGCAATGGGGGGTCATTTTGGGGAAATGGGAAGTCATTCTGAACACATTCTGAACACAATTGGAATTCATGTAAATTCGCTAAATTAGCGAATTTACGTGAATTCGAATTGGCTCCATTTGAAATTGGGAGAAATTCCTCCCACGTGATAAACTCCACTGACTCGACTTGACTTGCACCTCTTATGTCTTTAATGACTGAATTGGTGGCCTGGCTTCATCCAGAAACAGAAAACACATTTAGGCAATGGCCTTGAGTTCTACTCAGCGGCCTGTCCCTGTAGCACATCGGAGAAGCCTTCTCAAGCTTTTCAAAAGCTTTAGAAGGATCCTTCTGCCTCAAGACCATTGTCCAATATGTTTCCTGTTCACCTCTGAGAATTTTATTTACCAAACTTTATGTATGTCTTCTTGATTTTTTTTTGTTATTGAAACTCCCAGCCACTCCCCCACACACACACGCACAGCCTACCCCCACTTTATTTTTTCTATTAAAGTTGGTTCCCAGCTTGAAACGTAACTTGAAAGTATTTTTCAAGGACTTGTCACTCAAGTCCTTGAGACTTGAAGGTAGAGACATGAGACTTCACTTGAGACTTGAAGTAAAAGACTTGAAGACAGTTTCCATCATCCTTCTTTATTATGGCCAGTAGTCAAGAAAGATGGGAGTTCCAGTCCAACGACATCTGGAGAGTGGGAGGTTCCCCATTCTTGATTTACTTTGTTGTATGGAGAAAGAGCTTGAGATAACCCAAATCATTGCCATCCATCTGAGGATAGACTACTTCAGAAATTTCTAGGTTTCAAGTGAATAATTGGTTCAAAGTGAGTCTGGAAGGGAAAGAAAAGACTTATTAATCATATCTCCACATTTTTGAGTTAGCAAGTCATTTTAAATGCAGACTATAGGTCTGACACAGCAAGAAATCTGGCTACAACCACTGTGAAGGCCTAATATAACCTTTCATTGTTGGTCATAATAAACATTAGCTATATATATATATATATATATATACACTAAGGACTCGCCTAGACTGGTCAAGAGCCTTGGGATTTGGCTGGAGTTGTACCTGTACTTATCAGCAGTGGCATAATCACCCCTTGACCTCCTTCCATACCACACCATACAGAATCCTTAGCAATGTTTTTTATATTAATGTTACTCATAAATTGTAATTCCCAAATATCACTGATAGTTGTGACATAAAAAACTAACAAAATTAAAATTGTACTTTTAAATTACAATATCATACATACAGCCTAAATGTATTTATATGTAAACAGCTTCAGGTGATTAGTGATTTGGTAAAATGTGATGTTTTTAAAGAAAATTTAAAATGAATTTAATGATTTAAATTTATTTTCAATTAAAAATATTCTTTTAATTTTATTTTTTTTAAAAAACTGGGGCCTCTCCTTTCTCCTCCCACTGAGCCTCACCCCACTCAGACCATCACTTCAATGTATTAAAGGGACACAGGTGACTAGTACAGCCTGTTTCTGTGGAAAAAAACTTATATTTGGGGAGCAATGGGGTCACCCACCTGAAAGTGTCACCTGGTAGCACCCATACCCACATGCACCCCTAGTGATACCCCTCCTTATTGGGATGTATATAAAACGTGCCTTTCATCCTGGTTGAGTTCTTATGAGTTTTCTTTCCCTGTCATGGGTATTTTTGATATAGGCATAGGTTAACTTCTATATCTATGTCAATTTTCTTGGTTCCTCCTGTAGTTTTGGGTGGTGACATGTTGAATGGTGGTGTGATCTTTGCCATGAAAGTTTCCCTCTAACTCCCTTACTTCATTACATTTTCACTTACCAGTTTGAACATTTCTTTTCCACCATCACTTTTTACAGTTATAGTGCTAAAGTGACATAGCACTTAGGCACTATGACTATGGCTGCTTCCACACTGCAGTAGTTTGACACACTTTAACTTTCAATGCTCCATCCTATGGAATCCTAGGGTTTGTAGTTTGTTGTGGCACCAGAGCTCTCTGACAGACTACTAAATATCTCACAAATCTACAAATCCTATCATTTCATAGCACTAAGATATGGCAGTTAAAGCAGTGTCAAATTCCATTAATTCTGCAGTGCAGATGCAACCTACAACAACTTTTCATAAAAATGAAATATGCAAGACAAGTAACATGGATAATGGAGGGAGAGCATGTGGGGGAAGTGTTGAGTTCATGGAAGGGATGACAGAGATGGAAAGAAATCCCACCCACACCACAGTTAACCACACCTTCAGTAGGAAAAAGTGTAGATGAAACCCTGGTAGATTTAGGGCATGACTGGTTGAAGGAGCCGGGGGGGGGGGATTGTTGTTGTTAACTGCCCTTGAGTTGATCTTGACTCATGGCAACCCTGTGGATGAGACATCTCCAAGATCCCATCTTCAGCTGCCCTGCTTAGGTCCTGTAGGTCCAGGCCTGTAGCCTACCTGATCAAGTCTAACTGTCTGGCATGTGGTCTCCCTCTCTTTATATCTTTTCTAACATTATTGTCTTTTCTAATGAATCATGATTTCTCATGATGTAGCCAAAGTATGAGACCCTCAGTTTAGTCATCCTGGCTTCCAGGGAGAGTTCAGGCTTGACTTGTTCTAGGACCCATTTGTCTTCTCAGCCATCCACAGTATCCTCAGCAATCTTCTCCAGCACCACATCTCAACTGAATTTATTTTCTTATTATCCACTTTCTTCACTTTTCAGCTCTCACATTTGTACATTGTGACAGGGGAATACAATGGCCTGGACTATCCTCACTTTAGAGTTCTGTCTTTGCACTTTAGGATCATTTCTAGTTCTTTCATATCTGCTCTGCCCATTCCTAGTCTCCTTCTGATTTATTGACTGCAGTCTCCATTTTGGTCAATATTTGATCCAAGGTACTCTTTGACTATTTAAATTATCTCATTATCTAGGATGAATTCTTGTAGATCTTCCAGGGTCATTACGTTCAGCATTAAGCTTATCTTGGCACTTTCCTCCTTAACCTTCTGCATTGCTAATGTTGTTAATGTTCCTTTCCCCAATCTTCACTCCTCCTACCTCTGAAGCATGAAATCCAAAAACAGAATAGCTCAAAATTCACCACAATTATTGGCCCATCTGGAGGACCCCTAAGTCTGTTTTCCTGATAAACAGAACAACTTGCTTCATATAACACAATTTCTTTAGTATGATGTGATTTTCCTGAAATAAATGTGTATGCATTAGCACAGTCACTATAACCATCCGTAGAAATGGAAGATGCTTATTTCTTTCATTTGAGGGTTTTCCCAAGGATAGCTTATGAAAACACTTTCCAAGTGGATAATAATGCAAATGGGGGCTGACTAATTCAATGTAATTGCTGCCCTTCTTGCCTTTCTCGCAGCCTGCATAGCAACAAGGCACTACATAATCATACAGTAGGTTAGGCCTTAAACAGTTTCCCTAATGTGCAAAAAAAGGAAATTCTGAAAATGTTTATGGCATCTCGGATAATTTGTGCATCATTATATTGCACAGTGAAAAACAGCATGTCATTTCCTTTCCAAAAGAGGAATAATGATGTATGCTGATGCTGACCACTGATTTTGGACTGCGTACCAATGGATAATAGCCCATATGGCTTTTGAATAGACTCAGTGGCTGTGAGTGCCTGAAAAGCTATGGCAAAATAGTTGGCACATTAAGATGGAAAATTAAACATGGAACCTACAGAAAAGCAATTTTGTGTAGACTGAAATTTCTGCTGATTTTTCATCAGTTCTTTTTTAAAAAACTGTTCTGCTTAAGCCAATAGGGCCAACTGCTAACAATCATAGCAAAGATCAAAATAATCCTATAACAATGAAAATTCCAATGGATTAATATTATCCCAACTTTAAAAAATGACACATTCACATTCAAAACTTTTAATAAATATGTTAATGAAAGATGATTTGATTCATATAGAACAGCCACTTACAATTGGCCATTCACACTGTTATGAGGCAGATCAGGTAGACTACTTTCACCTTTTGTTTTAATTATTTCCAAATAATGCCGTACATACATTGCTTTAGCTCCTTTAGCTTAAGAAGGAAAGGCTGGTATTGTACGTTTTGGGAGGGTAGGGTAAGTGTAATTTTGTGTTCATCACTAGCCCGACACTAAGAGCACTGAGAATCATTCCAGCTTTTGTCATAATTTTTTGATGTTGCCACTATAAATGTTCTAACTACCAAGAATAGTGTTAAACGAATCAAAATGATTAGTTTGGAATTACTCTTGTGTCTCAATATCCTCTCAGTTCTGGCCATTTATCCAGTTTGAATAAAAATATTTTATAGAGTTCTGGAAAATGTATGCTCACACTTTAGGAAGTCTCATTGATAGTGATATTGCACAAGTGATGATGTCCAAGTTGTGTTTCTCAAAATGGAAAACCTAGATTACTCAGTTCTGAACCCATTAGAAGCTGATCCCATACTCCACTGAACTCCATTTCTCATCAGGACCTTTGCGACTGGGGTTTCAAGAGCACTTGTCGTAAATATCATGCAACTCATATGCCCTGGACCTTTATATTCAGGTAAACCTTTGGCTTGCAATTCGCATGGTACAAATGGTTTTTAATGAGGTTGTGATTTTATATTTTTTTTGCTTTTTAACTATATTTTAATTATGTGTTATGTTGTTTTAACTTTGTGATTTTAAAGTGAATTGCTGTTTAACTATTTTTAAACTCTCTGTGTGTGTGTGTGTGTGTGTGTACAAAAGTTTGAAAACAATTAAACAACAAATATATTTATATTAAACAATTAAACAATAAGATAGATGATAGATGGATGGATAGATAGATAGATAGATAGATAGATATTGCTGTACCCTGTTTTTGATTGGTTGTAAGCTGCCTTGGCCCCTGGACAAGGAGAAAGGTGGCACATGAAAGAAAGGAGGGAAAGAAGGAAGTAAGGTAGTAACTTCTGAGTTGGGCATTTTGTGAGCAAGGAAAAAGCAGAAGCATTACTACCTCTCACAATAATTTCTGCACTGTTATTATACAATTGCAATGAAGCTAGTATGAGATTTTTATGCATGGAATATATGTCATCATTGTGTAATTAATCCAAAATAATTGATATCAAGTTGTTAATTTGGACTATGACAATGATAAACATTGAGATCTTAAAACTGCATATCAAAATTCTGCGTTTCAGTTCTCTGATGTGATTTTCAGGATACTTTGAGATGAATTCCTCGCCATTTAAGCGTAACCAAAATATAATTTGACTTTTCTGGGAGGTTCTATCTGGCCCTGTAATTTTGTTCCAAAAATTGCATGATCTGGCATAATCTCAGAAAGCAGTATAAGTAGCTAACACATTCCCTTTCTCTCTCTCACACACACACACACACACACACATAGAGACACACACACAAAATATTATTTTTAAAGGACAATTAGGTCCAAATTTCTAGAAAAGGAAACATCTGAATCCTTGAATAGGTTTGTGCCTATCCATGCCCATCCACAGGGATATAGACAGGCAGCTACTATGCACGGCCATTTCATATCTTAATTGCTGCCATGACGTGAAAAATGTGATCCCAGGGATCTAATTTTAGCAAACAATGTTCCACCTTCAGGCCTAAGAAACAAGTTGAAATTTATGACAAAAATAGATGTTAATTTTTATCCATTGCTGTTGTCAAATAACAGCTATGTGGAAACTCAATAAACATTGATTCATCATTCACCAAGTTAAAGTGAGATTGTAATTTTTTGAATTTATTTATTTTGATCTCATCTTGTGAGATACGCTTCCAAATTTTTATTAATATTTGGTATCATTATGGCACTGCTATTCAGTAGATACCAAAAAGTCACCCCCCTCCCAATATGTATCACTCTTGAGGCCACAGTATAAAATTTTAAGCTGTTTTGATCAGCAATTACTGTTCACTGAGAAGTAGCAGTTCTTAATAGAATTTGTTTTTATATGAAGGTTAATGACATTGGTCTAAATCCAATAAAGTTCTAGCAGAGTGAAAAATCCTGGTTAATACAGTTGTGCCAGATAACACTATTCTATAAGTGGTTGTGCACATCCACTTCTGTATTAGATGCAACCCTCGTGTTAACTCTAAAAATGCACAGCAACAAATGCTGTGAGGCTTGTACTAACTCAGTGGTGTCATTGTATGTAGGCCATAGTGTGCATGTGACTTTTTAAAACTAAAGAGAAGGGTACATTAATAATTTGCTACCCATAAAGCAAGTACCATCTATGACTTCTTTGCGGATGAAGTGGCTAGCCCAGATTACATTACAGAGACCTAAATGGATGAGCTTGGGAAATTGGATCAATCTCATCTTTGTCCATGTAGGTACAGTCCCAATCTATATTGGCTAGTGGGGAGGAGTTTCCATTACACATTTCCCTTGTGACGAAACCCTGGCATGCTACCATTTTTGAGGGTCTGTACTTTCTACTGGGCAAAAAACAAAACAAAAAAAACTGGGATGCTGGTGGTATACAGCTCACCCAGCTTGAGCTGACTGAAGTAGTTTTGGAACTAGTATCCATCAGGAAACTTCAGCATCCATGCTAAGACTGTCCTAATGCAGCCAGCCCGGGACTTCACAGCTACCATAACAACAATGGACGTGTCTCATTACATCACTAGTCCAACACTACTCCCACCTGTTAAAGTTGGTCCAATAAGATGAATAATAGCATCACAAGCCACTGAAGATCAACAGGGTAATACTCCCCCCCCCCCATCTTTCATCTAAAGTAAGACATCAATCTGAGTGACTAAGGCTGTTTCAGTGCTGTGCCCCAGGCTGCAACTGACCTGAAATGTATCCAGTTGTTTCTTTCAATAATTTCTAAAGTTGCCCAGCCATCACACACCCAAGTGCTTTGCCATGGACGGGGATGCTATAGATAGGGTGATAGTATTCACATAACCCTGGATCCAGGAAAGTCTTCTTCAGAAGAGGACATACCAAAGCATGCTTTGAGGCACCAGAAAACTTTCCTTGACACAGAGAGGGACATTTATTCCACCCTTGAAGAAACGAAACGTTTTTATCTTGCTGCAGTTTCTGGATTTCCCTGGATGTTTGGGGGTTGGAGTGATGGGCAATGGGGTTACAAGTAAAATGCCCACTCCTGGAGGCCTCAGAAAGCACACAATGGCAGTTTGGGATATTTGGATATGCTTTGTCACCCCCAAAGTTGGAGACAAATTGCATGGGCCACCTGTCACTCTGCACATAGATGGAGAGGGTCAGGCTAGCACATCCCCCCTTCTTGCATATTCACTTAAACAACATTAGATTATGCATGTTCAGGACTCAATTTCTAGAACCTATCAGTAGCTAACATCTATGGTGGGTATGTGGAGCCTCCATGTTCAAAAGCAGTATACCACCAAATGTCAGTTGCAGTATACCACCAAATGTCTGTTGCACTGTGCCGGTGGAGCGCTGCACATGCAACAGTGTGCAGGTTCACAGGGATGGCCATCCAAGGGATGTCAGTTGCCAGTGGTGTGCTCCTGAGACTGTGCGCAGGGATGGTGGTACCCAGTAGTGCGCCATACGGTCATGACATGTGCACTCCAGCCACCTTGAGAGCTGGCAATGCAGTTGGTGGGAACTTGGATCACTTTTGGAAAAGGCAGCTTCAAGCCATTTTTAGTTCCTGAAAACCCATGCCTGTGACCTCCCTAATAGGGCCCATCCATCTAGCATGAGGCCTTCCCCTCTTTCTACTTTCCTCCACCTTTCCTAGCATTACTCTTTTTTCCAAGGAGCCATGCCTTCTCACGTTGTGTCCAAAGTATGATAGCTTCAGTTTTGTCATCTTGGCTTCCAGGTAGATTTCTGGCTTGATCTGTTCTAGGACACCTTTGTTTGTCTTCTCGGCACTCTTCTTCTGCATCACAGCTTAAATAAATTGATTTCCCTCCTATCTTTTTTCTTAACTGTCCAGCTCTCACGTCCATACATGGTAATAGAGAAGACAATGGCTTGTACAGTTCTGACTTTTGTTTTCAGGTGTATATCCTTACATTTTAGAATCTTTTTAGTTCTTTCATAGCTGTTCTTCCCATTCTTAATCTCATTCTGACTTCCTGACTGCAGTCCCCATATCTATTAATATTTGATCCCAGGTATGAGAATTCTTTTACTACTTCTATTTCTTCATTTTCTAGGTTGAATTTGTCAAGATTCTCTGTTATCACTGAAGTCTGTTATCATTGAAGTTTAACACACTGTCCTTTCCCATCCTTTCCTCCTGAGCAAGGCAAGGGATGAAATCTTTTAAACACAGATTGTATCACATGTCCCTTGTCCTGGCAGGGGGAATCCCATACATGATCATTAAATCCCATACCTGATCCAGATTTTTCTAGCACTTTTTGAAAGAATAGGATTTGCAAGGTGCAGAAGTTCATATCGGGTACAGGATGCCACAATTGGGTACATGATGCCTCCTGCCTGGGCACAGAAGCATGCAATACAGTCTGTGTTTAAAAGTTTTCATCCCGTGCTTAGCTTGGGAGGAAGGGACAGAAAAGGACAGCGTGATAAACTCTATTATGTTTGTCTTCTTTATGTTAAACAGTAGGCCTGCCTTTGAACTTTCTTCCTTGATCTTCCTTAGTACCTGTTCCATGTCTGGGAGGTTTTCTGCTATTACTATGGTGTCATCAGTATATCTCAGATTGTTGATATTCTTTCCTTCTATTTCCACTCCTCCTTCTTCTGTGTCCAAGCCTGCTTTTCTTACAATATGTTCTGCATATAAGTTGAAAAGGCACAGTGATAAGATGCAGCCTTGCTTGACCTCTTTGCCAATTGGGAGCCATTCTGTTTTGTTCTGTTCTTACAGTAGCCTCTTGCCCTGAGTACAGATTCCTCATCAGGACTATCAGATGTGTTGGTACCTCCATGTCTTTAAGGGAGTTCCATAGACTTTCATTATTTATGCAATTAAAGGCTTTGCTGTAGTCCATAAAGCACATGCTGATTTTCTTTTGGAATTCTCTGGTGTATTCTATTATGCATTTCACTCTGCAGAAGCAAATTTGTAAGGCAAGCTATATTGTTGTGTTGTTATGTGTCTTCAAGTCATTTTCAACTTACAGTGACCCTGTCATGGGGTTTTCTTGGCAAGTTTCTTCAGAGGGTGGTTGCAACTGCCATCCTCTGACTCTGAGAGAGTGTGACTTGACCAAGGTCACCCTAGTCTTCAGAGTCCTAGTCCAATGCTCAAACCACTTTATCAACTGCCTCTCAAGGAAGGCTGTTCTATATGTTTTATTTTAAATACTGTGTATGTGGACATTGGACTGGTTGCTGTTCATCTTCTGCCTTCCCAGTTTAATTGTTCTGTTGTTTACTGCTTCACACTTTTCCCAATAACTATTGCCTCAGTCTCTTTAATGCTATTGGGCTCCCTCCCACTTTTTTGAGCTTGTTTGGAGGTTCTAGCAGGGGAGCGCAGCTTTCGTATACCCTTGACTGAAGAACGGTACAATCCTTCTATCTTGGATGGTCCTCCTCTTCCACTGAGTCCACAGCTTCGGGAGGGATGCACATGGAGTGGTGAGGGAGAAGACGGACACCAGCCTAGCCAGCCAGATCAGCCAAATCAACCCTGGAAATCAGTGGGGTGACAGATGTCACAGCCAGATCGCCCTCACATCTAGCGTCCACTCTTTTGAAGGCTATTGCTTTTAAGCTGCACTCATAAATCTTCCTGAAATACCTAGTAAGTTTGACAAACACATTTCTGGACTACATGGACACTTGAGAGATTTTATGACTCAAGCAGATTCCAAGATATCTGGAGTTTGCCATTACATGCCAATTTAGGAACAGCCTGTGTTGGCAGCATTATCATGGTCATACAGATAAAGAAAATGTTGTTGGTGACTAAACAGGATCCAGCCATCCCTAGCCCCAGTCTTTCTCTACATGATTAAAAGTCTAATCAGAGTTGGTTAACACTTCAAAGAAAAAGATGAGCCATTAAGATAAGTGAAGGGTAACTGTTTATCTGGAGAAGTTTATTTAGATTTGAGACACTTCTCTCTAATCCCCCAAGTGGTGGTATCTCAGACAAAAGGAAGAATGGTAATTAATTTAAATTGGTGTTCTGTGTATCTGCCATGGTAGAGAGAATATCAGCAAACTATGTAATACTTCAGCCTGCTCTGACAACAACCTTGGAGTCAGTTTAGATTCATAGATGACCTGCCTATCAAAATTAGATCCAAAAGTGGCTTTCTTTTAAAAGCAGCATATGTTGTGTGACCTGCAGCAGTATGTGAGCTCTTACCAATTCTTGGAATAAACAGTGGCAAGAGCATATATATTGGATGCAGCAGTGCCAGTACAGTACAATAATATCAAATGAGGTCATTGAGACATGAATGGTGCGGTGCATGGTGGCAAAATAATTGGAAAGATTCAGAGCTGACAAGGGACTGTAAGTTTTGAGAAAATACAACAAAATACAAAATATGCAGAAGAGTGATACATTTATTGACCAACCAATATACAGAAAATACATCATGTAAACTTTCAAAGTTCCAGTGGCTTCTTGAATAGGCAAAAAAGGTTAAAAAATTTAAAAGTTTCCCTGTTTACTAACTTGAGGGGAGGAAATGCTTGCAAAAATCATATGGAATTTAGGAATATTTGGGATAAATGGGGGGGGGGGGTTAGAGGATAAATCATGCTCTGTTTTGTTGGAATGATACAACCAGACATTTGCTAATCTGATCTTGGAAAACTTACTTTTTGAATGACTACTTTGCAGAATCCCCAGTGAGTGGCCATGCTGGCTGAGGCATATCATGAGTTGTAGTCTAAAAAACAATCTTTCCCAGTATTTGCAACCAAAATTGTTACCTCCCAAGTTATGTAAAGAAGGAAGGGGGTTGCTCTTATTTGTTTAGAGTTCATCATAGAGTTCATCACTGTTTGCCAAAACGGACTAAGGAACTTTTTTTTTTAGACTGAGTGGTTCAGACCTTAGCATCAGAGGCTTGCAAGAATGGAGCAATGATGCCTGATGCATGATAGACCCTTAGAAATCTGAAGTTGCTATAGTGAGCCAACTGTCTCAGGACCCATCCACTCTGGCAAACAATCACAGACGTCTGCAGGCATTTTGACAGTTTTTAATACAGCAAGAGAGTTTGAAGGGTGGCCAACTGGAGTGGAATCATCTTTTTTTTAAATTGACATTTATGAAAATGGATTTTGGAGTATGATGCATATTATCTGGATCTTGGACTTAGTCATAACAAGACTATAAAACCATCTGGATGTTTTGTCAACATTGTCATGTTTGCTGGTGAACGGGTAGGAACACTTTCAGAAGAGGGATTCTGCCTGGGATGGAATTTTCCTCTTCCTCTCCCTGTTTTTATTTAACAGTAAGGTGTTAGGTTTTAGAATGCTCTTTCCCATCTGTGATTTGAAATGGCAAGCTTATGTAAATGAAATTTTCAAATATTTCCCTCAAAATGAAGTATGATAGTCATACCTTCATATTTAGCCATTTCTACAACAGTTACTAGCAAAGAAAACTGTGTTCATAATTCTATATCTATAATCAAAACTCTGTAGGAGCAATGTTATTAATAGAACAATAAAGTGTGCTAGGTTCTTTTAATGATGGTGCTGCATGTAAATGTTGTTCTCTTAAGAAGCACATTTCTAGCCAATACTCTGATTGCTAATATGCACATTGTGAGTGCAGTTGGTTAACATAAGATGAAAAGGTTTCCCATGACACATCTAAGCAAGCTTGGCTGGAGAGTCTGCTTTGAGGCATGGTTGCAATATTAACAGGGTCCATCCAAATGCTGCCCCTCAGGCCACCAACACAAAGGGCAAAGTATCTTAATCTGGAGGAACTTGGTTACTGAGGACCTCATCCAAACAAATTTGGAGGTTAGATAGGAAGACACAAAGCCAATTTTGTGAAATTGTTGGTGGCAAATGGGAAATGGATACAGTTGAGAAGCAATAACAGCAAAAGAACTCCCACTAAGTCATAACAGAGGTGTCAAAGTGGACTCCACAGGCCAGATCCAGGCTTTGTTTTGCCTGCCAATCACCTTGGAAAAAGGAGTTCCTGAAAACATAAGATCCCTTTACATTCTGATATTCCAGACTAACAAGGCTATGTCTCTGTAGAATACGACTGAGAGAGCAAGGTTCAAATCTTCACTCAGCTATGGAAATCTGCTGGGTAATTTACACATAGCCACATAGCCCGAAAGCTCCACAAAAAACTATGGATGCTGGCCATGAAAGCCTTCAACTCCACTCTGCTGGGTAACCTTGGGTAAGTCACACACACTCAGCCTTAGAGCAGTTCAACAGGAAATCTCCTATGAACAAATCTTGCCAAGAAAACCCTAGGATAGAGTCATTCCAAATACAACAAAAAGAGATAATAGCAAATTGATAAAGCAAAAAAAAAAAGTTTCAGTTCCAAACTGGAAAATGCCAATATGCTTTAGTATATTTTCCGTGTTACTCTTTAAGACTGTTATCACCTGCTTTGCAAAACAGTGTTGACTTTCTGGGGGGAAAACATGATTTCCTCTGATATTTCTTACTGTGAATTGATATGGTAGAACTGATTCTTCAAGTGAGCAAGTCATTGGTTTGCCCTTTCTCTGTGCTTGATAAATGTTTATATTTGATGCCAGTGACAATCCACTAAATTTCCTTTCTCTTTCTGATCCAAATCATTAATAAAACCCATCAAGCAACAGAAGTCTGTACTCCTCCTTGTAAATCTTATTGTATCAAATCCATACTGATGTGCTTTTTAGGGATATACATGACTGAATCAAATTCCTTCAATTTATACCTGCTGTGATGCTGATGTTCTTTTTATGTAATTAATAATTAATTGTAACAGAATAGTGATAGATTTCACAGTGAATGCAAGACATTTAGCTATCTGATGTCATGAAGCTACTACATCAAACTCATCAGAAGAAAAGTCTTTCTTATTTATCTATTCTTGCTTGAAGAAAATGATAAAATGGATCATTAGAATTGATGATACACTAGAACACTGCTAATATACCTTGTATTTTCTGTACTAGTAAATAAAATGGAAATAGCTCAATAGGAGACAAAAGGTTCATTCTTATCCAACTTGCCAATAAAGATAAAATGGAGATTTAGCACCACTTATATCCTAGAGAAGGTGAAGAAGACAGCATTCAGAAGAGAAAAAGAACTTTAATGCATTAATCAATATAATATCTCATTGGGGTTTTAGCTGTATTGAAGGGTGTCATATTGTTGCCTTGAGTCCAAGTCCTGGAACAAAGCTGGGATATAAATTAAATAATAAATAAATACATTCTCAAGCCATGAATCAATGTATGAAGAACTGTCTGCACTTCCTTTTCTTTTAGAGCAGAAATGAGTTATTTTTGCCTTTCAAAATTTTCACAACTCTACCATTTGCCACACTGGTTGGGGATGATGGGAACTGCAATCTAAGCATATCTAGTGGGCCAAGTGCTTACTTCTACAACCATAAAGATTGGTGGACAAGCATCTCAACCTTCCTGGAATGCAGGAGCTAAGAGTGCCCACTGTTTTGCTTCATTTCATTTCATATTTTGATCTCCATTTTTTCCGTGATACATATACTGACACAGTGATTCTCTGTGTCGACAAACCATACTGCTGATAGTAAAAAGTGTTGAAAGATGGTAATAGTACAGTGGGTCCTTGGTATCCACTGGGTTTTGGTCTCAGAACCACCCCCCCCCCCATGGATACCAAAATCCATGGATATTTAAGGCCCATTAAATACAATGGCATAGTAAAATGGTGTCCTTTATACAAAATGGTAAAATCAAGGTTTGCTTCCTGGAATATATATATGAATATATATATATATATATATATATATATATATTAAAGCCATGGATGGTTCAATCCATGGATTTTAAAAAAATCAGTGAATATGGAGAGCCAACTGTATTGGTAATAGTAGCAACAGAAAAGATTTCATTCTCCTAGGACATTCTATTACTGACCCAAAAGTTCAGTTCTTCAGAAAGGGAACTTTAAAATTGCCATATCAAGTTGCTGAAGCAGACACTAGGAGGAATTACATACTGTTAATATACAATTCAGTAGAGATAATGGTTTTACCATCCTAGTAACTGTATTAATTAATACTGTATATCAAAGCAATGATAGATAATTGAGAAACCCATGAGAGAACCCCATGTCCACTTTTAGTAATCACAGCATGACTTTTCTGTTTCATGATCTGCTCTACAATCTTTTCTGGTACAGGTGTCAGGCTGAATGGTAATTGTTTGTGTCCTATTTTTTCCCATTTGTGAGGATGGGGACAACATTTGCCCTCTTCTAGTATGCTGTGACTTCTGTTCTCCAGGAATTCACAAAGGCCATTGCCAGTGGTTCTAAGATTACTTTTGCCAGTTGTTTTAATACTCTTGGATGTAGTTCATCTGGTCCTGGGGACGTAAATTCATTTAGAGTAGCCAGATATTGCTGTACTACCTCTTTACCTGTTCTGTGCTGCATTTCCCCTACTGCACTATTTGCCCTATTTTCTCCAGGTTGAGAATTGTTTTCATTTTGGGAGATGTTGCAAAGAAGGTGTTGAGTAGTTCTGGTCTGTTCTCTGGTAGCATTTCACCATCTTCTTTATGCAGTGCCCCTACTATTTCATTTTTCTTCTTTTTGCTATGGACATAACCAAAAAAAATTTACCTTTTTATTGTTTTAACCTCTCTAGAAAACTTGAGTTCATTCTACACTTTTGCTTTTCTGACCCCTCTCTACATGTGCTGGCTATTTATTTGAATCCCTTATTGGTGATTTGCCCCTTTTTCTATTTCTTGTAGATGTCTTTTTAAACTCTTAACTCAGTTGAAAGTTCTTTAGTCATTCATCCTGGTTTCTTAAGACACCTCCCATTTTCCCTCCCCATTGCAGCGGTTTGAAATTGTGCCTTCAGTATCTCACTTTTAAGAAACTCCCATCCATCATGAACTCCCTTCTCTTTTAGTATTCCTGATGAAAGGATCACATCCATTATTTAGTTTATGGAAGCCAGCTTTCTTAAAGTCTAGAATGCATGTTTGGCTATGCCTGGCTTCCCTTTTCTGTTGTATAACAAAGAACATGGTTACTCTCAACTAAGGATTTCACCACTTCCACCTTATTAACCATGTAAATCTAAAATAGCTGATCCCCTAGTTGCCCCTTTCGGACAATGAAATTATCTTCAAGGTTAGTGAGAAATTTGTTGGACTTTATATTCTTGGCAGAGTTTGACTTCTAACAAATATTACGATAGCTGAAATCTCCCATTACTACGACATCTCTCCTTTCTGAATATTTGACCGTCTTTTAGCAAGGCATCATCCAAGTCTGACTCAGTCTGGCTTCAGGATCTGTAACAGGCCTCCACACTGACATCATTTTTTTTCTTCTCCACCTTAATTCTTATCCAGATGCTCTCAACCTGGCTCCCAGGATTTAAGTCATGCATGCCTTCACAGGTATAAACTCCTTTCCTATTTGGTCTATTTCTCTGAAATAAGCTATGTCCCTCTATTACTACATGTTATTGAGACTGGTTGTATATCAAATTATGGTGTGTGTGATTCCATTCATGACCTTAAACTGACCTCCCAAGGCTGTCAGCCATAATCCCCTGAGCAGAGGGTAAGGTAGGCAAAGGAGTGTGCCTTCACAGATCCCTGCAAAAGGACTCTGGAAATTCCCCACAGGAAGATTTGGGAGTTGCCCAAACAAGACAATACAGCCTGTTAGCTCACAGTCTCACACTTAATGTGCTAGTGATCATATTAAATGATTCACCCATAGACCTGCCTGCCTTCCCTGATTGTATCAAGACCCAAACATGTTTAAGTCACCATTGCACCTTGGCTTAACAAAGCCCAGGCACTCAGCGCCTTTGTCTAGGCCTTGGCCAGACCATTAAGCTCATCACTAGAGGCTAGTTTGATCCTATATAAACCTAGGATTTTCCAACTCAAGTATGCTATTTTCAGAGTGTAGCTGGACTCTACGCCAGTTTGATCTCTGACCTTAGCTCCCTCGGCCACCCACCCCCATGTTTCGGCAGCCGTGCCTCATCATCATCCACATCTGTATCGGACCTCAGAGAATCCCATGGAAGTATTTCCCATAGTTCTGTCCATCTCCCACTTTTCTTCCCTTTTGCTTCTTGGAGCATTGAGTGTGTGTGTGACAGAGTATGTGTTTCACTGCTGTATGTTTATTTCCCCTTTTAATAAATATTAGACTTTAATTGAAGAAGCCGGTCTCCATGTTCTCACTTAAGGGATTCTTGGTCTTTCTGGTATACATGAAGGGACCTGATCTTGAGAGGTATTGTTAGGGCCCCACTCTTGCAAATTTGAGCTAATTAAAATTCCCCTAATTAGATCCTTCCTAACATACATTCCAGTCATGAGCCCCATCCCACCAGGGTTCATTGATGCCTATTATATCATGTTTGCTCTGCTTTGTTAAGAATTTGGGTTTATCTTTATATTTTTTTGCTCTGTGCATTAGTATAGACATCTCAGACCATGGGTCATTCTCCTAACTACTTATTTAGGGTTCTTTCCCCTCCCACTGTTGGGATCTTGTGTTATTCATTCAGCTCTCCCTATAATATTTGGGCCATTAACTCCAGCACCTGATGAATTCCTGCCCTCAAGAATATTGCCTCCCTACCCTACGTAACTTATTACTTGGCTATTAAAACTGGCTTATCTGTATCTGGTTTAAAGCTTAATGTGGGTGGCCTCCTGATCTTATCAGAAGGTTTTTGCTGCTGAATTTCCTGCCCGAATACAGCCCGGGTCCATCCCCATTTCCAGGAGTGTTCCATCAGCCATTTTCTTAAGTCAGAAAACTCCCAGATCTGAAAAGGGCTGTGTTGATCTCTCCTGGAAACAGGGATGGACTCAGGCTGTATTCAGGCAGCAAACTCGGTGGCAAAAACCTTCTGATAAGATCAGGATGCTGCTCAAATTAAGCTTCAAACCAGATAGAGGTAAGCCAATAGCTCCTTGTCAAGGTGGTGCTATAGTCTAAAGGATAATTTTTTCCTTCTTAATTATTTTTTCCCCTTAGAGTTACAGTGTTATGGTATAAAGTGTTTGTTTCAATGATGCACTATAACTCTAAAATCATTTAAAAGAAAAAAGGGAGGGAAGGAATTTTTTATTATTATTATTCTGATATGTTTCAGAACTAAAAAGAAATCCACTCAAAGGTGGGAATAAAATGTTGCAGCTAGTGCCACGAACTACTAAAAATGTAGGCGGAGGTAGAGGTAGAGGAGGAGGAGGAGGACAAGTAGGAAGGAGGAGGAGGTGGGACAACAACAGAAACATTGCTTGTATATTTAAAGGGGGGAAATCCCAAGATTGCAAGTTCCCAACTCATTTGCCTGTCTGGAGTAGCACATTTGTTATTTTTGCTGCAGCAGACTAGCACAGCTGTGGATATGCCTAAAGATATGCTTATTCAAAATCCATTTGTTGGGGGCAAGGTAATCTCATGCTGAACAAAGATACTCCCTAAGAAATAAATACATGTGAGATGGCCCTCTAAAGGTGCTCTTAACTTGGGGTCCATCTGTGTGCTTCAGGAAATCGATGAATGACATGCAAAAAGAAAAAAAGTATTATCTTTTCTTCCAGATGCTTTTCATTATTCCCACCACAGTGAATCTTAAAATAATATCTAATCTTTTCATGTTTTCACTGTAACCTTTTTAGTTGCAGATTAGTCTATAGGAAAGAAATTGATTTCCAATGCAATAAAAACATTTTATGCAATCACTTGTATGCTTATTTTTATATCCAATTTTGTAGGGAGGGGATCTATAGCTTTCCTCAGATTCTCAAAGGTGTCTTTGACCCAGAAAAAGAGGAATAATGCCAGAAAACCTGTGTGAGATAAGAAAATATTTTATCTTCATTGAGTTCCACCTCCATTTCCTCCAGTGAAAACCCTACTTGTGTAAGGGTGGAGATAATCTGAATCATAGAAATACACAGCAGGCCATCTCATCTCTTCTGATATACAGTGCAGTATACATCTCTTCTGTTCATACAGTAGCAGAACAGCCTGTTTCTGGAGTGCCACTTTCCTGTGTTCAAATGCTTTGTTGTCAGAAAACCTACAAGAATTTTAGACTCGAACCATATTGTGCAGTATGTGCCCCATATGAATATACTGTACATCCTCCTGTTCTGTCTGTGCTGAGTCCTCCTGCCTAAGCCTCCTCCACAGAATTTCCTTTCAGCCTTTCTTCTTGGAAAAGAATGTAAAGGTCACAGTACATTAAACTCCTGTACCATCTCATTTTATGTACATCTAGGTATATATCTAAAGCCAGTAAGACATAGTGCTTTAATCACTGGAATAGCAGACTAGGGACTCTTTCAGACGTGGGAAATTGGAAGTATAATCCAAGGGCAATCCAAACGCAATCCTGGGGTTTCACGTTATTGCGAATTAATTCTTCTCACACAAATTCGGGCAAAAGGGAAGTCACTCCGAATGCAATCATGGGTTTAACATTACTGCGAATTTAAGCTTCTCACGTGATTTCGGGCAAGGAGGGGTTATTTTCGGGTAATGGGAAGTCATTCCGAATGCCTTCCGAACGGAGCAGGGGTTCAGGTAAATTCGCTAAACAAGCGAATTTACATGAATCCGCATTGGCGCCATTCGGAATTGGGAGAAATTCCTCCCGTTTGAAAGAGTCCTAGGATTCGAAAGCCTGCTCCACCATGCAAACCCACTAGTTGACTTTGGCCAAGTCACACACTCTCAGCCTCAGAGGAAGGCAATGGCAAACCCCGTCTAAACAAATCTGCCAAGAAAACCCCATGACAATGTTGCCTTAGGGTCATCATAAGTCAGAAATGTCTCAAAAGCACAAAACAGCAGCAGATATGTTTAGATTTTATTTGTTTTATATTCTGCCTTTCTGCCACTGCAGGTACAAAGGTCACCTAAAACATGAATTAAAGTGAATTATAGCTAAAAAAAACTAATCCATTACAACAGTGAAACACAATTAAAAGCAATTAGATATTTTATGGTATTAAACCAAGCACTGAATTAACACAATTTAAATGTATTTAAAAAGAAAATAAGAAGGTAGCAGGGGGTAGCAGGATGGGAGAAAACAAGTTGGCCAACATAATGCAGAAAGATGTTAAACCTAATAGTATTCCATGGTATTCAATTTTTATTGCTTGTAGTAAAAATTGTAGTTAAAAATAATAATTTAGTGAAATAAGGAGAAAATGCTGTCACTGTATGCTTGCATTTGCTTGGAATGGAGAACACGTCTCTGTTAGTGCTCAATATTCATTCATCCACGCTGCCATCTAGAGTTCATTATCACCAAAAAAAAAAAAATGGAAATTAGAAAAGCAAAATAATACATTGAATCCAAGACCTAAACTTCTCTCCAGGTTTTGGCAGAAGAATTAAAAATGAAAGGTTTAGGCATAGAAAGACTTAGAAGAAAAACAGTACTATCTCAGGATTGGTTTCTTGCTTGCTTGATGAGAGTAAGACAGCAGAAAATATGCCTTATATAACTTGGATGAAAGGTTTCCTAAATAATAGCAACCAATGGGCAGCCCCATTGTGCCTTTTTAGTTGCCACTTGGAACTGAGGGTAAAATGTTGGCCAGCTCTCATAAGGAAATTATGCTTAAGCTTTTCCTCCTCGGCAAAACACTGCAAATGGAAAAGAATGGGGAACCACATGTTGTAACCTATTTAGATATCCAAAAGGCAGCTGGGAAAATGAGATACCCTGCCATTCTTTAGAAATTGCTAACAGTGGCAGCCCAATTTCCCAGCTGACCTGGAGGAGACGGCAACATTCATTACGCATACTCCATTCAGAGCTTCAGCTCTACTGCAGAGTATAATTTGTTTAGGGATGAGCTGTGAACTTGGATCTCAGTTTACACAACAGGATATGGTTTATTAAATGTGTCTGGATGCATCTGTAATGGAATTATAAATTTCAGTTAGGGACAGGTGACCGCCATAACAAGGGGATACTTTCTAATGCTAGTTTCAGAAATCTGAATCAAAGGAAAGCAACATATGCATGATACAGTAATCACCCCCACCCTACTCACACCTTGATGGTTACTTCCCAGAGGAAATCAAAAACATTTTCCTGCCTAAGGGAAAGAAGAAGATAGTATCTCCACCTATTTCATATACAGTAGTTGACCGAATGGCCAGCTCAATCTGCCTTCTTCCTGTGATATTATTTTCCATTGCACCTGAGAGCAGCAGGGAAGCCACATGGCACTGCCTTCTGATTCAACATAACAGTCTTTCACCAGAGATCCATTTGTAGATACCCCCTGCCAGGGCATCCCCAAAGGGGTTTCTGAGACTCCATAAACTTTGTTTGATTTCTCTCCTGTTACTCTTCAGATCATAGTGAGTTTTCCAGTGCAGGATTTTATAAGGTTGTTCATCAGTCTTCTTGTTCTGTACCTTCAAATCATGGTGACCCTACGGCAAAACTATCACGGCATTTTCTTGGCAACATTTGTTCAGAGGATGTTTACTATTGCCTTTCCCTGAGCAGAGAGCATATGACTTGCCCAAAGTCACCCAGTGGGTTTTGTGGCCAAGACGGGAATCAAACCCTGGTCAGTCAATCCCTTCTCCAAAAAGTTAACAACTACTCCTCTTACACCTTGCTATTGCATACTACTGTGTTTCCCCCAAAATAAGATAGTGTCTTATATTAATTTTTATTCCCAAAGATGCACTAGGTCTTATTTTCAGGGAATGTCTTATTTTTCCATGAAGAAGAATTCACATTTATTGTTGAACAACAACAAAAAAAGAACATTTATTACATACTGTATATATATTTATATACAAAAATTTTGCTAGGTCTTACTTTCAGGGGAGGTCTTATATTTAGCAATTCAGCAAAACCTCTACTAGGTCTTAATTTCTAGGAATGTCTTACTTTCAGGGAAACAGGGTAACTACTTCTAACCCACTGCCTCTGCTTTCTCAAGCTCTGCCTTACTTTGGAGATTATCGCATTCATTTTAAAGTGACTTATCCCCAATGGGATAAAGTCATGATTAAATTTAAAAGTGGGTGTTATTGCACATGGCTGAGGCCAGGCAAGTGCAACCCATCTGCAACCCAGATCCCAGCTGCACTTATCTAGTGGCTTTTCAAAAACAGCAAATTGCCAGTTTTGAAAGCTGCAGGATAAACATGGCTGGGATTTGGGCTTCAGACCGTTTGCATTTGTCCAGCTGCAACTTAGTGTGACAACACCCATTTTTAAATTCAAATGCGACTTTATCTCGTCAGGGACAGATCGCTTTAAAATGAATATGATATTTTATCTGTAGTAATAGGGGTGTAGAGCTATACAGGTATGCAGCTGCCCCTTTTTGCCTCGGATTGATGCTGAGGCAACCACACGTAGTGGCACTGATCCACTCCCTGGAGGAAGCAAAAAGAAGCTGCCCCAAGCAGCTCCCTGGAAGTGGTGTCATAAGCGCCACGGTGCAGAGTTATGATGCCCCTTCCACACTGCACTGTTTGGGTGCTGTGCCACAGTGGTGTCAACATGGCACGCACTGTGTAAATGGGTGCACACCAAAATTGTGCCATGGGGGCGGGGTCACAGCGTCGAGCATGCAGATGCTATGCCATGACTCTGCCCACAGGCCGGCCTTTTGGACCAGTCTGTACAGGCCCGCCATAATCTTCCTGGTTATTCCTCTCTTTCCTTATTTGCATTTCCTTATTTTTTTTAACAGTTCCTTTTAAAAATGAGATTTAAATTTGAAAATAGATGTTTGGCCAAAAAAGCCGGAGGGGGGATCAAATACTTAGCATTCCTTACCATCAAATGGATAAAATTCATAATATTATATCAGCTGCGTAGATCAAATGGAGGAAGCAGTTTAAGAGCCATATCACAAAACTATGATCATTGCTTAGGCTTCAGACTGTGGACAAAACAAAACATTTTGACTCTTGAGGAAAGAAATCCGAGCAATATCTTCACTATTATTATTTTTGGTTCTCATTTTAAGTAATGTGTTATGTCATTCCTAATTTGCTGCCCTTTAATAGCATCCAAATGAATGTCTTCTTCTATCTCACTATAGGGCAACCCTAGTCATTAACAATTTCACAATGGTCATTTCCCAAGTACTGCACAAGGCATAGTGGTTTGAATGTTGGAATATGACTCTGGAGACCGGGGTTCGATTGCCAACTCAGCTATGAAACCTTCTCAGTGACCTTGGGAAGTCACATGCTCTCAGCCTCAGCAGAAGGCAATAGCAAACCTCCTCTAAACAAATCTTGCCAAGAAAAACCTCTTAGGGTTGCCATAAATTGGAAACAACGTGAAGGTACACAACACACACACACATTTTACTTTCCCTGTGTTCATGAATGGTGTGTTCAGGGTAGTCCTTCAAGGGTTCATTTCCGACAAAGTACAGACTAGTGGAGTTTCACAAAATCAGGCTGAGAAAAAGAAGTCAATGTGAGCAGTACTCAATGTACAAAGAGGAAAGTGGGTGCCCTTCCCATTTATTTTGGTAGCTTCGCCATTAGCTACTTATCTATGATGAGATTTGGTTAACTCTCCAGGGAAAATAGTTGGTGGGATTTGTAAACACACCTTCCTTTTTTTTGCAATAGATACTACTTATTGGAAGGAGAAATCATTCAAACAAGCTATTCCTGCAAGGCTAGATCTGTGACATCCATACACCTTTTAGCCTACTTCTGCAATCTCTGTGTTTCTTGTCCAAGATGCCAACCTGGAGTAGTTTGAAATACTCGTTTTTGTTTTTTGTTTTTTTCCTTTTCTATGCACAGTGATATATGTGTTATCTGGGTGCTAGTGGAACCAGTTATTTTTTTTAAAAATGCTTTAATTGTGATTGATTTCACTTTGGAAATCTCCTTTTTCAAAGACAGAGAACCAGGTGTTATATTTGGGCATGATCACTATACTCTGTTATGACAATAGCTAATTTGTTTGTTAACAGGGAAGATGTCAGAAAAGGCTTTCCTCAAAAATAAAAATACAATTGTTCCTTTAATTTTCCTTTAATAGAAACCCAACCCACCAGCCTCCTTCCCAGGTGCTGCCCACCTCTCCACAGGCAAGAGATTTTATCTCTAATCAGCACCTGATCAGAAATAACACCTTTTCCCACTTGAAAGCTCTTAAATTCAATCGGTAGCAGGTTAGAGAAAACACCTTTCCTCAGCTCTAGATATGAAAAATTATTTCCTGGTACTTTTAAGGGAAAGGGACTTATCTCCAACCTTTCTTTTTCTTTAGGTTTGAGAGAATGAAAGGGAATTGCACTAGATCAGAAATTAGGATTTCTTGTTCCCCAGCGCTGAGAGGGGCAAAGTAAGAAGGGGCACACCACTTCTTATAGGTTAATGGAACCCTGCAGCTCTCTAAATTTTCCCCAAACCCTACAGCTGCCATCCTCTTTGAAAAACAGATAAATTACAAAGTTAAAGATTATTGATTCCATGCAAATTTCACTATGAAGAACAGCTCTTGAAAATCGACCTTTGTGAGACAGATGTGGAACAGAGCGGGAACGTCCAGCAGCAGTGGCATCATTCTCCTGTGTGGTAAAATGGGTGATATCCCCATTCTGTTCCTTTCCTGCCCCCTTTCAATCCATGCCAGGCCCATTCTCCAGGCCCCATGTGATAAGTTCCTATGTCTCCCTCTATGCCTCAGCTTGCAGCACACACAGAATGACCAGGACCTGACCTTGTTGATGGGGCTGCATGCACCTCTCCGATCACCTCTGGGATAGCAGCTGTCACGATGGGGCAGATGAGAAGGGCTGCCTGTCTTCTTTACCACTCTGCGCAGGTATTCTGCATAATCACACCTATCACTATGTCTTTTTTTCGGAGTATGGCTTATATTGCGCAAATGCTTAGAAATCCTGCTACAGCTTATTTTATGGGTATGTCTTATTTTTGGGGAATCACAGTATGGGCAAAGATAGTGGTACAAAGGGCATCTTTCTAACCCCTCCCACTACCTCAAAGTGCTGCAGGTCTCCACTTGCTTTCCCCCCTATTTTTTAACTATGTAAGATGTTATTTTTAGACTAAAAGTTATGAAACACGTTCAATTTAATAAGGAATTAAAATGAACATAAGTCCCCAAGTTGACACCTCCAATCCCCTAACTCACAGCATGATGAGCTCCAGAAAGAGGAAAGCTCGAAGCATAAAGTCTCAAGTTAATTCTTCTTATATTTTCCTCTAATCCTTATATCAAACTCTAACAGCAGCTGCTCTCCAGCTTTTAAATTAGGCTGATAGAGCATTAAAAAAGTTAAGTTAATAATCTAACATCCAGCTCACCAGAATACATGATGCACTGTATAGTAAAAAAAAAAAAGAATAAAATGAAGATCAAATTGTCTACACTTCAGATTACATGATTTTTCCACAAAAAATATGATAGTTTCTTCTTCAAGACCTTAGTTCATATTTAGAAAACACCAAGCACAGGAGCATGCTGCATCCCTACTGTGGCATTCAAAGAATGCTGAATTGGGTATGAAGAACATGAAGCCATGTCTTGAAACATGCAGTGATCAAGCCAGGAGTGAGGAACTTGTGACAGTCCAAATGTTACTGATGAACTCCTGCGCCCATCTGTTGGCTCTCCTCTGAGTCCTGCAGGTGTGCAGCAATGAAAACAAACAAAAAACCAGGCCCAAAACAGAGGTGCCAACATTCAGCACTGTCTGAGGTGCTTGACCTCAACAGTAGCTCACAGAAGAATGTGGAAGCATAACACAATATGCAGTATTTGGCAATAAAGCACTGACCAACCTGAAATAAGACACAGACACAATCAACATCTTCCAAACTCCTTGGAGGCTTTAATCTTCCTGTTGCAAAATATATACAAAGTATTTACAATAGAAGCTCTGACCACACTATCTGCTATAATCCACTTTTCCAACACTTTGCAAACTCTCCAACACACCACACCAACTCCTCTCTTCAACCCACACCTGTCCTGAGTTCCAGAGCCCTTATATACAGTGGTGACACCATTAGGGTTGACACCTGGTGTTTCATAACATTTACAGCCATAGAAATTATTTTACTATTTCTTAAAGGGACATTTTACCCAACACCATCATCCCTACTTGGCTAAGCTAACATGTCTCTTCTATTATCTGTGTAATATTGGAGTGAAACAAATGGACAAGAAAAAGTGGCTTGAAGCTGTCTTTTCCAAAGCCACATTGAAACCCCACCAGCTCCCAAGGCCAGTGAAGAAGCGGGGAAAAGCTGCTTCTTTTTGAAACAGCTTTTCCATGCATAAGGCACCTAGAGGGCACTTTCCAGCTGGCTTCAAGGCATGTGTCATCTAAATGCCACACTGTCAAGCCAAACTGAAAGCACATCTTTTTGCCTGTCTGTTTAGACCCATTGTTTCCCCTTACAGGAGCTGAAAACGCATTTATTCAAGCTTGCTTACCCTTGATTGTGATTTTTATTGTAACAGCCCTCCCAGATGAACCGTTGGTGTATTACCATCAAACGTCAGCATTGGGTTATAATGTTTTTATATAATTGTTCATTTTTATTATATTGGAATGTTTTTAACTGTATACATGTTGTGCACCGCCCTGATCACAGGAAGGGTGGTATATAAATAAAGATTATTATTATTATTATTATTATTATTACTTCATGAGATTTTTTTCTTTTCTTTTAATGGCAGTGTTTTGTAACCATTCTTGAGTATCCTTCCACTGTATGTTGTCATATTTTTCAGCTGTCCAGTTTAGAGTTGCCAGAGTAAAAAGTGGAGAGGGCTCCTGTATCTTTAATGATTGTGCTGAAGAAAGGATTTCAGAAGTAGCACTTGCCTTGCAACTATAAGACCATCCAAGCTGTTTTGGGGGGTCCTCAGCTCCCCAGCTTTCCGTGTCCAAAAAAATCTTGGGATGATTTTTTTTTTTAAATGCTAAAAAAAGACCTAGGGAACATGGGGCAATTTCTCTACGCTTTGGCAGTTTTCTGGAGAGAGGTGTGCAGTATCATGGCGCCCTGGTGGCGGAATCAGGGCATGCATCATCTGGACGCAATGCCCCGACTCCACCCTCAGGCCGGCCTTAATGGCCAGTCTGAAGAGGGCCTGAGTTGAGATTCTCTATACACCTTGCTAGAGACAATGCTTCAGACAGCGCACAAACCTTGAAGCAAAACACTTCCTTTCCCTTATGAGGCCTAATGCCCAGCAGGAGATGCCACCTGGTTTTGTGTCTAGAAACAGATGGGCTAAAACACACCTTTCCCTCTGCCTCTCAGTTTCTCAATTCTAGTATTTTCTCACTTTGTTAAATGAAGGGCCTGATGAAGCGAGCCCTGCCAGATTACACACTGCATGACTGATATGTTCTCCCTCCGAGATTCACTAAAACGTTGGAAATCTCATTTAGCACCTTAGCTGTGATTTGTTTATAAGCCGTGGATCATAGTTGATGGCTTCTTTTGTGAGAGCGAGTGGGAAAGGTACATTCCTCCTACAGAGAAGCACCTGTGACCTACTTAGTATCTGAACTCTGTTTCCTTCATCACTTCAGCTGGCTCTTTGATTTGTAGGTTCAAATCCAGAGCCAACTAGAGAAATGTAAAACCTCTGCATTCTCCTCCAGTGATGCTTTTGCTGACTTACTCCTTTCTTCACCACAGTTCAAATAAACATCTTTCTCCTTCTTTGCTCTTTCTTAGAGATCCTGTGAGAAGCAAGCTATAGAGGGCACAGAAAGTGTTATAAAATCCTTCTGTGGAAGTTGATGCCTCCAGCTACAATGCAGAAGCAGGAGACATAGTTTAACCACAGGCTAAAGAGCAAAACTGAAATAGATTTAACTTTTCTGGCCAATAATGAGGTTTGAGGGGGAAAGGTTTCATGAAGCTGCTTAGCTCTCTTACTGAAAATCTGACATTTGCAATAATAACTACCTTATAGGATTTTCTTTTTAAAATGTATAGCTATATTTATAAACAACCAGCATCATTTTTAAAGACACAAAGTAACAGTAATTAGAACTATAGCTACATCTAATTTAGTTATATCTCAGTTTTCTAGCTATTTCAACAAATAAACATCATGTGTGCTTGCCTTAATTAAAGTCAATAATTACAGCTATAGCTGTGTTTAAAAAAGAATTGCCATTAGTTGCTACAGTTTTACTAAAGTAATTGTTTGCATTTGTTTTTGTTTTTTCTCCATTGTCATTAGTTGTGCTACTTTCTTCAGGGGAAATTTTTTTGAAATGGTAAGAGAATGGCATAAAACATGGGGTAGGGTGGGGTGGGGTGGGGTGGGTGGAAATCTTGTCAAAATGTATAGAAAATGCAGAAAACTGCCCTTTAAAGGTACTTTGAAAAAGTAGCTATCAATCTGGCTTCAAACCTGGCAGAGACGGATTTGATCATCTTGGTGGATGACCTACACATGGACAGAGGGAGTGTGTCCATACAGTTTTCAATACCATCAACCATGCTGTCCTTCTGAGTTGCCTCTCTGGGATGGGGCTTGGAGGCAGTGTTTTACAGTGGCTCCAGTCTTTCTTGGAGGGGCAGATTCAGAAGGTGGTGTTGGGGAATGCCTGGTTGACACCTTGGCCAATATCCTGTAGTGTCCCTCGGACTCAGTTCTGTACCCCATACTGTTTAACATCTACATGAAACCACCAGGAGAGATCATCGGGAGATCTGAGTTACAGTGTCACCAGTATGCTGAGGACACACAATTCTATATCTCCTTTCCATCTGATTCCAAGGAAGCTGACCTTGTATTAAACCAGTGTTTGCAGTCAGTAATAGACTGGATGAGGGTGAACATATTGAAACTTAATCCAGAAAAGACAGAGGTGCTCCTGATTAGTCAAATGGCCAGTCAGGGAATATGGATTCAGCCTATGCTGTTACCCTCTGCCTGAAATCTTGGGTTTGCAGCTTGGGTATGTTGCTGGACTTGGATTTGAGCCAGGATGCCCAGATTTTTGGCTGTGGCCAGGAGTGCATTAGCATAGTTAAAACTAGTGCACCAGTTGCACCCATTGCTTGAGGTGTCATATCTGGCTATTGTGACACATGCCTGATTACATCCCATTCAGACTACTGTAACATGCTCTGTGTGGAGCCGCTTTGGAAACTGTTTGGAAACTTCAACAGGTTCAGAATACTATGGCCAGTCTGTTGTCTGGGACTTGATAAAAGGATCATGTGTCTCCCCTGTTGAAACAGCTACATTGGCTACCAGTCCATATACAGAAAGAATTCAAAGTGTTGGTTTTGACAATGAAAGACCTAAACAGCTTTGGTCCAAACTATCTGAAAGACTCCTTATGTAGAGAGATCTTGTATACTTTTGAGACTACATGAAAGGAAAAAAGTGGGCAGCATGAATTTTTGTAGACTTAAGTTTCCTTCCCCAGATGTATTTGGTGAAGTGGAAATCCATTCCACCAAATGCATCTGGGGAAGTAGACAAAAACTCATGCTACCAACTTATTTCTTTCAGTTATTCTCAAAGGTTCTACAAGATCTGTACATAGTGATTCTACAGAATAACATGGTTGTATCTTTGAACTTTATCTCTTTATATAAGCATTAATATGTGCAGGCGAGGGCTTTCTCTCGGTCCCACCATTTACAAAGGAACAGTTGGTAAAGATTCAGGAGAGATCCTTCTCACTGGCACCTCCCAGACTGTAGAAGGTTCTTTCATGGAAGGTCCAGTTGGCCTCCTCATGCCTTTCTTTCCATCAGGTGGTGAATACATTTTTATTTAAGCAGGCTTTTTGAACTTTGAATTTTAATTATGTTGCTTTTGTGTTGTGCGTATGTAAGTGGTATGCTGTTTTAATTTTCTTAATTGAAATTATGTTTTAAATGTATTTGTTTTTAACTGTTTTTAAGCACGTTTTTAATAATACTGATGTTTAATTCCTTTCAAAACTTTTGTAAATTAGCGTTTTAGCAGCATTTTGTTAGATTAGAGTAAGCCACCTTCAATTCCATTTTTAGGAGACTTGCCATCCGTGGATTCCAGCATTCGTGGAAAGCAAGCCCGTGGGGAGGTGGAGGAGGAGGGAGGAGGAAGAGGCAGTCGTGGTGGCTGTAGGATGAGGAAGAGGAGCAGGAGGCAGTCCCTTGCCACAGTGAGACCAGCAAGGGCTTCAGGTGGATGGGGGGGGGGAGTCCCATTGTCCCCAATGGGGCGGGTGGCTGCATGGCCATGCCACCATTGAAGACAATGGGACTTGAGCATCTGCAGATTTTAGTATCCACAAGGGGATCTGGAATGGATTCCTCCCCCCCCCCCCCGAGGGCTGACTGTAATGTGTTACAATTAACAATATTCATGGAGGTCCTGTGCCCCTAACCCCAGCAAATGTGAAGGGACGAGTATACTTAAGCAAGTGTTTATAAACTTCAGTGCCATCATTCTTCTTATGTACACACTCATAGCTTCTGAATCTGATTTTTGAGTTAAAACAAAACTAAACGGCTACTCAGTTTGAACATAGTTGATTAGTAAGATAATATGTACTTTACATAATTCACTAGGTAGAGATTAGGGTGTATGTGTTGTTGATCAAAGTGGAAACTACTTCTCCATAAGCTAAATATTTGTAGGTATGCTCAAAATATGCAATGGTGTATTTCCTACTGTTTCTTATCAATCATGAAGCCACACAGTCAAAGTAGACTTTACCATGTGCCAATTTCAGTGTTATAATTACACTTTGATAGAAGTGGAGTGTTCGGTATAATATTAAAATTGTTTCCTCCCACATTAAGTAGATGTTTCACAAGCAACACTGTAATCTAGTTTTTTTTCAGTCAAGTATTTAGTTGCACAATGACATGCAGGTGGCTAATCCAGCTTTAATATTTTTCCACCTATCCTACCAACATAACAATAAATTTTATTTCAAACTGTGCAAAAGCCTAAGAGCATTAAAAATGTATCTTTCTTCTGCTGAAAAGGTACTGTGTGGTATTCAACCGACAAGGAAAAATAAATAGTCTCAGTAAACCCCTGTGTTTCGTTTCAACATTTCCCAGAAATGAGATCAAAGACAACTTGGCAGAACATTTGAGCATGGAAATGTACTTAGCAAAGCAGTTTAGCTCATTTGGCCTTTAGTTCCAACTCAAATAGAATGATAAAATCTGCAGTAAAGTTCTATGCATGTCTTCTCGGCTCAAAAGTAAATTCATTGAATTCAATGGTGCATTACTTGTAGGTAAAGGATTGGTCCTACTTCATCTTCCAAAAATTAGAATATAATATGGATTAACATGTTTTGAGCTAAAGGATGGAAATAATTGTTTAATGTTATCTCTTTAGTGCATGACTGTTAAGAATCATCATGAGCAGATGTGACATGCAAAGTGTAACAGGTTTCTTCTTCTGGGTTCATCAAATTTGAACATGACTCTAAACTGGGAAGGATAAATAAAACCCCAGAGGACTGAATCAAGATTCAAGATGATTTTAACAGACAGGTGAATGGGGCCAAAAATAACAAATGAATTTCAACAAGAATACTGTAAATGTAAGACTATATTTGGGCAGGGAAAAATCAGATGCACAAATGTGTAACACCTGGCTTGACAGCAGTGGATGTTAAAAAAAGATGGCCCTTGTGGTCTCTTCCAACTCTATGATTCTATGATTCTATGATTCTAAAAAAAGATTTAGGCAGACCACAGGCTTAGATGAGTCAAATAAAATAAATTAAAATGCAATTCTAGGTTGCATCAACAGATCCATGGTGTCCAAATCAAGGGAACTAACAATACCACTCTTTTGTGCTTTCCTCAGTCCTTACCTGTTCTGGGCACCACAATTTAAGAACATCATTGAAAAGCTGGAATATGTCCAGGAGAGGGCAACCAGAATATTAAGAAGTCTGGAAGTTATGTCAAATGAGGATTAATTGAGGGAGCTGGATATGTTTAGTCTGAAGAGAGAAGACTGAGATGTAACATAATAGCCAACTTCAAATATTTGAAGAGCTTTTGTACAGAAGATGGAGCAAGTGTGTTTTCTGCTGCTTCAGGGAATAGTATCTGAATCAATTGTTTCAAATTTCAAGAAAGGAGATTCAGCCTAAACATTAGAAAGAGCTTCCTGATGGTAAGAGCTGTTCAACGCTGGAACAAGCTACTTTGAAAAGCGGGGGGCACTCCTTCATTGGAAATATTTAAGCAGATGTTAGACTGATACTTCTTTGGAGTGCTTTAGTAATGGATTCCTGCATGGCAAAAGGTTGAATGAGATGACTTTAAAGCCTGTTCCAACTCTGTGCTTCTATGAGTGCAGGAATAAACAGTTGAAAATTGATTCTCAAAGGCAACCAATGTCTCTAACTTGTTTCCAAAAGGCTCAGACACAGCAGCTGCTTCTCCTTAGTTTATTGAATAAACCATCAGATAACCTGTAAATGGTGTTATTCTAAGATTTCACTCAGACACTTTGTCAAAGAACATGGGATTCATCATTTTGAGAATATTTTTCTCTTAAATGCTGCAGCTAAAAGATAAGCTTGAAGGTGATTGGTAGAATCTCAGAAGCAAAAGAGAAAGTGGTCTGTGCTTTCTGTAGCCTGTTTACAATTCCCAATCCTTCCCAAATATTAGAAACATAATATATAATGCAAATACATGTAAATTAGCATAATGCATATACAGTATATATCACAGTCTAACTTTGCTTGTTACCAAATATATCCTACCCCGATGCCGAATTTTAATTGTGTGTCAGTACGTGTATAGAATAGAAATGTGGTGGTTTAGTGGTTAAGATACCAGTTTCGACAATTGGAAGATGAGAAGGTTGGCAGTTCAAGGCCTGAGTGCTGCATGATGAGGTTAGCTCCTGTCACTAGTCCCAGTTTCTGCCAACCTAGCAGTTTGAAAGCACACAAATGAAAACAGATAAATAGGTACCACTTCTTAGCAGGAAGGTAATAGTGTTCAGTGCAGTCATGCTGGCTACAGGACCACCAGAGCAGTCCTTGGACAACACTGGCTCTTCAGCTTAGAAACGATGACTACTGTCCTCTACAGTCGGTTACAACTAGACATTCATGTCAAGGGACTACCTTTACCTTTACATACATAGAGAGGACATACAGTTCTGACTACAAGCAGTTATTCAACTTTCATGACTAAAAGCTTTAATCTTCCAGCAAATCAGACATCAACAGTAGAAACCACTCAGTCCTCTTTTTGTCTTGAGTAAGCCACAAATATAGCTGATGATTGAATGAATGAAAGAGTCTTATGAAAGGATAAGGACTTGTTTTATTTTTCTGTATGATAGTCTGCAACTCTAAAGGAATTTCTACCATTATGGAACTAGTAGCCTAGAATACTATTAGTCTATGCACAGCATTTATTAAGGCAGAAATACTCCAGTATATAGTGTACACCATTATCTGGAATCCTATAGATCTCAGTATCCCATTGTCTCCAGTGCCTATCGAGTCTCATAGACCTTACTTTATTTAGACAGGTATAGGACTGCATATTAAGACTCTTTTATAATGCAATTACATTTAAGAGCTATTTACACCAACCTACAAAATGTTGCCTACCCTTTAACTTTTTTTTACATGTAATGTAATTTATTCTAATCCTAATGCTCCATGGTAACCCTACATCTTTCTACTGTGAGACAGTTATATTACTGTGATGGCTACATGGATGTGGGTGAGTATATATGTTACTTTCCTAGACACCAACAGGCTGACTTAAAAAAATAGTGGTATTTCTCCCAACAATTAAGATAACATTATACATATTACTATATTAATACTCCAACTAATGGTAAAAGAAATGGACTGGAGAGGATTCATTAGGAGGATCCTCTAAGAAATGCAACATACATTTCTGTCTTGTCAAGATTAAATATGACTGAAAGTTTCAATGCTTACGTTCTGAGGTGTTGCAGAACGTGAGCCGCTCTGTTGTCCTTTTTACCTTTGGAGAGTTTGTGGGACAGAATCTTTTCAGTCATGGCACCCAGGCTTCAAAATCCCTTCCTTAGGGATGCCCAGTTGCAAAACTGCAGTCAAAGATTGGCATAGAAAGCTCACTCCAATCCCACCCCTCCAAAAAGAAAACCTCCCTAGACCTGCTTTTTCTCTTCCCCATTGCAACATGCTTGTCTGCCTACTGTGATCCACCTCTTGCTCTGGCCCAAACAAAAGAGGCATGGAAGAGGAGCCATAGACATCACTGCTTGCTTGCTCATGGGTTCTCTATGTAGCAAGCATTGCAGTGAATGTGAAGAGGAAGGGCAGCCTTCCTGGTGAGAAGACAGAGCAAATGAGAGGGAAAGATGCACTTGGAAGTGTCTTGTCCAAGGGCCCTCAAAACCTGGAATTGGCACTGTCCATTTGACTTGCTCTCTTAGGGTTTTAAAGACAAACTATAAAAACATATTTTGTGAGCTATTTCCCCTGTTTTAAATTCATTTCTACTGCTTGGCTGTATTGCATTTTATGGTATGCATATTTTTTTTTATAAATGGCTCCAAGCTACCTTGAGGGACTTTTAAGGGCCAGAGCACAGGGTCTCAATTTTGTCATGAAGAAATAGCTAAAATAAATAATTGGTTTCCTAGGTGGCTTTAATAATGAGCTTTAATGAGACGGAGACATAGCATTTGATTCCCTGACCCAACTCTTTAATGACAAGTGCTTGACAAACACTGACCAGGGATGCTTCACATTCATTACAGTGAATATAATCATGGGGATGAAAAGGGGATGTAAATCAGCATCCTAAATTTAGACATGTAGAAGGGTTTGGGGGTTATGAATATTTCATCCTGCTGGAAATGGATGAAAGGAGTACTGGATCGTCTGGCTACCCATGCAATTTCTTTGATTTAAAACTAATGAGAGAAACATGGTTGTAGTGGTTAGGGTGTTGAACTGTGACCTGGGAGGCTAAAATGGAAGTCTCCACTCCACCATGAAACTTCCTCAGTCGCTCTCTTCAAATCTGACCTACCTCACGAGACAAAGGGAGGACCAAACAACATACATCGTCTTGAACTCCTTGGAGGGAAGGCAGGATAAAATGAAGAAAGATAAATTTAAAGGATTGATAAGTAAATAAATAAAATGAGTTTAATCCATACTTTCAAAAATAACTGCTAGTTTGTAAATAGGATTGTTTAAATTGTCTCTGTATATGAGACTTAATAGATTTATGAATATGGCTAGCTCCAAATATGAAAAAATGACAATATGGATGCCCCAAATATAACACAGGATATGTCATGTATGTTAAAACCTCCTTCATTTCACACCCCTGCAGTGCACCCCTCCTTTCCTTCCTGTACTCCATCATGCTCATGCCCCAGGCTTCTTGCTCATGGCTCAGACACCATTCACCCTCTCATCTCACCTTACCTTTTGAAGTGACCTCCCTTTCCTTCTTGCACCCTACCTCCTGCCTTTTCCATTCTTCTTTCTCTCCTACTCCCTCCCTTACCTTATATGGTGCACTCACAAGGCACCCCTTGCTTGCTTCTTGTATTCCACCATTCATGATGGAGGCACCTCACACTCTCCTATGTCTCATGCTTCCTCCTCACCTCAACGCATGTGTGGTGTGACGCTTCTTGCATTGTGCCACTCGTGTCACTCACATGGCTTGCTCTTCTCTCCTACTCCCTTCCTCCCCTCCCCTTGCCCTCCTCCCTTGTTTCTTGTACTGCACCACTTTCACCACTCACTCTCCCATCATTCTTACTCCCTCACCTTTCCCCACACCCTCCTGCTTCTTGCAGCCTTCTTGCACTGCTTGCTCTCCTTCTCCTCATCTCTTAAGGTAACAGGTGGGCTATTCGAATACAGAGTACCTCCACATTTTGCCCCATATGAGAACTTCTATAAGAGCTACAGTACTATTACTGGAATCTAGAAAAACACAGCCAAATCAGGCATTTGGCAAGGTACAACACTAGGAACAATATTATGAATGAAACAAGCAAGAGATGAAATCAGTCAACCTATTTTTTTAAAGACTAATTAATCATCAAAAGTTTATGTGTTCTGTACAAGTTCTAACAAAATTGATCTCATGAATCTCAATGAATTTTTCAGGAGCTTTGAACAGAACGAATAGAATTGGCATAATGTTCCATTAACACATATTTGGTTAATCAGCTAGGTGTGTTTGATCCTTGTATGAATGATCAGTGAGTGCAAATTATAAAACCTGTGGGTATTGTAGTATTTTGTAACATAGTTTGTCACACTTACAGCATTGATTCATTCTGACAGCATTAATACCTTGGAATTTGCCTTTGTTGTTTCTAATTAGGGTAAGTAAATGGCTTTTCCCAGAGTGAATCAATATGGTATAGTTGAAATGTATAATTTATTTTAAACCTGTATTCATTGTAAAAAAAATTGCGAGTAACTATCAATCAGTGCCACAGTATTGACACAGTGATTTTTAAAAATCAATTCAGTCTGCCACTGTTCGTTCTTTTATGGATCTGTATAAAAAGACTAAATTGTTTTTGTAATTTTTATTGCCAGTAAAGTTTGAAGTGCTAAAATGGAGTAAGATTCCAATAAGTCATGTGTTTATATTACTAATTATAGTGTGTCAAACCAAAAGGGTATACCATCATATCATACTTCTCACCTCCTGCCCCTCATAATGGAAAATCAATATAACTTGATTATTTGATATCAAAAATATTTGCATTACAAACAAACATATATATAGTTATATATATAGTTATTTATATCAGTGGTCTACAGGTGCTGTGTAATGTGACCAGGAAGAGTGCCAACCCTGTCATTTTGGGGTAAAACACCTTTCCTTTTTCCTTTGTTGAAACCATTTTTGCTGACCATTAAGCAATGCCCTGGGATATTTTGGGTGCCATATATAGAACTGTTCTCCTGAACCATGAAGATTGCAAACAAGGCTTGAGCATTTAACCCTGGGAATGCTTACTATCAAGGTAAAAAATGCACATTATCTCCAATCCTATCCCCACCACCACCCACCATTTTCTTTCTCTCCCTCTCTTCCTCCCTCCAATTTGACATCCTTGTCAAAGGGGAAACCTTTTAGAGTATAAACACACCAACACAAGACAGCAATTCAAACACATGAAGACAGCAGACAGAACTAACTGAAATGGAAAAGTGAAAGGGGATAGCCAGGTTTTAGGGGTTGCAATGTTGCTATATTTACCTGTCCAAAGAGAAGACTGTGGAAGGACTGGAGTGACTCAGACTGGGGAGGATCTGAGGGTGACACAGAACATACACAGAATGCGGGTATCTATGCAGGCTGGGCTGCATGTGCGGTGGTTAAATTTTGAAGACATATGTATACCTTAAAAGTAGTGGGTACTGAGGTAGTTGGCTCTCTAGCCAGGTAACAAACACTGAATGGCTTGTCCCAGGAATCTACAAAGGGAACTGGTTGATGGTTTTAACAAAAGCAATGATGAGAACAGAATGGCCCTGAGAAGAGTAGATGGAGAAGTTGGGCTGGGATCACAGCAGTGGGTAGGAAGAGGCTGGCTTACTGCTTTAGGTACAAAGAACTCCTTTGTTTCAGACTGATCCCTGCACAAGTCACCTCTGCCACTCATTCTTTCTCAGCCTGGCCTACATTACAGGTTCACTGTGAAGATAAAGAAGAACGAGGAGGATGAGAGTAATAGTGGTGAGAGGATCTTAAGTGTGGAAGCAAGGATCAAGGTGATATAGGTCACACTCGAAAAAATAAATACCATATTCTGCAGAGGATAGCAACCAATCCATGTGTATTGCTATGTGATGTTCCTACCAGATTCTAGTCACAAGCCAGGTTGTTCCTTCCTCTTTGCAATACACTGGTAGTGACAGGCACTCAGACTGCTTGGGGGGGAAAATGAAACTATTAGCCAACTTAATTTTATTTAATCAAGAGTATTTTCTACAATCCAGTCTAATTCTAATTAAAATCTGCCAACAAGCAAGGAAAACAAAACAATGACCAACAGACTGGGAATGACCAATATATATTCCAAGAAATGGGACACCAGTGACTGCAGTAACCACCAGACTATTGCATTTATCTCCCATGCAAGCAAAGTAATGCTCAAAATATTACAACAATCTTGCCATATGTGGAGCAAGAAGTACCAGATGTTCAACTGAGTTCAGAAAAAAGGCACTAAGGATCACATTGCAAACAATGTGCAAAGAATTTCATAAGAAAATCAATCTCTGCTTTACAGATTATAGCCTTTGATTGTGTAGATCATGAAAAACTATATTATTATTATTATTATTAGTTTTATTTATATAGCACTGTAAATGTACACAGTGCTGTACATACAATCTTATAATTAGACGGATCTCTGCCCTCAGGTTTACAATCTAAAATCTAAATATTGTTCTTAAAGAAATGGATGTGCCGCAACCTTTTATTGTCCTGATATTTAGCCTGTGCTCAGGACAGAATGTGTAGAAACAGAATGGTTTCCAGGTGGCAAGGGGGTCAAGCAAGGCTGAATCTTTTAACCCCATCTGTGTAACTTGTTTGCTGAACATATATAAAGTTGGATTAGATTTGGAAGAAGGAGGCATAAAAATTGGAGGAAGGAGCATCGACAACTTTATATACGGAGATGACACAATATGTCTAGCTGAAAACAGCAGACTTAGGACAACTATTGATGGAAGTCAAGGAAGAAAATACAAGGCAGGTGTATAGTTGAACATTAAGGAACAGAAACAATGACCACAGATGATTTACATAACTTTCAAACAGAAAAGAAGTATGTTGAAATAGCTAAAGATTTTCCGTATCTTGGCTCAGTCATTAATCAGAATGCAGTCAAGAAATCAGAAGACCAGAACTTAGAAGGGCAGCTATAAAGGAACTAGGCAAGATCTTCAAGGGCAAAAAAATTATCATTGAATACCAAAATCACCTAACAGTCAGAAAAGGACACAGTACATCTTTCAAGAATGACTAGCAGATAGATTTCAGGATAATGACGTTAGTTTGTCATATGCGAATTAACCAATGGAAAACTGCTCTTGCTTCAGTATTTTAAATTTCTTCAAATCTAAAAACACGTTTGGCAAAAGAAAGAAAGAATCTGTTTCAACTAAATGTAGGCAATGTAATGCAGACAATGCTTCCTTCTGGCATGTGATGGGGACGTGTTCAGAGTACTGCTTTTTGGATGGATGAATTTGTTGTTGCCGTGTGCCTTCAAGTCATTTCTGACTTATGGTAACCTAGCATGGGGTTTCCTTGGCAGAATAATTTCAGAGGTGTTTTGCTCTTGCTTTCATCTGTGGGTGAAAGAGTGTGACTCGCCCAAGTGGATTTCTATGGCCAAGCAAGGATTCAGACCTTGCTCTCTCCTAGTTTTAGCCCAGCACTCAAACCACTGCACCCTGATGAGTTACATAATATTTTGTATTTAAAAGTCTTTGGCATTTGTAGATGGACGTATTCTTTTAACATATCTTTATTATTATTATTATAAATAAAACATACTTTAAAATATATTTTAAAACCAACAGTGGGTCAACAACAGTGTTGGGTCCTTTCCGCTTTTCCTCCTGCAAAAAGATTTACATTCCACGGTTGGAAAGATAAACATTTGCCATGTATTGTTTGATGTAATGCTTCAGCTACACATGAACATTTTATTGCTCAGATGTCAATTTCAAGAAAGTAGGGCAGATTTTCTTTTTCAGAAATGTGGTCACTTCTATCAACTTATACGTCACACCCAATGCACTTCATCGCCCATCCTTTTCTGTTCCTTTTCTTTGTAGTCACACTTGTTTAAATCCAATTTAAAATTGTGCTAAAAAGATGAATTTCCAACTATTCACTGTCTTAAAACTGCTTTATCACACTAGGGGGCAAACAGGATTTAAACGAGAGTTAAACAGGATATGCCCTATGTTTATCACAGGACATTTCCTGTTTAACTCTCGTTTAAATCCTGTTTGCCCCCTAGTGTGATAAAGCAATTAGTGTGAGAGGGTATCAGGAAGCAATTAAATGCCAGAAAAGTGTGTGTTGCAAGAACGACAAGCCATTGCTATACTATAGCTTCCCACCCACAACTAGAGTGATCCAGTGTGGCCTAGTGGTTTGAGTGTCAAACTAGGACTCTGAAGACTAGAATTCGAATCATGGCTGAGCAATGGAAACCCACTGGGTGATCTTGGGCAAGTCACACTCTCACAGCCTCAGGGAATGGCAATGGCCAACCCCCCCCCCCCAAAACCCTTCACCTTGAACAAATCTTGCCAGGAAAACCCCATGATTAGGGTTGTTGCCCCAAGTTAGAAACGATTATTTGAAGCCACACAACAACAACATCCTGTGACTGGGAGACAGGGCTGTGTGCATCTACACTGTAGAAATAATGCAGTTTAGCACCACTTTGAATGCTGTAGCTCCATGCTATGGAATCATGGGATTTATAGTTTTGCAAGGTCTTTTCAGCCTCCCCTGGCAAAGAGTGCTGTGTGCTGGTGCCTCACAAAAACAACAAATCCCAGGATGCTTTAGGGATGGAGCCATGACAGTTAAAGTGGTGTCAAACTGCATCATTTCTGGAGTGCAGATGCACCCAGGACCCTTACAAAAGGCTGGCCAGATGTCCTAAATAAAAGCAGCAAAGGAGGGCAAGCAGGCACCACAACAATGTTGGGCATTCAAGAAAATTGGGGAGACATGCCCAACTCAAACCAAAGAACTCTTTCAATATAAACCCATGCTTCTTTTAGTCCTGCTTAAAATGGAGGAGGTCTTGGAATTCCTCCTGGGCAGAAGGCTGAAATCATCTTCCCTGCAACTCTAATCGTCCTGCTATGAACGCGTTCGCCTGCAGGTGGCGCTGTGTCGAATCTCAAAAAAAAAAAATCGCGTTCTTCCAAGAGCGCCGCCGAAGCATATTGTCCCACGTCGCGACCCGTCGCAGGAACGGCTTCGGAGGAGAGCTGACGTGGTTTTTTTGCAATGCCCTCCTTTGGACACGCCCACTTTTTCCCCCTCCCTCCCACCTGGGGCTCCCTTCCTCCAGGCCGGGGGCTACTACTACTACTACTACTACTATGGCAGCTACTTGGGAAGAAATCCTCCAGTTGTCTCAACAGTTCCAATCCGCTCAGATCGCCCAGGCGACGCAGAGGTGAGTGCTGAGTGCGCGTGCGCGGCGGGTCCGCACTGCCAGGGAGGGAGGGGGGCGCGCGAGCCAGAGGAGGAGGAGGGGGGCGGAGCTACGCGCGAGACCCCTTCTTCTCCACCTCGAGGGGGTCGCGTGCGCCACCGGCCAGAGCCAGCGTTCCATGCGCGTGCCGCGCCGCTTCAACTGACTGGGCCGTCGTTGAGCCTCTTCTTGATCTTGAGTTGATTGACATTATTGTGTCGCGCGCTCCCCCTTGAGCGCGCGCGCGCGCGCATACACCGCTCTAGTCTTGGCGCCCCTTAGTTAATCGCCTCCCCCCCCCAGTTACCGTAATGTCTATAAAATGAGCGCTCTTGGCCTGTGGGAAGGGATGGGCGCTACCGTAATACCCTGAAATAGTGGTCCCAACTCTCCCTCCATTAATTAATTAATTAAATAAATAAAAAAGGATACACTTTTACTTCTTTTGTGTTTTGTTTTGTTTTTTGTTTTTGGCCCTGGCATCAACCTCATCTACAAAAGCCCAAAAGGAATTAGAAGCTTTTCCTGTTGACTTGTAGAAAAGTCCTGAGAGAATAGAGGCTTTCCCTGTTGAAGAGCAGCTTGACTTATAGAAAAGACCAAAAAAATAAATAAATAGAGGCTTTTCCTGTTGAAGTGCAGCCTGACTTGTAGAAAAGTCCAGAAATAATAAAGGCTTTTCCTGTTGAACAACAGCCTGAGTTCTAGAAAAGCCCAAAAGTAATAAAAGCTTTCCCTGTTGAACAGCAGCCTGACTTGTCCAAAAGTCCAAAAGGAATAGAGAAGCTTTTCCTGCTGAATAGCAGTCTGGCCTGTTTTTTTTAAAACCCGGTTAGTGAGGTGAAGCATAGAGGTAACGATAGTGAGAAAGGGTGTAGCCGCACTGTTGAAATAAAGCAGTTTGACAACACTTTAATGGCCACCAATGTGTCCTGTGGAATCCTGGGATTTGTGGTTTGGTGAGGCACCAGAGTTCTCTGACAGACCAGGCTGAATACCTCAACAAAGTACAAATCCCAGGATTCCACAGGACAGAGTCATGAGTGTTAAAGTGGTGCCAAACGGCTTTATTTCTGCCGTGTGACTACATCTCAGGGCTTCATGTGCTTAAGAGCCTAACGTGTGAAAAAACAACAACCCAGTTTTCTTCATGTCAGGCAACTGTTGAACAGATGAAGCTTTACCCTCACTTTTGTCTCCATTCACTAAAAAAAAGAGTCACACACCAGCTGGGTGTTTTGCTCTCAAAAGCACATGTGCATGCCCAGCCTGTCAAAGCAAAACAAAAAATGGTGCTGGGCGGGGAACCTTAGCAAATTTTACCCACTGTCTGGAAAAACGTGTGCTTTGTTTGCTCATTTTGATCCTCTGATACACACAACACACAGAGAGTTTGTTTTCGTAATCATCAGCGGCCTTTAACATCTGCAAAACAGGCAGGGAATGGATGTGTGAGAGACTTTTCTTGGCGGCAACTTTCCAAAAGGGTAGCAACTAGCAAGCCTAGTTTTTTGCTACAAAACACCCCATTGCTCCCTAAAGATTTCACACATACATTATGGTTATGCGTTTGTGGACTGGAATTATGCATCTGACGAAGTGGATTGGAGTCCATGAAAGCGTATGATGCGATAAACCTGCTAATTTGCAACACACTGCAAGACTATAATCTTTTCCAGGTATTTATTTCAGAAAAAACTGAAACTTCTCAGTAGCAGTCCACCTGCCATGCTGCTGTCAAAGGAGGAGAGCTCTTCTTGGCCCATTTTAAAACCTGTATTTTGCAGCTTTTCTTATCTAGTTAATGTATTTTATTTATATTCCACTATTCTCACTCTCTCCTTTACCAGTATCATTGTTTTATTTTTGTAAGCCACCTTGATTCCTAGGAATAGGCAAAAGTGGGTATAAATAAAGAGAAATAACAAGTAATCAAAGCAACTGACAACAAAATCAGAAACAGATGCATCTTATAAATGCGATTCTGGTTATACATAAAAACAGACTTCGTGTTTAAGGGCTTGTATCGGACCTTTGATGAATATGAGGATAGTTTGAACGATATACATGGAGCCCAGCTCCAAATTAGTCCAAAACAAAGTTCTAGGAAGTAGCAAAACAACTTGAGGTGTGTGTACATCCTAGTTTGTATTAATGTGTAGCAAACCACTGAAAATCTCGTAACACCATGAGTTCTGGTATTGAGCAGGACTCATCTTTATGAAACTTGTAGTCAGTTTGAGAAGTTCATTTTCTTCATGTCAGGATGCCGTTGAACAGATGAAGCTTTACCCATCACTTTTCTCTCAGTCTGCTAAAAAAAAAAAAAAGAGCCACACTGGCTGGGTGTTTTGCTGTCAAAAGTACAGGTGCATGCCCAGCCTGTCAAAACAAAACAAATATGGCTGGGCGGGGAACCCTATATAGTGATATATATTGTGGTTGTATCTTCTGGGTATCTGCACAAGGAAAGGACCAGGCGGATAATGCTTTTCCTGCTCTACTTTTCCCCACCAGTCTTCAAAGTATGCCGCCTCCGTCCTGTACAGGAAACTGGGCAAAGGCACCTTCTGTGAGTCATGTAGAAGGTGTCTCTGTCTAGTTTTATGCAAGTTCCCCTTTCCACCATCTTGTGCCATATTCTCCCTTTTCCACATCCACACTACACGGTGCTCCAGCCTACATTTAATCAGTGCGTGGAGGGTTGTAGGGAGAGGGGAGCACAGAAAGTCAGGTTTTGCCCACACAATTCAGGTGAGCATCCAGATCCTATCCCTTTGAGATTTGAATACATTTAACTGGAAAGAGATCCTGTGATGCCATTAATACAGTGGGCCATTGGTATCTGCTGGTGTTTGGTTCCAAGACCCCTCTCCCCCAAAACCAGAGGATACCAAAATCAGAGGATGATAAAGTGAGCCACCTTGGTTCCCTCCGGGGAGAAAGACGGGATATAAATTAAATTAAAAAAATAAAGTCCCATTAAATACAATGGCATAGTAAAATGGTGTCCCTTGTATAAAATGGTAAAAGGAAGATTTGCTTTTTGGAATACAGTATATACGTATGTGTGTGTGTATGTGAGCATGTATCTCACATATACACACACTTGGAGAAGAGGCTGTTAGAAAGCAGTAGATCTAAAGGCCACCCTGTTTAATATCCATTTGAATTATCAGATTTGTGATTTGAACAAGCATAGAGCCACAACACGTACTCTTACGTATAAATTATAGGTATTTGTTTTGTTCTCTGTAGTTGCTATTACTGTAGTTAATCTGTAATGAATGAATTAATACAGATCTCTAGTAACATATCCAGAATCATGAATATTTGTTAGTGACACTGCTAGTAGGACTGAGAAGCTAAGGGGAAATTCACATTTCTGTATTTCTGCTTACAGCAAGACTAAATGTTAAGGATTTTCTTGCATCCTAGATGTGTCAAAACCTTTTTGCACTAGCTAAATGTATGTGTAATATAGGCACACTGATGAAGTTTCTCCAGATTGCAAAATACCAACAAGTTTTCAGGATCTCACATAAAGTGTTTTGACTGTTCTTTATGTATGCAGACTGTCGGAACGTAATTGCATAGAGATCGTTTCCAAGTTAATTGCTGAAAAACAGCTGGAAGTAGTGCATACTCTTGATGGAAAAGAGTATATTACCCCTGCACAGATTAGCAAAGAGATACGTGATGAACTTCATGTTCATGGTGGTAAGTGTGCACGTACATGTTTTAAGAATTAAAAAATGTGTTTAAAAGTCTAAATGTGCAGTATTAAAAGCTTTAAAATGAATTGGCTTTTGGAAAATTGTGTGATCTAGGTGTGTGTCTTACTCATGGAGGCATCCAGATGTCCCATTTGTATAAAGTCCTAATGCAGTATTGAACATCAGGTATTGTGAACAGGTTTTCTGAAATCAAATTTCCACAAGAAATATACTTTTGATATATATTTAGTGTGAGTGTTTCTAAACATAGACCAGATTCTTTCAATGCCCCCTAAAGGAAGAAATACATCTCGCTTTTGCACTGGAAAATTCAGTTTGTAACCTAGAACTGGCTTGTCCTCCTCATTCAGTGCACAGAAACTAGAATAATCCGATAGGGTACATCGTTCTTAGAAATGGTTTGGAGAATATATGAACTCTTTGTCTTAAATATTTTATTCACCATGCTAAAATAAAACATTCCATAATCAATTTTCTTCTTTTTTCAATTTTTCCAATTTTTCAGAAAAAAATCAAAAGGCTTCAGGGAAAAAACAAACAAGCAACTGCCCTTTTTTTCCAATTTTTTCTGGATTTTTTTTCTAGACTTCACATCTCTACCCCTGTGGTCCCACCTCACCATTTGAGAACCTCTCTATTAATAGTAATTGTATTTAGCTTTATAGTGAACATCTTATACAGTGGGACCTCAGTATCCATGGGGGATCCATTCTGGACACACACATCCCACAGACACCAAAATTTGTGGATGCTCAAGTACTGTTGTCCCCAATGGCAGCACTTGCACAATGGAACTTCAGGCAAGCCTCCATTGTCCCCATTGGCAACACGGCCGTGTGCACACACTGCCACTGGGGACAGTGGAGGTTGTCCCTAACGGCAGTGCGGCCATGTGCACGTGCCACCTTTAGGAACAACACGGGCTTGTAAATTAGTAAATATTAGTGAATATTACAGATAGTTCTTAAAAGATAGAGATAAGGATAAAGAAAAATTAAGTTTGAATAGGAGAATGTATGGAAATGCTGGGGAAGAAAAAAAAAGGATAAACAACCCTGATATAAACAGTGGTTTAATCCTCTGTTGATAATATAATTTTGGATTTGTCCTTTTTTATTTTATAAAAGTTTGTGAAATTTTAGAAATGCTATGAAAGTCACTTGATCAGTTCAGGAAGTAGTGTTTGTTTGTTTGTTTGTTTGTTAAGGTCTGTATGTTATGTTATGTTATTTGTTATGTTATGATATGTATATTATGTATATTTTAAATCAATAAATTTTTTTTAAAAAGGAACAACACGGGCTTGCCATCTGTGGATGGAAAGTCCATGGATACCAAGGTCCCATTGTTTTTGTCTTTTCCAAAGTCCCACTGAGCTTACCAGGTGTTATTCCCAGATACACCATATATTTCTCCCCATGCTGGGCTCATTTGGTGCTGACTATAAGTGTTATTTCCCTCCTGTCCAGTGAAGAAAACTGCAGCGCCAGTTTGGGTGGGAGACCCTCTTTGGGCATGCCAGAACTTGAGTGCTTTAAAGATACTACTGGACTGCAGCAACATTTGCTTTATTATCATGGCTCATAATTTAGCCATTATTATCTTTGCAATTGATCGCATTGTTGTTGTGTCCTTCAAATCATTTCTGGTTTATGGCAACCCTAAAGCAACACTTTCACCTCCCTCCCCCTTTTTTTTTGCAAGATATGTCCAGTGGGGTTTGTCCCTGCCTTCCTCTGAAGTTGAGAGAGTGTGACTTGCCCAATATGCAAGAATTATGGTATGGAAGCATTGTGAAGGGAATCTGAAGTGGCAATAATTTGCACATTTTATATGTAGGTTACTTCTAATAAACATGTATGAGATCAGGAGATAAAGACTAATGACTAAATAGTTAATTAAATGTATTTCCTGTTTCTGTGACTATTTCTAAATAAACATAACCTTGTTAACATTTTTTTATACTGTTACAGGTCGTGTAAATATTGTTGATTTGCAACAGGTAAATAGTTTTATTTCTTTTATGTGTGCTTAATTTGGCCAATACTAAATTTACAACTGTTTTTAGTGGTTATGTCATTAAACAGCAATAGAGCACAATCACCCAACTACCAACCAGTATTTTGTGGGCCCCTGTTATCTGCTGGGGTTTGGTTTCAGAACCCCCCGTAGATAACAAAATCCATGGATGCTCAAGTCCCATTATATACAATGGGATAGTAAAATGGTGTCCCTTATTTAAAGTGGTGAAATCAAATTTTGCTTTTTTGGAATGTATGTATTTTTAAAATACTTGCAAGCCAAAGATGCTTGAATCGGGGGGGGGGGGGGGGGAATCTATGGATATGGAGGGCTGACTGTATTTAATGATAGATACTGATTCTTTAAATTCCATTATATTACTGTTATTCTTTGTAATATAGTAAACATATTTTTATTCATATTGAGAGTATCCATCAAACTATCTTAATTTCTTTGAAACATTTTAATCTATTCAGAAAACTGGGTTTAGCTTTATTACTCATTCCTTGTTAAATGTCAGAACACGTATAAGCAAAAATGTCTGATCACTGGGGCATTCAGATAATTAATTAATATCTTGATTCCATTAACCTTTATCTCTTCCTAAACCTCAACTAAATGGCAGATTTTCATAATGATTAGACATTTTACTGATATGTTACTTCATGTATTAACTTGTTCTGATTGCTATTTTCTTTTCTAGTCTTGTTATATTAATTCCACTTAAGATATTTCTGGTATAGTGACTGAAAAATTGTTAGTGAATAATGATTTGTGAGTTTGAATTAACAGCGCAAAATGAATTTGACTTCTACATGCTAACCATTTTTTTAAATTCTCCAGGCAGTAAACGTAGATCTGGTCCATATTGAAAACAGAGCTCACGACGTTGTCAAATCTGACCGAACAATTCAACTAGTACTGGGACAACTTATAGATGAGTAAGTTCATTCATGAGCCTAACATGCCTATAGATGTGGTGGGCATAGCACAGAGTTAATGGAGGCCAAAGGTTATGACTGAATAATCATTCTAAAGTACCAATTTCATTGCACTTTTACAAGAAACCTCACAAAAATTGTGAATCAGAGTTTTAGTACCATAGTTTAAGGGGCAAAGCAGATGGGCATGATTGTCCCACGATCAGCCAGGGACCACAGAAACGGCTGGCAGGGAGCGGATTTTGGCCGCTCCTTTTGTCAGCAGCTTCAGGCCACCTTAAGTGACCTAAGAGCAGTTTCTAGCTGCTTCGGGGGGCATGCATCATCTGCATGCCACATCTCCCAAAACAGCCAGAAGCCGCTCCTTTTGTCCCATCTGTTTCAGGCCTGTGCTTTCTAACTGAAGGAGAAGCATTTAAATCTTCTTAGCAACAATGAAGGGAAAGAAATGGCTTGCCCTGTAGTGCATATTGTCATTCTCTGTGCAAGTAAAACTCCATGCAGAAAAGTAAGATTTTGGATTCTTGTCATGCATTATTGGATGTGCCTCAGGGAGGAAGAGTTGGAAACAAAACTGTTAGCACAAAGTATGGGAGTTGCAGCCTTTTATCTAGGTGGTCTAAAATGGAAATGGATAAAATCTCTATCATCAATAGAGTATAACTCTAGTACCATGAGAAGAGAGATGGACCATATAAACTACTAGGAACTCTTATGTTTTGGTGAAATCTGTCTCATTTTTAAGAGCCATTGCTGTAGATGTTCTTCTTTTAGATATGTGGGAGAAAACAAATATATTTGATTTTATGAATGGCAAACAAAATGACTATGTCTGAAGGCAAGCAGCTTATATCTCAGTTTAGATTTCACATTTACATGGTGATCTGTAGATGCCATGGACTTCTTTGGAATTGCAAATGTGAATTTCATTCTAGTGAAAAGCCAAAGGCATCTGTAATTTCTGTACCCTAAAGATGAGACTCAGGCTGCATCCGCACTGTAGAAATAATCTAGGTTGGCACCACTTTAACTATCATGACACAATGCTGTGGAATCTTGGGATTTGTAGTTTGTTATGGCACCAGAACGCTCTGACAGAGAAGGCTGAATAGCTCACAAAACTACAATTCTCAGAATTCCATATCACTGAACAATGTCAGTTAAAGTGGTGTCAACCTGGATTATTTCTACAGTGTGGACACAGCCTCAGACCAAGTTATAGCTGCAGTCAAACACCAGGATTTTAGTACACTATACACTTTATAAATTATCTAATAAACTAACAAAGCAAGAAGAGCTCTCCCTCCATCCACCATTTTGAGGGAGAGAAAGGCAAGCCAGCTCCAACAGGGCTTGCCTGAAAAGAAGAAGAGCCTCCCTCCATCCATCATCTTGAGGGAGAGAAAGGCAAGCCAGCTCCAACAGGCGTTGCCTGAGAAAAAGAAGAGCCCTCCCTCTATCCACCATCTTGAGGGAGAGAAAGGCAAGCCAGCTTATTATTATTATTATAATATCAGTAGCTTCTGTCTTTGTGAATTGTAAATTAGATTAAATCAAGACAAATCAATTATACCTCTTCACATTTTGTATTACAGCCCAGCATACAGCAAAAGCTTTTATATTGTACAATTCCGTACATACGCACACATAAAATGTTGATATTACATACCTGCCAGGCAGATCTGAAATGCTATCCTAATATTTATTTTTGGTTTCGTGTTAGACATTACCTAGATCAGATAGCAGAAGAAACAAATGACAAGTTACAAGAATCTGGACAAGTGAAAATATCTGACTTATGTAAATCATATAACCTTCCAGGAGACTTCTTAAAGCAGGTAAATGCCAGTTTTTCACTGGAGTGCATGTTATTTCATAGCTGTTTTAATTGTGATACCTTATGTTGCAATATGCCTTGGGTGATATACTTAACTTGGTAGGTTACTTTTTTTAATGAGACTTGAAGTTAAACCAGTCTAATATATATGGTTTAAATGTGCTTCTTGCCACTATGTATAGTTAATGTGACATATGGAGTTGCTAGTCTCGTTTACATTATTATTGAAGCAGCTGGATTTACCTAGGTATTGACTGACTATTCAGCAATTCATTCAGTAGGTCTACTCTAGTTTGATTTTTTTTAGATCTGGGCTTTTGAATCTAGGTGATTCAAAACTGGTGCCATTAGTGCTTTTGAAGGTTAAGAAAAATATTTACTCCTACTTCAGAAAAATTATTTGAAAAGGCAGAAAAAGTTCTTGCATTCATATAGAGTGACATTAAGCCATTGTTTTAACACAGACCTGTTGAATCTAGGGTTTGAAAGGATTTGTTAATATCTACAGTGAGAGAACAGTGTGCAACCAATGTGTCTTTTACTAAATGAACATTTGAAGAAAAGAAAAAGCAGCTTGGGTTACAGTACATCTAATTCATTTGGTGGTCCTTCATGTTTACAAGAGAACCTATGTAATACTGGATAATACAATTATTCAATTCATTGCTGTAGTGTTGTTGTTTTTATTAGGCATTTTCCATCCGTCTTGGGAAAATTATACATGGCCAAATTGATCAAGACAATCGAGGGGTGATTTTCACAGATGCATTTGTCACACGGCATCGGGCCCGTATTCGTGGTCTCTTCCGTGCCATTACCAGGCAAGTCAAATTATCTACTTCTTTTGGTAGTTGGATGATAAGCTTTTTTCAACACTTGGAGGGTTTGTAGAGGGATGGTGTATGCACAATGTGTGTGCATGTGCACACCCACACAAATAAATAAGAAGAAAAAGAGAAAGCAGGAATGGAAAGCATCCCTAAGGTAGGATGAGCTAGAGATAACAAGTGGTTTAAGGAACAAGGGCACACATCATTTTCAGAATGCAGCTCTGGCCAGATGATGTTAGAATTTCCCCTAGCATCATCTCAGTTGGTGTGAATAGGTCAGAGCAGGTCATTAGGGAACCTACATTGCTCCTAGCACTTTATACTATGGAGATGGTCTTCATCTCAGTTCCACTCTGTTGAAATGGCTGGAGCTGGAAGAAGTGCTAAAGCTGGAAGTGAGTTGAATGGTGGGTATGAAGAGGGAAAAACAGATGTTACTTCTTTCTTATGTCTTTGACTATGGTTTGGTCTCTACTGCTCTTGTGAGCTGAAGACTGAAGACTTCCTGTTGCAATAGCCTAATTCATTGTTGTGTGTTTTCTTCACCCCATAGATCATATCAGTTCTCAATAAACACAGCAGGAGACACCCCCCCCCCCGTACATGTACAATCACAGCTGTTGCTTTTCATAAGAGAGGGGGCACTAAAAATTCATATATTGGTTAATGATGTGTTTATTGTAAAAGCAAGTTTTTATCTTTGATATTGGTGGGGACAAATTTTAAAAGGAGATGACAATGGGGCGAAACAGCAGGAAAAAGTGGCTTGAAGCTGCCTTTTCTGAAACCCCACCAACCACACCACTGGCTCCCAAAGCAGCTGGAGTGCTAATGTAATGACCACATGACATGGCTTCAAGCCAGGAAGAAGTGGGAAAAAAGCTGTTTCTTTTTGAAATGGCTTTTCTCTGCATAAGGGCACTTTTCTGCTTACTTCAAGGTATGCATCATCTAAATGCCACACCTTCTAGCCATCTTGAAAGCACCTCTTTTCACCTGTCTGTTTAGTCCCATTGTGACCTGGAAAAACACGGTCTGTGGTTGGATGTTAAGAGGCTGAGGGAAGGAAGGAGACAGAAAGGAACCATTGGTGAATCACACCATTTTGCCCCTCCCTGAGAATTTTTGCTTGAATTCCTGGAACTGCTGTCTACTATTTAGCTGTATCTCTGCAAACATCGTCACCAGGCACTGGAGCATTCAAGGAACAAGAACATGTATATCTTCACGGAACTGCAATTAACTGTAGCCTTAAGGAGCAGCACAAATGTGTGCAAAATTTTAAAGTACCACTCCCTCACACCTTCCCTAGTAATATTTTCTTTTCCAAAATAGCCAAATTGTCTTTACTCATTGTATAATTATTCCACTGTTCAGAAGCTTGGTGAATGTTTATTCCATGTCAGTGGAATAAACAAAGGTAACTGAATCTTCATATATAAATCTCCTGGTATCTCATGTATGTTATTTCTCTCTTTAGGCCTACACCAATAATTAACTTAATCACGCGACATGGATTTCAAGAGCATTTGCTTTACTGTGAGTTTTGTTCAGACAGTATTATTCTGATACTAATTCCAGTAATTAATATATGAAAGTATTGAGTCAAAAGCATCTTTTTTGGGGAGGGGGGTACTGATTAATAAATTTACAGGCGACCTCTTCACTGGTCATATAGAAAAGTACTTTTACAGAGCAGAGTGGCTGACTGAAATGTGTATTTTCCTAGCCTGATGGAACAAGCCGTATTTTGAAAGTCTTTTTGCTTGTCTCCTTTTTTTTTTTTAAAAAAAAATACAGTATGAGAAACTGATCTATTGAAAAAGGTTTCTTGTTTTGTTCATCCTGTTTCCAGGGAGCATTAAATTGGTTTCTTTCAGATAGATAGTTTTAACATGGCAGGTTCACACCTTAACAAGCATCAGTTTTCTCATACATTTCCACTGTCAGAGCTGCTGTGTCCCTCTAGAAACGAAAGTTCTGGTAATAAAATGACCACTGGCACCACTTGAAGCAAAATGTACACCTGACAGGTTTATCAGTCAAGCACACACAAGGGTACAGAATTCAGATAAATCATAATGATGTTAACAGTCAATTTTTGTGTAGTCTTTGTCCTATTATAGCAGAGCCAGGGTTTTTGTGGTGCTCAAATTTATCTGTTAAAACATATTATGTCCTTTTTGTATTGATGTCCATTTACCTTTCATTGAATAAAGTCAATGTCACATGGCGAAAATCTGACATCATTATAAAAGCCTTTCTGAAGTAAATATTTACCAGGTGTATCCTGAACTATTGCATCTCTTTCTCATGGCAGAACATTTTAGTTTGACCCTCTTGACACAGGCATGGTTCCTCTACCCCTAAATCTTTTAGATTACTGAAAGTTCTTAGCATTATACCTATCAGCCTGAGACTGTTTGGATTTTCTGGAATTTGCTCTACTTGTCATCTAGCCTCCCAACCCCAGTCTTCCTGACAGTCAGATAAACATCCATACTGCCTCCCACAAGTATTCCTTATGCTATGGTCTATCAGGAAATTTAAATGAGAACAAGTACAGCTTTATATTAATACTTATTCTTATAACACAGATAAGCATGTTGCCCTCAGTCACACAGCTTATATAGATTTTGAATGGGTCTAGATACACTTTTCATAGCAAGAATTTCACCTCTTTTTAACACTATAGTAAAACATTACAATCCTTCTTCTAGAACTATTTCTATACCAGTATTTGATTGGGTATTAGATGACTAACAGAATCAAGAAAGAAATACTGCTTACCACTCATAGGCGTTCAGGTTATCAGCTACTACTTTGTTGCAATAGCAGCCAAGAGGTGGGCCTGCTTTGCTGAAAGCAAAATCTGATGTTTTGCTGCCCCCAAGGCTTCTATATAATACTCTTCCTTGCCTCCATTTAGCTGATGAGCTAAACGACCTTCCCTATATCTCATTTATATAAATATCTCTTTTGTCCAGTCAAATCAAATATGTTGGATATGTCACACAAGTATAGTTGGCTCCTGAATGCCTTCAGCCAGAAGCCCTATGCAGTTGGGTTTATTATAAGCCTGTTGTTTATGTTCACTATAGAGATTTTCCTTGTCTAAGTATTCCTTTGTCCATTCCAGTGGTGTTGCAAATCGCTTCTCCATCTGAATTTATTCGACTGGAAGTCAGGAACCACATAGATTTGTCACTTGTGTGGTTCTTTCTCAGACAGTTGTCCAGCTTTCTAGCAGGCAGGAGTCCACTGGAAAAACACAGCTGATTGATTGCATCCCTTTGGAAAGTCACTGTTATATTATTGAGAAAAGTGCTCTTTAGAGATTCCCAGAATTCACCAGGTTGGGCTGAGAAAGGTTTTTACCTGAAACCCTAGAGAAATGCTGTCAGTCCATATAGACAGTGCTGTATTGATTTATTCAGCTTCAGACAGTGTCTTGAGTTTACTGCATCAATGTCTGAAAGGAGAGTGGAACTTTCTCTTTGGCTAGAATGGCAATGACCAATCTCAGTCCCATGTCACCTTTCATATAGAGTCTTAGTCCTGCAAAGAGCCTTATGGATTTTGGTCTGGCACTTCTACACTCATTGTTCCTTATGCTATGATTAAAACAGTGTCATTTAGTTAGTATTGCTTGTCCTTGATAAAAAATGGACCAGTCTTGATGTCAGCACAGTGGCTGTTGCCTTGAATGCAGTGCATCATAGAATAAGTCCCCTAATGAGTTGACTTCAGATTTGGTCATAAATAAGAGATGACCTACTAAAACTGAAAACTTTTAAGTATGATTAAGCTTGGATCCTCCCCAAGGTTTATGATTAATGCACTGAAACTCAGATAGTCTGCCATAATTATTATTGTTATTGTTGTTTTTATTTTATTTCTTACCCGCCTCTCCTTATGGTTTGAGGCAGGGAACAGAATAAAAATACAGTAACAAATACACACATAACACAGTTAAAAATATGACCATCAGTTAAAAATATATATGGTAATCAGTTAAAAGACAATAACTTCACTTTAAAAAGCATACATATTAAAAATAATCAATTCATAATTTAAAAACTCTCAATTTGAAAATCATCTGGATAGGCCTGCCAGTCGTTAACGCTGTCTCAAATTTGGACAATGTATTCAGCTGTTAAATCTCTTCTGGTGGCTCATTTCACAGTCTAAGGACAGGTGAAGAAAAAGTCTTTTGGCTGACAGTTGCCAACCTTGTCCTGGCTGACTGGAATAAATGTCCCTCAGAAAACCTGAGTATACAGGGAAGATAATATGGGAGGAGTGCTATGTGCTATGAGGCCTTTCACCTCTCAGGCTTTTTGCTGCTCAAAATCTCAGCTTTCCCAGATGCATGGGAGCAACAAGCATGTTAAAGCCTTAGCCCACAATATTATGAGAAATTGATAAAGATCTTTGCATATTCTAACTACTTTTGCCCTAATCAAATGTAGTCAGTATGCTCAAAAGTATGATACTTTACTAAATGATGTGTATGAATAGATGACATAATAAAAATATTGTAAAAAGTATTTAAAAACCCATAGTACAATTAGGAAATATTGAGAATATTTACATTCCCAAACTCAGAATTAAAATGTAAATTATTAGAATTGATTCAGACACCAAATTTAATAACTTCAGAAAGGAGAATCAGGTTGCCAACCATCTAAATTGTTTTAACCATTATGTTATATTAGCTTGGTTACTAGGAGCAGCTTAGGAGAAAAGGTATGTTCATACAACCATCTAAGTTGCAATTACAGTTGCTATATTTTATGGGGGGCATTTTTATATTTCTAATAATAGTTTTTTAATTTGTTTCATCAGCTGTGTTGGAAGAACTTGTTAATACAGGACATCTAAAAGGCACAGTGGTTGGTGGAAGACAAGATAAGGCTGTGTTTATCCCTGACATCTATGCCAGAACTCAGAGCAATTGGGTGGATTCATTTTTCAGACAAAATGGTTATTTAGGTAAAGTACAGTATTTCTTTTGAACATAGTTTTAATTCTGAAAGTTACATCTAGAGACTTGTATTCAAAATCTCTCACTAACTTTCCTGTACTAGTTTTCATCATTCATCCCACTATTATGACCAAGAAACAGATTTCACAATTTGGAGAAGGATTGATTGGGGGTCTCCAAGAAATTCCTGTGTACAGACTTTTTCCTGTTATAATAGTGACCTTCCAAATATCATTGGCCCACAGCTCCCATCAGCCCAACCAGTACAGACAAAAAACAAGGGTTGATAGAAAGTACATTCTTGAAGGCTGACCATTTGTCTCCTAGTGGGATAAATAGGTGCCATTCATTCTAATAGGAGAAAGGGGCAAGCTCATAGTGAGGGGTGAAACCTGTCTATCACTCCTATTTCTAGGTAGCTACCAAAAAGCAATAGAGCCTCGATCTACCTTCTCATGAGTACCATGGTGAATTAAGAGTTCCCTTGCACCAGAGTCCTTATTCAGGGAGAAAAAGGCAATGCAGAACAATGTTGTTACCCAGTTGCAAACACATTTTATGCATTGGAAGGAGGCTTTCCTTACTTCCTTCTGAGGACCTGGAAGCAGTCATTAATTTGGCTAACAGGGAGGTTTAGAAAAGATGATCTTTTCCCCTTGGCTGCTGAGCAGGAGGCTGGTTTAGCATGATAGTTATGGATTCCATGCCATCCCATTCACCCTTAAACTGCAGTTACAACAACACTGCTGTTCTGCTGGAGGAGGATGACGACACAGATCAATTGGTCTAGTGTAGTGCTATGGAGTGGAATAGTAGAGAGCCCTCTCCATTGTCATTAACATTTAAATACTTGACCAGCATTATGCTTATCTATAAGTAAGAAATATAACCCATATGGAAGCTATGGAGACAGTGGCTGGTATCCATTGCGTGGCAACAGTAGCCCATTGTACTAAATGTTTTGGCTTCCTTCACCATCAAGACATTTCTGTAATTTTTTAGAATTTGATGCATTGTCCAGACTTGGCATCCCAGATCCTGTGAACTACATAAAGAAAAGATACAAGTCCTCACAACTCTTATTTCTGAAAGCATCTTGTGTTGGTCAGGAAATTGTGGATCAGGTGGAGGCCTCTGTGGATGAAGCCATCAGCTCTGGAACATGGGTGGATATTGCGGTATGTTCTTTCATGTTTCCTTTCTTTTACTGTACCTATAGCAGGGCTCATGTTCAATCCCTGACATACCCAGGAAAGGCTCTGAAACATCCTGATAAAGTTATTGTTTTAAGATATAGCTCCTAAAATCCCCTAGCCAGCATCAACAGTGATATAATGGCTGAAAAATTGTCAGTATTGTAGTCCAGGTAGCTGATCTTTTCATATTCTGTCAAAGGCACCTGTCTGAAATCCTGGAAAGCTGCTGCCTTAATCTATCCAGAACAAGAGGAAGAACTTGTGACTTGCCTCTGTGTAAATGACTTGCTTGCTTTTGGCAGTTTAGCAGAACATTCTGCAGCTGAGAGCAACAAATTAAACAGTGATTACTGACAATAAACTGATCATACAAGAGGATAAGATGGTTGAAAGAGCACCACTTGCTAGACATTGCCAGTTTAAAAAGCATGAAAACTCAATTTTAAAATACAATTCTGCAAAATCAATACTGAGCCACTGGTTAAGGCTGAGTGCCAGAATCCTATAGCACTTGAAATGCCATTTGTGAAGCAATTTCTAAATGAAAAGATTTTTCACAAGATGATATTATTATTATTATTATTATTATTATTATTATTATTATTAGTTAATACAAGCATCTCTTTAAAATATCAAGTCCCATATGCACATACATGCTGTGTTTCCTACAACCTTTGGCTTAGAAGATTTATGGATTTCTCATCCATAAAAAAGACCATAGGGCTGGTTTGAACACTAACATACCAATTTTCTGCATGATCACTCCACCAGGGAGGGGGAGCTCCAGGCATTCTGTGTCCTTTAAATTTATTTTAGGTGTGGGTGGAGGCATTATTGGGAAGAACTGAATAGGCAGATCTGAATGAGATGGTCAAGAAAGTCCCCAGCTACAATATACAGGTTAATTCTTGTATGCTCAGTATAAAGCCTTGTGTTCTGACAGATTTTCAATATCAACTGGAAATGGTTCACAGCGCATGCTGCAAATGATTTTCTGTCAGTTTGTGGATGCACTTAGACCCACTTTTTTGTACTGCTAGATTGTGATCTACATAGCCTGGAATAGGTTGTTATTATTATTAATTTTATTTATATAGTGCTGTAAGTTTACACAGTGCTGTACATACAATCTTATAGTTAGACGGATCCCTTACATATGTGTGTGTGAATGTGCACCTTCAAGTTGCCTGCAGACTTATGGCGACCTCATGAATTTCATTGGGTTTTCAAGCAAGGAATACTCAGATGGTTTTGCCAGTTCCTTCCTCTGGAATACAGTCTAAACCACCTGATATTCATTGGCAGTCTCCTATCCAGGTACTGACCAGTGCTGACCATACTTACCTTACAAAATCAGATAGGATCTTGTGTCTTTAGGGCAATTTATACTCATTAAAACATTACCAGAAAATGTAATTTTAACCTAAATATGTCTCTGTGGTACAGTTTTGCCATCAGTTGCATTTTCAGGAACCCTATCCTACTATAACCACAAAGCATCCATAAAAGTAACTGGTAGTGACCAGAAAATCACTTCTAATTTCATAAAAGGATCCTGCATGTTTGATCCACGCAGGGTCAGGTGGATTTGACCCTTCTGACCCTCCATGCATTTCCACTTTTGCTTTGAAGGACTGGAATACAAATGGACACTTACTGTACAGTATTATGCTACAGTAACGTTCTGTCCAGTGCTCTGCAGCAAGGTTCTCTAGAGACTGGGAATTGTATACATTTGGAGAAGTTTTCGTGATATTGATTGATTCCTCAGGTTCTGTCCTCTTCTGCCCTTTAGTGTTTTCTTTACATAATTCTTCCTTGTTGAAGAATTATCATTATACATTTACCATGGAATTGCATTTACATTTATTTTTCCCTGCACAAAACACCACAAAAATCTAACAAACAGAATATCAGGATTCAGCACAAGGCAGACTCTGAAGCCCCCCAGAAGCCTTCTCCTGAAGTCCCAGACCCCTCTTATTTTAAATAAAATAAAATAAAATGGTAAAATAAAAATGGGGAATGTCTCGTTTCTTTTACCCAAAATCAGAAAAATGTCCCAAAAGTACAGTGATCTGCTTTACCTAAACCTTCAAAGCCACCAAACCTCCCCAAAACACACAGGAAAAAAATTGGCTGAAAGTTGGCCAAAATGAAAGCTGGAAATTATATCATTTCACTACAGGCACATCAAAACATCCCAGTGCAGCCTACTGTGCAGGTAAAGGTGGAAAAATGGCTGTTGCCCCCTAGGCAGTTGTCTAACCCTGATTTAGCATCAAAATAATCTAAATGCTGTTCCAATCAATGCATAATTTAAATTTTATTTATTTATTGAAATTGGTGTAAGCTTTGCAAATTAAGCCAGTATAAATATTCTGTGCAAAAAACAAAGCAATACAGTGTTTTAAGCAGTTACCATTTTCACACATTCACTTTTTTGAAATTTCACCAAGTACTATATAAATACTTTGTGAGTTTGTTACTGCAATGGTAAAGGCTAAAAGATTTATTTGTATTTGTATTTGAAACATGTAACCTGATGTTCTCAGACTTCTAAATTCTGTGTCAAGATGAGTGCCATGCACAATACCTAGCCAGTTGACTGAATGATAAATATGAACTTGAATGTGACTTTTTACTTTCCTCTTGTTTTTGGTAGCCTCTTCTTCCAAGCTCATTATCTGTTGAAGATGCCAGCATGTTACTTCAGCAAGTGATGAGAACCTTCAGTAAACAACCTTCAACTTTGATCTTCAGTGATACTAATGTAGTCAGTGAGAAGTTTATGAACAGCTGTGCTGATTTGTTTGTCGATCTTATGCACCAGAAAGCTGAAAAGGTTTGTTACTGAATAGATTGTTTAAGTTTCACACTACATGATTATAGCTCTTTGATACCAATTTAACTGTCATGGCTACTGCTTGTGGAATCATGGAATTTGTTGATTCCTGAGGTATTTCTCTGCCAGAGAATGTTAGTGCTTCACAAAACTATGGAAACCCAGGATTCCATAGGATGCAGTTATTGGCAGTGTTAGCAAGGTACTTTAACTGCATAATGTGAAGGAGATTTAAGGAAGAGGTTGCCTGAGCAATGACACTCTAAATTCAGTGGATTCCACCAACAAAATAACTACCATGTGCTCTACTGTCTTTGCCGTCTGAGGAAAATGTCAAAATCCAGATAATTTATTTCATCTCTTATGCTGCATTCAACTTGAGAGGGTGTGGTTTTAATGCATCCTCTGAGGCATTTGTGTATTTCATTGTGAATTATCTGTGAAATTGATATCAAGCCCCTCCTTCCCTCTCCCCCTCATTTTCCATTGGATTTTACTTACAATTACAGAGGGCTTTATTTTATTAACCTTGTTCAGTACATTTTGTGAAAAGTTGGGATGCTGTCAGAGGGGTTTATTAGTTTGAGTATGTCTGTTCCTATTTCACATCCTAAATCTGTCCTTGTCAGATTCTTGGCATTTTGGCTGATCATCAAGAACAATACAGTAGGTGCTGATTTTGGAACTATAATCTGGATGAAAAGAATAATCACACAAATATATTTATGATGCATTGCCCCAAACATTCATGAGCCTCACTCAGATACATTTATGTCCATGCAAAATGAGAGAAGAAATACCGGTAGTATCAAAAATCCCACAGACTTGCAGGAAGTTCTGATAGAGCACACATGACTGAACATGTGTATGATCTTCATTTCAGGAAATGAAAAATAACCCCGTTCATTTAATCACAGAGGAGGATCTCAGACAGTCTGCTCTTTTAGAAAATGCATCGTCAAGTAAAAAAGACAAAAAGGATGAAAGAAGGAAGAAAGCAACAGGTAGGAAATGAGCTTAACCGTTTTGTAAAAGGATCTATGATTCCTTTAAACTTAAACTGACTCAGTGGAATCTGTCCTGGAAAATAACTATAACCATATACACACATACACACAAAGTGGATGCTAACAACTCTGGGAACCCTTCAGAGTTCAGGATATAAATACCTTTAGACAAAAGTACATTGAATAATATTTATCCTACAGAAGATACCAGGATTCAGGAGAACTGTAGTTTAAAATGCATCCTAAAATCGACACCAGACTGACACATCCATTTTTCCTATTTTATCCATCTTTCCATGTTTCTATTAACAGACAAAGAGGATGAACAAGAAAGGAATTGGGTTGTGGGCATGTGGATTAAGGTGATAACCTCTTTTTATCCAGCTAGATTCATAACAGTCTTGCATATGTAATATTAACATGTATCATAATAGTATTGATATGTCATGTGTAGTTCAGACTGCATCTGAAAACAGGTAGCCAAAACATTAACGATATACAGTACTAAGAATCCAAGTTTGATATTTTTTTTCATGAATAAAAGTCCTAATGATGCATATTTTTCTAGGACAATGCCATTTAAATGGTCTCTGAATAGCAGTGCTTAAGGCTCTTTCTAAAACTGTAATTAGACTAAATGAATTTCTGTCATACTGCGTGTGTTCTATCGCAAATTTCCTTATCCTCTGTGTTACAATCACTCCCAAATGTCTATTGATGCAAAGGTTAAGAGACTTGCATTTAATTATGTAACACTCCTATTGTGTATTTAAGTGATGAGACCATAAATTTCTGGTCCTGATAACAGCATGATGCATGTTTTCTCAGAATTAACCTTGTGTTAAGTGGAGCTCACTCCCAGATAATTGTGCAGCCCAAGGAAATAATATTTAAAGCCATTTATATTTACCAGCAAAAATCTATTTATACTGATGATTATATCCAATTAACTGTTCCTAACCAATGGAAAAAGTTCCAAAAGTGGAACAGGAAGAGTGTCAGTGCCCCCCAACCTTTGACCCCCGAACTACCATCAAAGGTTTGGGGAATGCACCAGGGGACTGCACAATAGAGGTCATGAGTAGATGAATGCCTATAGAACGTTAAATTTTGTCCTGAATGTTGAGATACTAAACATAAGTTAGCCAGAAGAACTCTGAACTGAAACCAGGGATATCGTCATGAAGGAATGCAAGAAGACACTATCTGCAGCCAAAAAGAAAGAGAAGCCTCAATGTGTGATCGATGAAACTCTTCAAGCAGTTAAAAGATGAGACGCAAAACATGACAGAAATAAGGTCAGTTCCCTGAATGCAACAAGGAAGACTACTATAATGATCAGTATGGAGAAATAGAAGATGACATCAAAAAAAGGAGAAACAAGAAATTGGATGCCAGCCATGAAAGCCTTCCATTTCACAAAAACAAGATCTGAGAAACCAAAGGGAAATTTAAACCAAGAGTGAGGATGCTATACAATCAGCAGGGAAATACATTATATGATCAAATAAAAGGACGATGGAAACAGTACACAGAAGAAATGAAAGGATGGGAGATTTTTTTCAAGTAGGAACTATTTGAAGATAAAACTACAGTTTTAGAAAGTAAGGTAGAAGCTGAATTCAGAGCCCTTGGAATAAACAAATCACTAGGAGCAGGTAGCATATCAGCAGAGTTGCTTCAGTTCACAGAGACAGAATCTACTCTAATTCTAACTAAAATATGTCAAAAATATGGCAAACAGAACAGCAGGTCACAGATTGAAAATGCTCAATAATTTCCAGTCTCCAAGAAATGAGACATCATTGATTGCAGTACTCACATGGCCAATGCAATACTATCTCATGCATGCAAAGTGATGCTCCAAATTATACAACAAAGACTTTTACCACATATGAAGTAAGAAATGCCAGATGTAGGAGCTGGGTTCAGGAAAGAAAAAATGTTTCATTAAACATTCATTTTCTCATGCATTCCTTGGTGAGGGAAAAGAAAAAAAGAAACAGTGTGGAGCCCCACTTGGATTCCTGTAGATATCTGTGTAGAAGTCCCATTGAGTCCAGTGGCAAGTAGGTATAGGACAAGCCCAAACATTGCTATTAGTTCATGAGGAAGGTGTCATTTCAAATAAAAGATTACAGGATATAGTTGGGCTAAATATATGTGGATTTTCCTTCTTCTTTTTTCTTTTCTTCATCAGTGGATTGTGTTAGACGAGATTTCACCGTTAATCTAGGTGCATTTCTTTTCATTATTCAGCAAAAGTGTCTGCTTATAGACTCTGCTATGGATGTTGCTTTCTTTCAGTTTGCCTCATCTCTATTTTATTTAAATGGGGCTCACATTTTCATATAGTTCATTGGTGCATTGGAAATGGGAATATATCCTGTATTCAGAGTCCTGTTTTTGTTATGCATCAAGAGATAATACGTCTTGTTCTTTCCATATATAAATATGTTCACACTTAACATTTTCCCTGCCACCTTCTGCATGGAGCTTTATCCCATTTTCTTATGATTGTGAAAACAGTGGTTTATTCGGTAATTCTTTATATGCTAACCAAATCATTTTTCCACCAGAGGGCACTGGAAGTGTAAGAGGTGGTGGTGGAAATGCTAGAGAATTCAAGATTAAGAAAACCAAGAAGAAGGGGAGGAAGGACGTTGACAGTGATGAGGAGTCACAAGCAAGTAATACAAGTTTGGAATTTTGATTTTGGACTATATTAACTCTGCTTTTAAACCTCCCAAATCTAGTTCACTTGCCCTTATTTATTCATGTATGAATTTATATTAAAATGTGTTTCTATAACAATATATGTATACAAATACTCTTACATTCAACAGTAAAAATGCCGAATATATGAATATGGCTTTTTTAAAAGTCTAATTATTTGAATAGTCATGTCAAATCCTTTAATGGTACAAAGATCAAGCAAGAAAGAAGAGAATATGAAAAAAGGGAATTTAGAACAAACCTCTTCATTCATCTGGATACTTTTTTTCATACTTTTTTGCATTCTTTTTTTGCATACAGTTTTTTACATGAAGGGAGGTAAATTTCTAGTCATATTAGATAAATAATACTAAGCCATGGTCATTTTGAAGGAGAAGAAATCAGTTTGACTCGTGCTCTTTCCCTGTTCAATTGCATCACAAATTCTGATAGAAAATATGAAGCTTTGGCATGAATTACCTAATTATAATTTTTCATAACCTGTACAGTATACGTTGTTTTTGTATGATCTGGAGGAGTCCTGAAATCAAGAGGAATTTATGTCATATTGTTACTGAAAGATCCTTTTCTACACCCCTAGGGAGCTTTTTAATAAATGTAAAATATTACTTTGTTTGTTGTGGCATTACAGATAGAAGCAAGCACCTTGAGATCCCTTTCATGTCGCAAGACGAAATTGAGGATGTTTTAAGAAAACATGTAAAGGACTGTCCTGAAGAGCTTGTAACAGAACTGGCTGAACATCTAATAAGGTAATGGCATTTATCTTGGGTTATTTTTAAATGGCACACAACTTAGCCCATAGTGTCCAGAACAGAAAGCCAAGGATAAGTCTGAATCGCAAGTGTTCTGTTTTCCATGACCTCTGGTAAAGCTATCTACTACTTGGAATGGAAGTAGTCTATTTCAGCATTTTAAGTGTAGCTACAGATAGCACAGCCAGCCCTCCATATCCATGGATTCTTTATCCACGAATTCAGCCATCGGCTTGGAAATATTAAAAAGAAAAAATCCAAAAAGCAAGCCTTGATTTTGCCATTTTATATGGGGGACACCATTTTACTGTGCCTTTGAATTTAATGGGTTTAGAGCATCCACAGATTTTGTTATCCACAAGGGTCCTGGAACCAAATGTGAATGGATACCAACAGCCTACTGAAGTAGCTTGTAATATAACTCTGGTAGGGTCATGGTAACATTTATTATGTTCTGACATAAGTCCTCATTTGTTTGTCCAAAACCTGTGTCCTTATACAGTAGTTCATTAACTATGTTAAATGTCTGTTGGAAACTGTTGACCTATGAATCCTCAAAAACACAGTCTAGTGGTCAAATTCAGGGTGCTCTGCATAATATAGCTATTTTGGTGTGTATAAGAAAGAAGGGAAAGGAAAGGAAAGGAAAGGAAAGGAAAAAGAAAAGAAAGATTGCAGCTGAAGTTCTTAGAATTTACTGCAGGTTTAACAGTTAATATTAGATATGACAGCAATTAAAAATTTACATCTTACTGAAAGTAATGCTCCCCCCCCCCCCGCCCCATCCTTTCAGTAAAAACCCATTATTCTCCACTGCTGTCACCCTTGCCATTAGTATCAGTTACTCAGGAACCAATCTAACATAATCATTTTTCAGCTCAGACCTCATGTGATTCATTTTTGTTGTTTTGCTTTTAGGCTCTATTATTAAGAGTTCCTGTTAATTTTCTGTATTCCTCCTTATTGCTTAGGCCTTTAACGAAGAGGTATCAGGAAGAATTGCGTTCTGTCTTTATGTCCTCAACATCTACTTACTCTGGTGCTAGTAGAAGAAAGACTATCAAGGACTTGCAGGAAGAGGTTTCCAACTTATATAATAATATCCGCTTATTTGAAAAAGGTGCTAAGCATTTTACAGGTACGGTAAAATGTTTCTTCTTCCAAAAATATAGTTTCTTCTTCCAAAACAAAGGTAAATGGGAATGCTTGAGAGTTATTGATTACAAAGAGTTCTGAAGCAGTAATTGAGAAGTACTAAGGATACAAATTACAAATACTTATAAATTTACAATTAATGCCATTATATGAATGTATATACTGCTGTTTCACTGCCATCTTTCGAGGTTTGTTTTCTCTTTGTTTTTAAACTGTATTAAGAAGTGTGCATATGGACATTTCTTTTTTATGAAATAGCTGAAAAGCATTTACTCTTGTTCCATCTTTATCTTTCTCCTTTATAGATATGGATATTTTTTTAGTTTATTAACTCTCCTTTTCCTTCTACTTACCATGGATCCTTTTCCCATCTGATTCCTTGAGAATACTCAGGAATACTTACCATCCTTGTTCTTGTACTTTTTCATTTCATAGCTTTGGCTTTCTTTTCCTTCACATCTACCTTTCATCTCCACAGATATTTTTGTGTTGATGGTCATTAACTTCTGCAATTTGTGATCCACACAGAGAGCTGCCTGTAGGAGTCAATTTAATCTTTGCTTTCTCTGCTTGAAGCAAGATGGCCTAGTTTGAAACATCTTGTCTGACCTTTCCACTAACATTTATAAGCCTTTCATGCTTTCTGATGACATAAACATTTTAACACTGTTAAAAGCAGCTGGAAGCAGGAAGAATTATGCATTGTAGCTAGAGGAAAGCTTACTGGATGAAGTGTAGTTATTATTGCAACAGAAGATTATTATTACAAGCAGAGACCAGGGCAGATTTACTAATACAATATATTGATTTGGAAGTTGCTTTTTAATTGCATAAATTCTGTTTTGCAGATGAAACACAAGGCAATATTGCCAAACACATGCTAAAGACAGTTTGTACAGACATCACTAATCTTATTTTCAACTTCCTTGCTGCTGATGTGATGATGGCATCAGAAGATTACACTGCCATTACAAGTGAGGTATGTTAATGCCATTTTCTGTTAATCTTGTGGTTTCTTAAAGAATGGTGTGCATTGGTTCCCAGGCCTATTAAAATCTTCTTATTCAAAATATTGTGTATCTTGAAAAGCTACTGTCTTTCACTACATTTCTGTTGTGATCTCTGTAATCAGCCAGAGGTCCTTTACAGACATGTTCACATATCTGTCTTTCCCATCCAATCACTCTGGTTGCCTCCTAAGACTAGTCTACATGGATAAAATACTCCTCATTCCAATTGAATAGATTGCAGTTCAGCCACATGCAATTTGCAAGAGTTTGGCTTTTTGCAGACCCCCCCCCCAAAAAAAACCCTCCTAAAACTCTGCAGAAGTTGTCACAGTTTTTACCAGCATAGCCACAAAAATCCACAAAAACGTGCAATATTGTCTGTTTTCTTCACATCGTTTCAGAAGGTTGCACATTTTCAGCAGAGGGAGGGTGAAGAGATGCGAATAGTTGCAAATTTGTACAGGAAAGTGAAGACTGTTAACTGTTAATGTGAATGGGCAAATATGTGCAGCAATTTGCATAATATTCTTATGTGTAGACTTGTCCCTAGTTATCGCTCATGAGTTACCTCAATCCATGACCTTGACTGGGATTATATTGCTGAAGTATCTTCACCCTCTTCCTTAACACCCAAGCATTACAAAATTGGCAAGACAAAAAAATTAAATATAAAATATTTTCCAGATTAGCACACCACCACACAGGTTTTTAGTTTGCTCTAAGATGCGGGGGCAGTGGAGAGGGGAGCAAGCAGCACACACACTCACACCAGCTTGTATACAAAATCTCTTGCTTTTTTAAGTGTTTGAAATAAGTCTTGAGATAAATTAGCTACCCAATAACTTAAAGATTATTTTCAATGTTGTGTGTTCTTTTCCAAACCCCAACAGATGAGGAAAAAGATTTTGAGTACATTACCTGAAGAGACAAGAGGTCCTTTAACAAAACTCCACATTTCTCTCAATGGCAAGGTAAATTCTATCCAGCTAAACAAGCTTGATTTTACCGGTACATGATTTATTGCTCTTAATTTAGTAATGAATTCTTCAGCTATTCAAAATAAGCAGTCCACTAAACAAACCAAAAGTTGATATTTCATGGAGCACTTGACTTGCAGGTACAAAACAGCAAAATGTGTAGAGAAAAGAAGTAGAGGTTTAAGGGGAAAAGCTCACTTTTCATACCTCAGTGTTCTGTTAGGAGGTTACAGAATTTGTCGCTAGAAAGAGTTCATTAGATGTATTCTTACCAGCCTTGGTGAAAATCTTTACACTAACTTTAAATGAGGTTGAAGTTTTGCTTATAATGGATCTGAAATGAATTAAGCTATTTCACTTCATCCTTGAGACACAGTATTCCCACTGTCATAATCAGTCTTCTCTTTTCCAGTTGTGGGGTGACATTGGATATAGCCATATTTTCTCTTTTTTTCATTGCTTAATTACCTTTCTCTCAGTTGACTTCTTACTGCTGCAGTTTAACCTAACTTGTGCACTTTCAAGAATCAAATGAGGTGCACCTTCTGAATAACTAAAATTATTCCAGAAATCCTTGTGATATGGGCTGTGAGGTAATGCCAACCCTCTCTGTGTTGCATACACCTTCAGTTAATATGCTCTGTACTAGGTAATTATACTTTTGGCTAGGAATCATGGGAATGGTAGGTGAACAGAATTGGAAGACATTGGCCTCATACAGGCGGCCAAAAGTGTCGTCTGTAAGGCGCGATTAGGTTAGGGAGGGTGCAGCATCTACACCCTCCCTAACCCTAAGGCGTATGGACGCCGCCATTTTAAAATGGTGATGTCCATACGGACATGCCATGATGGTGACTGATGTTTTAGCGCTGCAGGAGGGGGCAAGGGGCCATGGCGGTGGCCCCTTTCTCCCCTCGGTAAAGCCGGGGATAGTGGGGTGCGCCTGCTGCATCCCACTTTCAGGCCACAGAGAAGTGGCAGTTCATCGCTTCTCCGTGGCCTGGGGAAGCAGCAGGATTGGGCCTCTGGGGCTGCCAGTGAGGAACCCCTGGCCCCATCCCGCCGCTTAAATGGGCTGCTGCAGACCACCTCAAAAGGGTGATCTGTAAAGCCCCATAATGCTAGGAAGGGTTGAAATTGCAGGCAATGTTTTAACATCTGTAGGATAGATAGGCTTCTTTCTGGAACATTTTGTTGTAAACTTTGATATAAATTTCATTTTATTTTCATAATCCTTTGACTGCAGGAGTGTGAATGTGAACAGAATTTTCATTCCTTTCTCAGTCAGCTATTTATAAATCCATATCTCATTTTCCTTCCATTGTTACTGTATTTTGTTATTGTATGTCACTCCCCAAGTATATATGTGTATTTTGCATTACTTGCTTCTTTCTTGGTCCTCCAGCTTTTCTATTTCTGTAAGAACATTTCAGTTAGTGGGGAGATATTGCTGGAATTTTAATTAGCATATTTTTCCCCCCTCAAGAGCTTGGAAGAGTTTGTGTCTTGCCTTGATGCTGCTGCAGAAGCTTGCGATATTATGGTGAAAAAGGGAGATAAAAAGAAAGAGAGGTAATTTTTTTGTTGAATTTATTTCCCACCTACCCACCCCCTCAGAATATGCAGAGGACATTGTTGTCTCCAATGATAAGAACAAATGTCTCCTTCTCTAGCAAGTGCTGACTTACCAGGATAGAATGATGCATGAAATGCTACTGTATCTTAATCCAAAATGAATTTGTGACAAATAATATGTCCCAGCTCTTTGTTCATATGCTTTGTTTTCTTGGTGATATCTAGAATATGAACAAAATACAAGGAGGTGCTTGACTGGGACCTGTTTTTTGTGATCTTTGTGACCCACACATATGGGTCACTTAGTGCCTGTGCAGACATCTTGAGAAACTTAGAGCTGTATTTTGATGATAGCCCTGCCTCTCTCGGTACAGCTATCTGTTGTGCTTTCCTGCCTATTCTCAGTTCATTTCCTTCTGCTGCAGTGGCAACATCAGTAGGAAGCTTCCTTAGCATTTTGGCAAAATCTGTTGCATTTTGATCCTTTTCTATCTCTTTCTATAATTGTTTCCTTCTATTATTATTTCATTTTTGTCTTTGTTTTATTTTCTTTGTCTACACTGAACTGTCTCCACTGTCCCTCCATTTTCTCCATTGAAGGAAAAACCCTCCCTCAAATGGCCACTCCTGCTGCTTCAGCAAGGGTCACAGAGATCTCTATGGGCTCATTACCAGATCTTTACTCATCAGGCAAAACATGACAGAGATTCTTGTCTCAAGGCTCTTCAATGGGAAGGAACTCTTAAAGCAGCTGCTTTAGAACCACAGGAGAAGAAAAACCTTTTATTTATTTATTTATTTATTTATTTATTTTGTCGCCTTTCTCCTAAATTGGACCCAATATCTCATGGCTTATATATCTATCTGTTCTGGACCAACTTTTCATGCTTGACTACCTCAATAGACATCTGCCTCTGCAAAATCACTGACTTTTGCATTGGTGTTATACTTCCACAAGTCGATAAAAATGCTGCCTTAGTCTCTACTTTGGTTCCAGCTTCAGTACCTGGTTCATTGCTTTGTCAGGCAATGGCCACAGTTGCCCAGAAATCTGAAACACCTTTGTAAAGTTACAGATGGCTACAGAGGTTCCAGGAATGCCTGGAAAGTCAATAGAAAGACATCTCCAGAGAACCAAATACGTTGCATCTTCTTCAGATCTGGAACTGAAGAAGAAAAGACACAAGATATTTTCCTTGTTTATGTTGCAGACGTTTCAATTAAAACCAAAGCAGACAACAATTACAACTCTGGATGCACTAGATCCAGCAACTTTGGCCCAGTTCCATGTCTTGCCAGTAGCCTCAGCACATCTTAGAAAACTTATCAGAGACATAGGGGCTGTACAGACCACCCAAAAAGGGCGGTCTGGTGCCATCTTTTTTTACTGCAGGCCTTTGCCACAGCAACTGTACGGTGCGGTGAAGGTGCACAGTTAAAAAGGAGCGGGGAAACCCAGCTCCTTTTTTGTGTCGCAGTTTGAGGTCTCTTAATGGCTGCAATAACCATACATTCTCTTTTTTATTTTTAGGCAAATCCTATTCCAACACAGGCAAGCTCTGATTGAACACATAAAAGTGACAGAAGATCCTGCTCTTGTGCTCCACCTGGCATCTGTCTTGCTGTTCCAGTTTTCAACACACTGTATGCTTCATGCACCAGGGCGATGTGTGCCACAAATCATTACTTTCTTGAGTACAAAGATCCCAGAGGTATTTACACACACACCCATACAAAAAAAACTTTTAAAAAAAGTTTGGAGTATCTATTTTGTATGTGTAGAATATTTTCCACTGTTTGCAAAAGACAGAAAAGTGCTGGCATTCGGTAGCCCTCTGTCCCTCTCTGCATACTGGAGAGAAGTTCTGTTAGTGGTGGAAGTGAAATTTCTGTTAAGATAACAGTTCCTGCTGCTTCCAATTGGATGGAAAGCCCCAAATAATGTAGTGGCAGTTCCAGGAGCATCAAAAGCTTTGAATCTGTCAGATCCAAACAATACAGATCTCGTAAAGAGACTGATCCCTGGGTCATGAGTTATGCCAGCCAAGACCTGCCATAAGGAAAGAAACAGGAGGAATTCACATTCTGTTTTGGCTGATACGAACCAGCAGGTTTTGAGATGCAGTGGTGAGTCCACTGTTATCGTCTGCAGCTCAGTTTTGGATTATTCTTTCCTGCAATCCACACTCATTTTTCTGGGATTAAGATGCATTGAATTGATTGCATTCTGAGAGATAAAAGCATATTGTTAAAAGATTGTGTTACAGCTCTCTTTGTTAAGTAGAATTGCAATAAGCATTTATGGTGAGAGAGCCCAGCAAGGTGTAGCGGTTTGAGCATTGGACTACGACCCTAGAGACCAGGGTTAAATTCCCCAGTCACCCATGAAAACACACTGGAGGCCGAAGCACACGGCTTCAGCCCCAATTGCGCTGGGACCAGGACAACTGCGCGGCCTGCTTCCAAAGTGGTTCACTACTGCAATCCCAAACAGGCTGCTGCCAGGAGCGGATGTAATCCACTCCTATAAGGTCCGGCTCTTGCCACAGAAGCATCGCCTCAGATGATGTAACCACTTTGGGGGCATGTGTCACCTAAAAAACTACACCCCCAAATCAGCCAGAAGCCCCTTTATTTGGCCCATGTGTTTGGCCTGGGTGACATTGGGCAAGTCACTCACTCTCAGAAGATAATATGATAGGCCCACCTTAGCAGTGGAAATCAGGAACTACTTGAAGTCACACCGCAACAACATGTATGACAACTTAGGCCCAAAACATACAGGCCAAATAAGGTTGCTTCCAGGCACTTTGGGGGCATGGTGTTTAGATCATGCATGCCTCCAAAGTGGCCAGAAGCCATGCTGGCACACCAAGCCGGAAAAAGCTGGCCTAAAGAGCAGTTGATTTAGATTGACTCCTGGCTGGCATGGCTTGGGACAGCAGTGGTGGCCTGCTTCTGGAGTGGGTCGCCACAGTCCCAGTCTAATCAGGGCCAGAGCAGGCTACTGCCACTCCTTCCAGGATGTCTGTTCTGGGCCTTATTGAGTAGTACCAAAAATAATGTGGGACACAAATTAGGTATGTAGTCTGCTGTATTTCTTAGCTGCTCCTAGTGTGGTGAAATTATCACCCAAAAATTACTATAAAGATTAAGTAACACAACACAGAGAATATGAATTTAGTTTGATCCTAGATCCCAGATTTAAATTGTGCTCATAATTATGTTCTACCTGTTCATCTTTAAAGCCTCTTCCTCTTTTTTGTGAACTAATAAGATTCTTTGAATTTTTTAAAATTTTTATACTAAACACTTCTTAATATTTTCAGGATCAGCATTCTCTTCTTGTCAAATACCAGGGGTTAGTAGTGAAACAACTGGTAAATCAGAATAAGAAGATTGGTCAAGGTGATGACGATTCAGTGGATGATACCTTGGACGCAGAAGAGAGCATAGAAGCAATCCGAAAAGAAATGCAAGAACTCTCTGGCTTGGTCAAAGATCTTGTTCTGAGGCCCAGGAAATCTTCTGTAACAGAGGAATGATAATAAAATTCATTCAGGATTTTCAGAGTCAGAATATTTTCTTTTCAAAGAATGATGATGATGATGTGTAAATTTGGCTTGTTTTCTATCTTTTAGCACTATAAGGCAAAATACAGCAGCTGCTGGTTGTATCAATGGCAAGACGAATGAGCAGAAGATAATGCTTTTAAAAATAACTTGAAACTAAACATTTTATTTCAAAGTGTACAAAATTCTTGCATTGCACCCAGAGTTTTACTCTTGTCTGCAGAAGTTTCTTCTGGTGGAATTTTGTGTACAATGCTTGCCCTGACAGAAAATGGGAAGAAGTTTTTGAGCAATTCCACCATTCTTCCAGCACTGCTGTTCCACTAGTTTCCTCCAGGGCAAATTTATGGGGATCATGTGCATGGGAGAGGCGGAATCAGCAAGGATAGTGCCCCTTGTTCAGCCAGCAAAAAACCTTTGCTTGGATCAAAAGCCTCCTGTTGATGGAAGGATTCCTTATGTCTGTGGGAGGCCCTTTTTGGGTTCAACCCAATGTGTCTGGATTTCATATTTTTCTTCCCAAATTACTTACAGTTTAAAAATAAAATGCCACTAGTTACTTTTTTGTGACACAAGTTGACTCTCCCTCTCATCGCCAAATATACACTGTCTGGAAAGGATATGTTTTAACCTCTTTTCACTCTTTATCTTTTCAACTCATTAAATTGTTTATATTTTTTTTAGACTTTTGAAAACATATTAATTATTCTCAACATTTTAAAATGTCAGATTGGTTTTATTGTATGCCTCCATGAGAACTCTGGATAGCAGGCAGAATGTAAATATTTCAATTAATTAATTAGTATTACAGGATAAAGCCACCATATGGCCAAAAAGAATTTTGTAATTAATGGGGAAAAAAACTGAATGGCAAAGAGTTTGACTGTTATCCTCAATTTTTTTCCTCGAAGATTTCAGATACATTCATCAACGATGTTCCTTTAGTAGATGAAAAAATATTTTTGGTACTTCTGGTAAAAGAATTGCTAGAAGTTTCTCAGAGGACAGAAACATATCATGTATCTTTTTGTTGAAATATGCCAAATTAAGGTGAACTTTAAATAAAATGTATGGTCACCTGTTACTAGATACATCTGTGTGTGTTTTTAAGAACAATTTTCCTCTTCTAGTGTTTGGAATACCATTATGAGTAGTAAAGAGGCTTTGAATCTCTCCCAAGAGGAAAAACTAATGAATAGGCTATCATTAGTTCCTGTGTCAGCCTTTTGTGCATTTATTGGCTTTACTGAGTAAATTATTCTCCAATACTACCATTCTGGGAGTATTTTTTTATTACTGTAGTGCCAAGTATTCAGCTTGTTGCTGTCATTGCTGTTTTCAGCATTTCATTGTTTTTGTCTGAGGGGTGTAAGTTAATACAAAGGAGGCATTTGATTTAACTCTTTGCCAATTCCCATTATTTAAAAGTTATTTATGAACAAGAATGACTTGCTTTTGTAATGATTAGAATGCTAGTATGTTTTGGTGCCACATTAATTTTTTCCAGCTGTTTGTACATTCATGCTATTAGTGTCACTTATACTGGTCTTGAACCAGGTAGTGAAATGTCACGATAGTGAGACAATTTTCTCTGAAATATAGACAGAGCTAACTTCTACCAAATTAGATTCCTTTAAAATGTGAAGGGCTTTGAAATTATGGCAAGAATATTTTCCACACTATAACAGTATTGTGTACTTCCTGCTTGGTTTTCTGATTTATTTCCATTAGCTTTCCCCACATTTAGAATTGAGTCTTCTTCATTCTGTTCCTTTAGTCACTTTCTCTGCTCTGTCACTTTTTACACATAGGCTTCCTTTGCATCTCATGCCCCTTCCAATAAATGTGTCAATTTTTCCCCCAGTATCTTTCCTGTTCAAGGCCTCCACTATTTCTTTTCCTTCATCTTACTCTTCTGTGAACCCTTTCTTCATCTATTACTTTTGTTCTATGCAGATCTCCAGATGGTTTCATAAGGAATGGGCAAGACAAACTCTTTTGGGAGTTCTATGCATAAAGTGCAACTGTTGAAGAAAAAAATTCTTCCAGGGCTCAGATAGACAAGAGGGATATATGTGGACAAACTGAGTAATAAGTGGAAGGCCTGTAATGGGAGATCAATACCGTTGTAATACTGAATTTCCAGTGTGGAAGAGAGAGCTGCATCTTATTAATCAAAATAACTTCATCCACACAAAAGAAAGAGCAAGTTTGTGGACCAACTAAGATTTCCAGAAGCAGGAGGGAAAAGTTCTTTAAAAATCCTAAGGCAGGGGTCAAAGATTATGTGTTCCTCCAGATGTTGTATTGAACCTCCCATAATTTCTTTGCATTAGCTATGTTGGCTAGGACGAGTGAGAGTTGCATTCAGGCAATACCTGGAAGGTTGAAGTTTACTCAACTGCTTTAAGAAGTTAAACATTTGGAATCAAATTCTGAAAATTTTCCCATGGGATTATAGTGCCAACAAAATGGAAGGCATTATGTCCCTCAAAAATTTGATTTCCTCTCTTTTCAAATAAATGTACACAAAAAGGCAAGAAGCTACCTACCTTCAACCACAAAGAACCATGAGTGTGTCAAACATGCAAGTAATCTGTAATTCATCTGTTTGTGTTCTTATTTGATTTACAGTGGGCCCTTGTTATCCACTGGGGTTTGGTTCCAGGACCCTCTGTGGATAACAAAATCCATGTATGCTCAAGTTCCATTAAACATAATGGCACAACAAAATAGTGTTCCATATATAAAATGGAAAATCAAGGTTTGTTATTTGGAATGTATACTTTTTGGGAAAATTTTCAAGCCATGTATGTTCAAATCTGTGGATAAAAAAATCCATGGAAAAGGAGGTCCAACTGTAATTACTTCATTAACTTTTAGGGGGCTTTCATGATCCATTTCTGTTTCTTGCTTCAGAAAGCAGACAGCTGAGAACCACACAGTAGTAATTTAAAACCACTTAGGAGTCATAAAGAGGCAGGAAGCCAGGAAATTATCAATACTGTGTATCAGAGGCCCACCAACTCCAAACTTGTATGGAAGGGATTGGGTGGCATTGTAACCAAAGGTCTGGTATAATAGGTAGAGCTTAAAAGACAAACCTTTCTGAAACCACTACCTGTCGAGCCCTTAATTGCCTATTTTGTAGCCTCACTTATAGAGCTAGAAATTTCAACTATATATGAAAATCACTAGCAATGAAGAATGTTGCCATCCCAATGCTTCCTGTAATCTAAGCCATTTTAAAAGAAATGTGTTCAGAATATTTGGCCAATTGGTTGACTTGGGTTTATTTGATTTTCTATTTTGATAGCTGTGAGATCTCTTATATAACCATAATCTATTTTGTATATAATTTACAGTATAACTTGGGCAAAATTATTTTAATAAAAGCAAATGAGGTTTTGTGCATTTATTTGTATGTGTGCACTATTCATCTTTTAAGCAAAAGACCTACTTAAATGCACTTGGAATGTTTTGTTGTACAGAATGGCACACGTGGGCTACAAACATTTAAAACTGCTTCCAAGCCAATGTAATCCTCATCACACTGTGTGTGTCCATGTGTCTGTGCTGATTCTGGAAGCCTCAAAACCTAGATGGGAAAGTCTGAGTGTTTGTTTTTAAAGGACAACATAGTGGGGCTTTCTAGATTGGCAAAAAGAAGTGTGTTCATGGCTGCATGAAAGTCTAGCCTTTAGATGAGAAAAAGGGAAAATGTCCCATGAAAATGCTTTTTTTGCATTTTAGGGGAGAAGAAGTGCCTTTAAAAAGGTGCTGGTTTTCCCAGCTTCTTTTTTAAAAACTGCGGAACAGCGCAGCTCCATCTAAAGGCTGTGGTGCAGCTGCTAAGCATTAAGGAAAAGGCAACTTCATGTCACACTTTCCTGCCAATCTAGAAAGCCCTATAGTTACCGTGGGCATGATGGAACTGAGAGAACCAGTTGGGTACAGATATCTCTTGGATATAAACTGTATAGGAAGAGCAAAGAAATCACCTGGTGCAAATATTCGACTGAAGAAAGGGACTGAGATATGAAATTGTTCATCATCTGACATATAACCTCTCTAATATGACCCTCTGTGCTAGAGGACAGGACAGCAGGTGATATAACAACATTTTTATAAAGGAATTCAAAAGGATCAAGGAAATGGTATCTGCTCTAGGTCAATGTAAGCTGTTATTAAAAATATCAATTATATAGAAAGGCAAGTCTTTTACTGAAGGAGAATCAACATGGTTTCTAGAAATGCAAGTCCTCTCACTTCTTTTGTAACTAGCAAGTGCATAATGGTATACACTTCAACTTTTTTGAGCAAAGTTAGTAGTTGTGGGAAAACGACAATTCCTTACAATCTGGTAACTGGTTAAAAGAACAGAAAAGAGGAGGAGTAAATGGACTTGATTATTACTATGACCCTCTTGGACCACCGTTGTTTCCTGAGCAGCTGATGAGAAATATTTAGTGTACAGCACAAACAAAAGCTACAGACTACAGGATCACAGCTGTCACATGGTTAGCTCCATAAAAGAGCAAGGCTATTTTTTGCCTGTAATGATTGCTTTTCTAATTATTTTAAGATCTTTAAAACATCTCCCTCCCTTCCTTCTGAAATACAAACATTTTAAAGGCCCTCCTACATTATGCATGCTGAATATGACACAAGAACAAGGGAGCTAGCTGCTTGAGGGCTAAAGGAAATGGAGTGACCTTCTTGGCTGCCTTCTCCAAAAGCAAAAAAAAGAAAAACACAGGAGACAAAACAAGCCTGTTGGAGTACTCTTGTTTCTTTTGGATCTCTTGTTTCTCATGGCCCGAAAACTGTCTCCCACTTTGTTTTGAAGTGTAACTAAATGCAACAGGCACAAAAAAAGTGAGTATTTTAGACTCTGGTTCTTTCTCATATGTTTGTCTACTAATTATTCAAAAATCATTTACAGTATTATGCAACACCTTTCTACCTACTTCTGCTATAAGATTGCATCGTAATGGCTAATTTCAGTCCTTTTTTTCTTCATAATTCTATTTCGGTTATATACTCAATACTGCTATGTGTCTAAAGAAAGAATAAAGATTTGACATGTTTAGCTTTTTAATTGTATTTTATTATTTTAATATGTAACTTGTTTTAATATTGTAATAATTTAGTTTTATTTTAATGCACTATTTTTATGTTTTTAATTGTGCTGTTTTTTTAATGTTGTGAGCCACCCTGAGTCCCAGTTTTTGGAAAAGAGTGAAATGATGATGATGATGATGATGATGATGATCATCATCATCATCATCATCATCATCATCATATTACATGTGCCAGAAAGATTAATTAGACATGGGGGAGATTACTTTTCAATTAGTGCTAACTTATATCTTGTCAGTATAGTGAGATTTGGGTTGCTTACAAATTATGAATCATATTGCTATTCCTATATAATTTTATGCTACCAATAGCCACTTCACTCTTCTACAAAATTAAGAAGGTATCATTTGTAAAATTCATTTACTAGTGTCAATGGAAATCTGAGAAATTACTAGGCTGATGCTACAAAATAACCAATTACTAATATCAAAGTTGTTTTATCTCTTCTTTGTACAATCCTGTGCATGTTTACTAAGAAGTAAGTCCCCCTGTGTTCAGATGGGCTTACTCCAAGATAAGTTGGTGTAGGATTACACTGCAAATATTATTTTATCAATGGCTGTTATCTATCTGTCTATACATCTGTCTATCTATACATCTATCTATCTATCTAAAGATATTTACATGCTGTAATAAAAATTAGGTTGAAACAAATTTCAGTATAAATAAGTAGTGTTTAATGTTAAATGAATGTGTCTACAACTGAGATGCTAGTCAACTTTACAGTCTTAGCTGTACACTGGACAAGCGATCATTTACCTGCTTTTGCTGCCCCCAAACCATTCCCAATTGTTGCTGTTTTTATCACCTTTCTATTGTACAGTGCCTGTGTTTTGCATATATATTCATGAGACGGTCCTTGTCATTACTTTTTAGCTGTAGCTGAACCTTGCAGAACATCTATGGGTTAGGTTATATGAATTAGGTGATTTACCACGGCTAGTTTGCAGAGTCAAACCAACCAAAAGGATGTCACCTTACCTTATGTAACAAATTTGAAGGAGGCATACAATCTGACCTATTTCCATCTTCTTTGGCCACTGGCTTGTTCATGACAGAGTTGCTGAAAGTGTACAGTAGAGGAGGAAACCACACAGAGGCAAGCAGTCGGCAAAGAGGTGCAGGAGGGGACATGTTTTTCCTACATTGCTGATGTACTTCACAGTCAGCCCTCCACGTACATTAGGGTTAGAGTACCAGGCCCCCTGCAAAAGTGGGGAAATTGTCAATATCTCTAGGCCTCCCCAAACACATAAAAAAAGCATGATCCTCAGATCCAACCCACCAGAGATGCCACCGAAACAGTGGGATTCTTTCGCAAGGCAGAAGCAAGCATGCCACCAACTCTGCTGCTTTTTTACTCCATTTTTAATAGGGATTTACAAGTCTTGTTACATGTTCTCAGCCTCTCAGTCTTACAAGGCTTGCAGCCCCTGTTAAAAATGGCATAGGTCAGCAGCAGAGATGGCAGCTAATGATCCATGAATAATCAAATCTACAAAAATCAAACCTGCAAATGTGGAGGGCTGACTGTACTTGCTTTATGTAGATTTCTTTTTTAGCCTATCAATGTTCCTTCCCCTCACAAAGATATATACAGAACAGTCCCAAGAAACTAAAGCATCACACTGCACCCTAAAAAGAGTTATAACAGCAAATCAAAGCACATTAATTTTGATAAAGATCACAAATCAGACACCTTAAGAGTTCTCTGTTACACTGATGAGGGATCTATATGTGTTTTCCAAGGAAGGCAATTACATCAGTGTAGGGTCACCCTCAGAAAAACCTTTCTCAATATATCATACCTTATAATGAGTGGGGAGCATGTAGTGTTCACATGGATAGTTCACACAGTGCTAAGGCTAAGGTCTTCAGTGCAATGTGCTATTCTACAGTAGAATGGAGGTGTGAAATTGATCACTCCCAATGTTGGCAAGCATTTTATCACACTAGTTGCCAATGTAGGCCTTTTTCTAAAAATCTGTTTTAACTACTGGTAGAATGTTTGTCCCATGTTCTGAACATGGAACAGGAAAGTACCGAAAGTACCATTAAGTTAGAGAGCCAGGGGGAACAATTTTAAGGTGGTTTCAGATGTCATATAATGTACATCATAATGTACATGAAGTTAATTGAGAATATTAGAAATGTTCAAATGGTTAGCACAATGTGTTAGAATGTGTTAGAAAATTTTGTTTTTAATTTTTTAAATACTTTTTTTAATCCAATAAAAAATTAATTTTTAATTAAAAAGGTAGAGAGCCAGTATGATGTAGTGGTTTGAGCATTGGACTAGGAGTCTGGAGAGCAGGGTTTAAATTCTTTTTTGGCCATGAAAACCCACTGGGTGACCTTGGGCAAGTCACATTCTCTCAGCCTCAGAGGATGACACTGGCAAATCCCCTCTGAAGAAACTTGCAAAGATAACCCTATTGGAAATAACTTGAAGTCACACAAAAACAACAACAAACCATAAAGTTGCATTGGCATTGACACCCCATTTGTTTTATTTTTCATTTTTTCCTGATTTCAAAAATGTCATTGTCACTGTTAGATGTTCATATACTTTCAGTGACAGAACTAATTTCTGGCATCTGGTTTATCCCTATCTAATTTTTACTCTCACATTTTTCTCCATATGGTTATGATTACTTGACATTTCCCAGCATTTTTCCAGACCTGGCTAGGACAATTTTGTCAATAAATCTTTCATTGAATTGCTAACTCTTTTGTCACTTTACTTCATTTTGCCACCATACAAGTCACTATGAGTAATGCTGCATAATATGTCACAATCTAAAGAAAATGGCCCTCATGGCCTGTTGACTGCAAATAAAGACGATGAGGAATAGGCTATTGACTTTGCAACATCCATGAAAGAAAATCAGCTTGATCAAAAATGATTCTAATCATCATTGTCCTGCAGTTCTCCAAGTTATATGATGAAGGAAAAAGGGAAGGTTTTTTTAGGGTTTTTTTTTTTTTTTAGTTTTTACTTTGTCTCTATTTTGTTTTGTTACATATATGATATGCAATATGACAAGAATGGGCATAGCATGGCCAGCCAAAGTGTTGATGGGCCACAACTTCTGTTATCTTTCATTGTTTGCCTATCGTTGGTAGAGCTGATGAAGTTTTTGTGCAATAACATCCAGAGGCCCCCATTTTGGCTACTGGTGACCTAAATTTCTATAATTTATCTATATGACCTATAAAGCCTATGTGACTCTCATCCAGTTTATCTGGCAGACCGTATCTCCCTGTATGAGCCTGCCTGGGCTCTGAGATCATCAGAAGAGGCCCTTCTCTCAGTCCCACTAGCACTAGATGGAGACATGAGAGAAGACCTTCTCTGTCACAGTCCTTAGACTCTGGAACTCCCTTCCCAGGGAGGCCAGAATGGCCACCGCAGTCCTGTTCTTCCATCACCAAAGACCATTTTATTCTGGCAAGATTTTAAAGGATGGGCTAAGGATGCTGTCCTGATTTAGACTGATCTGTTTTAATTGCTTTTTAGCTTTCTGTAGTATTTTATCTTTTTAAAATGTAATTTTAAGTCATTTTGATATTGTCAATAGTTTAATTCCATTTTAATGTTCACTTTTTTGTATATTTTTAGCTGTTTTGTTTTTAAATTGTAAGCTGCCTTGAGAAAGGTGGGGTGGTGGTGGTGGTGGTGGTTGTTGTTGTTTCAACATTATTTTGCCCTTAAACCTAGTTTTCTACTTTAGATAATTTAAAGATATACTGTTTTAGTCTCTGGAATCAGTATGTAGAGAGATCTTGTACCACCTTTGAGACTAACTAAAGAAAGAATCTGGCAGCAGAGCAGCCATTTCCCCAATAACAGAAGTTCCCTTTATTGAAAAATAGCTGCTCTGCAAACACTTTGATGATGGGAGAGGAGCAGGATGCCTCAATGATGATTAAATCGCAGGAGGCAAGCATGACGGGCTATCACACCTGTGCGCTCTGGGAATGATTTAGCCATGTTTTAGCCACGGTAAGCCTTCATGTGATAATCGCCTAAGTGGGAGAAGGCAGTTCTAGGAATACACATATTGGTGCATACAAAAATGAAATTAATCGAAACTGAACTGAAGAACACTAAAATTAATGGGGAAAGTCGTATAGACAAGGGAGATTTATGTATCTCGAGTCTCCATAGCCACAGGTTTGAGTATGCAGAATTCCTGTGATAGCCAGACTTCTTTGACCCTTTCATTAAAACTGAAGTCATGGATGGAAATAGTCAGGTGGAACCATCCTCATTGTATGATTTAGGGTCTAAATTCAGTAGTGAGTCTGAACTAGACTAGGCCTAGTGAATCAATGGAGGTTATATATGTGTTTATTTACCAAATTACCACTGAGTCAATGGTCTTAACCTAGTTAGAATTAACAATTTGATTCAATCCTATATCTTTGCATCAGGTGTGGGAGTCATGCATGATGTTGTTGGACTGCAACTCCTAGCATTTTTAGCACTGACGCTGCTGGCTAGGGAAGTTGGGATACACTGCAGTCCCTGAAGAGCTACATGATTCCCACCTCTGCTTTATATTTTCCCTAAAAATTGCAAAAAAGTTAAAAAAAAAACTTTCAATAGTCTGATGTAAAGTATTTCAGACTATCAAATATTGTAACTATTGTATTTTCTCAAATGGCAGATTATCTCCAGAGCCAACAGGGCAAACTGTAATGCAAGTCTTGTTGGTAATAAGCATTCAGAACAGTCAAGACTCACTGCTCCATGGGGATTATGTAACCTTTAAGTGCAAGATTTTATATTTAAAAATATGTAATTACAGCAACAAAGCTACTCTCTTGGAGAAAAAGCTCAGGTTGTTCTGCCTTTCTTTACAAACTAGGTTGAGTAATCATAGTGCAGAAAAGACGACCAACGGACAGGCTTTTTGAATGCTTCCCTGGGAGATTTCATTCTCCTCAGTAGATAATTTCCCCTTTTGTGTGTATTTTATAAAGTTTTATTAGGTTGCAAAATGACTCAGAATTGCTTCATCTGAAAAAAATGGGGTGATGGGGTAGTTTAATATTAAGAGTTGGGAAGTTTTATTAAAATATGGCTGTTCAGCTTTAAACATCCAAGACAGAAAAGAACAGAGGAGTTTTTCACACTAGTGAGATCCCGTGGGCAAACAGGATTTAAACGCGATTTAACACAATGAAAACCTGGAAATGGCCAAAGTTTATCACATGACGTCACAGTTAACGTGAAATAATGCCAAGTTAAACCGCAGTTAAAGCGTAGAAAACTGGGAACCTTTTATTTTCAGGATGTTCCAAATTTTAAAAGCTGCCAATTTTCTCCATTTTAACTGTGGTTTAACTTCATTTTATTTTGTTTTGGAAGCAATTTGGTGTGATAAAGTCCCCAAATTTGCAAGTTTTCTTTAAATTTGAATGTAGTTTAAATCACGCTTAACTCCCATTTTCCCATGGGATCTTGCTAGTGTGATAAGAAAAGGATTGGCAATGGGACAAAGAAAAAAGAAAGATGTCTGCTGAAGTCTTCTTAATGCTCAGAACATCCCATATAATTTCAATTTATTGTAGAAAAGAGCCAGGCAGCAGGGAGGGGACTCCGCTGCTAGTAAACTGTATTGTTGAAATCTGATTTTAGACATTTCTTAAAATGTTGAAAAGCATAACGACAGTGGTTCATATGAACTGTTTGTATGATCCAGGGTGTAATTTGTAGGCTAGTTTTACATAAGTGTATGGAGCCATTCAGTGAGTCACTATATGTTCCTTGTGTTGAGGAACTGAAAAGACAAAGAGAAAAGTCAGATTAACCTTTAAATCCAGTAATGTGCACAGCAAGTCTTTTTATCTGATTTACCCAAACACAACATCTAGCTTCCAGAAAAATTAAAGTCAACATCTTTCGCCAGAGACTATGATCAAAGCAGAAGAAAATATTCCATTTTAACATCATGGTTCACTCCCTTATTTATTTATTTATTGGGGGCAAGAGACAGCAAGGGCATGGAGGCATGAGTTAATCATTTTGATGTATCTTCTTCTAGTCACAGCACAGAACCTTAAACAAACCTGCAATGAGTCACTAACCTCTTGTTTTCCAGTCTGTTTCTGCCTTGTAGCTGTTATCCTCTCTCTCAATCTCTCTTTCTTCTACTTTTGAGACAGACTCCGAAGTTCTCACAGTGGAAATCTTTCTATGGATGTTGATATAGATTCTGTTTAAAGAAAAGGGTTAAGGCTGGGATGACTATTCAGGGATGTGATTCCAGGTTTCATAAAAGCATTGTTGTTGTTGCATGCCTTCAAATTGTTTCCAACTTATGGCAACCCTACACCAATCTATCAAGAAGTTTTTCTGGCAGGTTTTCTTCAGAAAAGGCTTGCCTTTGCCTTCCTCTGAGGCTGAGAGAGTGTGACTTGCCCAAAGTCAGTGGTTTTCCATGGCTGAATATGGATTCAAACCCTAGTCTCCAGAGTTGTAGTCCAGTGCTCAAACCTTTACTGACTCACCAGTAAAAGTACAGATGGCCCTCCGCATTTGCAGCTTTAACTGTCGCAGATTTGATTATTTGCTGTTTGTATTTATATGTTCTCTCCAGAAATCTCTAGGTCCTCCAGGGCAATTCTGCCAGAAGTTAACTGTAGAGTTGTGCTGGAGAACCTAGAGGTTCCTTGAGAAAACACTTTTCTCAGCATTTGGAGATCCTCCAGCATGATTCTATGATCAGCTTCTGGCAGATGTTGACCACAGAGTTACACTGGAGGACTTGAAGTTTCCTAGACAAGTATTGCCTCAAGAAAAAAAAATAGGTTGCTTTTTTTTTGGCAGCTTTTCCACATTCATGGGAATCATTCACTCCTAAACCACTGCATCCTTTCTAAAAAAATTCCAGTAATTCCAATATTAACTTACTATAATTGCAGGTTAGGACAATATTGAAAATTTAACATAGATATGGCACTTTCAAATACCGAAAGCACTTCATGGGGAACAGATAGCCAAACCCAATAGTACTGTCTTCCATGTTGCAGATATTATTATCTTCCATATGGGAGGCTGAGACTGAAAAAGAGAAGCTTGTCTAGAGCCCCCTAGTGAGTGCACAGTAGAAGCAAGATTCAAACCTGATTCACAGCACAATTTGGTTATCTTAGGGCTGCCGGATTTCATCCATGTATGAGAGTCCTGTCATTTTAATCCTCAATAGATCTTGAAGTATGGTGAGGTAACATTAAGCAGAATGACGTTACCTGTCATTTCTCACCTTCCAAACACTTGTACACCTTTTGCTTAAGACCGTAAGAACTGACTTGCTGAATGAGCCCCAGATCTATTCTGTCCACTATATTTGCAAAAATGCCAGGAACTAGCAGGGCTACTGGAAAATAAGCCAATGGACTACATTGGCTTATTTTGGGGTGGAGGTGAGGAGTCTACCTTCTACGCAAGACTCTTAGTGGAAAAACTGACTAAGGCTACAGTCTTCAACATGCTTATTTGGAAATCAGTCCTGTTGATGTTGGTGTCAGTAGCTTTGAATAAACCTTGCATGAGTCTGGAAAAGCTGGGAGGGCAAGCTGTTACATTTATTAGCTAAGCATAGTAAATACCAAGTGTAATTCTACGCAAAAGCATAGAAATATATTTGCGTGAGTCACCACGCATTGCAGGCCTAAACATACTGAGGCTGCGTTCACACTGGAGAAATAAACCGGTTTAAGTGCCGTGACTCAATGCTGTGAAATTCTGGGAATTGTAGTTTGTTGTGGGGCCCAGAGCGAAGCAGAGCTCCGCTCTGGACCCCACAACAAACTACAATTCCCAGAATTTCACAGCATTGAGCCACGGCACTTAAACCGGTTTATTTCTCCAGTGTGAACGCAGCCTGAGACTATCATTCCCCAGGGTAATAGTTTGATCTTCCAACTTTACTTCTTCCTGAGTATTTGTTAACACTGCCCTGGTTCCTGAACAAGCATGACACCAGAGAAGGGACAGTTTGAGTCTTTAGGTGATGGTGTTGTATTCTCTCTGTTGGCTATGCTGGCAAGGGCTGATGGCCACTTAAATCCAACAACATCTGGAGGACCTAACTTTGCCCATTCTTGTTTTAGAGTGTTGTGCTCGGTAACACAATTTCATGCACTCATCAGAACATCTGCCTTTCTATGTTAGATTTGTGATGCTGCTTTCCTTTGTGCGACTTAAAATAAAGCAACAACATTAGTGAGTATTGGGTCATGGACTGCTTTGATGGATTATATTGCTTGTCATTTTGGACAGCAAAGAGTTTTGGCACCGTTAAAGACATAGCAAATCACTTCAATGTGAAGATTTTGAATGTGCATGAGAATTTTTCCACTGCTTGTGCCAAATAAAGTACTTGCTATTTTTGGTCTGAGATCGGCATTCCATCTTGTCTTCCTCTTCTGCTTCTCCCTCACTGTCATTCCACAAACCTTACAAAATCAAGACTGCTCAGTCACGCACTCGATTTTTGTGGGGGATCCTGTATTAGTTATATCTCCTCATGTCTGTTCACATAACTATCTTTGGTGTTTCATTAATGTAGGGGAATGTATGAGAGACTACTGTATGAGAGACTACTGGACCTCACAAGTAATGAAATTGACAAGGCAGAACAACAATCACTATTATACCCACCTTCCCAAAGGATCCAGCAGAGAAAGGAAGCAAGCTTACTCATAGAATCATAGAAGTTCTGGGTTCTGTCCTCTGCAGCAGCAGAAAACAAGATTGCTCTCTCCTCAATATGGCATCCCTTCCAATATTTAAACAGGGATATCATATCACCACTTAACCTTCTCTTCTCCAGGCTAAACATCCCCAGCTCCCTAAGGCGTTCCTCATAGGGCATGGTTTCCAGACCCTTCACCATTTTGGTGGCCCTCCTTTGGATACGCTCCAGTTTCTCAACATCCTTTTTAAATTGTGGTACCCATAACTGGACACAGTATACCAGGTGAGGCCTGACCAAAGCAGAATACTTTTACTCCTCTCTGTAAGCCCATAAAAATAGCTTTTCTTATTACTTATGCAATATCATATACATAGTCTAATGGAGGAGAAAGAGGGAAGAAGAAATGGCTGTTAAGTTAGAGTGATGCAGGAAAATAGTGGGCATAGTAAACTAAGCAGAGTACTAGTCACCCAAATATAAATTAGCAGTTAGGGAATATACGTATTCAAGTTAATGAATATACATTTCTGACTCTTAACAATGAAGCCAAACTATTCCCAAACCAGTTTAACAGAAGATAGATAGGCAGGGAGAATAAAAGTAAGCATATCAGTCTATAGACATATACAGGTACATTCATTAATTAAGCATCAAAGGCTAACAGAAAGATGCTGGTATACATTTAAATTGCACACAGCACTCCTCCTTCCTTTAGTTAAAATATATTTTATATAAAATTATTTTTAATTGATTCTTTCCTACCAAAGATTCATCATCTCACCATTTCCACAACAAGTCTGTGAGATAAATTAGGATGAGAATTAGTGATTATCCCAGGGCCATCCAGAATTTCATGCTGAAGCAGGGATTTGAACCTAAGTTCTCCTCCTTTTAGTCCAACACCACCAATTTTGCCCAAAGAGCTCTACTTAGTCTCAGTAATATATGCTATATAATATATGATAAACAATCTTTATCATGCCACCTGAACTAGATCTACATTGGAGTTTATCACATGGGAGGAATTCTCTCAATTTTGAAAAAAAATGGAAGTGAGGCCAGTTCAGAATTGAGTAAATTCGCTAGTTCAGCTAATTTACATGACTGCGTATTGACACTGCATTGCATTCAGAACTGCCCGAAATTGCCTCCCATTGCCCAAAATTGCGTGTGATGGTTTCTCACACAATCACGCAAAACCCCATGATTGTGTTTGGAAGGACTTCCCTTTGCCCGAAAATGTGTGTGATCGGCTTTCACGCAATCATGCGAAACCTCATGATTGCATTCAGATTGCCATTGGATTATACTTCCAATTCCCTTTGTGTGATAAACTCCATTGTCTCCCACTCTTCCCTCAAAAAACTCTAGCAAGGACAATCCAGGTGCAAAAACAGGTTTTCCTCAAATAATTGCTCAGCGTTTTTGTTCATTTGAGGTAGCTCAGGAGCAAGTGAGACTACTTAACTAGCTGATACAGAATACTGGCCAATGTTTTGTGTATATGCATGGACAGCATTTTATATTTTCTCACTTGCTCCTAACCTACTTTGTGGTAGACATCAGAATCACTCAACCATTTAACTAAGTAATGTCTCCTGGCCTAACTTTCCCAAACCTGACAGAAACATCATTCACCTATGACTTTAATCACTGGCAAGATGGGCCTCCTTCTTCCCATGCAGGTGATGCAGGTTAGGGGGGAGTTATGATTGTGGCAATAACATCACAATTTATGACTAAGAAGTGCTTGTGAATATGGAACTGTTAACTACATTGAATAATCCAAATTCAATGACCATTGAATTTATGCACATAGGGTTTGATGGGCAACTTGTGGCCTTTTGGATGTTATTCTACTGCAGTGCCCCATCATTTTGGCTATGCTGGTGGCTAGGGCTGGTGGGAATGGCAGTCTCACAAAATCTGGAGGGACACAAGTTTCTCATGGCTGACATCCATTTCATTTCATAATAAGGACAGTGATTACTTGGTGTTAGCCAAAGGCCTAAGATCAATAAAAGTAAGGATCTTCTCCATCAGTTTTCTTGGTGTGTACTGTTGAATGTGTGTTTTCCTTTCATGCTATGGATTCTCATATAGTTCAAGTAAGGCTGCAGATTAAGTTTAATCTTATGAGAAGGCTTTCCAGCATCAACCATTTGGTGAGTTGGTTGCCTGTTTCCATCCAAAGCAATTTCACTCTTATGATTCTGTCTGCTCTTGTGATTCATGACTTCATCTTATTATTGGTGCTACGTAAACAGCAGCAGATGCCACAGTGCTAACCAAAGCTGTTTTCTTTCTTTCACACAGCAGCTAGTCATTTGACATTACTCAAAGAATACTGACTTGTCCCTTTAACTGCAATGACATCTAAAAGGAGAACCAGCTCTTGGTATTGCTTAGGTCAACAGAGTAAGAAATGCCCATCAGAGGCAAACTGTGACAGAAAGTACAGTTGAAAAAAGCAATACCTCCCCTGAAAATCAGTATGGTGTAGTAGTTTGTGCATTGGACTACAACTCTGGAGACAAGGTTCAAGTCCCTGCTTGACCATAGAAACTCACTGGGTGAGCTTAGGTAAGCCACACTCACTCAGCCTCAGAGGCAAAAGGAAATCCCCCCATGATCAAATCTTGCCAAGAAAACCCCATGATATGTTCACTTTGGGGTCACCATAATTGGGAACAACTTGAAAGCACACAATGACAAATAATAATAATAATAATAATAATAATAATAATCCTTCATGAGACATATAATAGACTTTAATAGACATAATAGACATAATCAACTTTAAAATGATTAAGCCATTCTCACATATGTGTACTGCATTTCACAACATAATGAAATACACATATTTTACAATTTCATTTTGTCCCAGGGAATTGTTCGTGAGTTATCTTGTTTGTTTGTTCCTGTTTATTCTCACAACAGTCCTATGAGAAAATAAGTTCAGAGTTAGTACCTAGTCCAGTCTGAATAAGTGAGGTGAGATTTATGAACATATATCTTCTCAAAATACAGATCTCTTTGGTCTAAATGCAACCTAATCTAACTGCATGGCTCTTTTCTTCAATCATTTTCAAGGATCTGAAAGCTAACCATTGAAAGAAGTAGACACCACTTTAGGAAAATTATTAGAGGATATTTTGGGGAGATATTGCCCCACATTGAGTTTTTTGGCTCATAAATTAATGAGCTGCATTGTCCACAGGAACAGAGCCATTTTAAGATTTAAAAAAATAACTGGACAATAAAGTATTTCTGTTTCTGAATTGTGATAATCTTGACACAGAAAAATCAGAGCCTAGGATTGATAAACTTCAGGCGTCTTTCTTGCCTTGGGTGAGAGAGAAGCTGGACTGAATTCCCAGACAAGCCCATTTCCCCAGGGAAAACAGATCAACATGAAGGGTCATTGCTCAGTGGTAGGGCACATGGCTTGTGTGCACAAGGTCCTAAGTTCAATGTTCTGGAATCTCCAGTTTTAAAAAGTCCCAGCTCAAGGGAAACCACTCTTACTTTCTGTTTTTAAAGGGTTTGACTCATTGTATGGCAGCTATGCATATGCTGGGGGTGGGGATGTTGATGAGGGATACCAATGCAGTAGTTCATCACAGAAAGATTAGTGTAGAAGTTGGGAGACCTGGGTAGTACAAAAAGACTGCATCAATAAGTTTCAATATCATGCTACATGCTGTGATATATATTCTCAAAAATTCTGCTGTGTTACCAGTAAAATCTTTTTCTCATTTTGTAAAGGCACTATTTGAATAACTTTTTATCTAGCATAATTCTTCTTTAAGACCATAACACACTGTGAACATTGTTGATATTAGCTGAGCAATGACATTATCAGAAAGGGAATTTGATGAATCCAGCAGATGTATTATGGTCAACTTCACTGGGAACTCTCTGGATTCTGTTTTCCCTCATTCTTGGGAATCATGTCCTAATTTTAGCAAAGTCTTTCTGGTCCAGTGGCCAAAATCAAGACCAAAATAGCTTGCCTGCAAACCTCAGAAGAGTTGTTACATCCTAAAATTTGGGTGCTAACCCAACTGTATTTTCTCAGGAATTTATTTATTTTTTATTATTTAACAATTTTTAAAAAATGTACAGCCTTACAGGTCTAATACTTTTACAGAACCGATATTTACAGGGTTTTGTTGTTGTTGTTATGCCTTCATTTTTTACTTATGTCAACCCATGGTGTTTTCTTGACAATATTTGTTCAGAATGGGAATGCCTTTGCCTACTTCTGAGGCTGAGAAAGTGTGACTTGCCCAAGGTCACCCAATAAGTTTCCATAGTTGAACCCTGGGGATTTGAACCTTGGTCTCCAGGGTCACAGTCCACTACACCACGCTGGATCTCTTACAAAGCCCTGACACTTAACAGGGCTTTTACAGTCCAATACTTTACAGAGCTAAGGCAGTGGTTCTCAAACTGTGGGGCAGGACCCCTGGGAGTGCATAAGACTTGGAGACTTCTCCTCTTCCCAAACCTTTTTATACATAAAGTTTACACATGTGTTGTATTAAATATTGAATGTACCTAAATAAAACTGTTCTAATTTTAATGATGTTATTTCCTTATAATATGTTGAAATATAAATATACATGAATTTGCAATGGAAATGCACATACTAAATAAAATAGTTATATTCATATACTACGCTGAGTGGGGGGCATGACATCCACATATAGATGTAAAGCGGGGTCCCAGAGATAAAAAGTTTCAGTGCCAATGGTCTAAGGGAAGAGGAGATCAGAAAGGGAGTCATGATCATTGCAAATATATGCTCCTATTTGATATTTATAAAGGCTCCATTAAATGTATTTCTTTTTCTCTCCCACCTACCCCTCCCTGAAACATCTGGAAGATTTAAAAATGGCAAGTGAGGTGTCCAATTGCTATCACTGCATGACTTCCTTGGGTGGAAAACGGTATGCCATGAAAGAAGAACATCCTTACTGTGTGAAGTGCTATGACAGCCTCTTTGCTAACATCTGTGAAGAGTGTAAGAAGCCTATCGAATGTGACTCCAAGGTAAGAGAGTGTGGCTTATTCTCACAGTCTACAGCTCATCTAAAAAAGATCCAAAAAAGAAAAACATAGCTTGTACTACAGCACCCAGAACTCCTTCCATGGCCTTGTTGTCGGGACGGGCAGGAATCTGAGGTTGTCCCCAAAAGTAATATTTCCTTGCTCTGGGAAAAGGACCAACAGCAGATGGTGTCAGTGAACCAATAAATTCATGCCAGATATTAGTTTGACTTTTAAAAGAGCTGTCCAAGAGGCTGAACCCTATCACTAAACTAAATCCAACATCTTGTATGGATCTTTTAAAGTTCAAACTAAAATCCAAGATGGAGTAATCATCTCACTACAGAGACATTGCTCACTTCCATTCAGCTAACCTACATGTTTTTAATGTTGATTACTAGTAAGAGCAGAATCACTCTAAATAAAGTATTTTGGGAAAAATACTTTTAAAATATGAACACACACTCAGTTTGCCAATATCCTACATTGACTACTTGATTATATATGCATAACTAAGTAACATCTCCTGGCCTGACCCTCACCATCCCACCCCAAGCCCACCTTAACAGCCAACAGTCACATTGGGCAAAGGATCATCTGTTAGCTAGGGCTCAAGGAAGATGACATTTCCAGCTTTCTCCCATGACCAAGCAAGGCTGTGACAATCAAAAGTAGAATCCCTGTTGCAATTCCTAGTCACAGCCTCAGTCACTGCTGAAAGGGGCTGGAAACATTCTCCTCCTTTAGCTCTGATGAGGATCTGAAAAGACTTTTTCCTTTACCCAATGCATCTGCTTGCTGTAAAGGTGTGGGAAGGAGTTAAGCAGTGGTTACAGATCTGTATTTCTAGCTTCTACAGATATGGTGGTTACAGATCTATAATGCTAGTTTATAAATCCATAATTGCAAAACAGAATATCAGTGAAGACAGACAGACTGGATGGATGGATGGATGGATGGATGGACAAATAGCAATAGATGCAAGGAAAAGAGAGTCCACCTAAACTTCTGAAGAATTTCCTGACAGTAAGAGCTATTCGACAGTGGAACTTGGACAGTGTTGGAGTGTCCTCCTTTGGAGCTTTTGAAACAGAGACTGGTGGCCATCTGTCCAGGGTGCTTTGATTGTGGATTCCTGTATGGCAGGGGGTTGAACTGGATGGCTTTTGAGGTCTCTTCCAAATCTAGGATTCCAGACAAATAAATAGTGTTGGTGATGTAACTATGAGTGAGGCAGTTGGCCCCAGGCCTGCTTGCAAGGAAGTTTCAGCATCCTTTTTCGGCTACCTAGCTCTACTGCTGACTCATTACTGGTCTGTTAGATGTAAGAGATGAGGGAGAGGGAGGAATCAATTATTTAAAGCTGCTTGCAGGTTTTTCAAGTACTTGCTTCAATGCAATTAGCTGCTGTGATTCATTAAGTTATCTGTGCCACTCTTTGGCCTCTGTGTGGGAGAGTAACTGAAGCTAGTAGCCCTGGTAGCTGAGCGAGGGGGTGGGATGCCAGTCCTCTTTGCCAGCCCTTGGACTAATCCCTGATGCTGGTGACTCAGCACACTGCTGCCCACCATAAACTCATAATGGAGTCTTCCTAGTGGCATTTTGTCTTCTTCTGTTAGAGACAGCCTAAGGATAAACTGACTGTGGTGGTTGTGCATGAAATAAGGGATGATGTGTTAATACACAAGCTATTTTTTTTAAAAAAAGAAAACAGACACCCCTTCCCCCCCCCAAAAAAAAAACCTCAGATAAAGATATTGACATACAATAACTATCAGAGCTTTAAATGACATGATTTGGGTGATCGTTCCCAGAATCTACTCCTCAACATGAGCAGTGGCCAAGTTGGTTTAGGGATTGCTAGAATTATTGTCCAAAGAAGTAACATTTAGCATCTGGCCAGTCCTCTCCAGTCTGATCCCTCCAGACTTAACAATTCTTACCATTCTCTAGCCATGCAGGACCTGCAGCTGGGGATGCTGGAAGTTGTAATCAGCCGTATCTTGAGAGAGAGCTGGTTTTGGAATGTTGGATTAGTTTATAAACTGTGACATTAATCTCCTGGAGAGATACAGAGGATTTTAATGGTTTGCAGATTCCCAGCAGACCTAATAGAATGGGTCCCATTCATCATCTAAATTCAGCAGCTTTATATACAGAGGAATGTTAAATTGTTGCATTAACCTCAATATAATATCCTAGTGTCTTTAATATCTGATATTTTAAAAACCCAGCAAGTTGTATCATTTTAAGAACTCATTCCAGAGAGATTACAGTGCTGATTTCCTTTTCTGTCCTGAGTTTAATTCAACTGATAAAATCAAGAAAAACTTTTAAAATAAATTCCACTGACAAATAACTGATGAAAAATGACTTCCCTTAGTCTATTCTACAGATGGCCTCTAGTGTAACTGCTAAGATTCAAGGAGAGTTTCACTAGAAAATAAATGACATTTATCATTTATATGTAATAATACTGTCTCCACAAGCAAGATACCTCAAAATAGATGTGTTTGGATTAAAATATTTTATTCACTAAATGACAACTTAATTTTGTTTATCTCTCAATGTCTCCTCACTCATCACAGAAATGACATATTCCAGGGAACAGGGGCAATCAAGAGAAAACAAAGTTTAACTTCTCTGAGTTTGTTTCTATTAATCTTTTCTCTCATATCTCAGGCAAAATTTACCATAGATCTATCCACACCACAATGGAGCCTGTAAATAGCATAGTGATGTGTTTTTTTCTTTTATTTTAATATTGTGCTTTCTGTGGTTGATGGGGAAATGGTAGATTGGACCAGTCCCCCCCCCCCCCCGCCTTCTATCTGACTGTCTGCCTCTCTCCTCTGCCAGACCCCTATAAACACTGAATTTTAAAATTGTTAAGTGGGAGAAAATGCATAAAATTGGTCAAATGGACAGGATCTGAGCTGAAAGGTGACAATTCATTGGTAGAAGTACCTGTTTGGTCTACTAAAACTACCAGGTTCCACCCCTGAAATCTTTCATAAGAGTTAGGAAATATTCCTGTCTGAAACTTTGCACCAGGCAGGCTCAAGATGTTTTGTTGTCTGAGGAGGACAAAATAGCAACACCATCCCATTCCATTAACAGAAGTTGACAAGATTCATAGCTGAATCTTATTTCAACACTGGCAAAGGCAGGACACCCACCATTACAGCAGAGGACAGCAGGCTAGCTCATGCTGTTGTTCATCTCTCCCTCCCTATAACTGTTGTCTGAGGCAGCTTCTTCAGTCTATCTAAATGTGTGTGTGTGTGTGTGTGTATGCGTCCATGCATGCGTATGCCCTCAGGTCTCCAGTTGACCTATGGCAATCTCATGAATTTCCCAAAGTTTTCTTATATTCAGAAGAGTTTTTGCAAGTTCCTTCCTCTGAAATATAGCTAACAGCAGCTTGTATTTGTTTCCAATCTCCCATCCAAGTAATAACTGGGATTGATCTTGCTTTGTTTCCAAGATCAAATAGGTTTTGGAGCCTATTTTTTGGCCCATCTACCAAATTGTGTTGTGTGTTGTGTGCCTTCAAGTCATTACCAGCTTATAATGACCCTAAAGCATAATGGTATTTTCTTGGTAAGGCACAGAGGAGGTTTGCCATTGCCTTCCCCTGAGGCTGAGAGAGTGTGATTTGCCCAAGGTTATGAAGTGGGTTTCATGGCTGAGCTGGGAATCAAACCCTGGCCTTCAGAGTGATAGTCCAACACTCAAACCACTACTCTGTCCTGGGTCTCCTACCAAATTGTACAGCAGACTAAAGTAAGGAAATGCTGAGGTATATGAGCCAACAGCCTTACTCAATTAAGGCAACTTGATATTTTTGTGAACTGTATGGCTATCATATGTTAGAACAGATAGAATTTAAAATGTTAAACCATGATTACAGTGGGATACTTTGTTTCTTTCGACCTTTGTAGTTCTGGAGTAGAAGTACAAAAGGTCACACTATCTTTCTCTTTATGACTTCTGATAAATAGATAATCTTGTCAAGTAGACCACAAGATTGGAGAACAGGGAAGAAACCTCTCCACACACACATTTCAAAAAAGACCAAGGCCAAACAATAGAATATTATCACCCTTCAGGTCACTTTGACAATAATTCTGATGCCTGCACTTCATCAGTCCTTCCAATTTGATTCTGTCCAGCTGGATTTTTTTCAAGGAGTCAAATGCTTTTTATTAACGTACATTTACTCTCTCAAAGGATCTCGCTTATAAAGGCCTCCATTGGCACGAAGTGTGCTTCAAGTGTGCAAAGTGCCAAAAGTCTTTGGTAGAGAAGCCCTTTGCGGTTAAAGACGAGCTCCTGTTGTGTACAGAATGCTATTCCAATGAGTATTCATCCAAGTGTTTCCACTGCAAGAGAACCATTATGCCTGGTAAGAGAAAAAGAAGTGATTGCTGTTTGTTTGTTTGTTAACTGTGATTAAATATAGTTCATTGTTGTTATTGTACCATTCTTCGGTCAAGGGTTGTTGTTATTGTGTGCCTTCACTCTCAGGGGCTGAGAGTGTGTGAACATGTGTGGCCAAGCAAAATCAGAGTGTGGTCAAGACTGCAAAAGTAAGAAAACACAAGCTAGAAGAGGCTACAACCATTTGCTTTTGCCTGAGTCTACTGGGAAGAGCAATATTCTACCCCATCCTCTCCCTCTTCCTAGGTGAATGGAGTGCAGATTACTTGTACACTTTGAATTCAGCTTGTAGCTATATATGTAAGCTGATGACAAAGGGAAAGTGGGAGGAGGAGAGAGAAACTGGCACATTTTAAATAAAGCTGAAAAGGTAAAGGGGGGCAATTAATGACAACAGCCCCTGCCAAATAAGGAGAGATGAAGGGAATACAATGAGGAGAAAGTTAGGCCATAGGGCCAACTGTCACTGTCCCAGCATCACAGTGTAGTCTAGCCCATGACACCATCACTTGGAGGTTTTGCTGTTTCTGTGTGAGTGTGTGTGTGTGTGTCCCATTCTAAAACGTGGAAATGGCTCCCTTACTGTTTAGTTGCTAGCAATGAGAGCTGTCAAATAAAATATGCCGTTATTTTTTTTTTGACCCACCCACTACAGTAATGTGGCCTTAGTAAACTTCTCTGAAATTGAACCCCACTCTTCCGTTTCACATTTCATGGAATTTGCTATTAGTGCATATCTTGTTTAAGTGTTGTAACTTGTAAACTCCTATGGACTTTATCACACAGGGGGAAATGGGGTGGGGAAGTGGGGGTTTAACATCATCCTGTGAAAATTGAGTGGCCGCTCTGATGATTTTCACACACATTGTGATTAAAAAGGACTTATCCTGGCAATAACCAGGTAATAACCAGCAACAAATCATTCACAGGATTCCCCTGCAAATGATTTGTTGCTGGTAATTACCTGGTTATTGCCAGGATAAGTCCTCTTTAATTGTGATGTTGTGTGAAAATCTTCAGCACAATCACACAATTTTCATGGGATAATGTTAGTTTAAACCCCCGCTTTCCCCCAGTTTCTTCCGTGTCAGAAAGTCCTATGTCTGCAGCTGATTTTGGATCATTTTGGCCAGTTTGAGGGTTAAAAATCACAAAAAACTTAGCATAAAAATGGGTGTGTGGAGGCTTCAGGGGCTGCATTTTGGCCTCATGTGGCCAATGTCCACCCCTAGCCCACCCTTGTCCTAATGGGTTTTAATGAGAGCTTTCTCCCTTGAAGTGAAACACGCTTAGTTGTTTCCCAACATGGCCTTCAAATAGCCCCCTTGGAAAGACTACAAATCAAGCAACTGCTTCTTAGCAGGGCCCTGTCAATCCATAAATCCATTTTTCTTCCTTTAAAAAAGTTTTAATTCAAGCGGTCTCATGCTTGGTCTTCAAAAATGGCAGATGTAGAGCAGGTTGTCCTTTGTCAAGGTCCACTGACATCTGACATTTTTCGAACATCTGAAGGCATCCAGACACTTTCTGCCTGTACATGAGTTATTTTTAGTTATTTTGTTTTGTTTCATTGTCTGGTTTTCAGCCACAAAATGGACTTCTCACTTGGAGGGATTAAGAAACAATTCTTTTTTTAGTATTTCAAACAGTGTGGTTAATGAACTTATTTCAGAGCAATGGCTGGCTCAGATCATAGCATATCTGTGGCAATTTCATAGAATCATAGAATCATAGAGTTGGAAGAAACTACAAAGGCCATCCAGTCCAACCCCCTGCCATGCAGGAACTCTCCATCAAAGCATCCCCGACAGATGGCCATCCAGCCTCTGCTTAAAGACCTCTAAGGAAGGAGACTCCACCACCCTCCGAGGGAGTGTGTTCCACTGTCGAACAGCCCTTACTGTCAGGAAGTTCCTCCTAATGTTGAGATGGAATCTCTTTTCCTGCAGTTTGCATCCATTGTTCCGCATTCTAGTCTCCCTAATACTTTAAACAGAATGAAATAGAGGATAACAAGCTCACTAAAAGTGTTTACTGGAGCAGGTAAAGTATAGTAATGAAATAATTTGTGGGTCCTCCATGATGCTAAAATGCAATCAAGCAGTATTGACTCTCCCAGTTTTAAGATGCCAGTATCTCAAGAAGGAGCTTAATTCATTCAAGAAGAGACTGTATGAGTTTTATGCCTCACAGGACACATGGGAGCTGATTAGAGCCTCATTGTTTTTATTATTACATTACCATTATCATTTTTCAAGAGAGCTGTTCTCATGATCTGCCTCTCTCCATTTTTTGGGTCCTAAAGCCTCCATCGCATGACTGTTTGCTTGCTTGTTTCCTCCTATTAGATGCAAGGCAGCTTACAATATTTTTTTTAAAAGAAATCTAATATAATACAGTAAATTATTAATATTAACTTATGCATTTATTTAAAAGAGTAATGAAAACACTTCCCAACATTACCTTAATAAAGACATTAGAAAGCTAAAAGTCCACTGTATCTATTTCAATTCAGTTATCAAATGTGCAGGGGAAATAAAAGGCGTAACATTAATTTTCCCCTATAAAGTCAAACAGGAAATCTCTTTGGAAATGGGAATATAGGGCCAGGCACTAAGGCCCTGTTTAGACCAGCCTAAAAGGGGCCTCAGCGTGAGGTTGCCACAGCCATGATCTGGCTGAAAAAGGGGCAGTTAGAAGCTTCCCCTTCGGGGCTGTTTGTACAGCCCCTAAGAAAGCTCCACATGTTCCCACCAAGCTTACCTCTAAGGATGAAAGAAATAAGATAAGGACCTCCTCCGGCAGATCGTAAAGACTGGACACACTCCAATGGATAGATATCTTTCTTCAGATTACCTGGATGTGAACCATAGGGCTTTATAGGTCAGGACCCGCATTCTGAATTGTGACCAAACGTGGAGCTGGAATCCATGAAGCTGTTGTAACAGCAGAGCTGTGTGCATTCTGTAACCAGCCAGAGTCATCAATCTGGCTGCAATGTTTTGAATCAGCTGCAGTTTCTAAACATTTTTCAAAAGCAGCTTCAAGCAGAATATGTTATAGTAATCCATTCTCAAACAATGCCTCTGGAATGCCCTCTCAGAAAAGATGGAACTGGAAACTTCCAATTAACTAGTGCTTTTGTATGTGTGTAGCTTATTCTTTTGACAAATGTTTGCTGCTCACTAGTGTTGTTGTTGTGTGCCTTCAAGTCATTACAGACTTATGGCAACCCTAAAGTAAACCTATCACTGGTCTTTCTTGGCAAGATTTGTTCAGAGATGGCCATTGACAGAGTGTGACTTTTCAAAGTCACCCAGTGGATTTCCATGGCTGACCAGGGATTCAAAACCTGGTCTCCAGAGTCTTAGTCCAGTGCTTAAACCACTGTATTAAACTGGCCATCTTGTTCACTATTACATCATTCTATTTATGTTGTTCTCACAAAGCAGTTCATTAGGGAACAGATAAATTAGTTGTAAAATATTTCTGATTGTCTAACCCAGATTGCATGCTGAATCGACACACCAAGATGGGGGAACACCATAGTCTTAGTCTTGCCTCCATACACATACCCATCAGTGGTCATCACTGTTATCCTCCTATATGTGGAAAGTAAGAGGATGAAATGGAAGTTTGTATTCAGTATCAATGGACAGTCTCCACCTTAATTGGTAATCTGGAAAGTCGGGGTTTTGATTCACGTGAAGTATCATCCTGGCTGTGGAGGAAGAGGAAGCTAGTGTTTACCCCTTCTTGTGTATTGATTCAACATATGCAATAACAATTCAGTAGCCCTTTTTTCATCTGTTTAATTAGGAAAAGCATAAAACATATAAAAAAGGCAAGATTTCCTAAAACTACAAAATCTTAGGGGGGAAATGTTGAAGTAAATGTGATAAAATTCAGAGGGATCCACATATAGCATAATATTTCTCCTCCTTCCATATGCATATAATTTGTTTATATATTCTGGGATTATGTTTGTATTGACCTTTTGCATTTGACTGAAACAAACTTGACTGTAGCTGTAAATGTATTCAATAATTGAGTGCTTTACTGTACCCTATAATGAGTGATGCAGGGGGCGAAATCCAATGATAATATCTTTTTAAAACTACCAATTAAAAATACAAGCAATGGGCCAATAAGCAGACTGAATTTGCAATTTGCTTCGCAGGTTCTCGTAAAATGGAGTTTAAGGGAAATTGTTGGCATGAAGCTTGCTTTGTTTGCCAACATTGTCGGCAACCATTAGGAACAAAGCCTTTAATTACCAAGGATGATGACAATTACTGTGTGCCCTGCTTTGAGAAGCAATTTGCTCAGCATTGTTACTCCTGCAAAAAGGTAACACAACCATTGCATATACAGGTGGCAAGCTAAGATGTTCATCGTGATGGGTTTACTGCACTTGAAATGAGAATGGCTCTAATCCCAAACTCCTTGCTTTTGATACCATTCAAAGAATGAAGTACTCTTGAAAGTTTATTATGGGATCTCTCCCTTTCTATCCTGTTCTTTCAGGAACAGCATTCTGAGAGCCAACCATTTTTAATAGCCTACTTCTTGAGGTGCGTATGAGGGTGAGTGGGAGTGTATACCAAAAATGTAACATGTCCATGTTCTGGCCATTTCAGTGGAAAGATGGCCAACATATCCCAGAATATTGCATGTTGCACCAGAGCACACAGAAAGTTTAGAGCAGAGCACTAATGTGTACTTCACTTTTTTTTTCCTTCCCAGCTGCCATGTATTGTCTACAGTTTCACTGGGGTCATCTTGATGCTTTTCACTTTGAAAATGCCATGTATTTTGTTGCTGCTCTAATTAGCAGCAGAAGCAGAAGGGTTAGTGACATGTGGTTTGACTGAGGTGCTAAGGATCATGTTTATAATAAAGGACATTTCATCAAAGAAGCCACCAAACCTCAAAGGTATCCTCCAGAAAAAGTTTTGGAAAAAATGTTTCTTTTTCCAAAAAAATGTCCCCCAGAGGTCCTGATAGGTTTGGTCCGCTTGCCGCCAGAATACATTAATCACACAGGAGAAATTTTTTGAACAAGAAAGAAACTGGAAGTTAACACTTCTTTTTGGAAAAATGGCATCTCCCAGGCTTAAAACTGCCCAGTAGGTTCCAGTACCATGGTGAAATGCTCTGTAGGGCTCCTCATGGTCCCCAGGGGGTGTGGTGGAGTGTGTATAGCCAAATCGCAAGGGGGGGGACAATGTGGCTGCTCTTAGTCCACTTCAGCTGTGCACCTGATGTCTTCTCCAATGGAAGAAAAGCAAAAGAGATGGATATGGATAATCCAAATTAGACTAGACCCATAAAATCAGTGGGTACTTCACAAGTTATTACTTAGGTCAGATCCATTGATTCAGTGGGTCTACTCTAATTGGAACTGATATTTGGATTGTGTCCATGTGTATGTGTCTTCAATTCACCTATCAACTTATGGTGACCCCATGAATTTCATAAGGTTTTCTTAGGCAAGGAACACACAGAGATGATGTGCCGCTGCTTTCCTCTGAAATACACCTGGTATTCCTTGGATCTGTTGATGGTCTCCTGTCCAAGTGGTAACTAGAGCTCACCCTTGTGAGCTGCCAAGACAAGATGGGATCTGGTGTCCTTAGCATATCTAGGCTAAACAGTTGGATTGAAGTCTTCATTAGTACAGATATGTGAGAAGGGTTTTTTTTTTTTTTCTTCCTTCTCATGAAGATGACTCCAATGCAAGGTTCATCTCCAGCATTTCTCCTTTAAAGAAACTCAGCAAGGACTAGTAACTATTACAGATATTCCTCAGTTAATGAAACTGATGTGTTAATGGACATTATTTCTTTGGCTGCATTTACACTGCAGAATTAATGCAGTTTGACACTGCTTCAACTGCCATGGCTCAATGCTATAGAATTCTGGGATTTGTAGTGTTGTGAGGTATTTAGCCTTCTCTGTCAGAAAGCTCTGGTGCCACAACAAACAACAAATCCCATAGGATGGAGCTGTGGCAGTTAAAGTGGTATCAAATTGTATTTATTCTGCAATGTGGCAGCAGCCTTTGACAGAAATATGGTACCAGATGCAGAAATAACAAAAAAACAAGGATAGATTCTTACTCTACAAAAAAGAGGAACACTTCACAATTGTTTCAGCAAACTTTTTATTCAAAACTAACATTATGCACATGTGAAATGAAACAACGAGGTCAGGTAAGCTTTGCTTAAGTAAACAAAAACATTTTGAACCTTCTAGAGACCAATTGAAGGATTCTTCCAAAACACATCTAAGGATGCTTTTTTCTTTTACCATCCTCCAGATTTCTTATGATTTCCATTCTGGTGGCCAAGCTTATAGCTCTATTTTGGGGGGTTATTGGGAGTAGCTGGTGAAAGATCAGCTGTTTCCTTTTCTTTTGGTTTTGATGCTCAAATATGCAGAGTAAGGAATTATGGAGGCAGCTACTGTTTACCTTATCTGTTGTAGACAAGCACACGTGGATAAAGTAGGATGAGCTAGAACAGAATCCCACTTTTTCCAGATCAAGCTTTATTGCATTACTGACTTGTATACTGCTGCAACCTGACATAGAAAGTCTGTGCTTCTCCTGATGTTAACACTGATATATCAGTTAGACAGAGGATAAGGAAGAAAAGGGGGTTTGGGGGTGTAAAAAGACTTTGTGAAAAGGCTTTGTTAATTCTGAAGGTTAAAACTATTGCCAAGCTCATCAGCTTTTTCTTAATGTCCTCTTCATATTCATTAGGTGATAATTACTGGTGGTGTGACTTATCATGACCAGCCATGGCACAATGAATGCTTCCTTTGTAGTGGATGCAAGAAACAGCTTGCAGGACAACGGTTTATTTCCAAAGATGAACTTCCTTACTGCCTTGAGTGCTTTAGCAGCCGTTATGCAAAGAAATGCACAGCCTGCGCCAAGCCCATTACAGGTAACTATTAACTATTTCATAGCTGATAGTCATGGCACAAGCAAATCTGTTCTTAGTCTTTTGTGGGTTTTTCGGGCTATGTGGCCATGTTCTAGAAGAGTTTATTCCGGATGTTTTGCCAGCATCTGTGGCTGGCATCTTCACAGCATTTGTACATTTTATATCTGCATTGCAAACAGTTGTGGACCGGGCCCTTAGCCAGCAATCCTATTGGCTGGGGTACTGCTGTGTGTGGAGAGTAGTAGCATAAGTGGCAAAATGGCTGCACACACTGTGATAGGAGGGGACACCAATGAAAGTCATCTCTGTCAGGAGAGAAAGCTGGCCTGTTCACCCCTAAGCTGCTTGGAAGCCAGCAGGACAGCTCTGATGGCAACAGAGTTACCTTGTCCCCTGCAGCTGCTCCGCACTGCTCCAAAATGACTTACACTGGTGCAGTGGACATCGGACGGGCATAGGGCACCAATACAATTTTGGTCTTAGCAGCGGCAGCTCAAGATTTCCAGCAGCCTTCCCTCCATCCACCATCTTGACGGAAAGAAAGGCAAGCCATCTCCAACAGGCCTTGCCTAAAAAGAAGAAGAGCCCTCCCTCCAGTCCATCTGCCTTGGTCCAGGTCTCCAAGGGAGAGAAGATCTGCTGGACTTTCCCTCTTCCTCAACACCTCTCCCGTCTCCTTTTGTGTTGTGTCTTTTTAGATTGTAAGCCTGAGGGCAGGGAAATGTCTAATTAACAAATTGTAAGCTGCTCTGATAGCCTTGGCTGAAGAGCAGGGTATAAATAAATAAATAAATAAATAATGTTGGTGAGGCAGTGAATCTGCTATGTTTCTCATCTGAACTTATCACATCATTTCTGAGGCTAAGTGTGTATGATTTGCTCAAGGTCACCCAGGAAGCTTCCATGGCAGTGCAGCAATTTGAATCATGGTCTCAACACTCAAACATCACCATGCCCATTTGAAACTGTTCTGTATTCAAGTTTATAATCATGGCATTATTGCCACAATTGGCATTCCCCCCCCCTCCCTTAACAGCCAGCAGTCATACCACATGGTGGAGGTCTGTTCTCCTGGTGATCAGGGTACAGAAAGATGATGTTTCCAGCCCCCTTCCAATAGTAATCTGTGGAGCAACAATCACAAGTGGGACCCCCGTAACATTCTCTATATATGCAATCTGGGGAACTTCTGTACTTTAGAGAGTCCATTAGAGGTGGGGACAATGGGAATCTAAATGCCTTCTGGTGTGTGTGTGTGTGAATACATACATACTTACATACATACATATATAGGATTTTGTCTATGTGATGCTGAAAACATCTAGGTTTGCTCAACAGCTTTCAAATTTCCAAAGCTGAAGAACAGATCTTGCCAGTAACAGGAGCAAAAAAATTGGTTTATGTATTTGTGTTTAAATGGCAGATAATAAAATGTTTGGCAAACACTCAGAAGCAGTTTAAAAGTACTTTAAGACTTTTAAGACCATTAGCTGGATCTCTTAAAAATAAATTGAATGGCCTCTTGCCCCAGTTTCTAGGAATAACGTTGCCAAGAAAGAAAGAGAGAGAGAGAGAGAGAAATTCAATCATCTATGACCAGGCCCTTTTTCTCCCCTCTCCTTTTATGATGTATAGTGAACTCTGGGATTTCATGTTGAAGAAAAGTTAATTTCAAGCATCCAGGCACTAATACTGATCAGCTCCGAAGAAATGGACTTTTTAAGATAATCTGCTATTAAAGTATACAGTGTATTTAAAAAAACCCCAATAAATTTTATAAAATATAAAATCCTTTGTATAAGGATGAAACTGAAGAGACTTACTGCCTAGATTGTAGAAATTGACCAGGTTGAAGATCCTGCACATTACTTTTTGTCTTATGCTTTGTATGCAGGTCCAAGAAGAAAATTCCTAGCATGCATGCACACAGACAGAGCCTATATAAGTCATTTTCTAATTAATTGCAACCTAAAGTGACCCTATCATAGGATTTCTTGGCAAGTTTTGTTCACAGGGGATTTGTCTTTGCCTTTGCCTGCTTCTAAGGCTGAAAGAGTGTGACTTGCCCATGGCTACCCAGTGGGTTTCCATGGCTGAGCAAGGATTTATACCCAGGTTTTCAGAATCATATTCCAGTATTCAAACCACTACATCACATTGGCTGTCTCTCCACATTTACAGTCAGCCCTCCACATTCATGGTTCTGACATTTGCAGATTTGAGTATTCAGAGATTTGATTAATATATTCTCTCTAGGAATCTCTAGGTCCTCCAGTGTGATTCTGTTATCAATGCCTGCCAAAAGTTATGCTGGAGGACCTAGAGATTCCTAGAGAGAACACTTCCCTAAGCATTTGTAGGTCCTCCAGAGCAATTTCAAGGTCAATTTCCCTGGAGGAGCTAGAGGTTCCTTGAGAGATGTTTTCTCAGATAAAAAAGTGGTATTTTTATATGCAGTTTTCCCACTTTCATGGGAGTCCTGCGCCTCTAACCCCAGCACATGAGAAGAGTCCACACACGCACACATCCCTCACTCCATATGTGTGTGTGTGTGTGGGTAACTCATCCATGCTAGAGTTTATGGGTATTGTGGATGATAACTCTCAGCTATATGTTCAATTGTCGAATAACCATATTAGCTAGGTATTTCTGGCAGTTGTAATCCAAACAAACAAAACCTCAAAAACATTTTTCCAGACTGTTCCCATGAGACCCATAGCTCAGCATCATATGACATGTTGCGATGAGATGGCATACTACCACTTGTTTCAACATAAAACAGCTTCATCTGTTGATCTCCAGCTACATGAAATTCATGTAGGTTTCTTTGGGAGAAATGAGAGAACTTTGTTTATTAGAGCATAAACTGAATGCCTTTGTGATCTGCTGAAAGGTACAAATGCAATTTCACTTCTCTCCCCCTGCTTTCTCTTTCCAGCTCTCGGGGGAGCCAAATTTATCTCGTTCGAGGATCACCACTGGCACAGTGACTGCTTCAAATGTGGGGAATGTTCCAGCTCCTTGGTGGGAAAAGGCTTCTTGACCCAGCAAGGGAGAATCCTTTGCTGCCGTTGTGGTAGCACCACATAGTGAAGAGATCCATTGACTTCCTCTGAAATTTCACTGCTAGGCCATCAAATGTCTGTCAACCAAGTATAATTGTTGTTTAGTTGCATAAATCACTATTCTATTGTAGTAGTGTACATCTCTTACATTCTTTGTAACCACTTTAAATAACCCTTGTATGTTTTACAAAAACAGCTTCCAATATGTATTATTAACCTGGAAGAGTCTGTTGTTTGTTTTCTTTTCCTTGGAGGAGAGTGCACTCTGCTGTTTGAAAGAACCCGCACAGCAAAACAACATAAAAGGGGAGTTTGCTACCTTTAGTGTTGTCTTTCTGTATAATATCTCAAAATCAACCCATACCAAACTATACATCACATAGGAGTTACATGGTTGTACCACCAACCTTTGTCCTTTTCAAAAATCTAGCAGATGGATGGGTGTGTCAAGTTTTGTACTGGAGAAAAGGGAGATGTACAACAGAAAGAGCTGTAGTTAGCTGTGAAATAGAAATGCTACAGGTGCCTCCATTGTGCATGTAATGTAATCTCTTATGTGACTACCAGCAGCTGTAGGAGCCAGTGGGAATTGTTTGTCAGGAAAGGTTATATCTCAGCTTCCACTGCACCACAAACCCTTTCAATAGTCCACCTTTTCAGTCTATAAAGACAGCAGGAATGTTAATCACGGAGCATCTAATGTAGGAGGTCCAATAAGGAGTTTGTCTAGGCTCAAATCCCATAGTGTTACCCAGGCAGAGGACAACAGAAAACACCTATTCATAAGAGACAATCCAGCCTATACAATAGTAATCAGATCAAAACCATGACCATTCCTTTGCTCCAAAAACTAGCAATAAATGACCAGAATCCTGTTAGACAACTAGATATAAGTTGTTGTTATGCATGCAGTGATTTGTGCAGGTGGTAGCACATTAAAGTATACAGATTAGCATGTGAATACACATTGCCACTGGGCATTGTTATTTCATAACAGATTGTCGACCATGCACTCTGAGTCTTAGTCCACATACATTGTGCTCGGTTTTGATATCCAAAACAGAGATTGCACATCAACTCTGCTACCGTGAAGCCATTTAGAATCTTGGTCATTGTCAAGCAGCTAAATGGTATTTTATAGGTTAGTTGCAACTATTTAGATTCATTAAGTCAGTTTTGAATGCTAAATCCAATTGGTTCAGTGAGTCTACTCTATTTGGGTTTAACAACAGAATTTAGGCTGATGTTTAGTTGTTGGTGGTGGTGGTGGTGGTGGTGGTGGTGGTGTGTACCTTCAAATCATTTCTGACTTACGACAACCCTGAGGCCTAAGAATCTATCATGGGGCTTTCTCCAAAATATTTGTTCATCGCCTGTATTTTTTTTTTTAATCATTCTGTGATGCTATAAAATCATTTGGACATTTGGACCATCTGATAAGCAGCTTGAATAAATAGCCATTTTGCAATAGATCTACTTCTTCTTGTGTGCAATAAGCATCTCTCAGCCACTTGGCAAAATGACACTATCTACTGGGAGTCACAAAACTGTGCGAACTTTAGAATGTTCTGGACTACACAGGCCTGCAAAACTGAGAGTTTTTGATGTTTCTGTATTGTAATATGTGACTGAATAAAATGATCCTGCAAAGAGTAAGAAAGAGGTAAAAGTCTGTTAGAAGACTTTAATTTGATGATATGAAACAACAAAAATCCCATTCAAAAGCACTATCACATTGGAACATCAGAATCCTCGCTTAGGGCCTCTACAGACGGGTGGCTCAACGCTGCCCCTTTAAGGCCCAGATGGAGGTTGCGGCAATCAGACGCTACAGCCTCCGAAGAACCCGCTTCCCAGAAGGGGCGCCACAGTTGCGCTCGCATGCCATGAAGACACCCTTTCCACAGAGTGCCGTTTGGGTGCTGCGCTGCATGAATGTCATCATGGCACGTACCATCTGGATGGGCACACACCATGATGGCACTCTGGCAGAGAAAGAAGGGCTTGGGGTGTGTGAATGCTCAGCCCTACCACAGCCCTACTACTCACACAAGCTGGCATAAACTGGTGGTCTGTCAGGCCCCTAAATCAAAGCTGAGTAACAACTGACTGGAGAAAAAAAGGAGCAGGGAAAGAAGTATGTGTGGAACAACATTTTTATTTTTTCCAAATTCAGCACCCAAAATTATATTTAAAACAGTTATAATAGTGAAAACATTTTTTCATTTGCATTATCCATATCTGCTTGGAAAGATCCTGAATTCTCCACTTTGGAGTTTATCCCATTAACTAATAAGCCAGCTTACCTCTTCCAGCTAGAATTCAGGATCCAGGATGCCTCCGGATGTTATCATACCTAAACAGCCACCGATCTAGCTGCAATGCCACCACCTGGATGCATCCTGGGTCGAAACCTCACCCAGCCAGCACATTTTCGGGGAGCTTCTGACTTCAAAAATTGGTCAGCTGAATGAGGCTTTGACTTGGGATGCATCCAGGTGGCAGCATGCCACCTAGATCGGTGGCAATTTAGGAATGATAACATCCCAGATCTTGAATTCAAGCCGGAAGAGATAAGCCAGCTTATTTATGCAAATTAAAAATCCTCCCACGCAGAAGCTTCCGTCCAGATAAATAACTGCTGAACACCTGAGTACTCAAAAAAAGGACTTTAACCTTTGGTTCTGATATTTACAACAGACTATCAAAGTGTTTCGCCAGATTCCTATATACAACCATCACCACACTAAGCATTCAGCTCTCTCTCTTATATACACATCCCCTCTTGGGGTTTTGAGTCCATCCTCCTACTGGTACGTCACTCAGTTTCCTATTACCTGACAGCTGTGACTCTGCAAAATTGAAGCCTGCTGGTTTCACCTCCTGCCCCTCTGTCATCAGCTTCCTGTGACTTAGGACTCTCCAAATGTTGAGTCATCATGTCTGCCACCTGAACTCAGGTTACCTTGTCACCTTTGTCCCAGTTTCAGGCTATAGCCACATATCTGACATTTTCTACCCAGAGTGTTCTGTACTCTGACAGTTACTGCTTACTGATGGGGAGGAGAGGGAGGGAAGAGGAAGGGATTTACATGATGAAGCATCTGGTTTCAGCTTGGTGGGGATGGGGATGCATTCACAGATGGAATGTCCTTTCTTTCTGTTTCATGGACTCAAGATCAGCTCTATCTTACTCCTTTGAACTGCTTATCCATTCCCTCCCCTCTCCACAAATAAGCAGCAGCAGAGGCTCCATATAGGGCTTGACTGGGGAGGAAGTTTTGAACAAGGCACAAGGGGCTAAAGAACAGTTTACACCCCACACAAAAAGACATAGGCCCTTATCACACGGAGCCTTACTGTCGGCAAAAGATTGCTGAAGCATTCCTGAAGCACAAAGGTGGGATAGTCAGTGCTTCTTAGCAAAGTGCTTCCTAATTGTCATTGAGGTGTCCTGCTTCTCTCCCGTTGTCAAAGTGTTCGTGGTGCAGCCATTTTTTAAATACCATGACTGATCTGTGAATGCTTTGACAACAGGAGAGAAGCGAGAGCCTCAATGACTGTTAAGAAGCACGACCGGCTATCCCACCTTTGTGCTTCAAAAATGCTTCAGGAGCTTTTTGCTGGCATTTTAGCAATGGTAAGTTGCTCCGTGTGAAAGAGTCAATACATACGTGTAAGGCACACTTACGTGTACATAGGTATATAACAGGATGCCACCCATAGTTGGAGAACAACTCCCCACAGCCCTAGCTAGCAGAGTGAAGGGGAGGAATTTTGGGAGTTGCAGTTCCCTAACATCTTGAGGGGTATGTGATTCCTATCTCAAACAACAAGAGCTATCTATTGACCCGTGTTCACCTGTAAGGCTTTGGTTCAGGTGAGAGAAGGCCCTTGCATGCAGGCCCTTGCATGCTGAAAAGTGCGAAACACAAAATGGTCTTTCTACTGAGCTCCAATAGCCATATGTGGGTGTGATTTGGTGCAAGGAGGATTGCACGGCATGCATTCCAAACTACTACATACTACTCTTGCCATGGAAAAGGTAGGCTTATTATACCTGCCCTTTTCTACTGGTCTTTTGATGTTGTTATAAGCACAAGGAATGTAGCCAAAGCACACAGACCAGTAGCTAATAGCTAATAGCTCACAGTTCTTTTCAAGAAGTGAGAAATTATTCATATATTCTACTGTAAATGGCTAGGTTCCCTGCTTACATTTCTTGAGCCAAACGGATGACAGACAGCTACAATCAGTAGCCTATGCTGCCCTTATAATGGTTGGGATCAATATTTATTATCAGCAGTTTTCTCTTGCTCATTTTTCTAAAGCTAAGATGTACCTCAACCCACACTCCATCAGTAATGGCCTGGTTGCCCGCATCACACCTACAAGCCAGCCTATATTTGCATTATCCTTGCTTGCCAACTTCAGCTGACTGCTCTCATGCAATTTCTCCTCTCTACGAGGCTTCAGTTAGAAAAAGAACTAGGTTGCAAGGCCTAAAAATAAAAATAATGGATGGAGACACATGTGTGCAATGATTTATAAGAACTGAATATATCTATAAATATTAGATGGTTGGAATATATGACCTAAAAACAAAAATTAGAACTCACCTACAGTATTTGACTTGTATCACTTTTCACATACAGTAAGTATTTTTTAAAAGGCTTGCACAAGGTCTCTTTTTAAAAAAAACAAAATTAACTGCATTTATCACTTTTCCATTTTTTTTAAAAAAAAGAGACCTTGTACAAGCAAACTCATGCTTCACTTGTTGTATTGTATTAAATTTGAACTTCAAGGCTGCACCTCAGAGTTAACTAGATATTAAGGAGAATATGCATTCCCTGTGATTAACTCATGTTTTCCTTTCCACAACAGGGTTTCCTTAAAGATGATCCTTGAAATTAATGCTTTCCAGAGAAGAAAAATAAACATGTTATGCTCACTGTAAGTTACACATGTAAGGAATATTATGCAACATGACTAACAGACATCATTTTTTGGCAGAACTCCTCTGCATAAACGACAACAACCACCTGTTCCTCAACCCCTCACCAAACATCATAGTAAACACATTGTCTAGTTTGATCCTCAGTTACTGTGCTGCCCTTCTCCTTCTAAGGAAGTTGGGTCCTGAGTCCACATGAGGTATAAGGGCCGGTCTTTTGGCCCATGCAGTATAGTTTCAACAAAGATTTTCAGAGAAACAAATTCCTATGAACGTAAAAGTTTCCATTCATAGGAATTTGCCTTTACATGAACGATTTAGGGATGCTGGAGAGGAGCCAACAATCCCCTGACATTTAGGAAGCACTTCAGGCTTTCACACACACATGCTTCCTAAAAGATTTAGCAGCATTTTACCAGCGCTTAAGCACTGGTCAGAAAATTTTCCCTGTTCCTCTTTTAAAAGATGCCTGAAACCTGTATCAATAGTCATGGCTTCTACAGATGTTACATAATGGGTGTCCAGCCATCACTATTTCCTTGTGTCATGTTCCAACTCAAACATACACATCATAGTTTTCATGTCCTGGAGGGGCTTGTCACACAAGTTCCACCTGCTGAAATCTCTCTTCTGCAAAACTGTTAAAGGTATAGGAACCCTATCCTGTTTTCGTCTAGCAGTGCTAATGTGCAAAGAATTATGCTCCAGATGCATTTGTGTAATATTGTGGCTATGTATTTAACCTAACATTAAGTATTATAATCCAGTCCAAATGCAAATTTTGAAAGTGAGACATTTCTTTGCTTCCCTTAAAAAAACACACACACACAATCTATGTCCTTTATTTCTGGAATTTTCTGATTTTCCCCTGTATATCTGTGCCTTTAGGAACTATAGACATAAATCTATATACACATTCAGATATGGAGTCTCTATTGCTTTAAAAGAACACCACACATATAATGTCCCTTTGTTCAATGATACAAATATGTGGATAGTGGCATTCAGACTTAAACTGATGCCTAATCTTCACATGAATTTGTACACACGGTTTTATCCACCACCTTACTGGAAAATAAAAGGGAAACATTCAGAAAATGGCATTGGTCTGCCCTGGCAGAATTAAAAGATTCATGATGGAAATTGAATCTGCCAGGTAACCATGATGTCCCTAATTTTTAGTAACAGAGCTTTTTCCCACAAAAAGCCAATATGCTTTAGTACACTCACTTCCTGAAATCCAGTATCAGTTTTCTAGAATCAGACAAATGACCAGGGAAACATCAGCAAAAGTAGTAAAATCTGTCTTGGGCTCTGTCTGCATGGGCCAGGATACTCTGTGGGCTGCATTCACCTCCTCCATGATGGAGCACACTCCACCTTGGGCCTTGAATTGCCAGCCTTCCAACCTTGCGATCATCAGAGTCGCCATCTTGAAGATTTCCATACCTGGCTCCATCGCTGCTAAAACGCCCTCCAGACAAACCTAAAAGATGGCACACTTTCTGAATCACCATGGAAACATGGCTCCCTCTTTTGAATCCCTGAATCGTTCCTGGGGAGTGGATTTCCATGGAGATTCAGGAGCGTGCCTCGCTTTCAGACACAGGCGCTTCCTCCCACCTTTTAGGGTCAGTTGGAGGATGTTTTAGCAGCAATGGAGCCACATATGAAAATCTTCCTTAACCACTGAGTCACTACATCCATCCCATAACAACAGCTACAACAACTGTATTACAGGAAGATCGACAAGAACAAGAACAGTTATAAAAGATAGGCACACTCCCTTCATATGAATGTTTAAGAATATATGTTAGCTGGTAATTTTCCCAAATCAACATTGAATTAGGAATACCAGAGGTAGAAATGCATGCATACTATTGTGGTTACCATCTTGCACCAATATGAAGCAGCATTAAAATCAATGGATGTCTGCACGCATATTGAGCAGCAAAGTAAATCCACTTCCTAGAAATATTGGATTCTCTTTTAGACCCACTAGGTGGCACAACACTGCTGCTGTCAAGGCAGAAGGGATGCTGCTTGATCTCTGAATTCATCAGTGTTGGATTAGAAGATAGCCAATAAGGCAAAAGGGAAAAAGAAAATGAAAAACAGAAAATTAACTTTGTGGTGGAATCAATAGGCACAGTGTTGACTTCAATGTTGCTAATATTGATTTATGCCAGAGTTGCACCTGGTCCAATGATGTTATTATAAATTTCCAGCCAGCATGTTTCCATATTATGTGATTTAACACATGGATTGAATAGCATCCCTCATTATTTATGTGTGGTTAATACAGCATGCTGGGGGTGCCATGGAAACTGATACACAAAACTCTTGAAAGTGTACTTGATTCTATCACTGTTCACACCAGGCTTATTGCAGCTATTTAAAAGTAGTCAGTGGACTCTTTCAGAAGTATAATCCAAGGGCAATCCAAACGCAATCATGGGGTTTCATGTTATTGTGAATTAGAGCTTCTCATGCAATTTCGGGCAAAAGGGAAGTCACTCCACATGCAATCATAGGTTTCACGTTTTTGCGAATTAAAGCTTCTCACGCAATTTCGGGCAAGGAGGGGTCATTTTTGGGTAATGGGAAGTCATTCCGAACGCCTTCCAAATGCAATGGGGATTCACGTAAATTCGCTAAACAAGCAAATTCACGTGAATTCGCATTGGCTGCATTCGAAGTTGGGAGAAATTCCTCCCGTGTGAAAGAGTCCAGTGTGACGTAGTGGTCTGAGCACTGGACTCTAAGTCTGGAGAACAGAGTTCGATTCCACACTTGGTCACAGGTGACCTTGGATGGGTCACACATTCTCAGCCCCAGAAAAACTCATGATAGGGTCATCTTAGGGTCACAAATCAGAAATGATTTCAAGGCACAAAACAACAGCACTGTGCCTTCAAGTTGCCTGTTGACTTTGTGAGCCAGTATGGTGTAATGGTTTCAGCACTGGACTATGACTCTGGACAGCAGGGTTCAAGTCTCCACTCAGCTATGGAAACCCACTGGGTGACTTTGGGCAAGTCACAATTTCTCACCCTCAGAAGATGCTAATAGCAAACCCCCTCTGAACAAATTTTGCCAAGAAAGTCTTGTGATAGGGTTGCCTTAACTTAGAAATGAGTTAAAGGCATACAACACCAAGAAGAAGAAGAAGAAGAAGAAGAAGAAGAAGAAGAAGAAGAAGCAGCAGCAGCAGCAGCAGCAGCAGCACACCTCATATGGATTCAAGGATTCCTCAGTTAATAAAGCTTCTGACAAAGACATTCTTTTTTGCAAACTATTTTTTTAATGGAAATCCAAGCCACTTCCTTTTTTGTCTCCTGTCTGGAAGTCTGTTTGTGGCATTGGCACTTGAACGATGGTGAATGATGGCTGGAGAAAGGTAACCTATCAGTGTTCTGTTGCAGCACATGTCTGAAGTAAACAATGCAATAAACTTGATCTGAGAAAGAATGGGATTCTGCTCTGGGTGATCCCACTGTAGCTGTGTGTGCTTACATACAAGAGGCAATGTAAACAGCTGCCTCCAGCTGTTTTTTAATTTAATTTTTTTAAAAAAATAGATCAGCGTTTTGCTACCAAAATGGAAATAACAAAAAAAAAGGAGATTACTGGGGGGTAAATTATCCTGTGATGTACTTTGGAAGAAGCATTCAAATGAATGACCAGAAACCAAACAGAAATGGGTCTATCTCATCCAGAAACTCGTGTAGTTCAGGAGCCACCACACACTCCAGCGTCTTGCCCAAAAATGGAAGGTTGGAGACTGGCCTATAATCATCCAGTATAGTAGGATTCAGGGAAGGCTTTTTCAGAAGAAGTATTACAATAGCCTCCTTCAGGCATGTTGGGACCTTGCAAAGACCTTGCAAATCATGCCCCTTATTCACTCAACCAGTCTAATCTCTCCAAGGATCCTGACCATACCCTCAGTCTGCATAAACTGAAGAGTATCCATCAACACTGGACAAGCAGGAGTCAATTATTCATCCATGGGGCCTGTATCAACTTTGGCATCCAAATCAGAAAGAATTTGAGCAATTTTAGCCTGTTTTCTATTTCAGTTCTACAATATTCTGGAGGCAGCTTTGTGCAGGTGTTGAAGCTGAGAGACTATTAGGAAGAACATTTGAAATGAGCCTTCTAGGACTGAGAGTCAAACTCATATGTATGATTTATTTCTTACCAACAGAAGTGCCCATGTCTTTACCTAATGCTCCAAATGTATTGTTTTCCTACCCCCCTCCATTCCATTTCTTTATCCCAGGAATCATACCAATACCTCAGTCAGCCTACTCTTGTTCTCCTGCCCATTTTTAACCTCAAGAATTTAGCAGCAGATCCTTCCTGTTTTCCTACCCCCCCTCCCCTTAATCTTAGTAGTATTACTTCAGAGAGCCCCTCTCCTAGTAATAATAATAATAATAATAATAATAACAATAATAATAAATTTTATTTCTAACCCACCCCTCTGCAAAGCAACCAGAGCAGCGTACAACAAAATTTAAATCTACTGCTTTTTAGCACCTTAAAAATGTTTGCTCAGGGGATTATCATAGATGTCCCCTTTGAAATTTTGTCTTAGAATAGCCAATGCAATTTGCGTTATTGCCTGAGCACTGATTTGGGTAAAACTTTACAAAATGTAACCCTCAAAAAACATAAATAATGGGTTTAGGAGATATACAAAATATGAAGTATATATAAAACACAATACATAAAGCTTGCTGTATTGGACAATGTGTATATTACTGAGAAATAGATACAAGTTAATTACATTCGAACAGCAACACAACTGTAAAAAAAAGTTATGAGCAGACTTGACTAATACTAAATGAGACTATGATGAGACTTGACTGATAATAAACTCATAGCAGATGCTGCATACAGAGCAATGGCTGATGCAATCAGAGGGCTGATGTAATCTGATGGAAATCAGACAAAACCTGACATTACTTGGTTTATGTTATCTCCAAGAATTTCATTGGATGAGAGGGAAGTTTATATAAACAAGGTTCACTAAAAATCTTTTATCTCATTTAACTAAAATGAAACTCATTAAGCTAGAGAGGATATAAAACAAGCTGAGAGGAAATAGAAGTCAAGACTGCTTTGCAGAAAAGGCTGCAATGTAATCTCAGGTATGTTGATCAAAACAGAATGCTGGTAAGACAGAGAAACATCTCTGCTCTCAAGTAGGCTATGCTCAATAGATCTATTTCCCATTCTGATTGTAATGGGTGTTGCTGGGTATAACCCTTGGAGACCTTTTCACTCACTGATGCCTGTTTAGAGATGTATAGTTTTTCAACAGAAGTGAGTATGCTCCTTAGGTCCAAAAGACACTGTAGAAATAATCCAGTTTGAAACAGCTTTAAATGCCCTGGCTCAGTACTAGGGAATCTTGGGAATTGTAGCTTATTTTGGCACCAGAGATCTGTCAGAGAAGGTTAAATGTCTCACAAAACTACAGTTTCCAGATTCCCTAGCATTGAGCCAGGGCAGTTAAAGCAGTCTCAAATTGGATTAAGCCGCTCTGATAGTCTTTAGGGTTGAAGAGCGGGGTAAATATTTATGCATCATGTTTTGGATATTAGTGAATAAATAGCTAAGCAGGCATCTCAGTAGTTAACTCACAGAGGGACATTATCATTTTGGAGATGCCAGACAGAGAGATACAGATGAGATTAAGATTCCGTCCTTATGAAAGTATCAACATCTGACTTGCCATATACTGGAACGTAATGAAATGTAAGGTACCTTACAGGCCCCGCAATATAATGAAAGCAATGTGCTCAGACAGTAACATATCTATGGGGCATTACAGACTGCCCAAAAAGGGCGGTCTATAGCTGCCCCTTTGAGCAGCGGATTAGGGCTAGGGCAGCCTCACTGCCAGCCCCAGAGGCCCCGATCCACCACTTATCCAGGCTGTGGAAAGGGGGGGAAACACCCCTTCTCCGCGGCCTGGAAAGGGCTGTCCTTGGGGCTTCATGCCCCAACGACAGTCCGACCAGCAAAGGCAAAGCACTTCCGGAAAAGGAGCTCTTTTCAGTGCTGCAGAAAGGGCACCCTAGATGCCCTCCAGTGGCTCCATGACGTCAGGCACGCACCGGTCCATCTAGATGTGGCGCATGCCGAGACGTCATCAAAGCGCGCATGTATGCATGGTGCCATTTAAAAATGGTGCCGTCCATACGTGTTATAGCTGGGGAGCGTGCGAATGCTGTGCGCCTATGTTTTTCTGTAGAGGGAGCATATATGTTTGTATTTCTATGACTGCATATAATAAATAGTCCAAACAGGGCTGAAATAGATGGCCATTTTGGGCAGCTTGATGCTACCCCTTTGAGTGCCAGATTGGGACTGCAGTAATCATACACTACAGCCTCAATCTGGCTTTTTTCCAATGCAAAAAGCAGCAAAATGCTGCTTCTTTTTGTGCTGGAAAAAGGGAAGCTTTTCTGCTGCAGTGGTGGCTTTTCAGCGCTCCTGTGCCACCGGAGCACCACAACACTGCCTGTCATCTGGGTGGGCAGGTGGCATGATGCCTGCTTGAGGTAGCATCAGGGCATGCGTCATCTAAAGGCCACACCCTCACAAAGCTGGCTGAAGCTGCTGGTCTGTTTCACCCCACAGTTACCAGAGATCCTGCTCATTCTCCCATATAAATATCATGAGAATCCAAGACATAAGAGTACACAAGTGAAAAGCTGATGTTAACCCTGCCTGTCAGAATTTTACCATGGTCACAAGTTAAATGACCAGCCAGCCAAAAGGTGATAAGGGGATCCCAAATAGAAAGAGATTAGCTCATCCAGAGGTCCAATTCAAAGTTAAGCAAGCTCCCCTCTTCCAATAACCTGGTTCTGGAACTTTTATCAGAACAATTTATTGATGAATTGAATAACAGGCAACTAATTGACTTTAGGATATTGTTAGCTCTGAGGCATATTCAGTTACATACATTTTTATACTGTTTAATTGGGGTCCCACGCCACATCCAGACAGTAATAGCCATTGGTCAACTTAACCCAAAATTTCCTGCACAGGCAACTTTCTCACCACATTCCCATAACCATTTTATTTATACTATAATCCCAAACTTCACATTCTTTCGCACAGACTGTTTTCCCTGTTCTCAACTCCCTAAACCTCCACAACTTCTTCTCACACTGATAACCCCACCTGGTTGATTCACAAACAATTTGCCTTTCCCAATTGTCACATTACCATAACACACATCTGTGCCTTTATTTAACTATATAGCATCCTCTAACATTAATCCACTAATAACCATCATAATATCATATATCCCATCTAGAAAAGATATTATATCAGACTGCAAATGTAAATTTCACTGTCTTAACACTGGGGAATAAACTGAAACACAAATGCAAACTATCTAGACAGAGGGAATGATTAGTGATGCAGGACTGATGTGAAAGAAACAAACTGTCTCAGAACCATGGGAGCAGAAATTTATTTTGCCATATGAAACTACAAAGCAAATATGCCCTTGCCTGGTTATCCCTTGAGGTTGTCTTCATCAACATCCCATGCCAACTTGTTTTGTCAGTTTCTGAAAGGTCTAATTTAAAACTGTAGAAAACCCATTTTGAGATGTTCACATCACAAATGACCAGAGATTCACCTTTCAGTTCAAATGACTTGCCATCATTCGTCAGGCACAAAAGGTAAATCAGTCTCTGAAATGGTGCCTAGTGCAACTCAAAACACAGAAAATACTCCCAAATGGTTCTAACACTTATTCCTTGCTTAGGAAAGGAAAAATGGCACAGATGGTTGGCGAGTCTCATGTGTTTACTCCTATGGCTGCCCTAGAGGATTATTAAAAGCCAGTCTCAAATATATTAGGAAAAGTCAAATTCCAGGAAAACAAGGGCAGAGCCTAAAGGAATTTGGGAAGTTAGCACCATAGTTAAAATGAAGTTTGACTTTGCAAAGGCCAAACCACTACAGCATCTTCTAGATTAGAGAAGAGCCTGCCAGTAGCAAGGGTGCAATGGCATTTTGGTTACATGGCACTACCTAGTCTCAGGGAATGTGGGGCAAATCCTGTGGCACACAAAGCGTTATCCACCAGCATCTCATCCCTGATCTTTACTCGCCTTGTGTGACATGTGATTTGCTTTGTTTTAGTTTTGATGGTACTGGTGCTGAATGGGAGGGGGATTTATTAAGTGTCTCCTAAATGTTTGTAAGTTCCTTCAAGTCACCTATTGACTCTTATGGCTCCATAAATTTCATAGGATTTCACAGGAAAGGAATACTCAGGGGTAGTTTTGCCAGTTCTTTCCTACATCACCTGTTATTCCTTGGTAGTTCTTCATCTAAGTATTAAACAGGGCTGACCCTGCTCAGCTTCCAAAATCAGACAAGACCAGGTATGTTTAAGGTATTTAGGCCTGAAGGGTCTGCTAAGACCTTCAGCAATTCTTAAGAGTTTTGAAAGGGGCCGTTGAAGAACTGTTTCCCCAATTAGCAGAAGGGGCAAATGTTAAAGACACTTTTTCTTTCAGCAAAATTGTAGTGGAGATGTCTGAATACCCTTTACGTCAAAAGAATGAAAAACAGCTCAATCATAGCATTTTGCCAGAAATAAATACATATATTCATACTGAGTCAACTTGGGGAAAGTAATTTCTTTAAGCAATTGTCAGCCCTAAATGTTTAGTTTTTCATCTGGAAAGTCCTCAAAGATATTCAGGTGTTCTGTGTAATTGTATATAAGAATAAATAAATCCTGCAGCATTTCCTTTAAGAGACAGTGACCCTTCTCTTCTTGGCCCAATTTGCCCTCCCTTGCCTGCTCTGCTTTCCAGCACAGGTATGGCTGCATACAGCAGGAATATCAACATTGCTGGGCAACAGTTGCATGAAATATTGGCCAAAATTCTGTATCAGTTATTTAGTTAAGCATAAATATATTTAACTAAGGAACCATTTCTGGCTTGATCCCCTCAAATCTGACAGAAACATCATTTATTCATGCTCCAACCATTAGCAGAATGGATCACCTCTTTATGCAGTGCATGCCTGGTAAAGTAGGCTTACGGAGAAGTTATGATTGTGGTGATAGTGTCAAAATCATGACTTACTTAGTGATCATGAATACAATCAGTTACAGATCAATAAATCTAAGTAGCTGTTTCATATTCACACTTTAGACTTGATTGTCACTCTACTACCATGATTGTAACTCCCCTCTAAACCTACTTTTCTGTGTATCAGCTGCATTGGGAGAAGAGAGTCCATTCTGCCAGTGACTTTTGTCAGGTTTCCAGGGATCAGGCCAGGAGAGGTTACTTAATTCACTAGAAGGGTTTCCCAACCACGGGAAATTGGCTTCCTTTTAGCATTGCTTTTACACTTTTCTCAGGTATTGCCTCACATGTTGCTGAAATATTTAAATTATCACTTAAGCATTGCTTTAATATTGCTTTAAGCATTGACTTTTTATTTTTTGTTATTTTTTTCCAAATACAACCTTACAATATAATACTGACAATACTAATACACAATGTATATATTTTATATCTTTTTCTTCCTTTTCTTATCTGTCTGTTTGTCTTCTTATTTTTTTTCTGCTTGACAGTGTTTGTTTGCCCTCCTTCTACCTGGGTTCCTCCCATGCCTTGGCTCCTGGACTTAAGGAGGAGTCTTGTCTCCCCCCCCCCTTTTTTTTTTTTAGATTGTGTATAGTTCACATTGTTTCTAGGGTTGGGATGGGGGGTTGAGAATGGGGATTATTTTATTTTACTTGTTTTGGTATGTTAATTGTTATGTATTTTGTTTTGTTAATTTTAATTTTTTTGTTATTTTTTGTTATAATTACTATGTATTTTGTTGTTGTTGCTATAACTGCTATGTATTTTTGCTTTGTTAATTGTTATGTTTTTTGCTCTGCTAATTTTACTGTTACTAAAATTACTATGTATTTTTGTTGCTATAATTGTTATGTATTTTGTTAGTTATTGTTATTGTTAATTGCTATCTGATTTTATTGTTATTGCTTAATATATTGCCATTTGTTTTTTAATTCATGTATATTGTTATTGTGTGTATAATCCCCTCTGTTGTAACCCACCCTGATTGCTTGCTCAGAGAGGCGGGCTAGAAATAAAAATTATTATTATTATTATTAACTTCTTGATGACTTCCCGTTCTCCACTCTCTGGAAGCTGACTTTCTTCCTTTCTTTTTCTTTTTTCTTCACCTGTTCTTTTGAGTATCATTTTTCAAGTAACAAAAGAAAACTTTCAAAGTCCAAATAGTCTAGTTGTTAATAGTCACTTATGTTTAAGGAATTTCATAATGATAACAAGAAAACAGCATTCATAAACTAAAGCCTTGACTCCCCCCATTTTTTCCTTTTGTTACATGATCCCTAAGGCCCCTCCCCCCTTTATTTTCCTTTTATTTTAAATGGTTATTATTTTACCCCATGTTTTCTCTATTTTCTATTATCTCTAATAACAATAAATAATAATAATTTGTTTTATTTCTAGCCAACCCCTCTGAACAAGCAATCGGGGCGGGGTAAAAAAGAGAATAACAATTAACAAAGCAAAAATACAAAGCAGTTATAGCAACAACAAAAATACATAGTAATTATAACAAAAAATAAAATTAACAAGGCAAAATACATAACAATTAACATATCAAAACAAGTAAAAAGAAAATCTCCATTCTCAACCCCCATCCCAATCCTAAAACAATGTGAACTATACACAATCTAAAAGAAAAAGAAAAAGAAAAAGAAAAAAGTGGGGGGGGGGAGACAAGACTCCTCCTTAAGTCCAGGAGCCAAGGCATGGGAGGAGCCCAGGTGGAGGTAGGGCAAACAAATGCTCTCTCAGCCAAGTCCTCTTCACTGGCATTGGTTTCCATTCTTTTTCCCATTTGTCCATATTTCTTTTATTTAATATTTAATATTAAATTAATATTGAATTTTTATTTTCCAGTCTTCCAGTTGGAGTTTGTTCTTTTTTCCATTTTTTTGCAATTAAGATCCTTACTACCATTATCAAGTATAATATAATTTCCCAATATTTGCTTTCTTCCATCTTCCCCAACACTGAGGTTACATATATTCAATAAATAAAATTCTGACTTTAAGTCAAATTCTATTTTTAGCATTTCTATTATTTTCATGTGTATTTTTAACCAGGATTTTAAAATTACTTTGCAGTTCCACCACAGGTGTATCAAAGAGCTTTCTTCTTGTTTACATCTCCAACATCGATCATTATTTAATTTACACATTTTATTTAGCATTAGTGGGGTATAAAACCAGTGGTTAGATATTTTATAATAGTTTTCTTTTAAACTTTGTCACGCTGTGAATTTGTTGGGGGATTTTCCTTGCTGCCTCCCACTTTTCTAACTCTATGTTATATCCCAGTTCCATTGCCTACTTTATTATACTATCTTTTATTACATCACCTTCTAGCTCTCTTTTGAGTAGTATCTAGATTTTGCTAATCTTTTTTTCCCCTGGAGCCCATAGTACTTTGTCAAGTTCATTTTCCTCTTCTTCAAAACCTTTTGTTTTGAGAACTTCTTTAAATTTTTCTTTAATCTGCCAGTAATTCATCCAGTGGACTATCCTCTTTTGTTTTTGTAGATCTTCTCTTGTTTTCATATCTATTTTATTGTATTCACTTTTATCTATTAGTTCTTTGTAAGTTACCCATTTTTGGTTTGTTTCCCAGTAACCAAAAAAGGCCTCCTGTGGGGAGGACCAAAGTGGTAACTTTGTGTAGAATTTTCATTTAATTTGCAGCCATTTTTAAAAATTAATGTTCTTCTTATTATATGGTTATTAAATTCATTACTCACCTATTTTTTGTACCAAATGTAAGCATGCCAGCTGAATCTAGCATTATATTGTTCTAGGTTTAACACTGTTGAATGTTTTAGTTTAATCCAGCCCTGTAACCAGAGCAAACTTACTGCCGAGTGATATAATTGTAGGTCTGAAAGTACCATTCCTCTGCTTTCCTTTGTGTCTCTCAATGTGTCCCATTTTATTCTCAGTTTTCCCCCTTCCATATGAAGCTCTTAATTTTCTTGTTCCATTTTTCAATGTCTTTTAGATTGTGTATAATTGGTAGGTTGATGAACAAATACATCAGTTTGGGAAGAACATTCATTTTAATTGTTGTAGTTCTCTTGAATAAGGTCAAGTTGCTTTTATTCCATCTTTTAAGGTCTTTTTGAATATGCCTCCATAGACAAATATTTGATTTTTCTTTATTTTGCAGCCCAATTTCTCTTCCAATCTGGTTTCTTCATCTTTCTTTAGATTTCTTTCTTTAGTTAGCAACCAAGTTTCATCGTTATTCAATTTAAATCCTGTGAATTTACCAAAATTATTTATTTCATCCATAATTGTGTAGATGCTTTCTTCTGTATTTTCCAAAATGATCACTAGATCATCAGTGAAAGCTTTAACTTTTATTTCCTGTCCCTTAATTTTAGTTCTAAGCATTGACTTTTCAAAGCATTGTTTTAATGCTTTCACACATCAGCACTTTCACACATCAGAACAACAGACAAGCTTTTTGATAGACCTTTATTATCTTACAAAGTCCCTCAAGGCTTATCATCTTGCTCACAATATGCATCTTTCTGTATCATTTTATAGTCTGACCTCCAGAATCTCATAACTCCAGTACACCTGCAGCTGCACTTTCATCTCCATCACTGTTTCTGAAGAGGAGGATTGATGCCTGCAAAAGCTCATGTTAATGTAACATTTAATTGTAGCACATGAAAATCAGAATCAGAATAAGTAAGTTGAATTTAAAAAAAAATCTGTTGCTGGTTTTCTGTTTTCTTATGCCATATCAATGTTTCTTCTTCCATTTTCACCCTCTGCAATATCATATAAAGGTCTCAGAAATTTAGCTTGCTACCCTTTAGTCCCTTTGGGATCAACTAAGAAGTACAAGATGATGCAATGCATTTTGAGAGATGATTCTACCATCTGTAACATACTGGATGGCACTGGATGGCTGAATCAACAGAAGTCCAATGGAACCTTGAAAACTAACAAATTTATTGTTAGCTTTTATGGATTACAGCTGGGCAAATGAAAGAATTAAAGTGTTTCTTGAAAGAAGAGAATCACAGGGTCTCTTAGCAAGATTTGTTCGGAAGAGGTTTGCCTTTACTCTCCTGTTAAGCTAAGAGAGTGTGACTTGCCCAAGGTTACCCATAGTAGGTTTCCATGGCCAAGCAGGGGTTCAGTCATAGTCCTGTGATCAAACCACTACACCACACTGGTTCTCTGCATTGAAACAATTTTGCCTTTTGACCATTAGGTGTGCAATACAAAGCACACATTGCGATCTCCTTCCACACATTGCAATCTCCATTTTTAGCCAGTATCCAAGCATGCTCATGTTTTACATGTACATGGGAGCTTGTTTTCTGTCTTTCAGAGCTGCATTGCTTTATACCAACTGAATGCTTCTCTGGAAAGTCATCCAAACTTTAGTGGGGTCTTAAAGGAGGCACAGAAGCCTAAGAATGAGAAATTATTCAATAACCACAATGTAGATGCAGGAACTCAAACAAAGTTATTGAATACAGGATCAAAAGCTGGCCCAAGAAGGGATAGGTTGTTTCTCCACCCCTTTTCATTTCACATACAGAATTTTGCTTCATTGTTGGTAGCAGAGCAGCACCCTTTGCTGTACCTGAGGGTGGCAATGTAGCTTAGACTGGGACACACACAGCTCTGTCCTTCCAACAGAGGGGAATCACTGGTGGGGTAGAAGAAGGGTGTTCCCAAAGGATCATCACTGCTGCCTCCATTCACAAATCAGTTGAGGAGTTGCTTCAATTTTGCCTAATAGTAGGAACATCCCTGACAAACCATTTTGGAGAACTATACTAACGGTCTATGCTGCTGAGTTTTGTTAATTTTTGATAGCATTTTCCCTGCTCTATTTTCAAAGATAGCAAGAACTGATATTTTATCCTGAATTTCCAATGTCCTAGGAATGAGCTGGACTATTTAACAACAGTGATGCTCAGAAAACATTTTGAATCCGACATGTGGAGCTTATTAGCAAAATGTCACTATGCTGTCAACCTTACCCTACAGCCTCCCACAAATGCAAAGTATGCTCGTTCAGAGCTCTTACCATCATTCCTTCTCCAGGAGCTTCCAAGTCCTTGATAGGAAGTAAATTGTAATCTTTTTACAAAGCCTTCTTTCCTGAGTACATTTCAAATGGCATGGCCCACTGAATCAGTCTGTCATAATAAAACTATAGAAACTCAGTTCTCTCAGTTTACTTTCAGTTAACCACTTGATGTAGAGCTAAGTTCAAGAGCATCCAGTCTTTGTACAGTCTGTATGTGTCTGCATAAATCGTTACCATCTCAGACAAGGTCAAGGCAGGAGCCATTTTCATGAAGGGTGGAGGAACACTAGGAAGTACATACATCCAACATTCTTCTCAGGGGTGGAGGTGAGCTTGGTGTTAGACAACTGCCTTGGAGGAAGGCATTCAAGAGGAGACATCAATGAGATAAGATGGCAAAGAAACTCTTCTTTAAAAAAGCAATGCAACCAATTTTTAATTCACTTCTCATCCCACCCACCCCCCCTCTGCTAGTAAGTTTAAGAATTAAGTTGCTGGCTTTACACCAATTCTAGCTCCTATGCACTTATGTAAATTGTTTGTGTATTATGTATTTGTTTATGTAATTTTGTTTAATGTTTAATGATGCTTGTACTTTAGTTAAGGGATGAGGGATGGAATTTTTAATTTATATACATTGTGTATTGTTTAGGTATTTTATTTATTTGCTTATGTAAATGGTTTATGTATTTATGTAATTTTGTAAACTGCCTTGATCTTTTTGGAAAGGTGGTATAGAAATAAAATGTATTATTGTTATTATTGCACTTGACAGCAGCTTCACTTAAGCCAGCTTGTTGTTAGGTGCCCCTGTTGACTTTGACTAATGGCAACCCCATGAGTGAGACACCTCCAGGCCCCATGTCTTTAATTGATCTGCTCAGGCCCTGCAGGCTCAGGGCCTGTGACCTCCTTGATTGAGTCCATTCATCTAATATGCAGTCTTCCTCTCTTTCTAATACCCTCCATGCTTCCTTGGATTATTGCCTTCTCCAGTAAATCCTTTCTTTTCCTGACGTGGCCAAAGTACAACTGCCTCAGTTTGATCATCTTGACTTCCAGGGAGAGCTCAGGCCTGATCTTCTCTAGTACCCATTTATTTGGCTTTCTGGCTGTCCACGGTATCCTCAGCACTCTTCTCCAAAGCCTCATCTCAAATGAACTGATTTTCTTTCTGTCTGCTTTCTTCTCTCACAAGCATATACAGTGACGGAGAAAACTATGGTTTGGACTGTCCTTACTTTAATGTTCAGTTTCTATACTTTTGACTGTAGGATTTTGTCTACTTCTTTCATAACTGTACTAATTTTCTTCTGATTTCTTGACTACAGTCTCTGTTCTGGTCAATGATGAATCCATGGTATGAGAAATCTTTTACTATTCCTATTTCTTCATTGTCTAGATTGAATTATGTAAATCGTCTGTGGTCATGATTTTTGGTTTTTTGATGTTCAGCATTAAGCATATTGAAATAGTTCAAGATTTTCCATACTTGTGCTCAAATAGAGTGGAGACTACAGTGGTCCCCCGGGTTGCAAAAGTAATCCGTTCCGGGATTACTTTCGTAACCCAGAAGTGTTTCGCAACCCGGGGGACCGCTTTAGTTAATGCACAGCGCACTGGAAGCGCGCTGTTTTAAAGGGCCCGGGTTGCTTTTTTTTTTCGCAACCCGGGGATTTTTTCAGATCCCGGGGGCTTTTTTTCGGCCCCGGCCGTTTCGGGTCCCGGGGATTTCATTCCCCGGGGGCTTCGTATCCCAGGGGACCACTGTACAGTCAAGAAGAGGACTAGGGCACTTATTGCACTGACTTTTAATCGAACTGTTCCCCAATGGGATGCAGGCAGGTATTATTGCACCAAAGTCACTGCTGATTCTACTGGGCAACTGCATCCTGGCTGAATCCCGGCTCCCAGCCACACTCAGACAGCTGATTTGCAAACACAGAAAGGTCTTGTGTTTGCCAATTGGCTGAATGAGCATGGCTGGGACCATCCGTGATGCGGTTGCCCTGCGGCATCGGCAGCATTTTCCATGAAATAATTCCCGATTGCATCCCTTAAGCAACTGTATTCCAGAAGGGGTAAGTCACAATTTTTTGGCCATGCAATAAGGTCCCAGGACTTAGAAGGGTAGCTATGAAGGAACTAAACAAGATCCTGAAGTGCTTAGATGTATCATTAAATACTAGGATTATCCATGCAATTGTATTTCCCATTTCTATGTATGGTTGTGAAAGCTGGATGGTGAAAAAAGCTGACAGGGAAAAAAAATTAACTCATTTGAGATGTGGTGCTGGAGAAGAGCACTGAGGATGCTATGGATTGATAAAAAGGCCAATGGATGGGTCCTACGGCAGATCAGGCCCAAGCTCTCCCTGGAAGCAAAGATGACTAAACTGAGGTTGTCTCATATTAGCCATATCATGAAAATAAAGGACTCGCTAGAAAAAACTATAATGTTTGGTAAAGTGGAGGGCAATAGGAGAAGAGAAAGACCACATTCCAGATGGATAGACTCAGTCAAAGAAGCCACAGCCATGAGTCTGCAGGACCTGATCAGGGCAGCTGAGGACAAGGTGACTTGGTGGTCTCTCATTCTTAGGGCTGCCATGAGTCAAAATCAATTTGAAGGCAGTTAACAACAAAATGAAATTAAATAATTAGCAAGCAGTGCTATTAAAAGCTTTACCTGGTGATTTCTGCAGACCACATTGGCTTTGAGGTTATCTGATTGCCAAGCGTACCTGATCTCTCTCTCTCTCTCTCTCTCTCTCTCTCTCCCTATGATGGAAAGGTGATTGGTTGAGAAAAGAGACTGGATATTCTTGGTAGCTGTACCTCCATTATTGTATATCTTTGCCCTACCAGCTGACTCACTTTCTCATTGTCTTTTACTAGCTAGTAAAGACTCATTTCGACCAGCATGCTCTTTCCTTGCCTGACAGATTATATTTTATCTGATTATTGTTTTCTCTGCTATGCCTCCTCTGTTGTTGGATTCTGTTCCTTAAATCTGATATTGTAAACTATTATAATTTGTTCTGAGTGATGCATATGATTTAGAGGAGCAAATAACCCAATCAATCCTGGGCAGTTAATAACCCTATTACAGCAACATCTCTTTTTCAAAATGGTTTTGAACTGGAAGATGTAATCCCCATTGCCACAATCACACTATGCCACAGTACAGTGATTCTGTACTGAAAGTTCCATCTATGTCCCCTCCTTCAGATTCTGCTAACTGAGCACTTGCAAAGAATGTTAATAGCCCTACTTGTTACCAGCTTGTGTGAATATTCTCGCCTTTTCAGATGTTGATATGTGGCCTGTACTCTAATTAATTCAGTGGGGAGAGCACAATTGCTGAATCTACATTAGTTTCAAGCAGCTGAACTAGGGCTATAAACAATTTAGACACACATGGCAGATATATTTGAGGAAAACTTTTTAACATGTGGGATTTTTGCTGACAAAAAATAAACAAACATGCACCAATTGGAACCTGCTAGGAATGTTGCAGAGTACACATCCAATCTTTAGACCAGTTCTCCTGTTTAGGATTCCAGTCAGGCTCGATTAGAATAGAGCCAAGGAGTGATGTTAAGGCCTCTTGAGAGAGGCAAGGAAGGAAGAAAGACATCTTCCTTCTTCATTCATCCCTGGTTTCTGCTTTAATGCTGTATAGTACACAGAGAGCTCAGGTTTGCAGCTGAATGTGTAACATTGACTGAATATTTGGGGTGGGGTACATTCTGGGGAATGGGAAAGGAAAACAAGGATGTCATTGCATATATTTTAAAATACTTTATATAAGTTGTTAGGCTCTTGACTTCCCTCTTCAGCTACCTTAGGTTTATGGTCAGACTCCTACACAGCATAGGCAGAAGCAATAGAAGGGCAAAGGCCCTGGACATGGAGGAAGAAAAGCATAGGAGAAATAGGTTGTTCTGAGCAGATTTTGTCTGCTTTCCCCCATTGTTGCTGTGCGATCCAAGGAAAAGAGTAACCACCAGCTTAGTGCCCCAACGTAATTCTGGCTTATTCATTAAATCATCACCGTAATATTATCTGACTGCTCAATCTTATGTTATGTCAAGCTTTTTATTTGAGTTTTTGGTTTTCTTTTTCTTTTCTATTTCTTCTCTATTTCTGCATGTCTAGGGAGGCCTAGACTGCTACCTTCTTTTGGGATGGCTCCATTTCATCTCCAGTCTGATTTGAAGAGACTGCTTTAACTATCCTGGAGCAGTGCTTGGAAATCTTGAGAATTGTAGTTTATTGTGCCACCAAAGCACTCTGACAGAGAAGGCTAAAGGTATCACAAAATTATAGTTCCCAGAATTCCCCAGCATTGATCCAAGACAGTTAAAGCGCTCATGAACTGGATTATTTCTCCAGTATGTTTTGGACCTAACAAATACACATAAAACCAATATCACTGATTGGCATCCTGCTGAAAAGTTACAAGGTTATAAACTATAGTCTCACGACCTTATAACTGTTTGGGATTCAAATGTATGATTGTGGCACCATTACCATGACCACAAATGCCCCACAAACCCACCTTACAACCCCAAGAGTCTCACCAAGGAGCTGAAGTTCTGTGGAGATGGTAAGCTGGGTTCTGAAGGATTAGGTGTACAAAACCCTCCCACCTTGCTGTGCCACATGGAGTTGTAACAGGACTTTGGAGGAATCCCTGTTTCTACTAATCACTCCACTGCTTCAATGGTGGGAAGGGGCTGAATGCATCATTCATCAGTGTTTGCTCATCAGCATTACAGAACAACATTTTCTGCACTTTCAGAACCCTCCAGATGAATCTGAAACTCTAGTCACCTGGCTCAGTTGGTGGGAGTGCATCAATGTTCACTGATGTTACTGCCAAAGATCCCACAGCATAGCATAAACCACCCTCATGTGAAATTATATACTGATTTTGCTATGTGGTCAAGATGTTGAATGGCAATGTTGTGCTACCAAATGCATAACCAAATCTGCAACTGAAGATGCACATCCACCCATTTCAGAAGAGGTCATCAGATACACATCAGAATGGGCATCATGTGTAGCCGCACTGCATACACAACTCTACTTTTGATATCAGTGTGGACACTTTGCATCAAACAAAAATCTCCAACCACTTCTGTAGGGGATTTACGCAGGCAATAAAACACCAACAAGAGCTTGGCCATCATGCAATCATAATAGTCAGAAGCATGATGATGATGATGATGATGATGTTGATGATGATGATGATGATATCAACTATAGCAGCAAAATGTGCTTTCAATCAATGCATGAAGGAGCTAATGATACCCATGCATACCTTACTAGAAACCTGACTGATCAGCTGTTTGGATAGAGAAGGAAGAAGAGTGGTGAGTGAACCAAGCCAGGTGACCATGGTTTGGGATTCATCTGAAGGGCTCTGAATATGCAGCCCTGACTCTCGGATCAAGAGACAGATTTGTATATCCATCACACACATTGACACAAGCATCCTCCCACCAAAAAGTACCTAAGGAGAGGCCTGTGGACAAAACACTATGCACATGGAGCCTCCAGATAAATTGTGGTATCTTTGCCTAACATAGCTGTATTAATTTCGTTAGTTTCATTCTTGTTAGATTGACAGATCACAGGGGGATACATCATGAGAATGCTACTTGCTACAAAAACTACTATGAACTATAAATACTAAAGCAACAGGGGAAATGAAGCTTCAGTATAAATCACCTCTTTGTACATCAACAGACATTTGCTATTATCATTCATATGTAGCTTTTGTAACTAAAGTTTGTACAACACAACAGGAAGCTAGGTAGTTTGGGACTCATAAAGAACATTTATGGTTTATTTAAAGTGAAGCTATGTTAATGATATTGTCTATTTTGCAAAATTGATCTGAAAATTTGAAGTGACTTTTACTAGATCAAAATTAATACAAATGAGGTTGGAAGCTAATAGGACAAAATACAAGAATGAGAGTGTGATGCTATCAGTCTCCTTTCAGAGCAGTGCTTATTTACTGCTTTTACACCTTCACCTAACCATGAGATGGGTTTCAAATAAGATCAAATTGTAAAATAAGATCAAGCTAAAGATATAATTGCCAGTTAACATAAGCAGCAAATATCTTTTCTAAGTATATACAAGTTAAGGATAGCTAATGCCTGTTTAACCATAGGTTGAATCTTCTACCATAAGCCATTTAACAATGCACAATTATAGCATTATGCTTCCACTTTAACAGCCATGACAACATCCTATGTTATCGTGGGGTTAGCAATTTAGGGAAAGACAGTTAAAATTCTCAGCCAGAGAGCTTTAGTGTCTCATCAAATCTCAAAGTCCAAGATTCAATTGGATGCTGCCATAGCTGTTAAACTGGAATTATAGTGTTATAATTGTGTAGTATGGAAGGATGCAACCTGGGTCAGAAATTACCAGTTTTTCCATCATTTATACTCTTTTTTTATTTTTAGTGGGCATAAGAATTCATTTGTCATCCATTTTGCTACACAAATAAGCAAAAAAGGATACACAGTGAGAGCAACTCATAAACAACTAGTTACAAGTAAAGAAATGCTTGTAATGACTGTAAATAATTTCCCCAGTAACTAAGGCACAACTGCAGCTGCGTCTAACTGTATTAATAAAGCAATCTGATACTACTTTAACTGCCATGGTCCAATGATATGGAGGGATTTGTAGTTTTTCAAGATATTTAGCCTTCTCTGTCAAGTGCAATGGTGCCGCAATAAACTGCAATTCCCAGGCTTCCATAGCATTGAGCCATGGCCGTTAAATTTGCAGATAACACCAAACTAGGAGGAGTAGCTAATGCCTCAGAAGAAAGGATGAAAATTCAAAATGGCCAGAATAGATTAGAAAGCTGGGCCAAAACTAACAAAGGGCCAAGACAGATGGCCCAAAAGCGGCATTGCAGTGGTGATACTAGGGTTCTGGACCCTAGTATCTGCACTGTCCAAAACCCTCATATGTAACGGTGGCGTTCCAATGGTGACATCCCATCCACATGGGTGTCACCATCTTGACGTAACAGACACGTAGCATCTGCACATCACTGTGCATCCATTAAGTCATGAGTGCACCAACTGGGTTCTTTTTACTCTAGATGGCAGAGTTTAACCCTCCAGAGTTAAACCAGACACCTTCAGCCCACCGTTTTCTGGTGGTCTGTCCCGGGTCAAAATTAATTTCAGCAGGGAGAAATGTAAGGTACTACACTTATGGTAAAAAAAAAAAAAAATGAAATGCACAGATATAGGATGGGAGACACCTGACTTGACACATGTGAAAGAGTTCTAGGAGGCCTAGTAAGTAGTAAACCACATGTTGAACATGAATCAACAGTGTGATGCGGTAACTTTGCTCTGTTGCCACAACAAACTAGAGTTCCCAGAATTCCATAGCATTGAGCCATGGCAGTTAAAGTGGGGCCAAACTGGATTATTTCTGCAGTGTGGATGCAGCCCAAGTACTGATGCAAGATTCTGGCCACTGAGTTATAAGATCCCTGAACAGAGTACCTCAGCATCCAGAACACAAGGAAGGCCTACCAGAGGTACTGCAGGAATCCTTACCTAAGGCCTGTGTATCTGCTAGCAGGTGAAACTCACAGAGCTTGGAAAAGTTATTTTTTGGACTACTGTTCTCAGAATTCCCAGCTAGCATGACCACACAGTTCTGTGAAGTGTATTGCATAAAGTAACTTTTCCAAGCTCAGCAAACTCATTACAAGCCCACTGTCTGTTCACCATCCTAATATTATTTTCAGCCTAATATTATCTACTATTTCCAACCTTTTTTCACCCTGTGTCATCAGCCTCAACGGAAGGCAAAGGCAAAGCCTTTCTGAACAAATCTTGCCAAGAAAGGGTTATCTTTGGGTCACCATAAGTTAGAAATTACTTGTAGGCACACAACAACAACACCTTACTTGTAGATTGCATAAGTCAGTTGAAAATAGCAGGAAAAAATGTGTTTGCTAAACTAAGCTTCTTCTTTCTGATATAGCTTTGAATTTTTGTCTTTTAAAATACTGCAAGCTGAGTTTGAACAGAGACTAAAGAGGAGTCATTCAACATACTATGTTCTGAAAACAACATGCTGGAGTTTGACTACTTGAAATTCTGGGAAAGAGATATTGATTCAGAAGGTTTGGCTTGTGGGCTTACCGCACACTCCTGCATTACACTAATTTTGCAATCTTGAACAGCTCATTAATATCTATTTTCTTTTTAATTGCAATGAGTAGATCTCCCCAGGGATGTCTCTGCACTGCAAAAATAATGCAGGTTGACACCACTTTAACTGCCATGGTTCCATCCTATGGGATTCTGGGATTTGTAATTTCTTGTTGCACTGACATAGAAGGGTAAATGCCGCACAAAACTACAGTTCCCAGAATACCATTGAGCCACAGCAGTTAAGGTGGTGGATAATTTTTGCAGTGCATGTGCAGCCTAGGGAACATACAAACAGAAAATAAAGCATTTCCCTCTTCATATTTGCCATCTGATACTCAATGTCTATGACCATGGAGGTTTTATTATCTATTATAGCTGATAGGAAGGGTTTTCATTAACACTGGTGGAGTTAATGGCTGTTATCCATCAGCCATTCCAACAGGCTAAGAAAACATCTTGTCTTTTTTTATTATTCCATTGGCTGGGACATTGCTGGGACTGTGATGTTGAAGAAGACCTACGCCAGTCTGAGACCTGTCACTGTTGCAGAACAGGATATAAGTACTATACTTTTTTAAAAAAAAGATCGTGTTGTGTGAAGTAGTTTAGCAAATTGATGAAACTTAGGTAACTCTGCTTTCCAGAGGCACCAGCTGTCCCTAGCAAGCAGCATCCAACCAAGCAGCTAAAAGCATTTGAAGCAGAGGAAGAGAAAGCTGACTCCTTTTCTTTCAGAAGTCATCCCTAGTATAAAACAAGTCTCTTTCTCTCTGTCTCTGTGGCTAAAATCTCTTCCCCCTCTATGAATAGTTTCCTAGGGAACTGAGGAGCCAAGCACTGGAGGAAGGCAGTGTCTATTTAATTGGAATGCCCTTTCTTTCCTAGAACACTCTCTCTTGTTCTGTCCCTGCAGCACCAACACTGATGAGTCCTTAAAGCACTGTCACTCTAGGAGAATGACTGATCCAACTGGAAAAGCAAAATAAATTGTGGCCTTTATTCGTCTTAATCAAAACATATCAGTCATAGCAGCTTGCTCTGCGATTAATGCTGTTCCAGGCATACTTCTTTGCTGCATCTGTCAGGTTAAAGTTGAGTACCATTATTAATGCTATGGCTCCATCCTACAGAATCCTAGGATTTGTAGTTTTGTGACGCATCCAGCACTCTTTGACAGAAAAGGCTAAAGACCTTGTAAAACTACAAATCCCAAGATTCCATATAATGGAGCTACAGCACTTAAAATTATGTCAAACTGCATTATTTCTACAGTGTAGATGAACCTTGAGATGAGGGGTATTTTATTTTATTTTGGTCTGTTTTATTTTATTTTGGTCTCTAATTTGTTTCTAGATATTTCCAGAATTTCTTTTTGTTTATCAAAACCAACTTGATTTACCAATTGGAGACACATGAGGCTATCGCATGGGGTAAAAAAATCTAGCTTACCTTTCCTGAATTGAAATCTAATTCAGGAGGCAGCTGGGTCCTAACATATGTAAATCGCCATCCAGATCCAGCCAGGATGCAGCCCGGATCAAAGCCGCACCCAGCTGGCCACTTTTCGAAAACGGAGGCTTCCAACTTTACAAAATGGCTACTAAAGCATCTCTGGGGACCCAGTCTGTATCTGGGCTGCGATTTCAGTGGCGATTTACGTATGATAGGACCCAGCTGCCTCTTGAATAAGAATTTAATTCAGGAAAGGTAAGCTGGGTTTTTACCCCATGTGATAGAGTCCCAGGTCATAAATAGCTGTAATAATGCAAAAAAAAAAAAAAAGAAAAAAAAAGAAAGTAAAACCTAAAGCAACTCCAAAATCAAATGTAACTTTATGATTTATTTTAAAGGCTGTTGTCATAAAATGTTGGTGAGGCTGGTGAGCAATTTAGAACCATCTCAGAGATGTAGCTACAAGATGGACAAAATGAGGGTACATAAGCAGTGGCATCCCTGCCTGGAGCTTCCAGGGAGTGGGCCTCCAGGGCAGGGCCAAAAGGGCACTCCCCCACTGTACTGCTGCAGCATATTGAATGGTGCCATGGTAGCATCTACACCCCTGAATGACCTCCATTCCATCCCATCTCTAATCCAGGGAATAGCAGTAAAGTAATGGTAGTCCATAAACTTAATTTTCAACACAGAGAATATCTGGTCTGTCGTTAGCACTTACACATATTAGTTGCAAGTGTCCTGGGTAGCAAAGGATATTGTAAAGACTCCTGTACACTTAAAGTTGTCCAGAAATGAGATTCCATGCAACTTATTTCAGCCACATATGATAAGGCAATATACATTCTAACACCTAACATCTAAATCTAGAGCAATGATTCCCAAACTTTAGTCCACCAAATATTTTGGACTTCAGCTCCCATAAACCTCAGCCAGATTGGCCAAGAGTCAGGGATTCTGGGAGATGAAGTCCAAAACATCTGGAAGACCCAAGTTTGGGAACCACTGATCTATAGTATCATCAACTTCAGTTTCTTAAATGAAATGTAATGCATAATGCTTACTTCCTCAACCTTGTGCACTTTCCAATAGTAAAGATTTTAATATAAAATATATAGGACTTATAAACCTGCCAGCATTTTATGTAAAGTTGAATAAAGTACACCACCATGGACATACATATTGTATATTTCAGGGCTAGGTATTGCAGCAGGGGAATGTGACAGAAGAAGGATCAAATCTGGTAATATGAGAACAAGATTCCATTAAAGAAAAAATAAACTTCAATAACAGATTGTTTCTTCAAAAGTATAATCATAAATTACAAGAAAGAGCTATTCACCTCAAATATTTTGAATTTGCTGAAGCTTCTCATTGTCGTTCTAATGATGCATTCATAGGTGAGTTTTAATTGGTGGAGGCAGTGAATTTTATTTATTTAGATAAATAGTTAATGAACTGGATTTTTTTTAAGATTGTAAGCCTGAGGCCAGGGAACAATCTAATTAAAAATAATAATTGTAAGCCATTCTGATAGCCTTTAAGGCTGAAGGGCAGGGTATAAATACTCTAATAAATTATATCCAGCAAAGTCTGAAAGTTCTGGAATTCTAGGAGTTATGTGCCAAAAAAGTAACTTTTCCTTTAGTTTGGCAGTTTCCAGGGCTGGAGAACCTATGACTCTTCAGATGTTAAAAAGACATAAAGGAATCAAGTGGCACCTTTGATATTAACTGAGAAGAATACATTTCAATCATAAACTTTCATGGAGTCAGTCCATTTTGACATGGACAGTCCACAAGAGCTTACACTGTCTCCAAATGTTGTTGAACTCTAACTTCCAGTAGCCCTAATGAGCCAAACAGTGGTGAGGCATGATGGAAGCAGTAGTTCATGAATATCTGAAGGATTAAATATTCCCTGCCTCTACTGTTTAATCATCATTGAAATGCTGAGACTTTCATCCTTGCTCTGCCTCAGTTGCAGCATTTTAGGTGGGATCTAGATGTTCTTACTTTCCATTTGTAACCCATTAAAAATCTGTTCTGGAGGAAAGACAGAAAATACCTTTTTGTTGATAGCACTTGGTTCTCTTCATCTGAAAGTGTTCTGATGCTATCTTCTAATTAAGGACAAAAGGTAATGTAGGGATAAGTATAAGTAGTCATTGATCTCTGCAAAATATATAACATTATAAATCTTAGCCTCTAGTTCAGTTTCACAGGCAAAGACTATGAGAAATGTGGCATCTCCATTTAAAAGAACTTGTGACAGGTTTGGCTTGCATTGCATCCTCTAAGTGCATTTTGCAGTCTTACACATTTTTTCCCCTGAGTTTGTTTTTGAAAGTTTAGCAGTGAAAAGTATGATTTCTGGGTGTTTTTTTCCAGAAGGTTTATTATTATAAACTGGGGAATTATCTCGGAAAAGCATAATGAACAAAATGACAACTGATTGTTCTGCAAAAAAGTAATTTTGCCAAAGAATACTTACCTCAAGGGGACTGATCACACGTACCACACACTGCAGTCCAGAAATAAAGAAATGAATAAAGCTGCTGCAAAAGGAAGAAATTAATCAAAGTACTGTCCTTTATTCCTTTTTTCTGAGTCTCTTTTCAAGTGCTTTGGAACAATTTTTCAGACCAAATAATTCAGTTATTTTCTGAGCTTTTCATTGTCTCTTTCTCACTGCTATTACATAGATAGCATTTTTCTGCATGCTAATTTTAATCCTTTATCATTACCAATTTATTTTGGCTGCCCATGGGGGAATCTAACAGCCTGGAGTACTTCAATACAGTTAGCCTACAAGGACTTAGAACTCATTCCCATACTACGTTTTTGGATGGGGATGGCTGCAGCAACAAGAAGGGCAGTGGAGATCAGACTGTTCTGCCATCATGATGGGCTCATACTAAGACCTTCTTTATGTGTCTACACTTGGCAAAGCTGTTTATAGATGCTGAACTGTGGAAAAGACTATTTAGGCCAAAGCACATCTCCTAGGAAATCATGAGCAAACCTGTATGAATATACAAATAGAAGTGAGCTTTCACTGTGTCACAGTCCCATCCCCTAGCCAGAGATGAAGGTAACGAAGGAGTTTATCACATGGGAGGAATTTCTCCCAATTTTGAAGATAGCCAATTCGAATTCATGTAAATTTGCTAGTTTTTGTGTGAATTCTAATTGCATTCAGAATGCGTTCAGAATAACTTCCCATTGCCCGAAAATGACCCCCCCATTGCCTGATATTGCGTGAGATACTCTAATACGCAATAACATGAAACCCCACGATTGCGTTCAGATTGCCATTGCATTATACCCCCAAATTTCACCGTAAGATAAATTCCTAAGAAACATGTTACAGTCCCTAGGCAACACAACTAAAAAAATTTGTTCCATAGCTTGACAAAATTGCTAGGTGGACTGTGACGGAGGCTGCAAAGTAACAGAACAGTAGGGAGCCTAGTAGGACCTTGGACAGCTCTCCCATTGCTCATTGAATAGGCTGATCATGGACAAGGCAGAAGAAAGTTTCCAACAACAAAACGACAGTGGCAGCCATTTTTTGCCAAATTTTTAGAGTCAAAACCATGCAATTCAATGAATAAGGGTGAGGGATACTGCAGTCCAGTTGTATCACTGTCAGCTACAGTGATTACAGTGGTTTCTTTTGCTAAATTATATGTTGTTGTTAGCTACTTTTCTTTAAAAAATGCATTACTCATTAATTTAATGTAGAATCCTATAGTTTTTATTACTTTAAAATATTGTTAAACATGAAAAAATAAAAAATAACCTCTTATACCAGTGTTTCAGAAAAAAACAAAATCTGTCATGCTGTTATTCAAATGAGCCTTCATTATGCCATAGTTAAGTAATATGGATTTTTAAATGAGCTCTGGATTTTTGTTATTGTTGTTGCATTTTTGTTCTCCATTTTTCTGCCTGTTACTGAGAAAGAAGCTCAGCTGGAGCCACAAGGAAGACCTTCAATCCCTGCCTTGTTGCTGGAATTTCGTGTAGATTTGGGTCTGAAAGCACTTTCTATAGGGCTATCCAGCACTTTCATATCTCTCTCTGTGTGTATGTGTTCCTTCATGTTGCCTGTGCATATATGGCAACCCCATGAATTTCACACGGTTTTCTTAGGCAAAGATGACTCAGAGGTGGTTTTGCCCATTCCTTCCCCTGAAATATAACCTACAACCCTTGACACACACACACCCAACAGTAACCCTAACCTTCTTCTCCTGCTTGGGACAAAAGACCTAGGAGATTAGGTTTCCACTATAATGGGCTTAAAAGGCTGATATTCATCTTTCTTGCAATTAAATATTATGAGATGGAAATGTACGTATATGCCTAAAATTAAATTAGAGAACTGTACAAAATAAAATCTAAATATATGCTAGGTGTATAATTAACTCCCGCAACAATTTTCTGTTTGGCAGGTAGATGCTGTTCTTCATAAGGCATTAACAAGACTTTGTGGTGTCACCTACAGGCTGGCTTATGAAGCGCTTTGCTATTATTAGGCCATGATCCTGACCACAGAAATCTGTTGAACCAGGCCCTCCTTTGTAGTAAATGTGGTTGGGATTGGGTCAAGTGTTAAGAACAGGTTCCTAGCCTGTTGTTCCCATTGCTCACCACCTATTTTTATCTTTAATCCTTTCTTGATTATTTCTTCACTCTGAAGAGCAAGAGTAGCTTAATATGTGCCATGCAGTTTGCCTGAACCATTCAATTAAAAGAACAGAAAACATCCTTAAAAAGCCTTGAGATCTCTCTAGACAAAGAAAAACACACAAAGCTACAATGCCCCACCAATTACCACAAATTGTTAAGTACAATGCCTGCATCTTCCTTCCATTTTAAAAAAAAACCCACAGCAACTAGCTTTGCAAACTTGCATGAGTCACCTGGAGCTATTGATTTGTTCATTCCCTGCCTTCTGCTTATTCTCTGCTTTGAGTACACTGTGGCCTGGCATAGATTGCAAAGGGTTTTCTGAAGAGAGAGAGAAAAATATACTCATCTTTTTGGGCAATGGGTTGAACTCTACAGCTCTGAAATAACAATTTCCCCCCCTTCCTCTGTGAAATATTACAGTACAATAAATCATGGGATGATAGATTTATGAGATGTCAGATAAAATTCCACGCAGGTAAACCAGGGATTTTCTGGCTCAATGAATTACTGCTTAAACAGTTAAACTAAATCAGTTTGGTGGAGGGGTTGGAGATTACTGAATGATGTTGAGCTAGCCATTACCTCTCTGATCAACTTATGTCACAGTATTGTTGTGGGGATAAAATGGAAAAAAAACCTGAACCTTGTGCTCAGTGAAGGAAAAGTGGGAATGCATGATGTTAAGTATCATTTGTAATGCAGTCAAAAAAACTACTTCTCCTTTGCAAATGTTCTTTGGGGGAAAGCAGCTTGGAAAGGTGACAGAGTGAGAGCAGAGGATACCCATTTCTTTATTGGTCTACTAACTTTTCTCTGAAGTTCTACCCACTTACCACAAAGACTTTGCAATGGAAAGAGAGCCAATAGGAGAACAAGCCCTGTTAGATATCAAATTGTGGTGGAGTTAATGCATATTATGGAAGGATATCAGGTGTTTATGCTTGGTCATTTGGGAGGCTAAAGAAAGTTTATACATTTTCAAGTGCATAGACCTAGGGAATTTTATATGCAGTTTGGAATCCTGCCATAATGGAGTTCTTAATTATATCTTCAGATCTTGTAATGAAAGGGTATAGCTCTGGGATGAAGACTTCCACTACAATCCTTCCCCATCGTCTGAACGTTTTGTCTATGTAAACAATGTCTGAAAAGCCCTAGCAAAGAAGAGGTGTGCCAAGATGAGGCAAGAGAGATGCTTGCCTCAGTACTTTGCTATAGCAGATGTTTAATGAGAATCAGAGCATACAAAGCTTCCACAGCAGAGTCTATTGTGTGTGCTAAAGCTAGTTTGTACTATCAGGCAGAACAAGAGAGAATGCATTGGAAAGGAAATGAACAGATACATTTTTAACATTGCCAACAGCAAACATTCGTTTTAAACAAAAGTTTAGATTTCAGGATAAAATAAAACAAAGCCCAGCTCTATCTTTCTTTATCAAATCATGAGGGCTCTCATGAGCTATGTAATGTTTTGGTACTGGGCCCTTTTTCTTCATGGAATTCCTAATCAAAAAAGTAAATTTGATATTAATATTGGTGTCAACATGTATATGCATATGTATGCATAAACATATATCTGAGCTCTCATTATTTCCATGAAAATTTATGGGGTACTTTATAATAATAATATGCTCTCAAAAGGGGGGACATTATGTTCAAAATGGAGGACATTGCGGAATTCCTCCTGGACAGAGGGTTGAAATGCAGGACATGTCCTGGAAAAGCAGGATGCCTGGTCATCCTGAGAACATTTGGCTTCCTAGATACCTGGTCATTTAAACTGAAGATGCCATAGAAAGAATGTGGGATCCTTGGATTCCGAATGCAAATCATGTGCTCTACCACTGATCCTTGCATGCCTCACTTTTAGAATGGGAACAGGGATGCAAAAAGGATGTAGTGTTTATTTGAGCAGGAAAATATTCTGCATGTGCTCAGAGACTGAAACACTTCAGATTGAACTCTCCACTCTTCATGCTCTGACAAATCTTTGTAGTTGTTTACTTATTGTTGTATGGGGGGTCAGTGTCCCCAACTGACCCCCTCCCCCATGTACAGCAATGAATAAACAAGACATTTGAAGAATAAGTGAAGTGTTTATATTGCTGGGGATGAAAAGAAAAGAGAAACGCAGGTCAGTGGCAAGCTGAACTAAAGAGTTTGTAAGATATGATCCCATGGTTTGGGATTGCCATTCCCAACCCGACAGCTCTTAGGCATGTTGAACTCTACTCTTTCCTGGGAACAATCTACTATAGGACTTTGTAGTGCATGTGGGTAAAAGTATGGAGGAAGTCAATTTTTAAAAGGACAAAAGGAGCCCTTTCAAAGAAGCCAGTAACAAAATGTACTCCCCTAAGATCAAAAGTAAAGAACTATCATTAAAAAAAAAACTCTCAGCAAAATTCACTCGATATTTCTAACAGACAAAACTCTCCATCCTCACATACTTGGATAATTATTAATTTTACATTTGTACACTAAAGAAGTTTAAATATTCTTAAATTGACCAAGTCTATGAAAGTTTATGCTATGACATCTTTTGTATAGTGTCAGAGGCGCTATAAGATCCCTTTGCATACTGATATTCCAGACTAACATGGCTATGTCTCTAAAGTCAAAATTATAACGTTATTCAAGAATGTTCAGGTAGCTGTATTAGTCCATTAGGTCGCTCCATTTTGTTGGAGCAAAAACAACAAAAACTTTGCTCAAACTTTGAGAAAAACACATTTTATTATGGCATAAACTTTTATGGACTGCAGTCCACTTCAACACATACAAGAATCTGATGGATATGGTTGTAAATTACAAATGTTTTTGCCATAATAAAATGTGTTAGTCTTCAATGTGGCACAAGACTTTTTGTTGCTATTTAAACATATTAGGAAGGCAGAGTACTACATTTAAAATCAAGATTCAGAATTGTTCCAGTGGATTATAGATGTCATCACAACCTGTAGTCATATTGTAACTGTTAAGATACCCTGAAGAGAAAAATCAATTTACATTTGCTGAATAAGGAATAATAATAAGTCCTAGGAGAAAGGCAATAATGAAGCAGCAACTAATGTCCCAAGCATACAAAAACAGAAATACAGAAATCTGGTTATCAGTATTCTAAACCCACTTTTGCCTACTCTCTTTTGAGTTAAAATGTTTCTCCATTAATTTCTCCATGGTAGACAACTGATGACAAATTATTAAGTAGAACAAACTCATTTTTTGTTTCAGTCTCCTGAATATTTCATATTGCTCTGTTTAGACATAGTTTTACACAAAGAACATCCAAGACTATCCAAGGCAAACAGCAAGATGGTGCCCTTCCCTTTCCATGTACAAGCTGGACGTGCTGCAGAATCTTATTTCAACACCAACAATGATATAAATAGTTTCCTATCATGCTACTATTACCTATATCCTGATCTTCACTTGGTGTGGTTGTGTCTTCAGGAGGTGGAATTGCACAACAACAGGTATACAAACACTGTCAGATTAGAAAGGGTTGCTCAAATGGCAGGACAGAAACCTGAAGAGTCAGTACATCACCTAGAAAGAAGGCACAAACTAAACACTTGACCAGATAGATTGGAGGGAGATGGATGGATTTGCATCTGACATTTTGTTCTTAGAGAAATACACTGTGTAGATATGCCTAGAGGCACATCTAGTACATACATCAGAAGGCCCTATGCCACAGCTTGGCAAGTTACTTTTAAGAAGAAGAACAATAATGGAAATGCTGAATCCATTTCTAGCTGCACAGTACTAAGATGGTGTTCCGGATATGAACTTTCCCAATCCTACCTATGGCATCTGTGACCTTTGGTCTGCTGTATTTAAAAAGTCAATAGCCAGGTTGAGGGATGCCGAAAGAAAAAGAAAAAAATACTCGCTGACTTTAGCAATGTGGGTTTTTATAAATTTCACAGTTGCTATTCCTGTTACGAAGGCCTTGCAGTGTCAAGATATAATTATACTTTTGTTGATGTATGTCATATAATTCTTTGGATGGATATAATTCTGTCCTACATTGAGTACCCTAATTTTGCTGTTGACTTCAACAAAGAGCAGAATCAGAGTTTGAGTGTTTAAGGAGTACAATCTTTAATAGACAAATTTGTTTTCAGTTGAACTTTTAAAAAATATTGCTTTGTTATTTCAAACATGTAGCATGGAAGAAAAAAAAGCAGAAAAAAAATACATATTCCTTTTTCCAAAATGGTCAGTTATACATGGTAGCTGACAATTATGGAGACATAAATATATGGAATGGATGTTTAATTTCATGCCAATGTTTTTATTTTTGCTGGCTCACCTGCAAAATATATATGGCACACAGAGAAGTAGTTGGTGGGCAAGAAATCCACAACAAAGTTACCATGTAGCAAATAGTCAGGTACCTCTTTTATTGATAGGTCCCAGCTGAGGCACAGTTATTGGTTGTTGTGTGCCTCCAAGTCATTTTTTTACATATGGCAACCCATAGGGTTTTCTTGGCAGGTTTCTTCAGAGGGGATTTGCCATTGCCATTCTCTAAGGCAGAGAGAGTGTGACTTGCCCAAGGTCACCCAGGGAGTTTTTATGCTCTAGTGAGGATGCCATTGCCATCCTCTGAGGCAATACTAGCATATTATTTTATGCATTGTCACTTTCCACCCATGGGATGAGAAATGAGAAGAAAAAGACTGTGGCTGCTGTCTCAGCCATGGCTCAAACTCACCAATCTCTTCCAATGGAGCATCTCTCAATATTGCTAGGCAACCAATACAGGAATCTTCCCACAAACTACAAAAGATGGCTGCCTGAATTTGTAAGACATTCTTGTTGTTGTTGTTGTTGTTGTTGTTGTGTGCCTTCAAGTTGTTTCCAATGTATGGCAACCCTAAGGCAAGTCAATCACAGGGCTTTCTTGGCACATGACCCTAATTAAATAGTTTTTAACTTATATAAATTTAAATAAATGAATGCATTAATAATAATGTGATCTATACATTTTAAAAGTAATAGATCATTTTAAATATATTTTAAAATGCTGGAGGGACACTCTTTCAAACCTTTCCAAGTTTCCAAAAAGTTTGTCCAGAAGAATTGGAATACTTAACATAGATGCGTGTATGTGAGACAGAGAGGAGACATTCATGCAAATCTAGTTTCAAAATGATTACACATATGTAGCAGCATGCTTAGTAAAGCTATTTTCAACATTCAAATTTTGTGGAGTAAATGTGCAGAAAATTTTATACCTATATCTTTAGTACATATTGCATGTCTTAAGGGAAAGGCAAGTACAGCTGTTTTAAATCTAAAACCAACAATAGCTGTTATTCAATCCTCTTCAAATTCAACACTTGCTTTAAATTTTCCATATTTTATCACTGCATTCAACAGCTATATGAGAAAGCAATGAGGCACATATTTATCAGTATTGCTTAAGCTGGTTTCTGTTCTTCTTTTCCCTCTCCAGTGTGCCACACATGAGAAATAAATCTAAAATGTAGCACACTCAAGAAGAGGAATCAACATAATGTAGTTTAACTATTTACAGCTTCCACCCCACATCCTTTTTTAAAAATTGCTTGTACTGTATCCAGTCAAGACTGGAGATTTTTTCCAAGCAATGACTGAACTCTGGAACTATCTTGAGTCTTTCCGTTCAGATTCTGGGTGTTCGGTTTCCATGATTTCATTTCATATCTGATTTGAGACATGGATTTCAGACTTGAGGGTCAGTTCTGCCCAGAGACCTCCAGCCTGTGTGCAGAACAATGACATAACCATCAAGGATCATATGTCTGAGATCTTGGCTGCAGGCTCCTAACCTCAAGTTGGATGTCCCCATAACTCCCCATTTGGTAATACCTAGAAGGGAAAAGCCATTAATGTGATGAAGTCCACAGACCTCTGCCAGGTCTATAGTACAGAATCTGGACCTAGAGAAACATGATATGCTTATTCACAGTTATGTGGAGGGAAAACATCAATGGATACAGTGGAATCCACTGCCAAGTCAACACACACAGAAATGCAACAAAAGTTTTCCATTAGGGTAGTGAAAGGTTGTAAAGCCACAAATTTATATAGTTGGTCTTAGCTCTCTCTGTCCTGCTCATATTTTATATTTGTAAATAAGCAGAACCTACATCACAAGAAGTATGTGTAATGGACGCAGAACAAACCTGCCTTAAAGTTTCTTACTTCTTAAAAGTAAAGAATGTATCATATATTTATGATGATACCATAACCCTTTTAGTACACAACAGTGGTGTCACTAGGGTTGGCATCACCCAGTGTGGTAACACAACCTTCTTCCATTCCATCCCATACAGAATCATTAGTAATTGTTTTTTGTACTAATATTATTCATAACTTGTAATTCCCATATATCACCAAATGTAATGGCAGTAGTTGTGACATAAAACAACTAGCAAAATTAAAATTATATCTTTAAATTACAGTATCATATGCACACGCTAAATGTACTTACATGTATTTAGTTTCATGCAGTTAAAATGAAAACTTGATAAGATGTGATGTTTTTAACAAAATTTTAAAAGAATTTTTAAAATCAAAAATTTATTTTAAAAAAACCACAAAACTTTACATTTTAATTTAAAAAACCCTCGGACCTCTCCTTTCTCTTCCCACTGAGCCTTGCCCCACTCACCCCATCTCTTCAGCATTTTAAAGGGACACAGGAAAATGTCACAGCAAATATTTGGGGAGCAGTGGTTCCACATACCCTTAGGGTGTCACCTGGTGTATCCATACCTACACATTCCCCTAGCAACACCTCTGCTACACAGGCATCTTTCACTCCTGGCAAACTGCGGACTAGTTAACCAGCAACATGTTGAAATTAGATTATAAAATGCTACCACCTTTGCACTGTTTGGGTTCTTAACTGAAGAAAAACATACAGCTGCCAGGGAAAATAAATTTCACTAATCCCATGACAACTACAATTCACAAAACAAGTGTGCTGTTGTAGCCAGAAGCATTTATTAGTGTGAATGAGTCAGTTTCAAAATGGGGGGGTGGGGGATGGGACTCTGAAAAGAGACAAAGTATCTCTTGGAAAATGTGGACTCTAATCCCTAGTTGATCATGCCATAGTGCTCCTTGCATGGTGAAGAGAACAGGCAGGCACTCTTTTTAAAAAAAATATTAAATTCAAACATTTTAGTGTGTGTGTCAGTATAAAATAATACTCATCATCTCCACCATGTCTATCAACAAATTGGTCATCCATGACCTCTATATCAATCATGCCTAAGTCTAGTTACATAATTTCTCTCTTTCTTTTTACTTTCTTCCAGGAAAATGAATAAATAAACCATATGCATGAGCATATGTTGTCATGTCAAACCTCGTTTACACATTCTTCGTAATGCTTAATGTATGCTTATCTTCTCATGTTGTGACACAAAAGCCTGATTGATATGTGGACTAGCAAAGAGACATGCCAGCATTGGCTTCAAAAATTATTTCTGGATGGCCATTTCCCCCACACCCACAGAAACTAATACAAGCAAGCATTATCCTTATGGGGTTATAAGCTGCTGGTCAAATGCAAAATAGGATTTAACAAAATTTCTTTACTTAGCTACCATTTTTGCCCCACTATAGGAATGCCACAGAGGACTACTATTCAGGTAAGATATATGAATGTACCTGACTAGAATCATCTTGATTGGACTTAGGCTGGTGAATCTGGCCTAGAAAGCTTTGTCTAATCAGTGCAAAACTTTGTCCTATCTCTTTTCTATTTGCCTCTTTAAAAAAAAATCTATATAAACTCAGGGCTTCACTGTCAAGTCATGTCTCATCATTGCTACACAGTTCTCTCAGCATAGCATCTATTCTCATTAGATCCATGGCTCTTCAAATCCTTGTCACTCAGATCTGCTGCTCACTTGCTGAAATCACTAGCTAAAATTTGTTTCACCAGAAACTAATAATTTTCTGACCCACAAAAAACAGAGAGCATTCCAGTTCTGGTTTCCCAAGGTAGACTAATTGTACCTAAGAGGGCCTAACCATATCCTTTTCCATAGCTCCTCTTTACTCATGATGGAAGTTCCCTGAATCTCCACTGTATCTTTATGATGGACCCCACACAAGGCATGTTTCAAGTTCTCTTGTATCTTTCCTATACATGGCAGTCTCTATCTCTTTTCTCTGTTTTCCTATTTGAGTCACCACAAGTTTGTGGGGGGAGGGAAACCCTGGTGGTTGTGATAGTGGTAAATCATTATTTTTTGAAGACTAGCCACTTTTATGTAATTTTTCCTTGGTTAATCAACAGAAAGAAAATGGTCTTGCCACCAATGATGTGTCTATATCGGTCTCTCTGATCTGCTGTTCCAAATCATATTTCCCCATTCTATCATGTGAAATTCTTCAGGAAGAAGTTGTCATGACACAGAATCAGGGTGACCAGAAGTCATAGCTGCAAAGGAAGATAAAGTAAAATGCAGGTCAATAAGAAAAATGGAGGACATGACCAAATAAAAGCTCAAAACACTCGAAGAAATGTAAATTCATGCTTCTTAGTCATGCTCAAAATGGAGGACATTTTGACCTTTCTCCTGGTCAGAAGATTGAGATGCAGGCATGTCCTGGAAAAGGAAGACATCTGGTCACCCTGCACAGAATGCAATCTCAGTTGTTGTTTTTACCATTACCTTCTTTTATTGTGTATCTTGTTTTTACCTGTGCTGGTCTATGACCATAAAAAAGATGAACTAAACTGAACTGTTAGTGACTAAAGGGACTGGAGCAAACCAAGAGAACTACCATAAACAGTGTATATGGTGCTGGAAAATGAGGCCAGGATCATCTTTTGGCTTTATGCTAGTGTAATTCCTACTCTATTATCAATGTATAAATCAGTGCTTTGGTTAGCTGTGCAATGGTTGATGTCTGCCACCCAGGTGCAGCTCCATCTAAACCCCAAAATCCAGAATATTCTGAGCTCCTCCAAGCCATTTGCCTGCACCCTCCCTCTCTGGTGCTTGGATCTCCACGTAAGTCTACTGGTCTAATTTTATGATCTGCCAGCTTCACGTAGAATCTCGGCCTGACTGCGTACTTAGCATTGCTGTGCCTATTGCTCTAACCAAATGAATCTGATATTGTGAACATCTGCAGGAAACAGCTGCTGCACAAGAGTCTGAAAAATCTGTGTATGCCCTCACACCCTCCTCCAGTCTGTTTTCCTCCCTGAACCTTTCAGTCTCCTGGAAATAAAATCCAGCCCATTTCAGTTAGTTTCAAACACACACAAACAATGCTTTAGTTTTTCGGTCTCATGGCTTCCTGTTTATGCATATATCTACAACAAATCTCTTTATCTTGAAGTCTGGGATAGGGATTTTCTATTGTATTTGTTTAATTATATGGTTTTTATGTTTAGTGGACAGAGGGTTGTCTCTCCCTTTTGAGCTAATTTTCTGCTAGAAATCATACACTTTTGTAGCCGAATGCCTCATGAAAACAAGCTGCTCTCCAATGGTGGCCACTAAGGCAAGCCCCCCCCCCCACCTCAAGTCAAGCCAATGGAGAACTTGCTGTTTTGCCTAGTTTACCCCCCTTTTTCTGGCAGCATGTAGAAGCGTGAGAGACTGATAAAACCTAAAGTCAGGTAGTCTTTCTCAAGCTTTTGATCAATAGTATGCAGGTGTCTGGAGATCCTTGCCTCAATGAAGCAGGTTCATCATGGCCTTGGAAACCCTATTACAGAGGAGAATCTTTTAAGTATCCCTTTGCTTATACTTTTTATTTTGGCAACCTTATTTCACCACTGTACTGAATAAAATTCTGTGTTAATTTTCACACAAAATGGCTTACTCTCTTTCTCATTACCCTCAGACCTGGTTAGTAAGGCTCTGAGTGGACCAAGCATTGGGTTAAAGCAATGTACTAGACTGTTGTAGACATATAGAAGCCAAAAAAGAGGATGGGAAATATTATCAGCTCATTCTCCTCCACCACCCTTAATCTCTGTGTGTAATTTTCCTGATGTATAAATAAATCTTTTCATAAATGTTATCCTCAGTATCATATGGTGCAGACTTTAGCACCAGGTTGCAGTACATAACCACAAACATGGATCATTTCACACAGAAGAGCTGACAACCAAATTAATAGAGATACTAGAATTATTCAACTGACAGTCTGACTCCACAAGTAAAGGTCTTTGGTTATCTGAAAACAGAAATCTCAAAGGCACCTAAGAATTTCTACACAGAGAATATTAAAGATATTCCAGCATTATATTTAACCTTTAGCAGAACACTGGACTGTTCAGCTGATTATGTGTTATAAAAAGGAATAGGCAACCCATTTTGATCCCAGCATTTCTACAGGTAAACAGCACATTTTAATATATTAAGACCAATTTCTCTAGATGTAGATTTATTGATAATGGAGGAGAACTAGAATATGATAAGTGATTCTACTCAACCATTTCCCATGACTTTGGACTTTAACAAAATTCAGAGCAAAACTATATTATAAGTGGCATTTCAAAGGTTTTAACAGATTTATAAAATTAAATAGTGTCAGTGTTATTAATTCAGTTTAATTGCATATGTGGCATAAATGTCCATATGTTAAGCATTTTCAGAAGAAAGTAGCAGCCAATACCCCCTAGCAAATATTTCAAATACATGGTATCTTGGTGTGTTGGTATAAAATTACTACATATGTCACTAACATGGATAAATTATCAAATAGCTGCGTTAATCTGTTAGGAGTAACTTGTTTTTCTAATGAATTGGGGGGGGGGGGTCAAGGATCCCCATGAAAGTGGAAAAACTGTGAATATGTTACCCCTCCCACATGAATAAGAGTCCTCTCCCACCAAGAGCACCACCCGTAACTCTCTTCACAACCTTGAAACACATAGCCTCCCCCACATTTCCAAAGTGCTTCCACTTCCAATCTCATGTTAGCAGCCACTGCTTTGGAGGATCCACCTTCTCTTCCTTCCTCTCCCTCCCAGCCAGTCAAAAGCAACACTGTACTTTCCCTACTTTGACAAACTTTGCATTCCCCTCATTGCCAAAGTCTTTCCACTCTGAATCCAATGTTTCCAGCCATCACTATGAAGGGAAGGTATGGTGTTCCTTTTGTCTGGCCATGAGAGTTGGAGGAGAAAGGGAGAAGAGAAGTTGGATCCTCCCAGAGGTGGCTGAAAACACTGCATTCAAAGGGAAGGTCTTTAGAAATGGGGAGGATGCAAAGTTTGGCAAAGCAGGGGAATGTTTAGCATTGGTTTTGGCTGGCTGGGAAGAAGGGTGAGGAGAGGGATGAAGAGGTTGACCCTGTTAAGTAGCAGCTACAAAGTCATGTATTATTAAATCTGAAAATCTGAAACCTGTAAATGTGGAAGGCTGACTTTGTATATTAAAAAGAAAAGAAAGCAAAATTGCAATTTGATTTTGGGAAGGGAGCATCCATGGATTTTGGTATACACAGGGTGGGGATGAGGGCTGGAACCAAACTCCAGAAGATACCAATGTCCCACTGTAGTTACTTTTTTGCATCTAATGTCCATGATTATAATTCACTACTTTTCAGTGGCATGAGAACAGTGTAACTCATATTTACCCCTTATTGGGTGTGTGTTCTAATTCAGCCTGAGCAGTAAGAGGATGGTCATATGAGCTACTGTCTTGTGCTAATACTGCTTTATAATGTCTTTTGCATTTTTCGCAGAAATTCCAAGGTGCAGTATCTGAATTGTGCCCTTGGAAGAACCAATGGCCTTTGTAAGAGCCCCTTGGAAGAGCTATAGTAAATAATGGTAATATGTTGTTGCGTGCCTCCAGGTCATTTTTTTCTTATGCCTTAAGGCAAACCTATCATGGGGTTTCTTGGCAAATTTCTTCAGAGCGAGTTTGTCGTTGCCATCCTCTGAGGCTGAGAGAGTGTGACATGCCCAAAGTCACCCAGTGGGTTTTTATGCTTGAGCAGGGATTTGAACCCTGGTCTCCAGAGTTGCAGTCCTATGCTCAAACCACTTTGCCACACTTATTAATGAGTAAAACTAAGACTTACCTCCCTGAACATAAGAGTGACAAGGGATGACCTGCTGCATTTCAGAATAATGAGCAAAATAACTTGATATTTTTAAAAAGTAACATTCAGGTCTGTTGTAGCAAAGTCACATCAATGGAAGGGCTGGAAAGAAAGAGTGATTCAACCAAAAATTCAGGATATTGACCCAGTAATTCAAAAGGAACAGTTTTATGAAATGATCCCTTCTCAAATTTCTGACTCTTGAAATAATGTTGACATAGGCCCGGTGCAAACCTAGTGGCAGTGATTCTAGGGTTCGGGAGCAAGCACCAACCGCATGCCCCTGAACCCTAGGACGTACAGGCACTGCCATGACTGTGCCCCCCTCACACACACACACACGGGGCATGCATCCATGACGCAAGCTTGGAGCAGCATTCTCACATCACTGTGCTGTGCTTACATCATGGATGCATGACAGGCGTGACAGGCACAGGTTGTTTTTACTCCATAGGGATGCCGTGCGGTTTGGCTGCTGCAGCGTCCCTCCGGAGTTAAAACAGGACTGAGCTATTAATCTTTTATTCTCACCCACCTTCGAGATGGCATAGGATGGCCTTGGAAATAAAGCATCTTTTCCCAATTATTAAAAAAGAAAGAAACATAAATTCAAATGGTTAAAAATAACACTAGCAGTTCAGGTTTAAAAATAGGACTGCATGAAATGACACACTTTTTATTTTTTAACAAGCCTGGTTGAGTTTCTTGCCATTCTAACATGCATTCTCAAATAAAATGAGCTGATGGAGGGATGCCTCCTCTTTACTGTAAAACTGTGTCTTTTACACATGGCACATAAGTCTGGCACTTTTAAGGGACAAAACTGATATCTGCAATGTCCAAATTTCAAAAGAAGTAACTCAGAAGATAATAATAATAATAATAATAATAATAATAATATTTATTTCTATACCGCCCTTCCATAGATCAGGGCGGTGTACAACATATAAAAACCATTAAAACATTAAAAACAGCCAAGTACAATAACGCAATAACAACAATAAAAACAATAAAAACAATAAAATCGATGTTCCAATTACAATACAAATACAAGTCGGGGAGGAAAGCAGTAGGCGGCTAAAACAAGATAATAGTAGAAATCCAATTCAACAATATGCCTGCTTAAATAAATAGGTCTTTAAGTCCTTCTTGTATTGGAGAAGGGAGGGGGACAGGCGGAGCTCAATAGGTAGAGAGTTCCAGAGACAGGGGAATAGTTTGAGGAAAACAAAATGGTGGCCAGATAGTTTGAGGAAAACAAAATGGTGGCCAGTCCTGTTTCGTTGAACCAAAGATTTTTGCTTTAAGCTCTAACAAAACAGGAAGGATAAAAGTGGGTGATATGGCTGAGAGATATGCCTTCCCTATTCAGTAATGACAGTGCTACCTTTGTTTAAATACCTTTTTAAAAATCTAGATTGGATTCCACAGAGGTTTAAACAATCAACATTACAATTACATTGTTATTAAAGGAAAGAAAGAAAAAGAAAGAAAGAAAGAAAGAAAGATCCATTATAACAATAAGAATTGAAAGACAACAAGGTTTTATATATGGCATTGACTGTGAGAAAGAATTGCTACTGATATGAGTACATTTCGTGATACTCTCAAACAACTATAAATGTCTATCTGTGTGTAAGTTCTTTCAGATCACCCATCAGTTTATGGCACCCTATGAATTTCAGAGGGCTTTCTTAGTCAAGGAATACCCAGAATGGCTAGCCATTGCCTTTCTCTGAAATATAGCCTACATACAGCACCCGATATTCTTTGGTGGTTCCCTAACCAGGCCTTCTCCTGCTTAGCTTCCATGATCAGATTTAGTTCCTTCAGGATAAGAGGAATTTAATGTCTGGTATTTTATAATTTTAAAATATTTTGTTAAGAAATAAGAAACTAAAAATAGTTTCCCTTTCTGTATGGTTAGGTTTCATAGTAGCTGATGGAACAAGTTACACTGTTAGCAAATGGCGCCGCCCGAATTAACGGGCCAGCGCTGTTGCCGCATGAAGGAAGGCCTCTCCCCGGTGTGAGCGCGGGCTCGATGCTGATTGGCCACAGGGAGGAGCAGGAAAGGAACCTGTCTGATTGGCCACAGCAGGGTATGGCGTGCCCTCCTATTGGTGGAGAGCTCGGAGAGGGTGGTGCCTCCATCGTTCCTGAGCCCTCATTGGCTGTTGGGCCTATTTAAGGCCGTGTAAGGTGAGCGTCGGCACCATTGCCAGTTCTGCTCTGGGGGCCAGCAGATCAGAGGCTTCACTGCCTATTTTGCCGCACGGTAGGGGGCGGGGCTTTGGGTCTGACAGCCTTCCTCGCTGCCTAATAGGTGGGGCATTTTGTTGGTGAGGGCATCTTTACCACCTCCCCACTTCTTGGCAACAATCACCCGCTCCTTCAGGTTTGTTGCTAAGGGACTGGCAGACAAGGTTCATGTTTTTTGAGAAGGCCTTTTGTTTTGTTTTGTCCTCCTTTTTAGTCTTAATAATTAATAATTGTTGTGCCTGCAGCCTTGGCCCCTGCTGATCACACATCCAGTGTTCGGAATTTTGGCTTCAACTGTTTTTTCAACTGCACGGTGCTCCCGGCGGAGTTTGGAATTTTGGCTTCAACTGTTTTTTCAACTGCACGGTGCTCCTGGTGGTGTTTGGAATTTTGGCTTCAACTGTTTTTTCAACTGCACGGTGCTCCCGGCGGAGTTTGGAATTTTGGCTTCAACTGTTTTTTCAACTGCACGGTGCTCCTGGTGGTGTTTGGAATTTTGGCTTCAACTGTTTTTTCAACTGCACGGTGCTCCCGGCGGAGTTTGGAATTTTGGCTTCAACTGTTTTTTCAACTGCACGGTGCTCCTGGTGGTGTTTGGAATTTTGGCTTCAACTGTTTTTTCAACTGCACGGTGCTCCCGGCGGAGTTTGGAATTTTGGCTTCAACTGTTTTTTCAACTGCACGGTGCTCCTGGTGGTGTTTGGAATTTTGACTTCAACTGTTTTTTCAACTGCACGGTGCTCCTGGTGGTGTTTGGAATTTTGGCTTCAACTGTTTTTTCAACTGCACGGTGCTCCCGGCGGAGTTTGGAATTTTGGCTTCAACTGTTTTTTCAACTGCACGGTGCTCCTGGTGGTGTTTGGAATTTTGGCTTCAACTGTTTTTTCAACTGCACGGTGCTCCTGGTGGTGTTTGGAATTTTGACTTCAACTGTTTTTTCAACTGCACGGTGCTCCTGGTGGTGTTTGGAATTTTGGCTTCAACTGTTTTTTCAACTGCACGGTGCTCCTGGTGGTGTTTGGAATTTTGGCTTCAACTGTTTTTTCAACTGCACGGTGCTCCTGGTGGTGTTTGGAATTTTGACTTCAACTGTTTTTTCAACTGCACGGTGCTCCTGGTGGTGTTTGGAATTTTGGCTTCAACTGTTTTTTCAACTGCACGGTGCTCCTGGTGGTGTTTGGAATTTTGGCTTCAACTGTTTTTTCAACTGCACGGTGCTCCTGGTGGTGTTTGGAATTTTGACTTCAACTGTTTTTTCAACTGCACGGTGCTCCTGGTGGTGTTTGGAATTTTGGCTTCAACTGTTTTTTCAACTGCACGGTGCTCCTGGTGGTGTTTGGAATTTTGACTTCAACTGTTTTTTCAACTGCACGGTGCTCCTGGTGGTGTTTGGAATTTTGGCTTCAACTGTTTTTTCAACTGCACGGTGCTCCTGGTGGTGTTTGGAATTTTGGCTTCAACTGTTTTTTCAACTGCACGGTGCTCCTGGTGGTGTTTGGAATTTTGACTTCAACTGTTTTTTCAACTGCACGGTGCTCCTGGTGGTGTTTGGAATTTTGGCTTCAACTGTTTTTTCAACTGCACGGTGCTCCTGGTGGTGTTTGGAATTTTGACTTCAACTGTTTTTTCAACTGCACGGTGCTCCTGGTGGTGTTTGGAATTTTGGCTTCAACTGTTTTTTCAACTGCACGGTGCTCCCGGCGGAGTTTGGAATTTTGGCTTCAACTGTTTTTTCAACTGCACGGTGCTCCTGGTGGTGTTTGGAATTTTGGCTTCAACTGTTTTTTCAACTGCACGGTGCTCCTGGTGGTGTTTGGAATTTTGGCTTCAACTGTTTTTTCAACTGCACGGTGCTCCTGGTGGTGTTTGGAATTTTGGCTTCAACTGTTTTTTCAACTGCACGGTGCTCCCGGCGGAGTTTGGAATTTTGGCTTCAACTGTTTTTTCAACTGCACGGTGCTCCCGGCGGAGTTTGGAATTTTGGCTTCAACTGTTTTTTCAACTGCACGGTGCTCCTGGTGGTGTTTGGAATTTTGACTTCAACTGTTTTTTCAACTGCACGGTGCTCCTGGTGGTGTTTGGAATTTTGGCTTCAACTGTTTTTTCAACTGCACGGTGCTCCTGGTGGTGTTTGGAATTTTGGCTTCAACTGTTTTTTCAACTGCACGGTGCTCCTGGTGGTGTTTGGAATTTTGACTTCAACTGTTTTTTCAACTGCACGGTGCTCCTGGTGGTGTTTGGAATTTTGGCTTCAACTGTTTTTTCAACTGCACGGTGCTCCTGGTGGTGTTTGGAATTTTGACTTCAACTGTTTTTTCAACTGCACGGTGCTCCTGGTGGTGTTTGGAATTTTGGCTTCAACTGTTTTTTCAACTGCACGGTGCTCCTGGTGGTGTTTGGAATTTTGGCTTCAACTGTTTTTTCAACTGCACGGTGCTCCTGGTGGTGTTTGGAATTTTGACTTCAACTGTTTTTTCAACTGCACGGTGCTCCTGGTGGTGTTTGGAATTTTGGCTTCAACTGTTTTTTCAACTGCACGGTGCTCCTGGTGGTGTTTGGAATTTTGACTTCAACTGTTTTTTCAACTGCACGGTGCTCCTGGTGGTGTTTGGAATTTTGGCTTCAACTGTTTTTTCAACTGCACGGTGCTCCCGGCGGAGTTTGGAATTTTGGCTTCAACTGTTTTTTCAACTGCACGGTGCTCCTGGTGGTGTTTGGAATTTTGGCTTCAACTGTTTTTTCAACTGCACGGTGCTCCTGGTGGTGTTTGGAATTTTGGCTTCAACTGTTTTTTCAACTGCACGGTGCTCCTGGTGGTGTTTGGAATTTTGGCTTCAACTGTTTTTTCAACTGCACGGTGCTCCCGGCGGAGTTTGGAATTTTGGCTTCAACTGTTTTTTCAACTGCACGGTGCTCCCGGCGGAGTTTGGAATTTTGGCTTCAACTGTTTTTTCAACTGCACGGTGCTCCTGGTGGTGTTTGGAATTTTGGCTTCAACTGTTTTTTCAACTGCACGGTGCTCCCGGCGGAGTTTGGAATTTTGGCTTCAACTGTTTTTTCAACTGCACGGTGCTCCTGGTGGTGTTTGGAATTTTGGCTTCAACTGTTTTTTCAACTGCACGGTGCTCCCGGCGGAGTTTGGAATTTTGGCTTCAACTGTTTTTTCAACTGCACGGTGCTCCTGGTGGTGTTTGGAATTTTGACTTCAACTGTTTTTTCAACTGCACGGTGCTCCTGGTGGTGTTTGGAATTTTGGCTTCAACTGTTTTTTCAACTGCACGGTGCTCCCGGCGGAGTTTGGAATTTTGGCTTCAACTGTTTTTTCAACTGCACGGTGCTCCTGGTGGTGTTTGGAATTTTGGCTTCAACTGTTTTTTCAACTGCACGGTGCTCCTGGTGGTGTTTGGAATTTTGGCTTCAACTGTTTTTTCAACTGCACGGTGCTCCTGGTGGTGTTTGGAATTTTGGCTTCAACTGTTTTTTCAACTGCACGGTGCTCCCGGCGGAGTTTGGAATTTTGGCTTCAACTGTTTTTTCAACTGCACGGTGCTCCTGGTGGTGTTTGGAATTTTGGCTTCAACTGTTTTTTCAACTGCACGGTGCTCCCGGCGGAGTTTGGAATTTTGGCTTCAACTGTTTTTTCAACTGCACGGTGCTCCTGGTGGTGTTTGGAATTTTGACTTCAACTGTTTTTTCAACTGCACGGTGCTCCTGGTGGTGTTTGGAATTTTGACTTCAACTGTTTTTTCAACTGCACGGTGCTCCTGGTGGTGTTTGGAATTTTGGCTTCAACTGTTTTTTCAACTGCACGGTGCTCCCGGCGGAGTTTGGAATTTTGGCTTCAACTGTTTTTTCAACTGCACGCTGCTCCTGGTGGTGTTTGGAATTTTGGCTTCAACTGTTTTTTCAACTGCACGGTGCTCCTGGTGGTGTTTGGAATTTTGGCTTCAACTGTTTTTTCAACTGCACGGTGCTCCCGGCGGAGTTTGGAATTTTGGCTTCAACTGTTTTTTCAACTGCACGGTGCTCCTGGTGGTGTTTGGAATTTTGGCTTCAACTGTTTTTTCAACTGCACGGTGCTCCCGGCGGAGTTTGGAATTTTGGCTTCAACTGTTTTTTCTACTGCACGGTGCTCCTGGTGGTGTTTGGAATTTTGGCTTCAACTGTTTTTTCAACTGCACGGTGCTCCCGGCGGAGTTTGGAATTTTGGCTTCAACTGTTTTTTCAACTGCACGGTGCTCCTGGTGGTGTTTGGAATTTTGGCTTCAACTGTTTTTTCAACTGCACGGTGCTCCTGGTGGTGTTTGGAATTTTGGCTTCAACTGTTTTTTCAACTGCACGGTGCTCCTGGTGGTGTTTGGAATTTTGGCTTCAACTGTTTTTTCAACTGCACGGTGCTCCCGGCGGAGTTTGGAATTTTGGCTTCAACTGTTTTTTCAACTGCACGGTGCTCCTGGTGGTGTTTGGAATTTTGGCTTCAACTGTTTTTTCAACTGCACGGTGCTCCCGGCGGAGTTTGGAATTTTGGCTTCAACTGTTTTTTCAACTGCACGGTGCTCCTGGTGGTGTTTGGAATTTTGGCTTCAACTGTTTTTTCAACTGCACGGTGCTCCTGGTGGTGTTTGGAATTTTGGCTTCAACTGTTTTTTCAACTGCACGGTGCTCCCGGCGGAGTTTGGAATTTTGGCTTCAACTGTTTTTTCAACTGCACGGTGCTCCTGGTGGTGTTTGGAATTTTGGCTTCAACTGTTTTTTCAACTGCACGGTGCTCCCGGCGGAGTTTGGAATTTTGGCTTCAACTGTTTTTTCAACTGCACGGTGCTCCTGGTGGTGTTTGGAATTTTGACTTCAACTGTTTTTTCAACTGCACGGTGCTCCTGGTGGTGTTTGGAATTTTGGCTTCAACTGTTTTTTCAACTGCACGGTGCTCCCGGCGGAGTTTGGAATTTTGGCTTCAACTGTTTTTTCAACTGCACGGTGCTCCTGGTGGTGTTTGGAATTTTGGCTTCAACTGTTTTTTCAACTGCACGGTGCTCCTGGTGGTGTTTGGAATTTTGGCTTCAACTGTTTTTTCAACTGCACGGTGCTCCTGGTGGTGTTTGGAATTTTGGCTTCAACTGTTTTTTCAACTGCACGGTGCTCCCGGCGGAGTTTGGAATTTTGGCTTCAACTGTTTTTTCAACTGCACGGTGCTCCTGGTGGTGTTTGGAATTTTGGCTTCAACTGTTTTTTCAACTGCACGGTGCTCCTGGTGGTGTTTGGAATTTTGGCTTCAACTGTTTTTTCAACTGCACGGTGCTCCTGGTGGTGTTCGGAATTTTGCCTTCAAACTGTTTTTTGTTTTGGTTTGGTTTGTTTTTTGTTTTAACTGCACAGTGCTCCCAGCTTCAACCCTGCTGGTCACGTGCAAACAATCGTCTTGATGACTTTGTGACTGCAAACTGTTCTTCGGCACGGTGCTCGCGGCTTCGGCCCTGCTGGGCACGTGCTCTCTACTTGGTTGGTGATTATTGCACTGCTGACTTTACACGGTGCACGCGGCTTTGGCCAGCTGGGCACGTGATTTGTAACCAGTGCTTGTGACTTGACAACAGTGAACTGTAATTTACACGGTGCTTGCAGCTTCGGCCCTGCTGGGCATGTGTTTCCCTTCACCTATAAGCAGCTTTGCAATACTTTTTTCTTGCTGACTACAGTCCCAATCTTAGTGTTGTCAGACCAACCAATTTCAACATGTCACCAAAATCAAGGAAGTCAAGTGGTGCTGCACAAGTTACCAGTTCTTTGTGAAAACAAATTGTAGGTCCTGGGAAAAGCTAGCCCCAGGGACTAGGAGGTGCCCAGCACATACGTATGCCTGTAGACAGGGGAGTTCGACAGTTGTGGTGGATCCTGCGACAATAGTAATGGTCCAGGCCCATCCTCCCCCATTGCAGGCATCTTTGATCATTAGCCAAGAGATGGCTGCAAAACTGATGTGGTCCTTCTCAGAAATCATTGCTAAGGCCATGGCAGCCTCCCAAGTATCAACATCTGCTGGTGTTGCATGTCTGGATCTGGATCCCGGGAAGGCGACAGGGAACAACAGTTGGCGGATGATGTCCTCAGCTTGGGACCCAGCTCTTCGGCTTGGACCTCCGTTGCTTGAGTGGATGTCTCCAGCTCAAGTTCTTCATCTGGCTCTAGCTCTACATCTTCGAGTTCGGAGGACGACAAGCTTATTGCGGGAACCTTTGTGGCCGGTGGCAAAAGGAAGAAATGCAAGGGAAAAAAGAGTAAATGGAACAGGACTGCATCTGTGTCTCGTTTGGGACATGTTGGGGAGGGGGTGTTTCACAGTTGTGCCTACAGGTAGAGAAGGGTTCTGGGTGGACCATGCTTTGGTCCCTGGGTTTCCCTGCTGTGCTATCCGGTGCAGGTCCTGGCATCCTGGCCTGCAAGGTGTATGGGCCTTGGGCCTTGGGCATCCCTCCCTCAGCTCCTGGTGAGCGTCCTCCTGGGTCTCACCTTTCAAAAAAATGTGCAAAAATGGAATTTTAACAGGTTGTTTCGTTGACATTTTCACACTATTGCAACCAAAAGGGCATGATGCCCTTGCTGTTACATCCACCAAATGGGCAAAACAAACAAACAAACAAAACACCCTAAGGTTCCCTCAGCAGAGCATACATTCTCCATAGGGCTGTTATCTCAATGGCATTCCTCAAGAGAGCTTGACACTTAGATTGCCACATGCTTCATGTTCTTAGAGTCAGAGACGTACCTGGTGAGGCAGCTGCTATAACCTATGATGCTCAAACGGATGCTATTAATGTTATTTGTGGAGGGTTCTTTTTCGGTTCTTAGGGTTGGCGGCAGGCGCTCTTTCAGACCTGTCTGTGTGGCGGCAGCATAGGCCTGGATCTGGGGTAGGGGTTTCCAGGGCCCACTGGCACTGGATCGGGAGTCCTCATGACCCGGGTAAGGAGCGGTTCGCTGTGGCCATTGCGGGGGCCACAGTCGATTAATACCCGGTGACTAGGATGTCTCGCAATTCGATGTGAAGCAGCGCAGTTGCCTAACTGCGCAACAGGGCGGAGCTTGGCACCTACATCATCCCAATGTTTGCCCCTGCTACCAAGGGTACATCAACCAACCAGGGTGTTGCTGATGGCCAGATCCAGACCTTATGCTTTGGGCCAACCCTATGGTTTTGTGTTGTTCTGCATGTGTGGAACAGTTAATAAAGTTGTGGCCTTTTTTCCTCCAACCAGGTTTCTGTATTTATTGGGGGGGGGGGGGGCCTGACCTGCGCGGCAAACAGAAATATACTTGAACTAGTTAATGTCTATGTACCTCAGCCTTGTGATTCTAACTGATATTTCCAGATACTGTGAAAACAGGCTACTGGGCTTGTTCAACTATCCCTGTGACCCAGTTAAAACAGATTTTACTCAATCAATCTTGCATCTTTCAGTTCTATACAGGAAACTATTTATCTTCCTTTGGGGAAAAAGGCTTTCAAACAAGCAATTTCACGTCTGCTTCCTAGCTGCTTTGAGATGCTAGTTATGGTATCAACTTAATTTTCTGTGAGAATGCAGCTGATCTTTTAAATAAAAAATTACTCTGTTGCAATGCCAAGAACTATTAAGGATGTGAGGCAGAGAACAATTAGTCAACCTTTAACGTTACAGATGAAGCAGAGGGATAGTGAATGATTATGATATCTTAAGTCTGCACATATAAATAAAAATGTAGAAATAGAAACAGAACAGTCAGGATGTATACAACATTATCAAGTGGGGGGGGGGATTCCCAAAGATATAATTTTCCACCAGGGTAAGACATTATTTTCTTATGAAATTGTCTCTAGAATTATAAACTGTCCAGGGATATAAAACAATCTAGTTGAATTCAAATATTCAGATTTCAGTGTTTTTACTTCTTTTCAAATCATAACATTATAGTTACAATTATCATTTTGGTTTAGTGCAATGTACCCCCAAGTGTATTTTCATATGAGGGGCTTTTGCTAAATTCAGTTAGTTTAATTCCGCTGGGTTGTGAAACAGAATGATCTCTGGACAGGCTGAGATAGTGATGATTCAAAGGATGGTTCACAATTTACTTCCAAATATTCTGGCATTGTTACCCCACTGCAAACACAGAACAATTTCAGTTATTTTATTCCTGGATCAAAAGTCACAACTGGGTTGCTGAAGCCTTTGGACTATGTAACTATTAGAACTATTAGAACTATTAGTAACTATTAGAACCATCTAATTATAAGATTGTATGTACAGCACTGTGTAAATTTACAGCGCTATATATATAAAGGTATTATTATTATTATTATTATTATTATTATTATTATTTTCTATTTTCCATGAACAGTTATTGCAGGTACATATTTGCTTCTGCTTTTTGGATCTTCTTGAGTATTGTGGACAATTCTATATTAAACAGTCAAGAGTTCCAGACTGGGTTGAACCCAAAGATAAAATACTGATATTACCTCAAGACATTCTTGAACACAGTAATACTTTGAATGCAGCAGTATGCTTGTTCTGTTGATAGAAATTTTAAAAAATAGTTATATCCATCAAGTCCTAAAAATAAGAAATTAAACCTGAAATAAATATGGAATTTAAATTCTGAATGTTAACCAAAAAACAAAACAAAACAAAACTGGCAAATATATCCAATCAGAAACACATTGTGTTGTAGCAAACAATAAAATGAATATCTGCATGTGACTTGAATTCATAACCTAAATTTTCACCTTGTACTGTATTTACCAGATGAATGCATTTGCCATATGTCTTCTCAGAATAATAAATGTCATTGTCAGCTGGATCGGGTCAGCCTTCCATATCCACGGATTCCTTACCCACAGATTCAGCCATCCACAGCTTGAAAATATGAAACACACACACACACACACATATTTCTGAAAAGCAAACCATGGTTTTGCCATTTTATATAAGGGACACCATTTTACTATCCATTTTAGTTAATGGAACTTGATCATCCATGGATTTTGGTGTCCACCGCGGGTCCTGGAACCAAAGACCAGTGCATACTAAGGCCAACTGTAATACATTGCCCAAGTCCTCAACATCTCTAGCTGTGAATATTAAGATATTTGAAATGGTGAAATCTACTTCTTTCATTTAACAAGTATAAAATATAGTAACATTATTTTGTACCAGAAATTCTGTTACAAGGTATTTTAAGACCAATGATGTTGGGCAAAAGTATAGAGGGATTTTGTACACCTATACCATGTGGTCATCAATGGCTTCAGTGGGCACATGAATTCATTCTAGATTTCATCATGGATTTCTCAAGGAGCTACCCAAGAGGATGAACTCACCTTTCCAAATAGGTTCAGCAGTTTGGATAACTCATTTAAAATCCAGCCTATATCCCTGAACAGTTTTCACTGACATTACTGACATTGATGAGACCAGTCACTACTGTCTGTATTCTACTGCACCTGTGCCAGTGACCTCAGCAAATCCTTTTTCATCCATCTTCTGTGTAAGAAAGATAAGTTGTTAATTTGGTTGGGATAAGGCACGGTGCTGCACTAGGGGTATGCAGAAACCACTGAGCCTCTCCTCAGTGAAAGAGCATTCCTTTCTTAACTCCTTCCTATGATGCCTAGGAGAACCAAAGATGGAGTGAAAATCAAGATAGCATCCCCTCCCATTCTTTAAGAGCCAACTGGACTAGCACTTGTATTTTTAAAACAGTGTCCTCAACTACACCCCAAAACATCAGGCTGTCTTGTGGACCTTATGGCAGGCTGTATGGCACAAATGCTGTTGTCCAATACCTATCTGCTGACCTCTAATATCTGCTGCCTGGGGGAATTTAGTATGCCTAATACTAGTATTATCCCTGTCCTCTTTGCTTCCTCCTACCAGTACCAGCTCAGGAATCTCTGAAGCTTTCTGGGTGAATATTGGCCCTGTGCACTTGCACGTAAGATCATTTGCTTCTTCTGAGCTTAATAAGAGCCCAGCAAGCTTAGCTCATTTAAAAAAAAATGAGGAAAGGCATCCAGGAAAGTTGACATACCTTACCATCAAATATGTTAAAGACCCACAGCAGATCAGCCGGGGTGTTTTGTTTTGTTTTTCTGAAGAGAGCACTTACATAATCATAATGGTATCTTGCTATCTGCTGGGGTTTGGTTCCAGCCCCCCACCCCATGGATGCCAAAATCCTTGGATGCTCAAGTCCCATTAAATACAGTGGTGTAGTAAAATGGTGCCCCTTATCTAAAATGCAAAAATCAAGTTTTGCTTTTGGGAATTTATATTTTTTAAAAATATTTTAAAGCCATAGATGGTTGAATCCATGGATAAAGATTACATGACTGTTGTAGTAACAAAATGGTGGCCTGTTGGGTTAGCAAACAAGGAAAACTGGGAGGAACAGGTTGAAGATGGATGTAAAGGGGTAGCAGGGGAACTCAAAGATGTGCATTTTGATGCTCTTTAAGGGGTCAGACACACCTCTGCTTCCGACACTTGCATTTAAAGTTACTTCTTGCCTTTGTTCCCCTTTTCTACACAATGTGTTGCTTCAGAGCAGGAATATGGAAGTGTAGCACACAAGCTGTATGAACTGCCACGATTCTCTTCATGAGAAGCTGGCCATGAGCCTGGAAAAAAGATTGACATAAGGCAGAACTGAATATTTTTAAATGTTGAAAATGGTGCCAAGGAAGGGAGGGAAATCAACAGTTCATGACATCTAACTGCTCTGAGCAACAAGTGTTATCTGACTCAGCTACTGAACACTACATTAGACACTAAAAATACTACAGCAAATTAAGAGCTAGTAGTTCAACCAATTAAGAGTTAATGGAATCAGTTGCCTAGGGAAACTGCAGAAGTATCTTCCTTGGAGCTCTGCAAGAAGAAGCTGGGAAGACACCTGAACTTCTTTAAGCAGAAAGTATTTTTGTTCTACATATGTGGCTGAAACAGAAAACTTTCCATAAAATATATCCTTCAGTTTTGGAGGGAGGTTTGTGTGAGCACTAGAAAAACATTGTAAATTAAAGTTTCTCTAAAGCAGCTGTGGGCCCAGATGTTACTGGACTGCTTCCCCATTATGTTTTTTTAAGGCTGAAAGGAACTGTAAGGTTGAAATACCTACAGGGCCACAGTTTCCCACCCCTGGTATAAAGCCTGGTGTAAGTGAAATAAAATTTAGGATCCAACATAGTAAATGTAACACAAAGCAATCTCTAAGTGACTGGACTCAGTCCTATGTATAGAGATAGTATGGCTACAAGGAAGGAGACAGAGGCTGAATAATTCTATTACAGCTATCATTCTATGGACCACCAGCAACAAACTAAAGTCAGGAAAGCAATCAAACATATGTTTTTCCCCCATATTAAGAGCTTGGGTAGATTATATCCGGTATCCTCTGTTCAATAGCATGAGCAAATGTGTTTTCTAGCCTAGGACATCCCATTGTTTGATCTGGCCTAGCTCATGTTGCCTTATAAGAATGAGTATTGTATCACTGATATCTGTGTTATTTAAGCGTAACCAACTTTTCAATTAGGCATGTTCCAGTTTCCCCCAAGAGTTAATCCTTTCTCCCAGTAGTTCTGGCAGTAATGCATTCTGTGGGAAGTTGTGGGAGTGTTGAGTTTGGACTTGCTTTCAGACTAGCACAGAATATCTGGAGGAGGCTGTAGATGTAAATTCATTCAAAATCCTTTATAATGTCCATATCAGCACACCTTTATTTTGACTTGTAATCTGGGGCTAATCAGGTTGTTGAGTTCTCAGCTCCCATAAATCTGCTTGTTGAGACTGTCAATTAATGCCAATTTTGATGACAGCTTGTTACATTTTCAAAAGGTCACCCAGACATTCCTCTTTCCTGGCACCCTATCAGAACCAGCTAGATATAAATAATACTTCACTGAGATTTGTCAGCATTGCTTCTACCTTATTTAGCACAGCATTAAGTGCAAATTTCAGAATATTTTAGGCTCTCAGTGTTCTGCAGCAAAGACTATATTTAGTGTCCTTATGTACAATGGCTGACTGCAGAAGGTTCATTCATCTAGTCACCAGATTGTGGAAACAATTATCTGCATGGCTGATTTGCAGAGTTTAAATGGAAATCTTCAAGAGAAAAACACTACTGACCATGATTTGGAATGTAAAAACCAACCATGTGCTGATTGAGTATAGAAATCTGATCAGCTAAAATGTGATATATTTTACTGATTCATTTTCCATTTGTTACAATAGATAACTAGCATTTATTTTATTTATTTATTTATTTTATTTATTTATACCCCACTCTTCAGCCCTAAAGGCTATGAGAGCGGCTTACAGTTATTTTTTAAGATGGTTCCCTGCCCTCAGGCTTACAATCTAAAAGACACAACACAAAAGGAGAAGGGAATGGTGATGGGGAAGGGGATCAGGTCCAGCAGTTGTTCTCTCCCTCTGATGCCTGGACCAAGGCAGATGGACTGGAGGGAGGGCTCGGCTTCTTAAGCATATACCATATTTCTCTGGATTGTTTGTTGTTACCTGCCCTTGAGTCAACCCTGAGGTATGGCTACCCAATGGGTGAAGCATCTCCAAGACCCCCTATACTCAGGCTCTATGCTCAGGTCCTGCAGATTCAGGGCCGTGACCTTCTTCACTGAGTCCATACATCTAGCATGCAATCTGCCTCTCTTTCTACCTTCTACCTTTCCTACCACTATTGTCTTTTCTAATTAGTTTTTCCCTTCACATACTCCAGATATTTTGTACTACTTTTCCTATTTGCCACAGCCAGTGTGAACTATGGTCAGATATCATGGGAATTGTAGTCCAAAACTGGAGAATACAATCGTGTCCAAGGTTTCCATATACACACAATAGGAGCATACTGTCAATTGAACAGCAATTTATTCCCATAAACAGAGCTATCTTTCTATATAGGTTCCTTATCCACATGGTTCCAGCCTATTTTATGCAGTACTCTAAGCCTGGGTGTTGCTTTGTTTTCTCCACAGAAAAACCTGCCTTTAAATTTCTTCTTTACAAATTGTGGTGTACACCAAGGCCAGCTGATCTGTGTATGAACACCAAGAATGGAGATGGGGGAGAGAGAATTTGGATAAGAACTGCCAGAATCCCTCTGTCATCATGACTATTAACCTTGCTAACTGGCTATTTTGAGAGCTGTTGGCAAAAGAAAAAAGGGGGAAAAAAGCAACATTGCCAAGTTGTGTTCATCTTACACTAGCACTTACCAGTTACATTGGGTCTTGGTTTGTTTTTGAGCCCAAGTCAACATCGTTTACAGTCAACAGAAAATCAGAAGGATCACTCAGTACATACCTATCTACCTACTGTCAAGAGTACTTTTTCATGTATGGCTGCCATCTGAAGTATGACAGTTTGCTATGGCAGAAAGGTGCTTATCTCCACTTTCTGGCTACCTGTTCAGTTCCAGACACAAGTCAAAGTGTGGGTCATGATCTATAATGACCTATACATTACAACACACATCAAAATAGGAACTTTCCCTGCTTAACCATTAAATGCCTGCTTAAACAAAAATGCATTTGCATACTGCCAAATGGAAAATAGGGGAGTCCAGACTAGCCGGCTATGGAACGGATTTCCAGAGGGTGGGAGCAGCCACTGAGAAGGCTATCTCCCATATCCTCACCAAGTGAGCCTGTGCTGGTGGTGGGCCTGAGAGAAAGCCTTCCCCTGAAATCTTAGGGTTATGGTACGTTCATGTGGGGAGATATGGTATTTCAAATAGTCTGGAACTATCAGGACTGCTACATACCCATGTAACCAACTGCTAGCTAAATCCAAAGATGTAACCCCATTTCAATTATGACACGGAATTAAGCCTAAATTAAACATGGCAGGGGGTTGGACTGGATGGCCCTTGTGGTCTCTTCCATGATTCTATGATTCTAAACCATTCCCCTACATTCCCAAACAAAAAAGAGACAAACTTTATAGCAGAAGAAGGAATTTTTGTTGGTTATTCTATAAATGCTTATAGAATTCAAAATCCAGATGGTTTTAGATTTTTAAACTATGTAAATCTGTAATGTGTGGCCTGGCCTTTCCCCTACATCAGTTAGACTATTCATATATAGTCCATAAATTCAGCTAACAACTAGCTTTTAAACTGTGACTTTATCAGTTGTATTGGCCAATAACAGAAATTTGTTACATGTGTTTTAATTTAAACAAATTAAAAGCACCCCAAAATAGTGTATCATCAACTTCCCAGAATGGCCAGATTTTGTAACTCAGTTTCCCTTTGACTGTAATTCACATCACAGAGGCATTATAGCCTTTGCTTTCGAGACACCAAACAGAATCTGTCACTTAGCAATGGTGGCCTCCATGGAAATTAGTTTGAGTTTCAAAAGCACAAAACATCTCTCATTAGGCATAGGTTTCAAAATAATGAATTCTCCTGAGGGTGCTTATTAGGATCAATGTAGAGTCAACCCTCCTCGAGCAACAATTACTAGAGAGGTCTTCAGTTCCCCATTATAAGGAAAGTGACTCTTGCAGTCTCTGTGTGTATGCTAGGTCTCCAAATTTTGCCAAGCTGGTCCACAGGTTTTGTGAAAAATAAGTTATACAAATCACTAATACAATTCATCCATTGAATGTTCATCCATTCAGGGTGAGATGGACCTCTAAGAAGAAGAAATTAGATTTACTACACTTGAAGTTTTCTGTACCAAGGCACTGAGAAGTCTTGCTAAAACCATAGCATGGTGCATATGGGGATAATATAGGTGATAATAATGATTTAAGATGATTTTTAATTTAAGTTTCTATATTTAAAGTCTTACAGGCATCCAAAGCCTTTCAGCTATCTAACATGTCTTCAAAAGTGGAGTCGAAGGCTTTCATGGCCAGCATCCATAGTTTTTTGTAGGGCTTTCAGGCTATGTGGCCACGCTCTAGAAAAGTTCCTTTCTGACTTTTCGCCAGCATCTGTGACTGGCATCTTCATCTTCTCTGAAGATGCCAGTCACAGATGCTGGCAAAATGTCAGAAAGGAACTCGTCTAGAATGTGGCCACATAGCCTGAAAGCTCTACAAAAAACTATGTCTTCAAACGTTTCTTAAAACCAGAGATGCCATGAAGCTTTCATTATCAGACTAAGACTGAGGGTAATGGATGCTTTGTTGAGCTCCTTTGAGATTTTTTTTGTTTTTAAAATACTAAATAATATTAAAGCGTTTTAAAGACGCAGAAGTCAGAAATATAACTCTTCCTGCCATCTCTCTTCCTCAGCAGAAAACAATTGCCATTAATGTGGGAGTGAGAATCATGCACCCCCAGATGCTGTTGCACTGCAACTCCTATCAGTCCTAGACAGCACACTCTAAAGTACGAAATGATGAGATCTAGGGCCCAGTAACATCTGGAGGGGCCACATGGTTCCCACATCTGGCCTAAAGATTACAAACTACATGAGAGCAGGATTTAGTTAGAAGGTAAATTACTACATTACAAGATAGGCTGCAGAGAGCAATTGTATGTCATCAGGTAGCAGTCTAGCCATATAAAAGGTGTTTACCTACAGGAAACACTCAGAGGAAGAGGCCTTTTTGGATCATATCTGCACAGGACAGGATATTATGGGAGCAGAACAGGCCAGATGTCATCCAGTCTATTCACACCAGGCTCGGAGACTGGGCCCTGCGTTTTCTGGACTCCCTGTTGAGAGGACGAGGGGGGCAGTTTATTTGGCCTCTGTAGATGGGGCCATGGAGTCCCCGGCTGTGGGATTCTTTTCCACAGGAGGGTAGGCTGGTACTCCCTCTGCTCCCCTTCTCTCAGCAGGCAAAGACCTTGTTTCATTTAGACTGGTTTTTGGCAATTGCACAATCATTTCTGCAATTGTTGGTAAGGGATCTTTTAATGATATCTATGTGCTGTACATTTCTTCTCATTGTTATTTTTTACAATGCTTTTAAACTTTTTTAAATTAATAGTGTTTAAATAAACCATTTATTTAAAAATATTGCAATCACAGTATTTTAGCTAATTTTGTTTTAATCTCTTCTATGAGCTGCATTGGGTCCCATGTTGGGAGAAAGAGGGAACATGTTGGGAGAAAGATGAGAAGGGGAAGATAGCTATAAATATATAAATATATTTATTAAAATTGTTCATTCACAGCATGGTTATTCTGCCCTTCAGAGTAAACTCTGGTACACTATGGCCTTTAAAGATTTTGTGTTTCCAAGCTCCAGTGGAATCTTGATCTCCTCAACACCGTCTGCCATCATAAGATCTTTCTTATCCCAATATTATACTCAGGAAAATAATTTTATCACTTACTAACAGAAAGTTGAGTCATAAAGGTCATATTGTGTGGGAAATGAATCATGCATGGTACAAATGCCTCTGGCATGTTCTGTTTACTTCAAACAATTTTTAATTACTCAGCTATAGCTAGCACAGCTACTTGAAGGGAAACAATAATAGGCTGATGCACACTTCCACACAGCAGCTTTGTAGCTAGAGCCACTAAAAGTATTAATGCAGGATGAACATGTCAAAAAACACATTTTCTCATCAGAAGATGTCTACAGGTGGATCTACCAAGTCACTGATATCCCTTGTGGAAGCCTTCTGCACGGTGATGTGTGAAAACAGTAAGAAGTATCACATACTATCATGATTGTCTGGATACATAACGTTACATCTCCCAACGGCTACTTTTGGGAAGAATTCAGTGTTGAGCAGAACAGTTCATATCCATAAGCTCCCTAGATTAGACCTTGGCATTCTTGCATAAATAGAGTAAGTAATGAGAAAGACATCCACCTGAAATTTTAGAGAGCAGGCGATCCTGAACTAGATGAAGCAACAGTATCAGCTAATACAGGGCAAGCCCCTATATTCAAATGTGTGTAGATAATTTTCTGAGTTTAACAACTGGTTCTTGGAACTTAGTTCATCTTGGATCCACCTCACTGTATTAAGAAAAAGGATGATTCCAAATGGACATAATCAGTATTATGTGGCCAAACAGTTCATGGACTATTTGCACAGGAAACCACGAGGAAAATGCCTAGAATGGGATAATGGTTTTAAAAGAAAAAGAAAAATATTTGTGTGGTCCATCAGCAAAATCCCAAAGCAGGGGGTAAATCTCTAAAGTATCACTTTAAAAGGTGAATTTTCAAAATTTTGAGGACTCTTCATCAGGACAGGGATGGGAAGCAGTAAAAGATATGGAAGAGTCTCAAAATTATCCCATCTAGATCTTGATGCTATAGGAACCCCAGGATTGGCACTTTATGGAAGGGCATGGAAGTTGAAATGGAATGTAGCATTGTCATTTTGTAGTGTGAACACACCCATAGTTTGCACAGCTGAAGATTCAGATTGAGGTGTATTGGTATCAGGTTTTACCTCTGAAGATCTGGAAACGCTTGGCTGTCTTCCCCTCTAAACAAAAAGACTTCTGTCATTCAGCGAATTCTGCTCTGCCTTCATCCAGTGCACACAGATGGCTGGGAGCAAAAGCACCACAACACATGATCCTTTAAAGGTCTTCTTGTTGTGTTTACCAGAAATGTGAGGCACACAGCTACTATCTTCCACCCACCTGACATACTGTGATCTTATCTGAAGCGTTTCACAGCTATATTTGAATGACTATATAAATGTCAATAATGCTTATATTAAGAACCAGTCTTCACAATACAAAGGTTTAAGATGATATGTCTGGGAGTTCAAAGAAAGCACGTAATAACGAATTACCATGAAAAAAATTTAATAGGTTAGCATTTCAAGAAAGGACATCTTTTGGACTGCTGGAGAAAATTCTATTTTCCCCTCCATAAGTCTTTCCCCCATTTTTACCACTGAAATCATATGTACACCACACACAGTTCAATTTTAATTTAAAACTATACATCTGAGGTCTCCTTATGTATACTGGTTTCAAAGTTTTTTTAAAAAAAGCAAATCATTTAATTAATAACCGATATTAACTCTAAAAAGAAACATATTTAAGAAATTTGTCACTTTTCCACTTGCAACAAATGTACACTCTGTTGCTTTCTTTTTTACATAGCAAAAATAAAGTAATACATCTTTCTGTGAGGACAATGTTGCTTGAACTGCAAATGGCGAAAGTCTTATGATTAAAGAGTATTAAACTCTGGCAGCAATTAATGCAGAAACTAAGTTTCCTAAAAATCTTATAAAAATATTAGACAAAGGGGAAAAGGAGAATAAACCCAAATATTATTCTCTGTACAAACAAAAAAGTACACATCAAGTAGTATATCTGTCCCTTCAAGGCATGCACAATGTCCCTTGAGACAGTTATGTGTGACAGTTTTGACATATCTCCATTCAAGGTAACTACAATTTTTTTGGGAAAAAAAAAATCAACATTCAGTTTGATCATCCAACTCCCATCCCTTTGTTTTGTTCCCTTGCAATATAAGCATACAATATCAAGCAAAATATATATATATATATATATTTGGAAATAAAATGGTACAGTCTATGCTCAGTACTATTCTTAATAGATTGATTTACATCAGACTTTTAAAATATCTACTTGACTGTCATCTTCTGAAATGTATACAAATAATGCTTGTAAACATGGGTGTAAACTCCAGAGAAGTGTAAATATGTGCCCAATTATGAGTAGGAGTTAAATATTCTCAAGTCTGAGGATATAAAAATTCATACCAAATTAACAAGGCACTGTCCTAAAATAATGGCATTTTAAAAGCAACAGAGCCAAAGGTGCTTTAACACAATTTAAAATTGTTTAAACCTATGTGAGCATACTTTCCTCTTTAACATAAAACATCCTGTTAATAATTTCCCGACATACAAAGGTTGTCTTTATATTTGCCTATTACAAATAAAGAAGAATTCAGGAAATCCTAGCATAAAGATCGGTAGCAGGGCAGCTAATGGTAAGAAAATAGCATCATAAGTTTTAGAAGCTTTATTTAGCCTTCTATTATTTTAAGTGTTTTCTTTAAGCAGACACTCCCTCATTTCCAATTCAGTAAAATAAAATTTAAAAAATCTGAAAGTTCTGTGTTATCTTGGGATATCTGTGTTATCAGTTTTGTTATCACTTTATCACTTTCTACATATAAAACAGCTCCATATGATGGAATAAAGGGGTGTGAAGCCTAGAATTCTTTGCTAGAGAGCCTAGTTCCTGTCTACATGAATGTCTAAGAATATCATCAAACTACAAATTCCAGATTCTGTAGGACACTGAGCCAGGCTAATTAAAGTGGCATGAAACTGAAGTTAACAGTCTGCTCTAAATACAAAATTCTGTTCTTGTAGAGAAAATCCAGATGCACAGCAAGAATAAGCCCTGCTCTGTCCACCAAAGGGAGCAAGACAGGAAAGCTCAACATGATCCTTCAATCCTATGACAATTAAACTGAAATAAGAACATTGTGAGACTTATTTTAAACTGAAGCAAAATACAGTGTATATAAGATTATCTATCTATGGCCTATTCTAGATTGGGGGGAAAAAGGAAGTGTGTTCATGGCTGCATGAAACTCTAGCCTTTAGATGAGAAAAAGGGAAAGTGTGCCATGAAAACACTTTTTTTGTGTTTCAGGAGAGAAGAAGCGCCTTTAAAAAGGTGCTGGTTTTCCCAGCTTCTTTTTTAAAAACTGTGGAACACCGCAGCTCCATCTAAAGGCTACAAGCCTTTAAGGAAAAGGCAACTTCATGTCACACTGTCCTGCCAATCTAGAAAGCCCCTATATTGAACTATAGGGATTCTAATGGGAAATGTGCCCTTCCTACTCATAATGTCAATGCCTTTACCTTCAAAATCCTTTGCTCCATGTGGACAATTAGTATAGTATAGCATGTGAAAGACTACACAGGGCATAAGATCATATCCAATCTCTTTGCCTTTTCCAGCCAAGGAAACAGTAATACCCATTTATATAAAAGGATACCATCCACTAACATTTAAAGCAAGCACCGCCCAGGATGTTTAAGATATACTTTGAATGCTGATCCATTGCTCAAAGTTTCCACACATAAAAAGAATACAAGGGAAGAAAACCAGTCTACATGGATGCATTAATAACTGTCAAGAATTGTTAAGAATATACTGTGGGTCCTTGGTATCTGCTGGGGTTTGTTTCCAGAACCTCCTACCCTGTAGAAACCAAAATTTGTTGCTGATCAAATCCAATTATATACAATGGTACAATAATATGGTGTCCCTTCTATAAAATGGCAAAACCAAGGTTTGCTTTTTTAGAATTTATATATTTTTTAAATTTTTTCAAGCCATGGATGATTGAATCCATGGATTAAAAAAAAATAATCAGTGAATGTACAGGGCCGAATGTATATTCCCCCATATGGATTCTTCTTAAAAATGGATTACTAGAATTATTTTAGGTATAAGCATTGCTTCTTGATAACACCAATTTTCTTCTTTCTCTCCAGAAGCCCATGATAATCTATCCTCCTTGTATCTGATCTAGTTCCTTTGTTCCCTTACTTCTTCAAGCATTATAATGACCTATCTATATAACTCCCCACCCATTTGCAAGTGATTAACACTGAAGGGGTCCCAGAATAAAAGAAACAATGGGCCTTTATTGCCACCAACTGACATGGAAAGCCTACACAAATGGATCTGTGCAGTTAGGATTCCAGCTGTCCTGGTCTACCTACAAAAGCTGTTCCAGTTCAGATGCCCCTCAGTCAAGCTGGAAGAAGGGAGTCATGAACCTTGGAGGCAAAGTCAGCAATGTGACTCCCATGTTGATGCTCCTCAATTAAGACATGATTAGTCTTATGGTACATTCTGCTGGAAGACAGAACAATGATACTGGTAACTGACAATAGTGGCAAGATACTTTAGGCTAATTTCCAGTGACAGAACTGAAATCTTCCTTACAGTAAAATGAAATTGATGAACCAGAACTGGTTCAGCTGATCTACTTCAGAGCATAAGAATTTTTAATTTTGTTGCTTCTTCCCATCTGAAGTAGTGCTTCAAGTAATGCCATTTGCTGCCATCAAAAAATTGAAAGAGGAGTGGTTAAACATATTTATCAATATATATATATAGCCCCATTGTAAGATACAGTAAAACTAACACTAGGTTTTAATACATTTACATTGCTCAAGTTCCTTTAACAAATTGCAGATAAGTCTTCTAAGAAAATTCCTGAGAGTAATTTTTCTCCCTCCCTCCCTCAGTCTTTTCTCAAATAGGAAGGGATGTTTTGAGGGCAACATCAAGAAAGAAAGCTGGTGACTGATGTAACCCCACAAATTAGTTCGACTGATCAAAGGAGGGAGAACAGTCAGGTCTGGTTCATACCCCAAGTGAGAGCTGGAAAATAGCCAAAAAAAGCCAACTTCCAGGCATCATCGGAGCATGGCATTTACAAGCCGCACACACCGATGATGACCAGAAGCCTCCCTGAAGTCAGGTGGCTGCCCAGATGTGGGTGGCTTCAAGATGCTCTTGCGGCATGGCATTTACACGCCACACAGTGGTGGAACAACTTGAAGCCACGCTGGGGCTGCGATGGGGCCGGGAAAGCCAACTCTTTCCTAGTCCAAATAGGAGCTGACCTTTTCTGCTCCTATTTGGGCTGGGTTCAGGGAGGATTGGGGCTACAGTGTGTGTTTGTCAAGGCCCCAATCTGTCTTCAACAGGGGCAGCTTGAAGCCACCCCTTCTTGCCGGTCTGTTCCAGCCCTGAAATACCTTGACAATTCCAGTGTGAGTATGGGAAATTCTGTTTGTTCTATTTCAACCTTTTTAACTCTTGTTACCTCTCCCCAGAATCTCTCTTACTCAAAAAAAATCAGTGTATTATTAAGGTTGCAATCTATGATAAATCACAAGTTAGTATTTTCACTTTGTGGGATTCTTATCATTTTGCAAATAAATATTATTATGTTTCCTTCTTAGAAACTCTTTTTAATCTGTATCAGAAGAACAACACAAAGGTTGGACATGTGTTTCTCAAACAACCACATCAGTATATATGCTCCATGACAAATTTCTTTTGAAATAATTAGTTATTTCCAAAAGTGGTGTGTGGCATGAAATAAGGCAATGGAATTCCAAAGAAGAGTCAAAATATCCAATAGGGTATGCCTAAAGTAGCTCTTTGGATCCTGATATATTTATACTTTTAAAAAGACAATACAGCTGGACAGAGCTTCTCCTATGACACAGAACATGTCCAGCCTATAAAAATTGAACCCATACTTATAGCCCATCAAATCATCAGGCCTAAAACCAATGAAATCCATAGGCTTAATTCTTACTTATTTCAATTTGGATTGCACTGAAGGTTATAGGCAAACTCTCATTGGAAATATATGCATGAGACACTTCTGAAATTCAAGTAAACTCAAGAGAGATTGTAAATCTGCAAAACTGAAAACAACATTTGTTATAGTTATTTACTAAAAGACTGCAAGGGATCCATAATAACAAAACTCTTGCAGGATGAAATGAAACAAAACAAAATACACACATACACACATAACATACCTAAATGGTATTTTAAAGTGCACAAAGATGCTGGAATCTATTTTCAATATATCTGCAACTCTTGGAAATTTCAAGGAAATAAGAGATTTCTTGGCTCTGCTTCATTGGCATAAAGCAGTAACATGATTTTCCTTCTGCTAAACGACCCATAAAATAGCAGCATTAAAAACATCTACAATTGAATGGATCTGCAGTCTTTAGCATCAACCCTGACAAATATTCAAAATGATTTTCTCTCTCCACCACAGAACCCTGGAGGTAGTGACCACAATCCTTAAACAGCTGGAGGTGTGTGTAAGGAATATCTGTGCACGTAGTGGGAGGTTCTCTCTCAAGGGTCCACTGCTACAGCTAAAGAGTTCTGTCCAATAGTACATTTCAACCAGCAAACCAGTGCTGGGGAACTGAATTGCTTCTGTCCACACCAATCTCCTGGCCACACCCAAAATCATCTCCAAAGGGCTTGGGGCTCTATGCAGAAGAGACCTGGGGATGTGTACAAGGAGCTGGGGCAGGGCAGAAGGAAATCTCCCACTGCAAATGTGGCAGTTGTAATGTGGAACATTGGACAGAGCTCTATGTCTGTAGAGAAAACATAAACCGTAGCTTGCCTCTTTATCAGCAGGAGCTGCTTTCCCAAACAGAAAATTTCCAGCCACCTGCATGATTCTTCCTTCACACACATGGAGCTTATTTGGTTTGTAGCCAATAACTTTGTTGAGTCATACTCTGGCAGCAAAGTCCAACTATGATCTTCTTGAAATTGTACATGATATCAGAATATATACTAAAAGTTATAAGTATGGCAGCTAAAGAAGTTATTTTTCTTTAAAAAAAATCCACCAAGACAAGCATACATCAGAAAAGAGCAATTGTCTACTTGTTCCAAGTTCTACACTACTGACCGGTGCTCCCCACACACATACACGGCACTTGGCCGGATACGTCTTCTGGTGTGACCAGGTAGCTGTGGCAAAAACTTGAAGTACTTGGGCATCAAGTCTAAGCAAGCATCATGAAACTTCTTGATCCTCCAGTAGTAAATCAGTGGGTTCAATGCTGACTTGAGGTAGCAGAGCCAAAGGAGCCAAGTGCTTATCTCAAAAAAGTTGTGCTTGTGATAAAAGTGGCTGTTGAATGTAGCAATAAGGCTGTAGGTGGTGAAGGGTGCCCAGCAGATTATGAAGACAATGAAGAGAATCAAGATGGTTGTGAAGGCACGAGTTTTAAAGCTCATATCAATGTTCATCTGAAAGGGTCTCTGGAGGCTCATGAGACCAAGTTTGCTGGCTTGACTGAGGCAAATGCTATCTGGGTGGCTATGGATACGAACTGCATTGTGCCGTACCGTGTTGAGGATGCCCATAAAAGAATACAACATCACCAGGAATGGAATGAAAAAGGAAATAAGGACCACCAGTATCACATAGGCACGGTAGCCAGGGCTTGTTGAATAACCAAACACACACTGGGGTGCTTTAGAAGGTATCTGTAGGCTCGGGTTCCCCACAGAGAGTGGAAAAGCTACTATAAAGGCTATAGCCCAGGAGACAGCAATAAGGACTTTTGCACGGTAAGGATTCAGCTTATCCTGCCTCTGAACTATGATAAGGAACCTGTCAATGCTAATGATGAGCAGAATGGCAACACCTTCAATAACAAACAGCCAGAAAAACATAGCAGAGACTCTGCAAAAGATATCGCCAAAAACCCATTGAGTTGTGATGATAGTTATCAGAGCAAAAGGCATATTCAGCACAGCAAGCAGCATGTCTGCAAAAGCCAAGCTAGCTAGGAGAATGTTAATAGCAGAGCGCATTGCAGTCTTCTGATAGACCATGAGGCAGACAACAAGGTTTCCAAGGAAAGAAACCAGGAGTATAAATATCATGGCAGCAGAAAGTATGATCTGGAGTGGCAGGCTCAAGCTCTTGAAGTCTTGCAAAGGAAGGGCAGGTGTAGTGTTGTCTGTCAATGCTGTTGCCTCAGTGGTAACCATGGCACCCAAGTGGTATTTCAGTGGCTGCACATTGCCGCTATGAACCAAGAAGAAGGGAGTGGTGATATTTCCATAGGCATTTTCATAGACAATGAAAGTTGCATTGAGGATTGCAGAATGAGCCTGGGTCAGCATTCCAGAAAGAACCATCACTTCAGCAGAGCAGAACACAGAAAGGAAAAGAAGCTTCAAGGCATTTTAGTTAATAAGGGCAGTATGTCATGATCCATGGCCATGAGCCAAATTGTAGTTATGTATCCAGCAGGAGGAAAGTAGCGCCTCACTCATTGTGGCAGCACTTTGGTCTAGAGGGGAAAATCAAAATGATAATGGTGAGTACAGTTCTACTGATTTTACTGACAATTGCTATGGAACACAGCATTGACACCCAATAAATTTATTTTTTTTAATTTTATTTTTTAGAGTAAAATATCAGAAACACAAAATACATAAACAAAGGAGAAAAAGACAATGCACAGCCAAACCATTACACAACAATACATGGCAAAAATATAGGAGATATAACAATATCAGGGTATACATCTAACAATTTGTTTCTATACAGTATTGCAAACCTCATGCATAGATAACCTATTTATACAAAGACAATAAGACACAAACACATGCAATACTTCCTGAGTCTCAAAAAAATTCTATGCATAGTTTCCTTTAATAAATAAATTTAGAAAGGATTCGTCCCTTCTCACTTGCTGCCCCTCACTCCTGGAACCTTCTTTCCCCACGTGTGCGCCTCATCACTTCTCTAACCAGTTTCAAAACTGAGTTAAAAATTATATTGTCTATGAAAGCATTCCCAGGATTATGCCGTCTGCCCCAGGATGCCTCATTTTAATTATGTATCAAGAAGCCGCGCCCTCCCTCCAGTCCATCTGCCTTGGTCCAGGCTCCAGAGGGAGAGAAGAACCACTGGATCTCATCTCCTTTCCCACCACCTTTCCCTTCTCTTTTTGTGTTGTCTCTTTTAGACTGTAAGGCTGAGGGCAGGGAACTGTCTAATTATAAGACTATATGTACAATACTGTGTAAATTTATAGTGCTATATAAATAAAGGTTAATAATAATAATAATAATAATAATGAAAGAAAAGAACTAACCCAGGACACAATTAATCATGTTAGAAATAGATAACCAGGCATCATAAAACAACTGTGGAAAAAAATATCTTACTAGGGCAAGGAAGATTAACAGGTGAGGGATATCTCCTATTACTATACAAAACAGGGTAGAAGGAAGGGCTGATAATGATCCAAAATGGAATTTCCACAGAATTGTGTCAAATATTGAATACAATCATACTGAAATGAGTATAGGCAGTTGTAGTGAGACATCATACAGATTATTTAGTGAAACTGCCTTATATACGTTCCAGCTGCACGCCAACTAAAACCCAGTATACAATTCCTCTACCCAACCATCCTATGTTTGGCTGCCATGCCATCCAGGGCCAATCTGTCAGGCACTGTCCCATCTGGTAGCAGGTTGAAAGGGGGACAGGACATGCCAGATTCAATAATCACTGGACAAGAACAAAAAGATTTATTTCACAAATAAAGATCACTTTCAAGGGAGGAAATGATACCCCCAAATAATCCCCCAGTGAAATTTTCCTTCCTGAATTTCTAGCACTGTACTTAAGACTTCAGTGGAGCATTTAGAAGTACAGTTCAGGTATCCAAACAAAAGGGGCAGGCGAGTTAACAAGGAAATATGAACACAATAAATATGAGTTCTGGGTGTGAATGTTTTGGTGTCTCACACTCTGCAAAGCTAGAACTTTGGGGACAGAAGGAAAATTTCACTGAAAGGCAGAATTCTAATTTAGGGAGGGGGATTCACTCATTTCTTCCCCTTCCCTGCCCCATAGCTATACTTCTGAGCACTCTGAACATGCCAGAATTTTTGTAAGCAGATGGTGAAAGATGTCAGAAAAACCCAGAAGTCAGAAGAATTACTCAGCAAGTAACATTTTTTTTTGTGGAAAGTGGTTCTCTTTGTGTTCTGTAAAGCATTTACAAGAGAATGGTCTTTGGATAGTTTTATATTTAGCCAAAAATAATTTAGAAATGTTTTTGACGTCAGATGTAAGAAACAGACTGATATTTATTGATATTTGCCAGAACAACAAACATGCTTGTACTTCCAAATTAACACAAATTTTCCACGCAGATCTTCTAGCAGAAGGGAAATATGCACCCTATATTATAATCCACAGAACTGCCACTCCCTGCATCTATAAAAATACCCTATATATGGCTGCTAAAGTAGAAAGTGTAGCATAGTGGTTTGAATGTTAGACTTCAACTCTGGAGACCAGGATTCAATTTCTAGCTTGGCCATGAAACCCACTGGGCAACCCAGGGCAAGTCCCATGCTCTCAGCCTCAGGGGATGACAATGAAAAATCTCCTCAGAACAAATATTTGCTAAGTAAACCCCATGATAGAGTTTTCTTAGGGTTGTCTTATGTAAAAAAATGATGTGACGGCACAAAACAACAACAACCACAGCAAAGTAGAAACAAGATAGTTCATACACTCTTTGGAAATCATGTGGCTTCTAAAGAATGATCATAGAATCATAGAATCATAGAGTTGGAAGAGACCACAAGGGCCATCCAGTCCAACCCCCTGCCATGCAGGAACTCCCAGTCAAAGCATCCCTGACAGATGGCCATCCAGCCTCTGCTTAAAAACCTCCAAAGGAGGAGACTCCACCACTCTCCGAGGGAATGATGGTACACACCTTTTCCTATTGCCAAGCATATTTACATTGGTGAAATATTAGTACAAGTAATAGCCAGACCTAGGAATAAGCTATTTTTGGACAGCTTCCAGAATTCCACAGCATAGTTGGTGTGTTTTTTTTCAAGCTTTGATGATAGTCCACAAACTGCATTCAAATCACCTAAGTAGCTACCCTTAATGCACTGTACTACAGCTGCCTTGCCTTCTTCATAACCGAGACACATCTTTCTAATTTTCCAGTAATTGCTTATGGGTAAAGCTGTTTTCATTTCATTTCTGTTGCTTTTTTATAGAACCAGTGTTCCTATTTTTGCCAAGAGCAAGGGTTAGATCTTGTATACTTGCATTAGAGTATGTAATCACCAATATTTGATATGAGAGGTTGACAGTTTATCTATACTGTATAATGAATACTTTCTTATTGACATGCTCTTTTAATTACAGAAGAAAAGGACTGAGTAAGTATTAATAAAACACTTTCCGAAGGCAACAATGAAAATGAATGTCATCCATGATCAATATCTTTCTTACATACAAACATGCAAACTTTTCTTTTCCACTGTACTTTACTTTAATATTAATACTAATGCAGCCTACACTAATGTTAATCCTTAGCTGGATATAACACTAGGGCAAGAGCAAGGACATGTTCCCAAACTTTGCTGAGATAAAGCAAATAAAATTATTTCAACCAAGACTGCATTTCTCCTCAAATGCTAATGTGCAATCTATAACTACCAAAGGAAATACATTTGTACCTCCCTTTTCAGTTGTAGTAAGAAATAATTTAGCATCAGCATCACTGGCAAGGAGGCCCACAAAGGCCTATGACTCAAATAATGCAGCAAGGCAGTGAAGAGAGACAGCAGTAACCCTCAGGGGAACAATGTGAAAAGAAGCATGACAGGAACAAATAATTCAGGATAAAGAATGGCAGGTAACAGAAAACAAGAGAAGTCTTTATGTTTATGTTATTTAGTATTTGTAGCAAACACAGTCAGTCAATCAGCAAAAATAACCAGGCTGGTAAGTGGAAAACTCGGCATATATTACTGAGGCTATATACTGAAAGATGTTCCATTTCAGGGGAAAGCTTAACTTTAAAGAATATCTACTTCTTCAGTTCAGCTAAACTATAATTGAAGCAGATGAATGCAATTTTATCAGGAGAGATAGAAAGAAGCTTGAGACATATGCCTTGCTGCTTCTGGAAAATTAAAAATGGCATTAAGAATAACCTAAATTAAGCCACATTCACCTTAAGCTGCAGAGGAGACGCCCCTTCAAGCTGCAGGATGATGAATGAAATTCATCATGTGTCATTCCTAGCAAGCTGGCCTCCCCTCCCCTCTCCAAACAAATTGCCAATTTAAGTTGGGAAGAGCAATTCTTGCCTCCATCCAATAACTAGGAAAATAACTAGGAGAGCCAGGGTGGCACAGTGATTTAAGGACTGGACTATGACTCTGGAGACCAGGGTTTGAATCCTGGCTTAGTCATGTAAACCCACTGGTTGGCCTTGGGCAAGTTACACTCTCTCAGCCTCAGAGGATGGCACTGGAAACCTCCTGTGAAGAAACTGGCCAAGAAAGCCCCATGATAGGTTTGCCTTAGGGTAGCCGTAAGTTGGAAACATCTTGAAGGCACACAACAACAACAAAAGAAAAAAGGGATTCCAAAATACTGCTTCTAGTAATCAGCCTCCACCCAGCAAAGTGCACTAAACTGGCTAAACGCCATGTCTTTACAGTGGGGTATCAATCCATTTCTAGGTTGGATGTGTATCACATTATTCCACCAACATGAGATATACACTTTAATCATCTGCATTTTATATGGGTGGGGAATAGTTCTATGGCTAACATGTAAATATTGCCAGCTTACTGGTATTGGGTAGAGCAGGAAAAGAAGTGTTTCAACACAGAACACCTTCATTCAAACTGATGTACCCATGTATGGTGGGTTTTGTTTTAAGCCTTGGGCAAACATGGTCGTATACACAAGACTAATTTCAGTAAAACTACATTCTCTTGCTATAATACAATGGTCTGAAATAAAAAATTAAACCCTTGCCTAAGTGAAATAGAGTAGAGCATGTGAACAAATCACATGGAGGGTTAATACTTCTGCAAGGCACTGTAAAAAGAAACATAGGAGCTGATCACACTGGGGGAAAAGACAGCAGCATGGTGGGATGCTCCCATCAATATCACGAGATTTGTCAAAGATTATCACATAACATCACGCGATATTGCAAAGATCCTGTGATTATCCCATGAATAAAGAGGAATTATAGCACCGCTTTTTATTCACAGGATTTTCAGGGATATTTGCAACGACACATGATGTCGTGTGATGATCTTTGCCAAACTGCAATATTCATGGGATCTGTGATAAACTCCATAGAAAGGCACTTCATGTTCCATCTAGACTATTCTCGTTTACACTGTCTGCATGGTTCTCCATGGTTTCAAGTAGGATTTATCTTGACCCCTATCTGTATACATCAGAGAATGAACGTAGATATGCATGCAAACCATGCTTTCTCACACTGAGCTAGATATGGTATTTAACCCTACTAAACTGTGATTACATAATGGTTTAATTATTTAATGGTGTAACTGCAAAAGCAGATTATCACAGATTTCGATAACATTGGGAAGGAAATGAGAGCTAGTGACTTATTTTCAACCCATCACCTTAATTTTCCTGTGTCCCATTATGTCTAATCAACAAGGTATTGTTTATCTAGGACACAGGTGAAAAATCTGATTTTCAGCTTAGTTTGTAAAAAGGCATTGATAGGCCATAATAGCATTCTCATGCATTCTCTACCAGGCCATTCACGGCCATTACCTTTGGATCCATAAAGACAAATATAGCTGTGTACTTCAGAAGGCTCTTATTTCTCCTCAAAGGTAATAATAGCACTAAAGGGTCTTGAAGCCATTTTAGATATCCCTTCCAGCTCTGTGATCTCAGTAAATTATTTTATACACACAATTTGTGGAAGGATGGGAGAGAAAACTTTAATAGGGAAAAAAACTGCTTTCTTAAGAAGAGGCAAACACCTCTTGACTGTCCCTCTTCAAGAATGTACAGTGGTCCCCTGCGTTACGAAGGTAATCCGTTCCGGATTACCTTTCGTAACCCGGAAATGAATGTATCCCGGGGGACCGCTTTAGCGGACGGACCGCGCGGCCGATTTAAAGGGGCCGCGCAGTTTTTCCGCTTCGTCCCCCGGGTGATCCTTCGGATCCCGGGGGAATTTTTGTGGTCCCGTCGCTTTCGGACCCTGGGGAATTCGTTCCCCGGGGGATTCGGGTCCCGGGGGACCACTGTATATGCCTAGGTAGTTATTGGTAGTTATTTTGTTGTTTCAGCTTGTATGAAGTTAAGACTTCCACCAACAGACCAGTAATAGCACCCCAAATAAACTTATTCAACTTTGTTTGGCTGCTTACATGCTCTGATTCAAGGGCTGTAATAACAACACTCTGTTCAGCATTGGTCAGACCTCACCTGGAGTACTGTATCCAGTTCTGGGCACTGCAGTTAAAAAAGGATGTTGACAAGCTGGGACACATTCAGAGGAAGGTGACCTACATGAAAACCATGTTCTATGAGGAGTGGCTTAGGAAACTGGGAATGATTAACTTGGAGAAGAGAAGGCTGAGAGGTGATATGACAACCATTTTTAAATATCTGAAAAGATGCCATATTGAAAAGGGAGCCAGTATGGTGTAGCACTGAACTACAACTTTGGAGACAAGGGTTCAAATCCCTGCTCAGCCATGGAAACCTACTTGGGTAAGTCACACTCTCTCAGCCTTAGGAGAAGGCAAAGGCAACCCCCTCTGAACAAATCTTGCCAAGAAAATCAAGTGATAGGTTCATTTTAGCATCACCTTAAGTTGGAAATGATTTGCATGCACGTAACCACAACAAGAACATGTTGAAGATGGAGCAAGGATGTTTTCAGCTGTTCTGGAGACCAGAACACAAACCAATTGATTCAAATTGAAAGAAAGGAGATGCTGCATAAACATTAGGAAGAACTTTGTGACAGTAAGGGCTGTTCCACAGTGTAATGGAGTGCCTTGGAAGTTGGTGTATTCTCCTTCTTTGGAGGTCTTTAACTGGATGACTATCTCTCAAGAGTACTTTGTCAGTGTGCCTTCATGGGAGGGGTTGGACTGGGTGACTTCTGTGGTGCCTTCCAACCCTAAAATTCAGTAACTACTGGTATCTTTATTGACGCTTATCATCAATAAGATAAATTAGCTCTTCTTCTAAAACAGACCCACAATTAACTACATAACAACAAACTCTCATGGACTAGTTAACAGGGCAACTGTTTAAAAAAAAACAAAGCAACTAGTAATAGGGTTGATAGGAATATGGAAAATTTGTTCTCAGAATCTCCCTGCATCTTATGTTACTGCAAACTTTATTTAGCCATTCTAATGTTGAAGATTTTTTGTGGCTATCCAGTATACTGCTTGCTGCAGAAACAAATTTTAAAACTAGTTTATTAATGCACTGCAGAACTAGAAGGTCATTAACTAAGAAAACTAAGAATCTTTTAGCAACCTATGAAGAAGGGAACATGCTAAGCCCCACCACTTTCTCTCTCCAGTTCCATCCCTTTCCTCATATAGAAAACTATGTGGACTCTCCTCTCATCCCACTTAGATAATTTCTGTTGAGGCAAGTTGTCTTCTATGAGTAGAAGGATGCAGTTACTCTCCCTAAAACAAAGTGATTCAATCAATCCAAACTTGTACCTGAAAAACATTTCACTTCATTTATTACAGAAAATAGCAAGCAAAATAATAAATAAATAAATACAAGCACTGTATACACTCATATATAAGTCTAGAAATTTAGGCCAAAGAATTTACCCCAAAAGCCTGAGTCAACTTATCAACGGGTCAATTTAAGTATTGTATCTTAACTCTTATTTAAAAGAAGGTACCTTCCCCTGGTGAAAGAAAAGAGTATAATATGTCATGGAAGCATCAACCCCCTCTACTCTCTCATTCATCCAGTCTTAAGAGCACAAAGAGTTATGTCTGTGGGAATTTTGTAAGTTTTTGACATTGTTTTGATTTGCTTCATCTTTTAGATCCTTTGTTATAAGCCCCTAAGCTTTACCCTTGACTTATCCGCAGGTCATATCAAAACCCATAATTTCAGCCCCAAAACTTGCCCTTGATTTATACATAAGGTCGACTTATAGTCCAGTATATACTGTATTACAAGGCAAGTGACTGGGCATAATATATACATTTTAAAACCATCATAAGAGGAAGTTGTGGGAAGACAAATAAGCTAATATCTCAAAGTTAATTATCGTTTCTCAAACCTTTGCTGCTCTTTTGACACCTCCACAGCTACCACATATAAAGCAGCTCATCTCCGGCACTATACTAACATTTCCTCTCCCCAGAAAATATATGCATACATATATATTCCTTCTACACACTGTGGCTTTACTTATGAGTAAATCCTAGTGAAGGCAAGAGGAATTAGCTCTGAATCAGCGTTTTCAGGATCTACCTGCAAATGGATAAAATTCTCATCCAGAATTTAACATGTCTATTGTTTGCTTTGCTACAAGCCCATTTACTGAAGAGCAGCCCTATCAGATTCAAGTGGGCTTTAGTTTTGGCCTTGTGCCTGCTTTGAGCCTGCCTCTGACAATAATTCTCTGTGTGAACAAAGGAGTTCCACCCACATACTGCAGCCTGCAAGAGAGTAGGCGAAGTACATAACCATTTATTATCAAGGATACAATCAGAAAAGGCATAATAGGGATAGCCAAAATTGTTTTTATATCAGGTTAAAATGAAGAACTCTTAAAACTTCAGACTTTTGCTTGTATTACATAAGCTACTCTCTTTCTGCCAACATGCCCCCAAACAGAGGAAACAAAACTATGGCTGTTAACATAAAAAAAAAGCTGACTCCTACAAGGGACTAATCACCAAAGCTCTATAGAAATGCATTGCAAGTAGCTGACAGAAAACACCTGCTTTGTATGACTGAAAATGAAATACTCAGAACACACACTTGAAAAAGATTCTACAGAATAATGGAACTTGCCTCTAGTAATCATTTTCAGTCTAAGAAACTCCAGAGCACCTGAAATAAAATAAAATTAAATGAAAAAATGGCAGTAGTGTCCTTGACAAGAAATATAAAAACACTTTTTGGTGTCATTCAGAATATAATGGTCAGTATCAAAATAACCACATTTTTTCCCCTCTAATTAACAGTAACAACAGATTTGAACTCTTCCGTATGTCAATTGTCACTATGAGGTGAAACAGATGGGCAGGAAAAAGTGGCTTGAAGCTGCCTTTTCTGAAGCCATATCGAAGTCCCACTAACTGTACCGCCAGCTCCCAAGGCAGCTAGAGTGCTTGTGTCATGACCACATGATGGCTTCAAGCCAGGAAGAAGTGGAAAAAAACCTACTTCTTTTTGAAACTTTTTTTCTGCATAAGATGGCTAGAGGGCACATTCCTGCTGGCTTCAAGACATGTGTCATCTAAATGCCACACCTTCAAGTCAGTCTGAAAGCACCTCTTTTTGCCTGTCTGTTTAGCCCCAATATGAATACGGTTGGCCAACTTATGAAGTGGGCAATAGGTAGAGACTGCATATACTATGTTGTACACTTAGAGTATAGCCTTTATTGTTTGGTCTTTTTTATTGTATTGTTCAAGGGAAAGAGATGTTAGTGGATGTTGACAATTACTGCTTGCATCAGCTTGCTTGCATCAGCTCTAACCACAATAGTCCATGGTGAAAAATGATGGGAAGCCAATGGGATCTGTAGTACAAGAATACAGTGGTCCCCCGGGTTACGAAAGTAATGCGTTCTGGATTACCTTTCATAACCCGGAAGTCTTCGCAACCCGGGGGACTGCTTTGTTTGCTGCGCTGCGCGGCAAATTTAAAGGGACCGCGCTTTTTTCGTACCCCGGGGTTTTTTTGCAAGCCGGGGCCGTTTTTCGTACCCCGGGGTTTTTGTACCCTGGGGGATTCGTAACCCGGGGTACCACTGTATCTACAGTCACAGTTGCACATTGTTCATACAGGCATAAGAGTCTAAGGAGTCAAATAATATTAAATTCTTGAATCAATACTGCATTTCTGTTGAATACAAACAGCTATATGTACAAAAACAATGACTTCTTTCCTATGGTTTAAATACAATTTTGGATATCCAATAAATTGATACTGACGGCAGTATCAAAAGCCATACTGCTTCTAATGCAATGGGATTTCCCCTTCCTCTATTTCTGCACACTTCCCAAAGTTGTCCAGAGACTCAAGCAGGCTTCCAGGACAGGTTCAGAGTGGTGTGGGTAGGCTGCAGTGCCTGTTTCAGTAATAGATAGACATCACTGTATGAAGTGGTAGATTTTGATGATAGCTCCTGTATTATAGCTACACCACAGTGGTTAAAAGCAAAAATGTGATAAATTACTCATTCTCTGAATTTTCCTATGAAAATAATATTGCTAAAACAAAAGAGAGGTGGGGACGATGACGACAGCAGCTGTACCACACTATGCCCTCAATCCAACAAGCCCTTAGCAGCAATACTCACATGGGGAACATGCTACATAATTGCTATGCATCATCTATACACAATAGCAACATTTTCCAGCCACTGTTTGCATCAAAATATAAGGTGAACTATTGTAAGATCCCATTGAGAATCAGCTTGAGTACTGAGCTTGAAAAATGAGAAACTTGACACCATGTAGCAATAAAACTTTTTGGAAGACTTCAGAATATCACAATCATTCTGCTTAGGCTACTTTACATATTTCTCCTAAAACTAACTTAAAACTTGCATTCTTGCTATACTCACCACTTGTTGACATTTGGGGTATCAGTGCTTAACCATGGGTGCCAAGCAGTTAGAAATGAGTAGTGGGTAGCAGAACACTACGGTGGACATGGTAAAAGGAAGAGTGGGATATAAGTGTAATAAAATTAGAGACATTCCCCTTTCTCCAAAAAACAAAAACAAACAAATAAACAAACTCATATGTGTGTGTTTATGCGTGTGCATGCATGTGTACACACAAAACATTTGAATACTTTCCCTCAGTTTCTCATGCCATTTTCAATTTTGTAATGAAAGCAAAGAGCATAAAGCTCTTTGGCATATGTTAGTGAAAATTAGCAAGATGCCGTCAAAAAGTCAGAAAATTACATTTTTCATCCTTCTGTTTTATCTGTCTACATAGATTTAAAATACTAGTTACAAACAGCATGATGTTCTGTGGACATTCTGCTGCCACTTCATTTCCAAGTCTGTTTCCTTAGCAACACTTTAATCCATCTGGCTGCAAGCTTCAAAATTTTACTACCATGGTCCTATCTATACCAGAAATAGACTACAAAGGAATTTATAGCACCAATCATGCAGAGTCACTAAAATAATTAATCATGCTAAATGTACAGATCAACTGTACATAATTGGAGAGTAAGGCTGGCTTATTATATACAAGGTGCTTATTATCAATAATCCATAACTGAAATGTCAAATAGGTACCAACTCAGGTTTGCTTGAAAGATTTTGCATACTTCTTCCTGCCAAATGGACACAGTAGACTCCAAACACAGTAATCAGCAAAATAAATACAAGATGGCCGCTCTCTGTATGGAATAAAAGGCTGTAATAATGCAATTTTGCAAGCAAAACTTCAGTTATGGTCTACACACTTATCAAAATCACCTAGAATCTGACAACAGAATAATATTTTCAAAATTGCTCCTAGATGTATCTATGTATTTTCCACCCAAATCCTAAGCTGTAACTATACTGCATACACAGGACAGTTTGTTTATGAAGAACTACTTAGAATCACACCATTGGCTTATATCTGCATACTAATATGAATTTTTTTGTTGTGGCTTGTTATGAATAACTAACCAGTCCAGGCCACAACTGTCATTTGAAAATTTCAGAACTACTGCACAGTGAAATATAGAAGGCTGTTTCTTAAGAAAAAGAAGGATAAAGCTCAATGGATTCAGATTTCCTTTCACTGTTCTTTGAATCCTGGTGTGTGCTGCTCTTCATACAGCTTCTCATGTGCATTTATCTGTTATTAACTCCCTTTATTTCTCTGCCCCATTCCTTCTTTATGCAGTCTGTAAAATTGCTTTACATTAACCAGACAGAAATTGCTGTCTGCCAAACCAGTGTCCCATTCAACCTTTAAACTGATCTTCAATTACAATTTCTATACTGTAAAAGCTTTAGCAAGCTCTTCTCCTTGTCTGTGTCATTTTCTGTCCTTTCTCCTTCCCTAGCCAATTTACAGTTTTTATTTACATTTATCACCTGTCTTCGTATTTTTCCATCCAATTTGTATACCACTTTTTCACTGTAAAAATGTTCTCAGTCCTGTGTCTAGCTATGTGTGTAGCCACATAGGTCTCATGCTCATGCATCATGGTCATCATGTATGAAGCGACTATTGGACCTTTCATTTTTCATATGAGGAAATCTGCCTCTTAAATTCACTGAATGAAACACTATGGCATGCTTGCGGATGCAACACTGAAAAACATCCTGTCCCAGGATCAGATTGTCTGAGTAGCCAAATAAGAAGGGAAAAAAACTTTTATTAGCCCTAATTATAATTACAAAAATTCCATAGTTTTACTATAACAGCCTTTGTGAATCAAAACCAGTCCTCTCCTAAATATCCAATAGAATTTATAATAACAAATTTCACATCTTGTGAAATAAAGCAATGTATAAATTAAGCAAACAATTTATTTATACCCTGCTCTTCAGCCCTAAAGGCTATCAGAGCGGCTTACAATTATTATTTTAATTATACGGTTCCCTGCCCTCAGGCTTACAGTCTAAGAAGGCATGACACAAAGGGAGAAGGGAATGGTGTTGGGGAAGGGGATCAGGTCCAAACATTCTTCTCTCCCTCTGATGCCTGGATCAAGGCAGATGGCATAGAGGGAGGACTCTGCTTCTTAATCTAGGAAAAGTCCGATGGAGTTTGGCCTGTCCTTTCACTCCTTCCTAAGCCAGATGGTGTTACCATGGAGAGAGGGCACTTCAACTTGAGGACAGTCCCAATAGTGTTGCTAGGCCTCTTATGAAGGCATAAGAATGAAGGTAGTGCAAAAGTGAACATCTAATGGCATCCACTCACTCAGTTAAAGGAAACAATTAGAATGAGCAGTAGCAGAATACATTATAAGCCAATCGGGACATAGAATGCTATTTCAAAACACCAAAATTCTGGACCATGCCAACAACTCCTGGGTCAGAATGCATAGGGAGGCCAATGAAATCCACAAACACCTGGAAAACTTCAACAGCAAAGAAGAAATGCTGAAAGTAAGCAAGGTTTGGCTTCCAGTCCTGAAAAACACCAAATCAAAACTCAAGACAAGCAAATTAACACCATCCAAATTCAAAGGGTTACCAATTAAATAGACACAAATCCCCCTCACATATCCTTCACACAACCTCCCTCCAGGTTGTGCCATTAAACACAGTACAACACACAAGCTAACTCCACCATTAACATGTAAACCTCTTCTTTCCAAACAAGCATCCCACAAGTATATATATTCCATCCACTCCCATCCCACCACCCTCTGAAGATGCCAGCCACAGTTGCAAGCAAAACATCAGGAATAAATTCTTCCAGAATATGGCCGCCGAGCCTCAAGAACCTACAGAAATCTATACTCTAAACTGTTATATCTGCAGTTCAGATTCTAACCTACTTCCAGTAACACACCAGCCAAGCACTAAATGCACTTGCATCATCAGAGATTTGTCAATTTAAATCATAACTAAGCTCTCAGAGATAAGAAATATCACAAGAGAAGAAGCAAGAATCCAGTCCTACAACATAGTGCTCTTGTGGCTGACCTGCTTAGCTTCAGTGCTAACATCACTAATGACCTTATATCTTCATAGCAGCTTATCCATTTCAAAGGCAAAAAATGAATCATGAAGTCCTTTTCTACAGAAATCTCACAGAAAAAGTTCCCATTCTTTTGTAGCAATCCGGTAATAGGATACTGGAATGCAACATATACTTGATTTGAGGTTTAAAAAATGATATGAATTGAAGTTCTTCTTTACATTCAAGCAATAAAGAAAGCAAACCCCTGTAGTTAGAGTGTCATGTGAAATGGTGAGAGATGCTAAAAAGATATGGCAAGAAAATGATGTTTTGAAGAGTACCTCTGCTGTCAAAATGTCAGCTGATAGATTCAAATAAAGGAGGTCCTAGCATTGAACAAGATTTACTTGTGTGTAACTTCAAATTCAGACTGGTGGAAAAAACCTATGAACACCTCAGTGACATTCAAAGCCCAGCAAGGGACAAATCTGATTCAAAGTTCCCTAAGCAATTTCAGACCAGCCATTGCCACAATGCAGCAAGTATGGGTCATCCAGAAGTCCTCATAGTAATTCTAACTGAACGCACACAAAAACTATAAAAATATATTGAATTTTCTACTGACTATCTGAAAGATTTTTTCAAAAATGCATTCCCCCCCCCCCCCCACTTACATCCACTTTTTTCATCATTTTAGTGGCAACATCTATACAGCTACAAGGAAGGGTCCAACTGGTTATGCAAGCTTATTTGCTTTTCCTCTCCATTTTGCTGTTCATAAATACTCAGTAAGGGGTTCTGGAGGAAACTACTGCTTACCTTGCCTGTTGGATGCAAGCATACACCACTAGAGTAGAATCCCATTATTTCCCAGCTGAAGCTTTACCGCCTTGTTTAATGCAGACACATTGTTGTCCTCATTTACTATTTTCCCAATGCTGCTTAAAAATTGCACTAAGACAGATGATAAAAAAGAAACAAGAGGTTGAACATGCTTTAAAAAGCTTTATAAAAAGAAGCTTCTTTGTCACAAGTATGCAAACGCAGTTACACCATACAGTCAAATTATCATTGCCGGCTGGGAACTGTGCAATTGCGCAGTTCGCAGCTGGCAGCCGGCAAACCAGCGTAGTTGCGCAGGACAAATGTATACTTATGAGGAACCGTCAAATTATCATTGTGTTTCCTCCGCCTTTTTAAACTGTGCCATTGCACTGGTGCATCATGAATGAACCCCTTTATTTTGTGAATGAATTGACATGTTATCCACAGTAGAATAACAGTAACGGCATCCCAGAGTCCCTACTGCGCATGTCTAGGGTTTGGATTAGGAGTGGAGCTAGGGTTTGGGAGCTTTAAAAAACTTCGCGGATAAACCCCAGCTTTTACACCTGCAGGGCATTGAGTGTTTTAATTAGAAGTGAAGTCCACACCACGCATGCTCCCAATCCACGATCCATTATGATCCACACCTGTATCGCTGCCTTTAAATGGGCGCTTTAAAGAGACAGAGCCCCATTTAACCATGCAACTACACCTTAGCCTTTAGATGCAATAGCAATGTTGCGCCCTTTTTGAAAAAGTAGTGGGGAAATCAAACTACTTTTTAAAGGCACTTCTTCTCCCTTAAAACTCCAAAATAGTGTTTTCATGGCACACTTTCCTTTTTTCTCATCTAAAGGCTGGGCTTTCATGCAGCCATCAACACACCTCTTTTTGCCAATGTAAAATGGGCCAGCTCCTTTTTAAAGCACTTCTTCTCCCTTAAAATGCCAAAATAGTGTTCTCATGGCACACTTTCCCTTTTTCTCATCTAAAGGCTGGGCTTTCATGCAGCCTTCAACACACCTCTTTTTGCCAATCTAAAATGGGCCCTTGAATCTTGGGAAGTCCATACAGTCTTAGTGGGAGAGCTTCAGATTTGCACAAACTTTGGTGTGTGGTTGGCTGAACTGAGGAGTTTTTGATCAGGATATTTGTTTTCCTGGTGATTGTGTTGGTTGGGTCTTGTTTCAGATTTTTGTATATTGCAGGGTCCAGGAGTTCCTTGATTTTTTGTTTGTATTGTTCTGTTTCCATGATTACTGTGGCATTGCCTTTGTCTGCTGGGAGAATGATGATTTCTGGGTCCAAATTGAGGTCCTTGATGGCTTCTTTCTTTTTTGGTTATGTTGCTGGGAGGTGGTTCTGCCTTGCGCAGAATCCTTGCTGTTTCTCCTCTTATCTCTTCCACTTCCTCTTCTGGGAGGATTAATTGCATTAATTGTTCACGTGATTATTTTTTATGATCAGCTCTCTGTATCCATGGAGTTTTTTATCCATGGATTCAAGCATCCATGGCTTGAAAATAATATATGTATTATCATTAAAAAGCAAACCTTCATTGTGCTATTTTATATAAGGGAACCGTTTTACTATATCATTGTATCTAATTGGAGTTGAATTTTGCTATCCACAAGGGGTCCCAGAACCAAACCAGAGTGGATAGCAAGGGCCCACTGTACTGTATACGCTTGTGTATAAGTCGACCTAATGTATATGTCAAAACACGTTTGGGAGCCAAAATTATTGATTTTGATATGGCCCGTGAATAAGTCAAGGGTACACTTTAGGGGCAAAGGATGCCCAGGGTAACACAAAGGAAAATGATGCCATGGAAGTTACAAAATTCTGGCAGGCATAACTGTCTGTGCTTATTCTAAAGACTGGATGGGTAAAGAGAGAACTACGTACATGGCGGCTGTGCAATGCACTGGGGAGGCAACCAAGAGTGGGTGGTGCTAAGAAAATGCACACGTCAAAATAGATGTAAAGGGAAGAGTTAAGGTACAGTATTCTTATATATATAACAAGAAGCCATCCCCTTCTCTGAGTAGAATGGTGAAAGCTGAGTGCTTAGTCTGTTTTGGGATAAACTAAATGAAGCACCAACCTACTCTATGTGCTCTTTTGAAGAGAAGTGCCAAAGCACCACTGCCACCACCATTTTCCCACCCAGGCATTCAGAAAGTCCAGTAGACCAAGACAGAGAGAGTAGATGGGGTTGATGCTTCTTTTGGGTTCTCCTGGGACTGATTAAGCTCCTACCTTTCACCACTCTGCTCTGAAAATCGTATAGTTCCTTATTTGATAAGAGTTAAGCTACAGTACTTTCACTGACCCATGGAAAAGTCGGTCCAGTTTTGGGGGTCAATTTTTGTTGTTTTTTGTTTGTTTGTTTGTTTACTATCATTTCTAGACTTTTACAAGACTACTGCAGAATTCACATTATGGATTTCTACTCCTCCAACTATAATTTGCCCCACTACTTCGTGTTTGTTTACTTTTAGCAGAGAGAAAGATACTACACTTGGAAAGTAAAAATTAAATACAGTTGTAGGAAAGATGATACCTAGCTTGACAGCAGTATATGCAAAAAGGATCTAGGAATCTTAGTGGACCACAGGTTGAACATGAATCAGCACTGCCATGCAGCAGCTAAGAAAGCCAATGCAATTCTTGGCTATAGCAATAGGAATAAAGTCTCTATATTGAGGGAAATAATAGTACCACTCTATTCTACTTTGGTCAGACCTCACCAGTTCTGGACACCAAAATTCAGTAAGAATGTTGACAAACTGGAGCTTGTCCAGAGAAGGGTGACCAGAAATATTTGGAAACCATACCCTGTGAGGAGTGACTTAGGGAGCTGGGTTTGTTTAACCTTGAGAAGAGAAGGTTAAGAGGTGATATGATAGCCCTGTTTAAAGATTTGGAGGGATGTCATACTGAGGATGGAGCAAGTTTGTTTTCTGCAGCTCCAAAACACACAGGCTAAATAAGGTGGCTTCTGGCTCCTTTGGGTGGGCATGATGTTCAAATAATGCACGGCCCCAAAGTAGCCGGAAGGCGCAACCATGCTGCCAGAAGCCATCCGATGCTGCTGCAATAGAGTCAGTTTAAACCAACTCCAAGCCAGTGGCTTGGGACCGCAGGCAGGAGCCCGCCTCAGGATTGAGCTATGCAGAATAAAATATGGAGATCCATTCCCTATGTGTCAATATCAGCAAGAACTAAAGAGGCTACCTTCAAGTTGGTACTCAACGGCATCTATAATCTTCAAAGTTACACACGAGAAATTTAAAAATACTCAACAGTTGTGGTACAGCAGGAACAATTGATCACATCCAGCCACGTTTTCATAAAGTAATCAAGCAAGTCAAATCCATTTTGTTCCAGGTTGCAACACAATACAATGTAAAAACAGTATGGTGTGTGTGAATACTCCTGCAAGACACTACATTTCAGAGAAAAGATGAAGACTTGCAACCCATATGTGCTATTATCAGTAAGTCTTCTTGTTGGTTGATTATTCTGCCTGCATTTCACAAATAAAAGTTCCAATTCATTCATAACAGGATGTCTGGTACACTTTACAAGCGTCATTAACCTGAAGTGCCTTAGGGTTTTGTTTCAACTCCACAGAAGTCAAATTGGAAGACAACTAGCTTTTGCTTTCAAAAAAACCATCAAGTGATGAAGTCTGGCTACTGTATGGAAAAAGCTCAAGTTTTGAATATTCATGACAGGAAGTCAATAGTTAAATCTGTGAATATGCATCAGTTGTTAAAAGCCAGAATAACGGCACAGAAAACAATCTTTGAGGAAGTCCTCCTGCACAAATTTCACAAAATGAAATGCATGAATGCTGCTCAACAGCTTGCTTATCATGTTTCAAAGCAAATTTCCGGACGATAGATGAGAATTACTGGAACAAGCAACAGCTATAGAAAAATTGTTTTTCCAGAAGTATATTTTAAGAAGTTTATGGATGGAAATTAAGCTGAATGCACATTATGTGCATTGCTATTTAACTAGACACCTGTTGAATGGTGTGCTTTAGCATATTTCATTCACGCTTTCTAATCACTTTACATGCTTTTTGTGTCAAATATGTGTGCATTTCCTGTAGTCCTTTTCTTGGCATTTAGGAGTTTGTTTTTATTTAAAAAACTGAAGTTCCAGAAGTAGGAAATGACCTTATAATTGTGAAATATATGCAGCTGTGCAAGATCAGAAATATGTCTCCCCTGAAATGTTCAGGAAGAAAATAGTGAGACATGGTAAATAGGTGTATTAAAAATTAGCAAATGATATATGCTGAGACTTTTGGTCATAGTAATTGTGGGAACGTTTGCACTCATTTAATGAGGTATACTCAGAAGAGGGGGGAACCCTTAGAAATAAACTAGGGCTTAGAGCGCACATTTATTGCCAATATATTGTTTTTCTGCTTCAGGCAAATCCCAACACAGTGGGTGACTGCCTGAACAATTTAAACATTTAAAATCCTAATCCGTTGCTGTTGTATACCTTCAAGTTGTTTGTGACTTATGGCATCCCTAAGGTCTATTATGGAGTTTTCTTGGCAAGATTTGTTCAGAGGACATTTTCCATTGCCTTCCCCTAAGGGTGATCCTAATAGTGTCCCAAAATCATTCTATAGACCAGTGGTTCCCAAATTTTGATGTCTAGGTGTTTTGGACTCCAGTTCCCAGAAGCCCCACATAGCTTGGTCTACTGTCAGGAATTCTGGGAACTGATGACCAACACACCTGGAGGACTAAAGTTTGGGAACCACTGCTCTAGAACATAACTGTTGACAGAATACAAGCAAAAGGTCACTTTTTGAAATACGCTCATCTGCTCAGATCCATACATATAATAAAATCAGGCAATACACGATTGTTAGATAAAGGTACATGCCACTTAACACGCAACTGTGTTCTATAAACAGTTGAGAGATTTACAAGGTATGGCTTAAATTCTCTCCTGCATCTTTGAACAAGGCAATGAACTAGATGGGGCACTAAAATATTTGGTGATCCAAAGCTATATTTGCAGTAACAATGAGAGTTTATTTCCTATCCTCCAAAGAAATGCAGGATTGCTGCTTCCACCTGTGGAAGCAATCCAGTGGATTATCCAATTATTTCCTTATTATACATACAATTGATAAATTATTTTGGCACAACTGTAGAAAAAGGTAAAAAGCCCATTTTTACCTTTTGGTTTGTACTCCTCAGTAGTTTTAACCTCAGTCTGTTATATAGAGAAAGCCCAGTCCATCTGGTAAAACAGTTAAAATTAACTATATGCACAAACACAACAACTTAGAAACAATACATTGAACATCCTTCCACAACATTGCACCCTCCAATGTTTTGGAATACAGCTCCCATCATCCCTATTAGTCTGGTATTTAGTGAGTTGTAGTTTAAATCCTTTGGAGGGTGCCAGTTTATGAAAACCTGATTTGTAATAAAAGTTGTGACTTCTGGCAAGAGTTTGGTCAACATCTCATCTGGCAAGAAAGTTTCACTGACAAATGGATTCTGGATCAGGATGAGAGAAATGACCACCACACACACAGCCCGAAAACAGTACTATAAAATGGAAAAAGTTAAACTACCCAACATTCTTTTATCAGTGTTAGCATCATGTTGTTATTGTATGCCTTCAAGTCATTTGCAAATTATAGTGACCCTAAGGCAAGCCTGTCATGGGGTTTTCTTGGCATGTTTCATCAAGGGAAGGAGTGCCATTGCCATCCCATGAGGCTGAGAGAGTGTAACTTTCCCAAGGTCACTCAGTTACATGACTGAGCCAGGATTCAAATCCAGGTCTTCAGAATCATAGTTCAGCACTCTAACCACTAGACCACGCCAGTGTACATCACAAGAAATGTAAATGGCCACACGAAGTAAACTGCTAGGCAACCAAGACTGTGTTCCTCAATATTCTTTCCTCCATGTCAGATGTTCAGGGTGAGTGCCACTGCTTATGTAGGTACAATGACCCACACAGAGAGATACTGGGTAGTTGTGTTGGCCATTTAACAAATACAAACAAAGATCCATCAGTGATACCTTTACTGGCCAACCAAAGTGCACAATATAGTCGTTGCAAGCTTTCGAAGCCCCATGGGCTTCTTCATCAGGCAAGATATTACAAATCAATCGCCATCCCATGAGGGTGGTGGGAGTAGGGGGAGACACACATATCCAGACTATCAGGCCTGGGCTGCCACAGAATGCTGACTGACAACAGTTAAGGTGTGCGAGATACCAGAAATCCAAACAGAGAGCAGGAAATAGAATGAAATGGCTAGAATTCTTAACAGCAGCATTCAACAATTTAATACTTTTGTTTGTGGGTCTCACTAAGACAAAATGCTGCAGTGCAATGCTGTTCTTCAGGACCATGACTATAGCGTGAGAGGTTTGACAGCCTGCAGGGAGGTATCCAAGACTTCTTTGAACAAATGGAAGAACAATGGAGAAAGACAGCCACTCATGTCTTCAGGAGACAAGGCACTACAGAAAAGGTGGCTTGGAAAAATCTCCTGTTCCAGAGCATAGACAATCTTTTACAGGTGTTTCTGAGGTCACTTCTTCTATGGTGCCTTGGCTCTGAGGAAATCTTTAGAACCTGACAACAAAGAAATAGACATCTCGGATATGACCTCTTAAGAACTTTCTTCTGAGAAAAACATACTCTCAGGCTGTAAACGTGGAAGGTGTACAGTAGTCAAAGTACACATATCATATGACAGTGCTTAGTTTTTGTAGAGCACCCATTACAGATATCAAGACTTAACCTGCTCAGTCTATGAAAGACTTCTAGCTGTGATCCTGCAAATGCTTATTTGGTAATAATCCCATCAAGACATCTTTCCCAAGGAAATGGTTACAACTTTATAGTCTAATCCATTTTGTATCAGCTGCATTGTCTTTTTTGCTACACAGCTTTCAAGGTACTTTAGGACCTTCAAACTTTAACGAAAACAACATATTATGGGGGGAAAGAATGAAAAGGATTCTTTTCTGTGTTCCTGTAGGGAAAGCTCACCACATTAGCAACAGGTATGGAACTATTCTCACATGCCTGCATAACCTGCAACTTTAACCTGCAAATTTAACATATCCCACAAGAGCTAGTTTTCTTGCCTGCATGAGATCACAATACCTGACTGGCCAAAATAATACGGCCAGTGAAATGCATTTATCCTGGTGAATCACAAGTTATTCAGACAGTCTATAAGGGAGTCTTTTCCAACCTCCAACTAGCCATGCTGTCTAGGTTGAATAGATGTAATCTAAACCATCTGGAAAGCAATAGGTTGGTGAGAGGCTGCTTGAAAATACAGTTTTTTTTAAAGGTCTCTGTTATGCCCAGAGCCTGTCTTTATTTAACTTTTAGGAGCATTTTAGAACAAATAGGGAGCACAATTCTTTCCTGAAAGTAATCACTGCAAACAATAATGTTAATACAGAAAAATAAACATGCAACAGTTTGCCCAGCCAAGAGCTCACATAGTAGGTCTTAGTCTATCAATGTATTAAATTGTGCAAAAGCAAGCTGCAGTACAATTCATAGTCTCTCTGAGGATGAAATTAGACAGCAATGTGCTCTAAGAAAATAATTGCAGGAGTGATTTCAAGGTAGCTTACATGTGAACTGTATTAATTTTGAATTCCAGATCCTTGTGCCACCCTAAAGAAAGTTGTACAATACAGAAATACAGAACAGGTCTACTTTTCAAACAAAGATTTTATAGTACTAACCAAACTTGATGGAATGAAGTTGGAGAAAAGCTAATTGTATGTTTCTCATTTGATCTCAAATATGCTACACACACACTCACACTCACGCGTACATACACACCAGTCTAGGCCTACAATGGTAAACACAGGTTTTTAGGACTCCCCCCCCCCAAAAAAAATACCCACAAACTCATGCTGTGATAGTATAAATCTACAACCCCATAAAATCAGTTGGACCTGGCCTAGAATAAAAAGCTAGCAAATTCAATTTTAATTCTGAAGAACAAGAATAAAGCAGTAATGACAGATCACGAAATGACAACCAACCATTACAATTTAATTATAAATTTAATTTTCACTCTTAAGATGACAAAGCACCTTCATGAATCACAGCTCTTTATATATAGTCGCCCCACAAAAGCAATTGTCAGTTTCTATGATAAACCATTTTAAGAAGAGGACATTTCATTAATCAGACTGTGAAGCTACAATTATTACTAGTAAGAAAGATTTAAATCAGATGAAGGGGTGGGAGGAGATGAAACACAGAAGCTTTGAAACAGCGAAGTAGTAGCCGAGACTGCAATCCTATACAGTTTATAAAGAAGAGCCTCAATAGGATTGCTCTATAAAAGTATTCCACTAACCAAACTTTAAGAGATCTTAGTTTTCCAGAGGTATGGTTTCTCTCTCTTTTTAACTAAGACTCTGTACAAATACCCAAATTCTGAATGCTCTCATTAACCCACCTCATACCTACGGCATGCAAATGCATACTATTAAAATACCATTTCATTCTGAAATACTGCCCTCTTGGTTCCATACTCACAACCTCAATATGGAGTGGGCACTTAAGAGATAAATGAATATTAAAAATCAACAAATTATCATTTTTTTCCTCAGTAAACAATTGATTAATAAATAAAATAAATGATCGCTAAACCATCCCACTTTTCTAACACCCTGATTCTAATCATGACCCAGGAGTCCACATCTGTTAAGGAACAACTAAGCGGCATTATTGACTTACGCTGTTGCCAGCGGTACCGAAGTTATTCCTGAGGTTTCGGTAGATTTAATATGAAACAAGGACGGTTCACTAGGAAACTGTTGTAAACACCAGAGCTCACAAGGATGGGGTACATCAAGCCGTGGGATGACTTTCTTCCCTAGCTGTGCCCTGGGCAGATGTGAAGCCACCATCAACCTTCAAGATGTCCAGAGAGAGTGATGAGAGACACAAACAAACCGGCTTCAGCTTTGAGACTTCTCTCCATTGAGAAATTAAGAAATGTTTCAAGGACGCATGCTCCTAAAAGCACCCTAATAACAGTCTGTGAAACCTGCCTTACCTGCTTGGATAAATAAGCAAAGGGATCTTGCAGCACCTTATGAGACCAACTGAAGGGAAGAAGCTGGTAGCAAGGTGCTGAGAGATCCATTTGCATCCATACTGGGAAACTAACCTGGTTTGACAGCGCTTTAACTCTTTTCTGGCTCAAGGCTATGGAATTCTGGGAGTTGGAGTTTGTTGTGGGGCCCAGATGGGCCCCACAACAAACTCCAACTCCCAGAATTCCATAGCCTTGAGCCAGAAAAGAGTTAAAGCGCTGTCAAACCAGGTTAGTTCCCCAGTATGGATGCAGCCCAAATAACTATGGTTGTGCCTTTCAGTTCTACTATACCTGCTTGAATGTTGTGGTGATGCTCCTTGAATCCCAGTTCTGGAGGGCAGGTGGGAGGTAACACAAAGAAACAAGACACAACACACACAGCACAAGTCAAACACAAGACCAGACCTTGCAAGGGATGCTTCATCCAGCCCTCCCACCACTACCACCAAGCCCTGCATCACAAGTACATCATATGGACCAGCTTTCAACCCCTTCTCACTTTAGCCCAGAATGGCACCCACTTTCCACCCATCACAAAACCCTGAGAGCACCTGAGGTGGAGACACATCTCCCCCCCCACCCCAATTTCAAGGTGTGGTTGTTGTGTGCCTTCTAGTCCTTTTTTGACTCATGAAGTCACTCTAAGGCTTTCCCCTTGGCAAGTTTCCCCAGAAGGGATTTTGTCCCCTGAGGCTGAGACAGTGTCACCTGCCCAAGGTTCCCTCAGCCAGCCCAAAACCTCCCCAAAGTTGGACCTAGGAGCAGCCAGTAAAGTCGACCCATGTCTTGCCCCCCTTAGTTTGCCTTCCAAAAAAGGGGTCTGTGGAGACAACAAGGGGGGGGGTCATTCCCCCACAAGAAACCCCACTCTCTGTTCTTTCTGGAAGAGGCTCCCTCACTCTCTCTCCCTTTCCACCCACAACCCCCAGAGAGGGCTGGAGGTCTCTCTCCCCTCCTTCTTCTCCTCCCCTCATGCTTCCCTCTCTTCCAGCTCTCCCTTCTCCTTCTTGGGAGGAAGGAGCCTCACCTCAGGGCCAAAGGGCGGCCTCGCAAAGGGTCCCAGGAAGAGGGAGAAGGGAGGAGGAGGAGAAGGAGAGGAAGAGGAAGGAGAGGAAGGAGAGAAGGGACAGGACTGGAGGAGGAGAAAGAGGAGAAGGAAGGGAGCTGGGGAAGAGGAGGAAAAGGAAGAAGAGAAAGAGAAGGACCTGGAGAGGAGGAGGAGGAGAGGAAGAAGAAAAGGAGGAGGAAGGAGAGGAGAAAGAGATGGAGAAGAGGAGGAAGACGAGGAGGAAAAGAATGGAGATGAGTAGGAGAAAAAAAAGGAGAGGATGTACCAAGAGGAGGAGAAAGAGAGGAGGAGGAGAGGAAGAGGAGGAGGAGAGGAAGAAGAGAGGAGGATGAAGAGGAGGAGAGGGAGAGAAGAGAGGAGGAGGAAAAGAGGAGAAGAAGAAAGAAGGGTGAGGAGGAGGAAGAGGAGGAGGAGGAAGAGGAGAATAGGGGGAGGTAGAGGAAAAGGAGGAGAAAAAAGGGTGAGGAAGGAGGAGGGGAGGGGAGGAGAAGATGGGAGGAAGAGGAGGAAGAAGAGGAGGAGGAGGACCTTTTGGAGAAGCAGCAGCAGCAGCAGCAGCAGCCAGAGCAGGAAGGAAGGAAGGCAGAAGCCCCCTCTCCTCTCCTCTGAGTCCTGCCTCCTCCTTGTCCTTAGTGGGCGAGCAGCAGCAGCAGAACAAAAGCCTCGAGGAGGAGGAGGAGGCTGGAGGGAGGAGGAGGAGGTGTAGTGGTGTTGGGGGAGTGGGGAGCATTGCCTGCTGGAGGAGGGGTCCCTCGCCTTCCCTCTCTCTCCCTGCCAGGAGCCTCCTGCTGTTGCTCACCGCCTTTCTCTCCCTGGGGCTCAAGTGGCAGCAATGGATGGAGGCAGGGACAGGGAGGGACCCCCCTCTCTCTCTCTGCCTAGACGTGCGCCTTAGCCAATCAGCGCGCGTTCCAAAGGCACCCAGCTCAGGTGGTGGTGCCTTTGGGAAGAAGCCAGGGGCTGCATCCACACTGGAGAACTAACCCGGTTAGGCACCGGTTTAAATGTGTCTTGGCTGAAGGCTATGGAATTCTGGGAGTTGGAGTTTGTTGTCGGGCCCAGACACATTTAAACCGGTGCCAAACCGGGTTAGTTCTCCAGTGTGGATGCAGCCAGGGTCACCCAGTCCAAGCCACCTTCATCATTCATTTCTGCCATGCAGGAAACTCCCACACTCTGCCTGCCCCACCTGCAAAGGAGGACAAAGCCACAGCAAAAGGGAGAACCTTAAAGGAAAATGTGAGGCACACACGACCCTATACAAGCTCAAAACACTCCTAGAAATATAAATGCATGCTTCTTAGTCATGCTCAAAATGGAGGAGGTTTTGGAATCCCTTCTGGACAGGAAAATCAAAGCTCAAAACACATAAATGTAAATGCATGCTTCTTAGTCGTGCTCAAAATCTAAAGTATTTTGGAATTCCTCCTGGACAGAAAATAAATTCCTCCTGGACATAAAATAAAATAAATGCATGCTGCTTGTAAGTTTTATCACACAAAGGAGATCAAGAGTTTATCCCATGAATATCCTGGGAAAATTGCAACATTACGCATAACGACTTCACACGACATCACGCAAAACCCACCGTTAGAGTGATCACAAAGAACTGTTAACACACATCTTTTTACTTTCAGGATTTCAGCGACAGTGCATTTCCAACATCACTTTATCCATGCGGTTGCGTGTGATAATCATTTGTGAAATTCCTCACCGTTTCTACTTCATTTGTGGGATGCTTGAAATGCACTTTAATCTCTCTTTAATGTTGAAATCAGCCCCAGTGTGATAACTCCATAGTCAGGCTCAAAACGGAAGATGTTTTGGAATTCCTTCTGGACAGAAAATCAAAGCTCACAACACTCATGTAAATATAAATGAATGCTGCTTAGTGTGGCTTAAAATGGAAGACATTTTGGAGTTCCTCCTGGACAAAATGGAGGACACGTCCTGGGAAAGGAGGATGTTTGGTCACCCTGGCATTTGGGCAGAAATGGGCCTTTGCCTGCATCCCTTTAAAATGCTGAAGAAATAGGGCGAGTGGGGTGAGGATCAAGGGGAGGAGAAAGGAGAGGCCCCAGGTTTTAAAAATTTTTTTTTTACATTAATTTTTTTTAAAATAATTAATTTTTTCAAAATTTGTAAAAATTAATTTACATTTTCTTTAAAAACATCACATCTCACCAAACATTCACTTGAACCACATGAAACTGCATACAGATAAATGCGTTGAGGCTGTGTGTATGATATTGTAATGTAAAGGTATCATTTTCATTTTGCTAGTTCTTTTATGGCACAGCTATCACCATTACAGCCTGTGATGGGCAGGGATTACGATTTACGAGTAATGTTCGTGCAAAAAAACATGATGAAGGATTCTGTATGGTGTGGTATGGGAGTAGGTCAATGGAGGCGGTGACACCATGAGTTATTGCAACTGGTTGACACCAACCCTAGTGATGCCACTGAGCTTTGCCGGTGTGTGTTATAACTGGCCACAAGGCATAGCAGGACTAAAGCTGCTCCTGACCAAGGGAATCTTTGCTGCCACCGCCGCATCCAGTGAGGCTACTCTTGCTTGTTTCCCAAAGGGTGGGATTTCCACTTAGCACAGGGGTAAAGGGCTGTTGTCAGGACCAGACATCATCTTATCAAAGGTGTCCATTCAGATCTCATTGTACTGCAACTCTCATCAGGCACAGCCAGCATATCCAAAAGTAAGGAAACATTCAGGAGTAGCTGTCTTGGCCATTTAACAAATGCAAACAAAAATCTATCAGTGATACCTTTATTGGCCAACCAAAATGCACAATATATTTGTTGCAAGCTTTTGAAGCTCCATGGGCTTCTTCGTCAGCCAAGATGTTACAAACCAGACATGAAACAGGGTAAGAAGAAGAAAAATTGGAGATGTTAATCAGATGCCTGCCTGAATGTGTGGATATCTTTTGTAGGCTGGATTCTCCTCCTTTTGGCCATGGAGCACTAGGGAGATTTTCAAAGTCCAGAAAATTTAAAGTCCATTTGCATCTCAGCAGGGACCCGGCTTTTGCAGTCCAGTATGTCTCCATTCCAATGAGGCCCCAGGCCTCTTTGTAGGCAGAGAACAATGGATTCTCAAGAAGTCTCCATGTTTTTGCATCAGGAACATTCTGGTGGGATAGAGGCAAAACTGCAAACCCAGTCCAAATTTAAGAAGGAAAAAAAAATATTTTATTTTGGCTAGAGATCCCAGTCCACAAGCCACTCTTTATGGTTCTTTGTTGCAGCCACAATGCAGTATCTCACAATACAGGAAACAGGGGTAGCTGTGTTGGCCATTTAACAAATGTAAACAAATCCACCAGTGATACCTTTCTTGGCCAACCAAAATGCACAATATACTTGTTGCAAGCTTTCGAAGCTCCATGGCTTCTTCATCAGGAAGATGGTACAAACCAAACAGGAGAAGAAGGGGAAAAACAATTGGAGATGTCAGTCAGAAGGTTAAAAAAAATGCTGGAATGTTGCAATCCAGGATACTGGGAGTTGCATAGCCAAAGGTAAGGAATGCTGGTAAGGAATGTCCAGGAACCTCTGGAGAGCAGCTCCTTGCTCATCTATCTGGTTGCTTTCCCTGGGGAGCAAGAGGGGAATAAATTTATTATTTTCATGGCACTAGTGAGAGAAATCCACACAGATTTCCATACCACACCACACAGTGGAGGCTTCCATGTGAAGGAGACCTCTGTGTATATTAACTGCTGTGAGTTCAAGGAAGCCCTACATGCCTCTTGGCCTCCCCAATTTATACTCCCAACAGCCCAGTGAGGAAGGTCAGGCAGAGACTGAATGGCTTGGCCCTAAATCACCCCGTTCACTGAAGACTAGAACCTCGATCTGCCAAATTCCATTGCAACACATACTCTCTCTCTCTTTTATGTTATAAATTCACCACTGTTGCTGTGGGTGCACACCCTTCTTTTTAGATGCTACCATATTTTTCATTGTGGAAACATGCCTTACATTCATAATACCATTCATTGCTCTGAGTGTAAAACAGCCCTGAAGACCAGATAAATTGCCAATGATGCTGGAGTCTCTATATGGTGGTTGGTGTTCATCCATCTGCATCTGTGCAAGATTACAGAATTATGGGCATCAAAGGTAATTTACTCTATGGACCATTGTTAAAATAATGTAATGTTCTCTTTTTGGTATGAAAATCAGCCTGTTTTCAAAATGCTACATGAGATGGCTACTCAGAGGCCTAATAAAGACCGCAAACCAGAAACAGTGGCACCATGGCAACTCCTCATTAGCTTTTTTCCTGCAGCCTAACACAGGAAAGCACATTTGACCACCAACTGTTGCTGTTGTTGTTGTTGTGTGCTATCAGGTTGCTTCCAACTTATGGTGACCCTAAGACAAACCAATCATTGGCTTTTGTTAGCAAGTTTCAGAGGAAGTTTGCCATAGCCATCTGAGGCTGAGAGTGTGTAACATGCCCAAAGTTCCGTGGCTGAGCTGGGATTCAAACCCTGGTCTCCAGAGTCATAGTCCAACACTGAAACCACTACACTATGATGGCTCATCAGATGTGACCAAGAGGGCTGCAGCAGAGGGAGATACTACTGAGGATAATACTGAGGGTGATAATACTTTAATGTGATAATAGCTACTGATTATGCCAGGCAAAGAACAAAGTGTGTGAAAAGGAGTTCCTGCTAGAACAGTAATAATCTTGACCAGTGTCTTAGGCAACTCTAAATGGAAGTAAACTTGATGAAAACAATAAGTTCTGAAAAGCAGCACTGTCTTTATGGTTAGGCAGTGAAGCAACTGCCTCAGGTGATACATCTTCAAGGAATTAGTGGTACTCTCCCAACCATTCTGCCTACCCCCCCCCCCCCAATCCTTCCCTCCTTTGGATGGTAAAGCTTCATGCACCACAGAGGCATTGCCTGCACAGGCCAAAAGCGGTAAGTCCTGTCTCGCCCACGCACCCACCCTGTTCTGCTGTTGTCCTGTTCGGATGACACATATCCCAAACCCCAGTTCTAGTGTGAATATTCCAGAAATTGTCTAGCAGGACCAGTGTAAAACAGCCTTATAACAGTTGAAAAATATAGTTAGCCCACCATATCCATGATTTCTTTATCCACAGATTCAACTACCCACAGCTTGGAAATAATATATATATATATATATATATGCCAATAAGCAAACCTTGAGTTCACCATTTTACATAAGGACCACCACTTTATTATGCCATTGTATTTAATGGGTCTTGAGCATCTATGGATTTTGGTATCCACAGGGGATCCTGGAACCAGAACCCAGCGGATACCAAAGACTTTCTATATACCTGTTGCTTCAAATCTTCCAGGAATATCCAGAGCCATCCATTCCTATATCTGGTGGATTTCTACATTGGCATCCTGCCTAGCCACCCAATGCTTTGGCCACTGCTCCTGGTTAATCATTCTGGGATGAGAATGAGGTGCCAAGCATGTGATCATCACTGAGCACCTCATTCTGACAGAAGTGAGTGATCCACAGTGGTGGATGCACCTGGCAGCTTGGCAGGATGTCAGTACAGACAGCCATTGCAGTATGGGAATGGAGAGTGAGATAATGGGGGCAGATTTGGGCAACTGTAGGGCCGAGATACTCCAGGCTGCCCCAAAGTATCCTGGGCAGTACAGACAAGGGCAGTGCAGTGTCCATCATGCACTCCCAAAACTGGAAGTTGCATGGCCTTCCAGATGCTGTTGAATTTCAATTCCCAGTATTCCTTACCACTGGCTAAGCTAGCTAAAATTGCTGGGAGCTGAAGTCCAAAAAAATCTGAAGGCAATGTTCCACATTATCCTGCTACTGTTAGGACTAGCAAGAGATAGCATCCAGTAGCCAGGGTTCAAGTAAGATTCTTTTTTTTCCTCTCTCTTTCTCACTAATTCTTAAAAAAGAATAGAGTTTATGAATTTATTAATCCTAATTCCTTTCTCTTGTTTCACAGTATATTTTTTCTCATTTTTTAACCCAAAACCATTTTGCAAATCACTTAATTGTGATTCCTTTTTTAAATGTAACTATTTGTTTTATGAAATAAAATTTATAATAAAAAAAAATGTGAGCGGGGGAATAATTGATCAACAACAATGGTTGTCCTTCTCATTTTCTTAGTGAAAATGGATTAACAAAGCTTTGCCATTGATCTGGTTTTCCTTTTCCTTTGAGACAATGTACCATTTGGCTTTGAGAAGTGCTCTCTTGGTCTGTGCAAGCTACAAAGAAAATTTTAACAGAAGAATGACAAAATGGACCTTATGATTGCCTTTGTCATTCTCATTACATGTCATCCTGTCAGGCAGCAATCAACAAAGCAGCCTTAAGGGATTGGAGAAGCTTGTTTCCAGTTCTAATATGAATGCAACAAAAGAATACCAGCCAGTTTAGTTTACAATCTAATTCCAGTCTAAGAGATGGAAGTATGAAGAAATGTTCAAAGAAGAATGACTATTTCACTATTAAAGCATCTGTTCACAGCTTTTTTGACTGACCATCTGTTAAAACACAAACCAGCCATTTGTACATTTGTTATTCAAGGATTAAGATTTAAATTCCTTCTTCAACACTCTCATTGAACCACTTAGATTTCACTGGCCTATGCCTCTGTGGCACAAGTTGGCACTGATACTACACATTTACTACCCATAGTGGTAGTTCAGCCAACTTTGAGGAAAAGTTATAACTAATAATAGCATTACTATTAACTGATTGAAAGATTAACCATAATTTCCATGTCAAACAGAATCCACAAATCTATCATGGAACCCAGATATTGCAGTATTCGCCACATTTCTACAATCCACCTAGTATAGTGTGGCAATATAGGTGTGAATGATTTTCATCTACTATCTGATGCTGGTGGCTTTACAATAATACACCGTGGCACATGGCTGTCTGAGTATAAATGACATGTATCAATTGATTCGGCCATTTCTCCTTACCAGATGTCAGCAAGGGCTTTGAGACTATCAACTGTCAAGGTGGCAGGAGCCATCAGAAAAATTCTTCAAATCCATCAGCCTCCCTGTGTCACACTGTCTTCATAGATGCTTCATCCTTGCAGGGTCTGAGTCCCATTGTCTAAACCTCACCAGGTAATAATCTGTCCATGATGCAAAACTGTAGAATACTCCTCTGAACACCATCATCCTGACCAACACAAAAACACCAGATCCAAAGCATGCCCTATTAAAGATGTGAGGTGAGATAATACTTGGGACAGATCCACAGTAACCACAAAAACAAAGAAAGGGGTCCTCAGTCACACCTAGCTGAATAGCTTCAATCTGTATTCTGAAGATCCCTATCATAATATGTGGTGGGGTGGGGGAGGACCTTTAGCATCACTCCAAAGAGTAGCAGGAGCAATTCAAGGAAAGGAAAGGTTGGGCAGAAAAACAGATGGGATATGGGACAGAGAAGTGACTACATAACTGTGGCCCATTCACATTGCATAGTTATCATGCTAGATTCCAATTTAACTGCCATGGCAACATTTCATGGAATCCTGAAAGGAAGATGCTGCTCCATCCCAATCATGAAGCATGCAGCTGCTGTGTCCACATTCACACAGCAGCTCCACACAAGTGTTCATGGCCACCAACTGTCTCCCAAAGTCAGATGCTGTGTGAATGTGCATAAAGCAGCTGATTGTTGGCATCCACAATTGCTGTAAGGAGTGGGGGGAGAGGAGCAGAATCACACTCATTCACACCACATGACAGCTTGAGAAGTGGAACTGCAGCAGAAAGGATCTATGAACTTTTTCACATGGGGACCTATGTGCTGCCATCCGGGAAAAGCAAGTAAGTCCATTTGTAAATGGTCATCATGCACAAGCACAACAAGAATTTCAAACCACATTAAAGTGGGCCCAATGCGCATCTGGGCATCACATGGAGGAGGACAAATTCCCATTGCCAACTAGTGACATATTTTTTCTGTTCATGCTCCAGCTGTCATTTACAACAGGCCCCCCTTCACCCATGCTCCAGCCAGGGAAGGGTGGCTGTCCTGGAGCTCCGAAAGACAATCCCACATCCACAGTGGCGGGAAACCTGGCATGTGCACTTCTGGGCCTCCCTCTGGCTGAGAGAGTGTGACTGTGTGCAGTGGCAGGTGGCTTTGCTGGGAAGGGGACCCAGGTTTGGGCAATGGTGGGTTGGTGCCCTGATCTGTTTGGGGGTGACAGCTCAGCCAAGGCCATGTCGGAGAACCGGCAGCACCTGGTGGGGGCTTCCTGCAGGGTCCTCTGGTGCAACGTTTCCTTTGGCGGGGGCCCCTTGGTGACATGGGTGGCCTGAAAGGCCTTGGAGCAGGCCGGTCAGAGGGTCAGCGCTGCCGTGGAGGCCCTGTCCTCCATGACCACTTGGCTGGAGGAGCCAGAGTTGCTGAGGCTATGGGCCCACAAGGCAAAGGAGGAGGAGGAGGCATCCCTGGGGAGGAACACCGCTGCTGCTGCAGCCGGTGCCACCGATGCCACCGTCACCCTCAGAGGAGAACCAGTGGGTGAGCCTCAGCACCCCCTTGGAGGCCCTATTCCCTACAAAAGTCACAACAGTCACACTCTTTCAGCCAGAGGGAGGAGGAGGAATAGGAGGAGGATGAGGAGGATCATGGGGTTCAAAGGGAATCCATGGGTGATTTTAAAAAAAGATTTCACAACAAGCCACATGCGAATTGCCTGAATATTTGCATTACAACAGGATTTGTAACTTCGCTAGTTCACTGAATTTAACCTTTTTTGGGATGACTCTTTATTGCATTCAGATCAGCACTGGATTCCATTCAATCTTGTTTGAAAAGCCTATGAGAAATAATGTGAAACCTCACGATTGACTCTGGATTGCATTCTATATTCATTTAATGATCTCATGCAAAAGAACGTGAAACCTCATTACTGAGTCCACATTGACCCTGAGATAAAGTTCCAATATCCTCCATGTGAAAAAGTCCTATGACACAAAGGCAGTAATGGAATAGCAGTGAAAGTGAGAGTTTATTGACAGGTTTAGCCTATCAATGAAAAGGTGCATTCCAGTAAAGAATGGAATGCAATGCAGAAGTGAGATGGACATGATGTTGTGTGATAAGTATCAGACAAAGATGCTTTTATCCTGACAAAATTCTACTTTTTAGCCTCATGTGATAAAATCCAAAGTGACAAAAAATCACAACACTCCTTCCTTCCCAATACTGAGCGAAAAGAATGGACAGAAAAACAGTTCATGTTGGAACAAATCCTCAAATTAGATTAATTTAGCAAGGCTATGTGAACTAAATGGAATTGCCATGCTGGAATCAAACATAACGCCATGGGAATTAGCATTTGCATTCATTAGGACCAAAGACCTCACAAATCCTTTGCAGTGTCCTCACAGAAAAGGCCTGACATCTAAGCTTCTTTTCCCAAGGAAGTTTTGGCAGTTTCTGCTCTTCAAAAGTTAGGCACCATAGCAACACTCAAAAGTGATGTTTTCTAAAGAAAGAAAGTCAACTGTATATTGGTATAAATATAGGTAGCAAGGAAGAGAAGAGGAGAAAGAAGGGCAGTAAAAATGCCAGTATATGGGCTAATCAACAGATACAGTAATTTTAGGATATTATTATTATTATTATTATTATTATTATTATGTTTGTTTATATATCGCCTTCCTCCCAGTACAGGGACTCAAGGTGGCTAACAAATCTAAAATGGGCCAAGTTAAAAACACTATAAAACATGCTAAATACAAGTTAAAAAAACAATTAAACAATTCAAACAATTAAAAACATTACATTATTAAAATTTAAAGTTTAAAACTCATTAAAAAAAAAACACATCCATGTCATGTGAACGCCTGGTGGCATAAAAACATCTTTAGCTGCTGCTGAAATGACAGCAGGGTTGGAGCCATCCTGGCCTCCCTAGGGAGGGAGGTGTTACTATCCAGATGGCATTACTATCCAGTGATGGTAGGCTCACTCTTGCTAAATTGCTCACACATATATGAATCCTGGCTCCTTTCACCCACCTTACCCCTAAGATCTTTACACCATGGGCCCACTCACACTACAGATTTATAGTGCCATGATTTCATGGCACATCCTCCCTGACTGAGGTAGAAAAATATACTCTTGTGCCAGGATAATTGTGCTGTTTGACTAACCTTCACAGTCCTTAATCAACCCTTGCTGCAGGTCAAGCAAATTCCAGAAGATATCAAGTGGAGAACCATGAGGCATTTAGCTTTGCATTACACTGGGCTTAGTGAAACCTTCATACAGCCATTATCTCTAGGCAGCATCCAAGTCTAGATGCTGGCTCCATTGGACCATGACCATAATGTTTTGCAGTAGAGCACATTACGGTATCAGATCCTGTCTTATCTTGAAAACTAAGTAGGGTCAGCCCTGATTAGTACTTGGATGGGAAATCACCAACAAATACCAGATGCTGTCAGCTAAATTTCAAAGGAAGGAACTGGCCAAATCACCTCTCCATATTCCTTGCCTAAGGAAGCTCTATGGAATTCATGCAGTTGCCATAAATAAATAGGCAGCTTTAAGGCACAGACACCCACATTAGACTGCTTTGGGAAATGTTTTAAATGGTTGCAATAATGAACCTAAAGGAATGATTTTGTCCTTGGCTTTGTAGAGCTCATGACAATAGTTCTGTACAGAATGAACACATTTCAAACCGCGTGATTATTAGTTGGCTTTGTCACTAACTGAAATGGAAGCAAGGCATCTCATAAATGGAATTCTGCTGAAATGCAGACCTTGAGCCAATGTAGGTTTCAAGCCATTTCATCTAGCCTGTGAGCCAATTGTAGCCTACTGCTGATTAGAAGATACTGTTGAGCTCACACTCTGAAATACATATTCCATCAGCTTTCACAGAGAGTCAAAACCTGTAATTTTCAAGAGCCTTATCTCCCACTTAATAAAGGACTCTTTGAGGCAGGTTTTATTTGCACATTCTTTCCGGGTTCTTTGGCTGGGGTGGGTGGGAATACATCAAGATCTCCAAACGCAGAAAACTTAATCAGATCATATCAATATTTCAGTGTGTGGTAGAGGCTTCAATCCTGTTGAGGGACCAGGGTGGTGGTTGGGAGGGATGTGAAGTCTAAAATGTTTTAAGTAGTGAATATAAAATCAAGCTTAATTGTTTCCTTTCTCAGCAACACAGTGTCTGCTTGGAAACCATGGTGATGATTGGGATGGCATCAGCTGGTACCTATTTCCTGAGCGATAACAGTGAATGTAGAGTAGGCTTTGCTCTCAACAAGAAAGCCCTACTAACTGTAGTTCACAGGAAACAGTCCTAACTCTCTGCCCAAAGACAGCTGCCTTGTTCATCCCAAGCCACAAAAGTACTCTCTCCTTCATTTATTTTATTAAAAAACCAAAACTAAAAACCTTCATTATAAAATTATGGACCTTCCACAATATAGATATGATAATTTTATACAAAACAATGTAATTGCATGTACATGATATGAAGCTTGGTTTCCTTTCCTCCTACAAAGGGTTGGGCTAAGCCTGGAAAATGTACTTTTTGGTGTGCAAGTCACAGAACTAGAGTGGCCTGATATTTCGATGTCCCCCTTCTGAGGGATGGAAAGCTTTTCTTTTCATATCATTTGAACAAGATGCCACAAATTCCTGTGTTTTGAAGACTGGCCTTTTCCTAAAGACAGGAATGTGTGCATCATATAATTTATAAATGTGGGCAATATGTTAATTTTACATAGAAAGATAGAGCTAAGTTACCTTGTGCTGGTCTATGACCATAATAAAGATTTATTCAATTTATGGGGGCTCAGTTGACAGAAATCAATATTTTCAAACTGGCAATATTACTCAGAATCCTAATAGCTTAACTAATATGACCATTTTATGCATTGGGGCAAGGAGAAGTCTGGGAACTGTAGCCCAGAATCCTAAAAAGTAAATATTCCAAGAATGGGGTAACAGACACAGAATACAACATTTTTCTTTCTTGAAGATAGCTGTAAAACTATGCTGAAAACACAGGGGCCACCTAAAATCTCAGAAGACTGGAGGTTGGGAGAGTGAATAAAGCTACAGGAGTAACAGAGCAAACTTTCAACATTGATGGGGGAAAATACAAATAAGATCTATAGATGTTCAGCCCCATTTCCTTGCCTGTCCTCATGACTAGCAAAAACAAAATAAGTGTTAAAGAGCCTCAACATTCTGAAAAAAATCTTTGTGGCTCCTTAAGAATTAAAGATTTTATAACAGCACAAGTTGATGTGCAGTAGAGAGCCCACTCCATCAGATGTATGAAATGTTATCCTACATTGGCATATATGTGTATACTGGGGTTGGAGAAAGAAAAGTTGTGTTAAACAGGTGTCAATATTCTACATTTGCTTGTTGTTGTTGTTTTGTGCCTTTAAGTTACTTCTGACTTATGGCAACTCTAAAACAACCCCTATTACAGGGTTTTCTGAATCAAACCCTCATCTCCAGAGCTATAGTGCAAGGCTGAAACCACTACTTAGGATACTTACTACTGGCTACTTAGTTACGTATGTGTAACTGTAACATCTCCTGCCCCAACTCTGCTCTGGGAGCCCTAGTAATAGAGACAGTTCTGGAAAAGAAGGAGCATAGTGAGAAAAATGATACAAGTCAGAGCAACCCACATAACTTATATGGGTCAAAAAATGCAAATTTTCTTTAAGTGGTGTAGTTGCTAGATTTCTATGTGTTTTTTTAGCCCAAAGGAACATAGTCCTAGATATGGGCATTTGCATATTTGCGTGGGCACTGGTTACTTATAAAGTGTCACTTACTAAAAGGTATGGCAGAAGCCAGTTTAATATGCTGTTGCTGCATGTATATAAGAGGAAAAATCTCAAATGCATGAGAATATCCAGTAAATAAGCTGCCAAACAGATACTGCTATCACAGAAATGTGCAAAGGTATCCAAATTACTCAGTAGTGGCAGCACTCAGTAAGCACCAGCACTGTTTTATAAATTTCCAGGATGTGGCTGAGAAAGCAAAGTCACCTCTCTATAAAATACACATAGTCTGTATTTTATTTTACTACTACAAGAGCTGGAAAACATTACTTTTTTTACTGAAGCTCCCAAAATCCTCCAGCAAGCATGGCCACTGAACCCCCTGGCTGAAGGAATCTGGGAGCTGTAAACCAAAAAGTAACTTTTTGAAGTTGTGACAACTATATTCTACTATAATATCAGTCTTTTCAACTATATGCAGCTATCATCTATTTTATATATATTGTCCATGTATCAATATATCGTTCTACAACTTCCCCTTAAATACTTACCTAAAATAACAAATATAGATAGAGCCTTGTCTTACAGAGGTGCACAGCTTGAATACATAGAAAGCAGACTGTGGAAATGGACCATTAATTCCAGTAGTGGCCCAGAAGTTGGCATATATGCATGTTTGGTGTGACTGAACATAGACCTGCAATGCACAAGTAAATATCTATGGATGTCCCCAGAGTTGTTGCCATGTGCTACCAAGTCATTTCCAACCTATGGTGACTCTAAGGCAAACCTACCATGGAGTTTTCTAGACAAGATTTCTTCAGAGGGGGTTTGCCTTTGCCTTTCCCCTGAGGCTGAGAGAGTGTGACTTGTCCAAGGCCACCCAGTGGGTTTCATGACTGAGCCAGGATTTGAATCCTGATCCCCAGAGTTGTAGTCGAACACTCAAAGCACTATGCCACGCTGGCTCCCTAGGGAGACACCCATAACATACCGTAATTGTAGCAAACCACCTCTGGGTACTCCTTGCCTAAAAAAATCTAAGAAATTGCTTAAGAAATTCATGGATATGACATAAGTTAGCAGGCAATTTGAAGGTGCACACACACACACACACACACACACACACACACAGGGATGCATCAAGTTCCATTTACTGAATATTACAGATTTGGGATCTGTTTTTTCACACAAAGGAATTATATCTCATGATCAGAAATTATAGTTCATACTCTTCCTCTTGTTTCTAGTTCTAGGATAGGCAGGATATACTGAGCAGCTGTCTGTGAGAGAGAAAGTGTGTGTGTGTGAGAGAGAGAGATAACATAGCATCAAGGACAAAACACAATATGACAAAAGACAGTAGAAGTACATACAGTACTGTAGCAATCTCTTGGGTGTGAAGACAGCAGCTTTACAGATGCTAAAAGGTGATAGCACATGCAGGTTCTATCAATATAAATGTGAACAACATGTATGCCTGGAAAATGAGTATATCAGAAAGCCTCAACTACTGGGAAAGGAAGTAACTATTATCTGGATAGCTGGGTAGTTTGGACTACAACCCAGAGTAAATTTGTGACAAATTCTTCCTCTCGAATGTGGGAGCCACCATTACTATCTGCTTTATCACACTAGGGGGCAAACAGGATTTAAACGAAAGTTAAACTAAAAAACATGAAATGCCTGATGTTTATCACAGGCATTTCCTGTTTAACTCTCGTTTAAATCCTGTTTGCCTCCTAGTGTGATAAAGCGGTATGTCTGGGTGTTGGGGGCTGCATTGCCATTTTTCAGTCCATTGAACCACACACCCTCTTCCCCCTCCCAGATAAAAATAGATATAATTTTACAACTAAGCTGGTACACTAATATTAGATTGGATGAAAGTGCCATTTCAGTTCTAAATGAAAGAAAGGCAGGGCCAGATTTATGCAGGAGTTAAGTAAGGCACAGTGTAGAGTGTCAGATTATGAGGGACCTCAGTACATAAATAATACAACAAGTATACCTGTTTTGATTTTGGGTGAGTCGCACCAAGAAGCCTTTTCACCTTGACATAACTTGCTGCTTCAGTATTTCTTATTCTGGCCCAAGAAAAGGGCCCAAGCTCCAAAATATCCTTCCTAGAGTGGCTGCTCAAGTCTGTTTTATTTTGCAAACTTTTCTGTATGAGGTAAAAATTCTTTTCAAATTCTAATTCTTTTTTCATTCCTTGAGTTTTCAGAAATTGTATTAATGTTCAGGGACCTCACATCCATTTTTTAAGGTGCTGAGAAAGGTCAAGACTGTCAAGCAAGTCATTATGAATTTTTCATACTTGCATGTGTGATTTTTTTACAAAACAATACAACAGAATGCAGTTAATCATCATCATCATCATACAATGAATAATGTAACTGCCATGCAGACACACTGACAAACTAATAAATGAAATCAGGTAAAGTGTGAAATTAATATATCATGAAAAGGGGGAAATAAATAAGACCATGTTCCAGGTCTGAAATAATGTAAACATGGCTATAAATTAGGAAACTTGGAATGTATAGTTCCTCAGAGCCCTCAAAGACACAAGAATCTTAGTGGTCCTGATCCTAACAGGATCATTTTAGGATGGGGGATGCTTAGAAAAACCAAATTAGACTCAAGCCATCCCTGCCACCATGTTCCAGGGTTCATGTTAATGCTTTTTAAATCATTGCACTGGTTTTCTGTGTGTTTCCTCAAACAAACAAACAGCTTCATTTATACACGGCTTCATACCGCCTAAGCACTGTCTAAGCGGTTTACAACTGTAAGCTACTTGCCCCCCAACAATCTGGGTACTCATTTTAGCGACCTTGGAAGGATTCAAGCCTGAGTCAAGCTTGAGCCTTTTTGCTGGTATTGAACTCGCAACCTTATGGTTTTGAGTGAGTGGCTGCAGTACAGGCATTTAATCACTGTGCCACCAGGGCTCCTCTTCTGTGCGTGTCCTCTTCTGTGAATTTCACTTTGATTTTACTCTACAGTTGTTTTCATTTGTTCTAGATTTTTTAATTTCACAGTGCAGAGAATCACAGGATCATAGAGTTGGAAGAAACCTCAAGGGCAAACCAGTCCAACCCCCTGACATGCAGGAATACATGATCAGAGCACTCCCTGTGACAGTTGGCCATCCAGCCACTGTCCAAAGAAGGAGACCCCAACATTCTTGGAGGCAGCCTATTTAACTATCTACCAGCTCTGTCAGGAAGTTCTTCCTAATCTGAGGTGGAATCACTTTTCCTGTAGTTTGCATCCATTGCTCCAGGTCCTAGTTTCTGGAGCTGCAGAAAGAAAACTTGCTCCATCTTCAGTATGACTTCCTTTCAGATTGACTTTAACGATGTGCTTTGGTTATTGTAGTGTGAAAAACTACCTCAGCTACATTGTTGTCTTTTTAGATAGTTTTATTGCATTTTAATAATAAATTTTAGTATGTTTTACTTTATCTCTATTTGTTATAACCTTTGTAACCTTTTAGATTGAAAGGTGCTACAAGATCTCTCTACATACTGATTCAACAGACTAACACAGCTATATCTTTTAGTTATATTTAGTTCAGTTATTTCAGATCCAGCATGGTGTTGTGGTTTGAGTGTTGGACTAGGACGCTCAGAGACCAAGTTTTGAATACATTCTTAGGCATGAAAACCCACTGGGTGACCTTGAGCAAGTCACATTCTCTCAGCCTCAGAAAAAGGCAAGAGCAAACCCCTTCTGAACAAATTCTGCCAGGAAAACCCTATAATAGGTATAATTCATGCAATAATGTGTGAACCGCCTCTGAACAAATTATGTCAAGAAAACCCTGTGACCTTAAGTCAGAAATGACTCAAGGGCAGACAACAATAGAATCATAGAATCATAGAGTTGGAAGAGACCACAAGGGCCATCCAGTCCAACCCCCTGCCATGCAGGAACTCCAAGTCAAAGCATCCCTGACAGATGGCCATCCAGCCTCTGCTTAAAGACCCCTAAGGAAGGAGACTCCACTACACTCCGAGGGAGTGTGTTCCACTGTCGAACAGCCCTTACTGTCAGGAAGTTCCTCCTAATGTTGAGGTGGAATCTCTTTTCCTGCAGTTTGCATCCATTGTTCCTCGTTCTAGTCTCTGCAGCAGCAGAAAACAAGCTTGCTCCCTCCTCAATATGACATCCCTTCAAATATTTAAACAGGGCTATCATATCACCTCTTAACCTTCTCTTCTCCAGGCTAAACATCCCCAGCTCCCTAAGGCGTTCTTCATAGGGCAAGGTTTCCAGACCCTTCACCATCTTAGTTGCCCTCCTTTGGACATGCTCCAGTTTCTCCACATCTTTTTTGAAATGTGGTGCCCAGTACTGGACACAGTATTCCAGGTGAGGCCTGACCAAAGCAGAATAGAGTGGCACTATAACTTCCCTTGATCTAGAAACTATACTTCTATTGATGCAGCCTAAAATTGCATTGGCTTTTTTAGCTGCCGCATCACACTGTTGACTCATGTTCAGCTTATGGTCTACTTGGACTCCTAGATCCCTTTCACATGTGGTCTCATTCAGCCAGGTGTCCCCCATCCTATATCTGTGCATTTCATTTTTCCGCCCTAAGTGCAGAACCTTACATTTCTCCGCATTGAATTTCATTTTGTTAGCACTGGCCCAGCTTTCTAGTCTATTCAGGTCATTTTGAATTTTGATCCTGTCCTCTGGGGTATTAGCTACTCCTCCCAGTTTAGTGTCATCTGCAAATTTGATAAGTATGCCCACAATTCTGTCATCCAAATCATTAATAAAGATGTTGAATAGCACTGGGCCCAGGACAGAACCCTGTGGGACCCCACTGGTCACTTCTCTCCAGGATGAAAAGGAGCCATTGTTGAGCACCCTTTGAGTTCGGCCAGTCAACCAATTACAAATCCATGTAACAGTTAACTTGCCTATCCCACATTTTGCAAGCTTTTTGCAAGAATGTCATGGGGAACCTTGTCAAAGGCCTTACTGAAATCGAGGTATACTATATCCACAGCATTCCCTTCATCTACCAAGCTGGTAATTTTATCAAAAAAAGAGATCAGGTTCGTTTGGCATGACTTGTTTCTCTGAAACCCATGTTGGCTTTTTGTGATTATGGCATTGGCCTCTAAGTGTTCACAGACTCTCTGCTTAATGATCTGCTCTAGAACCTTTCCTGGAATTGATGTCAGACTAACTGGACGATAATTGTTGGGGTCCTCTTTTTTTCCCTTTTTGAAGATGGGGACAACGTTTGCCCTCCTCCAGTCTGCTGGGACTTCTCCTGTTCTCCAAGAGTTCTCAAAGATTATTGCCAATGGCTCTGATATTACATTTGCCAGTTCTTTTAATACTCTAGGATGTAGTTCATCTGGTCCTGGAGATTTATATTCATTTAGGTTAACCAGGTATTCCTGTACTACCTCTTTACTTATTCTGTGCTGAATTTCCTCTATTCTGTCTCCTGTTCCATTATCCTTAGGTTGAGCACCCTTTGCCTTTTCTGAGAAGACTGAAGCAAAGAAGGTGTTGAGTAATTCTGCCTTTTCTCTGTCCACTGTTAGCATTTTGCCATCTTCTGCACGCAGTGGCCCTACTGTTTCCTTCTTCTTCCTTTTGCTGCGGACATATCCAAAAAAGCCCTTTTTATTGTTCTTAACCTCTCTAGCAAGCCTGAGTTCATTCTGCGCTTTAGCTTTTCTGACTTTACCCCTACATGTGCTGGTTATTTGTCTGAATTCCTCTTTCATGATTTCTCCATTTTTCCATTTCTTATACATGTTCCGTTTAAAACTTAGCTCAGTTGAAAGTTCCTTAGTCATCCATCCTGGCTTCTTGAGACATCTTCCATTTTTCTTCCTCATTGGAACTGTTTGAAATTGTGCCTTCAATATCTCCCTTTTGAGAAACTCCCATCCGTCTTGAACTCCCTTTTCTTTTAGTATTCCTGACCATGGGATCACTCCCAGTATTTCTCTAAGTTTATTGAAATTAGCTCTCCTAAAGTCTAGAGTGCGTGTCTGACTATGCCTAGCTTCTCCCTTCCACTGTATTACAAACTCCAGGAGAACATGGTCACTTCCACCTAAGGATCCAACCACTTGCATCCCATCAACTAGGTCTTCCCTGTTGGTTAAGATCAGATCTAAAATGGCTGATCCCCTTGTTGCCTCTTCCACCTTTTGGACAATGAAATTGTCTTCCAGGCAAGTGAGGAATTTGTTAGACTTTGAGGATTTGGCTGAGTTTGACTTCCAGCAAATATCAGGATAGTTGAAGTCACCCATCACTACTACATCTCTCTTTTCTGAGTATGTGATTATCTGTTCTAGAAAGGCATCATTCAATTCCTCTGCCTGAGTCAGGGGTCTGTAGTAGACTCCCACAGTAACATCCCTGTTATTTCCCTCTCCTTTAATTTTTATCCAGATGCTCTCCACCTGGCTTCCAGTATTGACTTCCTGCATCTCTTCACTGGTGTAAATATCCCTGACATATAATGCTATTCCTCCTCCTTTCCTGCTTGGCCTGTTTCTCTTAAAAAGGTTATACCCCTCTATTTCTACATTCCAATCATGAGACTCATCCCACCAGGTTTCAGTGATGCCTATTATATAATATTTCCCTTGTTATTTAGTTATATGGGCCTATCAGTCATGGGAATGATTTTCATTTCCACAGTAGAGGTACGCGCACAATCTTACATATGTAGACTTAAAAACAAGGCCCATTGAGGCAAATGTGCATAGAACTGAACATTTAACTGTGCCTCCACTGAAATCTATGATATTAAGTGCTTTATTTTGATGGGATTGTATTTGAATAGAAACCAAATAGGCATCCACAATTTTTTTGCCTCTATGGACAATCTGCATCCAGTAACATCTGAATGTATACTATCCTACTTCAATTTTTTTCAGAGGGTGACCAAAAATGCAACAGAATCCAGTATTCTGTGTTGATTAAACAAGAGTTTCCAAATGAGATGTGTGTATGCATGATTATGCAAATTCACACTTATAATGGTTCAGTGGTGCCACTGGAAACCAACTTGGTGACCTTGGGCATGTCACACTCTCTCAGCTTCAGAGGAAGGCTAAGGCATATCCCTCTGAACAAATCTTGGCAAGAAAACCCCACGATAGGTAGCATTCATTCAATAATATCCTAAAACAGTTTTCATTAATACTCAGGGCATGAAGATGCAGTGCAATATATTCTAACAGTCAAAGCAACTTGGCTAGAGTCAGGCATGTGAATTTAGAAAAGCGTTAGATTGCCTGACAGCAGTAATGGTATCTATTAACCGATCATATGTATTCACAAGTGGAGCAGCCTAGCATCCTTACTAGCATGCCAAATGAACTATCTCAATAGTGCCTCCAAGGCAGTCTTCTCTGTTTAAACTATTAAAATGGAAATGTATGCAATCCTCTGGAAGCTTTTTTTTTTTTAATACAAACGTTAGGCAAATTGCATATTCTGTGTAGCATTACCAATAGGATTTTGATGCATCCTTATTGAACACTTTAAAGAGGACATGCCAGTCAAAGGAATAAAGGAACAAATGGAGTAAATTAATGTTAAATTGTGGTCTTCTGGCTAGGAAGGTTTCACCTTTAATTGTGATCATGTGTCAAAGGAGAAGCAAAGCATCCCATTGTAGCAGCTTATGTGGCTACAGAGTTTTTCACACAGTGGGAATTGGAAGTATGATGGCAATCTGAAACAATCATGGAGTTTCGCATTATTGCGTGAAAGCCGATCACACACATTTTTGGGCAATGGGAAGTCCTTCCGAACGCAATCATGGGGTTTCACGTTATTGCGTGAGAAACTATCACACACAATTTCAGCCACTGGGAGGCAATTTCGGACAGTTCCGAACACGATGCAGCATCAATACGCAATCACGTAAATTCGATGAACTAGCAAATTCACTCAATTCTGAACTGGCCCCACTTTCATTTCTTTCGAAATTGAGAGAAATTCTTCCTGTGTGATAAACTCCAACGCTACTGTTTTGGATTACAAGTCCCAAAATTCCCAGGCTGGTTGTGGTTGAATCTGGAATTTGTGGTCCAAAAATTAACTTTTCCGATCTTTTCCATTCATGTACTCTTTTTATCACATTGTTGAAGACACAGCTCCTTGTCTGAGGCAACTATGTATTGTCTGAGGCAATTCACAAAAATAATAGTCTCCGGGAGGAGAGCCACACGAGAGACTTTTGCACTGTTTGGGGACACAAATTCCTTCCCACAGACACCTCTTGCAAAACATGTTCTCTTTGCCTCAAGATCTGAAGTGGAGAAGTGGAAAGGATACATGAATGTAAGAGCACTATCAAAGGTAGCTGTCCACCGCCACACCAAACTCTGCCTGGGTCTGGCTGTAAATGCTGTAAAATGGATTTAAATGAACTAGCAAACCTAAATCTAGATTAGGGTTTTAGGTTCACTGTCCAGGGTTCTGAAACCCAGCCATTGGTTAACAATTGTTTTATGTTCAAGTCAGAAAACCAGCTGGATCCATCTTCTACACATATGGAGGAACCAAGCTGATCTTTAGTTGTCAGCTTTCTTCATCATCCAGCTTTAACCTCCCTGCTTTAAAAACGGAAACACCATGGTACGGATAGAAACCTGTAAGGGTGGCATATTATACTTCTGGCCTTTTGATCTGGAGCTGTTCTGCTCCAAATTGATAGCTGCTCTCCAGGCTCTCAGGGAAGAGAGGCCCCTCTCCCCTCCTGACACCTGAGAACCATTCACTCCAAAGCAACAATTCATAGGGATTGTGGATGCATAGTATGTTAAGAAACAGGTTGTCTGCGACTCGTTCTGTTGCCAGGCTTTCAAAATAACAATAAGGGACCATTGAAATTCATGACTATTCACAAGTTTGTATTGTGCCTAAATACCAAAATAATGTATTAATTTTAATTGGCCTGGCCATGTAGTTCTCTGAAAATTTAACAGATTGTCTACATTCAAAGATCACATGAGGATCACATATATCTTTATGAAGGACCCACACCCAAAAAAACCCCAAAAAACAGGGATGTTTTGGGCATCTATATAAAAGGGAAAGCTGGCTAAGCTTCCAGTCAGGGACATCTCTCATCATAAGGGATGCCTATAAGCCCTGTAAAGGACCAGCTTTCTGGCCCCTCACTTAAGGGGTGCTCCTTATAATAAGGGACACCCATGAGCTGGCATTAAGAGGTATGGAGAGTATTGCCAAGAGGAAAAGGCCCACTGAAATGCCCCAAGGGCTGAAAGTTCTTTCTGACTTATGGCTGCACAAAGGGTACATGGAGACATTTGTGATGCACATGAGAATCTTGCCAAGGCCCTACACTTGGATCTCCAATCAGTACTGGCTGGTCCGGTGCCTTAGCTGCAGCATCTCCTTTGCTTTGGTTACAAACATGGAGAAGACTATGTTGTACAGGCTTTGTTCTGTTCTTTGCGAATTCCTTTTCACCCTGGTGAGGAATGCTGTCCTGATCCCAGTTTTCCTTTTGATGTGGAAACTCCTCCAAGGTTTTCCTGCATGGAGAAGGTTGTGTCAGTGGTGTCATTTAGGCTTCTGTGCAGTTTTATCCTTGCTTTGGTCCATCAGAGAATGGGTGAGTACCTTTGCCTCTATAAGTGGCCCTGTGACCCTGTATGTAGAGAGATCTTGTAGCACCTTTGAGACTAACTGAAATAAAGAAGTTGGCAACATGTGCTTTCATAGACTTAAAGTCTTCTTCCTTAGATGCATCCCTGTGGCTGCACAGACCAAAAATCCCTTTCTCTTCTGTTAGTATTACTGTTGCTGTTCTTATTATATTCAGTTTCATAGCCTACCAGGTATCACCTGGTAACTGCCATTTTGGACCATCAGTCCATGATGATTTTCCTCAGATAATGTGGACTGTTCCAAACAATGTCCCTTTTTGCCACTGTACTATTGTGATCCTTTCTGTAGTTGATTTATTTGATCTGAAGGGATAGGTGGAATAAAAATAAAACCTATTATTATTATTCACCTGTTTTGTTGGTCTCTTTTAGATTTGCTGCCAGAGCTCCTTTCACTACTGGAACCTCAGTTGTTTTCTTTTCTCACAAACTCTGAATCTCAGTTTGTTATCTTCTCCCTCTTCCATTCTGCTTTTTAGCAGGATTTCCAGATCCATATACCAAGCCTTTTCTCTCACAACCACATCTGTGTCTGCCATATTATGTTCCAAGGATTTATCTATTTGAATCTTAAATGTTCCACAGGATTTTAACTTCACTATCTTTTCCACCATATGGGAACTCAGAGTGACTAACAAAAATAAAAAGAAATAAACTTAAAGTAGATTGCTATACAAAGGCAAAAACTAACCATGTCTCTGGTTGAAATACAGTTATACTATCCATATGGTACAATTATTTTTTTAAAAACCAAATCACTTTGAAAACCAAACATAAAACAATATTTATTTATTTAGTTGTATAATGTATTCATTTATACTTATAATTGGCCCCAAGAAAAGTGAGCCAATTTAGTTTATGTTTATGAATAAAAAAATCAGATTTATTGGGATTGAATGGAAAATCTATTCCTCCTTAACCATTCTTTGTTAGAATATTTAAAAATGTACTGTTCTTTATGATGCAAGACATTGAAGTTCAGGGATCCTTGATTTGAGAGTGTGAGAGGCATTTTTTTTAAAAATCCTAGATTAGGAAGCTAGAGATATGTAATTTTAAAAAGGGAGGGAGGGAGCAACAGTTCATTCTCTCTCCTTCTCCTTTTCTGATGTTCAAATGATTTGGAAGAGTTTTATACAAGGTCTGGAGCTGGGAAACTAGTAAAAGAAGAAGATGGAGATTTGATCAACTTTTCTTTGTTGCTCAACATTTCCCCTGAGAATTAGAAATTTGGATGTTAAAAAACGAAACAAAATCAGGAACGGTGTAACTGGTCTCTGTTTCTGTGCTAACTCATGTTTTCTCAAGTATTTATGACCTTGGGTAAAAAGGGAAATGTGACATGTATGTTCGATCTGTGGAGAATCATTCACCTTTTAGCAACTGGATGGAGAATGGAGAAAAATGTGAGAAAAATGGAGGGAGAAAAATGTGATTATTCTTGATGTACTACTCCAGCAAGGAGAGATGAAGGACTTAAAAAGCAGCTTTAAAGACACCCAGGGACTGAGATAAGAAGACAAATGAGTTTATCATATGACGGAATTTGGAGGTATAATGCAATGGCAATCCGAACGCAATCATGGGGTTTCATGTAATTGCATATGAGTGTATCTCACGCAATTTCGGGCAAAAGGGAAGTCATTCCGAACGCAATCATAGGTTTTATGTTAATGTGTATAAGAGTATCTCATGCAATTTTGGGCAATGGGGGGATCATTTTCAGGAAATGGGAAGTCATTCTGAATGCATTCCGAATGCAATTAGATTTCATGTAAATTTGCAAAACTAGCGAATTTACGTGAATTCAAATTGACTCAATTCGAAATTGGGAGAAATTCCTCCCGTGTGATAAACTCCTGAATAGAGCATGAGCACCTGCCAGCCAAAGGACTACGTGTGGCCCATAAGATTCCCCATTTGCCCGGCCAGTTTCATCACCAAGTTCTGCTCTCCCTTCCACAAGAACAGGAAATATTTACTTCCAGTCAACTAAGGAACAGATATAATATAATGCTGAGATGTTTCAGTGCTCAGCAGACAAAAATCTATTTTCTTTTTCCATAAAGCATGAGGAGAGAGGGGATGCTTGGGAATGGCATGAGTGTTTGTGTGTCACAGGTATGTAGGGTTGCTGGGCAAATTCTGGAACCCTAGAATCCTATGGTGTTCCCCTTAGGGACATGGTATTGCAGGTAGGACTCTGAACCATCCAAGGAAGGGGTTTACTTAGAAGCAAATATTACATCCCAGTTTCTCTTTTTTCCTCTCACTTTCCCTCTTTTGTCCTGAGCTTACTTCACTTGCTCCAAACTGAGTACAAAAGAATAAAAGTATTCTCCACTCAGCTGATTTGGCAGGGGGGAGAGGAGAGGAATAGAGCCTTGTCCTTCCCAGTTGGCTCAGGCAAAAGCAATCAAACAATTCTTTATTACAGTCCAGAGACCCGGTAAGCAAAAGCAAACTTTGCAGCCTCTCCCCTTCCCTGGCATGTTTTCCCTCATTCACACCTTTGGCCATCCTGACCACCCTCTGATGTTGCTTGGCCACCTGTGTCTTTGTTTTCATCTGTGAAGTGCTGGCAGATATACAATGAATCCTTCAGGTGAGAAAAGCAAACAAAACAAAACCTAGCCCTGGTACAGCATCCTTTGCCATGTGGCTGCTGTAAAGGTGAAGAGCAGCAAGCCAACACCATCCCACCACTTTTTCCATGATTTGCTTCATGACTGGGCATTTCCCTCCTTTTCTTCTTTCTTTGTGGCAGGTTCATCAAAAAAGAGCAAAGAGGCAGCAGAAGACTGCAGCCCCTGGACAAGGTAATGATCTTCCTGGCCCCAAATGTCCAGAGGACTCCTCCTCACCTGGTGATACTTTCAAACATTTTTGCTCAAAATGCCACCTGCGAGGCTTGGGGGCATTTTCAGCTGCTTTTGGCCACTCCCAGGCCATTTTAGCCACAGGAGAGGCTCCCCCCCCCATGACTAAAAGTGAACCAGACTATAATGTCTAAGTCACTTACTGTTAAAGGAAGAGAGTTCTCTTGGACCTAAATTGGCTGGAGGAGAGAACAGGGCAGTCCTAAAATCCCCCCTCCCCATGTTGGGAGTGTTTTTTTGAGGAATAATTTATATTTGGGGGAATATTTTTCTTTCTTCCAGAAAGACAGCTCAAAATCAATTTCCAGGAAAAGCCAACAACAACCAGTTATTAAATTGCCAGCAACTGTTTAAAACATTTTAAGGAGGCAATTTTTAGTTAAAAGCTCAGTGGAATGAAAAATGTGTTTGTTATGGGGGCTAGATATCACCACCTGAAATGGCTTCAAAATGTATTGTTTTCCAGGTAGTGGGCTCCACCCAGCATCGCTACTAAGCACAATGGCTGTGGCAATGGATTCTGGATGTAGTAGTCTGAATAAAGAGACTCTTTCCTCCCAGATTCTTTCTCCTGGTGTGGCTGTTCCCAACTGTGGTTGCCACAACAGAGAAGGCCCCAAGAAAGCAGCCATCAGACAGCGAAAAAGGAGAGACAGAGGAGGGCTTGTATAATGGATCCAGGGGATTGGACAAAAGTGGGACAGGACAATTCATTTGTTCTGAACGCAGGTCTTGTGCCTGTGTGGGCAAATCAGATGGATATCTATATCATATCTATGCACATGGGTAATTCTGCTCCTGCAACTTTGAAGTAAACATAGCTCTTCTGCATTGGTAAACATGTTGAACTGCTTCCATAGAGGAATTGATGCATGAGTAAAGCACCCACAGGATTTTGGCCAGCACTGATTCCAAAGCTTGGAAAAATTACTTCTTTGGACCACAACCTCCACTGCTCGGCAAGAGGTTCCTACAGATGTTTCCTCAGTAACAAAGACATACCCTCCAACTGCTCCAGCTTGGCAGGGTGAATCTTCTGTCACCCATCTTTTCAGTAACTTTTATGATGTCCTGGTTCCTTTCTTCTTCTATCACTTCCCCCCTTTGTCCTTGTTGTTATGAACTGCCATCAAGTCCACTTCAACTTCTGGTGACCCTATGAATGAGGGACCACCAAGTCATGCTGTCATCAACAGCCTTACTGAGGTCTTGCAAACTCAGGCTAGCTGTGTCTTCCTTGGTTGAGTCTATCTCCCTAGAATGTGGTCTTCCTCTTTTCCTACTGTCTTTCACCTTACGAAGTATTATTGTTTTTTTTTTTCTAGTAAGCAATGTTATGGCCAAAGTATGACAGCCTCAGTTTAATCAGCTTGGCTTCTACGAAGAGTTCAGGCTTCATTTGCTTGAGGACCCATTGATTTGTCTTTTCAGCAGTCCACAGTATCCACAGAATTCTTCTCCAGCATCACATTTCAAACCAGTTGATTTTCCTCCCACCAGCTTTCTACATTGACCAGCTTTCACAGCTACTCAGAAATGAGGAATATGATGGCATAGAGAAGGGTGACTTGGGTATTCAATGTATAATAACATCAGAAATACACAAAAGGTGTTGTTGTCGGGTTGTTCTGTGGAGGGACAGCTATGCAATCAGGTCCCTTCTCCTTCTCACCATGTGGCACTGGGAACAAAGCATTCCAAAGTTCAGGAGATAAAATTTGAATGTGAATTCCGTTATCAATACAGAAAGGTACTTCTTCTGAGATCCAAGACCTGGGATCTCATCACCTTGAAAAAATGCAGGCCTGTGACTAACACTGTCATTATATATATATATTTCCTTTAATGACTTTTTAATACCTTTGCCTGATAAAGAAGCCAGTGGAGGTTCAAAAACAGGCATTATGTATTTTGTGCATGTTCTTTGAGGTTTCCACACCCTACAAAAATAAATCATTTTTTTAAAAATGAGATGTCATTTGGCATGTTTTACCAAAACAGAACCTAAAATTTTCCTGATGCAAAAGCTTGGAGGCATTTCTTGCAAGATTCAAGACTCATTGCCTAACAAAGGGGGCTGTGACCTTACAAAGGATGGAAATATCTTAGATCTCAGAAGATGTACCTTTCTGAATTACTAATGGGATTTAAATATTATTTCCTGGATTTTGGAATGCTTTGTTCACAAGTCCACAAGGCCAGAAGGAAGAGGGGCCTGCTTGCATAGAAGATATCTGCCACAGAATAACACAACTCCTTAAGAAAATGTAGGCCTGTGAGTAACATTGTCATCTTATATATATTTTTCTCCTGTATGATTTTTTAACACCTTTGCTTGATGAAGAAGCCAGTGGAGCTTCATAAACTTGCATAATGTATTTTGTGCATTTTGGCTGGCTAAATAAAGTTCTCACTGTTTTGTGGATTTTGAATGTTATTGTACTTTGCCATATGGCCAACATGGCCACCCCTAAATGTATTATTTTTAGTAATCCATTATTACAATTGAATTTGTCATTTAATATGGCATAAATACCCTAAAAGCACCAGATCATCAAACCTAAGCAGGTTCAGGTCTGGTTAGTACTTCAATGGGGGACCACCAATGAATGTAGGTGCTGCAGGCTACATTTCAGAGGCAGAAACAGTTAAAACCACCTCCTAGTATTCCTCATATAAAAAAGCCCTATGAAAGATTCACAGGGACACCATAGGTAGACAGGTAACTTGAAGGCACACTTCGTTGTTGTTGTTAACTGCCCTCAAGTCAAGCCCAGCTCGTGGAGACCCTGTGGATAAGATATCTCCAAGACCCCCTATCCTCCACTGCTTGGTCTTGCAGATTCAGGTGTGTGACATACACACATACACACAGGCCATTGCATGCCTTTGTCCTTAGTTTGCTTCAGTTCTGGGAGCTGTGGTCCAAAAAATAATTTTTCCAAGCAGTGCTGATTTCAACTGTGACACAAGGGAAGAAGAACTATCAATCCCAGGAATCTTTCCTTTTCTTTGCAGGGGTGCCACAGAAGCTATCTGTCAACAAGAACCAGATTGGCCCTTACACAGGGTCTGTTTGTCAGCTGCTCTGTGATGACCCAATGTGTCTGGTGTGTGACAAGGCAGCCAAGGAAGTGATGCAGATGACAATGGCTGAGCAGAGAAGGTACAGCCGAGGCCACATGAAACCACCCTTTCAGTCGATGGAGAGGCAGACTCCATTGACAATCTCTATCCAGACGGCCAAGGCTGATTGCCAGGTTAGTGGTACCAGGAAGATGCAGAAGGCCTCTTTAAGGCCACCCACGCCTGAAACCTTTTACTCTAAGACCACTCCGGGCCAACCCAGGCGGGTATTAGGACCATATTATGCAGAAATCCATAGGGATGAGGCTAGAAGGCTTCCCTGTGGTTGTGGAGCACTCTCAGAAGATGACTAATGTGGAATGGAGGAACACATGTCTGCCTAAGCTTATTCCGCTTGGCCAAAGCTACCCTCAGTTAAGGAACAGTTTGAGCCTTCGGGGCAAAGCTAACATTATTGAGATAAATATCAGGTGCAGACAGCTCCACTTCTTGTGGGGTCTTCCATCCATCCATATGCAATCCCTGGCCAAGTTGATCCCCAATCCCCATGTGGGGTCAGCTGCATTACCCTCCCGGGTACACACATGTGCTGAGTTTGGTCATGCAGAGCTGTCCTTCGTAGCACCCGAAGAGAGGAAGATTTTGGAGTCCCATGTCCTGAAGAAGAGACTTCAGCATGACTGGGGCCTGCCTGGCTTAGTGCAACAATCTCTGAAACAATTCTTCTCACCTGTCCCAGGATCTTCAACTCACCTGAACACCAGCTTGAAGTGCAGGTGGTTATTAGCTGTTGCCAGATCTCTTTTGCCCCCCTTGGAGACAATGGAGCACTTGGAAGCCCACCTCAGGAAGAAGATCATAGAGAGGTGGTGGGGCCAACCCAGGCGGGTATTAGAGTCTCTCAGGGTGTTCTCTCCTCCACCCATCAAGAGCTGCAAAGAGAATGGGAGGGCCTTTGTGTTGCTTCTGGAAGGTTCAGTGAAGAAAAGGGTACCTCCCTTGATGATGCAGAGCTTTTTTAAAAACCTCACAGCTGCTTCAAGAGAGCACCACCCACAGCTCGACTGGGACAAGAAGCAGAAGGTACTGCAAGGTCACTTGGCCAAGAAAGTCCTGGAGATCCAGCTGGGCAGAGTTACTCATATAGCACAGCAACCTTGGAAAATGGCCCATTGTGTGCTCCCTAAAGGTCTCCCACCTGGAGCAAAACCTCCTCAGCCAAGATGCCAGCAGCTCCTCTTTGTGTACCAGACTGTTCTGAATCACATCCAACTTAACCTTGTGCACAAAGAGCTGGTTTACCAGTGGGGGTTGCCCACAATATACAACAGGTCCCTTGCCCGACTGCTGCAGGGTGCTGTTTTACCAGCGACCGTTGGTACCTTCTTGTCCAGCAAAGATTGCTAGTTCAGCTTCTCTGACCAAGACACCCCATTTATGGGTCAGGAAAGTCAAGATTTACTGGAATGGCATGTGAAAAGCAAGTCCTTGTAGCACACCTGGGGCCTCCCAGGGCTGATCCAGAGATCCCTCCAGTACTTTCTGCCAGATGGTGGCTGTGTTTCCCCCCAGAAGGCCAAGGGCAGGGGGGAGGTAGCTTTTTGCCTGACAGAACTATCCTTCATCAGTAAGGCCACCCAATCCCTGTTGGAGAAAAATGTGCGCCAGAGAGTCATACATCAGCAATGGATGCTGCCCAAAATGGTCCTGGAGTCCCTGAGAATGATGTCCCCTCCTAACCAGCTTTGCCTTGCAACAGTCCCAAAGCTTTGGATGGTGGGTACCATGAGTGGAGAACAAGGGAGAAACAAGAAGGCCAAAGGGACAATGGGTGCTGCAGTCCCACAGCTGCTCCCTGCTCCACAAGCTAGGTTTAGGGTGAGAATGCAACTTCATCTGGCTAAGAAGTGCATTGAGATGCAGCTGGAGACCTTTCCACCTGTGGTCACACTTTCTCACAATTGTGAAATGCTAATGTCCCAACAGCCTCTGCCCAAGGTTCCTCTTTCTAGCTTTAGGCCCCTGCAGCACTGCCGGACACACTTCCTGCCATTTGTGCCTGCAGAGGAGGCTATGAGGACAGAGGTGTGCATACAGCGTCACTACCTAAGTTCCCTCTGAGGGCTAGGCCAATGTTATGTGGAGGCTCTGGTTGCAATGGCTCCTGGGCCACACTCTAAGCCCCTCCAGAACAACATGGCTCCTTTTGAGTTCTTCCATGTGGAGATCCCTTTTCTCCACCTTCAGGACCAAGAGTTTTTGGAACAGCACATGAACTAGAAGAGACTTGCAGCATGAGTGGGGTTTGCCCAGAACTGTTCAGAGTTCTCTCACAGCTTTCATGCAATATCTCCCACCAGAATGTGCTTTCCACATGAGTGAGATTCACATCCAAGTACTGCAGCAGGGAGTCTTGTTTTTACCTAAGGATACATACAGTTGTCTGGAGTATCACATTCAAAGGATGAAGCTGCAACAGCAGTGGGGTTTGCCCAGAAGGGTCCTCAATTCCGTGAAACTGCTCTTCCCAGAAGCGAGAAGTGGCAGCTCCCTTGAAGAAATAAGGACAGATGCAATGAGAAGCTTCCTCTGGGAGTCCAGCTTTGAGGGCCTTCATCCACGACCTTGGACTCTGGGTGCTTTTAGTGCACAGCAGGAGAGGAGGAAAGATGGGAGAATGGGAGGAGCAGCCATACATCAAACTTGGCTGGGTCTCAGCCTGAGGACTGAGGTCTTGGGGACCCTGAGGCACCACTTCATGAAGAAGGCTTTGGAAGTCCATATAGGATGTTTCCCTCTCATCTGTACAGCCTCTTGGCGATGCTGGTTGTTCACCCAGAGGCAGCCTCTTCTCAAGCCAATCCATTCTGGTGTTAGGCCACTGAGACCCCAAATCCCCTCCTTCTCATTTGGCCTAGAGGAAATGGGCCAAATTGAACTGGCTTTGCAGTGTAGATGCTTGGGTTCTCTCTGGGGACTGGGGACAAAGTATGTCAAAGCCCGTGTTTGGATGGGGGCACCAAGGTTACCTTTCTCTTCCCTCCAACCAGGAAGGGCTAACTTCCAATTTATGAACACAGAGATACCATTCCTTCAGGGGCCTGCCAGAGAGGTGTTAGAACAACATGTGAGGAAGAAAAAGATGCAGCACGAGTGGGGGCTTCCTTTCCTGGTGCAAAGATCGCTCCAGGACTTTATGGAATTAACCCCCATGTGCCCCATCCTTTGACCCAAATGTATATCATGGCACAGGAGGTACTGTTCCTTTCAAAGAGCACCGTCCAACACCTCGATGTCCATATTCAAAGGATGAAGCTGCAGTGCAGGTGGGGTCTGCCCCAGAGAATCCTTAAGTCAGCAAAACACTTCCTCCCTCTTGCTCCCTTGGGAGGAGCTCTAAGTCCTCAGAGGGTCAAGACACAAATAGCTCTAGTGGTAGAGTCTGGAATCAGAGAAGCTCAGGTACACCATGCAACAACTGGAGAAAGAAAGCGTTATCATGAATCCTGCCTGCAGCATCACATTGAGGAAGATGAAGATTCATGGTCACTTGTCCACTTCAGAAAAGGACTCACCAAAGAGGCAAAGGACACAAGTAACAACCACATACTCTGGCCCTGAAGTGGTAGCCTTGGCCTCTTCTGAGATGAAGCCCTCTGTTTTCAGAGGAATCCTGGAATCTTCTGGAATTCCACATTGTGTAGAAGAAAATCCAGCATGCATGGAGCCTGCCATCCACTGCAGTGAGGTCTCTGCACCATTTTTCTCCATTTCCCAAGCCTCCAGGGAGGGAGACAGTAGAAAGTCTAGACAAAACAAGTGTGTGGCACTGGATAGAAGTGAAACCCACCCACCAGAATCTGTTTTTCCTCAGCTCCAAAACAAAGGAATGCCTGGAGGCCCACATGAGCAACATGGCCACCAAACACAGGTGGGAGATTCCAAAGCGGGTTCAACACTCGCTGAGGGGGTTTATGGCTCTCAGATCCTCTTCCCAATCTGAGCTGGATCCATCACAACCTCTCTCACTGGGTCAGTGTGAATCCTTCCAGGTGGATGCAGATGATTCCCAAACTGAAGATGACAAGGAAGACTCATGGGAAGAGGTCAAGTCCAGGAAAATGTCAAGGAGAAAGCAAGATGTCCAAAGAAGATAGAGAACAGCAAGACCTGCAAGCTTTAAAGTATCTACTTTTCTGTGGCCAGGGGTAAACCTACTTTTCTTGTCAGTAGAGGCTCGGGATTTACTGGAACTCCATATCTGACACAAGCAAATTCAGCATGCTTGGGGCCTGCCCTCTAATGTGCTGAAGTCCCTGCATGTCTTTTCTCTATTTCTTCGAGAGAGCTATGCAGGACAGAACATGGTCAAAACGCAACCACAGCAGAGAGTAGATGTACAGATTGTGACTCAGAGTTTCCCATTCTTCAGCCCAAACATAAAGGAGCACCTGAATGCCCACCTGAAGCAAAAGACTGCAGAGCACAAGTGGGGGCTTCCAGAACGGGTTCAATCTTCGCTGAAGACATTTCTGCCTCCAAGAGCCCCTTCCCAACCTGAAGTTAATCAATCACAGCATCATGTCTACTGTCAGTGCAAATCCTTCCATGTGGCTACTGATGGTTTCTGGCCTAAAGAGAACAAAAAAGAATCATTAAGAGAAGCCAAGCCCAAGAAGAAGGCACCAGAGAAACCAGGAAGAAAACCTTACCACGAAGGAGAGGGAGCAAGGACTTGTCTCAAAGCTCTTGATGGAACAGCTTCCTTTAGTGAAAAGGCAAGGCTGCCTTTCCTCACAGATGAGGCTTCAAGTCGTCTGGCGTTCCACATCCAGCAAAAGAAAATTCAGGATGGGGCTTACCCTTGAAAGTGATCCAATCTCTGCATCTCTTCCCATTTTTGCCTAAGTCACAAAAATATACAGGAGAGAGCATGGCTAAGACAAAAGAAAATTCAGCATGCATGGGGCCTACCTGACAAAGTGATCCAATCCCTGCATGTCTTTCCCCCCCCTTTTTCCTTAAGTCACAAAAATACGCTGGAGAGAGCAAGGCTCAGACATGCCTAAAGGAAAGAGGAGAAGTGCAGATCATGACTCCAAGTCTCTCTTTCCTCAGCTGTGATGCACAGGAGCTCCTGAGTGCCCACCTGAGGCATGTGATTGCAGAGCACAGGTGGGGCATCCTGGAACGGGTTCAGCAGTCCCTGAAGGCATTCCTGCCTCTGAGAGCAACAAACACTCTTGTAGCTGATCAAGAAACAGCTTCTGCCTATTCTGAGTTGATGCTGCCTTTCCTCACAGGTGAGGTCCAGAGTTATTTGGAGTTCCACATTCAGCACAAAAAGATTCAGCATGCTTGGGGCCTGCCTGCTGCTGTGCTGAAGTCTCTGCATGCTTTTCCCCTTTCCCCCTTGATTCACAGAATCACCCTCCAGTTTGGCAAAGAAATACACATGTCATTTAAACAGCATACCTCCAAAGTGACCCAAAGTGGCTTTATTTTAGCCTGTCTGTTCAGGCCCTATACTCATCTTTAATCAATAAATCTCTGTTCTTATGACACCTATTTCTGTGTTCTTTCTGGCATATGGTCCAGCATATGCTTTATTGCTGGACAAAATGATTGAGAGTGGTGGTGTAACAGTACTAGTTGAAGGGATGGATTAAACTTCACTAAATAGCAGAGATAAATATTGTATGGTCCAGGTGCTTGGCTTATGCTGTGTCTTGACCTGCTCCCTCATACTTTGTTCTTTATTCTGAGGTAAGAACAAGATGGATAGCAAGAGAGGGCATTTAGTAGTCCAAATTCATTTTTTTCCACTTTTATCCAAAAGGGAATTGATGCATTTTTTAAAAATCTGTATCTCTGAGAATTAGCTACTCTGTGTATGTCTTGTTAGAATACTAATTTTGATGATTTACTTCTAATAAATACAGAGGCCAGGTTTCCGCCAATATATATTTTGGGTTTTAGTGTTGGCCAAAATACCTTAAAGGCACCAGATCCCGTCTGATCTTGGTAACTAAGCAGGGTTAGCCCTGATTAGTACTTGGACGGGAGACCCCTCGGGAAAACTAGGTGCTATGGGGCTGCATTTCAAATGAAGGAATTTTCAAAACCACCTCTGAGGATTCCTTGCCTGAGAAAACCCTATGGAATTCATGGGGCCTCCATAAGTCAGTGGGGGACTTAAAGAAACATACACATACACATCAAAAAAGCAGGTGTTTGAGGAGCAGTAGTGTTACCCTCCCCTTAGGCTGTCACCTGGTGCATCATGTGCCCCCTGCATCTCCCCCGTTGATGCCACTGCATGGGGGTTCATACACCCTGCAAAGCTACCTGCTGAGGCTTGGTCTATCTTCACTTACTCTGTTGAAGAACTTAGAGGATTTTTTCAAAACTCATCTTCTGGACTAGAGATCCTCAGATCCCCAAACAATGAGACTACTATCTATGCAACACCAGCATCTACCACTTCTCAAAGGACACTGGCAGCTGGCTGAGTGATGACTTGTGACTCGTCACTCAAGAACACAAGCCAGTCTTTGTCGCACCCCCTAAAATCTCATTTTGCACCCCAATGCAATTCTAGCTGCTGCATCTTACTGTTGACACATGTTGAATTTGTGGTCTACTAGGATTCCCAGATCCCTTTTGCATATACTGTTGTTAAGAAAGGTGTCCGCCAACCTATATTTGTGAATTTGATTTTTACTGCCCAAGGTTAGTACCCTACAGTTCTCCTTGATGAAATTCATTTTGTTAGCTTTGGCCTTGCTTTCTGTTAAAATCATTTTGAATTCTGACCTTATCCTCTGGGGTATTGCTTACCTCTCCTGTCATCTACAAATCTGATAAGCATGCCCTCTATAGCATCATCCAAGTCACCTTGCCCAATATCTGTGTACCTGTTTTTCCGATTTTGTGAGATTTCTTGAACCAATCAGAAGCAACATTACACCAGAACAAGCAAGATGCTGAATGCTCTTCCTGGCCTAGGATATTCTTTCTTGTGCTTAGGCAATCCACTTAAGACTTGTACTTTTACAGTGAATTTGAGTTTTCTCTGTGTGACATGCTGTCCTAGTAACTCCCAGTTTCCAAGTTCCTGGTGTGTGAGCAGAAGAGATGTACAAAGAACAACAACCAGGACAGTTGATCTTAGGCACATTGTGAGCTAGTGCTGCTGCAGAGATTTTCAGGCCCAAAATATATATGAAGAGGGCTGGGCAATAGTTAGAATAGTGGTTCCCAAACTTTGGTCCTCCTGATGTTTAGGACTTCATCTCCCAGAATTGCAGACTAATGGCCAAGCTAGCTGGGGCTTCTGGGACTTGAAGTCCAAACTCCCAGAAGACCAAAGTTTGGGAATCATTGAATTAGAAAATGTCTCTTTTCACTTCCTAATTCTTTAAAAAATAAACAAAATGGAAAAGAAATTGTGATTTCTTTAAGAAATTTTGGAAAAAACAAACCTAATTGATTCCTCCATTTAGGCAGCAGGCTATGTGTTCTTGGAATTATGAGTTTGGATCCTTGTTTATTCAGCCATATTTATGAGATTCAAACACTTCTTTTTTCTTAACAGGGTCTTCAGGTACAGCCAGGTCAACTCTATGTTGGGAATTGAATGTGGATAAACCAGATGTGTGAAAAATTTGTTTGGTTTGGTTTCTCAAATTAAAACTTACCAAAATCCCCACACTTCTTCATGAATATGGCAGAAAGAAACTTGTTTTTTAATAATAATAATAATAATAATAATAATAATAATAATTTATTTCTAGCCTGTCCCTCTGAACGAGCAATCGGGGCGGGTTACAACAAGGTTAAAAAACAGTACAATTAAAATATACCATTCCATTACCCAACTCCCCCCCCCCCCTTTAAAACAGGATTAAATCACAACAACATTAAAATCAATAAATGAGCACATAAAAATAAAATAAAAACAACGACAAAAGTTCCAGTCTGGAAACCTTAGCTGTATAAGGGTGAAATATTTAGTGTAAACGATACAGTACCGGTTATGTGGGAAGGTAAAACAGATTCATTTTTTAACACATGATGTTACTATGCAGATCAGACACCCAGGAATGTAGAGGTTAAATAAAGGAAGTTGAAGGACAGCAATGAATATGTAAGTTTTTGTCACAAGAGGCAAATACTTTTTGTAGTCTAGTTCAGGCAATATGTTACTTAGGGAAAGTGATGAACAAAAACAAGATGAGCATTTGGCTATTGAATAAAAACATTCCCAGCATAATAATTTTATTAGGACTAATCAGAAAACACAGAATATTCAGGAAGGCTTTTCTGATGCATATGTTTGTTTTCATCATATTTCTATTAAGCAAAAAGAGAAGGAGGATATGACAGAAAATCCCAAGTATGGTCTATGATGTTATTTCAGCAGTGTAGAATAATCTAATTTCAGAATTAAGGTAGAAATTTTTATTTCATGATTCTCAAGACTGTACATAGGGGATGGAATTCTTGCTAAGTGTAAGGAATGGAAGGAGGCCATGTTACAAATTTGTACCAGACCTTCCCAACAGCCCAAAACTGGATATAGAAATAGATAGATATAGTGTTATAAAAAATTCTTGTCATTTTTTTCTGAAACACGTGAGATATTTGTTTCCTGGATCTTCCATAAGCTGCTTTAAAAACAGAAAGTATTGGAACCTCTCAATCAAAGAGTAAGAATTATTGAAATAACAATTGGATTAGCAGGAGACTGGGTTTTACCAAAGGATCTTATGTTGGCTTTCCATTTTTATGGTTATGTCCTGAAAATGGCCTCCCTATCTGCCCACAGTTTTGCTTTGTAAAACAAATGAATTCAGTCTCTTCCAGTTGCCAATTCAGCCTCCCCCCCCCCCCCCCATCATTTTCTTATGTGAGAATTTGTATGGGAGAGCAGGAGGAGAAAGATCAGGAGATTTGAAGGGATCTACCACCATCTACACACAAAATGCTCCCCTTATATTCATTACAAACTTCCCAAGGAGATTGTAAGGAATGCACAGAATCCAAGAATCTTACAACTGGAAAAGACCCCCAGACTGACCTCCAGGCAAACTCTCCTCAATTTGGGAAGAGGTGGGTCATTGCCCTCCTCTGAAGCTGAGAGAGTGTCCCAGGGTCAAGCATACATACTTTTATTTGGTCTCATTCCCACTTACAAAAAAAATCGGTTTGCGATCTGATTGATGGATCGATTCCACAATGAAGCGTAGTTCACACAACATTTGCCCCAATCGCATTTTTTTCCCTGTAAAATAACCCACTTGTGGTTCACATTCAGAAATGAATCAATTTGAAACGGACCCACTCCAGCCAGCCGAAGAGCAAATTTAAATTGATTCTGATCTGCATCTGGTTCATACTTGCGTGGAATCGATTTATCCAAAAAGACATGGAAAGAATCCACATCAAAAAGATGCGGGTTAAATGGATCTATCGCATGTCCCTCTCTCTGAATCGCTTCAGGGATTCGGTTCAAGTGTGAACCATGGCCATTTAAACTGGTTCAAACCAATCTGGTTTAAAAGGTAGTGGGAAAGAGGTTTTTATTTACCTACTTAATTTATATGTCACCCTTCTCCCCAAAGGGACCAAAGGAGGCTCACAGATTTAACGAGCTTTACAAATAAAAATTTAAAACAGTTGAAATCACCTAAAACAATATAAAATTACATTTAAAATATAATGGAAGTTAAAAGACAACACACATCTCAATATAAAAATCACTGTGGTGTGTTTCTATTTTAAATGCTTGCTGAAATAAAAATGTCTTGGCCTGCCACTGAAAAGCAAGCAGGGAGGGGGCCAGCCTAGCCTCCTGTGGAAGGGAGTCCCAGAGGGTGGGAGCAGCCACCAAGAAGGCCCTCTCTCATGTCCTCACCAAATAAGCCTGGGATGGTGATGGAACCCAAAGAAATCCTTCTCCTGAAGATCTTAGTGCTCTGGCAGGTTCTTATACTACAACGTCTAAACCTGCTGGTGACCAAATGGGGGACTCCCATCAATGGAGCTGATTGGGGTAAGCAGTGTTACCTTTCCAGATATTGGACTGCAGCTCCCAGCATTCCTACCCAATGGACAATGCAGGCCAGATGTCCTCCTTTTCCATGTCCTACATTCCATTCTTCTGCCAGAAGGATTTTCAAAATGTCCTCCAGTTTTGGCATAACAGAAGCATGAATTTACATTTAGTGTTTTTAGCTTTTAATTTGTAATGGTGTCTTGTCCTCCTTTGCAGATATGGCGTCTGGTCACCCTGTTTCAGTGAAAAGCTGGGGATAAACTGGCTTGTTATGAGGAGACACGGGGAACAGGAATTCGTGTCTGAAAGATGAAACAAGTATCAGCCTTAATAAGGAGGACATATTTTGGGCTCTGATCAGTGCAGTAAAGTATCTTGGGGTAGAACAAGCCACTGTTTCACATCAAATAATGAATAATGAGGAGCCTTGGTGGTGCCGTAGTTAAATGCCTGTACTCCAGCCACTCACTCAAAACCATAAGGTGGCGAGTTCAAGACCAGCAAAGCGGCTCAAGCTCGACTCAGGCTTGCATCCTTCCAAGGTCGCTAAAATGAGCACCCATATTGTTGGGGGCAAGTAGCTTACAGTTGTAAACCGCTTAGACACTCCTTAGGCAGTATGAAACGGTATATAAATGAAGTTGTTTGTATTTGACATCAATAGATCAATGCAAATTTGTGAACTGGTGCTTCACAGAGATTGGCAATAATATTTTGTGTAAGGTTTCCCAATCAGTGGTAGGGGAAGCCCAAGACATTTTGCTGCCTAAGGCATAAAGAAAGGGACTCTCCTTTGAAGAGACAGAAACCAAAAATGGTCTTGTACTTGTATCTTACTTCATCACTACTGATAAGGTAGCACTCTCCACAAGCTTAGGGGCACAAGAGAGGCAATATGACATAGCTGCTAGCTGGCCTTCATCCTCTGCTGCCTGCAACAGATGACTCATTCTGCTTGATGAAAAGGGCAGCCTCTTTAGTGGATAATTCTACTAAATAAAATTTGGATTACTCTGTATGCTATTAATTACCATAAAATTTCAGAAGATCCAGATGATACCAAGCAACTACAGTTTTGTGGATTCACATGCCTTACCAATCTCTCTAAAATGTAGCCTATAAGAAAGAAATGCATTTGTTTTGCCTACCTCTTCATAATTTTTTTCTTCAAAACAGGATGTTTATGTTACCTTTGGAAGACTAGACAAGTATTAATGGGAAGGAATCTGCACCATTTGTCATCAAGAAAGGAAGAAAAGGTGGGGGCAGAAGAAGTCATATTACTAGTATAGTGCCATAGATTGTACAATTCTTCTTGGAGGACTTGCAAAAAGGAGCTCTACTTTAAGAAGTACATAAATGGAATATCAATTATAACTGGTCCATTACAGTATTTACAAAACAAGATGATGACATTTCATTAACATGGGAAATAATGTGGTTTCATATAAGGCCTAATAAATAATAAACCAATAAATCACCAGGAACAGATGATATTCCAATTGAACTGATGCGATCCACACAAAAATATCAACTCCAATGTTAATTGAAATGCAATTGTAATATAGAATATAATATAAAATATAGAAAATCAAACAGTGGCCAGCAGTCTGGAAACATTCAATATTCCTCCCCATCCACAAAAAAGACTGCAGCAACTATAGAACCATAGCTTTAATTTCCCATGCAAGCAAAATTCTGCTCAAAATTCTGCAACATAGATTCCAGTTATATATGGAAAGAGAAATCCCAGAGGTGCAAGTGGGGTTCAGAGACACTAGGGACCATATTGCAAACCTACAATGGTTAATAGAGCATATGAAAGAATCGCAAAAGAAAATCGTTAGGCCTTTACAAACTGCCCAAAAGGGGCGGTCTGTAGGCGCCCCTTTGAGTGGCGGATTGGGGCCAGGGCAGCCTTGCCGGCAGCCCCAGAGGCCCCAATCTGCTGCTTATCCAGGCCACAGAAAAGAGGCTAAGCGCCCCTTCTCTGCAGCCTGGAAAGGGCTGTCCTTGGGGCTTCCACACTACTACACCATACTACTATCAGAAAACATCACAAACTTGGAACAATTACTAAGGAAGGTCAACGAAGAAAGTGCAAAGGCAGACTTGTTCCTGAATCTAAAGAAAATAAAAATAATGACCACGGAGGATCTACATAAATTCAATCTAAATAGTTAAAGATTTCCAGTACCTTGGATCAAGCATTGATCAGAAAGGAACCTGCATTCAAGAGATCAGAAGACTATTAATGAGAAGGGCAGTGATGGGGAACACAATGGGGAACGCAATGGATTGGTCGACTCTAACTTTATTGTTCAGTTGTATACATGACTCTTTAGCATCTTACCTAGTTCTTTTTTGATGTACAACTGAACACTAAAGTTAGAATCATCCAATCCATTGTATTCCCCATCACCATGGGCAGATGTGAGAGCTGGACAGTGAAGAAAGTGGATAAAAAGAAAATCAACTCATTTGAGACGTGGTGCTGGAAAAGAGTACTGAGAATACTGTGGACAAACAAATGGGCCCTTCAACAAATCAATCTTGAACTCTCCCTGGAAGCCAATATGATTAAATTGAGGCTGTTTACTTTGGCCACATCATGAGAAAGCATGAATTACTGGAAAAGACAATAATGCTAGAAAACAAAAAGTAGAAAGCAGCAGAAAGAGAGGAAGATCCCACACACCAGATGGCTAGATGCAGTTAGGGAGATCACAGCCCAGAATCTACAAGACCTAAGCAGAGCAGCAGAGGATAGGGAAGTTGGAGATGTCAAAGTTGACTCAAGGGCAACTAACAACAGTAAGTGGATTACACACAAAGGGAATGAGGAGTGTTTTAATTGTGTAGACTAGCCCTCAGACTCTTAGACTGTCATTCTAATGCCTCCTTCTCCAGAAAGAGAATGATTTGCCTCTCCTAGGGCTAGTTTACACATTTTAACTACTCCTCATTCTAGTTGAATAAAATGTTATCTGACCACATGCAATTTGCAAGAGTTGGAGCTTTTTGCAGCCCTTCCCCTGAAAAATTCCTTAGATGTCATAGGAAAAAGTAATTGTAGTTTTTATCGGAGTATCCACTGATATCTGCAGAAATGTGCATTATCACAGGTGTGGCTGGCCATCCACTTTGCATGCATTCGGATCGCTGCACATTTTTGGCAGAGGGAGGATTAATAGATGCAAATAGATGCATATTTGCATAGGAGAGTAAATATAATTAACCATCAATGCAAATTTGCAAAAATATGAACCAATTGGCCTAATATGTGTACACTAGCCACTAGAAGCCATCAGGAAGCAGCAATTCACCTTTCAATTTTGGGTGGAGTGGGGTACCGGGACCTGCACTGCTCATCATAAAAAGCAGCTATGTTTCAAAACCAGAAGAGGACTTGCAACTCTTACGGTATTTTGTATGGGGGGATTTTTGACAGCCCATTCCCAGGGCAAGACATTGGCCCTAGTCCTATCACAGCTATGTAGCAATTTTTATACTAGCTGCGGTGGAAATTAACTGAGCATAACGCACAATGTGTTAAAAATAGTGAATAGGAGTCAAAGTTTCAGGTGTTACCTAGTGGGAGGAAGAAATAAAACCCTTTAAGAACAAAGCTTTATCTCCAAGTGGCAGGGGAAACTCATTTTCATATTTCTCCAGTTGTAGAATCATATTGCTGTATTGCTAATTTCTAAGTTACAAAGTCTTTTGTTCATTCTCTCTATCAAAATGGCCAGTTTTGCTCTCATGTTACCAACAGATCTCTCAAATAGGATGAAAAAGTTGCATAGTCCTTAAAAATAAATATAGACAACTGCTAATTCAAATATATACTATCTTGGTTTAAGATGAACAGATGCCTCAAGATGCCACTTCTGATCTTTCTTGGTGGGCAATAGGAAATGGGTGTTTGAACCAAACCAGCTGTAATCCAGCACTAGAGATTATTGGTGCATCAGAAGGGAAGATGGAGGAAAGAAGAGTTTGTGAGCTGCTGTCTTTTAGTTTTTTACAAAAATATTGCATATACATAGACATAGAACAAACAGCAATAACAACAATTGCTTTGTAAGATAGAACCATTATCCCTTCTATTACAGCATTGTCACTAGCCTTGTTCTTATTTATTGTCTTTCAATGAACTTGTAGCTCATGTACATTATTTTCATCCACGCTTGAGCAGCACGATAAATCAAGCTCTCTCCTTTGTCCACAACCCATAAAACATCTATAAAACGGTATGAAAAAGCTGGCAGATGGCATACACTCATACAACTGCAAAGGAAGATAAAAACTATAGCATGGCAGGATGTTTATGGACTTATTGTCTCCATGGAAATGATGGTTTATAATAATGGCAAGATAAATAACATGGGAGAGGTGGAAGAGGAGGCACTATCTTTGATTTTCCAAACAGGGGGTTAATACATTTTTACCCAGAATACTGTGCAAATAATACATTTTTGGTACAGAAAATATATTCTATAATACAACATATATAAACATGGACACTAACATAATTTGTTTATTATGAAGAATAGCCTATCCATTTGTTCTTAAATTGCTTTGAAAATCGAAGTCAGGGTAAATGGGATCTGACCAAAGACTTTTTGTTCCCACAACAGCCAATTGGGTGCCTATGGGAAGCACAACATGAATGCAATAGCACCCTTCCACTCATGTTCCCCAGCAACAAGCACTGAGAGGCACACTGTTTCTAACACTAAAGATAATAGAAAGTCAACATGACTAGCAATCATTGGTAAGCTTATTTTCTATTAATCCAATCCCTTTTAAAGCTGCCCAATTTGCTGCCAGTGCATCTTTCTGTAGCAAATTCCATTTTAGCTATGGAATTGAAAGACCAAGGAACTCTAGTATTATAGGAACAGGTTTTTTATTCCTTACCCACTTTCTTTACATAGGGTTAGGAATTGTGTAACCCACACTTTGGTCATTCATGTTTTTGGACTTCAACTCCCAGAAACCCTAGGGAGCTTGGCCAGCAGTCAGAAATTCTAGGAGCTGGAATCCAAAACATCTGGAGGACCAAAGTTTGGGACCCACTGGTGTAGCCCTTCAGATATCATTGGACTGCACCTCCCAGCATTCTTTGCCATTAGCTGTGCTTATTAGACCTGTTGGGAATTGCAATCCAATAACATCTAGAGGACAGTGCAATTCCCACCCATGTTCCTCACCCTGCAAAACTTTATGCTCCTCTGTCATGTTCCTCTCACTTGCTTTCCCTACTTCCAAATGGAACATCACCACAATTCTGATGCTAATGTCTCATCGTGATCTGGAGATGACCCTGCCTCTTGAGAAGCTGTGCCAGCCAGTGTATATTGAAAGCCTTACCACCCCCAAAAAAGCCTCCCCGACCTCTGTCAACTCAGAGGTGGTCTGTGTTTTTGTCATTTCCCCCGCTCTTAAGACCCATCTATAATGTAAAGTGCGGCTAAATGGAAATAGACTGCAAAACCAATTTCAGCTGGCAAGCTTGCATATATCGTTTCACAGTGGTGGCAAGCAGACAGCTCAGCAGCACCAGTTTTAGTAAATGTCATCCTCTCTAGCTGATGAGGCCTACACCAATCAGTCACTCTAATGGAGCATGAAGACATACAGAACTGAGCAGAACATTATTTTTCTCCTAGATTTTTCACTACCTTGTCTGAACTTCCTATGATTGCATTGCTCCAATATTGCTGTATACAGGATACAGCATCCCCTAGTCTTGGTTTCGCTTTTTAAAAGAGCAAGTCTCTAGTCCTTAAAGATTTTTTTAAAGTTTGGAAAGCACACTAGCAAATCCTGAGCAGGATTTTTAATATCCAGAAGGATTTAAATGTCTTTGCTCTTCTATTTTCACAAATCAAACAAACTACACATCTTTAAAAAAACAGATTTTTAGAATTTATTTAGAAAATACATTTTCCAAAATGCCTATGATGATTTTTTTTTAAAAAAATATTTATGAAGGTAAGAGAATTTAGTTTCTCTTGAAAGTTTCTTTTGCTAATTAGGACTGTTCCATCCTGCATGCAAGTCTGTTGCACAAACAATGTGAAACAGACCTGGAGGTCTTCCACTTGCATGAGAAGTGCAGGAAATACAGCAATAGAACCCATCTATTAAAACATTGTATAAATGCTCTTGTAAGTTTTTGAAGAACAGTGCTAACAGCTAGATTTCCCTTCCGCTCACAGTTCTTTTAATCCAACCTATTATTATGGCTATGAAGTGTATAAAGGAACCATAACAAATGCTTTTAATGCACAATGCATTTCTGGCAATTTAATCTTGAGCCTCTTTATTCCTTGATGAGAATTCTGCCTCCCAGAATGTGAAACAGAAGCAAGTTCAGTCTACAGAGAGAAAGCCCAGGAAGACTCTTATCATAACAGGCAATGAGCATCTGTCTCCCTCAAGTTAATGCCAAGCTGGTTGATACCAAACCTATATCAGTTAAAACTGTTTCATCTATCTCCAACTTTGCACCACAGTGATTTTGCTTCCTTCCTTAAGTTGAATATGTGATTAATTGTACAGTGGTCCCCCGGGATACGAACCCCCCGGGGAACGAAATCCCCGGGACCCGAAACCACCGGGGGCGAAACAAAGCCCCTGGGATGCGAACAAAACCCCGGGATCCAAAGAAGAAAAACCTCACGGCCCCTTTAAATTTGCCTCACGGTCCATCAAAGAATGCGGTCCCCCGGGGAAACGAAGATTTCCGGGTTACGAAAGGTAATCCAGAACGGATTACTTTCGTAACCCGGGGAACCACTGTATGTCAACCAACAGCAAGTGTTTTACAGGGTGTTCATCCAATAATGAAGCAAGGTAGAGGCATAGGCAACCAGCTTTTAGCTTCCACCATCCCTACTGTTGTGATTTTTCTAGCCTTTTTGAAACTTAACCATCCATTAAACCAAGGAAAGCAAATAGAAGGCATGACTCAGTAGAAAAGACAACAGTGCTAGGAAAGGTAGAAGGCAAGAGAAAGAGAGGAAGACCACACACCAGATGGGTAGATTCAATCAGGGAGGTTATGGGACTGAATCTTCAAGACCTAAGCAGAGTGGCTGAGGATAGCGGGTCTTGGAGATGTCTCATCCACAATCATCATGAGTCAAGGTTGACTCGAGGGCAGTTAAGTATCCATACGAGTGCAGCCAAAGCATCAAACTTTCATTTTTGTTTTTTTATACACCTGCCAAACGCTACCAGTTCAACTTCTTTGGTATGCTGTAGGCCTCCATTACATGCACAGAGATTTCAGCAGTTGTTGCTTTCCACCTCACGCTTCCAATTATAGAAGTAGTTCACAGGGAAGGTGTCCAGGCTATTGTAAACACAATTTTCAGCTCACTGCAGCTTTTGGATTCTTTCTTTCCAATCCTCAGAAACAGGGGGAGAAAAGTCCAGAGGGGAGGTTTTGTTCTCTTGTTGTTTAGCTCTGTGAGTGTCTGTCCTCTGCTTCACTTGAAACCGCTGGATTCTTCTGGGATTCTAATTTTAGAATCCAATCTGTGAGGTGCTGAATACTTTCCATTTCCAGGAGAGAGAGAAAAAAACACCCCACATTATTATTTTCAGTTGGGAAAAAACCCTCCCAAAATAGAGATGGCTCGAGATTCTGAGACAGAAAATCCAAGCACTACTAATCTCCTGGTTCCTTCTACTAATAAACTCTCTGTGGTTCCACCTGTTTCTCTGGATGAACTCTCTACACTGCTAAATTCTTCCAAACCTATAACTTGTTCTCTTGATCCTATCCTCTCCCATCTTCTAATTTCTATAACCCCTTCTTTTCTGCCCTTGCTCCTCCATATCTTTAATCTCTCTCTCTCTTTGGGTTCCTTCCCTTCGGACTTCAAACATGCTCTCGAAGCCAACTCCATCCTGGACCCTTTTCAGTCTGGTTTCTGCCCACGGCACTCTACAGAGACAGCCCCCACCAAGATCTCAAACGATCTCTTGCAGGCCAAGGCGAATGGCCTCTACTCTATCCTCATTCTTCTTGATTTGTCTGCAGCCTTCAACACCGTGGACCACTTTCTCCTGTTTGACTTACTTTCCAACTTTGGGTTCTCCGACTCTGTTCTCAACTGGTTTAAATCTTACTTGTCAGACAGATCTTTTGCAGTGGTCACAGGTGGTCAGACTTCCTCTTCTGTTCCCTTATCTGTAGGAGTTCCTCAGGGCTCTGTCCTGGGTCCCCTTCTGTTCTCTCTATACACACTGTCCCTTGGTAACTCATCCGTTCTTTTGGTTTCTCCTGTCATCTGTATGCCGATGACACTCAGCTGTATCTTTCAACCCCTGACCTTTCACCGGGGCTCGAACAGCAAGTCTCCTCTTGTCTGGCTGCCATCTCTCAGTGGATGCGGCATTGGCGCTTGAAGCTCAACATGTCTAAGACAGAGCTTCTCATCTTTGCACCTAAGCCCACCCTTCAATACTCCTTTTCTGTTTCTGTTGACGGCACTTCTATTCACCCGGTTCAGCAAGCCCGCAGTCTTGGCTTCATCTTTGATTCCTCTCTGTCGTTTATCCCTCAGATTCAGGCCACCACCAAGACCTGTAGATTCTTTACAACATTGCTAAAATCCGTCCATTCCTCTCAGCCTCCACGGCCAAGACTCTGGTCCATGCCCTGGTGGTCTCACGACTTGATTATTGTAAACTTCTTCTGACACGGCTTCCTCTTTCTCACCTCCATCCTTTAATTTCTGTCCAGAACTCAGCCGCACGTATTATCACATCCTCTCGCCGCTTCTACCATGTTTCTCCTCTCTTATCCTCCCTTCATTGGCTCCCCTTCCCCTTCCGCATCCAGTACAAGCTTTTGTCATTGGCTTTCAATGTCATCCATGGACTGGCCCCTCCTTATTTATCTGAACTTCTTTCTCCTTACATTCCTACTCTTACCCTCCATTCTGGTAGTCAAGGCCTCCTGTCCCAGCCAAGGATTTCCACTGCCCTGTCCCAGATTCGCCCCTTCTCACTTGCTGCCCCTCACTCCTGGAACCTTCTTACCCCACATGTGTGCCTCATCACCTCTCTAACCAGCTTCAAAATTAAGTTAAACACTATATTGTTTAGGGAAGCATTCCCAGGATTGTGCCGTCTGCCACAGGATGCCTCCTTTTAACTATGTATTAAGAAGCCGTGCCCTCCCTCGAGTCCATCTGAAGAACCACTGGACCTCATCCCCCTCCCATCACCTTCCCCTTTTCCTTTTGTGTTGTCTCTTTTAGATTGTATGCCTGAGGGCAGGGATCCGTCTAAATATAAGATTGTATGTCCAGCACTGTGTAAATTTACAGCACTAAATAAATAATTAAATAAATCCTTTGGACCTCTGTGGTGCTGGCAGAAGGGCCGATGCTATTGTCTTCTCCTCAGCCTCCCTCCTGGCTTCCTAACAGGTTGGTCAATTGCAGAGCAAAGATGCTACAAAACAGAGTTTTACCTCACCTGCTAGTCCTCCATGGATTTCCCCTTTGGTTCCATCTCTTGTTTGAGGGCAAGGCCCACTCATATCTTGACTGTCCTCTGTTTCACTTGAAACCACTGGATTTTCAGGTGATCTCACTGCAGAAAAGGAGGACGGCAGAGAGCCTTCTTGCTGCTACTGTTGCTGCTGTTATTCTACAGTGGGGGAAAGGGCTTGTCTACACTGGGAAAAAGCGCTGAACTCATACCAAACTGGTATTAGCAATCCTCACAACATATGCCTATGTACAAGGAGATACTGCAGTTTTGGGCCCTTAATCTGATTTTGCTTTGAACTAAACTAAGGTCCAAAACACATTACAGAAATAATCCAGTTTGAGACCGCTTTGATTTCCCTGGCTCAATTCTACGGATTCCTGGGATTTGTAGTTCTGTGAGACATTTAGCCTTCTCTGTTAGTGAACTCTGGTGCCACAATGAACTACAGTTCCCAGGATTCCCTAGCACTGTGCCAGGGCATTTAAAGCAGTCTCAAACCAGATTATTTCTGCATTGTGCTTTGGATGTAAATCAGGGAAAATCCCAGTGTTTCCCAGAAACTCTTGAGTGATCCTGGTTTTTTCTTTTTCTTTTTTGGAGTGTGGGCATCTGGATTGGGTCCAATTTGGCCTGATCCATTGTCCATGTGTCAAGAACTATGCCCCCTTCTCCATGCTGGGAAGGGGATGGCCTGGTTTGGAGAGCCACTTTCTTGCAAGCAGGAGCTTGCAAGAGATCTTCTCAAGCAAAGAGGAGCTAGGGGAAAAACATGCTGAGGTTGGAACAGGCCTTTATCAGGCAAAAATCTCACTAGAGGATATTCCTCAAAGGTTGTCCCAATCTTCAGTGACTGGGAGGAGCCATTCATCTCAGGATATTCTCTTTCATTGCTGGGAAACTGAGAGACAGTCCTCTGAGGTATGATCTGAGGCCTTTGGCATTACCTCCGTGGTACTGGAAAGAGTCCCACTGAACAACTCCTTTTGCCCAAATTTGCTATCAGAAGGGCCTCCTAGCAGTAGGCCTGGTCTTGGCTGCTGAGAATATTTTGCCACTGTAAGATTTCAGCTATACACAGTATATTTCTGGATTCTTACAGCTTTGTTCTCTTTTAGACAGTTATATGTAAACCAGAGATAGGAATGTGTACTTGCACCTTCAGATGTACTTGCACTTTAAGTCCCATCATTTCTCACACTGGCTACGTTAAGATACTACACTAAGATTCAATGCCATCTAAAGGGCCACATACTCACCCTATTCCTCTTAAAGCAACATTCTATGGCAATTCTGGGCCATTGAATTGGCTGCTATTTGGTAGTTTCAAGGATGTCTGAGAGGCCACAGAGAGGACAAAGAGCTTAGAAACACTTTCCAGGGGTCCTTCCCTCTGAAACATGGCAATACCTTTTCTAATGTCACTGAAACAAAGGTGGGCAAAATGCGTGCGACTTTTGGACCCCACTTCCTAGTGTTAGGAAGCCTCCTATCAATCCTTCAAAGCCCCCAACCCCATTATTTTTGCCCCTAACCATTGGAATCCAAATAAATGAAAACACGCAAAAATAACCTGATCCACACCAGTACACAAGCACCCTAGAAGCCCATACTACCTCAAATTCCTTTGTTTTATCTACAGTCCCTCTCAAAATGATGACAATGACATGCTCACTTCCTGTCACCATTTTGAGAGAGACTGGGGAAAAAACAGGTATTTGGTCTTGTAATGAGGGGGCAGCTTGCAGGAAATGTAACTCTTGCCCCCCCATCCCACCCCAGCCCCCGTTGCTCATCTCTTCACTACAGGCAGAATGGGAAGACTTCTGTGCCCATGTCAGGCAAACATCAGAGGAAAACCTGGATCCACAGGAACCATACCTTTTCCATTCCCCTTGTCAAGATAAAAGTAGACAAAAACAACACTAATCACGAAGCTGGAGATACATTATTTCTCTTGGAATAAAAAGGAAGAAAATCCAGGTAGGACGTGGAACATGGGTGTTTGTCTTCTTTTGCATCTCATCCTCTCTGGTAGGATTGCTTTGTACACAACCCAGACATAAACTAAATAATTCAAGACAAGCATACTGGACTGTTACATCCTGATCAATATATACTTCTAATTAAATCCTGCAGAATCCTGAGACAGTCCAACAGCAGAGCCAGATTTTCAATTGGCATGATGCCAGTTATTAAAGGCATGAACCAAATGTAAGACACCAGAAGAGTGTTTGGGGCACTGACAGCCAGGTTTACAGGCACCAAGTAACTAGGGCAGAAAGAACTTTCTTAGTTCAAATGCCATTTGTTCCCAGTATCAGTAACCTTGTTAAAATTAAAAGCATACTTGCCATAAACTCAGCTTCCCCCACTGATTCATTTGCTCCTCTTTCAACCAGATGCAGGAACACTGTACAGATATGCAAACTCCCCCTCTCATTTCTCAGAGGAAAAACAGAGTCAAATTCAGTTTGCTTTAATTAAAGCTATTTACAGAATGCTATTACAGCAAGAGCTTCTGCAGAACTCAAGGCAGAAATGGCCAGGTCAAGACACAGTCCACTTTTTTGTCATGTGAGATCTGCATGACAGACAATGGCTTTTGAATAGTCAACCCTCCAAATTTTGCAGATTTGATTACTTGCCAATTTGATTAATATGTTCTCTCTAGGAGTCTCTAGGTCCTCCTGAGCAACTCAGCTGGAAGGTGACCATAAAGTTGAACCGGAGGACCTAGAAATTACTACATAAAACACTTCTTTAGGCATTTCTCGATCTTACAGCATGATTCTATGGTCAATGTTTGGCAGATGTTGACCACAGAATTGCACTGCAAGACCCAGAGATTCCTAGAGAGCTGTTCTCTCTCTACCTCATCCCCACACGCACCCCAGGACCACATTACCTCAAAACACTTCTATTTTCCTCTGCAGTCCTTCTCAAAACGGCTACAAGAACAAGGGAGCTCCATGTGGGTTACTGGGGCTTGGTGTGAGGGAGGAGGCTGAATGGAGGTTTGAGGAAGAAAAACTCCTCCCTGGACCCCACACAGTTGCCCACCAACCTGGTCTAGAGTTGGAAGTAAGAGGCTAACATAACTAGAGAGCAACAGACTGGAGAAAAACTGACTTAAGTCACTTTCAGAGATTTTACTGAAGTGTCTCTCATGTTTCACAATGATATGCCCAGGATGGGCTGTGAATGTAGACGTGAATGACAAAATACCACTCAGTACAGGCACATCTGACGTCAGGTCGAAGAATCAGAATATTTTTTGTACACCAGATGTCAGGAAAGTCAGTCACACAATTTGGCAAACATTTCTTTATCTAGATTTCAGGGCTTTTGTGTCTTTAGGAGGAAAAATTTCCACAGCAAAAGGGAGGAAGAATGTTAAGAGAGCAGTCACATCCTTCAGCTCCAAAGAATATTCCTTTGCTATTTTCTCTGCAGTCCATGTCTGTGGTGAACGCTGATGATTACTTAGAAGTGTCAAGACTTCAACAACTGAAATTTTGCCTTTTGGAACAGTCTGAACATCCAGCTGACTTAAATGGCTTACTTTTGTAAGTCTGCGTTCCTCAGGCTTAGATGGGAGACTTCCTCCTTTGTTCACCTAGAAGATGGAAAATTAAAAAGAAAAAAGATTGGTCAGAGCTTGTTCCACAAGTATCACACATGCACTAGCTCTCTTAAATTAAAGGTCTCCCTTCCCCCTTCAATAGAATATAACTAAATGTATTTATTTTCTGAAATGGGTCATAGGCAGAAACCCTGTGCTCCTTAGGGGGGCATCAAGGGCCACAGGATGCTTTGGATCTGCCCTGAAAGGGAAGAGGGAAAGAGAAGCTCTAAGGGAGAGATCAGCAACATCAACCCCCTTCCCTGCCAGCCCCTACAGAATTTTCCACAGCTCTTGCTTTCCTGATAATGGGTGGAAGCAAAAAGGGTGCATTCTGTGAGAAAACCTTGGGTTTGCAGGAATCATGGTCTTCTCATTCTCCCAACAAGTCCCTGGAATAAGAGAAAAATTAAGCCAGCTCTGAAGCTGGCACACATGATTTTTCCTCACATTACAATCAACAGCAGGGAACCTGTAGGCATAAAGAGAATAAAGAGAAAATAGAAACAAAAGGAAGTGGAGGGGACCCAGGATGGATAATCTCAAAAGCTGGGAAATCACAATTTGGCGCACTGAAGAACTACAGAAGGCTGAAATTTCACCATTCTAGGGCAAGATTTTGCCATGGAGTATGAAGTTGGCCAGATTTTGCCTCATCCCCCTTGCTTCCACTGGACTTATTATGAAACTTCCTTTTCAAAATCAGACAAATGCTATATTAAACAACATTTTCTGCACAGAGGACTCCCATGAATTTCTCTGAAATTGAATTCCATTCTACCCTTACTTTACTAATAAATTAGCAAAAAGACAGTGAACTAAAGCCTTTCCCTCTTTCTTCCATGTACCCCAAATCTGTTCTTTAGGGTCCCCCAACCCTAGAGATTTTGGAGGACAAGAGAGAGCTGTGGAGAAGGGGCAAGTGGTAATTTGATTAACCAGCAGAGTTTATTCTGCTGGTGAAAGGATGCTACCATTTGTTACCCAGACTTGCTCTGAAGGATGTATGCTTTGGATACACATGAACGCATTCTTGTTGTTGACTGCAGAAAGAGAAATAGCTATGCAAACAGGTTTTTATGTACAATACCTATCTCTAGAAAACCTATGTGTTCTTATTCCAGTCTAGAATATTATTATTTTCAACCATTTTCCTGTAGCTCATTGTGTTCTGTTGCTACCATTAGCTATTTATTCTTTGATTAACAGGGGCAACATAAAACTTTCTATGTATTGTAATACAAAACTAATAGGATCAAAATGTTATTTCATTTCTCAAATTCTCATATCTTTTTTCACACGATAAATAAGATCAAATGTGATTTTGAATTACAGGACAAAAATGGGACATTATACTTGTTACCAGCAGATATGTAAAAAGGAGAATTAGCCTGTATGACTACCAAGAAGACAATCCTACCAACCTGTTTAGATGGATCTCTGGAATCAACGTAAACATCCTTTAATAGGGTAAGAAGATATTCATCTTTTTTCTTAACCTCTTCCTGAAATTCAGCTGAGTCTGAGGAAAGAGATTAACAATGTAAATCGGCAATTATTTTCCATTTTCTCCTAGCTTAAACAATATGTTGCAATATGTTCCTGAAATTATAGGGGAAAAAAATTTGTTTGCATGTTGGATTAGATTTCTGTGCGACCAGGGTTTGAACCCCTATTCAACCATGGTGACCATGGGTAAGTCACCCTTTCCCAGCCTTGCAGAAATGCAACAGCAAAGCCCTCTGAATAAATCATGCTGAGAAAACCCCAATATGGGCTGTGTCTGAGTTGCCATAAGTCAAGAATAACTTGTTGGCACACAACGCACAGTTTCATAGAAACAGAAGGGATATAACTGAACGAATACAATAGCACTGAATCAAATGAACTCTCCAACATATTTAATCACCAAATTTATGTATTCAACAGATCCATCCAGGCTGGAATTTGCAACTAGATTTTGGCACTAGCCCTAAATGGCTTGGGTCCAACCTATCTTCAGGACCACCTCTTTCCATATAATCTTCCTCGCACACTTAGGTCCTCTGGGAGGAATCTGTTACAGCCTTATAAAACAAGGCCGTCTACAACTTCCCAGAGGACCTTCTCAGCTATCGCTCCCAGATTGTAGAATGGCCTGCCGGATGAGATCCATCATATTACCACCCTGAACAGCTTTTTAAAAGCTGTTAAGACGGATCGCTTCCGGCAAGCCTTTCCTGAATAGTTCTCCGGCGACTAGAAGTAATATCTAACTACTGCACTCTGACCTCACTTTAGTCGTGGTCTATTGTTTACTGTATTAACTTTTAAGTATGTTTTAATTCTTACATTGTTTAATAGCATTTTAAAGGAGGATCAAGAGATTTGTATTGTATGTTTTTAATTTTTCCAAGAGCCCTGATTGCATTTTGTAGAGGGGCAAGATATAAGTAAATTTTATTATTTTCTTATTATTTATTATTGATCGGTAACACTGGCTTAAGGAAAAGCAAGCAGAAAAACAAAAAAGTCAAGGGTCCTTCAGTTGTGTGTGTGTGTGTGTGTGTGTAGGAGGGGGGCACTTTTAAAGCTTAAAGTAACTGAGAGAAATGGGAATCCTGCAGAACGCTTGACATATTTAAGCTCAACCCGTAGCACCTCTCCACTGACATCCTAGACTACAGCTCCCAGTCTGCAAATCCTCCCCTCAATTACACATGTGCTTGGGAATAGGGCATAAAAGAGAAAGGTGGCATCCGATTTCAACAAGGAGGCACTTCTTCCAAAACTCAGGACACAAGAGGCAAAACTTCAATGTCAAAAGGTTTTTTTTCCCCTCCCCTGGCACCGCCCCCACTGCAGTGACAGCAGTTTCCAGACTGAAAAGTGGAGAAAATCCCATACTTTTAATGTTGTAGCACCTTTGGGACTAACTGAAAGAAAGAAGTTGGCAGCACAAGCTTTCCTAGGAGTTTATCATACGACAGAATTTGGGGGTATAATGCAATGGCAATCCGAATGCAATCATGGGATTTCATGTAATTGCGTATGAGTGTATCTCACGCAATTTCAGGCAAAAGGGAAGTCCTTCCAAGCGCAATCATGGGTTTCATGTAATTGCATGTTAAAGTATCTCACACAATTTTGGGCAATGGGAAGTCATTCTGAATGCATTCCGAACGCAATTAGATTTCTTTACGTGAATTCGAATTGGACTAAATTCAAAATTGGAAGAAATTCCTCCCGTGTGATAAACTCCCTAGACTTAAGTCTGATTCCTCAGACCAAATGCACCTGAGGAAGTGGATTGAAGTCCAGGAAAGTTCATGCTGCCAACTTCTTTCAGTCTCAAAGGTGCTACAAGATCTCTCTGCATAAATGATCCTATAGACTAACACGGCTATATCTTTGAATTCTACCATGCTTTTAATGTTCAGGTGGAAGCAGGTATTTTCATGCTATGTGGCTGCATTAAGGGCTGAAACTCCCTCTTCCACACAAAGGTTGAAAGGTACAGAAACTGGACATACGGTGGAAATGGAGGACAGGTCCTGCAACAGGAGGACGCCCAGTTGCCCTGTCCTGGCTGCAAAGGAAGGGCAAAAACGGAGAACATTCACAAAAAATGGAGGGCATGACCAAATAAAAGCTAAAAACACTCCCAGAAATGTAAACTCATGCCTTTTACTCCTGCTCAAAATGGAGGACATTTTGGAATTGCTCCTGGACAGAAGGCTGAAATGGAGGACAGGTCCTGGAAAAGGAGGACGTGTGGTCGCCCTGTCCTGGCTGCAAAAGAGGGCAAGCTGCCAAGAATGTAGGGCACTCAAGAAAAATGTATGACACGACCAAATAACAAGCTCAAAAACACTTAATACAAATATTAAATCGATGCTCCTAAAGCTAAAAACACGCATAGAAAGGCAAATGCATGCTTCTCGGTCATACTCAAAATGGAGGACATGGCTAAAGAAAAGCGAAAAACACTCCTAGAAATGAAAATCAATGCTCCTTAGTCCTGCTCAAAATGGAGTACAGGCCCAAAGAAAAGCTGAAAACTCCTATATAAATAAATGTAAACCTATGCCCCTCAGTTCTGCTCAAAATGAAAACTCTCACATAAATGTAAATTAATGCTTCTCTGCCCTTCTCAAAATTCCTCAAAGTGAAAACTCTCCTATAAATAAATTGTTAATTGATGCTTCTAAGTCCTGCTCAAAATGGAGGCCAGGGCCAAAGAGAAGCTGAAAACTCTCCTGTAAATAAATGTAAACCTATGCTCCTTAGTCCTTCTCAAAATGAAAACTCCCATATAAATAAATAAATAAATAAATATTAATCCTTCTCAGCCCTTCTCAAAATGGAGGTCAGGGCCAAAGAGAAGCTGAAAACACTCCTACATAATCCATGCTCCTTAGTCCTTCTCAAAATGGAGGGCAGGACCAAAGAGAAGCTGAGGACTCCAATATAAATGAACGCGAATCCTTAGTCTTGCTCAAAATGGGGGCGTTCCTGAATAAAGAGAAGCTGGGAACTGTCTTCCAGGGAGGCAAAGGAGGAGGAGGGGGAGGAGGGCTCCCACTTACAGGGGTCCTGGGTGGCTGGGTGCCGCGGGGCCGGCGAGGGCTTGGCTTTGGCGACCTCCCGGTGCGCCCTGCTCTCCAGGTTGAAGCTGGTGGTGAACACGCGGGTCACCCGGGACCCCATCATGGCCAACAAGAAGCAGCAGCTGCAGCTGCACTGAGGACTGAGCATGCGCAGAAGGGACTGGGAGAGACAGAGAGACTGCTAGAGGGCACCGAACACTCAGGAGGACTCAGCTCTGCCCTCTCTCTCTGAGGCGCCGCGTAATGGCGTCCCAGATTACACGCTCTCTCGGTGCATTCTGGGATTTGAAGTTTAAAGAGGGGCTCTTAGGCCTCGCTGGACTACAAACCCCAAGAGGAAGCTAGAGCAGTTAAAGTGGAATAGCTCCACTAATAAGAGGATACTGTATTATAGCACTGCTGTTCCACTTTGACTGCTCTGGCTGGCTCCTGTTGCATTCTGGGATTTGCAGTTTAAGGAGGGGGGCTTTTAGAATTCTCAGCCAGAGAGCTCTTAGGCCTCACTGAACTGCAAGCCCCAGAATGCAACAGGACACCGCCAGAGCAGTCAAAGTGGAATAGCAGCTCCACTATAAGAGTGTAATGAGGTACATTCTTATAGTATTATATTATATTATAATTATTATATCATATTATATAGTAGTATGATATAGTATTATTCCATTTTGACTGCTCTGACTGGCTTCTTTTGCATTCTGGGATTTGCAGTTTAAGGAAGGGGGCTTTTAGAATTCCCAGCCAGAGAGCTCTTAGGCTTCACTGGACTACATATCCCAGAATGCAATTCCCTTGAGATCCACACTGTCTCTGTCCTGTAATGTGAGGCTAATTGTCCCTTTCCTAGGCACAGAACCTTGTACAGTATTTCTCAAGAACTCTGTCCAAAACTTTCAGATGCTGTATAATGCTTGCCAATTGTAATTCAAATTAAAGAGTTTTATTTTGATGGAGCTAAAAACCTCAAAGAATTAAGTCTCAGTTCATTGTTCTCTCTTATTAAAGTCTGCTCTTGTGACTAAATGGAGTTTGGATTTTTTTTTGAATTCTGCTGCATGGCCAATAGGCTACCCCTGAATATTTTTCCTGGTATCTTCAAATCCAGGAAAAATATTCAGGGCTCTTTGGTTCCAGTCCATGGATGCTCAAGTCCCATTAAATACAATGGCATAGTAAAATAATGTTGCTTATATAAAATGGCAACGTCAAGCTTTACTTCGGGGAATTTATACATTTTGAAAAATATTTTCAAACTGTGGATTCGTGAATCTCTGGATAAAAAAAAATCTGTGGATATGGAGGGTTGGTTGTACCCCAAAATCCTCAGAATAGTGTATAAAAGACACGAGAATAAAACTTGTTCCAGGAGTGTAGCAGGATGGAGGTGGGGGCAAAAATGAGGCCAGTGCTTTCCCCCAATAAAAATTCTACATACTGCATCATGAAATTTTGTTGTGGCCCCAAATTCCTAGTAGTAGAATAAGCTGCTGAAAATGGTCGACACCTAGAATTGTTCTATTTGCTATGTTTGAATTTCTCTGGTAACTTTGCCTGCCCCATTTCTTTGGAGGCCTCTGGACTCCATTTCTAAGGCTTAACTGAAGTTTTTAGTTACTGCAATGCTAGAAATCTGGGTCTGAAGGGAAATTTCATTAAACATCAGAATTCTTATTTAAGAGGGCAAGACCCACATTCCCCCATGTCCCCCCAGAGACACCACTGCTTCAACTCAGGAACCTCTTACACAGGGAACGGGGGAAAATGGTACCAGGAATACAAGGAAAGAGAACCAAAATGGGTGATACCCCCAGGCCAGCCCCTTTAACATTGGCCCTCCCATCCCAAAATACCGAATTGAATACCCTTGTTGTTCCCATTCATTTACCCCGAATCCAATCCAGTTCCCAGCAAAAGAACCGCTTGGAAAGTGGTGTCAAATTAACTCGGGTTCAATCCCCCATGTTTCGGGTTATCTCAAGATAAACTGATCTATTGGGGATCGAACCCGAATTCCAATGGGAACGATGTACCTGTAATCAGGATCGGATTTTCTGTTCAAATGGGAACGAGATATTATAATCCAATTCCAGAAAACCAATAAACCAGTTTATAAACCAGTGGGCATGACCTCTATATCTTGTCAGACTTCAACAACAACTATCCCATGGACAGATGAGAGTTGTATTTGAACAATATCGGGAATGGCAAAAGTTTCTCCAGCCCTGGATCAAATATGCCCCATTAAAATATATATACAGTACAGGTATATTGAATCATAAAGTAGAAAGATAGCACAAAGGCCATCTAGTTCAATCCTGTGCTATGTAGGAATACACACCTGAAACACTCCCTAAAAGTGTCCATCCAATCTTTGTTTAAAGACCCCAAAATAAGATTCTGCTCTTACTGTCAGGAAGTTCTTCCTGACATTTAGGTGGAATGTCTTGTAATTTGAATGCATTGGTGTGGGGGAATCCATTGGTCCAATGTGAATTTCTTAGTTTGCTCCACCATCTACATGACACTTGTTTAAATATTTAAACATGGCTATCATATCACTTCTCAGTCTTCTTTCCTTCAAGCTAAACACACCCAGCCTCACAAGGGTTGGTTTTGAAATCTTTTACTATCTTGGTTGCCCTTCTTGGACACATTCCAAATAATATTTATATCTGACAGATTTCCACCCCACCTCTACTACACAGTCTTGAGGTTTAGAGAATGGATATGGCATGGTTTAAGTCCTCAGCCTGAGTAACACAACCACTGCATTAGTCTTGAGCTAAAATGGTGGTTCTCAAACTTTGGTCTTTATAAATTTTGGTATAATTTACGTGTCAAAAGTCTGCACTGTCCAACTTTATTGCCGCTTGTGGCTACAAATACAAACAAAAACTGTCAAAGCTTCAACAAAGGGAACTAAAAGGAGAGAAAGAACGCCAATCAATTGGAATAAAACATAAATACCAACAGGAATATACCTTTACCAGGTCCACCTGGATGACTTGTAATTAGTTATTATTATTTTTGTTCATATGAGTAGAACAGATCACATTTGAAAAGTAATATGACAAGTGAAAAAAACATTGGGGGGGGGATTAGATCACATTTTCATCTTTTTAAAAAATCCTTTAAAGAAGGATTCTGAGCTAAATCTTTCACATGTTCGGTTCTCTTATAAATTCCAGGGATTAAAAAAACAAACAAACCTGGCAACCAACACACAATAAATAAAAAACAAGATACAGTCGGCCCTCATTATCCATGGATTTTTATTCAGAAATTCAAACATCCATGGCTTGAAAATATTTTTTAAAATATTAAAAAAGCAAACTTCATTTTTGCCATTTTGGTAAGTGACACCATTTTACTATGTCATTGTATTTAATGGGACTTGAGCATCCCTGGATTTTGGTATCTACAGGGTCCCAGAACCAAATCCCAGTGGATAACAAGGGCCCACTGTAATAACAAAAACTGCAATAGCAATACATTATTTTCAGAAACAATGGTTTTTTGAAAAGCCACTTTTCAACCAAACATTATAAACTAGCCAGCAAGCTTTGTAAGATTCTGTTATGCTTGATACTTTGTTAAAAAGAAAACCAAAGGGCTTGTTTGTGTTTTGGAATATTGCAGGAAGGCCCCCATGTGGATCATCATGTAATTTCAGTAATTCAGAAAATGTGATTTAGAAATGGGGGAAAATACACTTTTATTTAATGTCTCATGAAATTGTGAGGAATGGAATCATGGTATGTAAGCGAAAATGTATCTAGTGTTAACAGGTTTGTAGTGGAAACTGCACAAATTATGCTTTGGCTGTTACTGCAGTGGAGCCGTCATGTAATTAGAACTGTGTAATGGGTTGATCTTTTATCCAGTTTGTAAATGTACATTTTTTTAACATGTTGCATAGTATAATGTTCTTAGAATGCAATTAGCTTTAGTGTTTTAAATTGTTTTAAATTCTTTTAACTGGTTTTATTATATCAAACTCCTGAGATCTAGAGTTATGTTGTTGTTCTTGTGTACCTTTGAGTCGTTTGCGACTTATAGCAAACCCCCATGGAGTATTCATGGTAAGATTTGTTCAGAGGAGGTTTGCCATTGCCTTCCCCAGAGGCTGAGACCATATGATGTGCCCAAAGTCACCCAGTGGTTTTCATGCCCGAGCGGGGAATCGAACCCTGGTCTCCAAAGTTGTACTCCAACACTCAAACCACTATGACACACTTGCTCTTGACATTAATACAGAATTACCAAATCTCATGGCCTCCCTCTCTCCCCTGGAATTTAGGGCGAGGAAGGAATCTCAGGGTGAAAGTACTGTCTTATAAACTTTTTAAAAAATATGTGCACTGCTGGCTTTCCAGATTCTCCAGAGGCTGAGCACCTCCTCTGAGAATCCTCTCCTTCCTTGTCCGTGTTTTTGAAAAGAATACTAGTATCGGGTCTCAGAAGAACAGGCAGTCACTGTAAGTAAATACTGAGGTGCCTGAGTGTTTGCTATTTTAGGAATCACTCAGCGTGGTACTTTATAATTTGTAGGGTATGGAGTTTCTAATCTTATTGTTAACTTTCTCACTTCTATCCCTTCCTTCCTTATCCTGCTACAAGTGATGGAAGGTGAAGAACAATTTCCTTTGAGGTGTATGTGAGTTGAATTATGAGCAAAAAGTGTGGTACCAATGTCTTCCTCAGCTCTGATTAACCACTTGATTTTTCTTTGTTTACCGGTAATTCTTTATTTTATTGCTCTTTCTTTCTTGTTCTCCTCCTCCTCCCTGAGTTCATGGGTAAATGTCTTCTCTTTCCCTTCTTTTTCTTCCTCTCTTGCATCTTTCCCTTGACTCCCCAAGTCCTGCAGAAGGATGTACACAAAGAAACAGTGCTAGTAGCTTGTTGGGTTCAAAGGCCCATTTTGTCAGTATATGCCAAGTAAACAAAGAAAATTCTTGGGAGTGTGGTAGTGTTGTGATGCTAAGATGTCATACAGTATCTTCTGAAGGGAAACATTTATGTGATCAGAATTGTCCTATTTCTAAGGAAGCTCAGCTTGGTTGTAATGTAGTGACAACAATGGGTGAACCACATTTTCCTGATGGGTGAAATGTGGTGGGAGATGATTTTTTCACCAGTTCACAATTGGAACAAGGCTTGCTAGAAGGAATGCCATTTTGAGGAAAAATAAGCCACAAAGAGAGAGGGGGGGGGGGAGAGATTTCTGCAGTAGGGAGTGGATAAGCGACCAGCAGATGGTGCATCACACATGGGAAGGGATGTTTGTTTCCCAGGACCACTGAAGCATCCAAGTGATATGTTATGTTTGTTCATAAATTGTTGGCACAAATAATGGCCAACTGAGAGAAACGAGAGACATTTCTCTCTGCAGAGATTATTTTGTTATTGGGGTAAAAAAGTAGCACTCCACCATTCATACTGCATCTTCCTACAAATAAACAGATGGCTGTTTTTTTAGGGGGGGGGGGGTTAAACTAGGTTTTTCTTGTTTTACAAATGTTCTGCCATGTGTATGTGCATTTTCTGGGTCTGGTGTTGAGTTGTTGTGTGATATCCTTATTTTTACAACTATAAACACCCCTGTGAGTTATTTTTATGCCTCCCCCCTCCCCGAATTCCTACAATTAACAAATTGCCCACAAGTGTAATTTTTTAAATCTATGGAAATAATTAATCACGGAGATCTGCATACAATAAAATAATGTGCATTTCATTTACTTTTCAGGAACATTTGTTTTATCATCTTCAACATTACAGAGTTGATGCATTCTGTTTTCAATTCAATATTCAATATTCAATTATATTGAAAAATTATCAGTAGTCTGTATAGAACTGAAAGTATGGACAGTACAAGTATACTTCGATTAATAAAGTCTCTGGGCCATCGTGGTGTAGTGGTTTGAGCACTGAACTATAACTCTGGATACCCAGAGTCCCAGCTCTGCCATGAAACTGTCACACTGTCTCAGCCTCAGAGGATGGCAATGGCAAACTCCCTCTGAAGAAATGTGCCAAGAAAACCCCATGGTAGGTGCACCTTAGAATCACTATGGGGCTAAACAGACAGGCAAAAAGAGGTGCTTTCAGGCTGGCTTGAAGGTTTGGCGTTTAGATGACACATGCCTTGAAACCAGCAGAAAAGTGCCGATATGTAGAGAAAAGCCATTTCAAAAAGAAGCAGGGTTTTTTTCCTGCTTCATCCTGGCTTGAAGCCATTTCATGTGGTCATGATATGAGCACTCCAGCTGCCTTGGGAGCCAGTAGTGTAGTTGGTGGGGTTTCAATGGGGCTTCAGAAAAGGCAGCTTCAAGCCACTTTTTCCTGCCCATCTGTTTCGCCCCTATAAGTCAGAAACAACTTGAAGGCACACAGCAATAACAACAGATATGCTTCTTTTTACAAAGTCTTTTTACATCTGCCTGGCTCCATCTTCTCATCCTCTGACTAGCTGGAGGTTGTTCATCAGCACCGGGACTGGGAGAGTGGTCTGGAGAAAGACAGACTTTTGCTGGGTTGCCATAGCATGTATGCAGTAAACAATGCTGTGGAAGAAGGGGATTCTATCTTAGATAATTCTACTGCAACCTTTTGTGCTTGCCTACAACAGACACGATAAATAGCAGCTGCCTCCACAATCCTTTATAGTACGTATGAACAAAAAACAGAGAAAAAAGGGGGAATCATTTAAACCTGCCTCACCAATACTTCCAACATGTAAAAAACGAAACAAAACATAGATCTTCCCAAAATAGATATCATAAGAAAACTGGAGGTTGGTGTCTTCAAGTGGTCTCTAGAAGGTTCAACACGTTTTTCTTTACTTATGCAAGGTTTAAGTGACCTGGTTATTTCATTTTATATTTACCTATTGTTAGTTTGCTGAAGCATGTTGAACAACTCTTGTTGTTTTGTGTGGTAGAAAACCTGTGGTTGCCACACTGCAGAATGAATATCGTTTTGATATTGCTTTAACTGTCATGGCTCTATCCTCTGGAATCCTGGGATTTATAGTTTGTTGTGGCACCAGCGCTCTCTGACAGCAAGGGCTGAATATCTCACAAAACTACAAATCCCAGAGTTCTATAGCATTGAGTCAGAGCAGTTAAAGCAGTGTCAAACTGTATTAATTCTGCAGTGTAGATGCAGCCCCACAATTCCTATTGTTTCCCTGTTATCTCTGCCTCTGTTTCTGTTCTCAAATTTTCTCTTTAAAAAGTAATGCCCAAGAACACATCTATTTTGTTAACTGAGATATTCCTGTACTAATAAAATCAAGAAATAATATGTATTTATTAGCAGGTAATGAATGTGTTCTGTTCATTACAGAAGGAACAGAATCACAAAGTCAACACACACACACAGAGGTTTGAAGCAAATAATCCTCTGGCAATGACTATTTTTAGGATGGTTTGTATTAACCTAAACTATGTGTTAAAAATAACCCCGTTCTAGCTTGATTTTCTGCCTGATGTAATCAACCAAAGATGGAGGATATTTCACTATATAGAGCTAAAGTAGGCAACCCAATGCCCTCCAGATGCTTTGGAGTACAATTCAAATCATCTCAGTCAGTATCATCGGTACTGATTTGAGACAGCAGATGTTGGCTGTTGAGACCCCATAGTTTGCTGGTTTCAAGCACAAGTATGCACATGTATGTTAATTTCAGTAAATTAGAAAATACAGCCCACATTTTCTCATAAAGGGAAAAACTTTGACCATTTATGGACTGTGGACGCATGTTTGAACCGAAACGGTATTCTGCTGTGTTTTTTTAAGCACTGGAGCATGCATGTTCTCTTGTATCTGGGATAGGCAATTGTGACCCTCCAGTTGTGTTTGGGCTGCATCTACTGCAGTTGCTCACTATTGCCTGGCTAGGGCCAACAGTTGCCCACTCTTGTACAAGGAATGCATTTGAATATTTTTTCTGATTTAAAAAAAAATCCCAAAATTCCTGCTCTTTTGATACATCACCTGCAAAGTGTCGGGCTGTATTCAATGTTTTCTGAGTTGAACAGCATACCATTAATGTCAATCAGCCATGAGGTCAACAGAGTGTTAGTTGTGAGCTCTTGAAAGTATATAAATATCAAAAAGTCCTGATCTACCTGTGAAGTGTGCTTCTCAAGAAATATTTCTATGAATGCCCTATATATTTTGACAACTTACTAACTTCACAGCAGTGAGACTGTTTTCCCCAAGTAAGCTTGTTTTGTTCTGCAACAAGATGTTACTTCTATTGTTTTGGTGGGGATGTGCCTTCAAGTCATCTCCAACTTATAGCAACTCTGTGGCGAACCAAACCTGTCAGGGATTTTCTTGGCAAGACTTGTTCAGAGGATGTTTGCCATTGCCTTCCCCTGAGGCTGAGAGCATGTGACTTGCCCAAGGTCACCCAGTGGGTTTTATGACAGAGTGGAGAATTGAACTCTGATCAGTCGCAGTCCAGCACACAAACCACTGGCTCTTCTTGACTTAAATCTGTTATTGCACTCTCAGGAAATCTAGTTGATCGCATATTGTCGGCTTAAGTGTGACCTACCTATTCATTAGAACAGTAGTTCCCAAACTTTTGTCTTCCAGATGTTTTCGACTTCAACTCCCAGAATTCATGATTGTTGGCCAAACTGGCTAAAACACAGGAATCTGTTTTATACCAGGTTGTTTGTATCTAAAACAATATTGTCTACAGTGATTGGCAGTAAACCAGTTACCAAACAAAATTTCAGAGCGTGTTTTTTGTCACTTCCTACTTGGCCCTTTCAAGTGGCCGAATCTGTACCTATACATGTTTTTAACAGAAAAATCTGTATCCATTTCCTCGGGTTTCATACCTTACCTTGGTACAGAACTGCCTTGGTTGCCATAACTTGTGTCAGAAATAAGATGGGGAGAATGTGACTCAATTGCCCTTGATTCCCCCAGCAGTTTTCATTGACCATAGTATCTTGCTGTGGCAATTCTCCCAGTTGCAGATCCCCACCTGCAACTGATTTGCAGTGATTTTGCTTGGATGGGCAAAAAAGTGCTTGGAGAATATAATGTAGTTTGGGGCTTCACATGTATCAAGCCTATAGCCCAATGAAGCATCTACCTGAAACTGCTGAGCAGACTGATGTGAGATTTTAGAGTGCATTGAGATCTGCATGTCAGTGATATACTTACATTTTCATCTTCAACAGGGGATGTTGGGGATGGTGCCAAACCAGTGCCTGGCTGCAGCAATTAACTAGATTGAGGCTCAGTCCAGACAAGACTTTCTGATAGGGTAGTTCTTCTGACTGGAAGTAATAGCACGTCTGGATGCTACATCTCTAGATGGAGTACTCCCCCCACTCCAGGACTAAATTCATAGTTTGTGGATCTCCTGGATCAATTTCTGTTGCTTGAGGTACAGATGGCCTCAGTGTAAAGTGACTTCCTATCGTCTTTAGTTGCCTGGCCAAGATAACCTAATGTAATGAATAAGTAAGTGGTTCTAGAAAGTTTATCTATAGTGCATCCTTTTTTTCAAAGGATGATTAAAAAAAAAACAAAACAGGCCAAACATGAGATCGAGTCTCAGCAGCAACTCTCAGCTGCTGCAAGATGTTCAAACAGCTGGTCCATCATATCAGTCATTTTCCTGCTTTTCTTATGAGAACAAACATTCATTATTTATAACATAGTGGGCCCTTGGTATCCACTGGTTTGATTCCAGGACCTCTGTGAATAACAAAATCCATGGATACTCAAGTCTCATTGTGTGCAATGGCATAGTGAAATAGTGTCTTTTATATAAAATAGCAAAATCAAGATTTGCTATTTGGAATTTATAATTTTTCTGAATATTTTCAAGCCATGGATGGTTGAATCTGTGGATAAATAATTGTTGGCTATGAAGGGCTGACTGTACCACAGAACACTAGGGAATGGCACTTACAATTAAAAAAAAATCTGTATTTGAGTATATTATAAATTGAATTTGTTTTCTAGAACAATGCATTATTACACAGGTATGGAATTCTTATGGACTTGCAGTGATATGACAGAACTTGAGAGTTTTACCTTGCTTGTAAAACATAAGTGGGAAGGTGGTCATTTTTGATAAATTGTTGTGTCAGTCTATTCACAAGGGATGAGTGGCCTCAGGCAGATTCCAAAACTGGGTTATATAACCATACTTCTATAAAGAAAACGATTGTTCTCTTTGAGAGATCGTCCTTGTGGGAAACTTCCACTTGCAAGAGCAAAGATGGCTGGTGAATAAGAAATGAGTGCATGTACCCTCAAGAGGCACAACAGTCCTTGAGGCTATTGTGTTAGTACAACAGCATACTGCATACAAAATGATATCTGAAGAAATAAGTTCTCTAACATTCCTGCTAATGTTGCTGGTTACAACAGAACTACTCATAGTGATGTTCTGTCCATTGCATCAGCAGATATGTTCAGTCACACAGTATTAGATAAGTCTTACTTATAGTTTAATAGAATAGTGACACAACTATGTCTTTGACACAACTATTAAAAACAGTTGCAAGAGCCCTCTTTTTCACCAAAGCTGTCTAGATGCACTTCAGAAATATCTTAGGATCAAACTTCATGATTTTACAGGAAACTAGTTAGAATGGATTTCTTCATGGATGAAAACTTGGTCCAGGACCCAGTCATTTGTCATGTTGCAGTCCACAGTATCTACAGAACTCTCCTTCAGCACTAAATTTCAAACGAGCTGATTTTCTTCTTCTCACATTTCTTCACTTTCACAACCATACAGAGAAAAATTGAAATATCATATACAATGTAATAATCTTGCAAATACTACCCTTATTTGTTGTGGAACACAAGTGCATTATACTTCAGTATAATGATCTGTGTACAGCCAAGATTGTTTGATAAGGTATGTCTAATGAATATCCCCATCTTGATGATTTGTTCACCATTAAGAGAATACAATCATCTACGTTAGTTGATTTAAATGTGGTTTTTATTTTTTTAAAAAGACTGCATGAGGGAATGTCTCCCAGGTGAACTGTAGACATCTGTATGTGACTTCTACCTGCAGTGAAGCTGGAACACACTTTTCTACTGCAATCCCCAATTTGTTTGCATTTATTTAAACTGAAAATGTCACCTTCATCCTTTTCTGTCCACCACCTCAGCCAGCAAATGATACTGAGGAACACTGTAGATGAAAGCAAGCTGTAAACCAGAAGAATCTAGCCTTCTAAATAGCATTTGCAGTAAAAACAAGTGTTAATAGTAAAAATGCAGCACAATGACAGCTCTGTCATCCTTAACTATTCCTTTGGGCTCAGTGTTAATTAAACAGAAAATCTTCTAAGGTCTACTCAGTATGACCAAAAAAAAAAAAAAAATCTTCTCCTGATGTTACTTTCTGTTAATGTGTTGGACAGATATGTATGAAAACAGGATCATCACCTTTGGCCCATGTAGTCAATGCTTATTCAGTGACATTGTCCATTGAGACAATGGGAAGAATAAAAGCAAGGTATAGATGGATATTGTGGTTCAGGCGACTAAACCACTGTAGCTGAGTTGTAGACCTGTGATCTTTGGGGTGGCTTGATTTTCTTCTGTGGTACCCTGGAACATTAATACTTTAAAGAACATGGGAAGGAGATAATCTTTATGAAATTAAAGATCTCCTGAAACACATTTGTATACTAAGTTATTACCTTTAAAAAAAATCATGCCTTTGAAATATTTTCCTAAGGCATCTCATTGTAAAAACAATAATAAAGCTGTAGTGAAAGCAGCATTAAATATTAAGAACTGGACTTTCCCCAGCTACTTAATTCTCATTTCATATAGAAATCAACAGAGCCTAAAAGTGCTTCATTTTGTCTGAACTCTGCCCTTAGGCATAAACCCTCAGCTTTTGAAAAAAGCTATTATATTTACTACAGAGATAAATCATAGTTAAAAGGAATGCTCAGCTACCCATTTTCTGACAGAGTATTTGTCCAAGTAAGGGAAACAAAATTGGTAGCATCCCTCAACCAAGAAGTACAGCACAGAACAGATCTACTCTGTACTGGATGTGTCAAAACATTTTATTATTACTGTATTACCAAATCCAATCCAAATTACTCTAGTTCTCTAGTGCAATCATCAAATGGAAGGCAAAAGCTGGTTTTTAAATTATTTATTACTTGTTTTATGAATTAAGATGTGTTTGTGCTGAGGTGATGTTGTGAAAACAAGTACAGTTAAAACATTGATCATGTGTTTATGTAGTGCAGCTATCTAATCACATCATCTGAAAACAGACTGCTTTTGTCTATTTTCCCCTTCCCTCCAGGACAAGAAGCAGCCACAGTTCCATCATACTGCAGCAGCAGAAGAGAAAAGAACTGGGGGGTCACTACTTGTGGACTTTGCCCACTGAATGTTTTATGAGTTCCTGATTCAGAAATATCTGGTTTGATATTAAATAGTCTCCCCTTGTGAATACACATAGGCTGGAACTGTCATGCTTTTTTGATAATTAATAGACCATCTTTTGAGCATCTTGAGATGTTTCTCTTTTTTCTTCTTTACTAAAATAACAGGTTCCATCAGAATATCACTTAGGGGCTATAAGCACAGGACCTGTGTCATTCTGACTGGATGATGCAGGCCAATAGCCCCAGGCCAGGACTAGGTAAAGTGGACACAGGTGTGGTAGATCTGATCCTGGACCAAAAGGCCCTGAATTTGGTCTAAAAAGACTGGCTATTTTTAGCAGAGTTTCTCTGAAACTCAGCTGCAACAGCCTGCAGACCAGACAGCCTTGTGCGTCCCTGGCTTGCCACCACCATCACATCCTCTCTGAAAGACCCCACCACTGCGTGTGACATTGGATGGGGGCACCTGGCCATGTGGGTGTAGCTAGGTGCCCTGTTTCTGTCCTTAAGGGCTGTGCTGGGGTCTTCAGAGAGTGCATTAACCCTCATCTTCAAAACCTTAGTACAGTCATTGGACCCAATGTTACATATAGTGCTCATGGTTTATGCTCCCTTATTTCTCCAGAAATGTTTTATTCTGTCCTGATGCCACATTGCTGCTATTGCCTTCACCATTTTCTGTTGTATTCTGTTTTGTTTCTACCCACCTGGGTGTATATTGTATACATCCCCATGACAACCATTGCTTCATGTACATATATGTGGCATGATTGTGTATGAATGGGTTCCAGAGAGCTTACAACTAGCCTCCTAAGGAGATACTCACTGGTTTTATGGTGATCCCTCCAAATATTGTCAGCCTAAATTGTACAGACAAAGGTTTAATTGAAATAGCTCCAGTCTCATGGAGACTATTCGAACTTCGTATTTCAAAAGGGGGGGGGGGGGAATGATAGGCCCTGTCCTGCATTCTGATATCAAAATCATATTGACCTGAGTGACTCTTCATGGCCCAAACATGGAATCTAGTGAGCAAGGCCTCCCACTGATGTGAACAGTTGAAACTATGGGTTTTGAAATGTAAATGTATTTCTTTCTCAGCTTGGAAGAAGGGTTAGATCATGCGAGGACATTCTGTAACTTTACAACATTCAGTCTCCAGCAGATGCATTCCTTGGAGATGTCTCCCTTTTGTGATGGACAAGAACTATCTGGATCAAAGGAGTGTCCATTTGCATAGCCATTTGCAGTCAGTCAGAGACCCACTAAAGGATCAAAATCATGAACCTAGGATGTGAAAAACACTTCAAACAGTTTCATTAGAAGATTGATTGTCCTTTATCCAGAGACCCTGTTAAAACCTATAGAAGGTCTCCTAAATTTAGGTACCTCCTTGCTCTTTTTGGTCTTTTGCAGCCAGAATCTGTGTCAGTTTGGGATTCTGACTTGGTCTGCTATATCCTAAAGCATTAAAGCAGATTGTTTCACATTCAAACCCTTTATACAGATTGAACATCCTTGGTAACTGACCTCTACATCAGGTAAATATCTCTGTTAATGATGCCTGCTGCTATCCCACTCTATCACGTTATTTCTTGAGCCTTATATGAGTGCACGTGTGCGCGCTTTGTGTGTTTCAACTCCTGTATCAATAAAAGAGACAGTGAGTACATTTAAAGCATCTGTCCTATTTCTGGATTACTAGTTCCTGGTATACACACCAAAGGGAGACCCCGCAGGGTTGTTGTAAGCAAACCCCTCTTGCAATCTGGTATTCTGAATTCCCCAATAGAACACGTGTGCTTACAGGGTGGCAGGTGAACACTCATTGCCACGTCAGCGTGGGGACTGATCCAAATAAAAACAAGGGGCAAGATACAATAGGGTTGGTTTGTGGTATCCTGCCCATCTGTTTAGACACATAGTGGCATCCATTTCTCTAGGTTGATGCAAGAGTGAAAAGAGCAAGATTCTCTTTAGTAGCTTAGCTGATGGACCAAAACCTTTGTCCTCTCCTTTTACTTTTATTACATTTGCTTTTAATGCTATACATAAAGTTATGATTCAAACCAAATAGTATGCTTCGTAACAATCATATATCACATCTTAATAAATCCAGAACATGATATGGCAGTTCCATAGTATTTTACACTTCCAAATTCTCCCAAATAGCATGGAATGAATTATACAGAAAAGTAGTATATATATGCTTTGTACTTCAGGTGTTTCTATAAAGATTTTGTAACTAAGACCCAACACAGAAGTTTGAAATCTTTTGCCCTACCTTTTTTGGGCGGGAAGGGAATTTACAATTCCTACTCTCCCTTTCCATTGGTCAGATTGAATGTGGGTAATGAGAAGTATAATCCAAAACACATGGAAGAGCAGAGGTCCTTGCCCCTGAACTGCATCTAAGTTGGTTTTATTATTTCCCTTCTTTCTATCTCCTAATCCTTTCCTTTCATGTTATGATTTATAGATTGTAAGCCTACAGGTAGGGACATTCCTATTGCTGTTCTCTGTAAGCTCTTTGGAGCCTTTTTCGGCTGAAGTGGGAGGGTGTGGGGAGGGTTAAAAAAAATACTTGAAAGGCATCTTGTTCACTACTGTCAAATTTCCCCTGCAATAGGCAGATGCAAGAAAGTGCTGGATATTAGATATACAATATGTTATTTTCCATTGAAAACAGATCACAAACCTTGGCAATGTACTATTTCAAACAGGCCTCCTAAAGCATGTTGGCGGTGTTGAAGCGAAGTAAGTCCTTAGTAGCCACAAAACTCTACAATAACAGGAAAAGAAAGCTAGAATGACAATACAAACAATCAGAAAATAAAAATTAAAACGTGATTCCTAAAGTTCTGATTTTGCGGCTTTCATGAAATTTTGTTTGTGGTCTCAGTGTACATCATCTTCCTGTAATGCTCATTTTCACTGCTCTCTGGTCTTTGTTGTTTATTCAGTCTTCCAGCCTGCTACATTATATATCAAGTGATGCATCTAATAATATTCAGTTTCCTGGATGACTGTATAAGATTTAATTTAGAACTAGGCCATGACAACCCCTGGACCAGTTTATAGCTGCTGTTTGAGCTGGTGAACTTTGGCTGTGATTGTTAAATCACTGGCAGTTAAACAGCAATAAAGCCAGTGAAACTATTACTGAGGAAGCAGTGTGAAGACAGAACAGTTGTAGGACAGTCCACTGGGACTATCCCTATTAAGATAATGAAAAGAATGTGCATGAAAAATACAGGCAGTGTTGCCAACTTTCCAAATAGAAACCTTTGACATGCTTTTAATACAGTCTTGATGTACAGATATTATTTTTCATTACCTTGAAAGCATTGTATACATGATTGTTCTATTACAAATAAAAACACACACAATGTAAGCCAATGCACCTGAAGAAATTGATTGAAATCTACCCGCTTTATCCTCCACACTGAGGCCCTCAGGAGAAGGACTATCCTTGTCCTATGTTTTGTTTTTGTTATTTGTATAGTGCTTGTTATTGTCCTATTTCAAAGCAAGAAAATAAATGATGATGATGATTATTAGCCCACCTTCCTCCTGGTATGGGGACTCAAGGCAGCTTTTATTAATTTTTTTTATCAAAATGAAGGGCACCGTGGTATTCCTCCTGGACAGAAGGATGAAATGAAGGATGCGTTTGGTCATCCTGGATCCCCTCATTCCTCCAAACCAAGGCCCTCAGGAAGAGGACTATCTTTGTCATAGAATAGATGTTGTTATTTTTCATTTTTGTTATTTGTATATGGTTTGTGATTGCCATATTTTAAAGCTTATGACAATCAATAAAATGGTCCATCCTCCACACTGAGGCCCTCAGAAAGAGGACTATTTTTGTCACAGACGTAGAAATGAAAGATATAGCTGTGTTAGTCTGCAGAATCAGTATTAAGAGAGATCTTATAGCACCTTATAGCACCTTTTTATAGAGCCCTGGTGGTGCAGTGGTTAAATGGCTGTACAGTAGCCGCTCACTCAAAACCAGAAGGTTGTGAGTTCAAGACCAGCAAAAGGGCTCAAGTTCGACTCAGGCTTACATCCTTCTGAGGTCGCTAAAATGAGTACCCAGATTGTTGGGGGCAAGTAGCTTACAGTTGTAAACCACTTAGACACTCATTAGGCAGTATGAAGCGGTATATAAATGGAGCTGTTTCTTTGCTTTGAGACTAAGTGGTAGAAAGAAGTTGGCAGCAGGAGCTTTCGTAGACTTTAGTCTACTTTCTCAGATGCATTTGGTGGAGTGGAAGCCAGGGACAGACATATATATGCCATAGGTGTGTGAGAATGTCAATTCAAATTCAAAATCCTTTGGGTATGGAAATAAAGTAGCAAGTCCAGTTTTAGCGATGGACAAAGACATAGCCATTGGGTATGGAAATGAGGTGGTAACACCAGATTGGCTTTACTAGATTACTGCACTACACTCTTATATATTCCACTTTGACTGCTCTGGCTGACTCCTGTTGCATTCTGGGATTTGCAGTTTAAGGAGGGGCATTTAGAATTCTCAGCCAGAAAGCTCTTAGGCCTCACTGAACTACAAGCCCCAGAATGCAACAGGAGACAACCAAGGCAGTTATAGTGGAATAGCAGCACTATAAGATTGTAGTGCTGTAATCTAGCTTTGTAAATTGATCTGTAGGTGCAGAAAAATTTGTCCATCTTCCACACCAGTGGTCTCCAAACTGTGCACTTATGGCAACCCTATCGTGGGGTTTTCTGGGGCTGAGAGTGTGTGACTCGCCCAAGGGCACTAGTGAGGGGAATTGAACCCTGGTCCTAGAATTGTAGTCCAATGCTCAAACCACTACGCCATGCTGGCTCTTTATAAGTAGATACTCAGTAGAATTTGTTCTTTGTGTTGTTCTGTGCCTTCAAGTCATTTCTGACTTATGGAAACCCTAAGGCGAACTCATCATGGGGCTTTCTTGGCAAGATTTTTTCAGAGGAGGCTTGCCATGGACATCCTCTCAGGCTGAGAGAGTGTGACTTGGCCAAGGTCACCCAGTAGGTTTTCATGGCTGAGACGGGATTCAAACTCTAGTCTGCAGTCATAGTCCAATGCTCAAACCACTAAAGCATGCTGGCTCTTTATAAGTAGATATTCAGTAGCATTTGTTGTGTGCCTCCAAGTTGTTTCTGACTTATGGCGAACCTATTATGGAGTTATCTTGGCAAGTTTCTTCAGAGGGGGGTTTGTCATATGAAGGTTAATAATCCTCTGAGACTGAGCCAGGATTCAAACCCTGGTCTCCAGAGTCATAGTCCAGTGCCCAAACCACTACACCACACTTGTTTACTAGAGTCCTAATCAGACATCCATTTCTCACCAGAAGAACACAACCAGACTAGGTAATCCTGAGAACTGTAGTCTATTGTGGACCTTATCAGACGTTGGAAATTGGAAGTATAATCTAATGGCAATCCTAACGCAATCATGGGGTTTCACGTTATTGCGAATTAAAGCATCTCATGCAATTTCGGGCAATGGGGGGGGTCATTTTTGGGTAATGGGAAGTCATTCTGAATGCATTCCGAACGCAATTGGAATTCACGTAAATTTGCTAAACTAGCAAATTTATGTGAATTCGAATTGGCTCCAATTGGCTCCATTCGCAATTAAAAGAAATTCCTCCCATCTGATAAGGTCCTGTGGCACCAGGGCTCTCTCACAGAGAAGGCTCAATGTCTCACAAAACTACAGTTCCCAGAATTTCCCAGCATTAAGCCAGGACAGTTAAAAGCGCTCTCAAACTGGATTATTTCTACATCATGGATTAGAACTCATTCATTCTATTCCCATGTTCTTATTAAAATCCAAAACATACTACAGAAATAAACCATCTTGAGAGTGCTTTTACCTGTCCTGGCTGCATGCTAGGGAATCCTGGGAACTGTAGTTTATTGTGGCACCACAGCTCTCTCTGACAGAGAAGGCTAAATGTCTCACAAAACTACAGTTTCCAGAATTCCCTAGCACTGAACCCTTTTGGACCTTTGTTAAAGAAACCTGTTTGTATTCGGACTGTGGGGTGGTTATGCAATTTTATCCAGTATTGTCTAACTTCACATTAAAGCCTGTGGTTTCAGAGGCAAGTGAAAATGAATCCGCATAAAGGCTAACCTTATAGACAGGATCTGATGCCTTTAGGGTATTTAGCCCTCTGCATTCCTATTGCAACTGAAATTGAAATTATTACAGAAAGAAACCGTAGACACAAAAACTATACATGATGGAGTGTCATGTTTTGTCCTCTGTTTCACCCAATAAAGGTCCAAAAGTGGAAATAATTGACTTTGTGGCCACTTTAACTGCCCTGGTTCAATGCTAGGGAATTTTGGGAACTGTAGCTTTGTGAGACATTTAGCTTTCTCTGTCAGAAAGCTCTGGTGCCAAAATAAACTATAATTCCCAGGATTCCCTAGCACTGAGTCAGGGCAGTTAAAAGCGGTCTCAAACTGGATTTCTTCTGCAGCATGTTCTGGACCTCACTCATTCTATCTCCATGTCCTTACTAAAGTCCCAAACAGTGCAGAAATAAACCAGTTTGAAATTGCTTTAACTGCCCTGGCTCAATGCTAGGGAATTCTGGGAACTGTAGTTTATTGTAGCACCAGAGTTTTCTTAATAATAATAATAATTAATAATAATAATATTTTATTTATATCCTGCCTTTCCAAAAGGATCAAGGTGGGTTACAAGAAAAAAAATACGTAAAAAAACACGTAACACGTACACAACTAAAAAAACCCCATAATCCCCTTATCCCCTTATCTTAATTAAAATACCAATACTGTGAATACAAATTAAAAAATTAATATGAAATAGGTTAAAATTTAAAACAGGCAACAGCCATCTAGAGAGAAGGCTAGATGTCTCACAAAATTACAGTTCCCAGCATTTCCTAATAGGAGGTTATCATACGACGGAATTTGGGGGTATAATGCAATGGCAATCCAAATGCAATCATGGGGCTTCACGTATCTGCGTATGAGTGTATCTAATGCAATTTTGGGCAATGGGAAGTCATTCCGAACGCAATCATGGGGTTTCACGTTATTGCGAATGAATGTGTCTCACGCAATTTTGGGCAATGGGGGGGTCATTTTCGGGAAATAGGAAGTCATTCTGAACGCATTCCAAACGCAATTAGAATTCACGTAAACCCACAAAACTAGCAAATTTACATGAATTCGAATTGGCTCCGTTCAAAATTGGGAGAAATTCCTCCCGTGTGATAAACTCAGTGAGCCGGGGGGGAGTTAAAAAACAGTCTCAAACAAGATTATTATTTCTGCAGTGTGTGTTGTTTTTTTGCACCTTAACTCTCATTAGATACAGTGGTGGTGAATAGTAGTGGGTCCCCCCCCCCAACAAGCTGTGCTCTTTAAGGCACTTCAGCTCCCAGAATCCCAAGCTATATTTAGCCAGCATGGCTGAGGCTTCTGGGAGCTGAAGTCCAAAACAATGCAAAAACCATATCTCTCTCTTAAAGGGCATGTATACAAGTCTGGAGGAGCTGCACACTAAAGCCCTGAAGAAGAGGAGCCTTATGGCCAAATGGAGATGGAGGGAGGCTGCTGTTTGTTGTGGAGGGAAGGGGCCTTAATAATGCTGGCAGCTGCTGCTTGCTTTCCTTTCAGAGGCTCCTCCTTCTCCTCCTTCCCTTCTTTGCAGGTGCCTGAGGCGGCCCTAGTCTTTCCACTGCCAATGCAGTGCTCCTGCGCATTGGAGGGGAGGAGGAAGAGAAGAAGAAGAAGAAGAAGAAGAAGAAGAAGAAGAAGAAGAAGAAGGCAACCTGGGCTGCTGCTGCTGGAGGGAGAGAGAGACACACAATCCAAGGGGCCAAAGAAGGACTGGCCACTGCAGCCTCCCCCTCAACCTCCTCCCTCTTTGCCTCTTTCCCTGCTGGAAAAAGAAAGGGGGTGAGTGGATGATGCTAGTTGTGGGTCTCTCTCTTTCTCTCTCCATGGGTGCATTTGCTTTGCTGTGCTTTTGCTTTGTGTGTGTGTGTGTTTCAGGGATTACTAGGCACTCTTTAAGCTTTAAGCTTGTCTGCAGCCTGCAAACTAATCCACAGCATCAGCACCAGGAGGAAGAGGAGGAAGATGGGAGGAGGAGGAGGAGGAGGAGGAGGAGAAGAAGAAGAAGAAGAAGAAGAAGAAGAGCTGGCTAATTAAGCATTCTTGGCATTCATATTATTTATTATTATTATTATTTAATTATTATTATTATTATTATTATTATATTATATGCCTTCACAGGTTTATTGTGTTTTGGACAAAACCTCCCTCTGAAGAAAACCTTACTATAATATAATATTATATTATATTATAAGTATAATTCTGGGAGCTGAAGTCCAAAAGCACACCTTGGGGACCACTACTGTATCTATCTAGTGAGGACTTCAGCCCCCAGAATTATATTATATTGTATTATAAGTATATTATATTATATTTATAGTGAGGTTTTCTTTAAGAGGGAGGTTTTGTTTTTTGGGGGGTTTTGTGGTTTTGTTTTGTTTTTCCATCCCCCGAGGCTGAGAGAGTGTGGCTCGCCCAAGGTCACCCAATGGGTGAGCTGACACTTGAGCCCAGTTCTCTGCTGCACCATGCTGGCTCTGCTCCCCCCCTTTTTAAAGGAATAATAGTAATAATAATAATAATAATAATTAATAATAATAATTGTGTTTGGCTTTTCTCAAGGAAATAGTCTTTTCTTTGGTTATTTATACTGTAGTAAGGTTTCTTCAGAGGGAGGTTTTGTTTTTAGGGTTTGGGGTTTTCTGTTTTGCCATCCCCTGAGGCTGAGAGAGTGTGGCTCGCCCAAGGTCACCCAGTGGATTCGAACCCTAGTTAAAATGGTGTCCCTTATATTTGTTGTTGTTGTTGTGTGTCTTTCATGTCGTTTCCCAATTACAGCAATAACAAACCTAGGCAAGGTTTGTTCAGAGGGAGGTTTGTGCTACAGACCATCCACCCCTGAGGCTGAGAGAGTGTGGCTCGCCCAAGGTCACCCAGTGGATTCGAACCCAGGTCTCCACAGGGTCGTGCAACCCAACGCTCAAACCACTATGTCCCATTGATTCTTATAATAGCAGAATGAAAAGCAGTTAAAATGGGGTCTCCTTGACAAGGCTTGTTCATAGGCAGGTTTGTGCCACTGAGGCTGAGAGAGTGTGGCTTGGCCAAGGTCACCCAATGGATTCGAACCCTGGTTAAAATGGTGTCTCTTATGTTTGTTGTTGCTGTGTGTGTCTCATGTCATTTCCCACTTATGACAATGGGGTATCCTTGGCAAGGTTTGTTCAAAGGGAGGTTTGTGCCACTGACCGTCTCTCCTGAGGCTGAGAGAGTGTGGCTCCCCCCATTGGGTGAGCTGAGATTTGAACCCTGGTCTCTACTACACCACACTGGCTCTGATTCAAGAAATACTGCATCTTTTTGAAAGGAATAATAACAATGATAACAATAATTGTGTTTATTCTCTCTCTTGGCTTTTTTCAAAGGAAATGGCCTTTTCTTTGGACATGTTCTCCACTTTTCTTGAATGGTCCCAGGAAGATGGAGCTGGGCAAGGAAGAGGAAGGCCTTCCTCCAAAAGACCTTCCTTTAGAGGCATCAGGAGGTCTTTCAAGGATCCATTACCCTCAATAAAGAAAGCCCCCTTCTCTGTTGTGCTTGGTTGCCTGGGCAACCCTAAATATTGTGTTTGTGTGTGTGTTTTAGATACTCTCAGCCTTGAGTACAATAACACCCTAAATGCACCAAACTGTGTTTCTTTAATGGGACCAAGCAAAATGCATATTTCAAAGCTCCACTGGCTTCTTCATTAGGCAAAGGTGCTAAAAATCATTGCTGTTGTTGTGTGCCTTCAGGTTGTTTCCGACTTATGGTGACTCTGGGTTTTCTTGGCAAGATTTGTTTGGAGGGGGTTTGCCATTGCCATCCTCTGAGACTGAGAGAGTGTGACTTGCTCAAGGTCACGGAATGGGTTTCATGGCTGAGCTGAGAACTGAACCCTCATCTACAACCACTCAAAAAAAAAAAAAAAAAATTAGGATGATGTTAGTCACAAGCCTGCCTTTAGTCAAGATGTAGCTGTTTTCATTTCAGGTGTTGTTGGACTTTGCTTCCTGCCTGGCCAATAGGGTTAACCTTGGATATGTTCTCTCAGGCTCTGTTCACACTGCAGAAATAATCCAGTTTGACACTTACTTTAACTGCCAAGGATTGATGCTGTGGAATTCTGGGGACTGTCGTTTACTGAGACATTTAGCTTTCTCTGTGAGAGAACGGTGGTGCTGCAACAAAGTGCAATTCGCAGAATTCCATAGCATTCAGCCATGGCAGCTAAAGTGGTGTCAAACTGGATTATTTCTGTAGGGAGGATGCAGCCCAGTGTGTTTTTACAATTGAGCCAGAGAGGACTTAATCTCTGGTGGAATACTTTGGGTCTTGCAGCCTTTCTTGGAAGTCTTCTGAAATACTACTGAAGCAAGTGTCTGTGTGTTTGGGGTTCATTTGGAGTGTGTGTGCGTGTGTGTGTGTGTGTGGGGTTCCTCTGGTTTTCTGGATGGGTTGGGACTCTAGCTCCCATCATGCTAGCCATTGGCATTGACAGGGGGAGGGGAGTAGTGTTTGAGCTCCCCCATAAGTCTTCCAACTTACGGCAACCCTAAGGCAACCCTATCACAGGGTTCTCTGGGGCTGAGAGTGTGTGACTTGGCCAAGGTCACCCAGTGGGTTTTCACAGCTGAGAGGGGAATTGAACCCTGAGTTGTAGTACAATGCTGAAACCACTACACCATGCTGGCTCTTTATAAGTAGGTATTCAGTAGAATTTGTTGTGGTTATGGTTGTGTGCCTTCAAGTTGTTTCTGACTTATGTCAGTCCAAAGGCAAACTTATCATGGGGTTTTCATGGCAAGATTTGTTCAGAGGAGGTTTGCCATGGCCATCCTCTCAGGCTGGGAGAGTGTGACTTGGCCAAGGTCACCCAGTGGGTCTTCATGGCTGAGCCAGGATTCAAACCCTGGTCTCCAGAGTCATAATCCAGTGCTCAAACCACTACACCACATTGGCTCTCGCACTCAGTCATTTTATTTCCATGTCCTTACTCACTAGAATAAAGAGATGGAAATAGTACCAGTGCTATTTTTAATATTCCTGTGTGGAAAGGGTGCTGGTTGTCCCCCTGAGGGAGTGAGAAAAGTAGAACTGTGCTGACCACTGATGTTACCTCTTCTGCAGAGTTGTCCAGAGATGTTCTCTTTTGCACATTTCATAAAAGGACCTGCTCCTCCTTTGCGTTTGGCCACCCTGATGTCCATAATCCCCAACATCTCATCCACTCACTCTCTGGATGGTGAATCAATATGTAGGTAAATCCAGTTCATTCAATGGCTCTACTCTAGTTGAGACTAGCAGTAGGATTTAAGTCTGTCTGTCAGGAAGGGTTTTGTTGTACCAGGTATAGAATTTGTTTTTGTTGTTTTGTGCCTTCAAGTCATTTTCTACTTATGGCAACCTTAAGGTAAATATTTGTAGGAGTCAAGCATTTGGACTTCCCCTATAGGTAGATTTGTTCCTGTTGTTGTTGTTGTTGTTGTTGTTGTGTGCCTTCAGGTCATTTCTATCAAGAAGGTTTTCTATAAGCTATGGAAACCCACTGGCTGACCTTGGACAAGTTAAACTCAGAGGAAGGTAATGGGAAATCCCCTCTGAATAAATCTTGCCAGGAAAACTCTTGAATAGGTTCTCCTTAGGCTTGCCTTAAGTTGGAAATCACTTGAAAGCATCCAACATAGGGAACTGCTTGTATGTTATGTTTCTAAATACTGTACCACTTTATTTGTTATATCCTTTCTTCCATGTGTTGTCCAGTGCACTGTGTTGGCATCTTTTCCAGACCTCTCTGTTTCAGCAAGTGGCCAGCTCCTGAACTTTCAGATTATTTTCTGATACACGTTTATGGATATATTTCATGCTTTTCTCTATTTTAAATATTCAGTTCCTTTTTTGACACAGATTTGTTCCTCTCTTCCTCAAACTTTGAAGTGAAACATAATTTATGGACCTTCTCCAAAGACCCAAACATGCTGTAAAAGTAATGGATTGTTACAGTTTTTATTGAAAAGATGCTTTAAAGATAAAGAAGATGAGGATGATAGACCAATAAATAAGAGAATGTTCTGTGGCTACAGATACTGTTTTTTCCATACTGATTTTGTCTTTAGTTGGCAATTGATATGAGGAGCAATATCTTGGTTAAGGCATAAGTGACTCAGAGACTTCTCTGAGAAGTGTGTTAGTTGTGCTCAGGAGTGTTTTCTTGTATGGCAGAGGGTTGGACTTGTATGACTTTTGTGATCCCTTCCAACTCTGTGATTCTGTGGTTGTATGATCTTGAGGTTCTGACACCACACATTTTTCATTTCTTTTCCCCTCCTGGCAGGAGGCCTCTGCTTCCACAAATGAGCTATTCAACAGGCATAACTTTCTACACTCTACTTCATTTGCTTAACGTTTATCTTTAATGGACACAGAAGCCTTGGTGGAAAAGTATGACAGTTCTGGAAAGAATTTCTAAATTATTTATTGATTTATGTTAAGAACATAAGAACTGCTCGACTGGATCAGACCCAAGGCCTGTCTGGTACAACATTCTGCTCCTCACAGTGGCCAGCCAGAGCTCTGTGAAAATCCACATGGGAGTTCAGTTGTGTACTTCTGAGTTCCTCACCAACTGATTGAGAGGCACAGCACTTTTGATACTGGAGATATAAATATGACTACAAAATATATCCCATTTTAAAACAACCTAGGTAGATAGATGGTTATTATTACATTATGAGGTAGAGACATCTATGTGCAGTGACAAGAAGTACTTCTATTTGTCCTGAATTTTTCATCATTCAGCCTCAATGGATGGCCCTAGATTTTATGATGACAGAAGGAGGCATTTTCTCCACATCTCCTTTTTCCACACTATGCATAATTTTAGACACCTCTATACCATGTTCATCTTTATTTGGCCTTTCTCTAAACTAATCAGTTCCTCATGTAGTTTAACCATTAATCAGAGTGGAGTTGGTACATCTGAGTAAGATTGTATATGTGATTGTACTACAGTGGTCCCTCCACATTCACTGGGGTTATGGGCCCAGGACCCCCATGAATGTGGAAAAAACACAAATAAAAAACACTATTTTTACCTGAGGGAACACATCTCTAGGAATCTCCAGGTTCTCCAGTGCAACTCTCTGGTCAACATCTGCCAGAGGCTGATCATAGAATCATGCTGGAAGACCTACAAACGCCCAAAGAAGTGTTTTCTCTAGAAACATCTACATTCTCCAGCACAACTCTATGGTCAACTTCCAGCAGAGTTGCCTGGACCACTTAGAAATTCCTAGAAAGTAATCAAAACTACAAATAATTAAATCCATAAAAGTCATTTGAAACTAATATGTTAACCTATTGTTAATTTAGGAAAGATTAAATTGTGACAACACAGTTGTTTTTTGACTTTATGACTGGTGATAAGAAAGATGATTCTTTCATTTAAAGATTAGCTATTGTTTCTACTGAAGTACTTAATCTTATTCTTGTTTTTAATTTATTCCTGTTTCACACATTTGCAATGGCACCTAGTTCATGTTGACTTAGAATTAGGTTCCAGTGTCTACAATGGATTGTACTTCCTATTAATTATGTTTAGGCTTGCAGCCTCATTGGTTTAAGCAGACAGGTTTCAAAATGCCTAAAAGAAAAAAGATTGTTCAGGAAGTATAGTAAGTTTGCTGCCATGGACCCTAGGTAGCGAGCTTGAGAGCTGCCAAAATGTGCATTGGGAATGTTGAGCCCCCTGAAATGATCTGATAAAATTGGAACAGCAAGACACCTATATAGTTGAGTCTTGTTTAATACAACAAAGTGTACTAAATGATCAAAAGTTGTTAAGTCCTTCCAGTAATAATAAAGGCTGCCTGTAATCAACCCTATGAACACTTACTTGGGAGTAAGCTACACTGAACACATGGAAAGGGCTTCTAAGTAAATCTTTGTAAGAATCATCCTATTTAAGAATTCAAAGCATAGCTGTGTTAGTCTAGAAAATCATTATACAAAGGGTTCTTGTAGCACCTTTAAGACTAAATGAAAGAAAGAAGCTGGGAGCATGAGTTTTCGTAACTTTGAACCTACTTCTTCAGATGCATGCATCCTGTAAAGAAGGAGGCTCAAGTCTATGGAAAGCTTATGCTATCAGCTTCTTTCTTTCAGTTATGGTAGTCTCAAAGGTGCTATCAGATCTCTTTGCTATTTAAGAATGGTTGAATGCAAATGAATGGGAAAAAATAACTTGCCCTCTTTCTGCAGGTAGCTGCAAGGAGACAAAATTAATGTTAGCCCACCTACCAGAAATGACCCCCCCCCCCCAAATTAAGAACACTTCTCGTATGTATGTGTGTGTGATTGTGCATGCATGCGTGCTTACTTTTCTACCTCTTTGCTTTCTCCTTAAGCCTAGCTTGGTTTCTTTCCAGGAGCTATTGCCTGCATTTAGGAAAACACTGCCTATTCTCATCCTATTGTCCAAGGAGTCCTGATGGACCGTTTCGTGCCTTATCAAGTATCATAATGGCAAAATAACAAACTATGCAGTGATGTCATGGTGGTTAAGGGTATGAATGTGTTACAGAGTGAGGGCAGGATCATGTCTCATAATATTTAATTCTTCAGAATACCAGATAACAGGAAGTAGTATACTTTATAGTTGAAGGATGTTAGTGAAATCTTTTATTACTGGTTAGAGCTACTCAGTGGGAAAACTGTTGTGCATCCATTCTGCTGAATTAGAATTGTGGCATGAAATTAGCCCAAGGTGACCTTTCTATGCGTGCAGAAATAGATGCATGAGTGGTTCACTGAACACTCAAATCGTCAGCTGACCCACTTGTTGAATTGAATAGTTGTTGTTTTTTTTTAAATGTGGGTCAACTCACTGTGAGTTGCCTGGCAGTCTCGATTCAAGGTGAAACACACAGAAAAGGAGTCTTTTGTCTCTAAATTTAGTTTAGACTGATTTCTGGTCTGATACCAGCACTTTAGAATGGTTGTGAGAATCAACTCCTAGACATGGACTACAGATGAAACATAGCCATCATTCTCCAGGTATTATGTTAGCCAATTTGAAAGAATTCTCTGAACAAGGCTGAATGTCTTTCAACTCTGTCTGCTAGGCTTAAAGATGCAGGTATATTAAAATTTGATACTTGCTTCCTATAGCTGTTCAAAGTAGTTAATTAGAATGATGTCTCCATAAGCATTCAGTTTTCAATGGTTATCTTGCTTTATTTCTCTTTTTCTGCCAGACCAGATCCTGAGGAAGATGTCCTTTTGAGATGCTTTGCAAATACATGGCACTATTCTCATTTTATAAAGTAGTCATTCCACTTTTTTTCTTATACTGTACTGATTATAGTATAATGTAATTTGGGTAATACTGACTATCAGCTAGGTGACACATTGTAATGTAATGTGTTCTTCTATTCTATATCGTGTCAAATGGAGAGACTTCCGGCTAAGATATATGTGCTATGACTTTACCAGGTCAGGATATCAGCAATTGGAATTTCGTTGATTGTACCTCCACAAAAGATTTGCTTCACTTCTCTCCTGTCTGTCTCAGTTTTGCCATGTTCCCTCTGTTTGATATGGACCGAAAATCAGTAGGCTGCTTCTGTGAGTCCTGCTTTAGAACCTTGTTCTAAATTTGATGTTAGTAACTTGATCTTCTATGGAAATATTTTGAATTCAGGAGAAAGCCACCATGATATAGTAGTTTGCACATTGGACTATGACTCTGGAGACCAGGTTCGAATCCCTGCTTGGCCATGAACCCCAATGGGCAAATCGCACTGTCTCAGCTTCAGAGGATGGCAATGCCAAATCCTCTCTGAACAAATCTTACCAAAAAAATGCCATAAGGGTCACCATAAGTCAGAAATGACTTGAAGACACACAACAACAATTACATTTATTGTCTATAATAGTTTGGAATGAATTCCAAGGCTCCATGTGGGAAACAAGATGGATCCCTGTCAGTCAAAGACTTGTATTCCACCCCAAACCATCTTTTAGAATGACTCTCCAGCAAGGAGTAAAGCCATTGCAACACTGATTTCCTGGATGACTCTTAAGGGGCATTATATTTAAAATCTCTGCCTTTCACACTTGTGTGTCTTCTGAGAATGGCTTATTCATTCCAGGCCTTAAGTAGACCAGAATCCTGACTGGAATGAATAGATCTCTCCCCCCCCCCCCTCCCAGACATACATGGTGTTCTGCCTGTGTAATTATTAGAGCCCATACCTTGCTAAAGAATTGCATATTTGAAACTGGATTATTTTTGCCTGGGGTCTGGGGAAGTTGTGTGAGACAGGTGTTAGTTGATTCTGACACACACACATATATACATACATAGACCCCAAATGCATCATATGGTGCTAAATGTTTTCCACCCAATAGATATCTTCCAGCCACAGATGACCTCCCTCTAGTTCCTTCCATTGCTTTTGTACAAGTTCTAATATCAGAAGTGATATTGGTGGGAAGAAAAGCCTTTGGGTGGTATTAGTTTAAATGATGTATAAGGAGGTTAAATGACCTTCATCTGTGTATCTGTTTTGCTCATAACATTAGATCCCCTATCTTCACTGCTTCATACATGTTTCAGCAGAACCATGCATAAACATATGTTTCTGTCACTTTCATGTCTAGTTTGGCCATCAGTATTTGGGGTTGTACAATCCAACTCTCAACTACTGACAGATTTGAATTTCATTTACAGAAAATGTGGAGGGCATAGCTCAGTGATAGAGCACATGAATTACAAGAAGAGTGCTTCTCTCTGCTTTAAACTCTGGAGTGGTGCTGCAGGTGGCACTGAGCAAGATAGACAACAGTCCGATCTGCTGTAAGATAGCTTTCTGTGAAGAATGGCAGTTAGTGCTCAATAATTCTCTTTGGATTTTTCAAGGTGCATGCCTCACTTCTGTACAAATGTTTCAAAACCATGGAAATACAATTTTTATTAGGTTACCTATATGTTTTTAGGCTACCTATGTGTTTTGGATGATAGACCATTCATGAACACTTTGACAAGATTGTGTGGTGATTCATGCCCTCTGTGAAAAGTCATTAATGCTTCACGAATGTGTTTTAATGTGTTACTTTTTCATTACTTTTAAGTGCTGGAAAATGGCTGCAAACAGTCAAATTCCCTAAAATGACCTTTAAAAATATTGTTTTGGAACTAATGAGAAATTATTACTTATTACATACAAATGCATTTGTGCATGCACACACATACAAAATATGTTCTGTTGTTGCCCTCAGAAGTAATGCATTATATATACTTGCCCCTCCACATTCGCTGGGGTTAGGGGACAGGACCCCCGTGAATATGGAAAAACAGCAAATAACAAAACACTGTATTTTACCTGAAAGAACCTCTCTAGGAATGTCTAGGTCCTCCAGTGTAACTGTGGTCAACATCTGCCAGACATGGACCATAGAATTGCTCTGGAGGAGCTACAAATTCTGGTGGAGTATTCTCTCTAGGAATTTCTAGGTCCTTCAATGTGACTTTTGGTTAAAGTTGACCCCATAGGGTTGCTCTGGAGGACCATGAAATTCCTATAGAGGACATATTAATAAAATCCATGAATAATCAAATCTGCAAAAATTAGACCCACAAATGTGGAGGGACGAGTGTAGTTATGCCCTTGCTTGTAACATCCTTACTGGTATAGGAGACATGGGCTTACTTTTGTTCCATTAGCGGCTGATGAGTGCATAGAAATTGGACACATGATCTCTTTCTTGGCATGAGGATAAGGAGAAGAAAAAGCTTTACCTGTTAAATGTATGTGTAGCACTGCTGTTCAAGCCAGACAACTAGATCTATTTTTTAAGGGATCAGTGCTGAGATCTGATCACTGGGGGTTGCTTATGCATGGGGAAAAAGGGATGAAATACTGTGTAATTCAGGGGAGAATTCCAAGGCAATCATATGGCTTTCTTCTGTGTTTCCTTGGGGATAATGACGAATTTATAATTCAGATATCTCCAACTGATATATAATGCTGTGTTTTATGAGAGATGAAGTTCTGGATCTTATAGCCAGATTAAACTAACCAACTAAACTAACCAACCAGCTGATAGATCCATATCACCTCCACCAAAGAGTTCTTATCTCAAATGTGAAATTGATGTTCTAACTAAGATATGTTACATGTTCCTAAGGTCAGCCTCTGTTCTAGAGGACTGAAGTGTGCCTGTGAAAATTAATTTTTACAGGTGGGAGGCAGTCTGGGAAGTTACCATCTTGGTTAGCTTAATGTATGTTTTTCAAAGTAGTTATTGTATTAAAAATAAAAGTGCCATGCAAAAAAGAAAAAGAAAAAGAAAAAAGAAGGCAAACTGTTTTGGTAATGAATCAGCACCATTCCTGAAAAGGTGTGTCTTACTAATATTTGAGTGCTTTTAGAGTGTTAATGAACACACAGCTTTTATTTCCTTGGATTCCTTTTCCAAAAACTCCTGAGCAAACTGAGCAGTCATGGGGTTAACAGGAGAGGTTCAAAATATAGATTTCAATCTTGTTAAAGAACAGGGGGGAAGAGTAGGAATAAATGGTCAGTTCTCTCAGTAGAGGTGTGTCAGAAACCGGGTCTCTCAAGGGACTGCTTGGGGATCAAAACATTTTAAAACTTGTTTTTAAATGACCGGGCAGTGAGTGGCCAGGTTTGCTGAAAACACCAAAATATTTAGGATAGTTGGACAAAAACTGAGGGTAAAGAGCTCTGGCTGCAGCTAAGAATGGATTTACATGTTTGTATGCTGTTTGTCTCTGATATTGTTTTTATACATGTGTGCCAAAATGATTTCTGCTCTGAGCATTAGAGTGAGTGGCATTAGAGTGAGTGGCCAGGTTTGCTGAAAACACCAACATTTTTAGGCTAGTTGGACAAAAATTGAGGGTAAAGAGTTCAAGCTGCAGCTAAGAATGGATTTACATGTTTTTATGCTGTTTGCCTCTGATATTGTTTTTATACATGTGTGCCAAAATGATTTCTGCTCTGAGCTTTCCATACTAGGGGAATGATCCATGTTGAGTGTATGTGTGAGGTAGACACTGATGTTATTTGACCCAGAAAGGGATCTTGGGGCTGTGATGGATAGCTAAGTGAAAAAGATAACCCAATGTGTAATTGCTGTAAAAGGGAGCTGTTTCATTTGGTTTTAACTACATAAGAAATCACAAATAAATCTGCCAACTTTATACTGTTCTTATAAAAATCTGTGGCACAATCAAACTTGGAATATTGCATATATAGTTCTCATCATCCAGCCTGAATAAGGATGTCTTAGATCTGGAGGAGATACAGAATAGGGCAGCCAGATTTATCACAGGTGCTGGAAAAGCTTCCTTTACAAAGCACAAGTAAGAGGAGGCATGATAAGAGATATATAAAATTATATGCATGATGTGGAAAAGGTGGATAGGGGAAAATGCATACACGTGAAATTGACTGCCCTAAGAGGTAGGCATGACTACCAACTTTCACAGCTTGAAAAAGACAACAAGGATTAAACAAATTCAGGAAGACTGAGATATGAATGCACAGCCCACTACTAGCTGTGATGCATGTGCACACGCACACACACACATGCACGCATATGTGTATGTATTTAGTATACCATTAATGCAGACAGAATGTTCTGTATGGCACTTTGGTCTGACCTAGCATAGTTTGTATGTTCTGGTGACAAAAATTTAATTGGAATCATTTGAAATTGGGAAGATAGAAAAAGACTATACAGTCGTCCTTCCTAATTCGCAAACCTGGAATTCATGAATTTTGTTATTTGCGAGGTCTCTCCTGACTCCCATGCCTGGAACAGTTGATCCATGATCAACAAGAGAACTTGTGCGGCCCCTTCTATCTATTCTATTTCCAGTGGCCGGATCGGGTGATCGAGGTATGGCAGGGGTGGAAAAAGACCCCTGTGGGTCCCCTCCGGACCCCTGCCATGCATTCATGTGGGTCCTTCGCCCCTAACCCCCACGAATATGGAGGGACAACTGTATTTTCGCTCCTTACATTTGAGAATCTTATCACCCGCCATTAGTACAAAAATATTCTTTACCTTCATACTGTTGCTACTTTGGAAACCCACCTTGCATTGCCAGGTCTTCATTAGCTACAATCCATGTTTTTGAAGTTTATTGCCATACAGGAGTAAAATTGCTTGGAGTTACACAAAAAGAAGTCCCTGCATTTGCGATCAGGAGGTTGATGGCCTTATTATGTCTGAAACATTTTCTATCACAGTCTGCTTTATATGGAATTAATGTAGACAGACTACTGGCTTTTTATTAATGCTTGACAATAGGGCAAGCAAGCATATCTAGTATAAACTTTTCATAACAGTTTAAATTCAGGGGATGCTTGTTTTGCTTAAATATTTAATGGGTAGTTCTGAGCGTTTAAGAATAAAACTTATCATATAGCCTAACTTATAGCCTGACAGTGCAGCTAAGAAAACTATAATAATTTCAGTTTCTTCTCCAGGCTCAGTTTACTTTTAAATATTTTCTATAATATGGTTGAGAGAATGGAATAACAATTACCTAAGTTCAAGCAAAAGATTAAAAAAAGAGAACAAACACAAAATAGTACTTTATAGCATACACCTCCTCTCTCTGACCCCCCCCCCCCAAACCTACCATATATGAGAAGAACATCTTCATAAATCAGCTTTAGTGTAGCTTCAAGTAATTTGTAAATGCTGGAAATGCTCAGTGTTGTTGTTTCATGGGATGTGTGCCTGTGGGATTGTAGCTTTAATCTGGTCATAATGTCCTTCCTGGAGTGGACTGTGCTTTTCAAGTCAGCATACCCATTTCAGGGCAGTGTTTGCTCACCGCTGTGTGGTAGATCAAAGCAGCTGGAATCAAATATCCTACACGGCAATCCCTAGACTTATTAAGACAGTAATTGCTGGTCGTGCTGACACTATCAATAGGAAGCATTAGTGTGTGGCCTTGAAGATATTGAGAATTCGGAGGTTTTTAAAGCACTGACAAATAGTGCAAAAATACACTTTCAGGACAGAATCCGTTGGCATCTGCTTTGCAGTGTAATATATTACTATTAGGATTACCTTGTCTAATAATAAAACTAAAGTGACTCCAATGGATAAGGAGGGCCATGACTCAAAAGTGTCAATGTGTGGAGTGACCACTTTATCTTCTAGGCAACTTGCCATTCAGAATAAAGGAAAATAAGTCAAGCTCATTACATTTACTTACAGCACTGTTTTTCTCTTTGTTAGCTGTAGTTAATGTAAGATCTACATATGTAAAAGTGTAAGGTACTAGATCCCTGTGAAGGGTATTATTGTAGCTTTGGGGAACACCATATTTGAATGCACTATCACAAAGCAAATAATACAATTTGCTCACATGAACAGGCATATCTCAGTATGCAAAGGGTCTTATAGCACCTTTGAGACTAACTGAAACAGAGAAATTGGTAGCATGAGCTTTCATAGATCCAAAATAGACAGGCAGATGAAGGCGGCTTCTGGCCGTTCTGGGAGCATGGCATTTACATAGCACAGGCCCCCCAGAGTATCCGGAAGCTGCTCTGGGTCTGCGCCAGCATCCCAATCTTTTCTGCTTCTATTTGGAGCCTAAGGAGGAAGTGCCCTCAGGCCTGTGGCGTGTGTTCTTTGTGGCCATAGGGCAATCAGGCTGGGATGCAGCTTCTGGCCACTCCTTCCTGCCCGTCTGCTTTGGCCCATAGACTTGAGCCTACTTTGTCAGATGCATGAGGAAGAGCCCTCCCAAACCTTAATTGTAAGATCCAAAAAAACTTACATGTAAAATAGTACAGTAGGCCCTCCATATCCATGGACTAGCCATCCATGGATTCCATCGTCCGTGGATGGCAAGCTTATTGGGGGGGGGGGGGCAGAGGAGGAGGAAGGAAAAGGGAGAGGCGGTGGGGAAGAGAAGGGAGGAGGAAGAGGCAAAGGTGGGGGTAGCAGTGGGAAGAGGAGGAGGAGGAGGAGGCTGCCTGGGGGACATTGCAGCTGGAGAAGGGGCTCCTTGCCCTGCCCGATGCCTACCTAGCTTTTCCTCTCCTCCTCCTCCTCCTCCTCCTCCTCCTCCTCCTCCTCCTCCTCCTTCAACTGCTTGCCCTTCTCCTGCCACGTGGTAGGCATGGCGAGGTGTGAAAGGACAGGAAGTGGTGTGGTGGAGCCTCAGCAGGGCTAGAGCTGAAAGGGACAACGAGGTCATCCGGCCGGTCCCCAGATCATGACCCTGGGAAGCACTACTCCAGAGCGCCAGCCTCAGACCTTTCTTCCTCCCGGGTCTTCCAGCCTGAAAGGACACCCAAGAATCATGGTTCCCACCACCCCCGTCAGGCCTGGATAAGGTCCTCCGACTCCGTCCATCTCTCTTTCCATGGGGCTTCCTCCTCCTCATGGTGTGTTGGGCGGTTGGAGGGGCTCATCCAGGCCAGATGGGGGTGGCAGGAACCATGATCCTTGGGTGTCTGGCCTTCTGAGGTTCCACTGCTCTACTTCCTACCCTTCCAGGCCTTGGCATGCCCGCCAGGCAACAGAAGAAGGATGAGGAGTTGGAGGAGGAGAAGGCTTTGGGTGGCTGGGGAGCAAAGTGCCATTGTCCCCAATGGTGGCCATGCCACCATTGAGGTCAGTGGGACTTGGGCATCCATGGATTTTGGCATCTGTGGGGGGATCAGGAATGGATCCCCCGCAGATACTGAGGGCTCACTGTAATTGGGGAGAACTTTACCTGCACATTTTGAAACCCTGTGCTTTATAGTGGTCTATGGGGCTTTCTAGATTGGCAGGAAAGTGTGACATGAAGTTAGCAACTACACCGCAGCCTTTAGATGGAGCTGCGCTGTTCCACCGTTTTTAAAAAAGAAGCTGGGAAAACCATCACTTTTTTTAAAGGCGCTTCTCCTCCCCTGAAATGCAAAAAAAGCGTTTTCATGGCACACTTTCCCTTTTTCTCATCTAAAGGCTAGAGTTTCATGCAGCCATGAACACACTTCTTTTTGCCAATCTAGATCAGGCCTATAAATCATTTGTTCTGGGCCATTCTTGTGTTTGTATCAAACATTAGAATGATCCCACAATAGCTGATAAATCTAGGAAAACAGGACGTGAGTGAATGTTTTTCATGCAATGTGAATTTAGAAACAATTTGGAGGGAATAAACTTTGTGCAGATTTTTTTTTAAATTTTGCCTTATTTTGGAAATAGAATCTGCTCAGAATTTGCAGGAAGAGTTATCATTGTGGATAATTTCTGAAGTTACTGAAAGGAAAGGCTGCTGCTGCAAAACATGGAAAACAAAACTGTCTGGAAAGACGGTTTGATTTCCATGGGAAATTAAGTTTCAAAATAGTATCAGCTGGTGTGCCTTCATTAGTAAGGCTCATGTGGGAACAATTACTTGTGAACTTGCATCACTTTGCTTTGCTCTGCCTCTTGGTTGTCTCTCCCTCCATCCTTTCCTCCTAAATTAGGTGGAAATATTAGTGTGTGTGTAAACACTCCTTGAAGATCTTTTAGTGGCTCTTTGGACCTTGATAAAGGAGTGCTTTTGCTAGTAGCATTTATAGCCAAATGGCATTGGATTTCTGTTTTGACCACTGAACTTTAGCAATATCTCTTGTGCAAATGACAGAATGAAAGGACCAGTCACTTATGACTAGAGTTGCCAGACTGAAAACTAGAGATGGCTGCTGTACCTTTACTGTTTCTGTAGAAGAGGGAGTTTCAGCAGGTGTTGTTTGTCATGCAACCAGGTAAATTGCTGCTGAAATTCACTCTTCTGTGCAACCATGAAAGGGACTGAAGCCCTTTCCAGTTTTCACTTTTGCAACCTAATTTGTGAGGAACTGTCATTCAGTGTTAATCGGTTGATGAATAAAATTAAAAAGCCAGAGTAACTTTTGTTAATATACAAAGATCAATTACAGGCTGTGAAGCAGGCCTTAGAGAATGAAAAGTCTTTCACACTTTTTGTCAACCTATACCCTAGAAGGTTCAAACTGGTTGAAAGAAATCAGCAAGCTATTGAATTAATTTGTGGGAGCATATAAGGAAAGATGTAAGCTATATACCACATGGGATATATCTTGCTTTTCAGAGTTGACTTCAGGAAAAACAAGACACCACAGAGGTCTTTTGTCTGCATTATTCCAGGTTTTCTGCATTTAGCCTGCTATTACCATAGCAGCTATGTAGCAATCAGGCAGTGAACTACTTCCTGCATTGTTTTGTGTGTAACTTCAAAAAAAAAAGTCCATTGATGCTATTTAGGGTGTCTTTATCTTTTCCAGTTATTACAGTTGATATCTTCTGTTAGTAATGAGTATTGGCTTTAAGTGCTGTGAATCTGTCTAGCCTGATCTTTTTTTCTCCCCCCCCCCTTTTTTTTTGGTAGTAGTGGTTTTCTTTATGGAAATAACAGAAGCTTGGTCTTTTAATTCTTACTATTGTGTTCTTTTCCATCTTTCTCTGTAGCTGAAATGTGTTCTCCTTTTCTGGCACATTTTTAAGGAGCTAGAGTTTCAGAAGATTAAAGCTGAAGGATGCCATCAGAGGTGTGCCTCAGGTATGATTCTTGGGCGCTGTTCCATCCAGTGTTCACTTAGTGTATGCTCATTTACTGAGTGTTGCTTGTTGGGAGTATGGCAAATTGTCCATTCAAATATTGCATTTAAATGGCTGTACTGAGTCATGGCCTTTATATTGCTGTAATAGATTGTCATGATTGTTTTTTCACTGGAATATTTACTTACAGCAAGACTAGGAAACTGCCAGGGATTGAGGGGGCACATATTTGGCCCCTGTAGGACCTTGAAAAACTGCCACTACTGTTTTTAAATACTCCCCCCCCCAAATATCTACAGCACTCTCTAAGAGGTATATGTAGAATTTTGCCATGCTTTTAAACCTCTCTGGACTGCTTTAGGACTGTTTTAGGTCTTTATTGAATCAAGAATTAAATTATCAATTGCCTGGATCTAAAGCAGACTTCAGGGGCAGAAGTGGTGGTGGTGGTGGGGGAGTGGTAATGTTTAGCCAAAAAATAATAATAATGAAAATATGTGTGCCTCTGTCCTTTTTTTTTTTTTTTTTTCAAGCTGGAGGATTCAAACAGCTTTGGAAGGCTTCATTGGCCCTCTGTCTTATAAATTTTTTGTTGTTGTGTTTATCAGATTATTGGTATGCAGAAAAAGACTGGGCAGTTCAGGCTTGAACCTCATGTTTTCGCAATTGGACTGACATTTAAATGTTGGGTATAAATAATTTTTGTTGTGTGTCATGATTGTTAAAGATGAAACATGTATAGTGAAATTCTCCGTTTTACTCCCGTTCCCCAATTTATCTGAATAAGGCAGTCTTGCCCAACCTGGTGCCCATCATATGTTGGACTATACATCCTAACATTTGAGGTCCAATGCATCTGGAGGGTGCTGAGGTTGGGAAGATACATGTAATGTGAATAATGCAAAATTCAATTCACAGAAGTGGGCTAAGATTTAAATTTCATGGAATTTTGACTTGCCACTTAGTGTACATCTACCAGCTTCTGTTGTATTTATTACAATGTCTACAAGCATTGTTAACGTAAGGTGGAAAAAGACATTACTTTTAAACGTACGTTCCAGTGTACATTTTGTATCTAAATAACACTATGGTGAGCTTCCCTAAAAAACTTGTGTCAGATTTAAACTCCCATCTTCTCCAGCCAAGCATGCCTAACATGCAGAATGTACTTTTGATGTTATTATGCCCTCAGTATATATTGAAATAGTCTTTGTGTGTATGACTGTTTTATTGTCCTATCTAACTTGTGCTTATTTATGTTTCAGCAAAAGGTGTTGACAGGAGTTGGGCACGATAATTTAACAGATTATTAGAAGAAGCCAGTGCTATATTTAGAATGCCATTTCAATACTTTGAGACGAAGGTCCAAAACACATTGCAGAAATACTTCAGTTTGAGACTGCTTTAACTGCCCTGGCTCAGTGCTAGGGATTCCTGGGAATTGTAGTTTATTGTAGCACCAGAGCTCTTTGACAGAAATGGCTAAATGTCTCACAGAACTACAGTTCCCAGAATTCCCTAGCATTGAGTCCGAGAAGTTAAACCAAACTGGATTATTTCTGCAGTGTGTTTTGGACCTAACTCTTCTGTGTTTTTAGAAATTACACTTGACTAAGGATTACAAAAACATGTAAAAATCTTCTTCGAGTCATGCTATTCATTTATTACTCGTGATTCTCTAGCTGTGGAACTTAAACAGCTGCTCAGACCTTTTCGGTCCTTGAACTGTGTCAATAGTTCTTAAGGTTGTATACTGTAACGCTTAGGAGTAAGTCTGAATTTATAGGCCCTTGTTTATTAAGTGCAGGCTTTTTGCCGCTCCTGAAGGTCACTCCAGAGCAGAGTATCAGTTGCCCCCAAAGGGTCAACTGATACTCCCAGAATTTACAGAGACAGTGGGTTGAAGGGGAAACACCCCATATCCCAGGAAATTGGATCTGGAATCCATCCAGATTTATTTATTTTTTAAAATAAAGGCTGAAAATGCAGCAGTGTGGTCTACTGCAATAATGAAAATTGACCCCCCACCAGAGTTGCACACACCTGATATATCGGCTGGATTAATTGTAAATGAAATGACACTTATGGATGTAATCCTTCATATTTTGCAGTGTTCAAGATATGCTGACTGGGCAGAGACTCTGCCAGTCCAGCTCTCATAATGATGCTGTTTTGGCTGCTCTGAACCAACAAAGAAGTGATGGGATACTCTGTGATATTACCCTCATTGCAGAGGAGCAGAAATTTCATGCTCACAAGGCAGTCCTAGCAGCATGCAGTGACTACTTCAGAGTAAGTTCATGAAGTAATATGTTAGTGTGAGAAACTTTATGCCACTTGTATTTTTAGGTGATGATAAACCTAAAAACAGATTGATGATCAGGCACAAGAATCATATGAGCTTGCATGAAATTTTTCATTTTAATTCTGAAGTTCTCCTTCTGACTTCGCTGCTTTTGGTTCTGTGGCAGCTGGATAGCTTGGCAAGAGGCCTTTTTTGTTATGGTTCCCAAAGTCTAGAATTACTTCACATGAGTGGTATACTTGTCTCTGTTGCTGCATACTTTTAGGTGGGCTCTGAAGAGAACTTTATTCCACCTGGTGTTCTGAGAACTGTTATTAACTGGTGCAATCACATCTCCTTTTCTTAATATTTGTTGATACAGTCTGTGTTTGTGGAGGTTGCTTATAGTTTGTGTTTTGATCTTAACTAATCTCCCATTTGGATATTTCTGTAGAAAGTTTGGGTGAAAATTAATACTACTTCCTGAAAAAGTATGGAACCAGTGCTGAACCTGGAGGAAAAGAACTAGGAACTTGCAAAGCATCTATGACATGCCAGAGCATTCAAATGACTAGTTGTTGTGCTGGTAGAGAATCACCATATGTTGCCTTCATCAGATCAGTCAGTGTTTTAATTGTTTGCCTGAACACAGCCTATGCCTCAGTGGTGATCTCTCATTTAACCAGCAGTGACGTGGGAGTAGTTCCTCTGGGGCTTCTTCACAAGCTGTTCCAGAACTATGAATGTGAAGGAAACCTTGTGGGTGTGGATGAAGACTTCCCCAAATGTTGCCCAGCCAGAAAAAAACAGCAAGGTTTCCATATGAAGGAATCATGTCACCAACCAGCCCACAAGGTTCTTTGGCACATATTTATCCAGGAAAGAAGTTGTGGGGAAATTGTACCAGTTTGGAGGTGGGGTAAATAGGATGTGATTTCCACCAGCCTCCCATTAGCTGCATTGCAGAAAGTAGATTTTGAAGATGTGGAATCCTATTTTAGGACTTAATATCTTTTAAAGATGATTATAGTGTTTGTGTGTGCGTATGTGTGTGTGCATTCTTTTTTGAGAATGAAGTGTTTTGTTGTCCTTGTTGCTTAGTTGTTTACAGGATGAGAAGGAAGTGATATGAGTTGGCTTGCTGTTACCAGAAAATAGTGTTTTAGTGCCTTAAGAAATAAATGGGAATACAGTAATGTTATTTATTTTTGAGTGAACACATGTAGACTTACATAGTCAATTACTACTAATAGCAAATATTAATGCGGCTACTAAAAGCAACAATGTAAGATTTACTAATTTGATCTGCTTTCATATTCTTTTAGCTCACCTACAGTTAAAATAGAAAACCAATGGTGCATTTATCTTATACCTAACAAATAACATTCTCATCCATTTCTTGATACTTCTTCATTTTTGCCTATTCACTGTTTATCCATGTGGGTTATATAATTTGTCTCTTTAAACCTTTTTTCTCCTGCTTTCTTCCCTCCTATTGAAAATATATCTCAGAATACTAAACACCACTCTTTTCTCCCTCTCCCATCTTCTTCTTTCCCATTCTATGACTATTGGTCACTAAAGCCCATGGGGCAGGGCAGCAAACTGCTCTTCATCTATCAGTACTTTCTTTTGCTTCCCATAAAACTTCATCCACTGTCTATGACATGAATCCTTCTTTTATTATATCTTCTTATCTTTTCTACCTGGCTTCTTCCTTGCTCATTTTATGCATGTGATAATAGTACTGCTGTTGTCATTTTGTAAATCTGGCTGTTGTAATCTTTCTCCTCACTCCACACCTTATTCAAACTGCCATCTATTGTTAGCCATGTTTATCTCCACTTTCTATGATGTGAATACTTGTTGAGTCTCCCTTATTTGTAATTCCAGAAGTGAAAATACTCCAAAATCCAAAAATGTCCACATGGGTGGCTAAGATAGTGATACCTTTGCTTTATAATGGTTCAGTGTACACAAACTTTGTTTCCTGCATAAAATTATTAAAAATATTATATATAAAATTACCTTCAGGCTATAAGTACAAAATGTATACAAAGCATAAATGAATTTCATGTTTGGACTTGGGTTCTATCTCCAAGATATATCTCATTATGTATATGCAAATATTCCAAAATCTGAAAAAACCTGAAATCCAAGACATGTCTGATCCCAAGTATTTTAGATAAGGGAGACTCAGCCTCCCTCCCTCTAGTAACTCTTTATTTCTCTTTGGTGGTTTCCACATACTATGACCACCCAGCCAAAACCAACTGTGTTAGATTACGTTTCTCATATTACCTTCTTCATTCCCAAACTATGATCCATACTCTGTTACTCAATTTAATAAACATGAGAAAAGGTTATGTCAAATCTAAACGTTCTGATAGTCCTATATCTTTTCACCCTTTCCATTATTCTACTATATTATTACCCTCTCTAACTTTACCCACATTTTGAAATAGTCATCTTAATTGGTCCTTCAAGCTTTCTTCTGTTTCATTTCTCACTTGGTTTGCTATACCTACTTAGACACTCAAAATCTGAAGTTATATGGAGAGAGTAATGCATGAGGGGTGAGAAGAATGAAGTGGGCGGGTTGCTTGCAGCCCTAAAACCCTCTTTTTGCAGTCCCCCAAAGCCCCAAGCGCTTCCCAGAAATGATTTTTTTTTTTAAAAAATGCCACAATGGTTAGGTGCTGAAGTTTAGCAGCCATCTGCTAGTTAATGCGGAAAAAGATGATACTGACTATAGTCAATGGGATTGGCAAATTAACTACATTTAAGGAGCATATTATATATACTATAAATATGCATTTAATAAGTATTTTCAAATATCATGCTGTGACTCATGCCTTCTCATGGTGTGGCCAAAGTGTGATACCCTCAATTTGATAATCTTGGGTGCCAGGGAGATTTCAGGCTAGATCTGTTCAAAGACTCGTTTGTTTTTTGTCTGTCCACAGTATCTTCAGCATTCTTCTCCTCACCACATCTCAAATGAGTTGATTTTCCTCCTATTCAACTTCTTCACTGTTCAGCTCTCACATCTGTACATGATGATGGGGAATATAGTGGAATGGACAATTCCAACTTTAGTGCTCAGTTGTATATCTTTATGCTTTAGGATCTTGCATAGTTCTTTCATAGCTGCATGATTCTTTCATCACTTGGAATACTGTGCCCAGTTCTGGGCACCACAATTCAAAAAAGATGTAGAGAAACTGGAGCGTGTTCAAAGGAAGGCCACTAAGATGATGAAGGGTCTGGAAACTGTGCCCTATGAGGAACGCCTTAGGGAGCTGGGGATGTGTAGCCTGGAGAAGAGATGGTTAAGATGTGATATGACAGCCCTGTTTAAATATTTAAAGGGTTGTCATATTGAGGAGAGAGCAAGCTTGTTTTCTGCTGCTTCAGAGACTAGAATGCGGAACAATGGATGCAAACTGCAGGAAAAGAGATTCCACCATCTGACAGTAAGGGCTGTTCGACAGTGAAACACACTCCCTCGGAGTGTAGTGGAGTCTCCTTCCTTGGAGGTCTTTAAGCAGAGGCTGAATGGCCATCTGTTGGGGATGCTTTGATTGGGAGTTCCAGCATGGCAGGAGGTTGGACTGGATGGTCCTTGTGGTCTCTTCCAACTCTATGATTCTATGTCCTTCACATTTTTAGTTTTTTTTTTTTTTTTTTTTTTTGGCTGCTGTGTCTGTAGTGATCAAAAATTGATCCAAGTATAGATTTCTCATGGGGACCATCAGGTATGATGGCACTCCCATGCCCCATGTCCTATGACATTCCATAGCTTTGCAATTGTCTAGAAAGGCTTTGCAATTGTCTATAAAGGACATACTTTACTATATACTATAAACACATACATACATTCCATTTTCTTCTGGAATTCCTTGGTGTGCTTTATTAACCATTGCATGTTTGCAATGTGGTCTCTTATTTGCATCTCTGGGATTTCTCACTCCATATACGTTTGGAGTCTATGTTATGGAATTTTGACCATAATTTTGCTTGCGTGGGAAATTAATGCTATAGTCCTATAATCCCTGCAGTCTTTTGTGTCTCATTTTTTGTAGATGGGAATTAGATTGGTTATGATCTGTTGGCCACCATTTTGTTTTCCATATTTGTTGGCATATTTTAGAACTAGAGTTAACACTAGAGTTGATTCTATTCAATTAATAATTAATAATATTTAATAAATTTTAATTAAGTTCAGTTAATTTAAATATCTCTCTCTCTCTCTCTCTCTCTCTCTCTGTATGTACAGTATGTATGTATGTATGTATGTATGTATAATTTTAATGTATTTTAACATTTGAAAGTCCTAGCCACCCAAGCTTGGGGAAAAAAAGAGTTTTTGGCTAACTCCCAGCAATCTGGCAGTTGCCCCTGTCTGGGAGAGAGAGTTGTCCATATCCTGCAAAACTTTAATAAAAGAAAAGACAAATAATTTCCACATTTTATCTCATCTCTAGGATGAGCTCCTAATGTTAGGACCAGATTACAGTTCAAATAGTTACTCCCTGTAGTAAAAGTACAAATCTGGCTTTATATGCTAAATGAGCTGGTTCAAATGACTGCATTATTAACCCAAACAAATACTTTAAAATATCATTCCTTCCATCTAGGAAATACCACTGGAATATGGTTCCATGCTTCCATGCACTGTCATTGTTTGCTTGCTTTGTAGTTTATTGATTATCTTTGTCAGAAAAGTGCAGAGCTTGTCAGTGCAAGATGGATTCTGCCAGATGACCTCTCTTCTTCCACCTCACACTACCCTATCCCACTTCTGCAAGGAATGCTTTGTAAACGCTGTCTGTCTGATTTATATTATATCCTATGTCATATCGAGGGGTATGAAATCAATAATACCATATCTTTTAAACTAATTTTTCCATAATTTGAAAAATGTTACACCATTCTTTAAAATGTGTTCTGATTAAGCTCAAGTATGCGAAATCTAATTTCTTACAGCTATGTAGATCTGCCTTTAGATGATGAAGGAAAATGCATTGTCTAGAAGGACACAGTCATGTTAATTGAAATCATAATAGTCGCTTCGTTTGTCTGCCATACACGAAAGTGTTGAAAAGTACATTGATCTTCGTGTTAGCTCTAGCATGGCTAATCAGGTGCATTTCTGTGTCTTTATGTAATTCAGAAAATGGTTAGGCTGTCATTAACAGTTGTGTTCTCTGTAAAAGACAAAGGACAAAAGGTGGTCACTGGGTGGATGCCATGCTCAAGGTTGTGAAATTATTATTATTATTGTTCCATGCATAATAGTTGTTAGCAAACCTTCTTATGATTATGGTTCTATTGCATCTCCTTGGTAGATGGACTGTAATTCATTCAGCCTTCATACCACTGAAAGCACAGTCTATTTTTAAAAACTATTATCTACTATTTCATAGTCTAAATTAAAAAAATACCAGTACTATGTTTTAATTTAAGCTTAGAAAGGCACAGATTTTGATCACTAATTACTGTTGCAATACAATTGTCAACTGATTTTACTAAGAATTTTTTTTCTGGAGGTTTGTACCACCTTCTCAACAGCTCTCACATGTTTGTTTGTGGAAATTTGTGGAGTTTCTGGCAATCCAATATGTTTCACACAAAGGCACTGGTTAAAACCAGTAAAACTGACTTCTGAAATAGATACCATGCTAATTGAGAACTACATTGTGTTGCATCCAGGTGGATGCAAGGGGTCCTTCTCTTTATGGAAGGCACTGGGATTCAGTTACACTGGAATCCATATGACGTTGGGGCAGGATTATCTAAAATACCGTATTTTGTCATAGGAGCCTGCCTGCATTTTAAGATATTCAAGGAAGACTCTTCTCTGAGTCCTACACTCTCTTGGGTACATCTTGTGGGAATACAGGAGAGGGCTTTTCAGTGGCTGCTCTCAGCTTATGGAAATGTCTTCTTAGAGATGCTAGACTGGTTGTGTCCATAGTGTCCCTCAAATACTGTAGCAGGTGAAGATATTTTGTTTTGACAGGCCTTTGGGAATGGGCATTTAAAAATGTGCTGTATTGTATTTGTGCATGTACCCCCTCCTCAAGCCTTGGGGAGAGGTGGTTAAGAAATAATAATAATAATAATAATAATAATAATAATAATAATAATAATAATGTTTTGCATTTTAATGGGTGTTCTCAAATTGCTTTTAATTCTATTGATAATTCAGTTGCATTTTGTGTACTTGTAGTGATGCCAGCTTTTATCTGTATCTGTTTTAAAATCTGTAATCTATCTGGAGTCCCAAGACTTGGAAAAAGTAGGATATAAAACCTTGGGTGCTGCATAAGGAGAAAAGTGGGATATTAAATAAATAAATAAATTTGATGTGGCCTTTAGTATCTATGAGGGGTTATCCAAAAGTTTTAATGATCACCTTTAAAAAAACTTGACAGAAAGTTTGTTTTGATTTGTCGTTGTTAACTTAGCTCTATGTAGTCACTATCTAGATTTATACATTTTTCCCAGTGTATCTTGACCCTCCAAATACCTGATATTCTAGAAGTCTGCAGAGTGCACCTTACAAGGGGGTATCATAATGTAATAATTATCACCCGGAAGTTATTATGGCATATTGATGAAATTTTGTCAGTGTCATCATTGGTCCCTAAGGTCACGTTGCTGAGAAAATCAACTCATTGCGTCCTTTATACCAGAAGTGACTAAAGTGTAAAATCGTTGTCAGGCGCAATCTGCAGACTTCTACAATATCAGGTATTTAGAGGGTCAAGATATGCTGGGAAAAATGTATAAATCGAGATAGTGAGAAATGGCAAAGTAGTGATAATAATCCATGATATTCAATGGAACAATTTCATGTACTTAATAATTTTGACAGAGGCAAATTTTTTTATTTCTCTTTCTTTTAGGCGATGTTTAGCCTCTGCATGGTTGAAAGTGGTGCAGATGAGGTGAATTTACATGGCATCACAAGCATAGGTTTAAAGCAAGCTCTGGATTTTGCATACACTGGACAGGTATGTTATTAAAATATTTACATGGCCTACAAAAATATGGAAACCTTGGTGAAGATGCCTGAGAGCAAATTCATATAATTTGGGAGACTGGGTTAAGTAGATCTTCCAAGTGATGGAAAGGCCTTGTGAGTGCTGCACAACACACTTTTAGTTACAGTTCATCTTATTTTTCTACTTCTCCAAATAAGAATACCAGCAGATGTTTTTCTGCCAGGAGAGAGCACATAACACCTGTGCTCAAACCTCTCCACTGGCTGCCGATCAGTTTCTGGGCACAGTACAAGGTTGGTTTTAACCTTTAAAGCCCTACATGGCTTGGGTCCATCCTATCTTAGGGATCGCCTCTCCCCCTATGAGCCCCCTCGCACACTCCGGTCCTCTGGGAGGAACCTGCTACAGCCCATGAAGACCAGACTGTTACAGACCTCTCAGAGGGCCGCTCCCAGGCTGTGGAATGGCCTGCCGGATGAGATACATCTTATTTTGACTCTTGTCAGCTTTAAAAAAGCTGTAAAGATGTATCTTTTCCAGCAGGCCTTCCCGGATAGTGGTTAACTTCCCCGGCTCCAAGCTACACCCAGAATCTTTCCAGCTTCTCCCAGCCACATATCAGAAGCCACCACCAAGGTCACCCAAGAATAATTGGTTTTTAGATACTGTATTGTTTTATTGTTAACCTGTTTTAATTTTGTGTTAATTTAATTCTATTTTAAGGGGTGGGAGGTAGGGATTGGGTTTGGAATATTTTAATTGTAATCTTTTTTAAACTTTGATGTAACCCGCCCCGATTGCTCACTCAGAGGGGCGGGCTATAAATAAAAATATGTTGTTGTTGTTGTTGTTGTTGTTGTTGTTGTAAGAAACCCTTTTATTTCTGCCAAGAAGAAGAATATAACAATTATTTATGTATTCTGCATTTATTTATTTGTTTATTTATTATATTTATTTGTATCCTTTTCCCAGGACTGGGACTCAGAGTGGCTTCACAGCATTAAAAACAGTACAATTAAAAACATTTTTTAAAAAGTACAATAAAAAGGAATTAAATTATTAGGGTTTTAATAGGTTTTAATAGGTGCTTCAGAGAAAATTTTCAGGGGCAAAGAAATTCTTCTATCAATGCATATATTATAATGATTTATAGTCATTTTCCTTTTGCTGATTATGAATTTCCAAGGATAATTTCAAAGGTGTATTGATAGAGGAATTTATCAAGCAGTGTGAGACCTTGCATTTAATTCACCTTGCTGTGCAAGGTGCCAGTAAGATGCTTGAACCAAAGGACTGTTGCCTATATGTATCACTGAGATGCCACTGTTTTAGGATGAGTGTTGATGCTTCATGTCAATCTTCTGAGAGGGCAGGAAGGAAGTGCTCAACTGAGATCAGTCCAGAAGGAATCTGCAGATTTTGGGTGCCAGCTAAGGTCCTATTGACTTTGGATAAAAATTCTCTGAGGCCTGGCTGTTTGGCAGATGGTATGTGAGAGATGTTGTTAAACAGACCTCTCCTGTGCTGCCTTTGACCGAGCATCTGCCTGTTTCACATTTGCCTCTGGCTTGTGAGATCCCTGCCTGAATACTTCGGTGCCTGACCTCTGGTCTGTTTGGATCATAGTGCTGGCCCCTGACAGCTAGATATTCTTTTGTTTCCCTCTACAGTGACACTTCCCTCAAAGATAACAGAATGAAATTTGGCACTCTCCTTCAAGACATGGTTTTATGTTTCAAGTTTGAATATCAGCTGTCACTGTTAGAAGACAGGGAAAAAGCAATTTGTATCATAGAAGGAAACTGTTTCATGTAGAGGTTGGTTTGCAGAGTCAGGAGACAAATATACATTCCAGTTCCAAACCAAGCTCAAGACCCACACTTACTTTCAAGGCTGATGTAAAAATACCTTGGCCAGGGTATAAAGAACTAGATAGCTTTCTCCATGTCCCATGGGGGCTTTGAAGATTATATATGATTTTGCAGAGTGCTTTAGAAATGGATTTTCAATACTAGTAGTTGTAGTAATAGTAATAGTATTTATTTCTTACCCACTTGTTCCTGTGGATTGAGGCAGGGAACAATAACAGAACAAGAAATACACAACATCAATTAAAAACACACACCAGTTTAAAAGATCAATCAAAACACACACATATTTTAAAAATATACATTTAAAAATTAGTAATTTAAAATTTAAAATTTAAAAATTACCTGAATAGGCATACCGAATGCTGAATGCTGAAATAGGCCCTTTACAGACTTGCCTGAAAGGCGGGCATGGGGGTAGAGTCAAGGTGTCATGTCCAGATGACGCATGCCCAGACTCCGCCCCCAGGGTACCATAATACCACGTACCACTCCACACAGCATGCGGTATCATGGCGCGCCTCTGGTGCTGCATCCAAATAATGCAGTGCCGAAGGAGCGCCATATAGCCATGCTGCTGTGGCTATGGTACACTTTCAAGGATGCAAAAAGGAGCCACTTTTTGCTTCTCCTTTTTGTGCCCTTGAAAGGCTGCGGCGTGAGGTTGCCATGGCTCTGATCTGGCTAGGCATCCTTCTGCCCCTTAGGAACGGTCTGTCAAGCCCCTTAAACCTGGACAGTGCCAAATCTCTTCTGGCAGGCTATTCCACAGTCTAGGGATGGCTGAAGAAAATGTCCTCTGGCTGACAGTTGCCAATCTAGTCCTGACTTACTGGAGTAAATGTCCCATAAAGGTCCTGAGTGTAAGGGTATGTTATACAGGAGGAGGTGATCCCTTTGGTAACCTGCACCCAAACCATGTAGGACTTTAAAGATAATGTTCAACACTTTGTACCTTGCCCAGAAACTAATTGGCAGCCAATGGAGTGGCTTTAATACTGGTGTGATATGATCACTCCTGGATGTCCGAGTAATCAATTTTGTTGTTGTGTTTTGAACTACCTTATATACTTGTATATAAGTAGAGAAATTTATGCCCAAAAATTGATCCCAAATCCTGGGTTGACTTATACACGGGTCAATCTGCCGATGATAGCAGCTCATTCAGTGACAAACACACACACATACATCTTCCTCCCCACTTTTCCCTCCCTGCCTGGGAATGGGCTGCTGGAAGCAGAGAGAGTGCAGGGTGACTTTTATTTCTATGGGAGCAACAGCTGATGCAGTCACAAACACACACACACCCTCCTCCCCACTTTGCCTAGTTCAGCATGCATGTATACACGCACGTGCACACACACACACACACTTTCTCCTTGCCTTAGCTCCTTTTATGTTTGTCTCTCCCCCAACTGACTCTTCACTCCCACCTCCTCCTCACCCTCTGTGAGAAGACAAGCTGGCTGCTGCAGACAACTGTGGACAGGCCAGCAGGCCAGACATTCCAGGCAGAGTCTACTGTAAAAGTAGGATTCTTGGTGGGATTGAAGGGGCAGAGGGTGCCTATGACTGTTTAAACACACTCCAAGGCTGCAACTGGGGCACTTTGGTGCTTCCTCTGTCCACTCCTGGGGAAATGCTAAAGAACGACGATAGACCTGAGGAGCCTCAAAGTTTTACCTTTGACTTACCCAAGCCCCAAAACTCGCGCTCGACTTATACACGAGATCGACTTGTAGTTGAGTATATACAGTAATTGAAGTTTCCAAATATGGTACAGAAGTAGCACAATGTAAATACATTGCAAATATATAGCCTTGAGATTACCAGCCCATGTACTTCCATCTTTATGTCCTCCAGCTCTAGGTAGGGGCGCAGCTGGCAAAACAGCTGAAGTTGACAATAAGCACTCCTGGCTGTCTGGGCTGTTATTTGTAGCAAAGGATCCCGAAACATCCTCAAGCTGTGAACACAGTGTCTCAAGGGGGGTGTAACCCCATCCAGGACTGGTTGATACACTCCTAAACCTAGGTTAGGACCCTTGACAGTAAGCTCCTCTGTCTTGTCTGGATTCGGCTTCAATTTGTTTTTCCTCATCTAGCTCATTACTTCTTTCAGGCATTCATTCAGAGGAGACATGCTGTCCTTAGCTGAGACTGTATTTGGAGACATGAAGCTGCTGAGATTGCACATAAGTGGCAGGAAGATTTCTTAGGGGAAAGAAACTTCTTTTAGTGTGAAGTTTCTTTTGATTAATGAAGTCATAGTTAAATTTGGCAGGCATATGTTCAAAATAATCCTCAGTTTGTTTGGGGAAGAAAGACTTTTCCTCTATAACTGGATTTGAAAAATTTGCAAAAGAGGAATGAATTTTGAAACTTTGGATTTGTAGGAGGCAAGTAAAAATGAAGTGAATTGTATTAAGAAGATTGACTTGATTAAATAAAACTGATAAAACATTGGCTTTATTTGGGATTTCACTGTCAAATATGCTTGTCTAAAAAGATGCTTGTCTCCAAAACAAACAAACAAACAAACAAACAAACAAATCTGCTCAAAGGCCAGAGTTGCATTCTTTATCAGATGAACTTTGTTTGTATGGCAAAGTTTCTGTAGCATTAATTGCATCAAAAGATATAATGAAATGCTAAAGAGGCCAAATTAATGGCATCTAAAATAGAACTATATTCATTGCCATAAAATTTGTTTTTAGTTATTATGCATTTTGTTGGGTATTGCCAACAATGTCTTATCTTAACGCATGTCTTTTCTTATTATGGCTAGGATCCAATGGATCCTTTGCAGGGATAGCAAGTGTTTACAATTTTACAAGAGGACTTGTGGCTTTCATTGATTTCCTCATCTTGTACCACTTCCTGGTTAAGTGAACCAGTCAGGAGAATATTTTAGGGACATTGATGAAACTGCAGCATGAAGGAAAAACATTGCTGCACATGTTTTCACTCTGCTTTTTTAAAAACAACTCTAGGAGGGTTTTGTCTTATATTTTTGATCCTTTTGACTGAGATAGTTCTGAATAATTCTTAATGTCAGTAGTATTTAGATAAGTATAATTGGATTGTCTAACTCACATTCTGAGAGCCAAGTTCTTGAAAACTAAACTGGTCCTAACTCAAATTACTTCAGTTATGTATTGAAGTACTGTCTCAAAATCCTGTTAACACCCTGGATTTATGTTTTATGAACACCACTTTAGGCCATTACAATCCTCAGGCATTTCATTTGTAAAAGCAGCCCTGTCTGCTTATACAATGTTTTGTTTAGGATGGTTTATGTAAATAGTTGGCCTTTGAGAAACCAACATTTACAACTCTATTCAACCTGAGCACATTTTCACATGATTAAAATGTATGTCCTCATGTGGAAAAATTCAAAACTCACCCTGAAGTTAGTGCTGGCAGTCCTCATGATGTATAGCTACTTCTGGGGAGATTCCACAGGTTTTGGTCCTTAACCCAACTTTTTAGCTCTTAACCCAACTTTATTCTGAATTAAGCAAAGTTGGGGAAAAGCCCAGGGTTTTCCAAAAACTTCAGAGTGACCTCAGGTTCTTTTGGCTTATGGACAACTTCACCAGGTCTAAGTCAGCCCAGTCCATTGCGCACATGCCAATCCATTACCCACATCCCTCTTCTCCATGCTGAGCAACACAGAAAAAGGAGATGGCCTGTTTTTGGAACCGCTGCTTCCTTGCAGGCAGGAGCTCTGTGTAAAGCCTGCCTGGCATGCTTACAGTTCTACTGAGGACAGAAACTGGTGCCTGGACATGTGATCAACCAGGGGTCTGGGCTCCTGTTTCTGCCGACCAGGCTTTACACAAGGCTCCACAAGGAAGCAATGGCAGTGGCTTTGAAAACAGGCCCACCGACGCTTCCATGTAGGCAGGAGCTCTCTGCTGTCACCATTGCTTGTGCTGTGGTTAGAACTGAACATCCATGCAATCAACAAGGAGTGGGTAGAGCACCCCCCCCTTGCTGATCACATGGTGGGGTGCCCCCTTCTGACCTCAATAGAAGTTCAAGAGGCTCTGACCAGGCTCCCACAGAGGGCTGCTTGGCCAGTGAGGCTGTAGTGGCATTGAGGATCAGGGCTGGGCTGATACAGTGCCAGGCCAACCGATGTACACAACAACAAGGCATTGGACTGGATTCAGACTGCTGTATGTGGTCGTCATCTTGGTTGGTCTGGGGCCAGTTCAAGGCATAATGCTCTGGACTGGCCCTGGATTAAGCAGCCAGTGTAGATGTTCCTAGACTTGCATTTTTTACCACGTGCATTTTGCTTGTAAGGGCAACAGTTATATTGTTGTAATTGTGTGGGACAAAAACCTAGGAGGTGTTTTTACATTTGCTGGAATAACTTTCCTCTCAGACTGCGATCATTCCAGTGTTAGGAGCAGCTATCAGAACAGTGAGAAGGCTTGGTGCCCGTGAGGTGACTCAGAAGCACTGAAGTGTTAATGGTGAAAACTTCAAGGTATTGCGTGGGTGTAATCCAGAAATGCTATTAACAAATAATTGGATTTGTACATGTGCCTCCTACACACTGCTCTGAAAAAGTCTTAGTCACATTAAGTTTTGGTCCATCCATACAGAATTAGTGAGGGAATAGTACTTTTTCTTTGTGAAATGGAGATTCCAATTCCTGCCCCTCCTGTCAGTAAGAGTCTTTCTTTTGTGTCACCACAGCCTCAATTGAGATTTTTTTTTTAAAATCAATTCTTTGTTCAGAGCATTAAGCCTGAGATTCCTGGCTCTTTTCTCTCACAGGAAGGAAGATGGGGGCACACTAGTTTGTCCAGTTTGTAACAGAATGTGTTTAGTCTTTTTCAGAGTTCAGAATGTTATATTTGAAAGTTAATTTGATAATGTTAAAAGATACAGACTGGGTCTTGTCTGCCTCCCCACTCCAAGTCAAGAAACATGATATACAAATATCAGTAGTAGAGCAAATGTTTTGCATGCAAGAGCCGGGGATCCCAAACTGAATTTATGGCATCTCTAGATTAAAAGATCACATAGCTAACGGCCCCATTATCCTCTACATTTATCTTATCTGGGTACTTACTTGTTTCAGTCTCTTAATCTTGTTGGATGAAATAAAGGCCCAGACCTATTGGGTAGTTACAAATATGTAGCTGAGAGTTATCCATTTGTGACTGCTTTATATTTACAATCCCTCTGCATCCCCTTGTTTAGCAGCAGACCAAGGCTCTCAAGAAACCAGGGCCCATCCTTTTAGGCCTGAAAGGCAGATGATTCTCATCTATGGGCCTCCATATCCTTATGGGATACTTGGAAGATTACATATGATATTAGTGAATACTTTTAGAGGGATATACAAGGTCTGTGGAAGTCCCCCAGTCCTGACTTACTGGTAAGGAACTGCTTCCCGAGTGACAGAGGAACAGAACCCTGTCAATTGTAGTAGCTGCTGACCAGTAAATGTTGCGGGGCGGGGAGGGGGGGAATGCAGTTGGGCTTGGATCCGTTACATAGTTACATAATTACTGTAGTTATACTTCAACATAATTCTGTACAGGATTCTGGCGGGTGTGATATTTGGACTCATCCGTTTGGAAATAATGAATCATGGTTCTAAAAACTGGCAGAGATGACATGTGCAAAGGAAGGAGTATGCCTTAGAGATCTAAGAATTTATCTGTTGGATCCTCTGGGAAAAATGGACTTACTAAAGGTGGATAAAGTAATCATAGTCTATGTGCCACTAAATTGAAGTAGTGTACTCAATTGAAGATCTCTCTGGATTCTACCACTCTAAGTAACTATCAGCCAGTCTATAACAGTCCATGCTTGGGCAAGGTTCTGGAGTGAGTGGTGGCCTCCCAGCTCCAGAGATTTCTGGAAGAAACGGATTATCAGAGACAGGTTTGGTCACCTTGGTGGATGACCTTTGGAGGGAACTGGACAGGCTCCTGTTAGATAACTCAGTGACATTCATTACCATTGACCATGGTATCCTTCTGATCCGCCTTTCTGGGATGGGACTTGAGGGCACTGCTATATAGTGGTTCCAGTCTTTTTTGGAGGGGTGGGCTCAGAAGGTGGTGTTGGGGGACTCCTGTTCAACTCCTTGGCCATTGGCCTGTGGGGTCCTACAGGGTTCTTTTTTGTCCCCCATGTTGTTCAACATCTACATGAAACTGCTGGGAGAGATGATCCAGAGTTTTTGGCTGCAGTGTCATCAGTATGTGGATGACACCCAACTCGATCTATCTTTTCCATCTGACTCCATGGAAGTAGTCTCTGTGCTGAACCAGTGTCTGCTGTCAGTAGTGGACTGGATGAGGGCAAACAAACTGAAGCTTAATCCAGACAAGACAGGTGCTCCTGGTCAGCTGTAAGGCAGTTCAGGGAACTGGGGCTGTGCCTGAGCTGGATGGGGTTACACTCCCCCTGAAATCTCAGGATTGCAGCTTGGATGTGCTCCTGGACTCCACTCTGAGCCTGGATGCCCAGTTTTCAGCAATGGCCAGGTGTGCATTTGCACAATTAAAACTTGTGTGCCAGCTGCATCCATTTCTTGAGTCATCAGATCTGGCTACAGTGACACATGTTTTGGTTACATCCCATTTGGACTACTGTAACACACACTATGTGGGGCTGCCTTTAAAAACTGTTTGGAAACTTCGGCGGGTCCAAAATGCCGCAGCTAGAATGCTGACTGGGGCCAGTGACAGGGAACGTATAACTCCTGTATTGACACAGCTTCACTGGCTACCAGTTTGTTTCTGAGCACAATTCAAAGTGCTGGTCATGACCTATAAATCCCTACATGGCTTAGGTCCAGACTATTTGAGAGGTCGTATCTCCCTATACAAACCTGCAAGAGCCCTAAAATACTCAGGAGAAGGTTTTTCTCTCGGTCTCACTACCATCCCAGGCTCGTTTGGTGAGGACACGAGAGAGAGCCTTCCCAGTGGCTGCTCCCACCCTCAACTTCCTTCCATGGGAAACTAGGTTGGCTCCCTCCCTGCTGGCCTTTTGCCAGGAAGCAAAGGCATTTTTATTCAATCAAGCTTTTTAAAATCATGTAGGCCTGGTTTTATTGGGGGATGGGGGTTGGTTTAGACTATTTTTAACCTTGTATGTTTTCCAGTTTGTATGTTGTATTTTTAAAAACTTTTTCCTGTTTTAATTGGAATATTTTAATTGTGTTTTAGAGTGCTGTTTGTTTTAGTGTGTGTGTGTGTGTGTGTATGTTGTGAGTTGCCTTGGGTCCCAACTTGGGAAAAAGGCGGGATAAAAATTAAAAAATACATAAATATAAATGTCAAGAGTTGACTGTAATAACATTTGCCGTCTTGACCACACACTGATGTTGCTTGGCCAGAAATATCCCACAGTTTTCATCTGTAAAATGTTATAGGGTATGTTTCTGTGTCTGATCTAGCAACCCATGGATTGTGCTGAATTGGAAATAGTTTATCAAATAGATAAATGTACACTGTTAAGATATGATCTCTTTCTGAAACATATTGCTGTTCCACCCTTCCACTTATTTAGTCAAACAGTGGGGAAGTGAACCTTCTATTTTGTATAAGTGGGTGTCTTGAGACCTCTAGTGAAAACAGTTGGTGTTGCAGGGTTGGATATTAAAACTGGGATTGTGGGGAAACGTGGCTCAGGTAGAACTACATTCATTAGAATTCATTAACAACTTTTTGAAATATTTCATCAGGAATCACTTCACTTTTACAAGTTCCTTTCCTGACTCTTTTCTGGCTGGTCTGTCAGCCTGAGAGGAAGGTGCTCACTATAAAGCAGGGATGAGTAACTTCATGGGGTCAAGAGGGGTGCATTGGGCCACTCTCCCAACTCGCTGGGGTCCATCTAGGTTCTTTGTCAGACCAGCAAAAAGCCACATACATTTAAAATTGCTTCTGGTGGTAAATTCACATAAGGAGTGCATGCCATATATTAAAATAAATCTTCCTTCCTCCACACCTTGGCTGAGTCCTGCATTGGGACACATTGATGTAGTTATGTAGATGGTGTATTCCAAAATTCCATCTTTGAGGCCTCCCACTGCCCCCAAACGCAGCCATTTCCAAGGTGTGGGAGAGCAGGGTGGTGAGTAATGATGCATTCAGTCCACTCTCAATTGTGGGGCATGCTGAGGCAGGCAATCATGCAGTGGCTATAAATGTGAATTAGAATGCTTATGATGTTGAAAGTCAGGCTGCCAACCTTTGTTTTTAAAGAAAAGTACAGTGTTTTTCTCTTGCTGCTGGAATTTAATGGCTGGACAGGATTATTGGAGAGCAAGGCGATCAGCAGCAATGTGTCAAGCTATGCATTTTTAGCTGGAGACACTGTAACAGGGACTGGTGAGTTTCTTCAGCGGTCCCTGGTACGTACTTACAAGCGATATCCTGGCAAGCATGTTCAGCTAAAGGAAAATAGCTGGATACATCACTAGTAATCCCATCTCTCTCCAACAACCTGGAAATGGCTGTGTTGGGGGCAGGGGGGAGCTCGAAGTTTACAAGATAGGCTTTAGAAAGGCCTATGATCATTGTATGGTTGGACCAGTATTCTCACCCATGCTACATCCAAAAAAGTGAGCTGAGATTTTTCTGGTCGATGACCGAATAAATTGATTGATTGAAGTGAGCTGAGATATCATAAAGATGCAGGACATTGTAACTCATGAACAGGTTGCCAGCCAGTGTTTAATTCAGTACACAGTGGCCTTAGAATCATAGAATCGTAGAGTTGGAAGAGACTACAAGGGCCATCCAGTCCAACCCCCTGCCATGCAGGAAATTACCATCAAAGCACCTCAAACAGATAATCTGCTTTACTTGCTGCTGGTTTGCTCCTGAGCACAATTCAAGGAGTCCCATATGGCTTGGGATCTGGGCACCTGAAGGACTGTCATTCCCCAAAACTACCTTGCACTTAGCTTGTCATCAGTGGCTCCTACCAGGCTGCAGCCAAGGAGACAGCTGCCTTCATTGTGTCATCCCACAACTGAAATGCTCTCCCCATGGAGATGTGACTACCATACAGCTATACAATGAAGGCAGCCATCTCATTGGTATAATTTTTGCACTAACTGAAGACTGGACTTACCCCAGTATTAAGCCTTTTAACACGAATTCCATTGATATTTTTGCTTCTCTATTTTAATCCTTCTTCTGTTCTAGATGCATACTTCCTGTGGGCTATAGTTTTCTTAAACAAGTCCATGCTTACCTGACCTCAGTTTTTTGTTGTATACTATGCCATAAATAGTTGGATTGTACCATGTTTCTGGATTCTATCTAAACCACATAATGAAGAAAGAAACGAGTTGCTCTCTGAATGACCATAGCATAATTTGTATACACAAATTACATTATTTCAGTCCAGTGATTCCAGTTCTCTGGAAAGACTATTCTCAATAACTATTGTTTTTCATATGCAAAATACTGATAACACTTATACTGCCTTTCAAAATATTAGTGTTGCTAAACTACAATGTTACTTGTATGACACATACAAGGTATGTATCATACCTGGGATATGGGCAGCTAAAACACTACACAAGGTCCCCTTGATTAGCCAGAGCATGTGAAACCCCTAGGCCTTGATTGTCATATCACAGTCTTCCTTGTTCCCTCAAGGAAAGCTGACTACAAAAGATCCAGACTGAGAGTTCTCTGAAAATGTACCGTAGTTCCCATATAGTGTGTTAGCCTTGTCATTAAGCAACTACAGAGTTGTCCTTGTCATTAGGCAAAGAGAGGCAGCTGATGATTTATGATATCATGAAATGACAGTAAACTGTTAATAGCTTAATTTACTTTTACTGGATTTCACTCCCCCTTTTTTATGTGAGGGAGGATGGGAGGGAGAACAGCTTTTTGGTTTTTCTGCTTCAGATGCCAGTGTAGTATGAGTAGATTGAGGTATTATCACTTCCAGATGAGGTGCTATTCACTGCTCTGCTTCAGATGACAAAATATTTTGGGCCTGCCTTGTCCTGAACTTATGTTAGTTTCATCAGTATTTGCATTTGGGACCACTTACAGTAACAACATGGACATAATTTCTTCATCAAATTACTTGTGCTGCTGTTTAATGTATTGCTTTTTTTATTTTACATATCTGCAATATTGGATGCACTATCATATTCCCTATGTACTCTTCTTACTATAAGTGGGCTGCTAATTTTTTTAATGTTCAAGTATGTTCAGAAAAGGTTGCAGCTACGTATATTGTGGTGTCCACTCTACTTATTGGCTTATTTGTGGGCTTTCTAAGCAACTATCATTGAAAGGCTGGTGTGCATGCCAAATACTTTTCTGGGATGTACAGGTAAGAGTATGTAGATGACTCAACGGCTTTTCAAAGGAGCTGGGATTTGTACAAAGATGGAAACAAGCACACACAAAAAATAACACCTCCTGAATGTGCTGGAGCTGGAATAATTAATTTCCATTTCCTTGGGATCAAGTGTGTTGGGAGAAGGAAGTTCAACAAGATAAATGAAAGGAAGGTAAAAAGCTGTGTCCCTTGCCCCAAATGCCCAGCAGAGCAAAGAAATGGTGGTTGGTTTGCCTGAGATTCTTCCTCCCTCATGCTGGAGGATTGCTCTGCTTGTGGCAGGGAGAAGGGGATTATAGCTCAGATAACATGTCCATGACATCTCTAAGGATGGGAGACATTACCAAACAGTGCAGATCATACTGAGCTGGATGGACCCATGGTCTGACCACTTATAAGGCAGCTCATTCAGAGAACAACCAGTTTTGGTATTGTAAGTATGAATTTCCCTCTTTTTGTGAGGTGAAACAACTATGTCAACTCTTCTTTTTAACTGTGGTTAAAAAGCAAGAAAAACTGGTTCGCAAGCATTTTAAAACAAAATGTAACATGTTAGATTGTGCATCTGGAGCTTTGTGAAAACTAACTGCTACAAAAACCAGTGTTTTTCATAGCACTTTTAAGGGCAGATGCTTTATTTTTTATTTTCTAATGCAGGTTCTGTTGGAGCCAGGAGTAATCCAGGATGTGCTTGCTGCAGGAAGTCACCTGCAGCTTTTGGAGATGCTTAGTTTATGTTCCCACTATCTTATCCAGGTAAAGATAAGAGACTTTATAATTGTTATAACTGAGTACTCTTAATTTTATTCTTAAATCTCTGTTACATATGGGATCATTTGTTGCTACCATAAACACTGCCAGCTACATGACAATGACAAAATGGAAATGATAGTATACCCTGATAATGACTTTTTTCCTTGACATTTTTGTTTAGATTTCAGTTAATACAACACACATTATCCATGTTCTGAAACACACCAGGTTTGGCTAATGTAATACACTGTATGAGCAGCTGTTTTTGAATACTTCATTTAGCAAGAATGCAGCTGCCAATTTACTTGCTGGCATTGGGCATAATGGCCATGCTAGAAGACCTTCCCACCTTCACTTTATCCAGTCCTGATGTACTTTTACTCCTACTCTCCAAGGTATGCTTCCTTCCCAAGGTGGGTTTTTACTTCTTTACTATCCAGTGTTCTTTCTCTCCTGTAGCACTGAGTGGTCTCTCTCTTTCCTCACTGATCCAAGTGAGCCTTTTCCCGCAACTCCCTGGTGCCTTTTTATCTTCTTTACTCTCTCATGTTTTATTGCTAGCCTTTATCATTCTCTATCTTGGCACTTGTTCAGACATACATTCTTCCAGACAACAGCAGGTTCTTCCCTTTCCCCCTGCTCCTTAACTGCTTGAAGAATCTAAAGATGAAAGAAAGGCCTGGCATGCCCTTCCCCCACGCCTCTGGTCCAAGGAGTCCATTGTGGTTCATTGCCTAAAAGCCTACTGGAGAAATGAATATGTGAGGCCTGACTGCATCTTTCTTTTTGTGGTCAGGATAATCTTCCTCCTACTGAGTGACCTTGGCACAGCAGGCTCCAGACAGATTTAAATTAACTAAGGCCCAGAACACATGGGCCAAAAGCGCCGGCTTCAGGCTGTGTTGATGGAGTGTTGTATAGATGATGTATGCCCTGAATGTGGCCGATGCTGCTGCCATCCTAGAAGAATCATGCTAAGAAGGAGCAGATACAATCCACTCCTTCCGGTGGCCTTGATTAGGACTAGGCATGTGCGTTCATCACTGTCCCAGTATGAATAACACTGGAGCGGCACAAAGCCGCTCCATCCAGGCCCTCTGTTTTGCCCCTAAATCAATATATTTTAAAAGCCTTGATTTTGCTATTGTATATAAGGGACACCATTATATATATATATATATATATATATATATATATATATGCTGTTCTCCCTGTCCTTTATTTATATAGTTTAAATAGCCATGGAAACCCTCTGGGTGACCCTCTCTCAGCCTCATTACAAAACTTCCTGAACAAATTTTGCCAGGAAAACCCATGATAGGTTAGGGCTAGGTTTGCCATAAGTCAGAAATAACTTGATGGTACACAGCAGCAGCAACAACAATGACAGCTGCACTGGGTTTTAGTTTGTTTCCAAACCCAATTCAAAGTATACTGTTTAATCTTTCACATTCTTCAAAGCTTAGAAGCCTCCTAATTTGCCTGTCAACATATGTGCCCACCCAACATATATGCCCATAAGCTCTTTTATGGAGTGATCCAGTCATCTGAAATGAGCAAGCAGATGTGTGCCAGAATGAGAGCCCATCTTAGCAATGACACCTTAGTTGAGGGACACCATTTTATAGAGTGTTTGGCAGTGTGCAAGGACTTTTTCATGTCCATTTTGAAAAGATACACTTTTAATCCTGCTGATCCTGCTTCTCTTATTCTGTGGATTATAGTTCATTTTTTCATAAGCTTCTCATGTATACTGAAATGTTTATGATGTTGATTTCCTGATGGTTTCATTTAAATCTTTAGTGATGCAGTAGGAAAGTTTCCAGGGTTTCTTTACTCCTTATCTCTTAGAATTAGGATAGGAATTTATACAGAAACAGCTGTAGAGAAATCTAGCAAAACCACTCTAGGGTACACTGATGTTGTGTCTTAGGAAGAAGTAATAACCTCAGCAAGATGTTCTCTTTTCATCACTTTGTTGTAACTGGCAAATAACAAGAGTGCTGGAAAGTGTTGTGGTTTTCTTCCCGTGGGTTTCTGTTAGAAACACTGTTGAAACACTGGGGGTTAGATTATGATGCCTCTGAAGTCTGCATAGTTCGGCTTGTAATGTCTTCCCTGCCAGTGAGTTACAGGACAGGGAATTCACTTAGTTTCCAAGCCTTGGATCAGCACTCATCACACAGGTACTTTGTAACAGGAATACTGATTATTAGCTTAGAGGAGAACAAAGCACACCAAACAGCACAGTCTACAAATGCAACATCAGATCTATTCCAAATGCCACCCTATAGGACCAAAGCGATCCCGAATGTATCAGAAGAGGCACTGGGCAGTTCTACAACAATCCTCTTCTACAACAATGAGTTACTACAAGGCTATCTCTTAATCGAATACCTAGTTTAACATGTATTTATTTTATTGATATGTTGCTTTTCCCACAATATGGAACCCAAAACAATTTACATAGATTAAAACACATTACAGTTTTAAAAAATAATAAAAACAATAAAAACAAATAAGGTACAGTATTGTATTAAAATAGCTAACTTAAAACAGCTTAAATGTATTTAAACCATAACAATACAAGTAAAATTATAACATCCTTTAAAAAAGACTCATGAACAGCAACCAAAATAAACAAGTCTTTGCTTGCCAGCAAAAGGAGAGCAGAAAGGGAGCAAGTCCAGTCTACTGTGGGAGCTGGAAGCAGCCATTGAGAAGGTCCTCTCATGCATCTTCACTATTTGTGCCTCTGACAGTAGTGGAGGGCAAGAAAAAACACTCCCTCAAGAATCTGAAAAGTCAGCCAGGTTAATATGAGGGAGATACATTATTTCATATAGTCTGAACCCAACCCATATAGGGTTTTAACCAGCACTCTGTAGAATCATAGAATCATAGAAATTTAGAGTTGGAAGAGACCACAAGGGCCATCCAGTCCAACCCCCTGCTGTGCAGGAACTCCCAATCAAAGCATACCCGACAGATGGCCATCCAGCCTCTGCTTAAAAACCTCCAAGGAAGGAGACTCCACCACCCTCTGAGGGAGTGTGTTCCACTGTCGAACAGCTCTTACTGTCAGGAAGTTCCTCCTAATGTTGAGGTGGAATCTCTTTTCCTGCAGTTTGCATCCATTGTTCCGAGTCCTGTTCTCTGGAGCAGCAGAAAACAAGCTTGCTCCCTCCTCAATGTGACATCCCTTCAAGTATTTAAACAGGGCGATCATATCACCTCTTAACCTTCTCTTCTCCAGGCTAAACATCCCCAGCTCCCTAAGGCGTTCTTCATAGGGCAAGGTTTCCAGACCCTTCACCATTTTAGTTGCCCTCCTTTGGACCCGCTCCAGTTTCTCCACATCCTTTTTGAATTGTGGTGCCCAAAACTGGACACAGTATTCCAGGTGGGGCCTGACCAATGCAGAATAGAGTGGCACTATTACTTCCCTTGATCTAGACCCTATACTTCTATTGATGCAACCTAAAATTGCATTGGCCTAAAATTGTAATGGACCAGTAGCCAATCCACCTTTTGCAACTAGTTGCATGTTACCTATAAGCAACTCTGATTGGCAGTTTGGACCTGCTGAAGTTTCCAAACAGTTTTTGGAGTCATCTTCATGTTGAGTGTGTTACACAACTCCATGTGGATGTAACCCAGAATTATTGCACTGTAGACAGATGTGACATCTACAGGAAACATGTGCAAAAAGTTAATCTTCTTAGTGGTGCAGTATTACAGTACCGAAGTCTACACGGGCTGGCATTATTTTCAAAAGGACCAGAGGCCAGGAGAAGCATGCAAGCCATAAACACAGTGCAATACATTCTCATCATGCTAGAGCAAGGGAACATCCATTGTGGTATAGTGGTTTAAGTGCTGGACTAGAACTCCATGAGACCAGGTTTTGAATCCCCATTCGGCCATGGGAACCCACTGGGTGACATTGGGCAAACCTTAGTCTCAAAGGAAAGCAATAGTAAGTCCCCTATGAACAAAGCTTGCTGAGAAATTTCTGTGACAGGTTCACCTTAGGGCCTCCAAAATCAGGAATGACTACAAGGAGAAAAAAACCAGGGGTAGGCAGCCTCCTCTTACATTCAAAGCAATTGGTTTGGTACCACACACCAGCAGTGGGTGAGGCTGGAGCCACTGGTTGGCAAGGGCAGAGCCAAGCACCCCTTTATCTCACTTTCCTTTCTCAAAGGTGACCTGCTGGAGAAGGGAAAGAGAGGCCTGAATACACCAGTTTTGTTGACGCTTCTGAAATTAGTCTGAGGTCTTCATGAGATCAGGCTATGAGGTAACAATTTGTCCTAAACAGTTGGTTTAGGTGATGTCTTAATTTGGTCACCGTCTCACATTTTAGGGCTGTTTATTCAGCAGTGGCCATCACACAGGAGTATTTCCAGTGGTGTCCACAGGGTGGCCATATCGAAAGAATGATCATTAATACATTTTTGATAGTCTGTTTTGCAGTATTTATATCTTGCCTTCTAATAATGTTCTCAAGGTGACTCACAATAATAAAAAAAATATTAAAAGCCCCAATTAAAAATAATATTTTTACATCTCTGACAACATTTCAGGGTACCAGAAGACATACTGTGCAGGCTTTACATTCCTAGGTCAAGTGTAATCTTTGGGGCAGGTCTTGCCCTGAAGCAATTCCTTCAAGTCTCATATTTCACAGGGTTTGGCATTCTTCTCTTTGACTGTCAGTTTTAAAAAAGAAGTCAAAGAGAGACAAGAGGTGGATTAGAAAGAGTTATATTCGCTGGTGATGTTTGATTTCTGGTGGTGGTGTATTGTATTAAATGATGAAATATACATTTGATCAGTCACCTCAGGTAAATGCTTCTTGCTGCCCTTTATACTGATCTGGACTGAATAACAATGACATGTATGCAACATTTTTTACCACTCAGTTTGTTTTACATTTGGCAAGTATAATGAGTTGCTTACAATGCTGAGTAGCTAGTTGCTAATGACCTCCACTATTTCAGGTGAGGGAAGTTACTTGCTGGGTGGAAGCATTGGATTCTAAAGCAATCAAATAGGGATTTTTAAATGCCTGAATGTCTTGGTTTCAATGGCACTGAAAGGTATTCCCACAATACTCAACATTAGGCAGTAGGTGGCAGTGTGAATCCACTAAGGTGAATAAATTAAAGAATTCAAAATTGGGGATAGGGGGGTGGGAGAGAAGGAAAGAAATTATTTATTTTGCTCCATATTAGTCGTGTGACCTAATCAGTAAAAAAGTCATTATTCACACAACACTGGGCAATATGCATTGTAATTTTTAACAAATAATGGGAAACTGTTAACGGTTTCACAGGAAATACAGCCCTGTCTTGTGCAGCAATGGTCATTTATCATTGCACTTTGTGAAATCACTCATTTGTTCTAATTTGAATGTAAATGACTCTAAGGTTTTACAAATAAGGTGACAGACTCACATAAATGTAATTGCAGGGTTCATCTCTCTCTTTTTATATATCACTCATTAAGTTATGAATTAAATACATCGTATTAAACCAGGGGCATGTCCAATGATGATATTGTAATGGCAAATTACTCTATGCTATTAGAGGTGTATTTTTTATTCATGGACATTAATTTGTCATTAAACGGCATTAGTTTAGCACTTTTATGTGGGAGACGTGACCTGAAAGAGGAGACTTGCTGCTCTAATGTGAGAGAATAGAAATATGAGTACCAGATGCATGTAGCCCCTTTAGCTCTGGGAAAGAAATGGAGGAATATTTTATTTCAGTTTCTTCAGTCCTTCCCACCCACATGCACAAAAATTTTAAATTGGATTTTATCCCTGTTAATAGACATCTCTGAAGAACAAGTAGCCTCCCAATTTTAAATCTTGTTTCTCAACCAAAAGCTTCAAAGAGAGGTTAAGCTGGGAAAAGAATAAGTTCATCTTCAGATGAGCATTAGATGCTTGCCAGGTTTTGACTGATTATCCATTTCTGAGCAGCCAAAAATAGAAGCAATATTCTGTTTTCCTTTTTGTAAAGTGAGTAACTTATTAGGTGGGACTTAATGTTCTATGTTGTGCACATATTTTCACACACAGGCATAGAAGTACGCAATAAAAAATGACTGAATTCTGTGTGTCTCTCCCCCCTCCATATTCTATACTTGTAATGAATTAATGTAGGCTTCATATTTGATAGATCTATTTTTGCTGGAATATCTAAGTTAGTGCCCAGTATCAGGGAGGCATAGTTCAATGCAGGTGATTAGAGCTGAGGAAGTAATTGTTAAGACCTGTCTACAAGGCTTTGAAGTGCCATCTTATCATTATTGTCAAGATGTTTATAGAATATTTCGGCATTTCTTGTCCTAATGAAATAAATATAATTGGTGTATGGCAACAGGGCATGTAAAGTACACTGTTTGTGGGAAGGAAATCAGAACATGAAGATGTAACATTTTATAGTCTATTAACCATAGTCAAGAATATTCTGGGAGTTTGTAGGCTTCCTGCTCCTGTGCCCATCACCTTAGTTAGGCAAGATTGCTATTATATTTACATTGAGGTTAATAAACTACAACATGAAACCAGAGTTAGAAATTAGTTAATGCTAAATGAACTAATGCAAATTAATACTAACATTGGTACCAGAGGGAGAAATGACATGGGAACAATAGGGATGGATTCCTATTATTGTTGTGTTCCTTCAAGTAATTTGTAATTTATAGCAATCCTAAGGCAAATCTATCACAGGGTTTCTTGGCAAGATTTGTTCAGAGGGAAGTTGTCTTTTTCTAAGGCTGAGAGAATGTAACTTGCCCAAAGTCACCCTGTGGGTTTTCTTGGACAGGTGAAGATTCAAACCATGGTTTCTCAAAGTCCCAGTCCAGTAGCCAAACCACTACACCACACTGGTTTTCAAATGCTAAGTATGGTTAGCATTCAAGTTGACGTGTTTCAGTGTTTGCCACTGAAAAGGGAAGGAGGAATCATGGAAGAGGGAGTATGGAATCCCAAGGACCTCTTGAAAAATAGTGCTAATATATTCAGAAATCTTTTCAGAAATTCTCTGCTTAAATACTAGTTGAAATGAATGGGAGATGTCCAAGAATATGTTAAATTCTTGTGCAAATCTTGTTCATTTCAATGGGTTTGGACATATAGTTTCATGGTGGAATATGCCCTGGATTCAAATGTGCAGTTTAAGTTCTGAATGTTAAGGGGATGAGTCCTTTTAATGCATTTACGTGACATAAAAAAATCATAGACAATCTTAGATTGCATTTGGTTGTGAATTTTGTATAATTTCTCCTTTACTTAAAAATAACAATAATTTGGCATGTACAAAACACCGTAGTACTATAGTTTAGTCTCTCTCTCATATATATATATATATATATATATATAAATGTATGTATTTAAGGTAAGGAAAAAGTGACATCTATAGTTGTTTTCTGTATGGTTTCAACATAATGTTTGCAAATTAATCTTGTGTAGGAAGTGGGGCAGCATGGCTTGGCAAATATATAATATCTTGATTTATAACTATTCTGTAATCTAGAAATAAAGCAGGTGGAGTAACAACTGGGTATGAAGCCTTGGTTATTAATGGCTTGGCTCAGTGATGGAATTTCTAAAGCTGTATACACTTTTTCTGTCTTAATTATGCATTCATTAGAAGCTTTTATACCCAACAGAATAAAGTAAATATTTTTTGATCTCTGTAGTGTGCTCCCAGATTGTAGATTTGCACAGCAGGGTCTTGATAATCTGAATAAATTGTATTTCCCCAAGGAGTTTATCTTTCAAATAAGGTCATAAAGAAATGCAGTCTCTCCCCTTAGTTCTCCTTGTGTTTTTCTTTTTCTTTTTATAGCACAGCACACAGGAACAGAGGTATATTGTACTCTGCTGTGTACTTGGTTGTGATTAACTCTCATTTATCAGACAGTTACTTACATACATCCTTTTCTGTGGCACATGCAGTGCTTTTCTTAAATATATAAAGGAAAAAGAAAACAAGTGGCTATGAAATACTAAAATAGAATGTTAGGTGCATGCACAGTTTTTCCATCTATATTCCCATCTGCAAACTATATGTTAAGAGGTATAAGGGCAATAAATATTTGCAGCTATGTGCCATATAAATGCACATGATCTTCACATGCCATTTATGGGGTCAGGAGAGACACTCTGAAAAATATTCTGGCAGTTAATTTATTTAGTTTCTCTGAATCTGATGAGATTGTGTTAGTGCAGATTCATTGTTAAATCTCATTGGACTTCTTTCACAAGCATGTTTACTCAAAAGTAAATCCCACTGAGTTCAATATAGTTTACACACATGGACACACACATACTGATACATGAGCAGCCTTAGCAATGAGAAACTGTATATATTTTCAATAAGCTTTTCAACATAATAGGATGGAATTAATACTAAAAAAGTGGGGTGGAAAAGAATCAGTGTAAATTCACAGGGTATAGACTGTTTTCCTAAAGCAAAACAGCAATGCATGATAGTTTTACAGTTATGTCATTCCTAATTTTTGTTGACTATAACAACCATTGCACTGTGTGTAAACCAGTATTTTGAACCATAAAGAAATGAGCAAGTGGGACATGATCCATCCATAGCTAAAGTAGTACAGATTTAAGTAATACAGATTTAAAATCATTCTGAACTTTTCCCTTTGGAATAAGAGGGGTTCAACATGCATTTAGCAAATTGTTTGTAAGTCAGTGGAGCTACTCTAAAATTGTAATTCTCCTTTTTGGTTATGTGCTCTGTTTTCCTAGTATGACATTTGTAATAGGTAATAGTGATATAGTTTGTTGCAGAAGGCAAAAGCCTAATTGCTAATGGTGGCTGAGAAGGTATTGTTTTCAGTGGGCCTGAAATTATTATGCCTGTACTTACTAAGGATGTGGGCATCTGGTAGGATAGACACAAATTGGAGGAAACTGATGCCACCTGACCTTGAAGCAGTATCACTGTGAATGCCAGTGCAACATTCATTCATGAGTCTTGGGTGACTGACCATTCATTCTGGATAGAGCAGCAGAAAAGAACAGACTGCTGAGCTGCATAGCCATATCGTACAGGATATATTTGGGGTTTTCTGCCTATAGTGTACCATTAAAATACTGCCACCTCCAAACCACATAATATTGACTATGGATCTACTAATGGGCTATCAAAAAAAAAAAAGTGTCTGCTTTTCTGTGGCTGTATCTCACGCCACTTCAGTTATCATAAAGATCCAGTAAATGATATAGAGGGCGGGGGGAAAAACATGGGCAAGAAAAAGAACCACAGTGGTCAGCAAAATCATGTGACTGCTTTCTGCCTGTTATCTGAATGCAGTTCTCTCAGCTGTGGTTGTGTGGCTTCCATACTGCTGTAGTACATTAATGAATTGGCCCTATTGAGCCTCTCATTATAGTTGATAGTGATAATCCCAACTAAATTTTGACTAAACGTAGATAATGTTCTCCTACCTCTGGAATGTTCCCTGATGAATGTTGGGCAATCTTAGTCAACATTTGGTACTCGGTCTAATGCTTCTAGGCTGCATTGATAGAAGTATAGTGTCTAGATCAAGGAAGTAATAGTGCCACTCTATTCTGCTTTGGTCAGGCCTCTCCTGGAGTATAGTGTCCAGTTCTGGGCACCACAGTTCAAAAAGGATGCTGACAAGCTGGAGTGTGTCCAGAGGAGGGTGACCAAAACAGTGAATGTTCTGGAAACCATGCCTTACGAGAAGAGACTTAGGGAGCTGGGTATGTTTTGCCTGGAAAAGAGATAAAGAGGAGATGTGATGGCCCTGTTTAAGTATTTGAATGGATGTCATATTGAGGATGGAATAAGTTTGTTTTCAGCTGCTTCAGAAAATAGGACCTGGAGCAATGAATGCAAACTACAGGAAAAGAGGTTCCACCTCAACATTTGGAGGAAGTTATTAACAGTACAAGCTGTTTGACAGTGGAACACGCTCCCTTGGGGAGCGGTGGAATCTCTTCCTTTGGAGGTCTTTAAACAGAGGCTGGTTGGCTATCTGTCAGGGTGCTTTGATTGCATATCCGACTATGATTCTGTGATTTTAAGTTACAGCAGAGTAGACTTCAATTGAACACTAGAAGGAACTTTTTGACAGCAAGAGTGGTTTGACAGTGGAGCCGAATGCCTAGAGAGGTTGTGGGGTCTCCTTTTCTGGATGTCTTCAGAAAGAGGATGGACAGCTACCTGATGGGGATGCTCTAGCTGGAGATCCTGCATTTCTTTGCACTTGATGGTCCATGGCGCTCCTTCCAACTCTGTGATTCTACTTTATTACTTTAGTGTGTCTCTTCTAGCAATTACATTAATATTATAGTTGAGACTTTAGATTTTCATATGTGAATATTAACACATTAGACTTTAGACTTTCATATGTGAAGTTTTGATATGCCATGAAACAAATACAATTAGATGACAAAGCATTTATAAGTAAATTAGTTATCACAATTTATGAAGATCAGTTCCAGATTGGGCAACTGCATTTTCTACACTTGAACTACTTTATAACATACTTTTAAGCATTTTACTCTTTTATTTGTTTCACTATGTATGCTGATGATCCCCCCCCCATATAACTGCTTTAATTTACTACTTTTGGAAGAGGGGTTCCAAAATAAGATAAGAAAGTTCATATGTTATATACAGTTTTTTAAAACTTTTTATCATGTTATTATGTTTTGAAAAGCTTGTCACTGATTGGAAGGTGGGTTATCTGATCAGCAGTGTATATTTCACAATCTCAGCATGACATTTTTTGGTGTGAAGCTTCATCTGCTGGATAGCAGTGTATCACAGTGTATAATTTTACGCTGAAGAAGTGATTGTTATTAAAATGGAGTGAATTTTGTTGAAAGAAGCCAATAGACTTTGCTTCCATGACTAATTCAGAGCAAAAGTTTTTTAAGTTCTGAGTGGGCAAGGATGCAATCATATTTAAAATATGGATTAAGTGTGAAATAGATAGTAACATTGTTAGATGGGTCCATGATTGGCTGGGAAATGGTGTCAAACAGTTTTCATAAATGGCTATGCTTCAAACTGGAAGGAGGTCTGAAGTGGAGGGTTCTGTTGTGGGGCTGATGCTCTTCAATATTTCCATTAATGATTTAGATGATGGGGTGGAGGGAATCCTTGTCAAGTTTGGAGACGGTACAAAACTAGGAAGGGTGGCTAACATTGGAAGATAGGAACAGAATTCAAAGGGATGTAGATAAACTAGGAAATTGTGCAGAAATAAATACAGTGGCCCCTTCCCTTACGTGAGGGATGTGTACCAGACCCCCTGTGTAAGGGGAAAAACATGTATGCTCGAGCCCCATTGAAAACAATGGGATGCATGCATGTGGCAGAGCATGGCACGTGCTCCATAAGTGTGTGCACCATTGTTTTTCCCACAGCACGGTTTCAGTATAAGGTGAAAGTCATGTATAGTATGCCTGCATATGGCGCGGGTGCACTGTAAAATGAAATTCATCAGAGTCAAATACAGAATTCTACATTTAGGCTACAAAAAGAAATGTGTATAGTGTATAGAATAGGTATACATGGCTGAACAGTACTACATGTGAAAAGGACCTTGGGATTATTGTTAATCATAAATTAAACACGATCCAGCAGTAAGATTCTGCAGCAAAGAAAGCAAATGCTGTATTAGCCTGCATTAATAGAACCATTGATTCCAAGTTGAGGAAAGTAATAGCCCCATTATATTGTGCTCTGGGCAGGTATCATCTGGAGTATTGCATTCAGTTCTGGGTGCCTCGTTTTAAGGATATAGACAAGTTGGAGCAGGTTCAAGGAAGGGCCACAAGGATGATAAGAGGTATGGAGAACAAAATATATGAGGAAAGATTGAAGGAGAGGGTCATGTTGAGATTGGTGAAATAAAGACTGTGGGGTGACATGATTGCACTATTTAAATACCTCAAAGGCTGTCACAAGAGAGAAGGGGCAGGCCTGTTCTCTGCTGACCCAAAGGGTAGGAAAAGGTCTAATGGTCTGAAGTTAGAGGAGAGCAGACTTCTTGACAATAAGAGAAGTTTCACAGTGGAACAAATTGCCTCGAGAGATGGTGCGGTCCTTTTCTCTGGATGTCTTCAAAAAGAGAATGGACAGCTATCTGCTGGGGGTGCTTTAGCTGGAGATCCTGCATTGAGCAAGTTGGATTGATGGCCCATGAGCCCCTTCCAACTCTCTGATTCTATGACTCTAATGTGGGGCTAAATCTGAATTATGGTTTATCAGACTGATTTTTGTAGAGGAAGAAACAACATATTTTTGAGGTTCATGGGTTAAATTGTAAGTTATATGACTGGAGATCTAGGTTTCTATCCCATAAGATGAGGACAGTCACTCTGACAGCTTAATTCTCCTTGCAGGGTTGTTACAAAATAAAATGTGACAGTAATGCACTCTGCAAACAGAGAAGGTGAAGAAAAAGAAAATGAATAACAACAACAACAACAACAAGAAACTAACCATTGTAACTAGTTTCAGTGACCCCCAAAGCCTAGATGGTTGTATTTGAGTTGGTTTTAAGCAGCAGATATGTCGCAGTCTGCATTTGAAATTCCTCTGAATTTTTAGAATTGATTTGGACATGAGGGTCATGTTGTTCAAGAAGTTATTGTATGGTTCTTTAAATTCAACCACTGAGTCATGTTGTAGGGTTACAGAGCCCAGGAAAACTCACACTAGTCTCTGCCTTAAAAAAAGTAAAAAGATCTTGCTCTGCTTCTAATACTGCAAGGTACAAGTGATGGGTGATGTTACCATCTTTGACCCATGACACAAAAGAGGACATTTTGGTGTTGTAGATCCTAGATTTGGTTACTTTTATTTGGTAGGGGAAAGCATAGCACTGAATTTGGAGATTTGACTTGAAGAAGGCTCCCTCAATCATTAAGAAGAATTGGGATGGAATGATAGCTCCCTGTAGAGTTAGAATACAGAGGCAAAAACTGGTGCAAAAGAGAGTGTATTTTGCATTTAACAAAAAGCAAGTTTTGTAAGAGCATAGTGGGATAATAAATTTACTTGTGTATTCAACAGTCCAAGTATAAATTATTGCATGTTTGTGTATTCTGGTAAGTTAGCGATTTAACTGGTGATGATGGAAATTCAAAGAGATTTTTCTGTGTTTAAGATATTGTACAGTATATGAAAAAGGTTACAGGTGACAGACAATTCCCCCCATTCTAGAACTTGATGCTGTTCTTTGAATATTGCATTCTTACTAAAGATGTGTTTTTTGTTTTATTTTACCAGGAGTTAAATAGCTTTAATTACCTGGACCTTTATAAGCTTGCTGACCTCTTTAACCTCACTCTGCTGGAGAAAGCAGTGGTCGACTTTTTGGTGAAACACCTCTCTGAGCTACTGAATAGCCACCCTGAAGAAGTCCTGGCACTCCCCTACTGCCTCATGAGGGAAGTCTTGAAGAGTGACCGGCTTACATCATTGAGTGAAGAACAAATCTGGCAGGTAAAGAACAAAAATAACAGGTAGCCTGTTAAAGTGAAAGGGAAGGAAACAATATACTGTGGTTCCTTGAACATTTCAGAGAACAAAATTATTAGGAGTAAACCATGGATGTCAAGAAACAATGGAAGAAATGTTTTGAGGTACAGGCCTTCATTGCAATGTAGTCAGGGAATTCTTCAGGGACATAACAAAATTCTGTTTCATCTCTTAGGCATAAGTGCAGATATAGTGCCAAGTAGAGAGCAGAGTGCCAAACAGAGATACAAGAGGCATTGACCTAACAGGGCTCCTGGACATGCTTGCCAAGATAGGATTGTAATGCTTTTTAGGGACCTCACTATGCAGTGGCATATATTAGCTGAAGATCCTACATTGGGTGTGCACTGCCTGGAGACTTAGGCCGTGGTCATGCTATGCTGCCACTTACAGTGGATGGCAGTGTTGTCCAACAGATTGCATATTTGACAGAGTGGTGGCATGCACCTGCATTACTTGAAGGTAAATGTGAAGCTCATAATGCAGGTAAATGTGAAGCTTAGGCTCCTGGGTGCTAGGAGATGTGTACAGCCAATTTGCACAGCAGTAGACAGTTACACATTGGCCTGTGCTTGTGTAATGGACATCTTTAACCTAGATACAAACACTGCACAACTGCCCCCCCCCCCCAAAAAAAAAACAGTCTTCTCCTCTTGAGGGGAGAGAGAGGCAGGCCACCTCCTGCTGGAAACAAGAAGAGCCCTCCCTTCAACCACCATCTTGAGGGGAGTGAAAGGCAGGCCACCTCCTGCTGGAAGCAAGAAGAGCCCTCCCTTCAACCACCATCTTGAGGGGAGAGAAAGGCAGGCCACCTCCTGCTGGAAGCAAGAAGAGCCCTCCCTTCAACCACCATCTTGAGGGGAGAGAGAGGCAGGCCACCTCCTGCTGGAAACAAGAAGAGCCCTCCCTTCAACCACCATCTTGAGGGGAGAGAGAGGCAGGCCACCTCCTGCTGGAAGCAAGAAGAGCCCTCCCTTCAACCACCATCTTGACGGGAGAGAGAGGCAGGCCACCTCCTGCTGGAAACAAGAAGAGCCCTCCCTTCAACCACCATCTTGAGGGGAGTGAAAGGCAGGCCACCTCCTGCTGGAAGCAAGAAGAGCCCTCCCTTCAACCACCATCTTGAGGGGAGTGAAAGGCAGGCCACCTCCTGCTGGAAGCAAGAAGAGCCCTCCCTTCAACCACCATCTTGAGGGGAGAGAGAGGCAGGCCACCTCCTGCTGGAAGCAAGAAGAGCCCTCCCTTCAACCACCATCTTGAGGGGAGAGAGAGGCAGGCCACCTCCTGCTGGAAACAAGAAGAGCCCTCCCTTCAACCACCATCTTGAGGGGAGAGAGAGGCAGGCCACCTCCTGCTGGAAGCAAGAAGAGCCCTCCCTTCAACCACCATCTTGAGGGGAGAGAGAGGCAGGCCACCTCCTGCTGGAAACAAGAAGAGCCCTCCCTTCAACCACCATCTTGAGGGGAGTGAAAGGCAGGCCACCTCCTGCTGGAAGCAAGAAGAGCCCTCCCTTCAACCACCATCTTGAGGGGAGAGAGAGGCAGGCCACCTCCTGCTGGAAACAAGAAGAGCCCTCCCTTCAACCACCATCTTGAGGGGACTTAATTGTCTAATTAACAAATTGTAAGCCGCTCTGATAGCTTTGGCTGAAGAGCGGGGTATAAATAAAATGTATTATTATTATTATTATAAGGTGTAAAGTGTATGACACCAATAGGATTCTGGCCATTGTATCCTTAGTTCTGATATGTGATATCTGAAGAGCATTTCAGGTTTTGTAATGCAACTGATTGAGAGCCAGAGTGGCCTAGTGGTTTGAGTGTTGGGACTCTGAGTCTGGAGACCAGGTTTAGATTACCAGCTAAGCCATGTAAACCCACTGAGTGACCTTGGGCACATTACACTATCTCAGCCTCAGGGGAAGGCAATTGCAAGTGTCCTCTGAACAAATCTTGCTAAGAAAACCCCATGATGGAGTCGCCATAAGTTTATGTTGCATACTTTTTGTACTCTTAACCCTTAGTGTAAGAGACTACTGCCCCTTGACATTCACCACACAGCTAAAGAGCATTGAGAGCCATTCTTGCAATATGCTTTCCAAATGAAGCAATGCAACCCCCTCCCTTTAGAATATGGTGTGATGGAAGTAAGGAAATTTAGTTGAAGTGTCTTTTGCTACAGGGGCAGCTCCCTCTGCTTTTATTTAATAAGATTAGTGTATCAGTGCTAGCTCAAGACAGCCAGTGTTGTGTAATGATGTGAGTGCTGGACTAGGATTCTGGAAGACCAAGGTTTGAATCCACACTCAACCATGGAAACCCAGTGGGTGGCCTTGAGCAAATTACACTCTCTCAACCTCAGAAGAAGGCAGTGGTGAATGCCATCTGAACAAATCTTGGCAGTTCTAAGACAAATGTAAATCAGAAATTACATATAGGCACATAACAACAAGAGCAAATCAGCAATAGCAAATCAATACTGCTGCATATACTCAAATATAAGTCGAAAAATTTATGCCCCAAAATTGACCCTAAAATCCTGGTTTGACTTATATACAGGTCAGAACACTAATACTGGTTAGAAAAGTCCTGAAACAAGCACCCCGTGGACCCAGTCCTCACTCTATGTGCCTTCAGGCAGGAGTTTGTGTGTGTGTGTGTGCGTGCGTGTGTGCGTGTGTGGGTGAGTTTCCCAATCCAATTTGAAAGCCTTCTCTTTCCATCACAGAAACACTCTTTTTAGCTTCACTTCATTTCCCTTCCCAAACCGATGTTAAAACCTCTCCTCCAGCAACAGGGAAGTGGTGTTAGGTGGTTGGATGCAGTCCAGAGTAGAAGAAAGAACGGAAGTGGTGTTTTCCCCTTTACAGCCTTTCTTCTAACCCCGTAAAATATTAATTTTTGCTCCCAAAGATGCGCTAGGTCTTATTTTCAGGGGATGTCATATTTTTCCATGAAGAAGAATTCACATTTGTTCTTGAACCAAAAAAAAATATGAACATTTATTATATACTGTATATATATTTATATACAAAAACTTTGCTAGGTCTTACTTTCAGGAGAGGCCTTATATTTAGCAATTCAGCAAAACCTCTACTAGGTCTTATTTTCAGAGGATGTCTCATTTTCGGGGAAACAGGGTACCTCTTGGAAATTTGTGAAAGGGTAGAGTATAAATCCATGCTACTGCTGGTACTGGTGATGCTGCTTCTGCTAATGATGATGGAGGCTCTATTTCATATGTCTGGTGGGGCCATATATCCCAAATAGTTCATGACTATATTGGTTACTCTATAGCCTATGGGCTGCCAGGTTTTTGAGCTGTGATAAAGTAAAAGTAGGTCAAATGGGCCTTTAATAAATGGGCTACTGTTTCATAAGGAATTTTAGATTGTAGGCTCTTGATGGAAAACCCTTGCTAAAGTAAAGAATTCAGAGAGAGAAGGGAACCTTTTTAAGAGTAGTGTACTATTTGTGTAACTACTTGTTGGAGGGTGTTGGTCTTCATTGCCTTTGCCTGAATGTATGGCTGCTTTGAAGAGGCCAAACAGAGAGTCCCTGACACTCCAGGAATGAACACAAAATTTACACTTTTAGAAGAGAAACAATTTGGCCTTATTCAAGCCCAAGTCTAAGTCAGGCAAATTCAGGGCCCTCTATTCTGAAGGACACAAAATAGAAATGTGTTTTATGTTTTCAGGGAGTGAATACCCCATGAAGAAAGTGCAACTGTCTACTTCTTTGTTGCTCCATGACTGTAGGTAGTCCTGTGCCCAGCAGTGGTTAATGTGCTGCATCTTGAGTGGCAGCCAAATCCTCACTGGCCATCTTAGGTGTTATCATAATTGCCTCTCTAACGGGCACTAATGCTGCTGTGACGAATATTTAAGCTATTTTACAGCTATGGGCAAGATATATATTTCCTGATCCTCTGGAATGAATTAAGACACCCATAAATATTTCCAATTGTAAGCTTTGAGTGAGCAATAAGAAACTGTTTTTGCTTTATCTTAGTAAATAAGTAATTCCCTCATAGTCAACCCAATACAGAAAAATCAAATCAGGCCTGCTCTGTTGCCTCAAGTGTAGTTAAGTTCATCATTTTTGCTAAGGTTATACTGGTAATGCAATATGCCATGGAAGAATCTAATATTCAGCCCAGGGTGAAGATTGGGTATGCCAGAAGATTAGTGTCAGGGTGCTTTATAGAAGTGAAACTTGATATACAGACTGGAGACCGAGCTACAGAATCTCATTAAATTGCTGAATTGTTCATTACTGAGCACTCTCCCTTTAATAAAGTGCTCATTGACTTTGACAAATCCCCATCCTGACTCTTAAAGGACAACAACAGAGCAAGAGGTACCAAAGAAGGAAGAGGAAATTGGCCCCCTTTTTATTATTATTATTTTTAGAGGGATGGATGTAATAGCAAAGCTGATGAGGAATTCTGCTCTTTGGTTACTGTAGCATGCTAATCGGTGTGACACTGGCAAATGCCAACCCCAGCCATGTTGTGTATGCACATGCGTGAGCAGGAATAACTCTGATTTAATATTTCCCTCAGGGCATCATCCACTTGTTGAGCTTCCAGTAAGCATCGACCACAAATTTAATGGTGTGTCTCCTCCTTTTCTTTTCCCAAGGGCAGGACCCCGGGAGTAGATGGCAATATTGCCTAGGCATAAATAATTCCTTCACTATATTACTGAAATGATGACTCACCCAATGTATATTCAGGTTTAGACAGGTGGGAGAAAAACATTTATCTGTCTTTTTGGATACTATTGAGGCCTATGGACAAAAGTTATTGCAACCATTGCTGAGCTGTGGACAAAAATAAAATAAAATAAAATAAATGAAATCCTATACCAGATGGTTCTGTATTTCCACATTTGCAATGTAAAATATGCTGTAGTAACAGTATTAAAATAGCAGAGGTAATAATACTATACCTTTGGGAAGAGTCTAAATAATCTCTGCTTAAAGTACTGTATATACTCGACTATAAGTCGACCTCATGTATAAGTCGAGAGCAAGTTCTGGGGCCAAAATTATGGATTTTGCTCTGACCCGCGGATAAGTCTAGGGTAAAATTTAGGGGCATATAGCAAAGGATCTAACGAATGAAGCAAAGCAAAACAGTGTCAAAAAACTGACAAACGTCCAGCAGACATAACTCTTTGTGCTTACTCTTAAGACTGGATGGATGAGAGAGTAGAAGGGGTCGGTGCTTCACAAATCAGAGGTAGACTAAGTTGAGCAGTGTCATGATTCCCACCCACAACAGCAAACAGAACAGAACAGAACAGAACAAAACAAAACAAGAAACACTGGTGACTTTTAGCCTATGGCATTGCATATTGAAATTATTTCCCTCTTTTTTTTAGATAGACATTGAATACTCCCCTATCCCAATTACATTCTATAATCCCCCACCCACCCACTGTACCAATAAGCAAAATGTCTCATGGTTTTGGCATTGCTGTGTTTTTTAGTACCGGTAGTTGCATGTTTGTGGTTTTTTAACTAAATATTTTGGGTTTGTTGTTTTTTTTTACATATAATAGTAGCTGATGTTAAGAATGTGTCATTAATCACCCCAAATAAGTAAAATTAAAGTAGCATGATGGAACAACTATGTTAGTGTGTGTTTATGCACGTGTATGCAAGTATGCATGTATGTATAGGGGCTAGTGTGGTGTAATGGTTTGAGCATTGGACTATGACTTTGGAGACCAGAGTTCAAAATCCTGGCTTGACCATGTAAACCTACTGGGTGACCTTGGGCAAGTCACACACTCTTATCCTCAGAGCAAAGCAATGGCAAAACCCCCTCTGAAAAAACTTGCACAGAAAACCCTTCAATAGGTTCACCTTAAGGTATTGGAAACACAACTCTGACAACAACAATAAGTGTATGTGGGGGGTGGGTGGCTGGTTGGGTGGATAGGTGGATATGGGGCAAATCCTGAGTAATGTGTTTGAGCAGGACTTGGGAGTCTTATTAGGAATGCTCCCCAAAATTATTCCCTGACCTGTGATAATGTGGTCATTAATCTCTGCTGCTACATGAAAAATTTGGTCTGAATTTTATTTTCTTCTAGGTATAGTCATATAGTATTCCTTTAGACACTGAAGTTGTACATTGTAATAGTAGTGTTTAGAAAAGAGCTTTATTAGCTCTCTATAGCAGAATAGCCACATAGAAATGCTTAAACTACAAATTGAAGCATTATCTTACTGAATAGTTTATGAAAGTAAGAAAAAACTGAATTAGGGAGTAATGGCCAGCATTTATCGTGCACATCCTGTCTGGATGCAGGAGGAATTTTTTCTCCTATTCTGCTCATCCCTTTGCCCAGCCAGTTTCGTTAGCACCAATAAGACGGACAAAAATCACATACCCATTGAACACATACAAAGTACAGTAGGCACACCTCTTTCTGTTAGGGATTAAAGCACATGCTCCTCAATTTAAGCACATTTAGAATATCATTTAAGCACTTCATAGCCACTAGTAACATCATCCCTCCAAGGCTAAGACAGAATGTCTAATGGCTGGAAGCAAACAGGCTGCAGCTCCAGCCTTTCCAGAGTTAAGAGATAACTTAGCCACAGTAATCCATGTACTGGTAATTTACTGATTAGACTGGTATAAAATGTTCTGTACATGGGGCTGCCCATGGAGGGGATTCAGGGGCTAGAACTAGTACAAAATACAACAGCACAACTACTGACTGGAGTGACCTATATATAATGCATAACATTGGTCTTAAGGAGCTGTACTGACTGCCAGGTTGCTTCCAGTCTGAATTCAAGTTGTTGGTGATGTTACATTAAAGGTCAAAATGTCCAGGGACCTTGATACATGGAGGAGTTTTTGTTGTTTGTTGTTAGCTGCTTTCAAGTCAATCTAGATTCATGCTTTCAGGTCGATCTCGACCCTGTGTCTTTGAGGCCCCCATCTCCTAGCTCCCTGCTCAGGTCCTGCAGGCTTAGGTTCATTGTCTCCCTGATAGAGTCTATCCATCTGACACATGGTCTTCCTCTCTTTCTACTTTCCTCCACCTACCCCAGTGTCTTTGTCTTTTCTAATGAGTCATAACTTCTTGTTACATGGCTGAAGTATGACAGCCTCAATTTAGCCATCTTTGCTTCCAGAGAGAGTTCTGACTTGATCCATTTGCTTCTCTTTTTAGATGTTCATGGTATTCTCAGCACTGTCCTCCAATACCACATCTCAGATGAGTTAATTTTCTTCCTATCTGCTTTCTTACTGTCCAGCTCTCACAGCCATGCATGGTAATAGAGAATACAAAGGCTTCCGTGATTTTCACTTTAGTATTCAGCTGTATATCTTCTTTACACTTTAGGCTTTTGTCTAGTTCTTTCATAGCTGCCCTTCCCATTCCTAATCTTCTGATTTCTTGACTGCAGTCACTGTTCTGATCAGTGTTTGATCCAAGGTATGGGAAATCTTTAACTATTTTGCTTTCCTTGTTATCTAGGTTGAATTTATGGAAATCCCCTGTGCCTCTCCCTATATATTCCTGCCCAAGAATTGAGGTCTGCAGGGGGCCACTCCTTTGTATCTCACTAGTGGGGGAAGTATGATGTGGGAGGATATGGGAGAAGACCTTGGCTGATGCATCCTTCCGCTTGGAGGTCCCCAATTCTCACTCTGCAGCTGTTGCAATCTGCAAGGTCTGTTCTACTGTTGATTGGGAAGCAGCTGGCTGAGGGTTCCACTCCCCCTAAAAATCATTAGGAAATTATTCTCTGAACACATGATCACAGTGGTTACATTGGAATGAGGCATAAGAGGTAAGCCTATGTGTGGTCCATCTTTCTTTAAAAATAAAAATGAAAAGTGAGTTGAAGACCAAGTGAAATCAGTACTTTTGAAGATCACTCTCAAACCACTTTGGTTTTAATGGAGCTAATGTACCCTCAGTTTTTCTGGATATGTAGCAGTGGATACCTATTGGAGTAGCTGGTACTCGTTGTCTTATTTTCTGTGAACTGGGAAACATGTGTATATACAATCCTCTCAAGCCTTTGCTATAGGCAAAGCTGTTTTACATCCTTCCTATAGATTGTTTTCTGGAACTTTCTCACTGTTGTTTCCCCTTTACCTTGTAATAGTTGCTTGTTGTTTCCATATTCCCCATTGTTGTGGGTATATGCTCTGGCACAGAAATAGTATGTAGTGCTGGGAAGGACAATCATTGCAGAAGAAAATATTGATATTGAACATCTCCTTTCACATGAAAGAACACTGGTGTAATGGGACATAACCAATACCACCTTGCTGCTAATGAATCCAAGCTGTTGTTATTGAGAAGTATGCTGTCTCACATACTGTGTAGGCATATTGGGAATAAAAGTATAAAGTACAGCCATCATGTCTATTGCAGACTGATAGCATAATTTTATATGACCCACTTTTAAACTTTAGTGCTATCACAACATCTTCTGGTAGTGAATTCTAGAGTTTAACTACGTACTGTGCAAAGAAGTACTGTACTTTTTTCATTTGTCTTGAATATGTACCGCTCAGCTTCATTGGATGACCCTAATTTCTAGTATTGCACACTATACATAATATGAGCACATTTCTGTCATGTTCCTAACACCTAAATTGAAGAGATGTTATAACGTTTTCCTCATGGAGGAGTTGTTTTATCCCATTGACCATTTTATTTTCTGTATGTGTATCTTCCAGTCATTTGTGTGTCACAGCAAATACCAATAGGCTGGTTAATATTGATTTATGTTGGTCTTTCTTACCATTTTAGAAAGCCAGGAGGAAATATAAAAAATTCTGGTATATACCATTACTTTATAAAACTAGCAGTTATTTTGGTTAATGACCAAACTGGACACTTAGGGGCTAAAAAGACTGGTTTAAGGCCAGCCTCAGGGCAGAGTGGGGGTATGGCATCTGTGTGCCGCACACCCTGATGCTGCCTTGACACTGCATGGTGGTGGGGGGATGGGCGTCACAGTGCTCCTTTGGTACAGCGACAAGGGTGCCTTTTTGTGTCAGCAAAGTGCTGGATCAGGGCCATAGCATGCAGTTGTCGCAGCTCCAATCCAGCAAGGAAAGAGGTGTTAGGAAGCTGCTCCTTTGGAGTCTTCTGTTGAGCCCCTTACTCAGTTTCTCTGACCCTAATTTTTTAAAGTTTACTTTTCCAGAACCTACTTTCTTGTGTGTCTTGACTGTCTCTCTACTTTCTTATCTACCTACCAGCCTCCATACCTACGCACAAATGATACTGTAGAGCACACTGGGAAAAGAAGTAACATACCATGTTTAGTAAGAAAAGGCAGTGAAACTTCACTGGGAAGAATATGAACGTTTAGCAATAATAAAATCTAAAGGTGGGACTGGTGAAGTTGGGAACTTAAATTGAGTTGTGCAAAGCTGGAAACTTCAAAGTGGGATTGCCAGCTAGTCACATTGAAGACGAGTTTTGGATATTGATGGGAGAATACTCTGCCACATAAACAGTAGGTAGCAAAAGTGTGTCTTGTTAGCTTTCCAGTTTTAGACTTATATAATTCAGAGCATTTTGTTTTGGACTTGGGCTACAATAAGGGAAGGGAAGTTGCAGCCTAAGGGTAGAAAAACACATTTGTGTCGAACAGAAAGTTCTACAAAACAGCCTCAGTAATCATATATCTGCCAAGGCCTTAAGGAAAAGAGAACCCAAATTGGCTGCTGCAACCTGCTGATCAGGAAATGCATGAATGTTCATGCAGCTACCATTACTCGCTCTAATCTCCTGTGGTGCTGAGCTGTAGTCCTTGCCTTGGCAGCTCATAAATGCTCTGACTGTACATCTGCAATCAGATGCCTGATTATGTAGCTATTGAAATGGATAAGAGAAGGAAGGGTACATTTATTTATAGCATTTTGTAGCCTACTCTTTCTCTAAGGAACTAAGCATATCATTTCAGCCTTACAACAAACCTGTGAGGTGGGTCAGGCTGATGAATGGTGCCCTGTCCTAGGCCCTCCTTGTGACCAATCAGAGTTGATTTGACTGGGAGTCTCTCCCATTCTTTCCATCATTCAAATCAAACAACACATAGCAGCCATTTTGAAAACCTGGCTTTTTCATGGTAGGAAGTCTGGGGACAAACTGCCTCACACACCCCATCTCAAAACGAAGTTAAAGAGCTAAAGATGATTTCTTTAATAGAAAGAGAGAAACTGGAAGAGGGGTGTTTTTTCTTTAACTGAACAATTTGGTCAATGTGCAGATTCTACATTCGCCCTACTCTTCAGTTATTTCAGGTTATTCATCTCAATCTTATTTCTTCCAGAATGTTTTGGTTTACAACTCTCAGCCATCCCAAGTCAGTTTGGGAATGGTGGGATTATATATCTGAGGTATACCTAGTTGGTGAAGAATACTGAAGACACACTACTATTAAATAGTATATAAAGTGATGGGGGATGCAGGAAACGAGTCGAACTGCTTTGGTCAACTCTTATTAATACTTAAGGCAGTTTTTTGTGAATGAAAATATTTTTATATTTCTAATTGCCTTGGGAATCCGTAACTAAAAGGCAGGATAAAATATTTTAATTACAGATTCTCAGGTTAACAAACATAAAAAGTATGAAATATCACCATAGGATTGGCTGGTATCCTGGTGTGCAGTTACAAATATCTAATCTAGACTTGTTGATTATGCCTAAGGTGGTTGAGATAGGTAGTGACTGATAAGGAATTTTTTTTTAGTATATTATTTTAGTATTTTAGCATTTTATAGTGTTGTGTTTTATCACATTTTTTGATTTTATATGTTTGATATTCCACCCTTAGGTGAAAAGGGCATTATAAATAAATGTTGTTGTTACACACTTGTTACTGTATCATATTCAAAATCCTTACATAGACCTTAGTTTAGAGGCTAGGAAGGGATGGGGATAGTCCTCCAATCTCCATTTACTGGGCAGCAGCTGCTTTATTTGACGGGGGTCTGTTCCCCTGTTGATTGGGAAACATCTGGGTGACGGTCACATCCGCTCGTATGAGTGTGCTGCCTATTGCACCAGAGGTCACTCATGAGAGGGAGTAGGACCATCAGTTAGCTGCTTCCAGAGCAAAGAGGATAGAGACTTCTGTCGATCACAGGAGCTGCTTCCCACTAAGTGGGGGATGTGGGGGAAGAATCAAGATGGAATTCACTGCATAACACTGTAATGTTCACACGTATGTAAATTCCCAACAGGATTTTAGCCATCATTTTCTGTAAAATGAAAAACAAAGCAGTCAACAAATTTTAATACATGTGTGTGTGTGCATGCCTATCTGTTGTGTGTAGTAGGAATATGAAACTATATGCAGAGTTGATGAGAGAAACAGCATCTTCTGTGCCTGGTGGAAAGACTGTGAGAGGAAATTCCATAGCTAGGAGATATTTTGAGGAGGCCTTGTGAAAAGGGATCCTAAGATTTAGCCAGCCAGTTGTGGCTCACATAGCCCTGTGAGCTGCTGTGCATATTAGGTGGTCAAAGTGGAGTTGAACTGCAGATAGCCACTTTGAATTGTCATGAGTCTGAGAAATTGATGGCCACGTCTCTGACATGAACAATGGAACTATTCCAAAATCCCCTTTTCCCCTGCTGATGGAGAGATGCATGTATTCTAGCAATTATGTGGAGCAATTCCATGCACAGAGTTCTCTCATTTGTTTCAACAGAGGCAGGAAATCCGTGGTTGAAAGAGGCATTGTCCCTGATGCATCAGGGGATTGTTTTGTGTTAGATAGCTAAACATCCCTATCCACAAATGCCCACAGAAAGTGATCACTATTCTAGATATTTGGGGGGAAGAATGGGGACTGCTTCCCTAAAGGCAATGGCCTGTGATCTCATTGCAGGATGTTCCTCATTTTGCTCACATGCTCTGCAGCCACTTCTTATTACCATTCCTGCTATCTTATCACTACTACTGTATGTTAAACATCTTTGATGGAGTAAATGCTTTTTATGTGCTACTGTAGTTTCTACTAGGGACAATATGGACTTACTCTGTTGGTCTCAATGGTAGAGAATGAATTATCCGTTTAACTGTTTCCCACAGAATACAGTGTGAATTGAACATGTTTGACTTTGACTGTATTGTGCCCATTTGTAATTAGACTGGGAGCACACCAATGGTTTGTGTAGCTGTTTATTAAGAATGTCTGTGGTGGAAAGGATATAGAAAGAGGTGTGATCAGTTTAATGGCTATGTACAAAAATGGTTGTGGATTGTAGAGATCTTTTGAATTAGCACTGCCTTCTTCCTACACTTGCTCTTCTTGGGATACAAATTAATCTTTGCCACTAAGCCTCCTTTTGTTTTGCTGCAGTGACCTGAATACTTATACACTGTAGAGGTATATGATAGGCTAAATAATATCTGAATCAGCTCATGAATACAGAGCAAAGAGTCTCCACTTAAAGTATCTACTGCAGCAGTACCAAAAAGGTTACCTTTTTAAAAAAGTGTTTTTATAGTTCCCAGAATGGAGAGAATGATGTGAGAGAATTTAGGAGTTAAGATCCTAAGTGGTGTGGACATTTTAATCAGGATTAGTTCCAATTTGACTAGTTTTAAGATTGTACATTGTGCAAATAAATATTGTATGATTGCTGTTTTCTCAGTTACAGGTGATAGAGACCTGTCTGTTCACTAGATGGATGTAAGCCTTACATTTTGAACTGGCAGCAGCCCAAACAAAAGTTTAAAAACTAATATATTACGTGCAATATCTAATTTCTACTTGGATTTGAGAAATACTCGTTTGCTTTGATTTCCTCCAAAGCAGGAAAAGTAGTCTCAAACTGACAGTCGTTAAAATGGAGTGCATTAGTATATTTATGGATGAGGAAAAAAAGATTTAGAACAGATTTCTGCCCGTTAATTCTTGTGGTTATTTCCCTCCCATTCTCCCTGCATTTCAAAACTCTCCTGTCATTGTGAAGGATGTTCACTGTAATAAACTGTCCTGCTAATCAAACAGCACTGAAAGGTGAGGTCATTGGAAGTCTTCAGTCATTCTGCACCTCTTCTTCCAGTGCATTTTG